>JABCMI010000016.1:4800000-6215361 GCA_026261945.1 Hirschfeldia incana | reverse complement strand
TTCACTAGGGTTGCTATCTTCTCAGCCTGAAATAAAACATTCACATAGCAATGTAAGAGAGAAGATCGTAGAGGATATAAAACTAAAACATGTAGAGAAAATAAGAGAGAATAAAACTAACGGTGATTTCAATTCCATCATCGTGGAGGATTAGAGCGGCGTAGGTGCAGGCGAGCTCACTGGTGGTTGGCCATTCTCTCTTTACCTTTAACTTGTAACTTGTGCTTGCTCTGTATTGTAATGAATGTTATCGCTTGTTTTCTTTTAAGTTTCAAGGACGTCCCTATTTATACATAAGAGGATAGGCTTGAACTCAAATTCAACACATGAGAGGAGTTTTTTCCTTTTTTTTTTTTTTTTTTTTTTAAATCAAGTATTTACATTTAAATTCATGTGTTTTCCTTTTCCCATAAGGTAAATATTCTATTTTACTTCTTTTATTAAATGGAAATCTGAGTTATTTTCCAAATTCATTCCTCAAAAAAATTGGAATTTTCTTTTGACGTAATTAGAACGATATCTATTTTTTTAAAAAGCTGATTTATAAATAATATTACAACTATGAAATATATACGCACATAGGAGTGATATGAAAGTCATGTTTTCTAACCTATTAGGAGTGTGTTTGGTCATGACATGAATGATTTGGTTCTCACAAATTTGCAAAAAAAGAAGAAGAAGTAAAAACATATAAAAGCAGGTGTCCGAAGTTTCGAAACTGTAACACATCGTACACGACCGTTTTGTCTAGATACTATTACTAATAATTTATCCTAAAAATTTCGAACAAAGTACAGAAGAAAATACCTTGTACTAAGCTCCAATGACAAAGCTAAACAAACATAAGAAACCACAATAATATTATCCTAATTGGGTTTACTACACACAAGATAGTCAAGCTGCTGATATGGTGATCCAGGGACTGCAACTCCAAATATGAGCTCCAATCGATATGGTCAAGCTGCTGATCAAAACAAAGTTAGTTAGTTCACAAAAGCACTGTAACGAGAAGAAGACTTTACTAAATTAATCCTTACCTAACCTCAGGGGGGAGAGATATCACTCTAACACTCTCCGGAGACTACAAGAGCTGATTCGAGTATTCCTTCCAACCACCAGATGATTGGATTGATACATCAACATTACCAGCCACCTTGTAAGGCTTACTAATGATAGTTCTTTACAATTATACAAATGACTATATTCGATTTAGTAAACATGACAATGGATGTTGTCACAGGTCTAATGGTTTTGTCTGACTCTATCCTCAAATTCGCGTTGGAACATTGAAGGGACTTCGAGGAATTTCGCGTTTTGGTCTGAATATTAAGAAAAAAACTTAATTGTTCAAGAAGGTCCTATCATTGGTAATTCCGAAGTAACTCTTTGTTTACTGGTTGTTGTCTTATGTAATTTAGGTCTCTCCAAACCTCCGTTGGTGCCTCTCTCTATTACAGATGAAAAATATCTATATATGGAAACAAAAATTTAGTTACTGAATGAGAATCAGTATGATATATGCCAATTCTCATCTGCATGCTGATATATGCGTTAAGTATCTGTGTGGTGTCAGTATGAGCAAATAGTGGGAGCTAGACATGGAGTTTATTAGAATATATTGTGATCTGGAACTAGAGTGTAATGGTAGCAGAAGATAGATTACAGAAGCTAATAGACAGGGGCTTCAAGCATATTGTTGACTATGGGCTTCTCAGGTACATATTTTTTTTTCTCTATGTACGTGTTTGTATAAACATTTTTCTACTTGGATATTCCGGTTTGCTTGGTGGTGATACTGAAACTGGTAGATGCATTTTATAGGCCAAGCTGGTGAAGTGGTGGTTTTCTAGTTTTCCTTCTTTGTGAGGAACGAACGTGTGCATTAAAAAAACGTGTGCGTTATAGTTTTTGATTCTTTTGGACCAACAGTTTTAAAAAAATTGTATGATAAGAATGTTTTAATCGTGGGTAGGTATTGTTTACAATACATTTCAAAAGCATCACTCACTCATGAGTCTTGTTGATCGTTAGCTTAGTTCATTTTCATTGTACCAGGTGTTAATTAGAAGAACCATCTATCTTGCTTTAGGTTTTGATTATGATGCAAAATAGCCAACAGATTGTATAAAATAATAGAAGAAAACGACTTAATCATGGCATAAGATTTATCAATATCACATAGGAAAAGTTTTTTATTTGTCAAAAAAGTCGTGATAAAGCAACGCAGGTTTTTTTTTTGATGTTACAAAACATTGGAATATAATATAGTTATAAGAACTTAGGTGGTGGATTAGGCTTTGCGGTTGATCATCAAGATGCCGCTTATGCAGGAATCACATCTTTAAACTTGATCGGAGCTGATCAGCTACGCTGTGTCAGGTACAAAAACATTACAGCGTATATATATGAGCAAGGCAACAATCGACATAACTACTGCTAATTAATTGATATATAAGACGAACAATATTAGACAGATGATAACATGAATGAATGTGTATATATATACCTTGATAGCGACTGAGGCATGGTGGTGGACCTGGTGGTGGTAGTAACATCGTGAGGTGATGACATTTTCTGTAATTTGAGAATCAAAATCAATGAATAAGTACAAAAGCCTTTGAGATGCCATATAAATTTCTCAATACTAAAAGTAAATAAACTTTACCAAAGGAGCATCTAGACAGGGAATGGTGGAAGTAGTAGTAAGTGATGACACTTTCTGTAATTTAAGAATCAAAACCCACGAATAAGTACAAAAGTCGTAGATGGCATATAAATTTCTCATCAATACTAAAGTAAATAACCTTCACCAAAGGAGCATCAAGGCAGGGCATGGTTGAATTGGTAGTAGCAAGTAACTTTTTCTGTAATTCAAGTAACGTTTTCTGTAATTTAAAAGAATCAAAAATCAAATGAATAACAAAAGCCGAAATTTTCTCAATCGCATTTTATAGAGATATACTATATGAAAGTTATATTTAAAAAGTATATAATTACCATCCTCAAACATCTGTTAAATCGGAGTTCTCGGCCGGCGGGTAAAAGATCAGACAGCCCCGTATGCTTTTTACGCCGAAAAGTACCGGGATGTGGTCGTCTCCCCCCAAATTTTCCACATGACTTCCTCCTCGCGTACATTGCTCTGCCTCCTCCCAAAAACTTTTTACGTGCTTCAGCGTTGAAACCCTAGCTGCGTTGCGTACATAGATATAGAAGTGTTTTGAGCCTAAAGCAATTTTCTTTTCATTATTTTGGATTTTTTTTCTTTGATCAATGTATTCAACTTTCATTTCTCAATATTAACAAACTAATCAGTATATGTAAAGTTATTATAAAACCATGTGTTCCATATATTTAGCCTTAGTTCAAAAAGGAAACCATGTGTTCCATATTTTGCAATAAAAAAAAAAGAAAATTAGCAAAACCAATTCTGTGGATGGATGCAGCATGCGTTGGCCAACAAATTTTGAAAAAGAATTGCTAAAGTAACATCTGTGGATTAAAAAAATTGTAAGAACTCTTTTTTGGAAAGTATCCGAGTGGAAACCACGTTGCATGCTAAAGTGACAAATGAATATACGCAGCTTTTGTAGACCAATAGCAGATAGTTACTCAGATTATGCTACTAGAAACTAATGTTAATTCACGTCATTAAGATAGTAAGTGATAGATAAAAGGATTTGAGCAATCCATATACTAAATAATCATGTAATACGATCATGCAATATGAAATGTTTTGAAAAAGAAAAAGACTCAACATGCGTTCAAAAAGAGATAAGAAAACACAAATTCTTACAACATGACTATTTGGTATTGATGGAGACATCTCGAGACGTATATAATCTATGGTCAGGGGGATAAAACACTACGAGCTTTAAAGAGTCTCTCTTACATCTACAACATACAAACAGAACTATAAGCAGTACAAGTTAACTACTACTCTACTAAACCGGCCATGGTTATTCCATACACACAGACAAGCGCTCTCAACCCCCTTCCTTCTTTGATTGTTATTGACCAACAAGCATAAAGCTTCAACGGAATTTACCGGTTAGACTGCAAACCGACATGGCAAACACAACCGCTACCACGCCAGCTTTGAGCATCCCTCTGTATGAACATCCCAAAGCTGCGACCTTCTTGAAGATGAACTCGGTCCTGCTACTTGATCTCATGAAACTTCCACATGTTGTGTCCTTGACCTGTACGCATTTTATCTAAGGTTAGAAACTGAAAGGCATTTGAAAGGTTCTTATTTAAACCTATTCTCACCTCTTTCTTGTTACATTGGAGCTGAGGACTATCAGTTTCTGGCTTGGGACTGTTATGGGTAACCTGAAGACGCAACCTTCTTGAGGCACTGCCCTGCATTACAAACTGCTCAGCCGGGGCTTGTGCCCTTCGTGTCCTAATCTTGATTCCTGTGTCAGATACATCGTTGTTGGTCTTGTTGCTGGTGTTGACAAGACTCTGTGGCTCATATAGAATCTGCTCTGGCATCGGTTGAGCTACATGTTTCATCTCTGGTAAGTCGTAAGGAATCTGGAAAGTCGAATCCAAGAGGTCGAGCATATATTGGTCGGGGTCGTTTGAACCGTACTGCGTCTGAATGTGAGCGTCATCCTGGTTTCCGAACGGTTCGTTTGACGAATACTGAAAACCATTGAAAGCGGAACCTAGCTCAGATTGCACCTGAGAGTGCAAGGAGAGAACATAGCCTGATCCAGAGACTCAAACTCCAAGATTGAGCTCCAATCGATATGGTCAAGCTGCAGATCGAAAACAAAGTTAGTAAGTTCACAAAAGCATGTAACGAGAAGAAGACTTTATTTTTCGTTCATCCTTACCTCGTTGGTTGTAGTAACCTCAGGGGCAGAGACTTCACTCTGACACTCTCCAGAGACTACAAAAGAAGATTCCGCGACATCAGAATGCTTTGGTTCTTCCTTTGTAGGGAAAGCCAGAGACACTTCAGACACTTCAACCTCAGACCTCATCTCGTCCACAACAGTTGGAGACGAGACTGCTGGTTCGACAACTTCACATTCTGGTGATGCTTCACTCACAACAACATCTCCCTTCTTAAACAACTTGCATACAACAAACGGATTCTGCAATCCAAGAACAACACACCAATCAGAAACAAAAAAGATAGAAACAAAGAAGTAATGGTGTTTCTTGTTATAACCTGGCCAGGCTTGGTACCATCAAGATCCTTCTCGGTGGCGCGATACTCATGCATAATCCAAGAGGTTCGCGTACCCTTAGGAGCACGACCAGTGTAGAAGACGAGAGTCCTCTTAACACCTATAATCTTAGTGCTCCCTGTTTTAACCTTCCTGTCTTTCCCAGTGGCTTTCCAGTAGCCAGCAACAGTGGCTCGATTCATCCTACTTCCACTAGGATACTTCCTGTCCAACGGACAGAAGAAGAGCCACTCCGAGTCCGTCGTCCTCACCACAGAAAGATCTACAACACAACACAACATCATCACCATACTCTTTTAAGTTATCAACATCAAATACAATCATCATCATTAAGTTATCATCACTCTACTCTTAAGTTATCAAGTTATCAAAATCAACATCAACACTCATCATCATCATCATACTCTTAAGTTATCAACATCAATCATCACTATATTTATAAGTATCAACATCAACACATCATCATCACCATAGTTATCAACATCAACATATCATCATCATCATCATCATATATCTTAATCTATCAATATCAACACGTCATCACCATCAAACTACTCAAATACATCTTATTAAACGATTCCACACCTAAGATACGAAAAATTGATAATACTGGTTCCAAATCATATTTGATTAAACATACTAAGAAGATAGATGTGAATCAGAGAGCTGAAAGTAACGACAGATCGATCTGAGGAATCAATACCAGGTAGATCCCATGGCTCGTACTTGCAGATATCGACTTCACGGATCACCCTGACTTCGTCGTCACGGCCGTTGATCTTCTGACGGAGATAGTAACGGACTAACTCCTCGTCCGTCGGACTGAATCTGAATCCCACCGGTAGTGAGTCCAGCGATAAGACTTCCATAGTGTTTTTAGTAGTATTACGAGGATTCGAGCTCGTTAGTAGGATCAGAGATACGATTCAAAGATAGATTCGAGAAACCCTAAGAATCGATGCGATTTTGGTAAAGTGGAGGAGGAGAGGAGAAGAAGAGGATGTGAGACACGCTTTTGGTCAGAGATAAAGAGATTATAAATCAGAGAGAGAGAGAGAGAGAAAGAGCACCACTTTCCTAGAAACCCCACCCCACTTCCTTACGCGTAAAGGAGAAATTTGTGAATTGACGGTTTTGCCCCTGAATCAGATATGGAAAATAATTGAGTTTCCCGGGGAAACGGGGTTACTTCTGTAAAGTTAATTATTGTTATAATTCTACTGCTCTCTTCTTGATCTTTTACTGCTTTTGCAAATCAGGTGAAACAGAGTAACGAACTTGCTCCAACTTCTTCTAGTGCTTCTTGGCCTCAGCATAATTGCTTTTAAGGCAATCATGCACACCATGAATCATCATTATTCTCGAGAGATTCTGAAATCATTCTGAAATCCATTCATCAAAGCTTTTTTCTATCAAATTCATCAGAAGCCTTTATACAATAACTTCGAATTGTCTGAACAAACGTATATATGAAATAAGAACTACTCTGTTTCACAAATCGAAATCATTATTAACTCATTTCTTGGGTTTTGCTTTCTTAGGAGCACAACTTCTGGCTTTCTTTGCTGGTTGCTGCTGCTGCTTCTCTTTAGTTGGTCTTCCTCTCTTTTTCCCTACAACCACCTGCAACGTATTCCACAAATCATCGTTTACTAGTAAGTAACAGATATATATATATATATATATATGATTTCATAGAAGATTATCTGAGTTCTGTCAAACGTACATTTCGCCTTTTACTTTTGCTTTGCCACTTCCTTTGGTTATCTCTGCTGTGTCTCCATTTTGATCATCTGGAGGCTTTGAAGCAGTCTTTGAGTTCTTGTTACCTTCATCATCTGAATCGAACAAGAACCCCTCCAGAGTTCCTAAACGGATCATAAAAATTAGTAAAATCAGTTTACCAAACCCACAATATTGCTACAAGAAAACAAGATATCAGTATTGTCCTTTCCACTCTAAACAGTATAGAAAACGAGCTGACCTTCCACCATCGTTTCTGCTTCATAGACGTTAGATACTGGTGTTAGCTGTATGAAGTCATTCATAATAGCTTCAATCTGACAAAGAAAGCATATAATCCAATAAAGGTTATTACTCCATTCTATGTTTTAGCTTCCCACTAAGTTTGAAGTCAAGATTCGTGAGCAGGAATATATAATATTAAACTTAAGGTGGTACACGAGATTACCAACCTTGGCCTCTGACTGACCTACGTTAACCTGAAATGCAAGATCTCTGGTGTGAGTACTTATATAATACAAGCTCCCTTATAAGTTGAAATAGGTACAAGGATTGAAAAAAAAATGTACTATGCAAAATGTTCTGGATGGGACAATTGTTGATTTATATATGGTTCCTGAAACATGAAATGGTAAGTGTTAGCAAAGAGACTCCAGTCATGAACTGATTCTGTATACATGTTACATAATCAGTTCTGTTAGGGTCAACAGTCATAGCTAACTAGCCATTTTGAACGTTCAATAGGAAAAGATGAAAACGAGAAGCAAAAAGAGTGAAGCCAGCGATGTTGAGGGAGGGGGAGGAGACATGCCTTTCAAGTCCAAGAACACGTCCTCGGTTGTGTCTGAAACAACCACGCGTCCAACAGCCCCCATGTCTCCGCTCAGATCTATTGAGTCCCCTTCACATTCAACGAGTACCTGTGATACAGTTCACTGCTTTTGTTAACAACTGTGATTTGTCTACAAGAAAACTCTAAAATGGATGAATTTCGTTACCTTTGTACGATTCACCTTCTCAGAAAGTACCAAAGGCAATTTTGAACTTGAGCCCTGAAATTTGTAGACATAAGGAAAAACCAGAGAAGAAACAACAATACTGGTACTACTAGCACAAGGTAACTTACAGAAGAAGAAGGCTTGGTGGTCTTATCCGTTGTCACTTCCTCGGCTACTATGGAAACTGTATCTTTATCTGCATTGTAGAGGAACCGTTGCATTACTTCCAAAGAATATCAAATTCATAAAATTGGTACGATTTATTCATACCTCCACTATTTCTTGTACACTGTATTCTTCCTTGGGTATCTGGCGGCCACTACCTGGCTTTTTCTTCGGAGATTTTTTCTTTGGAGCCTTCTTAACAGCAGGTTCTTCCTCTTCATCTAGAATAACAAGATCATCATCCTCTTCAGTTGAGATAATTACTTGCGGCTTTATCGGATCACTGGAGGGTGGTTCAGAATCGGATGAGACAAGCCATACAGAATCATCCCCTCCCTGATAAAAGCACAAAAGATAAAACAGAAACCTATCAACTCCATACCAATTTAAGAATTAGCAATTCTGGAACTTACATTCCATACAGATCGACAAAAAAATAACAAATACTAAGGCGTTGGGTATAGAGCAGATGAAAGACTGCCACCTAATAACCAACATCACTAATTCAGCTGGGAAGCTTCTGTAAAGAAGGGTTTATAACTCACTAATATATCAAGCAGATTCAAATGGAAACACGAATCACAGTAACTACCTAACTAAGGCAAGTAGACGTAAGCACAAGTGAGTAGAACATAGACGAGTTTAAACAAACTTTTCTTACTGGATCGTTCTTAACCTTGGTAGAGTTTTCTTCACCGTCAACTTTGTTTCCCTTCTGCTTCTCTGCAAATTGTTCCCCAGTCAAAAATAAAAACATGCCTTTAAGAGCTCAACAGTTGAACATTACTCAGAAATTGATAAGAGATTTCATACTGCTGCTCTCTCAGAATCTCAGAGTAAAAACACAGTCTTCAAATACCTTTAAGGTTGAGAGTAGCATCTAGTTTCTTCTTTCTAGAAAACACCTGGTGATGGAGACTCACTTGCTTTGTCATCACCAACTTCGTTTCAGAGTCCAGAACCGTGTGTGGTGGCTTCAGTGACATCATCATCAGGTAAAGGAAGAGACGAAATGGTATCAGATTCCCTGTAAGGACTATCATCTGGATCAGCTTCAGACGATGAAGATAGTGATAACAATGAAGTGGTAGTAGGTGCCTGCACACACACACATAAAAAAAAAGCTTCCACATTTCAATTGTGTGCTCATTAAAAAATAGTGAAAATCAGATATGAATCAAAATAAGGAAACCTGGAAAGAGCGAAGCCAATCGGGAGATCCCTCTCTGGAGCTGCTGCTGTTCATATTACACTTCTTTCAGAGCTCAAAATCAACAATCCAAGCTTCTTCCGACTTCAACCTCCACTCAATTAAAAAGAAAAACAACTCAGCTCGATATATCAAAACCCTAAAAGTGACCTTACAAAACCAATAGATTCGATGAAATCGAAACTCACCAAATGAAGAAGATCGAAATTTGAGCAATTATCGAGTCTACAGTCGGTGCAATCCGGAGACGAGATGCAGAGAAAACGAAGCTTGACGGAATGAGTGAAGGAAGGAAGCAAAAAGCTTCCGTCGCCGGCGAGATTGATTGGAGTGTGTGAAAGACGCGGGAAGATTAGGCGCAAACCGCTCGTTCCGGTTTCCGATCTAAAGGGACATGAACGTAGTTATACTCTTATGGGCCATATAAAAGCCCAACTAGATATAATATCGTCTCATGGCGTTACTATGCTATGGGCCCTGTAAAAGCCCTATAACACATTTCATAAACAGAGACTGCATTGTTCAAGGAGAGATGAGAGGGAGAAGAGAACAAGAAAAGTGTGAAGCCAAGAACACGGGGAAAGACGGAGGAGAGAAGAAGCGTGGAGTCTATAAAGAATTGAGACTTGAGAGCCTCTGCTTCTACTTTTCCTAAATGCAGTTCAAAGAAAAAAAAAAAGCTGTAATATTATTTCCAAAAGTGTGCCTCAAGATGAACAACACAACTCCTCTTTCCACAGGCTCCAAAAATTATGGCACTAATAGAGGTTTCGTTGGCTGTCTTAAGAGGCAGATGCAGTTACCTTCTTCCTTACAATCCTCTTTCGCCTAGCCTTTGGAGGTGGTGGTGAATCTGAAGCTGAGTCCTGTTGTTGCTTCATACCAAGCAGCCCTGAAACTAATGCGTTCTTTGAGATGAACCATCTTGAAGACGGCTTTGCTTCCCCTTCCTCTGACGAGGGTCGGTTGTATGCTTTTGCCAGCAGAGCATCTGACTGAGCCAGCGGGTCTGCCTCCACACCTAGCCATATCTGTCTTGATCTTTCTCCTAACTGAACATTCATAATCCTGTTCCACATCCATCCATATACGTTCATTATACAAAAAGGCTTCACAAGTCTTAACATATGTAAGTGTGAGAGAGAGGAGAGTTATAATAATACCTCACTGCAGTACCGAAGAAGAGTGCTACACCTATGACATCAAAGTGGCTGCTCATTGTTCTCTCAAACCCACATAACAGCTGATACCTCAAGTTCGCGTATAATCCAAGAAACGCGCCGTAACCAAGAGCGTTTGTGGTGACTGATGGGACTGTCACAGATACTCTGTAAGAAAGAACCAAAGATAAAACAAGTTAAACACCAACAACAAAAAGAAGAAGAGATGATGCCCAAAAGTGAAACAGTAATGACGATGATGAACCTATTCTTCTTCTTTCCAGACAGAAAGTTTGACAACGAGCCCTGGACGGCTCCTGTTGCGACTCCAAGGATAGACAACTCTGCAGCCTTGTAGAAAAGAGAGTGGATTCTCTTCTGCAAGTCGAACTCTCTAAGAGGATAGCTCGTTTCGAATACGTTGTTCGGTAGCTTCTGCAGTGTGTTTTGAAGGTCGAAACGAAACGTGTTTCCATATGAACGGCTTGGAGCTAGCAACCAAAAGGCAGCTGCATTGCATGCTGATACAGTGATAACGTTTATAAGTGCAAGATCCCATTCCTCTTTTATTCTGCAAGAAGTTATAGAGAAACCTATGTTAGGAGCTAGAAAACCTATAAATGTGGAGAGAGAGTTTTAGGTTAATGGAGAGGTTAGTACCTTTCCTTACGAGTCTTGACCTCCCACCAAACCGAGCATCCAACCGTGGCAGCTTGCTCCAAAAGAAGTCTATAGAGAAATGAAGGATCCGCTAACATCCTACACAACACAGTCACATAGTCAAGCATTGGTCTGACAACGAAGAAAGACCAGTGTTCAATAAAATGTTAGGCTGTACCTAAGCGCCTTTATTCAGAACCTAGAAGATGTCCAAAGACTAACATACGGATCTTAGAAGATAACACAATAAGTTACCTGCCAACAAAGGCCCTGGATAATCCCTGAGGAAGAGCACGAGAGATCAATCTAGTTGTTGTAGGACGAGCATTAATGGCAAGGAACTTAACCATTTGTGCTGAGCTGACCAAACCCTGCATACATACATACAAGTTCCATAAAGATGTCTGTCAGCATCCACCACCAAAACCATCAAAACGAAAAGCTTTTCAAGGATAACTAACTAAAGTACTAAACCATTTCGTATGCTTGACGGAGACCAGCAGGCAAATCCAACATTGTCTTTTGCCATTCGTTCAACACAGCATCAACAAACTTCCTATCAAATATCTGTAAAAAAAAACACAAATGTCATTACCGTGTGACAAACATGACAATACAAAAGTAATGATCTATTACCTCTGCGAGGAACATCCTCCGTCTAAAAAGTCCACCTTCATCTCCATCATCGTCATCATCAAACTCGTCAAAGTAATCATCATCGTCACCATCGTCATCCCCTCCATCTCCACCACCGAAATTGATTTTCTTCCCAATGTCTCCACCTCCTCCTCCTGTTGCAATCTGTAAAAATGAAACATGGATTAGAAAAAAAAGATATCACTGCAAAAACCTATTATCATCTCCAAAGGAAACTATTATTCTTAATATCATCTTAAGATACTAATCCAATTACTTTTGCATCCCTAACACATCTTTCATCTACACTATGTTTCATTTCATTTCATCTGTAACAACCTAGTAGTTCATAGACATTACTACTGTAGATGATCGAAAGAATCAAACTTTATTCTGAAACTATAAGAAGACTGAACAACACTCTCTACCCTCAACAACAAACTTGATGAACCAATGAGAACAGAGAGTATAAAGGCTGAGCCTTTAGAGAGAGATACCTCAGGGGTAGACTCGACTTTCTTCTGGGTCATATCAAGCTTCCCCTTTTCCAAGGTAACAGCTCCTACGGACCCGAACTTGCCACCTTTCATTACTGGACACATCTGAGCACTCGGAGAAGCTGCAGAAAATGAGCTAGAGGAAGATGATGATGGGGCTGAGTCACCGCTAAAGGGAAGCTGCAAGCAGCGTTCGAGACCTGAGACTGAATCTCCCACGGAGTCGATGAGAGAAGAGGAGGATGATGAAGCTCTGACGAAGCTGACGCGGCGGAGCTTACAAGGCAGAGTTGTGGAGATTGAGCGAGGGATTGGTAAAGAGGGTTTTGGAGCGACGACGGCGCTCTGAAACACCGCATGCGACATGGCTCTCTCCCTGAGGAGCCTTTTTCTTCTCTCTTACGGCTGAGAGAGGAAGAAAGAGAGGAGATTAGGACGAAGGGGAACAAGACTTTATCGCCCAATCAGACAAACTACAAGACAACCCGACCTATACTTCTGGATGAGCCAGAGGGTTTGAGGTCGGCGAAGTTGGTCGTCCAGTTATATTTTGATTTTCCGCATATGGTTTAGTTTTTCAGTTACGCTAACATATACGTAAATCTAGCGATTTTTTAATAATTAGTAACAATACAAACTATTTAACGAAATTAAACAAATCAGAAAACAAAAAATGACACTACAAGAATGACACTAACCATTTAGGCAAATACAAAAATGAAACTAACCATTTAATGCAATGCAATGAAAACAAATAAGAAAGAAAAAAATGACACATTACAAACTGAACTACAAATTAAACAATGCAATTTGACCACAAAGCTTATGTTCAAAAAAAAAATGTGACCACAAAGGCTGATCAATTAATTAATTTCCTTAATTAATATATCTAAAAGATATGACACTCCCCCGTTGTCTTTTATTTTCTGGATCTTCTGTGCAAAACTTGGCTTAGTCATTCAAGAAGCCGAAGTCAATTGGTTGGCTTCTGATTGGAGGATAGGTTACTTGTGGCTTCTGCGTTGCTGCTTTCTCTGTTGGTTTCACTGCTGTCGTCGTACTAGTTTCAGGCGGTGTTGGCGGCGGCGGTACTGTTTGGATATTATCCTCTGTGGCAACAATAGCTGTTTCTGTTGTTGGAATTGCAGACAGATCGCTTTTGTTTTCCACAGGCGGCTCAGACACTGTATTATCTGTCACTGGTCCGTCCAAATGTGCTGGTGACTCAGAAACAGTTTCAGGTGCTGCTGACTCGGCAACAACTGCAGTTTCCGGTGCTGCTGACTCAGAAACAGCTGCAGCTTCCGGTGCTGCCGACTCAGCAACCACTGCAGTTTCAGGTGTAGCTGATTCAGAATCAGCTGCAGTTTTTGGGGCTGCTGACCCATCAATAGCTGCAGTCTCAGGTGTAGCTGACTCGGCAGAAGTTTCAGGAGCTGACTCAGCAGCTGCTGCGGTTTCCGGCGCAGCTGACTCAGCAACAGCTGCAGTTTCAGGCGCTGACTCGGTCTGTGGTGTCTCCTCAGAAGTTGGAGGAGGAGCTTCAATAGCCAACGGTTTAGCTGGTTCTTCAATAGCCAACGGCTTGGTTGGTTCTTGCTGTGGAGTCTTGAATGTTGGAAGAGGATGCTTGGGAGCAGAGATGGAAGCAAAGATCGAAGACATTCCAGGAGGTAGAATCTCAATCGGAGGCTTTCTAGATGCGTCAGACAAACTCGTGAGCTTTGGATCCTCAAGAGAAGCCAGAAACGCACTTGCAGCATCGGTTTTAGTAGATGTAACTTGCTCAACTTCTTTCTGCAGCGTTTTATTCCAAGCCTGGACCAAGTTCTTTAGACTTGGACGACCATGTGCCTGTGTGATAGAGGTTCTTTATCAGAAACAATAAAAGGTTCATAAGAAAGCAAACTGCAGAAAGAGAGGTAACACTCAAATCTCACATGAGCGTGAAGTACAGCTTCTGCGAGCATTCCTGTGTCTTGCCATGCCTTCTCCATGAGCGCATTGTCTCCCAGAACTGCAGCAGAAAATGCTGACTCTCTCCCGAGGCCTATGGAGATCAGATTGTTTACTAGACCCTGCAACAAAGTTAAAATACACTTTAAGTTAGAAACCTGAAAGATACATAGTATAATCTTCCAAAGTTAGCTAGGCGTACACTTAAGCGTGTCAATTCTCCATGGTTAGCTAAGCGTAACGAAAGGCCTCGCAGCTCATGACCCTGTAAAGCGCCTTTGACCGAACCTGCAGTAGCCAGTCTTTTGAGAGCCTCACGAGCAACTTCGGCGTTCCCAGTGGCATCTGCAGCATCTATAAGGTCAAGAAACTCTTTTGCGAATTTCACTATTCCCTCCACCGCTTCAACAACGTCTTCTTTCTTCTCAGCTGTCAAAGAGAGAATGTCGCTCAAATCAAGGCCTAGACCGTCCTGTCCAATGTCCCTGCTATTACTCATTGTGAGCAGACAATGAAGAGCCCTCTTCAGATCATTGCTCTGCATTGCTAGATCAAACTCCAGCCTGAGAACACATAAAGATAAGTCTAATTAGTATTCCATTTTTGGCTGAGCTGCTACCCCTTGTGAGTGAAACACTGATTTCTGTTGACACTCCATCATAAGCAATGCAAAGACTACCAAACATGATTTGATTTTATTACCTCTTAGATATTCCAGGTAAATGAAGAGCTTCTGTAGCATATCCCATTCCTAGCATGAACTGTGCTAGATCGTCATGATGTTCTCTCCCAAGTCTACTTGCCCTGCACAATAAGCATAAAAAAATGAGGCGAGTTTCCTACTCACGTAAACAAGATATATTGAGAAAGGTATCAGTACCATTTAACTGCACTAATAGCATCCCCATATGCAGCAAGACAGCGACAGCGGATACCAGGATGGTTCAGAGATATGGCATGGGCACACATGTACCTACCAAGAAAGCGGAGGTGTTTCAGTGGTTCAATCTTTAAATGATCATTCAAGTGACTGATATGACTATCATGGCAAATATTGTAACTCTGTGACTAAATGTATTTGCTGTAAAGAGTCAGTATTGCTTTAAGGTAAGAACATAGAGTTGATACCTGTCAATGAGCCAGAGAACTCCATCCCGTACACCAGCAACAACAAGAGGCCCTACTGGTCGTTTTTGCTCCACTGGGAAACGAGTAACAGCAACTGAGACTCCCCCACCACCTACAGCTACCTCACTGGCCCTTCTTTCATCCATGTCATCGCCATCACCTCTAGATTGTCTCGGCAGTGATAAAAATGGTGGAACAGATGGAGCATTTTGGAAAGAAGCTAGACGCACCACCTACAATAAAAAAGGATACACATGAGCGCAAAAGACACAAGCTTAGACCTGAAAAATCAATTATATTTATCTCATATAAAAGCAAGAAATGTCCACCTGCAGCAAGGGGGCCCTCAAAGATATCTTTTCTTGCTTGGCACTCTGGGCACCTTCTACTGTGATTAAGGCTAACTCTCCATGCTCTGCAACTGCTCTAGCCTGTGCCTCCTTGAGTTTTATTTCTTCCTTCATCCTCCTAGTCTCTATATCAATTTCAGAAACTCCCGCATCCACAAAAACACATCTGGAAATCCAGGCATGGAAGAAAGTAGTAGTATTCAAGCCTCAGAGTAACTGATACAAAACAGAAAGAAGTCCTTGGATCATATGTAGAACATTAATCTTACTCAATCGTGGTTTGTGTAGCCACAAACAGCTGCCTGCGGTGCCAAACAGCTCCAGTAGCATGTGAGATGGCAACATTACCAAGATATCTATACTGAGGGCGCAAGGACGATATGACCATGTATTGTTGATAAGCAAAAGCACAATACTCAACTGTTTGATCCCATGCCGCCCACTCTGGCTGAGGTAGCATACCACCTACTGGCTCAAAATTTTCCCAACTACACATTGAAACTTCCATGAGGTTTTATATGGAACTGAGATACTTTAACATTAATGCCACAAAATTAAGTAGAGGTAATCAAAATGGAGCGACCAAATCACCTGTAGAGCTGGTAGTTTAGGGGTGCGGATTCAGCAGATCTCTGCGAAGAACCATCATCATAGCTAGAAAACGAAGAAACATTACTGTTTCCAAATCCTGAGAGTGGCATCGACTGAATGGTCGAAATAGCTGTTGCAGCAACAGGACTAATCCTTCGAGATGTGCGATAGCCTATTCCAAGTAGAGCACCGCCATGCAGACCAATGACCTGCAAGGAGAAATGATAAATTGAGTATGAAAGATGGCTATTTTTAGGAAACTAATCCGCAGCTGAGACTAGAACACATCAAAAGCGGTTACGGAATGCAATAACCAATGACCCCAGTAAAAGACACATACCGGCTCAGAGCGACCTCCTACAGATCTCATGAGGATGTTTGAGGTTCCATCATCTAAGAGAATACGAACTTGGACACTAGCTGATGAAGATGCATGAGCAGCGGCAGCAGCTTGCGCAGCGGCTGCAGCCGCTTCTTTCGCCTTTCTTGATGAACCACCCTTCGGCATCATAGGCATTCTTTGAGGTAATGCAGATTCTAGTATTGCAAATCTGTCTCGACATGTATCCCAAGCCAAAATTCTTGCACTTCCAGAATCAACAATGGACCAGTCACTAACTTTGTAGATAGAGAAGTACAGGATATCAGGCCATACAACTGCCACATACCTACGACCAGAGAATAAAGTTAGTTACTGCTCTAGATGTTAATGCCTAGCTACTGTTATAAGGTTGTTAAATCTTTTTTTTTTTTTTTTTTTTTTTTGATGACTCCGGTTCGCTAATTGGACGACCGACTATCCACCCGAAGGCGGTCCTGGACGCTGCGCCCCGCATGTTAAATTTGCGCAGTGGCCGGGGTTCGAAGCTGGGTGGCGGGTGCCTCAGCCGAGGTTCCTTTACCACCAGGCTACGAAGCCCGGTTTGTTAAATCTTGTTATATTATATCTCAATATAGAACTTGAAGACTGAAATAGGAACCGGAAACTTACTTTCCTGAACTGCTTACAGAAAGAACCGAGTATGAATCATGTGGAACAGGTGCCACACTCTTCTTTCTGGTCTGTTTTACAGTCAACTGTTCACCTGCATCTAGCTTAGACATTCCTGATTCGGACAAGGCATTATTTCCAAGGGATGGGTTGGCTGTGTTGGATATCTGAAAATTTAAGAGCTTTAATTCTCTTCCAAGGATATATACAGCTGAATTCTCCCGACTTCCAGGCAGTGCTGGTAGTAAAGCTGCAGACGGGATGGCACGAGGGTCAAATTCACTAACTATAATACCAACGTTGGTACCAGTTGCGACGAGATGTGGCTGTAGAGGATGTGCAACCATACAAAAGACCTGGAAAAAAATGACAATGGTTAGTAACTATAGAAGCGACGCTATTATATATAGTAAGGTAGTAGTGCTGTGTTTGCTTCGTCAAACTCAAACCAAGTTGTCAAGAGGTAATTACCCTAAGTTTTTTGTGGGCTGCAAGTACTTGAGGCGGAACCAAGGAAGAAAGTTCACATAATGGCCTTGTCAGGGCCGAATAAGTTGGATGCTCAATAGACCTGTGAAAAGTTAAGCAATTAGACAGCTCTCAAGTATCAATAAAGATGTTCACCACAGATACTACGAAGTGTTTAAAAAGGATACCATATGTGTGAATCTTTAACGCAAGTCAAAATATCAAGGTTTGGTGCTCGAGGATGACACCAAGATGCAACACTGTGGCAAGCTAGCTTCGGGACAGGTTTAATTCTCCGCAGCTCCTGTAGAGAAACAGTAGACATGTGTGTTGAAAAAATAGATCCATAAAATATGCCAAGGCCATATATTAGATACAACATTACCTTCAACGTCACTGTGTCCCATATGGCCAATGTCTTGTCAGCACCAATTGTAATCAATTGTGGAGCACTGCCACTCACCCGTGACAGCTCAACAGCCACCACCCCGCCATCATGTGCCTGATACAGTCAGAACAAAAACATCAGCAGAGTGTGAGCAAAAGCTTTTACCAAACCATATCTGGAAGGACAAAACAGTATAACAGAAAAGTGGAATATATAGACTCGATTAAGCAAACTTAAACAAAACAAAACAAAAACAAGAGCGTGTCATACTCCGCTGATCATTACTCAGCCTATTAATCACAAATGGATGAAAGGAAAAAATCTAATTGCTAATTATCCAACACTCAGAAACAGAAACACATACCAAATCAGAAGGTTCAGTGAAACTAAGAACAATGGTGACATTTCCTCCGCTGTAACCAAATCTGGCCAATCTTTGCCTGAAAGAGTAGGATTGAAATAAATACCTTTAAGCTAAGCTTGGGTACAAGGTCCCTTGAATCAGTGCCTTGATCGGCATTCCACAGTATAAGTAAACCATCACTGCCACCTGAAACAAGGAGTGCCTGCAATTGCAAGTAGATAGAAAGTGGATCATATACAGCAGATATATAACAGAGAGAAAATGCTTAATAAGCATTCGATAAAATCGTCTAATTTATAAAATGACTGTGGAGCACTAAGCTACCAATTTCTAAAAGAGAGAACGTGTGGTTACCTCGCCAGATGATGCCATGAAATTCATCAAGCAATAAATTGATCCTTTATGGCCAGCTGTATACCTACGTGCAAGCTGCAAGGAAGTAAAAGCTCAGGGAAATTAACACAGACCAGTATCGATAGCTCTCACCCTAAACCCAGCAGAAAAAAAAACAAAATTAACATACAATAACAAACAAACCTTCCATGTTATCATCGACAAAACTCTAATGACACCATCAGTTGAACCAAATGCAACTAAAGGGCCATCACCAGCCGATGATCTGGTAAGAAACTCCATGCTGCAACAAAAGAAGAAAGTCTACCAACTTTATGGAGCAGAAGAATTTTTTAAAAAAAAGTAGAAACACTGTTTAAAGTCTACATCATAACTTGGTATCAAAGTCTACATCTTTCCTGGGGTCTCAGGTGTCAAGCAAACCCATGCTCTAAAACTAGAGAAAAGGGCAATGAACTTACCAGACAAGAGACCTATTGTCAAGCTCCGACTTAGGCACATCTCTACCACGCATTGTCACCAAGTCCAAGAAAATAGCTTTATTCTCACAACAGATGACCAGAAAATGCCGTCCTTTAGTCGATGGAGCCGGAGAAGTAAAACTGGATGTGAGATGATCAACAGCTGTCGGAGATTCAGCCGCTGCAGAGCGGTTGCGCCACAGCTGCCAGTAACGCACATCATCGTCATAAAACTTCACCTGCTTCACACTTGTAGGTGAAAAGAAGATAAGTCATATTTCCTCATATTCAAAGAGGTGAGAGAGTAACAACGGTGGAAGATATATTACCTTCCTCCTCTAATGGCTTCAGTAGGCTTGCCTTTATAGTCTGAGTAAAACATTGAATATCAATAATGAAGCGAATACTCATTATACCATAACAGAATGTAGAATCTAAGAACAAATTTCGGCTAATAAGAGCCTAACTCCCTCTATTTTCTACTAAAATATCGAATTTGAAGTAAAATTTTCTTCAAAATTAATACTGAATAAGACAGGTAGTATTGTTCGTTGTCGAATCCTCTTATTTAATACTTCTCGTAGTTGCAAATGTCATAATAAATCAGCTTAAAGAAAATTGAATAAGAATTTTCTTTTTACTTGTTACTCCATTTTTATTCGAGTATGATTGAAATAAAACTCTTAACACTATTACGGTCAGAGCCAGCCCTGGAATTTTAGAGGCCTGAAAATATGTTAATGTAAATTTTTTTTTATGAATTTGGAGGTTTGAGACGAATGTTTCATCCGGCTTTGCCCGGGGCCTGATTACGGTCAGAGATGCTCTAATAAAATTGACATTCAAATAGTTGATCATGGCTCACCGGAATCTCCCTCGGCGAGCTTCTCTAGCTTGGCACCTACTAAACGTCGCTCGTCGACTCCACCAGCTTTCAATTCATAAATCACCTACAAGAAATGGCTAATCACGTTGAATATACTCGATTCGGGATCAGAAATGAAACGAAATTGAATTCAGAATTTCGATAGAAACACTAGAACCTGACGATGCTCCCAGTTCCATACGGAGACGTGATCGGAATCATCAGCCGTAACGAGCCACGGATGCGTGGGATGAACCTGTATCTTCACGATCTTGCCGTTGGTCTGCCGAAACGCTCTCGCGCGCAGCATTTTCGATCAACGAAACAGCTCAAAAAGCCTGAGAAGGATTTTGCATCAGCAGCAAAAGAGTGATTCGGATTCTGCGAGAATTCCTCAAAACAGAAAAGTTCAGCTTACACACATTCAAAATTCAGATCCGAGTCAATAGGATCCACCAACCGAATAAAGCTCCCGGTAGTGTCTTCGAAATGAGAAGCCCAGTCTGATACACAAAAAGGCCCACCAAAGTTTTAGCCCATGATTTAGTTATTTTTCATTTTCTTTAAAAAATATTATAAAAATTATTAACAATAATTAATTTCTTTTTCGTATTTGAATTAATTTTATTATGCGTATGTTGATGAAATATTATGAATCTAAAAAATATATTTTTACTATAGTTTATATTTTTGGTATAATATTATTAATGTATATGGTGATTTAACTGATTCGCATATCCAACTTTCTATATTTTTCTCTATATTTGTATAATATAAAATTTCTGTTACAAATTACATTATAAATTTGTTAGAAATTATAGTTTTTTGAAATGTGGAAATGAGTTGTAGATGATCAAATGATATCTGAATTCAAGTCTTATTACTTTTTTTTTTTTGTCGACAAGATTACAGACTCATGTAGATTCTGTAAACCAAACTGGTTGCTCTGTATCCATATGGACCGTAAACGACGTATGTTGTCTCACACCACGTGATAAGTCATCCGCCTTTTTGTTTTGCGTCCTATGGACCAAGTCTTATTACTAATACCCTAACAATCTTGCTTTGACATTTTTTGTATGTTTTTTAAATGTTAACTGAACATGTATTACATATATTATATACTGTATGTCGAAAGTGGAAGTAGAATTATACAACATCGACCAATCTAATCCACTAATACCATACATAACCAATTAATTTTATGCTAATATGCTTTGAGCAATGGGGAAGATCACTAGACCATTAATAGTAATCCAGTCTCGGAATTCAAGTCCTCCTTCTAAAGAACTATTCGGTAAATTTCTAATTATAACCATTCTTTAAACTTTTTACCAAAAGACACAAAACCATTGTTTCAATTTTGTGTTTTCAACTATGTGAAGAATATTGTAAGTTATATATGCACATTATATATTTGTAAACATCTGGAGACATGGATATAAAAAATAAATATTTTACTGTTATTGTTGACAAAAAAGTCACTGTTTGTAAAAATGAAGTACAGCTCTCAATATCTAATCCATATCTATCATGTTTTTCTTTTTATATTCCCCTGATCGCTTTTCTTGCTTTTTTAATTAGCATGGAGGCCAATCACCACTAATGCAAAACAATTCTTTGACTTTCAATATTTCTCCAAAAGGTAAAATATTTATTTGGTTCAAAGCAGTGGGACCAATGTAGACACCATCTTAGAGCATCCATATTGGTTCAGTGATTGATCACGTTTTAAAATCTTAAGATCTTCTACCTGTCATTTTGATCCTGAAAAATGGTTCTTAAGATTATATATGGAGTTAATAATTTTTGTCATATCTCTTTGGGACAAAGATCATGAAAATATTCTGACAAATGTGTTTTCTCGCCTGATGCAGCATTGTTACTGGATCCGCAAAACTTAAATGAAGTCTAAAGAAAACTGGTTAAACAAGCCATGTATGTTGATGTTAGTAGATTTTCTCTATATAAGTGGACTGCTCCAAATTAGTTAAGGCTTAAAGATAAATAAACATCTAGTAGTTAGGTTGAGAGAATCGATTGATATACCAATTTTAAGGAGTGTACAAGATTTTTGTGAGTGGATGGTGGAAAGGCCGAGTCTTTTGACATTATAACATTTTATTGGCTTTATGTTGAGCACTAGAGCCACTTGCTTTCCGAATCTTTACCTGATTGTCGAATATTTATATCACCATATTTGTAAATGCATATTATATTGGACCGGATACGTTGCGCAGTTACATGTCTCTCTATTATAAATACTTCCTCTCATTACACTTCCTATACCCATCACAAACACTCATACATTGAAGTTTGATGGACATGCATGCCCAACGGAGTAGAATTGCATGAAGTGGAGTAGAGTATAATGCAGCCAAGGATGACTTGCCGGAGGGTTGTTCATCAGGCATAACAATAATGGTGATGAACATGATTCTGGCAAGTTGTCCTTCGGCTACATTTTGCTCTTTTCTACTCATGCAAACTCTCCATGGAATACTCTACATTTTCATTCTTTCATCTATGTGAACTGGCGCAGCGTACGAATGGGTGAACGGTCGATCTAGAGTTCTAGAGACCTGTTCTTGGATCGATTAAGGGTTTCTTGACGATAGCACCTTAAGACCAACTTCTTGTTGATGAATTGAATCGAATCAATCAAGGGATACAAGCAAAGCTCTTCTAATTAAAATCAAACGTAATTATTATGAGAGCCTCAGCTCTGTTTATATAGTAAATCCAAAGCCACAAACCAGCTAGGAATAGGGAAGATAAATACTAACTAGAAAAGGAAAACCTAAGGTTTATCATAACTTGAGAAAAACACATAAAAGTAAATATTAGAAAACGATAAGATGATAACTTGACTAATTATCATGTTGGCGCCAATAATATAGATGCTGCTGCATCAGTCCCTCCGGGTTTGAAAGATTCGACCTCGAATCAAAAGAAAGTCTCTGCTCCCAAACTGCCCATAGAAGCATCCACGTTGCTTCAGCTGCACTCTCCGGCAACCTCTCCATGTCACCAATGCCTTTAAGCTGACCATGTGTAGCGTATCTTACTAGACATTTAAAGAGGTCACCGCATAACCAAGAGATATTGTAGAAGTCGTCAAGACGTTTAATATGCAGCAGAAGCTCTTTAGCAACCACTACATTATGTGAGAAGATGTGAACACACTTAAAAGCATATATCCTTGAAACGGAGGCCTTCCTGTGGAAATGCATGTCTTCATCCAAGACACTCAAAAGCTTGCTTGTCTTGCAAGTAACATCTCTCCACCACCTTAAAGTCACAGGTGTGTAACTAGAACCAAGCTGTGGACGAAGAAAATCTCGTTTTGTATAAAGCAAATCCCACAAAACACCACATGTGTATTTCTTTATGTCTGTGGAATTAATTGCACAAGTCCTAAATTCAAGGAACGGGCAGCAATTAGGGCGTAGAATAATCAGCACAACACCAAACGGACGATTACCACATATTGGTCTCGTCAAAATCTTAAAAAGAGGCCAAACTTTAAGAAGCGATGGTTGCACATGCGGACGAAGCTGAAACTCCTCACTCCATGGATCTTGAAAAGCTGAAACTTTGTTTCCCATTACCCGCATTAGAGTAACTAAACCATCCAACGAAGGTAGCAGCAAAACAGAAGCGTTACAATGAACACGGAGCACACAACCAAAGGACTCCCACAAGTACTTGCTTGTATCACAAGAAATGTAGCTCCCCAACGTTGTTGGCCTGATTTTTTCATGGAGATACATTTGGAGAAGACACAGTGGGTCATTAGGAAAGATGATCCTACTCAGCTCGTACCCGTTGGAAACAGTCGCACAACAGCACACGTCAACATGTATCAACCTTGGCTGGACACATGTACTTCCAATGTGGATAGCACACACTCCTTTCATACGTATAATCAACCTCACGAGACTTTTATTGGACAAAAAATGCTGTAATACACAAAGTGGAGGGCCGTCGTCCATGCTACTCTTTCTTGCACAATAAGGCATCATGGTTAATTGAAAAGCAGCACCAATCACCATATCTGATTCAAAAGCAGCCTTTTGGAGAAAAAGAAATTGCAGGCCAGTGGAAGAAAATCTCATAAATATAAGATTAATAATTCTTAGTCTCCTTGAACAAGCTTGAGACAGTGATCCAAGTTGAACTGAATTGCCACGGAAGAACACAAACAACATCTTTGCAAGCATAGAAAGGAGAGATGACTCCTTCTTGTTAATCCACGGTGGCCCAAAAAACTTAGCCGTTGTGTCGCCAGAGAAGACATACGGCAAGAAAAGGTCAAACAGAGACACTAATCTTCGCAGAAACGAAGAAAAATGTGTAGCCTTTTGGAATTTCACCAGCTTCACTTCGGGAAAGTTCACAAAAGTATCTGTATTAGAAGCCACAGTACTGGAGAAAAATACTAAGCTGAAGCAGATTCTGTATTTTCCTCTGCCCACAAAATAATTGGCGCACTTGTATAGATCAAATAATTGATGATGGGGAGACGTGGCATCCATTACGTCCCAAACAATACCCGAGGTGGCTTGCAGCATAAAGTGATCATTAAGAACACCTGATCCTACATGTTCAGTGACCCATCTTTTTCGTGTGCCATCATCTACGTTTCTTGTCATGACCCATGCGAAGATACGCAACCAAAAGCACAACGAGCGTTGAAAAACAGAGACATCCATGTGAAAGTAGGAGGCAAAGCTAGAGACAAATACCACGCATGATGATACCATCTCTTTATGAACTTGTCGGAGATCAATGATACTCAATTGTTCCGTCAGTGCGCAGGTCACAAGCATTTGTGCAAATAAACAGTGACTTGAAACATGCTTCTTGCGGAAAGGTGCTCCATTAAGTGGCGCAGCGTACGAATGGGTGAACGGTCGATCTAGGGTTCTAGAGACCTGTTCTTGGATCAATTAAGGGTTTCTTGGCGATAGCACCTTAAGACCAACTTCTTGCCGATGAATTGAATCGAATCAAACAAGGATTGAAAGCTAAGCTTCTTGTATTAAAATCAAAACGTACTTTATTATGAGAGGCTAAGCTCTTCTTATATAGTAAAGTTAAAAACATAAATCATCTAAAACTAGGAATCCAAAAGATAATTAAAAAAGGAAATCATAAAGCCGTATCCTATCGAAGAAAGAAATCCATAATGAAGATGATAATTCAAATTATCATATTGGCGCTATCTTGAAGTGATGCTGCTGCATCAGGTCCCCCGGGGTGAGTAGGATTCGACCTCGAATCAGACGGCTCATCAGGAGGAAGATAGCGGGTCAGGTAGCGTACGTTGAAGACGTCGGACGTGGTGATATCCGCAGGGAGTTGAACGCGATACACGTTATCGTTAATCCTTGCCACGACTTGGACTGGTCCAATCTTCTTGGACTTGAGCTTATTATAACGCCGAGCAGGCATACGATCACGAGTTAAATGAACCCAAACCAGGTCTCCTGCATTAAAGACAACACGACGACGCCGGGTATCTGCAGCATTCTTGTAAGTGACGGCTGAAGCCTCCAATTTCTGTAGTGTTTTGCCATGGACATCGAGTATATTATCAACAAAAACAGAGGCGTCACCATGTAACCTTGTCTGATCAGGGAGAGATGACAAATCAACTGGAGCACGAGGTACCACACCGTAGATGACATAGAAAGGACTGAAGCCCGAGCTTCGGTTAACAGCATGGTTGTGGGCGAATTCAGCCTGCGGTAAGCGAGAATCCCATGTTTTAACAGCATCGCCAACAAGACACCGTAACAGGTTGCCAAGAGAACGATTGACAACTTCGGTTTGGCCATCCGATTGGGGATGATAAGCCGAACTCATATCCAGACTAGTATTTAACAACTTCCACAGGGAACGCCAGAAGTGACCCAGAAAACGGGAATCCCGGTCAGACACAATAGAAGAAGGAAGGCCATGTAGACGATAAATTTCTCGAAAGAAAAGTATAGCCACTTGAAGAGCATCAGTGGTTGTCTTGCAAGGAATAAAATGGACCATCTTGGAAAAACGATCCACAATCACAAATATAGAATCAAAACCCCGCTGTGTGCGAGGAAGACCGACAACGAAATCCATGCTTATGTCGGTCCACGGTTGAGTGGGAATGGGAAGTGGCATGTAAAGTCCTGCATTGGTGGCACGACCCTTAGACTTTTGGCAAGTCACACAACGCTCAACGAACCTTTCAACGTCACGACGCAAGGAAGGCCAAAAGTAAGCCGTGGAGACTAGGTGGAGTGTACGATCTCTTCCTACGTGTCCCTCACTATGAAGCTCGGAGATGAGTTTAAGGCGGAGGCTGCAGTCAGGGATGCACAGCCTGTTATCCCGGAACAAAAACCCATCACAAAGAGTGTAAGGAGTGGGAAGACCAGCCGTAGTATCAGAAAAAACTTGCCCAAAGAAGGGGTCTGAAGCATAAAGATCCATAAAAGAACTGAAGCCTGGGACTGTGGCGTGCATTGTCGCCAGCAAGGAGTGCCTGCGACTCAGGGCATCGGCCACTCTGTTAGACGATCCGGACGTATGTTTAATAACAAACGTAAATTGCTGCAGGTATGCAATCCAAGAAGCATGCCTAGACGATACTTTTCCCTGGGTGCTAAGATGTTTTAAGGCATCATGATCTGTGTAAAGAACAAATTCGCGGTGGAAAAGGTAATGTCTCCAGTGTTTGATAGCTTGGACGACGGCATAGAATTCTACGTCGTATGTACTGTAACGGAGACGAGAATTGGATAATTTCTCGCTAAAAAAGGCAATAGGGCGATTCTGCTGACTTAAAACAGCCCCAATACCCGTTTTAGATGCATCCGTATGCAACTCGAAAGCCATATTGAAATTGGGAAGAGCCAAAATAGGCGTGGAACAGAGCTTCTCCTTGATAGTTTGAAACGCACGTTCTGCAGCTTGCGTCCACACAAACTTTCCCTCGCGTATGCAATCTGTGATCGGCGACATTAAGCTGCTGAACTGAGATACAAACCGTCGATAAAAAGACGCGAGACCATGAAAGCTTCGAGTCTCTGTGATAGTGGTTGGTGTTGGCCAGGAACGGATTGCTTCCACTTTGCTTGGGTCGACAGATAAGCCTTGCGCAGAAACAATATAGCCAAGGAAGTGAACTTCATTGACGCCAAAAGCACACTTCTTTTTGGTTGCAAAAAATTGATCCCGCCGTAGGATTGAAAGAACTTCGTGAAGATGGTGGATATGTTCGTCGAAAGAAGAACTGAAGATGAGAATATCATCAAAATACACCACCACGAACTTGCCTATAAACGAACGTAAAGCTTGGTTCATGACACGCATGAAAGTGCTTGGTGCGTTTGATAAACCAAACGGCATGACCATCCATTCAAAAAGGCCTTCACGCGTTTTGAACGCAGTTTTCCATTCGTCGCCTGGATTAATACGAATCTGGTGGTATCCACTTCGCAAGTCTAGTTTAGAAAAAATCGAAGCGGATCCAATTTGATCAAGTAAATCGTCCAACCGAGGGATGGGAAAACGATAGCGAACTGTTATTTTATTAATAGCTCTGCTATCGACACACATCCGCCATGAACCATCCTTTTTTGGGATGAGTAACGCCGGCACGGCACAAGGACTCAAGCTCTCGCGTAAGAAGCCTTTAGCCAAAAGATCTTCTACTTGACGACGAAGTTCTTCATGCTCAGACGGACTCATACGGTAATGAGAACGGTTAGGCAAAGAGGCCTCAGGGACTAAGTCAATGCGATGTTGAATGTCCCGCAATGGTGGTAAACCAGATGGTAGCTCGTCGGGGAAGACATCGGAAAATTCAGTGAGAAGGTCGTGTAGCTGAGGTTGGACCGTGGGGGTGATGTGTGAGACCGGAGATACCACGAGAAAGAGAACAAATCCGGTATCCCGAAGTAATTCTTCGAACGGAGCTCGCTGCAGGAGCAATACTGGTGGTGATGGTGTTAATACGGAAGTAGCTGGTGGGGATGGTTTGAGAACAAAGTTCCGATCATTGAAACGAAAACTGTAAGTATTGAGGAAACCATCGTGAATAACATGACGATCAGATTCCCATGGTCGTCCGAGAAGAAGATGACAAGCATCCATCGGTACTATATCACAGTATGTTTGATCATGATATGCGTCGCCAATAGAAAACGAGACCATCGTGCGCTGAGTAACAGTGACATCGTTTTTCTGTTGGAGCCACGCTAACTTGTAAGGAGAGGGATGTGGTTCCTCTAATAATGCAAGTTTCTTAACTGCCTCCGATGAAATAACATTCTCTGAACTGCCGGAATCGATGATAAAGTTGCAGACCTTGCCTTTGATAGTGCACTTAGAATGAAAAAGGTTGTTGCGTTGTGGGTTTGCAGTAGCACTATGAGGAGCAAGACATGATCGACGAAGCATTAGCAGGTTTCCCGAGTCAGCTATTAATTCCTCTGGTTCACTCTGTTCTCCTTCTTCGTCGTAGATGGGGTCGTCGCCTTTCTGGTCGTCGAGGAGGAGACCACGGCGTGCTTTATTCGGACAAGCCGACTGCCTGTGCCCTGTTTCTCCGCAGGAATAACAACGAAAACTACCAGGCCGTGTCTGCTGTTGAGAATCAGATGGGATGAGCGATGTCTCTTGCTTTGAAGTGGTAGTATCGCTTGCTGTGGTTGCTGGAGCTGACGTTGGAGTGGTTGTGCGTGATTGCTTGCTGGAACCCCAAGAAGAAAAACCACTACGGGTTTGTGTCTCCACTGTAAGGGCTTGTTGATGTGCTTCTGAGATTGATTGTGGTCGAAACAGATTCAGAGTAAACTGTATTTGTTGACGTAAACCTCCGATAAACCTCATAACCAGTTGTTGTTCTGTATCGCGAACCTCCACTCGATTGATCATCTTGAAGAATTCTGTTGCGTATTCGTCGACGGTACGAGAACCTTGTTTCAAGTTTTGAAATTTTTGAAACATTAACTGTTCGTGGTTATAGGGTAAAAAATTTTTCTGCATCTCACGTTTTAGTTTCTCCCAAGATGTGATCTTTGTTTTCCCGGCACGAGCTCTAGTGGTTTTACTTTGATACCACCACGCAGCAGCTCTGTCACGAAATTTGATTGCCACCAGAGAAGCACATCGATCCAGTGGGATTCGTTTGAAATCCAATATTTCTTCAACGGTTACGAACCAGTCAAGCAGTTCCTCTGCAGTGGTAGAGCCTTTGAATTCTGGAATTTCAATTTTGAAACTTGATTTCCATCTCTTATTATCGTAATCCGAGTCAGAATCTGAGTCGGAATTATTGTTGTTGTGGCGTTGTTGACGTCTCTGTTGTGGGCGCAGGGCAGCAAACGGGTTTGCATCGTCGTTGTCAGAGTCGTTATGTGTGGATAGCTGGTCGTTGCGACGGGGAGGTGCAGGAGCCGCTGGACGAGCAGCTAGGGCAGCTACAGCAGCCGTCAATTCGACAATCTGCTGCTGGAGGTTATCCACGGATTGTTGGGTAGCGGGGGAATCATCATCATCAGCTTGATATTGCTGATTACGAGTTTTCCGAACCATCGTAGTGGTTGAGAAAGTGTCGGAGCGTAGCAAAGCTCTGATACCAACCTGGCGCAGCGTACGAATGGGTGAACGGTCGATCTAGGGTTCTAGAGACCTGTTCTTGGATCAATTAAGGGTTTCTTGGCGATAGCACCTTAAGACCAACTTCTTGCCGATGAATTGAATCGAATCAAACAAGGATTGAAAGCTAAGCTTCTTGTATTAAAATCAAAACGTACTTTATTATGAGAGGCTAAGCTCTTCTTATATAGTAAAGTTAAAAACATAAATCATCTAAAACTAGGAATCCAAAAGATAATTAAAAAAGGAAATCATAAAGCCGTATCCTATCGAAGAAAGAAATCCATAATGAAGATGATAATTCAAATTATCATATTGGCGCTATCTTGAAGTGATGCTGCTGCATCAATTAGCAAGGATCACAGCAGAGATGTCTTTCTTCTGAAGTTTAGGAAATATTAATCTCAATGATACTCTTTTGGCTATATATGACGTTTCTGATGAATGACGATGCTGAGTCCCAAAACCAGGAACGTTATTTGTCTTTTTCTTATCATTATCGCAACAGGAATCTGTGCAAATGCCTTTCTCCATCTCCTCCTCATCACAATTCTTCTCATTCTCTTCTTCGGAGATTCTTTTGCAAATAAGATTCAAGCTGCCAATGCTCTGTCCATGAGATGCATCTCCATGGTTCTCGTGAATATCAAAACTGAATCTCCTCACTGACTGGTGATCAACATGATTCTGATGTTGAGGGACACTTCTCTCGCAATAGCTAGTATGCACCTTCGAGACGTCTAGAATCTCCACATATTGATCCTTGGAAACCTCTAATACAAGACGTTTTGGTGCAGCTGATAACCCTCGTACAAACATAGTTTGGGAACTAGATGAAAGTCCTTGATAACCGAGACCAGTAGTTGTTTTCTCTGTTCTTCCCATACTCAAAATCTTGTCTAAGGTTGCAGATCCCGTGTTTAACATACGGATCTTCTTGTGTGTTTCACGCAGCTCATGTTCCAAAAACAAAATTTTCTCTTTCTCTACCAAAAGTTCCTTCTGAAGATGAATGACCTTTGCTTTGAGAAAGTGTGTATCCTCTTGGACAAGCTTGGAGTTACTGCATACTGGAACCACAACTTTATCTGTTACACCATGATCCGCACATGCTATATCTATGTTTCTATCTGGTGGCTCACGGTCAAGCTGTCGCTTACAATCCTTACTCCTTAAATCAGAACTCACATGTTGCTTCCTCGAATCCACATATGTCTTTTTGTCCTCCACGTCAAAGAGTAAAACAGGTTCTGGTTTTTGCTCTTCAAAGCAATCTTCCTTTGTTGACAAACCTTTGATCTCAAAGAAATTATGGCTCCAATCAGATATTTCAGACATTGTTTGCAAGGAATGAGTTGAATCCTTGAGATCAAAACTCTTTTTGACACTGATATTTGTCGTAAAATCTTCTAGAGAAAGCGTTGGAGTTTTTTGAGTAGGGACAGAGTCATTAAATTTATCGCTTCCAACTTCCAAAGTGACTTGTTCCATCTCGTCTTCGTCAAACCTGTCATATTTTGGAGAAGTTTCTGCAACATCTTTATCAACCACGTCACAGGTTGAAAGGTAATTTTCTGTATCCTCCTGATCAGACACATTAATTGGATCAAAATTTTGCTCTGGAAAGCGTTCTTCCTCTTCTTCTGAATCGTAAACGTCAAAAAGCGGTCCTCCAACTTGAACAAAATAGGAGTTCTCGTTTTCTCTCGTTTTAGAATCTTCATATTCTGTATCTAGATCTGGATCATTGTTGTTGAGACTGAGATCATGCTCCTGAATAACTGGAGTAAAAAATTTCTTGTCCCCCTCTGAGTCTCTGCGGTGGATTGCAGGGGCCGTACGTTGTGTGATTAGGTTTTTCACGGTGGTCACAAGAGTTGCGACTTGGGCTTGAAGATCAGTGATAGATTGTTTGGTGGCTGGGGTAGCGTTATCAGTTTGTTGCTGAAAACGGCGAGTATAAACCATCGTAGAAGGTTAGCTAGTTTCGGAGCGTAGCAAAGCTCTGATACCAACCTGGCGCAGCGTACGAATGGGTGAACGGTCGATCTAGAGTTCTAGAGACCTGTTCTTGGATCGATTAAGGGTTTCTTGACGATAGCACCTTAAGACCAACTTCTTGTTGATGAATTGAATCGAATCAATCAAGGGATACAAGCAAAGCTCTTCTTATTAAAATCAAACGTAATTATTATGAGAGCCTCAGCTCTGTTTATATAGTAAATCCAAAGCCACAAACCAGCTAGGAATAGGGAAGATAAATACTAACTAGAAAAGGAAAACCTAAGGTTTATCATAACTTGAGAAAAACACATAAAAGTAAATATTAGAAAACGATAAGATGATAACTTGACTAATTATCATGTTGGCGCCAATAATATAGATGCTGCTGCATCATGAACCGTACTAACAAGACCCTTGGTATTGATTAGAAGTCCAGCATCGGTATGATAGTATATTATATTTTTCATGATAGTATATTAATACATGTTTTTCTTTTGTTAATGGTTACTTTTATTTTTATGAAGTTTTTGAGAATTAAATTAGGAGGATTTTCTTTGTTTCTTATTACAACAGCCTCTTGGAGAGGCATTTAAAAGGGGATATATTTTATGCAAAATCTTTAGTGAAGACATTTATAAGTACCAGGCAGGGGTCTGTGCATATCCCTAATTATTTATTATGAATTCAGTCCACCAAATGGGTTTGAGTTTCATATTTTATTAAACATGCAACTGGTTTTGTGGAGTTAAGATTCTTGGACAAAAGGTTTGGCTGTTCTTGTCTGTTTTCCCCCATCATATTTAAAAGTTTAGTATACATAATAAATAGTAACATTAGAAACAATATATGATTTGCTTGAGTGTTTTGACTAACCAATATGATAATCCCAACTATTAAGGGAACGAGCTGCTTGCATCGGTCGCCCTAATTTATACTTAGGTTTCTTTAGAATGTCACAACATACATATCATACCAAAACATAGTGAAGAATGCACTGTTGTTGTTGGCATCTGTCCACTCCAATTGTTTTACTGGACGTAATGTTACGTAACAGTCAAGAAAAAATATAAAAGCGATGAAAAGGAAGAAAAGAAGCCGAAATTTGTGGAATATTATGAAATGTGCGTTGTCGTTTTTTGGGAATCTAAAGTGCTGCGGGCCGACAAAAGTAGTCATCTAATAAAGATTTTTGGTCAGACAATCATGGACCAAATCCTTGAACGCAATTTAACAAGAGACACTCATCAAGTGATCATCACTTTCCTCTTTAAAACGTTTCAGCTTTTTAGGTACGTGCGTTGTCGATTATCATCATGTTCCTGTATCGTATCCTTTTTCCTTTTCGTACATAATCTGCTGACCATATTATATAAAGAACCGGATAGGACAAGAACAAAAACGTCACCATTTACTCGGACAAGCACTCAAACTCTTTAATTACTCATTTTCTTTAATTCCATATGTAAGCAATTGTATGGAAGCTCTGATTATCTGCTCACTTTGTAACTTCTAAATGATATATGAACAAAACCCAATTCTAATTATCCAGAACACAAGACAAATGAGTTTCCCTACGCAAACAAGTTTTTGACATTATATTTGTGACTCAATACATCTTTACGCGTCAACCGATGTGTATTTACGTATGATTCCTTTTTCTTTTCTATAGGGACAAATGACACTTGAGATTCAAGTTGATCGGAGACCTGCAGGCTTATCTGAGGAGAAGCAACTAGCACCAAAAAAATAGTAGAAATAGAGACACATTAGTACTGTTGAATTTGTCGGATCTAACATGGCCACAAGTAAATAAATAAACTAATATTCATGAAAAAATGGTCAATTTAAAATTCAAACGTTTGGGAAGTGGGAAAATGAGAAAAAATATGAGAACGTGACCATATGGAGGTCTTACCTAGAATGGATGCGACCATGACAATATGTAAGCTTAAAATATAACTATTTATATAATATATTTTCTCCGTTTTAATATAAATGATGTTTTGGAGGAAGTATTTTGTTTCAATTTACATGAAATTTTTAGGTTTTAAGGTTAACTTTAACTTTATTGGAAACTGTTCAACAAATTAAATTTTGTAGTTTTTTTTATAATTGGTTAACTGATTATAAAATTATATTTTCAAAATACATTTTGTAAAAAGATGTAATTAATCTTTGTGGAACAAGATAAAATATTAAATATTATGAAACGGAGGGAGTATAAGATAGCAAGGCGAAGGCACCGTGGAATACTACAGTCACTTGCACATTTTGATGAATAATATTTTAATTTTTAAGAATGGGAATGTGGTTCAAGCCCTTGAGGTTTCGAAGGAGATGTCAGAGAAAAGTGTCCCTTGATTCAGTTGTGTACAATGTCCTGATTCTTGGATTATGTTTCAGTGGATACATGGTAGCTGCTGATGGCTTCATGCGTGACATGATAAAGAGAGGAGTTACTCGTGATGCTTTCACTTACAATACTCTCATAGGTTAGCGCCTTGTGCAAAGAGGGAAAGTTTGGTGAGGCATGTGATATTCATGGTACAATGGAAAAAGGTTGGTGTTGCTCAAGATCAGATCTCGTACAAAGTTATCATTCAAGGTCTATGTATACACGGAGATATAGCCAGAGGCCCAGAGCGAATGAGATACTTTTGAGCATGCTAAAGTATTCTCTGCTTCCATACGTTGTGCTATGGAATGGAGGTGATTTGATGGTTTCGTAAAGTACTTGATTGTGCAGAGTTAATGGAACTGATCTTGACCATTTAAGCAGAAGCTGCTTCATTTGTAACTTCTTTTTATGTACAACAAGATGCTAATACAAGACCACCTTCTCTTGTGTCTTGATAGAACAACAAATAATTTCAAAATTTCTGTGAATAATAACCCAATAAAGAAGCATGTGTTACAACAAAAAAAAAAGAAAAGATTAAATTCAAGAAACATTAGCAATGCGTCTGAAAATCGCTCTATAAGTCTGTCCACCATTCCTAGCAACTTTCTGTCCTTCCTCAGTAGCACTACACAGAAGCTCAACAACAGGATCCGAGTCCAACTCCTCTTGCGTCAAACTCTCAAACATCGGATGCTTCTCTAAACAAGACTTCATCCACTCACCAAGCTCCTCAACATCAGTGATCGTGTAAACAACCCCACCACCTCTAAGCACATAAGCATACTCATCAAGCAAACCACTACTAATCACCCTCCTCCTGTGATTCTTCTCCTTGAAATGCGATCGGGAAAGAGGAAAAACATCTTCGAGAGCTGTCCTTTCTCAAAGTAATTAGGAACATACTTCATCGAGTTCGTCCTAACGACAGAGACGTTCTCGTACTCTCCCTCAGAGCTCGTCTTCCTAAGGGCTAAGATCCGTTTCTTGACGTATTCGCTGACTTTATCTCTCAGCTCCATACCGATCATCAGAGTATCGGGAAAGAGCGTGGAGAGGGAGATGAGGAGGCCGCCGAAGCCGCATCCGATGTCTGCGAACTCGATCTTCTTCTTGGAGGGTTCGTTGGGGAAGTGGAGTGAGAGGTCGACGTGAGATGGAGAGATGGGAATGGGGAAGTGGGAGTCGCTGAGTGGGTTGCTGTGAGCTCTTGCTCTGAAGAATTTCTTACGAGGGAGGCCTGTTGATTTGCTGAAGGTTGGTCTCGTTTCGCTGTCCATAACTACTTGAAAACAGACAAAATATTAAAAACTTGTCGTCAGAGATCAGATCTAGAAGATGATCACTGAAGTAAGGGGATACACAGACCTAAAAAACTTACTTACGGATTCAAAGTAAGAGGATACACAGACCTAGAAGATGATCACTGAAGTAGAAGAATCAACTCGAATAACTATGTTCGGTTGCGCAATATAGTTTAGAGACCTTTTAGGTTAAAATATTTTTATTATTGATTGATTGATTGTGCTCATCAGCCGCAAGGCTTACAATTATATAAGAAAACAACGAGAATATTAAACCCTAATGAGAAAAGGAAAAGAGATAAATCTAAACACGAAAAGGAAAACACCTTAATAATAATAATAATATTGGATAATGATGAATGGTGAATCAGTGTCGTGACTATCCTGTCACACAGATCGAGTTAACACCTAAAACCCTAACGTCTCTGTTCACTGAGAAGATCGGGAGCAGGCATGTCTAAGAGAAAACCAGAAGTCTAGATTCATAGTACAATACGAACACAAACAGAGAGAGAAAAGACTAGTTAAATAGATTACATGATTCACGCTGCAACTTGTATCAGAATCTTGAGCTCGTTGTTCTTCGCAGCTAAACCTCCGAGAGATAGTTAAGGCTATAGACCTTGGCTAACAGGAGTTCTTATGTTTTCAATGGGCCAAAGTCCATAACTTTTTACTAATGGGCCAAAGCCCATTAAAAGTGTCAGGCAAGACCATTCTCCGTTCCGGTCGGTACTTCAGTTTGATTCACGCGCGCAAAACAAGTCTCCTCCTCACACTAACGGACTTTTTTTTCATAGATCGTGTAAATTGTAATATGATTGTTAATAGTTTAAACCGCATCGTGTAATATTATTACTACGTAGTATGAATAATGGTAATAATACATATTATTGGGAAGCATAACTTCTCTAAGGAACTTTGGTGTCTTCAACGTCTCCCGCTGTGATTATCTTTGAAAGCACCGCGAGACTTTGACCCACGAGACGTTTGAGCATTACCACCACCATGACCATGCTTCAACGGCACAACTGTGTCCATATACATCAGTCTCCCAGGCCAATGTCTTTTCTCTTTTGGAAGCCGACGAAGCTGCTGCACCCAAAATGCAACATACTCTCCTTCTGGATCATAGTTCTGTGCCTGAACAAAAGAAAAACAAAACACAGCTTCAGTCTCTTCTTCTTCACATCAATTTCTCGGACCAGATGTTATAAGTTACTTACTTGTTTAGGAATACTGAAGTACCGATCTTCTCTTGGATCATTACCAACTCCTTCAATCAGCAAAAAACAAAAATGTTCATCATCATGAAAGGATTCCACAAAGCCACAAGTGGCATGAGTAGTAGTACCTGCTCCGTACGTCCAGTTTCCGTAATTAGAACAAGGGTCATAGTCCAAAAGACATGTCTCAAACCATTCAGCACCCATGCGCCAGTCCAAGCCCATGTCCCTCACAAGAAACGAACAAACAATCTACACAGCAAATGAATGAACAATCTCATCCATGAAAAAAGTTGAAAAGAGAAAAAACTAATCATATACCTGTCTGCCTCGATTTGACATGAATCCTGTAGTGGATAACTCCTTCATGTTTGCATCTATAAGAGGATACCTAATGACATTATCAGCATTCACTAAAGTTTAATACTATAGAGCCTCATGAATACACACCCTGTCTTGCCATCTCTCCAAGACTCAAACAGCTTCTTATCTTGACTCCATTCCCCTTGCACATTTCTTGGACCACCTACCAAAAATATATGCTAACTTAGACTTGAGTCCATCTCAGACAAATTTACGTGACAAGCACGTTACCTAGATGGAACAAGGAGTTCCCACACTTGATTGAAAGAAATCTAAAGTAATCCCTCCATAGTAGTTCAAACAACACCCTGGAAACACATGTAACAAATCAACTGAGAGAGAAGAGAATGCAACAAAAGATTTGAAACTTAACTAATAAAGACAGTGCCAGTATGTTGAGTTGTTTGCTACTCTTTCTCTTTCATATCTTTGAACCTGAAAATATTTTGAGTTACTACATAAGTGAAAAGCTGCTATATTTTTTGAGACTCTTGGGCCGCTTAAAACATCCGGATGAAACATTCGCTTTGACCTTAAAGAGCTATTTTCTATTAAGATTAAATGATCTGACCTCTTCATAGATAAACCGAGGAGAGATACACCCAAAGGCAAGCCATGGAGAGAATTTTGTTGAGTAATCAGGTCCCAACATGCCATTCCTTGTCTCTTTGTATACTTTCAAAAGATCCTGCAAGTAAAAAATAGACATACAACATTTATGTACACACACAAACAAGGTTATAGTAGACACATGAAGAGCTCAGCAAGGTTTGATCTTTGCCTTCTTCCAGAAGTACTCAAAAACTCTGCCTACTCCAGCACTTTCACCACCCACAAATCTCATTCCTCTTGTCACCTGCATCAACATACATATAAAGAATGTTTTTTTTTACTTTCTTTTCTCTCTTGTCTCACCTTAAGGGAGCTTCTCAGAGAAACTCACCTCTTGTGGCTCAAGTCCAAGTTGACCAAGAGTTGGAACATCTCCCCATTTATCAACAGAAGGTATTGGCCCTAGAGAAAGTGGAATCCGAGTGGAGCTTCTGATCTTACAGTTTGCTTCAACCGACTGAAAGCAAAATTTTCAACCAGACACAAACATATATGTATTACAATCCTATATGCGTCAGTGAAGATCAAGAAAGAAACAAACGAAAACAAGAACCACACCTTACGGAACTGAGTGTAGATATCAGGCAAATCAAGAACATCAAACGGAAGATCATCTTTATGGTACATTGTACTTCCCCAGACAAGCTCAAGCTTAGTCACATTTCCAACCCCTTTCAAAGCCTTATCCACAAGTCTCTCAACTTGTAACTCCTCGCTGCACGTTTCTTTATGAGCAAACACCTGAAAAAAACATAAAATAAAAATGTTAAACATCTTCAAGAAAACATATGAAAGTTTTAGCACAAGCACACACAAAAAAAAAGACTTAACTGTATGAGCTCCAAAGTCTTTAGCAAGAGAAGGAAGAACGTCTTCTGGTTTACCACTCCGAATCATAAGATTCAATCCTCTCTTCATCAAATTCTTTCTCAAATCAGCCAAGCATTCCATAAGAAACGCACCTCTCAAAGCTATAAACATTACAAAAAAAGAACAATGTAAATACAAGAAAAAAAACACCACAGATTAAACAAAAACGATTACCTCCGGTTTTAGGGAAGGAGAAGAAGTGAGTGGTGTGGAAGAGACGAGGGTCGAGACAGTAAACAGGCAAAAGGGTATCAGAGGAAGACCAAGCTCTGTACAACGCGTCGTTGTCAAGAACTCTGAGATCGTTTCTAAACCAAACAATTGTGGTTCCTTTCCCGTTTCTCTTCGCTGAAGAAGACAACGCGTATCTCTCAAACGTCTTCCCGGCGACGGTGTCCATCTCCTCTTCTCCGAGGCCTGGAACACGGTGTATGTTGTTTCCGTTCATTTTAGCGACGGAGCAGAAGAACAGAGAAGAAACGGGTTTGTTCGAGAGATGGTGGAGGATGAATGATCTGCGAAGTGGGTTTGAGAGAGGAGAAGAGAGCGACGAAGCCGACATTGGCGGGTTGGGGTTTGTTAAGTGTAACGTCATCTACTTTTGTCTCGACGGATTGTGGTGGTGACACGTGGCGTTGGTTTTGTGGAGTGTGACGTGGCGAATGTTTAAACCTTTTGTCTGAATCTGGTGAAGTTGCGTCGTTTTGTAAGGAAGAGAATTGATGGGGTTTGTTAAGTGTAACGTCATCTACTTTTGTCTCGACGAATTGTGGTGGTGACACGTGGCGTTGGTTTTGTGGAGTGTGACGTGGCGAATGTTTTAGCCTTTTGTCTGAATCTGGTGAAGTTGCGTCGTTTTGTAAGGAAGAGAATTGATGGGCTTTGTTGTTGTAGACTGATGGAAAAACACAAATACGATGAGAAGTTCATTATGAGCTGAGCCCAAATTTCCGAGATTTGATATAAATTATTTATTTATGTAATCACTTCAAAAAGTAAGTTTACAAATATGCCCATGTTGTAAAAAATGAGGTGAGAGACAAATAAGGACTACTTGTATTTCTTATATTATTTCTGGAAAGTGACAAGGAAAAAGGGAGAAGAGTTTGGTCGTAGAAATGTGATATTATTATTGCTTTCTCTTTCACAACTACAAAAGTAACAAAAGGGGGGGGTCCTATTTATACTAAAAGAAGTCGGTTCTCCAAACCGACTATGAGTTACAAGACAAAAATATTAATAAATATTTTCTAATAGATAAACACTTTAAGTATTATCCAATACTCCCCCTTGTTTATCTATTTCTTGTATTACGCAGTGCCTCGTTAAAAACCTGATCATGGAAAAACCCCATGGGATAAAAACCATGATAAGGAGAAAAAGAGTACACTGACGCAATCTCCCCCTGAGAATAACGGATATAGTTTTCTCTTCACAAGTCACGCAAACGCCGCATTCCGATACCGTAGACGTGTTTTCGAAATGTTGTAGTTGGAAGAGCTTTGGTGAACAAGTCAGCCGGATTTTCGCATGACTGTATATATTCGACGTCCACTTCTTTCTTTTTCTCGAGCTCCCGAATGTACGAGAAAAATCTCGGAGGGATGTGCTTCGTCCTGTCGCTCTTAATATAACCTTCTTTAAGTTGAGCGACACAAGCTGAGTTATCTTCAAAAACTTTCGTCGGCTCTTTCTTGTAAACTATTCCGCTTGAATTTTGTATGTGGTGACTCATTGACCGCAACCACACACACTCTCGACATGCTTCGTGAAGCGCAATAGTTTCTGCATGATTTGAGGAAGTCGCAACAAGAATTTGCTTTTGTGACCGCCAAGAGATCGCGGTTCCACCAATTGTAAAAACATAGCCGGTTTGCGATCGAGCTTTATGAGGATCTGATAAGTATCCCGCATCTGCAAAACCAACCATACCAAACTCGGGTTTTCTAAAATACATTAACCCCATATCAACAGTACCTTGAAGGTAACGAAATAAGTGTTTTATTCCGTTCCAATGCCTGAGAGTCGGAGCACAACTATATCTTGCCAGTAGATTTGTGGCGAAAGCAATGTCAGGTCTGGTACAGTTTGCAAGATATAACAGCCCACCGATAGAACTCATATAAGGTACTTCCGGACCTAATATCTTCTCGCTATCTTCACAGGGCCTAAACGGATCTCTCTCAACCACGAGAGATCTACCGACCATTGGAATACTCAAAGGAGTCGCTTTGTCCATACGAAAACGTTTCAATAATCTTTTCGTATAGTTTGATTGATGCACAAATATTCCTTCTCGGAGATGCTCTATTTGGAGCCCAAGACAAAAATTTGTCTTGCCGAGATCTTTCATTTCGAACTCTTCTTTCATATGAGTTCGAGCATCATCAACCTCCTTTCGAGTTCCAGTTATGTTCAGGTCATCCACATATACAGCAATGATCACAAAGCCAGATGACGATTTCTTTATAAAAACGCATGGACATATCGCATCATTCACATATCCTTTACTCAAAAGATATTCACTTAAGCGATTGTACCAGATGCGTCCGGATTGCTTTAATCCGTAAAGTGATCGCTGTAACTTGACCGAACAAATCTCCCTGGATTTTTCTTTCAATGCCTCAGGCATTTTCAATCCTTCAGGGAGTCTCATGTATATATCATTATCCAACGATCCATACAAATAAGCAGTCACAACGTCCATGAGATGCATTTCAAGATTTTTCGATGCCGCAAGGCTCGTCAAAAATCTAAACATAATTGCATCCATTACCGGGGAATACGTTTCCTCAAAATCAATTCCCGGTCTCTGAGAAAAACCTTGGGCAACTAATCGGGCTTTATATCGTGTTACTTCATTCTTTTCATTTCTTTTTCTCACGAATACCCACTTGTACCCAACAGGATTTATATTCTTAGGCGTTATGACTATAGGTCCAAAGACATTTCTTTTATTCAGGGAGAATAACTCAATTTGAATGGCCTTTTTCCACTCTTCCCAGTCATGTCTTTTCTGACATTCTAAAATGGACCTTGGATCGGGATCATCAATCTCACGATTGATCTCTTCGGACACATAAAAGAAGAACATTCCATCAACATCTTTTATCTTATTTCTGATCAATAACTTTTGATCATGGGCGTAGTTGATGGAAATTTCATACTTTCCTGTTCCCTCCTCGTCATCTGGATCCCTATCTTTATTTGGTTCTTCTTGAACCTCATTTATGCCTTCTTTCAGACATTTTTTAATATCAGGTTCTTCTTGAACCTTTTCACTTTGCTCAACCAATTTCTTTTTCTTTCGGGGATTTTTATCTTTAGAACCCGTTGGTCTCCCCCTCTTTAACTGAACCTTAGGTTCGTTAATTTTGTTTCCATCACTTTGTTCCTTAGGAACATCAACTCTTGATGGAATATTTTCAGCGGGTATACATGATTTCGTCACCCTTCTCGTATCTGTGAACGCATCAGGTAACTGGTTTGCCAAATTATGCAAATGCACAATTTTCTGAACTTCCAGCTCTCTTTGATTGTTAGGGGGATCAAGGTGTAACAACGACGGTGTACACCATGTAATCTCTTTAGGAATTTCTCTAATTCCTCCCCCTAACGCTGGAAATTCATTCTCATTAAAATGGCAATCGGCAAATCTTGCCGTAAACATATCACCAGTTAACGGTTCCAGATACCTTATTATACTTGGTGACGTATAACCCACATATATTCCCAATCTCCTCTGTGGGCCCATTTTTGTTCTTTGTGGCGGTGCTATCGGAACATAGACCGCACACCCAAAGACACGGAGATGGGATACATCTGGCTCTTGCCCAGATGCCAATTGTAAAGGGGAATACTTATGGTATGCACTCGGTCTTAACCGAATCAGTGCAGCCGCATGCAATATAGCATGACCCCATACAGAAATTGGGAGCTTTGTTCTCAATACCAACGGTCTTGCAATCAACTGCAACCGTTTTATTAATGACTCGGCCATGCCATTTTGTGTATGCACAAGGGGAACCGGATGTTCCACATCAATCCCCATTGACATACAATAATCATCAAAGGCTTGCGATGTAAACTCACTGGCATTATCAAGCCTTACTTTCTTAATGGCATACTCTGAGAACTGCGTTCTCAGCTTTATTATCTGGGCAATGAACTTTGCGAAAGCCGTATTTCTTGTGGTCAAAAGACACACATTTGACCATCTAGTAGATGCGTCAATCATTACCATGAAATACTTAAACGGCCCGCACGGTGGGTGGATTGGCCCACATATATCACCATGTATTCTTTCTAAAAACATTGGTGATTCATTGCCAACCTTTGCTGGTGATGGCCGAGTTATAAGTTTTCCTTGAGAACATGCATTACATGTAAACTCGCCCATTTGCAAAATTCTTCCGTTTTTCAACGGATGGCCATTCGAATTTTGCACTATCTTTCTCATCATGACTGAACCAGGATGTCCTAGCCTCTCATGCCAGATTTTTAATGTATCAGTAAACTTCATGTTTACTACGGCATAGGACTCAGTCATGTTTATTCTCGTACAATATAGTCCAGAGGATAACATCCTTAATTTTTCCAATATATGTTTCCTCTCGGACTTAATGCAAAGAAATTCAATGTCATCTTTACTCGTAGTCTCAATATGATATCCATTACTTCGGATATCCTTAAAACTTAACAAGTTTCTTTGAGACTTGGGGGAATACAATGCATTACTTATTTCAAATATTGTTCCCCCTGGCATTGAGAATTTCGCTCTTCCAGAGCCCATAATAATCTTTGCATTACCAGATATTGTACTTACGCTTCCAGCGTAATTTCTCATTTTGAGACTGGAGAAATACTTCTTATCTTTAATAATCGTGTGCGTTGACGCACTATCCACCAAGCACATATCTCCATCCATAGTCTCAAACTCTGGCATTGTTTCTCGTTTGGTATAAGAACGATTGGTAGATTTTTGCTAGAGCTTCTTCGTGCTGATAACGTGTTGTAAAAAATGAGGTGAGGGACAAATAGGGACTACTTGTATTTCTTATATTATTTCTGGAAAGTGACAAGGAAAAAGGGAGAAGAGTTTGGTTGTAGAAATGTGATATTATTATTGTTTTCTCTTTCACAACTACAAAAGTAGCAAAAGGGGGGGTCCTATTTATACTAAAAGAAGCCGGTTCCCCAAACCGACTATGAGCTACAAGACAAAAATATTAATAAATATTTTCTAATAGATAAACACTTTAAGTATTATCCAATAGCCCAATTTTTTATAAACTTAACGTATCTGTTATATATATGTAACAAAACATTTTATGAAAATCAACCTGAAAACGTTTATATGATACGTTAATATAATATTTTAGTAAATTATTTTTATAATTATCATTTTTAAAAATTTTGGTATACTTAAATACTAATTAAATTATTTGGATCTAAATATACAATAATTTTAGAGTATGCAATATCTTTCCAAACTTTATCTTCATACAGACTAACAGTCATTTTATGTATTTATTATATTTCGCATTAATATTATAGTTTTTTTTTTGTTTTGAAACCACAGTACTTTTTTTCTTGAAGAAACATAGGTATAATTTGTTTCAATGAAAGGTACAGTACTTTTTGATAAATATTCTAAATCAAAGCGTTTTTGCATTTTTTTTTTTGAAAAAGACAATCGTATATATTCATTGATCTGTTATAAAAATAACAAGAATCATGAAAACTAAATTTAGTACAAATTAAAAAATTGTACAATAATATTTTTCAACTAGAATCTTTATAGGGTGACATGCCCAAATTTATGCATGACCTAATTATATATGGATGTTTGCTAGATTGGTGTCCAAAGGAGTCATGAAACGACAAGTTTATACTTGTTAATTATTAGTTATAGACCTTTGATACTTGATACAACATATTTAGCAATGAGCAAGACTTAGGTTCACCCCCTGTGGTGAATTCTTAAATTCACCTCAAGTTTTAGCACCAATCAAAATGTCATGTTATCATGTATGATTAGTAAAAAAGAAAACAAAAAAAAGAAAAAAAGTGAATAAGACCAATCAAAGTGTCATGTATGATTAGTAAAAAAAAGAAACAAAAAAAAAAGAAAAAAGTGAATAAGACGTGACTAATTTTTTTAACGTCATCTATGACTTCTTCTTCATCACCTCTCAAAATATTGAAAGTTTTTTAATCATTCACAGAGAATACTAAAAGTTTTCTTTGTCAAATTGGTGTTTACAATCTTCTGCTCTTATAACATAAATCTAAACCCAAAACAATAAACCCTAAACCCAAAATACTAAACCCTAAACCCTTGGGTAAATCCTAAACCCTTGGGTAAAAATATATTTTAAAGGTTTAGAGTTTAATGTTTAGTGTTTAGAATTTACTCAAAGATTTAAGGTTTAGCGTTTGAATTTAGCAATTTGATAAACAAAACTTTCAATTTTGTGTGGGTGAAGAAGAAGAAGCCATGGATGGCTTTAAAAAAAATTAGTCGACATCTTTTTTTCCTCTTTTTTTTTTTATTTCTGATTTTGTTTCCTTTTTAAGATAATCTTACATGGCATTTTGATTGGTGTTAATACTAGAGGTGAATTTGAGAGTTCACCACAGGGGGTGAACCCAAGTTTTGTTCTTTAGCAATCTTCCAATTTACATGGAATATATACATAGATAGATGCGCTCCTTTATATATATGTTCCCGCATGTCTACATTTTCAATTCCATTATATCTTATGATAAGACTTTTAATTTACAAAAAAATATATATACTATAAAGTTATACAAAATGTTTCTAAAACTCAACGCATCGAAGAAGATTAATTGAGTATAACTTAAATATGCAATCGCGACCAATGACGCATAAGATTTGTGTGTGTATGTGCACTAATACAATCATAGATTGGCTAGCGGCGATAGAGTTATATTTATATATTAGGGAAGTGAATGTTGTTATGTTTTCCCAATGTCGAATAATCTTTTTAAGAAGTACTCAAGAGATAAACAAAAATTGAGAGAGATTCGCCTAGCACTATTGTATGAGTGATTCTCTTAATTGATTCGATCGTCACTATGTGGCTCCACCATTAGGGCTATTGTCCAAGGTTTATTTTATTACTGTTTTGTCGCTTAAAAGGTGGGTGAGTGACAAAGTTTAATCACAAAAGTGTGCTTATAATTGGTAGAATCAGAAATCTTACTCTATTAAAAGGCCGATATAAGCACCAGAGAAGCTATCCACGTCGACAATTAAAATCAGCCAATAGGATTTGTTTTTTTCACCACGTCACATATCCATCCTTTGGGTTGGGTTTGGGCTTCTGGATTCTTCGACTCCGATCTCCCAATAGCGACGCCTAGACTTCTTCATCGTCGTTTACATTGGAGAGACACTTTCCGTTTTGACATCTTCTGATTCATAAAGGATCATTAGAGCCAGCAACCGTAGCGATTCCCTCTGCTTTCCGGACTATATGGCTATTCTACAAATCTATGCCCTTTCCCGGAGTCACCATAACAAAGCAATCGCATCAGGCAATGGCTTCCAGCGCGGTGAAATCAACCGGCAAGGACCCACGGTTCAGTTCTTCAACAATTTCTCAACAGGCTTCAGAGAGGCTGACCTGCTTTTCTGGCTAATCATTTTTGAGACGCACCGAATACAGCAAAAGGGATTCTTCTAATTGGCCTAGAGCTTCTTCTGAAATCAAATTCCTAAAGCAGCAAAAGTTTGTAGAGGTCTGTAATTTCTAAAACACAAGGATTCCTGCAAAACTTAGACTTATCGACTTTCCTCCACTAATATATTCGTCATGTTTTCCTCAGGCTTTACTTTCATGTTTTGCAGTATAATTCAATTTTAGAAGCTATTGGCATTTTAAAAACCATTAGAAACAATAACTCAAGGTGGAGTTGATGACTCAGGTTTGTTAATTTGTCTCTTTATTTTTTTTTGTATTTCCTTGAGCCTAAATATAAGATACTTAAATCCCATGTTGCAGTCGATTTGGTAAATTTGTGGAGATTCAGTTCGATCAAAGAGGAAGACTCTCGGGAGCCGCTATCAACCAGACAACAAGCGAACTTACTGACTTACATTGATGGTATCGGAGACTGGCACCAATACATTTTATTTTACTTTTACCTCACTTCAAGTATTATAACTTAAAAAACTAATCTTTTGATGATAATCAAATTCTTGACATGTGCAACCCAAGAGCTGATCTGAGGAAGAGAGTCCACTTAGCAATCGATAAGTACACTGAGTGTGGACTGACGTCCATGGAAAATCATTGGTCTGTTGCCTTAATTTGTTTTATCCTCCAAGACATTAATTATAGTGCAAATACATTAGAAGAGCTTTAGACGTCTGTCTCGACTTGATCACTGTTTAATATCTATCTATTTATATACTTTTTTATCTTTGACTTTAATCTTATGTTGCATTGGTTTTATTATAGGTGATCAACATGCTACTTCCAAAGAGGCTGAACCTATACTCGGTATGGGATCAAACATGTTTCAATCAGCATCTCTACTTGGTAATCACTAAACGAAAGCCTAGCTGCTATCCCCATCGAACAGTTGATTGAGAAAGCTGATTGCTTTGCTGGTGTCTTCCCAGATTAGTTATGAAGAAGTTGCAAGAGTTGAAACAGATGACTGGTGATGGAGTAATGATTCTCCTACGTTGAAAAGAGCCTATACTGGAATCGGTGTTGGTAGGTAATTCTATAGACGTGGCGTGAGGTGCTTCCGATATTGTTCTCGCGGAGCCTGGGCCCAGTTTTATCATCAGAGCAGTACTAACCACTCGAGCTATTTTCCAAAGACTGAAGAAGTATACAGTCAGTGCTCTCTTTTAACAGATTTATGCAGTATCGGTCACCATTCATATAGTGGTAAGCTATCAACCTTGCATGTATTCTTGAACTTCTTGATCTTTCTGTTTATGATCTTTTTTTGTACCTCTTTTTTTAGTTGGATTCATGCACATTGATTGGATATGGAAGAACATTGATTGGATATGGAAGTTTGGCTTTTAGCCATTCATGGTTTTGATCATTGCTATCTTGAACATGCCTTAAATGAAAACATAGCTAACGTTGTTAATTGCTCAAAAGGAATAATCATTGACTATCTCAAAAGAAAAGTCGTGCCTTCTCTTACGCCACATAGCTAGAAATCAAAGTAATCTTTGCAACATGCCTTATTTGGAGGCTACATGGCTTTGGTGACTATCATTTTCTTCTGGACTGCTTACAGAACCGACTTCTTCCTGGTATATATCTAACATATAAACAATCTCTCTTTTTTCAATCAACTTTCCAATCACACAAGCAGACTTCTCTTTGTGCTTTTCTTTCGAAAACTTTTCATGTGAGAGACTTGGGAGGCAATGAACATGAAATGATGTCTGCTTGGTACTTACAAGACAGCATTGGGCCAGCTTTTATCTTCGTCACTTGATCAAGAGGCTGGTCTTTGACAGAACGACCGGGTTGTTTCTTTTGCCTTCTGGATATCATAAGCGGTGAATCATAAACAGATTATTTGTCTGCTTGCCTTTATTTGCCTTTTATGTTGTGAGATAATATTTGACTGCATGTTAAAGATCACTATTAACCAGATGCATAACGCTAATCATCTTTGTGTATCCGGCAACGGTGAAGCCAGAACTTGCCAATCTGAGTTCAATACAATTCATTTTATTTGTGAATAATATTTGTGAAATACTTGGGGTATTATTTATACATGTAACTAACTACAGATTGTTTGTTATAACATTGTCCAGGAGAATTTGAATGTCATGTTTTCACTGCCGACTTCTGAAAGTCTCTTACATTTCTATGATTAGAGCGCTTATGTAGTTACAAATATTAATACTTACCAAAAAAAAAAACAAATATCAATATGTTTTATACCAAATTATTTTATAATGTTACTCTTTTCAACAAATTATCTTTCAACTTAAGATATGCTTAGACTCATACTAAGCTCAGAGTTAGCGGTCACAATTTTTTTTTAAACTATAATTAATTGTTTGTTATTTTGTTTAGTCAAACATATAGTATTAAATAAAAAAGTACGAAAATAATGATATCTGACTACATAATATAATTTGATATAATATTTGTTATTTTTTACAGCCTTATATAGTGAAAAGTAATATACTAAAACCAAAAAATGTTAAAAATAAAAGTTAACAAAGTTTTGTCACAAATGTATTACTTTTATATAGTTAGTATATTTCAATTATCATGTTTGGGACTAGACTTAACCAAGTTGTCTTGGTCTAGCGGTAATAGAACTCCGGCTGGAGTGTCCGCCCTGGATTCGATTCCGTTTGGCCACCGAGGCTAGCGCAAGAATATGTGGGTTGCCGTCGGCTTTAGAAGGATTAGTCTTTGGGCATAAAATTGAATTCAACGCTACAAATAATATTCTATTTCAACAAAATAATAGACATTATTAATAACTTCAAAAGGAAAGAAAATAAACTTTTCCTACAGAAAACAGTTTTATTGATAGTGAAAAGTTACAACAGTTTATTAAATAATAAAGCAACATTCCAACTAATCATCATCTTCTGTTTTTGTATTAGAAATTTTATATTTTCTGTTTAATGTTAAATAAAAAGACTTACAATTTTAACAGGATTTTAAAGTAAATAACTTATAATATATAATCCGCTGCAGGAAGTTCAACATCTAAGTTGTCCATATTTATTTAGTTCTATATCATCATTGGTATACTTATACTTGATCTTTGATATCATCATTGGTAGCTTTTGATCTTTCCACTGGTGAATACCCTTCTTTGGCTTGAAAGTGATGTTTTGGAGGGTTTGCTTGAAGGATGGTTTGGAAAAATCTGGTGGGATAAGAGAACTATTGTTCTTCTCTTTACAACTCTTTGTGTCTTTGCTCCATTAACCTTCTTCAAGCGGATTGGTTAGTATTTGTAGGCTAAAATATACATACAAAATATATCTAATAAATATTAAAAATTAAACAAAAACTCCGGGCGTAGCCCGGACCAACCCCTAGTGATACTAATTAAAGTAACATTAACCATTTAAGATAGAAAAAAATTGAAAGTATAATGACATGATATTATGGAAAATAAGTCATTTAAGCAATGAATTGTTCTGTTGTGATATTTAGATAAGTGGTCGAACAATAAAAAATTGGAGTGGACTCAAGTTATAAGTTTTTGTTGATATTGGGACAAAAAAAAGTTTTTGTTGATATATTAAAATCTTGGATCATTGGATGGAAAAGAAAGAGTTATATAGTATAATGTAAGAATACACTTCGGCGTTGCACCCAGAAATTTAAAATATGTTACTTTGAGTAGTTCATCGATCGACAATAAAAATCACTGCAAATTTGTTAACATTTACACCCATAAGAATCACTGCAAATTTGCTAGTTATAAGAAGTAGTTCATTGATCGACAATAAAAATCATTGCAAATTTCTTAACATTTACACCCATAAGAATCACTGCAAATTTGCTAGTTATAAGAAGTAGTTCAATATTGATCGACGATAAAAATCATTGCAAATTTCTTAACATTTTTACACCCATAAGAATCACTGCAAATTTGCTAGTTATAATCATAAGCAAGTTTCATACAGTTGGAATTACTAAAACTAATCAGCACTAAACTTGCATCAAAATCAATTTCAAAACGACAAATTTGAAGAGTATATAGATCATTTCTGAGACTTAACTATAGTAGCTATAGATTTATATTTTTAAATCACATAAGATTTTTACATAATTGCAACTTATATGTAGAAAAGAAAACAAAAATATATACAAAATAGCAAATAAAACCTTAAAAAGCTTATAAAAAATAGATATTAAATCTCTATAGCCCAAAGTGTTATTTGTCATTTTCAAAAGAATACTTTTGTCTTTATGTGATAGAGCCCTTTACGACTCTATAAAAACAGTTCCACACACAACTCTCTTCCCTAAGAAAAAAAAACTAAACCATTGCATATCCTCTCTCTCTTCTCTTTCTCTCTCAATCAAGAAGATCATGTCAGGAGTGTGGGTGTTCAAGAACGGAGTAATAAGGCTTGTGGAGAACCCTAGCCAGTCAGGAGCCGACACACACGGCCGAAGGAAGGTCATGGTCTATTTACCGACAGGAGAAGTGGTCTCATCTTATTCGATGCTCGAGCAGATCCTCCAGAGTCTTGGGTGGGAAAGGTACTTTGGCGACACAGAACTCCTCCAGTTCCACAAACCCTCATCCATTGATCTCATCTCTCTCCCGAGAGATTTCACCAAATTCAACTCCGTTTACATGTACGATATCGTCGTCAAGAACCCTAATTACTTCCACGTCCGAGACTCCCATTAAATCTTCTGTTCTATCTGTTGTGTGTTTGTTTGTGTGTGTTGTTTTACAATTTAGCATTTGTTGGATTTTGTCTTTAGTTGCATGTGCATGTTTTTTTCGTTTGTCGATGTTGAGAGTTGTGTAACTGTATGTGATTGTGTGGTTATGAAAGTTGAGATTAAGAAGAGAAGAGTCGGTTAGGGATAACTTAATCATAACATGATTAAGTTTCATTTTTATGTTTTCATCTTAGCATAATTCGGTTCGACGATGATCCGTTGTATCATCTTAGCATTTTTATGTGTACACCATTGTTACTGAAAGACATGTTATTTGGCCCTGTTGATCTCATCATCTCAAATGCTTTTCTATTTTAATCCGAAACTCAAAATTTCCTGATGAGTTTTTTTCTCTTTTCTATTCTAGTTTTATTGACAAAGTTTTTTTTTTGAAAAGATTATTGACAACATTTTTAGATAGACTTCTAGCTAGGGTTACCAAAATATATCTCAAAACCATAGTAAACATCTATGAAAAAATATATCATAACAAATTAAAAAAGACAAGTATTATCATATGATTGGAGTAACATAACATATCGGCTGTATCATATTGAAAATTACCATCACAATCTCCATAACATATCGGCTGTATATATATATAATGGAATATTTGGGGACCCCATGAGGCATGATATATGATTTTGTTTTCAGTAATGTAATTTGATTCCTTAATTCTTAGCAGAGAAACGAGTTGCTTCTTTTTTTTTCGATATTGTGTTGGTCGAAAGTAATATTGAATTCTCTTAATTGGTTTCCAGATCTATGGTTCCCATTCCAAAATTAACAAAAATAAGTTCAATTAAGTTGAAAACGTATGCTACATTACATTTATCTATTTTAATAGAGACGCATAAAATTTATTCGCCTTTCGTGCTAGAGCGTCGAAAAGACATTGCGTAAAAAGCTTTTGCAGGCAATTGGTTGTGTCAGTCTTTCTGTGAACACTAACGAGCAGCTACATCTTATACGAAACTGTAGCATAATAAGTGAAAAACGACGATACATCATACATCATTCGGAAGGAGATTCACTATTGTAAATATATATGCCATAGACAAAGAAATATCAATAGTAAAACCTGCTGCTTTGTGTCCCTACAATCATAACACCAATATGACTATAATCAATCCATGGGGATATATACATGTAATGATGACACCCTATTGGTTTAACCAATTACACGATTTTCAATCACATCATTGAGCCAGAAACATCTCAGACAAACGTAAGCAATAGACCACAGTGGTTCACGTGAACAAAAGCAATGTCAGCTTCAGTTCTACACGAACTTACGGGAATCCGAAACGTGTCTAAAGGGGACATTGCTTTAAGAAACACTTCCCACCCTCGAGGAGCACTGCTCACCTCACCTGGCCTGAGCTCTAATATCACCGACACACACACAGTGACACAATCGCTATAGATATATTTATGTATACGACTATACGAGTGCTGTAGAAGGGAAAATTTTCAGAAGCATTGATTGGTGGTGGACATGGACTTGTGGACGCTTCTGATGTATTGTATGCATAGCATGCTTTAGTTTATACGAAATAGCTAACTAGCTAAGCTAGAACTTAGGCCACTTTGAGAAACTAGTCTACGAGACATCGCCTCTTGCTCTGCCTTACTGCTAGACTATTGGACATGTTAGTTTTTTGTTCGAAGGGGTCTGCTCTCTTAAAACCAGTTAACATGATTTGAATTTTGTCAAATGAAAAGGTAAGTCATTTAATCGCATAACCTCATAAAGATTTAAAAGACGATTGGAACTTGGACATATCGTTACTAAAACGTTCTGCAATTAATTTCCATATAATATAGTACTGTATACATTTTTACTCTACTATTCTCCCTCGTTCACTCGTACAGCTAACACCGAGGAGAAGCATGCAACACGTATATCCATCATACAAAATTACTATATATGAATGTTCGTATTTAGTAAAGCTACTAACCATATTTGTGTGATTTCGTATATACGGATAAGTCTCTAGCTCATAGACGGCAATGCCACTCTTTCGACACAAAATTAATGAAAAACGCATGTGAATAAATGTAACTCATGAATTCTCTGAATAGAGGTCAATATACGCATACATGAATATGTTACTCTGAATGCACTTTCAACTGCTTATTTTTATTAGACTAAAAGATCATTTTCAAAGCATATGTCACGAACTATGGATAAATATAGTGTAAAAATTAAATAATAACTAAAAAATAGTCTATAATATGAAAAGCGAAAGAGGAGGGAAAAATGAGACGAGTGGATGACATGTAGATTGATGCTGGAAGCGTTGAACTATGTGCTCCATGGAAGTTGAGCAGTTAACTCATAATTAAGTCGTAATCATTTGGTGTTATTAACTTAATCATGTTCATGACGTGTGGACAATTACCTTACTGACATTGAAACGGTCGAGAGATCAATAGAGAGACAAAAGCAACAAACACAGTTGTATAAATAGAAACGGCTCAAACAAAAGTCAAAACACAGTTTGTTTCTAAGGAGATTCGTTTCCTTGATATACACGCTATCTTTCTTTTCCTTCAGAAGTAGTATTTTGATACTCTCTCCCTTATCCATATTACTCGAGGTTATGGCAACAAAGCCGGACAACCAAAACAAAATCAGAACAAAATCTCTGTAGGTCGAAAATCAAAGCAAGTATCATCAGAAGATGTGTCTGATCAGAAGCCAGAGTAGCTTTTGCCACACTTTCTTGAAGAAGAACAACATTAGTCCTGAAGACAACCAAAAGCGCTTCCGTAGAAGATCTTTTGATCAACCTCCGTCTTCTTTGACTTCTCCTTCAACGTCTCACCACCCACAGCTCTACGCTCTTCCTCTTTTCGTGGAAGCAGAGGTGTTACAAGGGGGAGGTACTACTGTGAAAACCCCTCATGAGACTTCATAAAAGGATGATATTGACATGAATGCGAAAGAAGTTGAAAGTGGGGAAGAGGCAACCAAAGAAAAAGAAGAAAAGCGAACAAAGAGGAGAAAGGAAATGTTAAAGATAAGGAGAATGAGATTTCTTTTTTTTTTTTTGAAATTGAGAATGAGAATGTTAAGGAAGAAGAAACAGGCGATGGAAAGAAGAGGCAAGTAGTGAAAGGTAAGAAGGAATCTCCATCAGCTTATAATAATGTTATAGCAAGTAAGATGCAAGAGAACCCAAGGAAGAACAACGTTTTAGCTCTTTCTGGAGCTTTTCAAACCGTTATTGACTATGAAACTGCAGCATCTAAGTGATATATCACACGTAAACATAAAAACCAAAAAAAAAAAAACGAGAACAAAATTATCAATGTCATCTTTAGCTTTCAGTTCCATGTTAATTACCTAGATTTTTGTCTCGTGAATTGTATGCTTTTGGGAGTGAACAACTTATACTCGCACCTAATCATATATTTGAATGGATTGGATTCATTGGTGTATATATGCGAGTATCTTGTTAATATGAAGCAAAACCTAATGTTTAAAGGTAAGAACTAGAAAGAAGGTTAAGTATTGGTCACAGAAGAATAATTAACATTTAATAGTTTACATCTTGTTGTGGTTCAGAAAAATCCAACGTGGAAGAAGGGTCATCATATACATAGTGGCAGTGTCACTCTGCAGATCTGCAAGTGTTACAATCCTAGAGATGGGCAAGTAGGCAAGTGACAAATGTGGGCTCATACAGTGGAAGGGGTCCCGTCGCTAGTCTATTATGTACCCAAAATAAGAGTCAGTGCTATTTTATAATATAACCTTTCTAAATTGGTTTAGGTAATTTTGGCCCGATTGTTTTAAAAAATGTTAGTCCATATATACGTATCAACAAAGAACTGAATCTGGTAGATAATACATTAACACACTAACACAAATGATGTGATACATGTCATGGGGGAAATAAGTGTTAAACTCCAAATTTTGTTTCCAACTTCAAAGTGTCATTGAAAGTGAAAACTATAAATAAAGTGTTAAATATAGAGTATTTTGTAAAGATTAAATAAGTGAATAACCTGAGAGTAATAGATACTATATGCTACTCAACCTTGTTCTATTAAATTTTACCCAAATCAATTTATGACTTGGTAGGATACAAGTGCCTATCTTAGTTTTGCCCCACCCACATGAAAGTTCCTATCAACTTTGACATTTTGTTATACAAAACAAACATAGATGGCAGGACACAAATTTAGTGAGATTGAGTGACAGTTGTCCAAACAGTTGTCCGAACGAGATGAGATCAAACACAAAACAAAAAACAGAGAGAAAGATAAGAACAACAAGAAGAGGTTGCACGTCTTGTTTCCTTAACAACATTTTACCTTTTCCCAAGCCCTCATCAATTACATTGTATAAATGTTTTTGACAGATCTACATTGTATAAAGGCATCATAATTGTATGTAAAAGTTATGTGTACTAAATTTAGATCAAACTCGTATATGCTGAAAAACAAATGTTGTGGATCAAAATACGCATTTCTACACATTTTTAAAGCTCCAACAAATCGGAAAACAAAGAGAACCAACCAAACTTTTTGTACAGAAAATTATAACTCAAACCATTTCTATGCAATTTTGATACTTTCAGAATCTGCATGTAATAGACAATCTAAAAATACGTATTCTCCTTGATAAAAAAGCGTGTTCCTAAAATAAATTTAGTGGTATTTATTTATCTTTTTGAAAGAGTTATCACTGAGTCAGTTTTTTTTTTTTGGGAATTTATTAATAACACTAGATGGTGGTCCGCACACTTGTGCGGACAAAATTATTTAACAATCTAAAAAAATCAATCTAAATTATTTAATTAGTTTCAAATATTAAATTAATCAGAAGATATAATTTTTGTTACTACACATGCAAAAAATATCATCATCATAATAATCTAATAAAGTTTTATAGATATTTAAATTAATCATATGCATTTGCGGGCATAATTCTCTTATAGATATTTATTAGTAATGTACTATTAGTTTAATTTCATAAATAATATTTATTTTAAAATATATTGTTATCTTTAATCAGCTTTACTATATTAATTAAAAAACTTGTATCTAATTAAATAAGCAAATACTTAATTGTTGATAAAATTGATGTTTTCAAACCAAAATTTTAAAGTTATCAAAATCTTAAAATAAAGCAAAAAACACAATGACCCAACTTTACATATCATATGAATCATTGTAAATTAAAATATTGATTATAGTTATATTTTAAAATACCTTCCATAATAGTTGAATAAACACGCAAACAGACCATATTGACAAACAAAACATTAATATGTAATATATAAGATAAAAAACATTTCACATCTATTGTTATTTTAATTTCTAAATGGTATAATAGATAAAAATAAATTATAATCAATCTATATTTTTTTACTCTACAATAGAAATTGCTACTTTCTATAAAATGATTTTGCTTTATTGTTAAATAATATTTTTTTTTATTTTCAAGTAGTGGTCTTTAACTTAAAAAATTTATTAAATATAAATAAAACAAATTATTTTGGAAATATTTTATTAAAAAATATAGATTCACGCTTTTCTTTATATAATAGTCTTCTAAATTTTTTTAATTAAAAAAAAATCATAACTCTGTGAAACTCTCGAAAGAAATTAAAAGTCAACATAGTTAATTCTTATTATATAAAGCTTAGTTTTCAAAGTTACTAATTAACACGATCGCGACATGTGTCAAGTATATAATTATGATTGTGATATGTGTCAAAAATATAATATATTTTTACTTTACAATTTAAAAAAGAAAAATTATTATTTAAAAAAAGTTATGCTTTACAGTTTCTTTTTTAGGATTTCAAAAAAGGAAAAAATACTATTACATTATCTCTTACAAAGGGAATAGCAACTTTACATTAAAAAAAACAAATTTTGAAAATAGCAAAATTTTAAAATAGTTATTATTAACTGAAAATAATTATCTGACAGTAATTGTTTTTTGAACCAAGAAAAAATATAACTGAAAAAACTTTATGTAATATTATTTTTTATTTTCTAAGATTCTATAAATCTAAGTAATATTTGATAGTAGTTTTTCTTCTTTTTTTTTAAACATCATAAAAAGAGATATTATACGATGAGCATGATATTAATAATTATTTAATTAACAAAAAAAATTGTAAAAATAGTAGTGATACGATTTGTTAAAATAGTAATTTTAAAATTACTTAATCCTAACTGAAAAATAATTCTAAACATGAGATGATTGTAATAGATTATACCACAAGTTCTTAATTCTCAAATAAAACTCATACAACATAAAAAGAAAAATGAAAATAAGATAATCTTTTACATGTATATCTTTTTATAATTTTAAAAGGAAAATTTGTATTAAATATTTTTTTAAGATTTGAAAAAAGAAACTTTCTAGAAAAATTTTACTATTAAATAACTTTACACATGTCAAAAATTTAAAAATAAAATTAATATTAAATAATCTTTTACACGTTTATCTTTTTAGAATTTTAGAAAAGGAAATTAGTATTAAAAGCAAAATTAAAAAAATAATCATTTTAGAATTTTAGAAGGAAAATTACTATTAAATACTTTTTTAAGATTTGGAAAAAGGAAAATTTCTACAAAAAGTTTACTATTAAATAAAATTTCAAATTATTTTTTACCATTAAGTAATATTAAATAATATTTATAATTACTTTTTTTAACAAAATTTGTTTTTGTGATTATCTTAGTATATATGTTTTTAATTATGAGATAATTTAACACATGTCACAATCTTAAACATTTATTTTCCATATGTCACAATCATGTTAATTAGTAACTTTGAAGAATAAAGTTTTATATAATAAGATAAATTTTTGTTAAATATTGTATAAATTTAATTTAGTATATAGAATTTGTATAAAACGAAAGTTACTATTTTTAAAAAATCCTTATGAAATGTTTTTAAGAAGATTACTTTTTCTTTATTACGAAAGTAGGAAAATAGATATTTTTCTTTTTGTTTGATGGTATTTTTAGGCTGTAACCAAAATAAAAATGTAAAAATTTATTGATATTATTTTGTTTAAAAAAAGAGTTTGATTATGAACATGATACTAATAATTATTTAATTAAAAATAAAAATTTAAAAATAGTAGTGATGCAAATTTAAAAATAGTAGTGATGATAATTATCTGAAATTCTAAAAAAGAGGTAATTGTAAAAGTTTATATGATAGTGATTTTCATATTCTAATATCCTAGACAAAATAATGTAAAAGTGTATTTGATAGTATTTTTTCATATTTAAATTCTAAGTTAAAATATTTATAAGATATAATGTAAAAGTGGTAAAACAAGTTCTTAATTCTCAAATAATGATGAGTACACATATTAATCATAATTTATGTGGTAAAACAAGTTTTTAATTCTCAAATAAAACTCATACAACATACACAAAAATAATTCTAAAACTATAATAAATGATTTATTATTTTTATGGTTTATATAAAATTAAAACATCAAACAAATCCGTGCAACGCACGGATCCATATCTAGTATATAATATAAGGTACAAGTTGTAAGTAAAAAAAAAAAATAATTTGAAATTATTCTCTTTTGGAGCGATATTTTCAAAATATTTTTAAATATGATTCTCTTAAAAAATTAAAATAAAATGAACAAATATTAATTTTCAACTTAAATAACAAATAAATGTTATTTTTCAACTGTAATAATAATTAAAAACACTACAAAAAGTCACATTATCAAAAAAATATAAATCAAATTTATTGTTCTAGCTTAAACCTCATTAATAGAATTAATATGTTTATAAAAATATTTGGCCTTGATATATACGTTTACAAAAATATAAATAAGTTTATTTATATTTTTATTCCTTTTAATATGTTAGTATAATAATAAATCTAATTATTATATGCGTATATAAAATTAAAAAACTAATTATAGATAAACACAAGATAGATTTGTGAGATTATCTTTTTTTTTCAAACACGTTTTATTATTTTTTTCAAGATAATTTTATTAATTTTGTAATCAGTTAAATTAAATAAAGAATTACTTACTAAATATATCAAAACTTTAATGAATAAATAAGATAATATTAAATATTGGTATAGTGAAAAATTGTAATTATCATGTTATCAAATATTTTTGTTATTAAAATATATGAAAAATATTTATAAAAATCATATTAAGCCTAAAATCATGGAAAACATGACAAATAAGCAAAAATATCTAAAAATATAGAAAACCTGACACATAAGCTAAATCACTTCTCAAATAATAGTATAGATAGAAATCCATTTCAAACAAAATCAATTAATTTACATGTACTACATAACATTTATAGACTTGGGATATCACACCCTCCACATGTTTGCTCACTTTTCTAGAAAAAATATCTACATAGTATTTGACTTGTACTTTTTTTAAAATAAAAATAAATTATATAAAGAATCAAGATAATGTGGAGATTGATGGAAAAAGGACAATAGACAGATAAGCAGAAAGAAAGGAACAAACACTAACGTAGTTGATTACTTTTCTCCCATCGACATAATATAATAATTAATTTCCCGAATTAAAAAAGAAAAAAAAGAAACATTAATTCGACGAAAATAAATATTATATTATTAGATAGGAGAAAAAAAAGAAACTATGAACAAAGAAAGAAAAATCATGATTTGCATTATTGATTGATTAATCACACTCATCTTCTTCTTCCTGAAGATCTGATAGAGCAAAACAACTCCTAGACTTCATTGCTCTGTTCTTGAACGATGAGTTTCTCGCAATAACTCTTCCTCTTGTTCCTCCTCCTCGCTCTTCATCGCTCAGATCTCCATCCTCTCCCTCCTCTTCTTCATCATCATCTTGATCTTCGCTTACAGGCAAAAGAGGCATAGATTTAGGGTTTTGCCATGAGTAGAACGATCTTCTCGCTAACTTGTTGCAGATCTGTAACCTTCTTCTTTTGTTCAATGGATTCTCTTGCTTTGGTACTTCTTTAACACTCCCGATCTCTCCTAGGTTCCCAAATGATTTCGATTTCCCTTTGTAGTGATTCGACAACCCTCTTCTGAATATCAAGAAACCCTAATTAATTCATTATTTCCAATCTTGTTACCCAAGCTACCGTTTTTAGTAAGGAAAAAAATAAAAACTTACTTGCTTGGGAGAGAATCTTCGAGAGAGCTCATCGAAGCCAATCCTCTAAGCCCTAGTTCTTTGTCATCGTCTTCTTCGCTTTCTTCTTCCTCCTCCTCGCTGTCTCCCGGAGTTCCGATCGATGAACTTTCCGACGAATAATCCGCCGTCTGTCCCGACCAGATTCCGCTTCCGACATGACTCAAACCGCCTCCCTCATCATTCACCGTGTCGAAAGAAGAGGAGGAGGAGGAAGAAGCCTTGTCCCTCCTCATCGTCGTCGGCAGATCGTTTCCGTATTCAGAGTCTTCGATAGAGAACGTAGATCCTCCCGCCATCACCTCCATCGCCAGATCACAAAAAAAAAAGATCAAGAAACTTTCTTACCGGTTTGGTCGGAAATCACGTTACTTTTGCTTCTGGGTTTCTGTCTCATCAACTTTTGGGTCGGATCCTCAAATCACAGAGGCTCAGAAGAATCGTAGGAATAGCAATGGCAGAAGAGAGAGGGAGAGATAGAGAGAGAGAAGGGATAAGGTTTTTATTTATCTAAAAAAAGAAAATTAATTGAGGGAAGATGATAAGGATGATAGCTTGAAATGTGCGTATGCGTAATTTCGGACACAAACAACTTTTAAACTAATGTTGTTTTACAGTCCTTGGTTCTGATCTCCGTGTATTTTTTAAACATTTTGAAAAGGTTAATTACAAAATAAAAAGAGATAGTTGGGAATTTTTTTAATGTTTAGGAAAAATGAAAAATCTTTATAGTTGTTGAGTTGGTCACAACTCAGCTAAGATAAAAGGGCAGGAATATTCTTTTTGAACTGTGAATAGCGTTACATAACATGCCATATCAAAACCAATGGGTGATCATCATTACACAATATATTTTTAAAAGTTGTAACGGGTTAAAATGTCATTTTTGTTGCAATTTCTATTTTCAATTTTAACATTTATGAATCTTAGTTTGCAATTTTCTTAGTCCAAGTAATATGTTCTCCCTTGCAACAAAAGATTTAGAACTTTTTTTATTAATGTCTAGATACATACTTAAGTCTGACCCTACACAAAGTTTTAGGTCCATTTATGGAATGATGCCAATATGAGGCATCACTAGTTCTTTGCCATCCTTGTATATTCAAATCTTTATCCCTCATTTCCGTTACAAAAATCAAAGAATTCATTTTATAGAACTTCAGTAAACATGATTACAAAATCGTCAAAATGATCAATATCCATAGTTCAGTGGGTTGTATTAGTGTGCTCTGTCAAAGTTGACAGTAAAATTATGTTAGTTTTCAAAAGTAGTAGAGAATTAATACACAATGAATAGAAATAACAAAAGAACTACAATAGATGTCAAATTGAAAAGGGAGATAAATGGTAGTGATATGTTTTAGAAACTCCCAAGTGGTTTTTATACATTATAGTTTTCTTTTCCAGAAATGAATATTTAAATCTAACAAAAGTAGCTTATGAGAAAATTTCCACAAAATGACACATTAATTTAGTAACTCCGAATTAGAATAACTATAGAAAACCAAGAAAAAATGTTATGAACAATATAATGAAAGAATTAAACGAAAAGAATATTCTGAAATAGTATTATTTTAGTTTACACCTGCATGTAGATCAGTGGATAGGATGTTAAAAGTCATAAGTAAAGGTCAAAGCATAGGGACTAATGAGATGAGAGGTCTAGAAAAACAGCATCTAATCTTATCTCTTTCTTTCTTAATTTTTAAACTTAAGTTTTGCTCTTCTCGGTGGCAGAGAATCGCCCTCAGATGTCCACCTCCCTCTTTTTCTCAGCATCGATTTAATTTTTACGTTTTCATAAAAAAATTATTCCGAGAATCAAATGTATTAACTAGAAGAAAAGAGAAGATGTATTGGTTTGGTTGGCTGAACTTTATAGAAAGGGCAATTATCATGCTTCCACCCACAATCTCATGTTTTAAACAATACCAATCATTCAGACACAAGTATCTTGGCATTTTTGTAGAGGACGAGTTACACCCTTCGCAATTAGTCCCATAAAATAAACGATACCGGCACGACCCAGGAAATAGCGCAGTTCGGCAATAACGCAACTAGGCCGCGAACGACATAAGTAGGCCCAATGACGATCACGGCCCAGTCGAACTAGGTCATGTATCCTACGTCCTCGCCCACACAAGTATAAAAGGCGAGAGAAGAGAGAGAAGGAGGACAAGTTAACCAAAATACTAGCAAGCGGCGACATTTAGGGTTTTGTAGCTCTCTCCTTTGTATTTCCGATCTACTTCTCCTTAGTCGTCTAAAAAGACCTAAATCTCTTGTAATCTCTCCTTTCAATTAATAAAACGTCTTCTCGAAAACCCGGTTTTACAAATATTAGTGTTAATCCGACCTCTCCATTTCCGGATTAAACATTTGGCGCCGACTGTGGGGACAGTCTGAGAAGCAACGTGACAGCAGATCAACATGAACCCTACCGACTCCGAAGCCGGAATCGGCGAGTCGGCAGCTGCCGACAACCCACCTCCCGGCGGAGTGTTTCCTCAGCCAGCGCAGCCCGCAAAAGTTCCGGACTTCGCTGGGCTCTACTCAACTATGAAAGACGTCATCGACCGCCTTCTCGCGCAGGAAAGAGCCACCAAGGAGACGAATGACAAAATTGAGGCGCTCACCGCTGTAGCACTGCAGCAAGGCGGTCTTTCCACCGACGACCATGTCCGGCGACAGCTCTTCAGCTCTACACAACCTACCCCGGCGGTCGCCGTCGGACCCGTTGTGTCACCATCCGGTTCCGCGCCGAACACAAATCCGACACCTGAAGTCGCTACCGGGTCGGAACTTTCCACAAGCAAGCAGCTTGCCGAGATAAAGCAGTTCATGCAAAGTCTCGAATCAAAGGTGAATGACGTCACCAACTCCGGGCCGGAGATAGAGAGAGTACTCGCCAAAACCCTGCGCACCCCCTTTTCCTCAACGATAACGAAGGTGAAAGTTCAGACGAAAGAGAAGCTGCGCATCCCGTACTTCACAGGCGAAACGGACCCAACCGAACACGTGACTACTTTCAACATCGCCATGGCGAGGCACAAGTTCTCCGACGAAGACAAAGACGCCGGACATTGCCAACTTTTTGTCGAGACTCTCTCCGGTCCAGCTTTGGCATGGTTCTCCCGTCTCCGTGAAGACTCAATCAGCAACTTCCGCGAGCTCTCATCTGCCTTCCTCTCCAACTTCATCATGTATTCAAAGAAGAAGGCCTCTGTCGCAGATCTTTGGAAGATGAGTCAGCAGGCGAACGAACCTCTCAAGGACTATATGCAGCGCTTCAAGAAGGTCCTTGCCGAAGTGGATATCGACGACGACAACGCAATCGAAGCCCTCCGTCATTCCCTGAAGATCGGATCCCCACTTCGCAAGGATCTCTACGGCGCTCCCACGAAGTCGCTCCGCGAAGCTTTGCATCGCGCAACTAACTTCATCACAATGGAGGAAGACGATAAAGCATACAGCGACAGGCACAACTCGTCGAAGCAATCAATCAACAAGGCCTCCGACCGGCAAGAACCGAGACAACATCTTCCCTACAGGAACCAAGACAAGAAAAGGTCACTCCTTTTTGCTATCGACGAGAGCAAAGATCCAGCTTTGACTACCTTGATCAGAGAAAGAGGGTGGGACGTAGTAGATCAACACCAAGGGTCGCAAACAAGCCCGCCTCCTTCCGCCGAGCAACCCAAGACGGCGAGAACCTCGGCGAATCCGTTCGACATCAACAAATATTGCAAAGTCCATCGGATCAACGGTCACGAAACCTCGGAATGCAGGCTTCGTCATCTTCTCCCAGACACATCTTCAGCCCGAACATCAACAGAGAGTGCGCAACCGAAAGCTCCTAAAGGAAACAAAGGTGCGAACCGAGGCAAAGACAGGCGAGGAAAGCAGAGCAAACCTCCAACAGAGGAGAAGGGCGACGAAGTACTCCCACCGAGGGATGATGACTCCGGAAGCGACGTCGAGCGACCGCCAAACCGCAAACGGATAAATGTGATCCTCCCAGTAGCTTGCTCGTCGCCCACATCTCAAGGCAAAAGCGACGACGCCGGTCCCGATACGAAAATCCCCAAGTTAAACTCTCTCGACGTGCGAAACCATCTGAACGCACGCCGCGAGAGCGAGACTACGAACAATCAAGAAGACTTGCGGAGCATCATTTCGGCCAAAAAGTCCCAGAGAGGCGGAAATACTTCTATCCATCAACGCCTGACCTTCCCTACGCCGAAAATCGGGAGCTCCGACCTTCGCCAGCACCTCAGTCGCCCAACCCCAGCCGACGGCCCCTCACAGCAAACAACGAACGGCGACAAGCCCTTCGATCTCCGCAGCGTAATCTCCCGCTGCAGAGACGAAAAGGCGAGCAGCAAGATCAACGTCATCATGGGCGGCTCTCCCCCGTGTGGAGACTCGGTCCGCTCAGTAAAGGAGTTCACCCGAAGAGCAACTTCAGCCAAACTCTGGCCCCGAAGGAACAACAACGACGCCGAGATAACGTTCTCCGCAGACGACACTGCAAACGTCCATTCACCCCATAACGATCCGCTCCTGGTCGAGCTGACCATCGGAGATTGCGATGTAAGCAGAGTCCTCATCGATACCGGGAGCTCGGTCGATCTCATCTTCAAACGGACGTTGGTCCAAATGGAGGTCGATCTCTCGAGCATCAAGCCATCTTCGCGAACTCTAACCGGTTTCAACGGATCCGCAGAGCGGCCCTTAGGAACAATCCGCCTCAACGTCAACGCCAAGGGAGTTCCCCGAATAGTGAAATTCTCGGTCGTCGACAAGGATGCGCCCTACAACGCAATTCTCGGAACCCCCTGGATCCATTCGATGGAAGCAGTAGCCTCCACGTATCACCAGTGCATCAAGTTCCCAGGGTACGGTGGAAAAATACAAACACTTCGCGGAGACCAGAAGGCGGCAAGACAACTTCTCATCGCCGAAGTGAAAACTCGGAGGTCAGCAGCAGTCATCAACACAGCCGCAATGCCGGAGAAGCCCCAAAAAGAAGACGTCACCGAAGTAATTCTCAGCGACGACCACCCTACCAGAAAAATCCGAGTGGGAGCCGAACTCAAAAGCGAGCTCAAAGAGGCGATTATCGACTTCCTCCGGACAAACATGAGCACCTTCGCCTGGTCGACAAGCGACATGATCAGTATCGATCCTTCGATCATCACTCACGAGCTAAACGTCGACCCGACGGTCAAGCCCATTAAACAAAAAAGAAGGAAGCTCGGACCAGACCGCGCAGCAGCGGTCAACGCCAAGGTAGACAGACTTCTAGAAGCAGGATCCATTTCGGAAGTCAAGTACCCCGAGTGGCTCGCCAATCCCGTTGTCGTCAAAAAGAAGAACGGGAAATGGAGGGTTTGTGTTGACTTCACCGATCTCAACAAGGCCTGCCCCAAGGACAGTTTCCCCCTTCCACACATAGACCGCCTCGTCGAATCTACATCAGGAAATGCCCTCCTTACTTTCATGGACGCGTTTTCAGGTTACAATCAGATTATGATGCACCCCGACGACTGCGAGAAGACGGCATTCATCACAGATCGCGGAACATACTACTACAAGGTGATGCCCTTCGGACTCAAAAACGCAGGGGCAACCTACCAACGCCTGGTTAACAAAATGTTCGCCAGGCAGCTCGGGTCAACCATGGAGGTCTATATCGATGATATGCTCGTCAAATCATTGGTCGCCGAAGATCACCTTGTTCATCTCAAAGAATGTTTCGACATCTTAAATGCTTATAGGATGAAACTTAACCCGGCGAAATGCACGTTCGGCGTCACTTCGGGAGAATTTCTGGGTTACATCGTAACTCAACGGGGAATTGAAGCGAATCCGAAGCAAATAACTGCGATAACCGACCTCCAAAGTCCCCGCAACAACCGCGAAGTGCAGCGACTCACTGGACGAATTGCTGCTCTTAACCGATTCATCTCAAGATCGACTGATCGCTGCCTTCCCTTCTACGAGCTCCTCCGCGGTAACAAGAAGTTCGTCTGGGACGAGAAGTGCGAAGAAGCTTTTTCCCAGCTCAAACACTATCTTAGCACACCGCCGGTCCTCGCTAAACCAGAAGAGGGAGATACGCTCTACCTCTACGTCGCCGTATCATCTTTCGCTGTGAGTAGTGTTCTGATAAAGGAAGATAGAGGAGAACAACGACCAATCTTTTACACCAGCAAGCGCATGACGAACGCGGAAGCACGGTATTCAACACTAGAGAAGCTCGCGTTCGCCGTCGTCAACTCAGCACGGAAACTACGCCCGTATTTCCAATCGAACTCGGTGGTCGTCCTCACAGACCAACCCATACGATCCATTCTGCAGAACTCTAACCACTCCGGTCGGTCAGCAAAATGGGCCATCAAACTCGGAGAGTACGACATCACCTTCCGTGGACGCCCCGCTGCGAAGGCCCAGGTACTCGCCGATTTCCTCATCGAGCTATCTCCGGATCTGGAACAAGCGACACCGCCTTTAAGCCCGTGCTGGATACTACACGTCGATGGGTCCTCATCTAACAACGGTTCAGGCATCGGAGTCCACCTTCAGTCTCCAACCGGCGAACTCCTGCAACAATCTTTCCGGCTCGGCTTTAAAGCCTCCAACAACGAATCCGAATACGAAGCACTCATCGCCGGACTCCGGTTAGCAACAGCAGTGAATGCCGAACACCTCAGCGCCTACTGCGACTCCCAACTGGTCGCAAACCAAGTAAGCGGCGACTACAATGCAAAGGACGATAGGATGGACGCTTACCTAAAGCTCGTACGCGAACTCAGCGCGAAGTTTAAAACATTTACGCTAACCCGCGTGCCCAGAGGGGAAAACGTCAAAGCAGACGCCCTCGCGGCTTTGGGAAGTAGCCACAAGGATCAGATCCGCAGGACAATCCCGGTCCATCGGATAGAGAAACCGAGCATATCGGCAGACGACTCTAGTCCATCGACGGTAGCTGCGATTTCCGATACCACGATGAACAACTCCCCTACAGATGAGGTTATGGCAGACTCCCCCAGCGAAAATCAACAAAGCTCACCAGATTGGCGCACCCCCATCATCAACTTCCTCGTCGACGGTACCGTCCCGGCGAACAAATGGGAGGCGCGTCGGCTCAGAACTCGAAGTTCTAACTACGTCATGAGAGAAGGAAAGCTGTACCGATGCACGGCAAGCAAGGTTTTGCTAACCTGCATTAATGGAGACGAAACCTATCTCGTCATGGCTGAAACCCACGAAGGTGAAGCAGGAAATCACTCTGGAGGTCGAAATCTAGCTCTTAAAGTCAAGGAACTCGGTTTTTACTGGCCAACGCTCGTTGCAGATTGTGAAGCATACGCCGCTAAATGCGACAAATGCCAACGGCACGCACCTAATATCCATTCACCAACCGAGCTACTACAAACCTCCACTGCTCCTTATCCCTTCATGCGTTGGGCAATGGATATTGTCGGTCCTCTTCCAAGTTCAAGGGGAAGAAAATTTGTTCTTGTGCTTACAGACTACTTCACCAAATGGGTAGAGGCCAAAGCCTACGTGCAGATCACTGACAAGGAAGTGCAAAGCTTCGTCTGGAAATACATCATCTGTCGTCATGGACTCCCCTACGAAATAGTCACTGACAACGGCTCCCAGTTCATCTCCCACAACTTCCAAGACTTCTGCGATAAATGGCGCATCCGCCTGAATACAAGCACACCTCGCAACCCACAAGGAAACGGTCAAGCGGAATCAACAAACAAGACCATCATCAGTGGGATAAAGAAGCGACTAGATCAAAAGAAGGGTTTCTGGGCAGATGAACTCGACGGCGTACTATGGTCTCACAGGACAACCCCGCGAGGTGCAACCGGTAAAACACCTTTCTCTCTTGCGTATGGAGTCAAAGCAATGGCTCCCGCCGAAGTCAACGTCGCAAGCTTACGAAGAATCACGATGCCTCAACATGCCGAGCTGAACAGCGACATGATGCTCGACGCCCTCGACGCCCTCAAGGAAAAGCGCGACCAAGCATTGCTGCGGATCCAGAACTATCAGCACATGATCGCCAGCTATTACAACAAGAAGGTGCGATCTCGACCGATCGAACTCGGAGACCTCGTCCTTCGAAAGGTTTTCGAAAACACCAAGGAGTGGGGAGCTGGCAAACTCGGAGCGCGTTGGGAAGGACCCTACAAGGTCGTCCAAATTGTCAAACCCGGCGTTTACCGATTAGAGACATCATCGGGGGAGGCAGTCAAACGCGCTTGGAACTCGATCAACTTACGTCGATACCATTCTTGAAGTGTTTCCGCAAAAAAAAAAAAAAAAAAAAAAAAAAACGAACTACGTATGGCTTGATCCTTTCACAGGGTACGTAGGCAGCCCGCTTGGGTCCAGCTACAACAAAAAAAAAAAAAAAAAAAAAAAAAAAAAAAAAACGAACTACGTGTGGCTTGATCCTTTCACAGGGTACGTAGGCAGCCCGCTTGGGTCCAGCTACAACAAAAAACAAAAACCAATCTTTGTTTTCAACATACAACCAAGTTTGTATCAAATGCCTGGAACTTTACAAGTTGTGCGAGATGATCAAATGGAAACATTTTCATTTTATTAATCCCAAACACTTTTACACAACTAAGTTTCACAACATACAACAACGTATCGCAACATTCCTATCACAAGCTCCACGCAGCTCCACACGCAATTGTCATGCCGACATGCATCACCTCCCCGACGTAATGACGCCCCGGTTAACCTCCCCGACGTCATGACGGCCCGCATCCACTCCAAGACGACATGCGACTCAGGAGGTAGTTCGGCATGGCAACTCCGTCCTCCACTGGGTCGCTCCAACGCACCCACCAGTTATCATAAAATGATAACCCGGCAGTACGCCCCTTGGGCGGGTACGCAACAACGCAACCCACCCCAGCTTGAACCGCCACCGGGCAACGGCGCAACCAAACGCCGCTGCACACCAGTGCCGACCTAACCAAAACGCATGACGGGAGGAAACAACGAGACAAACCAACGTTCGCTGGCCTTCCCGCTTCTCCCCTGACAACGTTCCGCCACACTCCGAGCATTCGCTGGTCTTTCCGTTTCTCTGGCACACACAAACAATGCCGACCTATGGAAGCATTACTCGACAACCATACCGAAATGCACTTCGCATCCTTAGCTCGGATTTTGGCTAACCTCATCTTTGTTAGAGAGATCGGCGCTCATCCAATTTTGGTGTACGGACAGAAGTGAATATCATCTCCACTCCAAAGGCCCCCTTTTATTAACATCCGTACACAACTTCCTATGCAGCGCATTCAATGCGTTCAACAAGCAACTCCCAACAACGCTCTGCATTTATGACAACGACTATTCCCAACAACACCGTGGCTCCGCCACGCGTCACACTTTCACTCGCTTTCTTATGCAACCTCGGCTTACATTGAGACAACAGCTCGGTGAACGCAACTACGTTTCCACGCAAACCACGTCGTCGAAATGTCACAGTATAACGCCAAGATAGCTTATTCCGATATCATCAGTTCGGCAATTCTCATTTCCATAAAGCAACGCATGACTAAGGCGAGGAAACAACAATAATAAGGAAGGAAAACGACTCCTATGAAATCAGCACAGCAAACAAAATCAAGGACAAAACAGCCAACCTTCAAGCCGCAAAGTTTTCAGAGTCTAAACGTTACAAAAAAAAAACATTAAAAACAACGACGAAGAGCTACTTTGGCCATATTCTATGACCCTCCTCCACCTGTAGTTCGGTCCTCCTGGACCTCCGACCCGACCGCCGCATCGCCTTGTTCGGTTGACGCTTCGTCTTGCATGGTCGACTGAGCCAGCAATGCCTCGTCGGCTTCAACGTCCTCCCCGACGCGGGGGGGGGGGGAGCCGAATCTCCTGCAATGGGAGATTCCCTTTGCTCCTCGTCCTCTCCAGCTTCCGCATCGTTGACCTCTGTACCTTCCCCTTGATTTGTTTCTCCCCTCTTTAGTTCATGCAAAAAGGGGGGAACATAATCGGCAGCTGTGATCTCCTCAATAACCCATCGTCCAGCGGCGGCAACGCTCTAGAAGTCCCATCCTCCAGCATCTCGTACGGTATTACCGGCGATTGAAGATCGATCAACACTTCCTTCTTCCCACGATCGAAGTTCTTCTTCTTAGGACGCTTCGCGCCCCCACCAACTTCCGCCGGGCTACCCTTTTCAGGCACTTGTCTCTTACGACTAGTCGCCACCGGTCCCTTCTGCGGCGGCCGAACTACATCCCGCTCACAGGACGGCTCCCCCTGCTGGGAAGCTGTAACACCCTCACTCGCCGACGACGACCCAGCACGACTCGATGCATCTTCATCATCAACCGCACTACCCTCAGCGATGTTCGCAGCAACGCCACCAACCTCGGCACTTCCTGCGACCTCCCCACGCTCTCGATCTTGCTCCACGAAAGAAGCGATCTGCTCTTGCTGAAACTGATACGCTAGATTCTCTCTTCGCTCACGCCGCCTTTGTTTCGCATCCGCTTCAACATCAATAGCAATCGCCTTATCTTTCCCAGAACATGCCGACCTGCTACCCTTCTCGGCATCTTTCCCTATCACAATCGACATCGTCACCAACTCGCCTGCTCGAATAGCCTAAAACGGAAAAGAAAATTTCGGGGGAGGAAGAAAAAATGGAGAGATGAAAACCCTACTTTTTGGGTCCATCCTTCGAATATATAGAGGATGCACACGGTTAACGAGGAGGCGCGACCTTTTAAGCATTTAATTGCAGCGATTTGACATCACCGCAACAAAACATGACGACACGTGTCAAGAGATGGGCCGCAAGCCGATCTTACCGGTATTCATTATTCGATCAACCAACACAAAATGGAATCCGCACAAGTATCCCGGCACACGAATATTTGCAACGGACTGGGGGGGGCTTACTGTAGAGGACGAGTTACACCCTTCGCAATTAGGCCCATAAAATAAACGATACCGGCACGACCCATGAAATAGCACAGTTCGGCAATAACGCAACTAGGCCGCGAACGACATAAGTAGGCCCAATGACGATCACGGCCCAGTCGAACTAGGTCATGTATCCTACGTCCTCGCCCACACAAGTATAAAAGGCGAGAGAAGAGAGAGAAGGAGGACAAGTTAACCAAAATACTAGCAAGCGGCGACATTTAGGGTTTTGTAGCTCTCTCCTTTGTATTTCCGATCTACTTCTCCTTAGTCGTCTAAAAAGACCTAAATCTCTTGTAATCTCTCCTTTCAATTAATAAAACGTCTTCTCGAAAACCCGTTTTTACAAATATTAGTGTTAATCCGACCTCTCCATTTCCGGATTAAACAATTTTCCACACACACACACACCTATATATATATATATATATATACACACTTTAATCTACTAACTATATGAAACAACTTTTTTTTATGCAGGATGTTAAGATCAATTGGTTGAGAATTCAAATCTATGTAATGACCAGGTTAAATTATAGATCAAAACTAAAAGCAACATTGTCTTTTCATTTGTAGCAGACTGTGATTATATTTTCCATCTTTGGTCATCAAGCAAACTATAGTTTTCAAACCCGTTAAACCAAATTTTGTCGGCAATTGCCACTCTTGCAAGAAGAACTTCATTCCGAATTTGGATCTGTTAAAATTTCATGATCTTTAAACTCAAAACCAATTGACAATAAACTAGTCTGTCACTTATATATTAAATATGTTTCATCATAACTTTCGATGTGAAAGCTTATATTTCTACATGCACGTCAGAGATTAAAACTGTCTTTTAATCTCTATAAAATTCCACTAGAATCTGCCAAGTAGGATAGAGAGCGAAGAGCATAAGGCACCAATACACAAATACTGCGGTTGACTCATGGCCGGCAAAATAGATGTTCTTGCAATTATCCACCACAAAAGAGCATTGTAGAGTGACTTGTCCCGCAATTTCCCATCGCAGCTACGCAATTTCCCATCTAGTATCAACTGCATTAGACCAAGGTGCGTAGGTTTTGTGACTTTTGCTTTGTTCTAAAGGTTTATTTATTGGGCCATAACGAGGTAATACGTGATTCTATAACTACAGTAATTAGGCCCAATTATACACCCACCATAGTAAGCCATTAGCGACCGATCGACCTACCCACCGGCCAATTTTACTTTATCTACCCGTTGGTCACGGTATCGTCTCCATTTATGGCTGCTTTCTCGTGGTGGTCCTAAGACTCGAAGCGGAAAGCATCAACCCATGCTTTATTCAGAATTATCCAACCAAACTGGTGTGGTGTTAAAAAAAAAAAAAAAATTCAACCAAACTCTTTTTCGTTCAATTTTAGTAGCAAATAACCTTTTGTATGAAAGTTTACAATTCTTTGACAAATTTGCTACGCAATATATGCAATAAAATACAACTGTTGCCAAATGTCGGCACTGCAGAACTATCATTACAAGTAGATAAACGATAACGCATGATTACAAAAAACCTCATTTTGCGCATGGTCAGAACTTCCTTGCCAAGTATTTTTCCTTTCCATGCATTATTATGTTGTTTGGCTAAGATTTTGCCACGTGTTCAGTTCTCATTTGATCTTAGTGGATACTCATGGAGCCCACATGGATAGACTGATGGACAAGTTCATGTGAAGACATAGCAACACCAACCACAAAGAGAGCGTAACAAATACAGAGAGAGAGAAGTAGAGAGAAGAGAGAAGAGAGAGAGAGAGAGATGGCGTCAAAACTCTGCGACTCTTGCAAATCAGCGACGGCGGCACTATACTGCCGTCCAGACGCGGCGTTTCTATGCCTCAGCTGCGACTCGAAGGTCCATGCAGCGAACAAGCTAGCGTCGAGACACGCACGTGTTTGGATGTGCGAAGTGTGCGAGCAGGCGCCAGCTCACGTCACGTGCAAGGCAGACGCGGCCGCTCTCTGCGTCACGTGCGACCGAGACATCCACTCGGCCAACCCCTTGGCTCGCCGTCACGAGCGCGTCCCCGTCACGCCTTTCTACGACTCCGTCTCCGTCACCGACGGCTCCGTCAAGCACACGGCCGTCAACTTCCTCAACGACTGTTACTTCGCCGATCTAGACGGTAACGCTAGCCGCGAGGAAGAGGAGGAGGAGGCTGCGTCGTGGCTGCTCCCGAATCCGAAGGCGACGACGGCGCTGGCTGCAACGGCTGAGGCGGTACCGGGAGATAGCCCGGAGATGAACACGGGTCAACAACAGTTCATGTTCCCGGATCTGGATCTGGATTACGGGGCTGTTGATCCGAAGCTGGAGTCTCAGGAGCAGAACAGCTCCGGCGCCGACGGTGTGGTTCCGGTGGAGACTCGGACGGTTCGTGTCCCGACGGTGAACGAGAACTGCTACGAATTGGATTTCACCGGAGGATCTAAAAGCTTTACTACGTACGGACACAACTGCATCAGCCACAGCGTAAGCTACCTTTTGTCCGAACTTCGTACATGTTCTCTTGTCAACACTGATTAGTTTAACTGATTCTGTCGGAAAAGCAAGTCAACGAACTCAAAAAGAACCATTTGTTTAATCAAATCTTAGATTATACTATTTTATTTAATCAAATATAAAAGTCTAGGTCTTTGATGTAAGTAAGTCCTGCACTTCAAAATGATTCATGTTTAAAAAATTCAAAAATACATTTTTTATTTATAAATTTCTAAAGTATTAATTATATTTCTTGAATCTGATTGGTTAAGAGTTGTGCAAAATAGTTAATTACAAGAAATAATACATTTCTAACTAAAATTTAAAATGTTTTTAATGTGAATAACTGAATATTATAAAATATAAAACATACATATTTGAAACGGATGAGTATTAATTTAGTTAGTACTAATGATTAGGTCATCATATTTAGCGTTGTAAGCAAGCAACATGTGTAAACCTAATATAAGATAAATATATCTAAATGAAACTTTTTGTTACTACAGGTATCATCATCGTCGTTGGAAGTGGGAGTGGTGCCAGATGGTGGCTCCGTGGCTGACGTTTCGTACACTTACGGTGGTCCTGCACCTACTGGAACCGATCCTGGAACTCAGCGGGCTGTTCCTCTGACGTCAGCGGAGAGAGAGGCGAGGGTGATGAGGTACAGAGAGAAGAGGAAGAACAGGAAGTTTGAGAAGACGATAAGGTATGCTTCGAGGAAAGCTTACGCGGAGATGAGACCGAGGATCAAGGGAAGGTTTGCGAAGAGGACGGATACGAGTGAGAGCAACGATGTGGTTGGTCATGGCGGTATCTTTAGCGGGTTTGGACTTGTACCTACATTTTAGAGATTGTGAGAGGAAGGCAGAGACTCTAAAATGGTCGGAAGGGTTTGTTTGGTGGCGTTTTAGTAATAATTAACGAACTTTTTTTCTTTAATAATTGTTTGTGTTTTATCGTTGAGTTCTTAGTTGTTATGGGTGGGAGAGATCGAAGATTGGGTGGTGTTTTATGTAACTTGTTTTGTATATATCATGTGATTTTGAACATGTTTTTGCGTATGTAATGTTTTATATTTTGAGCATTTTAGAATTGCAAATCTTACATGCATCTAAAGTTAAAACACCAAATGCAACATGTAGCTTTATTATATGTCAATCATACATGTAGAGTGTAGCATCCCATGCTAAAATAAGAGTTACTAGTTCAACAAATTTATAAACATGTTAAAAGTCTAGTACACGGTAGAAGAAACGTTACATCACATTACTAGAGTTAGAACCTTAGAAGAAACAAAGCTTACATCAACGACAAACTCTTGAGACATCCAATTTTCAAATGATGATTTTGAAGTATATATGGACATTTTTGTTATTGATAGAGTGAGTGTTTCAAAAAAAAAGAGTTAGTGATAGAGTGAAGGCTACTTGCTTTGCTTGTGGTGAGTCGGTGTGAAATGAGGTTGGCTTTTAATTCTTTTAACCTATTGATCCTCTCTGTTGTGAGGAAGTGGTGCGGGTTGCTGCACTCGCTTTTTTTTTCCCAGCTGTGAGCAGCTTCTGGTTAGCAACGCTCCGGTCCACATTGTTGTGTACTGTGTTGTAAACTAGGTTGCTTGGGGGAGCTCTTGGTCTCCGAGCTGCAGTGAATGGCACACTAACTCCAGAGCTTGGGCAAAGTAGTGACTATTAGTACCCTGATAGATCAGGTCTAAATAGATCACTTTCGCTCCTATTAGATTCTCTGCAGAAGTATCAACAATAATAAACAATTTTTTTCAAACTTTAGGTATTTACACATTAGAGCCGAAATGTGGCTTTTGAGGCCTGAGTCGACGCTGCGGTCTAGGATGCTGTGAATGCAGTGTGGTCTTGATTGGTTTGTTTGGCTGAGATATTGTGGTTTAGGTTATTTATTTCTTACTGTGTTTGCCCTTATTTTGCTTCCTGAGATGACCTGGCATGTGTTGAGGATATGTTAGAAGCTTTGACGTTATCAGTCTTGCTCTCCAGAAAAACAAACGAATACACAAGTGATATTGTTGTCTGCACTTCCTCTGTTTATTGCTTCTCCCACAAGTTTCTTTGGTGGACTCTTATGGTTCTTTAACCTCTTTCACCACTGCAACAGCTTCCTGCCACACCATATATATTCAGGAATGTGATTTACATGATCATTCATATAACTCACCAACCTCATCGGAGAAACACATCCCATAGGCCATAGTCCATCACTGGCAAGAATCAGAGACTCAAGAGAATCATCAATCTTTTCCTCTGGATCAGCAACAACATACTGTTTCAAGACTCAGGAGACTACACAAACGCACGAGAAACTGCAAGAACTCCTCTAATTCTCCAAGTCCCTATTCAATCTAGCAATTAGAACTATGTACACACACACACAAAAAGGAAGACACAAAAAAGGCAAGCATACCAGCCCACATCACAAAACCACCAGCATTCTCAATCCGTTCACTCTCGTTGCTTTGGTCAGGTTTATGGTCTGCTTACTATTTCCCATACTTTTTTATTTAATTGTTCCTCGATCTAGCAATTTTCAAAAATGTATATCTGCATTATTTTTGAACTATTTTTCATAATTTTAGTTAAATCCAAATTTAATAAATAAAATTATTTTTTTCTTCAGATTTTACATTTTTTTCATTATCATTTAACAAAAATGTATTGAAATGTAAAAATGAATTTTTAAAACAATTTTTTTTTCTAAAATTAAATCATTTTTCTTCAAAATTTACATTTTTATCATTCATTTAACAAAAATGTATTGAAATGTAAAAAAAAAAATCAAAACATTTTTTTTCTAAAACTAAATCATTTTTTTCTTCAAAATTTACAATTTTATCATTCATTTAACAAAAATGTATTGAAATGTAAAAATGGATTTTTAAAACAAATTTTTAAATCATTCTGAAACAGAAGTACACAAAAGTCAAAACATCTCGAGACTGATAAAATAATTTTTCTGTTCTGTCCAGATGGGATCTGATAAAACGTTGACTTTCCTCGTTAGAACTTCAGTTCGTGCCCTCATCGTCGTAGCTCGCTTCCGCCGAACCCATCATCCTCCCCGGTTTCACCACAGACGCCGACGCCTTCTCCACATGACACATCCTAACAGCTCCGATCAATCTCTCAGGCAGCTCATCCTCCTCTTTCGCCTCGATAACAAACCCAACGTCAACCGTAACGCTCTTCGCGTACTCCAACACAACCCTTACAAGCGCCGAGAAGATCGCCGAGGGGCGATTCCAAAGAACTTTTTCAGTGGGTGCACAAATGATAAATTAGGTGTAAACTTGCATATAATATAAGTGTATACACCAAATTTCCTAAGAAATGTACTGAAATTTAAAAATATTATGGGGCATGTGCACCCACAATCCTCTACCTAGGTTCGCCACCCGAGCTACCCGTATCGACGTCGATCTCGAAGTAGTTCGGTCCCCTATGGTAAGTGCACGTCAGGGTCTTACCAACTAGAAACGCCCCGAACCGCCCCGCCGCGGTTTTAACTATCCAGGGACCTTTCACGACTCGGCTCACTATCTTGAATCGATGGTTACGGAAGGTATCGTCTCCCGCTTCGATGAAACGTTTTAAGACGGAATCTGAGGGGATTGGTTCTTCGGTGGAGAAGTAGAAGGCCAAGTTGTAGTGTTCTTTGCTTGAAACGTGGAAGTTCACACAGAAGATGAAGGTGTTTTCGGATGATTCTCCACGTGCTTGGGCTTGTCTGAGGGAGTGAGCTACGCGGTTGTCGGGATGAGCGAGGATGTTGTCGAGTTTTGAGTTGGATTTGAGCCATTCGACGCCGGCGGGAGAGAGGAGGTAGTCTCCCCCTGGAGATTTCTGTTTGTTGGTGAAGTAGTTTGTGGAGCGGAGAGAGAAGACGTTTCCTGGAGGTGAAGCCCAGCCGTTGATTCCCGTATGGAGATCGACGTGGCGGAGCGATCCACCGTTGACTGTCTCGTTTATCCACTCTGGAACGGTGGATGTTGCTCCGGTTATGGCCGGTTTGGGATTAGCAGAGCTTTCGGTTTGGTTCATGATTGTGAGTATGAATCTCAAGACGTTGACTTCTCCAAGTGTGGTGGGGTTAAATAAAGAAACTCTTAAATAAATAAGGGGAATGGGCCCATGGGCCTATGTAGTAGTAACTTGAGAAAAACGTAAGAATCGTTGCAGAAGAAACAAATGAGTAAAAGAAAGCTTTAGAAACTGGGACTGGAACACACTACTACAAGCTGTGTCTGAGAATGTGTTTTACAAATCTTCTTTTGGGTTTAGAAACACAGAAACATTGAAAAATATTTCAAGTAATGCAGAGAACAAACAACGAGGTAAAGGAACAATCATCATCATCTCATGCCTCGTCTGCGCCACTCCCTGTCTCTTTCTCTGCTTGTACTATGATCGTCTCGCTCGTGGCTTGAACTCTTTTCACGTCGATCCCTGTTCGAATCATGTTGCCTATCTCTGTCTCTGACTCTCCCTCTGTCCCTGTCTCGGTCCAAGTCATGATCTCTCTCCCTTGTTGATGATTTCCTTGGTGGACTTTGGCTCTGGGTTTCCCCACGCTGTCGCTTCTTAGACGACTCTCGAGAATCTTCGGGCCTCTCCTTCCTCTCTACTATTGATTTCTCTGCAGTTAAAATCACTGTTAAAATATGCATGAGGAACAAACATGAACATGGCCATGTCCTAGACTACACCAAACTCAAATTAAAATGCGTAAGTTGCACATGAGTATAAAAGAACGCGAGCTAAAGAATTTACAGAAAGGGGATCAAATTTCCTCCATTGTTGCATCAAATCGAACACATTGAACCATCTAATAACCTTTCTCAAAACAGAAGAAGCCTAGCTGTCAGATGTACAAGTATAACTTACGGTTTCTGTTGCCCTCGTTAGATCCTGATAGGCCATAATCAACTTCAAGCCTCTTTCGTTTGATTTCTACTTTTTTCTCTATCTCCTCGGAGTTTTTCATCCCCTGTTCCTCGAGAGTTTCACGATACTCTATCAACGCAACTTCTATGCGTCTACGCTTTTGTCTGCATTACAAAAAGAAAGCAGAGTAAGGGAGTAGCCTATTTAGTTTCGAAGCAATGATGCAAGTAAGTGATCAAACCTTTGTTCCTCGTCCATTCCATTGTCAGGTTGGGCACGAACACGATCATCACCCTTGAGATCCTCGTCATCGGCCTTAAAAGTTGCCCCACCAGTATTGCCGATTCCCGGAGAGTAGCTCTTCTTTGGTTCATCGTCAGCTTCGTCATCCTCTTTAGCCCATTTTGAAGCTGTCAATAGGAGGTCACTCTTCTCCTTTCCCACAAAGGTTTTCAGCTCAGGCTGAGGGATTGGTATCGTCGTGGCCAGATTCATAGGCTCTTTCATTTCCACCTCAGGCTCATTCCTAACTTCTTCCCAAGTTGAATGGTCTTGTTGCGGATACTTTGAAATTTCATCTACTGCTTCATAGCCACGTTGTTTCTCTGTGTCTTCAAGGCTTAGTAGCCGAGCAACCATCACTACTCTACCCCCTACAAGAGACAGTCCATTGTGTCGGCAGCGTCTTTCAAGCTCAGAAATTGGCAAATCCATCAGCTCTTGCCTTGCACCCTCTTTGCCTATTGCAAGTGCACCATCTGGATAACCACTTTCGCTAATGTTGTTAATGTTACCTTTCTTCTCTATCTCAGGTACATCACCGCATATAGAATGAAATGAGGTAACACCAGAGACTCCGGAACGAAGAAATGTTGTACGTAGTCCATTTATGTATGCATCTGAAAAGAGAAACCAGTCCGCCCATACTTGCAGAACTTTGAGAACCCGTTCCTGCAAAAGGTCCGAATGAGTTTACAACAGCTATTCATAAGGTAAAGAAAACCATAAAGGATTAATTCTCGTTCCGACAGGTACCTTTAGAGCCTCAGCAGTAATTCTTCCTGTTATGCTCCGGTAGAGATCATTGAAGCTTTCCATTATATCAGGCAGTGTTGCTTCGAACTTGGTTCGGTATGCAGATGCATTTTTCACAGGTGCGCTGCTATTATGAAGAATATCAGACACAAGCATGAGTCTAGCAACTTTAGTTGGGATTGATGTCTCTTTTAGGGTCAGGGACTCCGTCAGAACTTCAACAACCTGCGGAATAAATAAACAGATACTTATGCTCAGAGATTCTATGAGATGTCTCGAAAAAAAGAATGCGTATAATGGCATTTTTTAGATGTATAATGCTAAATTTATGGATTGTTGAGATATCTGAAGCTTCCGAAGGATATCTATGAAGCGCATATGATGTCTGTAAATCCAAATATACCAATAGGATTCAGAACAAATAATACCTCTCCAGCTGCATCTGCATTATCTAAAGCGAAGCCCATAGCTTCTTTTATTTGACTCCTTTCTAGAGTTAGAGCACGCAACATGTCCTCGAAGTCATCCCTTTGAGGATCGGTCAGAGGCCTCTCAACTTCAGTACGCTGTAAAGTTTACCAGTGTACGGTATCAAGCAATATCATAGAACAAAAGATGAGATTTAAAAAAAAGTGAGAATGTAAGAAGATTACCCTGCTTCTTCCAGCTGCATATGTGCTTGCTGACTCTTTGTCATGCTCCAGGCTCTTATTTACAGGCAGCGGTGGTGGTATCCATCTGCAATAAGAGTAAAAGACAGTGTTAAACCAATAGAATGCAAAGGTAAACCCAACCTAACACCAGAATCAGTTTCAACAGTTGGCAAGCTTTAATACCTTCCACTACCAGTTATCATGATATACGGCTCCGTTCTCCACCGTTGAAGTGTATCACCCTAAACAATGTAACCACATTCATCAGCTTATGAAAAATGTAAAGCTCAAGGGTTATTTAAGATATACTTAGCTATAAAGCATTTAAATGTACCTGAGCAAAAGAATAGAGTCTCCAGACATAGTAAGTATGCTCCTTCGATCCCAGCTCAAACAAGAAACTAAACAGTGGATTCCCACGGCCCCTCTCCATGATAGCTTGTTCAAACGCACATTCACCATCAAGAACGTAGAGAGCCATTGTATCAATCACATGTCTGAGATGCTCGTTCTCAGGAGTAACAACAGTGATATCCGGAACATTGGGGGTAAGAACCTGTGCAAGGAATTATATGCAAGAGAGGTACATTTGAAATAAGATTATTAAACGAGGATCATTACAAATAAGAGAGGCTTCTAGCACTGAGAAAATTCGAGTATTTGGGGACTGGTTAGGGTCTTTTGGAGATTTGAGAGAGTAGAGGATGTACTAGAATTCAATCCTAGTTAGTTCTTTCGCTCTATGTTCTAAGTTACTTTTAGAAACAGAGATTATATTCTACCATAAAGTAATTCAAGCACTCCTCGAATATCATATAAAACTTCTAAAGGACCAAGGCCATGTAGAATCAAATTTACATACCAGCTCAGAATTTTGAGTTGGAACAGAAGTTATTATTGGTGGACCCGATTGACCCGAAAAAATCAAGTTGCAGCCCTGCCAATGAAAATATATGAAAAATTAGTGACAACTGATAGATATGAAAAAAGCAGTATGGCAAAATACGAATCACAAGCAGGAATCAAACCCATTTATAGGTTAATATATAGGATTAAAGAAGAATGTATCTCAAAGAGAAGTACATGAAGTATCACAGACCTCCTTACTACGAATAGCCATATGTCCAGGTGGTGGAGCGGGTAATGCTTGTGATGGTAGAGAAACCGCTTTACCCCAACCAATCTTCAGTTCATAATCGTACACGATGATCCCTGTAAAATTAGTATCTCCTTCGTAAGTTTCTTTAAATTGTAACATGCAATCAGGATGTTCAGTTAATACAAAAAAACAGCCGACCATAGGCTAGTAAAAATTGCCAGAAGGACCATTAGTTTCCAACATTGACTAACCAGTGGGTAAGTTGTACCGAACAAGAAAGAAAAGAAAAATGTACCAACACAAAGCAGTAATACTGAAGAACGAAGAGACGTATAAAATTACAACAATGAAGAAAAAGGGCCAAGGCAACAAAGCTAGGCAGTAGTAGTGACTAAAACTAAACGGCAAGGCATGCCTTTTATTGAATTTTGGTTAAAAATAAATTAAAAAACGTAGAATTTGCACTTATGAAACCAATCAAATATTCTTGTATTGTTTTGAGGTTTTCTAACATACATTACACACGTTGCCCTACCTAGCAATTGAGCTCTAGGCCAGGCTTCAATAGATAGTTCTAGAGAGAAGAAGGCTAGCTAACCTTGCATTTCATCTTTTGCAGCTTGTCCATCAGCTCTATGCATGAAGGAAACAAATCCACAGTTTCTTTGTCGCCTCTTCTCCTCATCTGTTCTTGGCCACATAATCTTGACACTAGCTATGGGCCCAAATCTTCCAAACGTGCGCAAAAGAAAGTTTTCATCAACCTATTTGAGCACAAAGACCAAATCTCAAAATATAAGTCAGGGACAAATACAAGAAAAGATTGGCGAAAGCAAACAGTACATAAATTCAAGTAAGATTAAGAATAAAAGATACCTTTGGGGATAGATTCCCAACATACAAATTTGTCGTTTGTGGGTCACCATCATCAAACGATCCTAGCCTTCCAGTGGGATCAAAATCATCAGGTAGCTCATCAAAGCGGCTAGAAGGCTGAAGATAGAATAAGTTAATTACAACATGCAAGACATATCTCTCCAAAAAACAGTTCAGGGTTACCCTGAAAGCAGAAAAAAGATGAAAAAAAAGCACAAGACTATGATGACTAACCGAGCTATCGCCACCCTGACGGTCACGATCCTGATTTCGTCTTTCTCTCATTTCTTGTTCACGCTTCAACTCCTCCATGAAATTATCTATATTTCGAGTCTTTCCTTTCTCCCTCTCCTTAGGTCTCTCTTCCTCCCTCTACAAAGATAAAAATAAATAAAATTACAACTAACCATTGCTGCCTCAAAGCACCAAACCCCCCGACTAATAAGAAATAACAGTGTAAAGACTCTTGCTACTGACCTTCCTCTCTGTTTCTTTACTCTTAGACGCCATGGGTGGAGGAAGAAAAGAGGGAACATACCTACAGAAATTACGCAGGAGAAGATAATATACTATATCACAAGAACACACACTTTTCTTATCAAGCAATAATACCAAAGAAAACTACTCCTAAGACCCCCAAATTTAAATCACATGACAGATGATATTCTACTCAAGCATAGCAACAACCACATCAAAAAGTATTTACTCATCAGAAAGTTCAAACTCTTCCTGCTTATAATGCATTAGCAAGGTTGATCAATCAATCAATCAATCAAAAAGCAATCACTTTACCTACTTCCCTTCTTTGAAACCGAACCCCCATCTTTAGACTTTTCACCTGCCATCCGCGAACGCATTGAAAAAAAAAGGTCCATACTCTCTTATTAATGTGTTCTCAATATAAAAGCAAATAAACGTTCTTCTACCATTTGATTTGACACCATCTAACGAAGAACAATGTACACACAAACGAATCAATGTAACAAACAAGTTAGCCTTTACCTTCGGAATCAACTTTAGGCTTCTCGCCGGGGTTAATAGTGCCACCTCGAACAAAGGTCTTGGTCCCACTCTCCCCTTGGAACGACTCCACGAACTCCTGATAGAGACGAGCCGTCTCATCCTCAGCTTTCTGCGTTTACGATTGGATCGATTCATCAAATCAATCTGCTACTAATTGAATCTAAAGATTGAGAAAGGGAAATTGATGACGGAACCTTCTTCCTGGCTTCTTCTTCTTCCTTGTGTTTCTGGAAAGGTGTTTTCTTTCGGGTGATCGAGAAGGAGCTCATCTTTCAGCTATACGGTGATTGGGGATTTTGAATCGGAGCTAGGGTTTGGAGGGGGGAATCGAGAGGTGATCAGGAACCTAGGGCTCCAGGAGAAACGCACCCACGTGAAGCTCACAAGGACAAGCGATATACCGGAGCTAAATAAAAATTAAGATTAGTCGTCACTTAAATTTCAATTTAAGTATTTTCGGAGGAAATTGTAAATTAATCACATTACAATGAGTAATTATCTTTCCGACAAAACATTATTTTAGAAAAATAATGTAAATTTTGACAATAATATAAAATTATGCGTTGTAACATAAAATATTTTACACTTTATAATAAGTATAATAATTAATATACACTGCTATAATTGAAACCCAATTTGCTATCTCTTTTTTTTTTCAAATTTTTTGTTGATCTAAAACGGTAAATATACAGTTTTTTTTTTGCTGTTGAGATAATATAGATTATTTTCCACATCTATCCTTTATTTAAAATAAATAAATATTTGAAATTTCTTAAATTACATGTAATTTTATTAATAATTTAAAACATACTTTAAAATCTATTGTTTTAGTGTAATTTTAATTAGTAAATTTTAGTAGATACTTTGTGAATTTAAAACTAAACAGAAATATACAACTCCTATAGTTTTGTATGATATTTTAAAATACTTAAATAAAAATTAGAGCAATTGCACTTGATATACATAATAATAAGATAATTTAAGTGAATGGTTATGCACTGTTTCACTTTTTATATATACCAAAAGTGCCCTAAGTATATCTATCTGTCGCTGCAATATTCTTGTGTTCTACTTTTTTACTCGCATTCGCCACATACATACGCGCGTGAGTTGAAAAGTTTCAGAGACCATTGTTTTCCAAAACAACTAAAACGAGATCGCTTCTTGCCTTAGCTAGAGGACTTCTTTTAGGTTTGGTTTCGTACAAGAATCAGCCAATTTCATTAAAACATAATTGAACCTGAAGAGGTGACTGATCCTGCTTTGTTCTGTTTTGACTTATGTATTGTTCTGTTTTTTTTTTCTGGATTGTTTTTTAATGTTTGATTTGATTTTTTAGATTGAATTGACGAAAAGCATTGGCGGTTAGATTCTGATGAATTCACCGTAGAGACGACGTAGATGACAATACTATAGTGGGCTCAGCTACGAAGAAGTCAAAGCTGACCTTGAAGAAGAGATCTGCAACATTCTTCTATCCCAAACATCTGTTTCAAACCTGACCTTTGAAGAATCACCAGTCCCCTCTCCCTCCTCACGCGCCGAAAGTGATGTTACCGACGAAGAAGATGATGTTACTGAAGAAGATGGTTATGGTTCAAGCCGTAGAAGAAGAAGTTACAGATCCATAAATGTCGATCAAAAAAAACAGATCCATAAATAGAAGGATTAAACCGTAATTCCCACCCTCTTTTCTTCTCTTTCCTGACTTGATTGTGCAAATTTAATAAAGTAATGCATTGTTACCTAATTATTTTACTTTTTATGTATATACAGCTAAATAGCTCTAAAAATTATAACAATTGTTTTTAATAAACTAAAATATTAGCTGAATATAGTGTAGAAGCCTTTTACTACTACTACAGTACTACCCAAGAAGATAAAGGAAAAAAAAACGCAATGGCCTTAAACGCTGAGTTTCGCTTTGGCCCTTTAACGGCCCAAATTTGACTGACTTTAAACAGCATCTTTGATAAATTGCTGACGTCATTCTTTCCGCTTGACTTAAAATGGAAAGAGGTGGAGGAAGTCGCAGCTCCGCCGCCGCAGGAGCTGTTCCGGAATCAGCAGCTATGGAGGCTGTAAAACAAACTCTATCTCAACTCCAGGAACTGAAACCACAGCTCGAGAAGATGATATCTTTAGCTAAACCAGAGGCTCTTGCCCAAATGCAGCCGTTGCAGAGGGCCAAGACTCTGTACTTGCTCGCCGAAGCCACCACAACGGTTTTCACTCGTAACCCACTTCCTTTTACTTCTTATTCATCCGTAAAGTTTGTTCCTTTTGAGATGATGTTTTTAAAACTGTGTTGTGGGTTTTTGTGTTTACAGTGAGGCTGAGGTGTACTGGTGTGAACCCTGATGATCATCGTGTGAAATCTGAGATTGTATGTGTAAAGTCAGTTTCTTTTGGCTATATGATCTTGTTAGGTTTAGTCAGTTGGTGTTTGTAGATCAAATAAAAAAAAAGTCAATTTGGTGGTATTGTTTTTTTTTTGCCAGGAGAGGCTAAACGTGTACCGAGAGAAACTTCAGCGTTGTATGGATCGAAGTAAAGGTAAAGATTGATTACAACATTAATTGTGAGTCTGTGACTGTTGAACGGTTGTTGTATAGTCCTGTGGATAAAGCAATTTTTTTACTGACTTTCTCTTTTTACTGGAGAATCGTTGCATTCATTTAGCTTATGAAGTCACTGGGGATAAGATTTGAACTACTGTATATGCGAAAAATTAGGCTCCCAGTTTATAACTTACTTTAGCTAAAATATTTATTTAGAGAATGATAAAGTGGTACATTCCTTTTTGGGACAACACCTTAGTGTATTGAGATTTTTTTTTTTCTTAACTGCTATGTTTGCTATTCTCTGTTTGTTAGAGACTGGATTGCTACCTTTCAATGTCTTATCCACTTGATGATCCGTTTCTCTGTTTTTATATCATAGAACCTTTGCGTCCTGCTACGGTCTTAAACGGTCAGGCAGCAACCCGTTTCGTCGAACACTCTCTGCCTGATCTTACATCTAGTAAGTAAGCTTTTATACAGTTTCTGCTCCTACCTTTGCCTTTTTTTTTTCCTTTTACATATCCATGTTTCTCTAACAATCGCTGGTTAACGAATGTAGCTCAAAAGCAGAACATTAAAAACCTCAGTAAAGGAGAGAAATCAAAGATCACAGATTCAGAAACAACTGCCAAAAAGAGGAAGTACCAAGCAGATGAGCAACAGTCTGTTCAGCCAGCTGCAAAGAAGTTTATTGAAAAGGCAGCGCGTGAGCTTAATGGTGACAATGAGAATGGTTTTGAAGGGACCTCTAATTGCGGCAGCTGATGGTTCAAATGATGTTGAAATGGGTTCAGCCTGATTTACCAAATATATGTCATGGTAATGTTCTCTTCTGACACCTGAAAAAACAAATCTCTGAAGCTGACATACATTGTGCCATTTAATTACTTAGTGATAATATATCAGGAAACTGATTGTGGACTAAAGTAGATCCAGGAGAAAAAAAAACAGCTACCTATATCGTATAGGCAGATACACAAGCTGTTATCCCATAATAAAAACACTGTTTCTTTTGAAAACAGTAGCCTCTTCATGAGTTATTTTCGTATGACTTGCATGTTTGCTTCTCCTGATAGTATGTTTGTATTCATAGAGGAAGGGTCAATGAGGTATAATATCTGAGATTATTCAGTATCCTTTCTGTTCTGTTTGTGTACATTTCATATGTCACTTTGTTTGGCCAGTTTCTCGGTCCTTCAACTCTTCCTCTTCATCTTTTGCAGGCATTGCAGCTCCTTTTTGGATTGTGTTTGTGGCAATTCGTCATCATGGCCATCCTTTTTCTGACAGAAGTTGGTTTTCTCAGTTCATCTTTGATGGTGTTTTCTTTTAGGGAACCTATAGTTAGGGATGATGTATGTTTGTACATTGCATTATGGTTAGTAAGAAGCTCTGCGTCTATTCAGAAGAGCCAAAAGAATTTTAAAACAGTCTCATAGATGAAAGAATCTATAGCAGAGATGGCATCTAAACAAAGTCTATAAGTGAACTCAGAGCAAAATGATTGCTAATCCAACAAAACCAAAAACCCCAATTCTACTTGTCAAAGAAGAAGCAGAACCGGTTGCAGGAGGAACAGCTTGAGCTTCCAAAAGAGCAGGAGAAGGTGCCGGAGAAGGAGCAGAGCCTGTGAAGAAACCACCAGTGTGGTGGTGGCCACCACCACGAGACGACATGACAACAATGTGAAGCTTCTCGCCTTGGACACAGTTGCTCTTAGAGCCACTGATGAAGAAGAAAGATCCAGATCTCTCTAGCTTCACCTTAGTGTCTCCACTGCTGTAACTAGCTGCTGGGTTTGTGGTGTTGCAGTTAATGTACGCCTCTTTTGTCACTTGCAGAACCGAATCATTCTCCCCATCGTACTTCCATACTGTTCACAAATGCATAAAACACACACAATCAATCACAAGAACTTCAGAAGTTTAAAAACCAAGATATTCTGCAAAACTCACCGAGAGAGTCTCCAACATGAAACCGCAAACTCTCAGCCCATTTGTTGAGTGAATCAGAGGGCGAAGAAGGGACTTTCCAAGCACTGTGTTTGCCTCCGACCAGAATCTCTTTGCAGCAGGCAAGATCAACCAACAAGAAGAAGAAGAAGGAAAATACACAGCAAGTTAGAGTTCTCTGAGCCATTATAGTTAAGTTGTGTATAAGACAAAGATAGAGAAAGATGAGACTGATGTGGTTCTATTTGGACTCTGTTGTAAATGAATGATTGGCTCTGTATATATAGAAGAAGAAAGTAGCCGTTAGAAGTAAATGGTGTCTTCTGCTGCTGCTCCCAACGGTTATTTAAAATGGTCTCTGTGTTGGGACCGGAAGAAATTAAAGTCTATAACAAAAGAGACTATAAAGTAAATGTTTATAATGATTCTGATGGTTTTTAGATTTCTTATTACGCCACCAAGAACCTGAAAATTTACGAATAACGTTTTTTTATACCATGATGAAAATTTCAGTTAACCAATTTCCTTATTTTCTTTTGGAACACAAACCAATTTCCTAATTATTTTACGTGATTTTGTATAGATTGTTTTATTTCTGAATTTTCAAACTCATATCTCCAATTATAAAGTATCAGGGATTAATCAACCTATGGCATAAGAGGGTTTTCATATTAACCAAAAGGAATATAAAAGGAACAATCAACAATGAATAAAGAACGTATACGATCTATATCCATTCACAACCATTTTTTTTTTTCCTTTTATGAAACCTTGAATGGATAGTTTCTTGTTTTTCCTCCTATTTTGCTCATTGATTTGATTATTTAGCTATACAACATTTCTTTGAGGAGCTAAATTTTGTGTGAGAGGTTAAGTAAACTAAAACATATTTCAGTTTTAGAATTAATTAAAGTAAACAAAGACTATATGATATATGGTCTAGTGAATCATACAATATTAACTATATTTTGTAAAGAATAAAATTCGTCAAAATAGCTCATAATCTTATGTGTCATACTATTACATATACCTTGCTTTAACCCGTATATAATAGTGATGACGTTGAATGGATAGTTTCTTGATTTTTCTCTTATTCTGCTCGTTGATTTGAGTACTTAGCTATACAAACATTTCTTTGAGGAGCTAAGTTTTATGTGAGAGGTTAAGTAAAGTAAAGCATGTTTTAGTTTTGGAATTAATTAAAGTAAGCTAGGAATATATGATATGTGGCTTAGCGGATCACACGATACTAACTTTATTTTTTAAAGAATAACATTCGTCAGAATAACTTAGTCATAATCATATGTGTCACACTATTACATTTATTCAGCTTTAACTCATACATAGCAAAAAAAAAATTATGTCAGTTCATTAGAAAAGAAACAAATTACACTATTTGATAATGTTATACCAAAACAAGTTAATCAATATATCTTTGATGTCAAACTCAGATAAACAATAGTGCTGACGTTGAATGAATACTTTCTTGATTTTTCTTCTATTTTGCTCATTGATTTGAGTACTTAGCTATGCATCATTTCTTTCACGAGCTAATACGAGAAGTTAAGTAAAGAAAACATATTTCAGTTTTAGAATTGATTAAAGTAAACAAGAAATATATGATATGTGGTCTAGCGGATCACTCGATATTAACTCTATTATTTAAAAAATAAAATTCTTCAGAATAGCTTAGTCATAATCCTATGTGTCACACTATTACATTTATTCAGCTTTAACCCATATATAACCAAAAAAAGTTATGTCAGTTTATTAGAAAAGAAATAAATTACACAATTTAAAAATGTTATACCATTACAAGTTGATCAATATATCTTTGCTGTCAAAGTGGCTGACCCATGATAGATTTTTAGGGGTGTCATCTAATTAGTCTTGGCCCAGCTTAAAACTAAAATAGAGAAAAAATGCAATTTAGCGTTTTGAACCCAGATGTCTCGGTAAAAGGAGTGTCAAGAAGGGGTCAAACACACCAAGTGAGCTAGGTAGTTTTCAATTACAAGGTACAAACTTGCTAGAATATATTTTAATGTGTGTTAGGTGACACCTTTTAATTTAACGTGAGCCCGCCTTTGTGTGAAACACAAATAGACAATAGTGATGACGTTGAATTGATACTTTCTTGATTTTCCTCTTATTTTGCTCATTGATTTGAATACTTAGTTATACAATATTTCTTTTACGACCTAATACGAGAAGTTAAGTAAAGTAAAACATATTTCAGTTTTAGAATTAATTAAAGTAAACTAGGAATATATAATATGTGGTATAGCGGATCACACAATATTAACTCTATTTTTTAAAAAGTAAAATTCGTCATAATAACTTAGTCATAATCATATGTGTCACACTATTACATTTATTCAGTTTTAATTCATATATAGCCAAAAATAATTATGCCAGTTCATTAGAAAAGAAACAAATTACACTATTTTAAAATGTTATACCATAACAAGAAGATCAATATATCTTTGATGTCAAACTCAAATAGACAATAGTGATGACGTTGAATGGATAGTTTCTTGATTTTCCTCCTATTTTGCTCATTGATTTGAGTACTTAATTATACAACATTTCTTTTATGAGCTAATGCGAGAAGTTAAGTAAAGTAAAACATATTTAAGTTTTAGAATTAATTAAAGTAAATAAGGCATATATGATATGTGGTCTAGCGATTCACACGATATTAACTCTATTTCTTAAAAAAATAAAATTTGTCATAATAACTTAGTCATAATCATATGTGTCATACTATTACATTTATTCAGCTTTAACCCATATATAGCCAAAAGTGTTATGTTAGTTCATTGGAAAAGAAACAAATTACACTATTTGAAAATGTTATATTATATCAAGTTGATCAATATATCTTTGATGTCAAAATGGCGGACCCAAGATCTATTTTTAGGATTGTCATCTAATTGAGCTTGGCCCAGATTAAAACTAAAATAAGTAAAAAAATGCAATTTGGCGTTTTGAATCCTGTCTCGGTAAAAAGGGTGTCAAAAAGGGATCAAACACACCAAATGAGCTACGTAGCTTTCAATTACAAGTTACAAACTTGTTATAATATATTTTTAACGTCTGTCAGGTGACACCTTTTTATTCAACGTGGATCCGTCTCTGTGTCAAACTCAAATAGACAGTAGTGATGACGTTGAATGGATACTTTCTTGATTTTCCTCCTATTTTGCTCATTGATTTGAGTACTTAATTATACAATATTTCTTTTACGAGCTAATGCGAGAAGCTGAGTAAAGTAAAATAAATTTCAGTTTTATAATTAATTAAAGTAAATAAGGAATATATGATATGTGGTCTAGCTGATCACACGATATTAACTCTATTTTTTTAAGAATAAAATTCATCAGAATAGCATAATTATAATATTATGTGTCACACTATTATATTTATTCAGCTTTAACCCATACATAGCCAAAAACAATTATGTCAGTTCATTAGAAAAGTAACAAATTACACTATTTGAAAATATTATACTATAACAAATAGATCAATATATCTTTGATGTCAAAATCAAATAGACAATAGTGATGACGTTGAATGGATACTTTCTTAATTTTCTTCCTATTTTGCTCATTTATTTGAGTATTTAGCTATACAACATTTCTTTCACGAGCTAATGCGAAAAGTTAAGTAAAGTAAAAAATATTTCAATTTCAGAATTAACTAAAGTAAACAAGGAATATATGATAGGTGGTCTAGCGGATCACACGATATTAATTCTATTTTTTAAAGAATAATTTTGTTAGAATAGCTTAGTCATAATCATATGTGTCACTCTATCACATTTATTCAGCTTTATCTCATATATAGCCAAAAAAGTTATGTCAGTTCATTGGAAAAGAAACAAATTACACTATTTAAAAATGTTATACCATAACAAGTTGATCAATATATCTTTGATGTCAAAATGGCAGACCCAAGATATATTTTTAGGGGTGTCATTTAATTGGGCTTGGCCCAGATTTAAACTAAAATAAGTAAAAAAAAAAGCAATTTGGTGTTTTGAACTCGAGTGTCTCGGTAAAAATGGTGTCAAAAAGGGTTAAACACACCAAATTAGCTAAGTAGTTTTCAGTTACAAGGTAAAAACTTGCTAGAATATATTTTTAACGTGTGTCAGGTAATACCCTTTTATTCAACATCGGTCCGCCTCTGTGTCAAACTCAAATAGACAATAGTGATGACGTTGAATGGATACTTTCTTAATTTTCCTCCTATTTTGCTCATTGATTTGAGTACTTAATTACAACATTTCTTTTACGAGCTAATGCGAGAAGTTAAGTAAAGTAAAACGTATTTCAATTTTAGAATTAATTAAAGTAAACAAGGAATATATGATAGGTGGTCTAGCGGATCACACGATATTAATTCTATTTTTAAAGAATAATTTTGTTAGAATATCTTAGTCATAATCATATGTGTCACTCTATCACATTTATTCAGTTTTATCTCATATATAACCAAAAAAGTTATGTCAGTTCATTGGAAAAGAAACAAATTACACTATTTAAAAATGTTATACCATAACAAGTTGATCAATATATCTTTGATGTCAAAATGGCAGACCCAAGATATATTTTTAGGGGTGTCATTTAATTGGACTTGGCCTAGATTAAAACTAAAATAAGTAAAAAAAAATGCAATTTGGCGTTTTGAACCCGAGTGTCTCGGTAAAAAATGTGTCAAAAAGGGTTAAGCACACCAAATGACTAAGTAGTTTTCGGTTAGAAGGTACAAACTTGCTAAAATAAAATTCATTTTTAGAATTAATTAAAGTAAATAAGGAATATATGATATGTGGTCTAGCGGATCACACAATATTAACTATATTTCTTAAAAAATAAAATTCGTCAGAATAGCTCAGTCATAAACCTATGTTTCACACTATTATATTTATTTAGCTCTAATTCATATATAGCCAAAAAAAGTTATGTCAGTTCATTGGAAAATAAACAAATTACACTATTTGAAAATGTTATACCATAACAAGTTGATCAATATATCTTTGATGTCAAAATGGCAGACCCAAGATCTATTTTTAAGATTGTAATCTAATTGGGCTTGGCCCAGATTAAAACTAAAATAAGTAAAAAAATGCAATTTGGCGTTTTGAATCATGTCTCGGTAAAAAGGGTGTCAAAAAGGGGTCAAACACACCAAATGAGCTACGTAGTTTTCAATTACAAGTTACAAACTTGTTATAATATATTTTTTAACGTCTGTCAGGTGACACCTTTTTATTCAACGTGGAACCGCCTTTATGTCAAACTCAAATAGATAGTAGTGATGACGTTGAATGAATACTTTCTTGATTTTCCTCCTATTTTGCTCATTGATTTGAGTACTTAATTATACAACATTTCTTTTACGAGCTAATGCGAGAAGCTGAGTAAAGTAAAATATATTTCAGTTTTATAATTAATTAAAGTAAATAAGGAATATATGATATGTGGTCTAGCGGATCACACGATATTAACTCTATTTTTAAGAATAAAATTCATCAGAATAGCATAATTATAATCTTATGTGTCACACTATTATATTTATTCAGCTTTAACCCATACATAGCCAAAAACAATTATGTCAGTTCATTAGAAAAGAAACAAATTACACTATTTGAAAATATTATACCATAACAAATAGATCAATATATCTTTGATGTCAAAATCAAATAGACAATAGTGATGACGTTGAATTGATACTTTCTTAATTTTCTTCCTATTTTGCTCATTTATTTGAGTATTTAGCTGTACAACATTTCTTTCACGAACTAATGCGAGAAGTTAAGTAAAGTAAAACATATTTCAATTCTAGAAGGAATATATGATAGATGGTCTAGCGGATCACACGATATTAATTATATTTTTTAAAGAATAACTTTGTTAGAATAGCTTAGTCATAATCATATGTGTCACTCTATCATATTTATTCAGCTTTATCTCATATATTGTCAAAAAAGTTATGTCAGTTCATTGGAAAAAAAACAAATTACACTATTTAAAAATATTATACCATAACAAATTGATCAATATATCTTTGATGTCAATATGGCAGACCCAAGATATATTTTTAGGGGTGTCATTTAATTGGGCTTGGCCCAGATTAAAACTAAAATAAGTAAAAAAAAATACAATTTGGCGTTTTGAACCCGAATGTCTCGGTAAAAAAGGTGTCAAAAAGGGTTAAACACGCCAAAGGAGCTAAGTAGTTTTCAGTTACAAGGTACAAACTTTGCTAGAATATATTTTTAACGTGTGTCAGGTGATACTCTTTTATTCAACATCGGTCCGTCTCTGTGTCAAACTCAAATAGACAATAGTGATGACGTTAAATGGATACTTTCTTAACTTTCTTCCTATTTTGCTCATTGATTTGAGTACTTAATTACAACATTTCTTTTACGAGCTAATGCGAGAAGTTAAGTAAAGTAAAACATATTTCAATTTTAAAATTTATTAAAGTAAACAAGGAATATATGATAGGTGGTCTAGCGGATCACACGATATTAATTTGATTTTTAAAGAATAATATTGTTAGAATAGCTTAGTCATAATCATATGTGTCACTCTATCACATATATTCAGCTTTATCTCATATATAGCCAAAAAAGTTATGTCAGTTCATTGGAAAAGAAACAAATTACACTATTTAAAAATGTTATACCATAACAAGTTGATCAATATATCTTTGATGTCAAAATGGCAGACCTAAGATATATTTTTAGGGGTGTCATTTAATTGGGCTTGGCCCAGATTAAAACTAAAATAAGTAAAAAAAATGCAATTTGACGTTTTGAACTCGAGTGACTCGGTAAAAAATGTGTCAAAAAGGGTTAAACACACCAAATGAGCTAAGTAGTTTTCAGTTACAAGGTACAAACTTGCTAGAATATATTTTTAACGTGTGTCAGGTGATACCCTTTTATTCAACATCGGTCCGCCTCTGTGTCAAACTCAAATAGACAATAGTGATGACGTTGAATGAATACTTTCTTAATTTTCCTCCTATTTTGCTCATTGATTTGAGTACTTAATTACAACATTTCTTTTACGAGCTAATTCGAGAAGTTAAGTAAGTAAAACATATTTCATTTTTAGAATTAATTAAAGTAAATAAAGAATATATGATATGTGGTCTAGCGGATCACACAATATTAACTATATTTCTTAAAAAATAAAATTCGTCAGAATAGCTCAGTCATAAACCTATGTTTCACACTATTATATTTATTTAGCTCTAATCCATATATAGCCAAAAAAAGTTATGTCAGTTCATTGGAAAAGAAACAAATTACACTATTTGAAAATGTTATACCATAACAAGTTGATCAATATATATTTGATGTCAAAATGGCGGATCCAAAATATATTTTTATGGGTGTCATCTAATTGGGCTTGGCCCAAATTAAAAATAAAATAAGTAAAAAAAATGCAATTTGGCTTTTCAATCCCGGGTGTCTCGGTAAAAAGGGTGTCAGAAAGGGGTCAAACACACCAAATGAGCTACGTAGTTTTCAATTACAAGGTACGAACTTGGTAGAATATATGTTTAACGTGTGTCAGGTGACATCCTTTTATTCAGTGTGGGTCCGCCTCTGTGTCAAACTCAAATAGACAATAATGATGACATTGAATGGATATTTTCTTGATTTTCCTCCTATTTTGCTCATTGATTTAGTACTTAATTATACAATATTTCTTTTACGAGCTAATGCGAGAAGTTGAGTAAAGTAAAACATATTCCAGTTTTAAAATTAATTAAAGTAAATAAGGAATATATGATATGTGGTCTAGCAGATCACATGATATTAACTCTAGTTTTTAAAGAATAAAATTCATCAGAATAGCTTAGTCATAATCTTATGTGTCACACTATTACATTTATTCAGCTTTAACCCATACATAGCCGAAAAGAATTATGCCAGTTCATTAGAAAAGAAACAAATTACACTATTTAAAAATATTATACCATAACAAATAGATCAATATATCTTTGATGTCAAACTCAAATAGACAATAGTGATGACGTTATATGGACACTTTCTTAATTTTCTTCCTATTATGCTCATTGATTTGAGTACTTAGCTATACAATATTTCTTTCACGAGCTAATGCGAGAAGTTAAGTAAAGTAAAACATATTTCAATTTTAGAATTAATTAAAGTAAACAAAGAATATATGATATGTGGTCTATCGGAACACACGATATTAACTCTATTTCTTAAAGAATAAAATTTGTCAAAATAGTTTAGTCATAATCCTGTGTGTCACTCTATCACATTTATTCACCTTTATCTCATATGTAGCCAAAAAAATTATGTTAGTTTATTGGAAAAGAAACAAATTACACTATTTGAAAATGTTATACCATAACAAGTTGATCAATATATCTTTGATGTCAAAATGGTGGACCCAAGATATATTTTTAGGATTGTCATTTAATTGGGCTTGGCCCAGACTAAAACTAAAATAAGTAAAAAAAATGCAATATGGCGTTTTGAACCCCGTCTCGGTAAAAAATGTGTCAAAACGGGGTCAAACACACCAAATGAGCTACATAGTGTTCAATTACAAGGTACAAACTTGTTAGAATATATTTTTAACGTGTGTTAGGTGACACTCTTTTATTCAATGTGGGTCTGCCTCTGTGTCAAACTCAAATAGACAACAGTGATGACGTTGAATTGATACTTTCTTGATTTGCCTTCTATTTTGCTCATCGATTTGAGTACTTAATTATACAACATTTCTTTTACGAGATAATGCGAGAAGTTAAGTAAAGTAAAACATATTTCAATTTTAGAATTAATTAAAATAAATAAGGAATATATGATATGTGGTTTAGCGGATCACACGGTATTAACTATATTTCTTAATTAAATTCGTCAGAATAACTTAGTCATAATCCTATGTGTCACACTATTACATTTATTCAGCTTTAACCCATATACAGTCAAAAAAGTTATACCAGTTCATTAGAAAAGAAACAAAATTACACTATTTGAAAATGTTATACCATAACAAGTATATCAATTTATCTTTGATGTCAAACTCAAATAGACAATAGTGATGACGTTGAATGGATACTTTCTTAATTTTCCTCCTATTTTGCTTAATGATTTGAGTATTTAGTTATACAACATTTCTTTAACGAGCTAATGCGAGAAGTTAAGTAAAGTAAAACATATTTTAGTTTTAGAACTAATTAAAGTAAACAAGAAATATGATATGTGGTCTATCGGATCACACGATATTAACTCTATTTTTAAAGAATAAAATTTGTTAGGATAACGTAGTCATAATTTTATGTGTCACACTATTACATATATCCGATGTTAACCCTATATATAACCAAAAAAATTATGTCAGATCATTAGAAAAGAAACAAATTATACTATTTGAAACTGTTATACCGCAGCAAGTAGATCAACATATCTTTGATGCCAAACTCAAATTGTAGATCAACATATCTTTGATGCCAAACTCAAATTGATAATAGTGATGACGAACAGCTCTCCACGTGTAACAAGAACGCATTGCTGCGTGTAACACAGCCTCAGTACATAAATATGTTGCCACCACCTGATGCATGTAACAGAATCATCCCACAACAAAAGTAAAGTAAGAACTGCTGACAGAGAAAAAAAAAAAGAAAAGAAAAACTCACTCTCTACCTCTCCTTTAAAATCTCCATCATAAAGTATAAGACCTTGAAGTAATCTTACCGAACTCAGTCTATCTATATATATATATGTCTTTGTAGAACAAACTCTTAGTTTCTCGAGTACTTTAAGCATTTATACGTGTCCATCCCTTGTTTAAGACTTTAAGTGTTGTAAGGAAATTTAGAATAATCATGTGTTGACATACGGCTAGAGTGGTGCTTTGGTGGTTCCAGTTTTGAATTTTTAATTCACGTAACATGCTTTTCAATTGGTTAATTCGATTAATAACATGATTGTATCGGGTATTTATCACTACACTTGCTATTTATATTTCTACGAAGATCAACTGACTTTGTATAAACCGTCTCTTTTTGTGTAGGAAGCAAGATGACTATGTGGTATATCATTGTCGCTATTGTCATCTTTGCATCGTTACTCATTGCAAAGGACATGATGAAGAACAAGAAGAATCTACCTCCTGGACCACCAAGACTTCCTATAATCGGAAACTTGCACCAACTAGGATCCAAACCCCAACGTTCGATGCTCAAACTATCTGAAAAGTATGGACCTCTCATGTCTCTCAAGTTCGGAAACGTGTCTACCGTTGTGGCTTCATCTCCAGAGACAGTGAAGGATGTTTTAAAAACGTACGACGCAGATTGTTGTTCACGACCGTACTTGACATACCCTGCAAGAGTTTCATACAACTTGAATGATCTCGCCTTCTCTCCTTATAGCAAGTACTGGAGGGAAGTACGGAAGATGACGGTTCTTGAACTCTACACCGCAAAAAGGGTACAATCATTTCGCCATGTAAGAGAAGACGAAGTTGCTTCCTTGGTCGAGTCTTTAAAGGAGTCAGCTTCATTGGGGAACACGGTTAACGTGAGCAATGCGTTAATGAAACTGTCTGGAAGTGTGATTTGTAGAGTAGGGTTTGGGATAAATCTCAAAGGGAGCAAACTCGAGGAAACGTATGAGGAAGTCATTCGAGAAACCATGGAGGTGTTGGGGAGTTTTGCGGCAGCTGATTACATCCCTATCATTGGTAGACTTATCGATAGGGTTACCGGGTTATATAGCAAATGTGAGAATGTGTTTAAAGCAATTGATGCATTTTTTGAACAATCTATAAAGCATCACTTAGAAGATGAGAGTCTTAAAGATGATATCATTGCCTTACTTCTCAAAATGGAAAGGGGAGAAGCTGGACTTGGAGAGTTTCAACTTACTCGAAACCACACCAAAGGGATTCTTCTAGTAAGTAATGGAACCTTTTTTTTTAAATTAATGTTGCACAACGTTTTATTAATCATGTATATTATTGATTGTTATTACAGAATGTTCTCATAGCTGGAATAGACACTTCTGGCCACACAATAACATGGGCGATGACACATATGATCAAAAACCCAAGAGTTTTGAAGAAAGCACAAGCCGAGGTAAGAGAAGTGATCAAAGACAAAGATAAAATCACAGAAGAAGACATAGAACAACTCGAATATCTCAAAATGGTGATTAAAGAAACTGTAAGGATAAACCCACTCGTCCCACTTCTAATACCAAGAGAGGCTTCAAAGGATATAAAGATTGCGGGTTATGACATTCCGAAGAAAACGTGGATCCATGTCAACATTTGGGGTGTTCATAGGAATCCAAACGTTTGGAATGATCCAGAAGCCTTCATCCCCGAGAGGTTTACGGATAATGAGATTGACTACAAGGGTTTGAACTTTGAGTTGTTACCGTTTGGTAGCGGAAGAAGGATGTGCCCAGGTATGGGGATGGGTATGGCTTTGGCACACGTAACTCTTATCAACCTTCTTTATCGATTTGATTGGAAGCTTCCGGATGGAATGGAGATAGAAGATGTTGATCTTGAAGAAGCATATGGGCTTGTGTCTCCTAAGAAAGCTCCACTTCAGCTTATCCCGGTCCTTACTCAGTGGAGTTAAACGTTATCCTTGGTTTTATATAGTTCAAGATGTAACCTTAGTACCATCATTTGTAAATCCACCGTTTAGCGCCTTGTTTCTATATATAGTTAAGATGTAATGTTATGTAACCTATAGCTATCATATGTAAATGCATCGTTTAGCACATTATCACAACTTTTCATGACCGTTACTTCCGCAGGTTCAAACTAATCTAACAAATTAATGAATATTTATGTGTTTTTTGCAAGAACGGTCACAAATAATGTATACCGTGACTAATTGACTAAAAATAAAGTTAGATAAAAACTTGTATTCATCCAAATTCAGTTGAACTATATCAATAACATTTCTTATAGAAAGTTTTTATGGTAGATTTTTAACTCAGTAATTTGATTAAAATTTCATTAATACTTTTATATAATAAATTCTAAAAAAAAAATCAATTCATAATCATTTATACATATTATTGAAATAAATTACATTTTATAATAATAAAAATATAAAGCTAGCAACTTTTAACAAGCTAAAAGATAGTGGGCCACTTAAACAGGCCCATTTATAGAGAAGGGCCTTGAGATTATTGCTCCACCATCTATTAATATCATCATCCAACAGACCCGAGATCCGACGGAAGGAAGGTAAGCAACAAACCAATTCAGAGCAGAAGAAGAACTCAGTGAGTTGAAACCGAATCGAGAGGAAGAAGAATGGATCCAGAGCAAGTCGACGAGTTCGTAATGGGCTACCTGAAGAAGAAAGGTTTCAACAGCGCAGCTAAACAGCTTCAAGAAGCTCTTCACCACAACAACAACAACGGTGGCAGCAGCAGCAGCTTCAATTCCACCGATTACCATAACGATCCTGAGCTCACCAAGCTCATTCGCTCCTTCTCCCAGTAATCTCTCTCTCTCTCCCTTGGATTATGTTTTAATTCGAATTTCGTTATGAATTTATTGGGGAAATTTGAAAATTAGGGTTTTTGATTGGTCTGTTGATGCAATTTGTTGTTTTTGCAGATCAGAGAATGATCCCACGAGGTACCGTAATGGTTACAGCAATCTTAGGTCATGGGCTTATAACTCGTTGGATCTATATAAAGTCAGCATTTTTACTTACTCCCTTTGGCTGTTTTTTTTTTATTTAGTCTCGTTTTGTATGAACGTGTATAACTGATGAGCTGCTTCGAATTTGTAGCATGAGTTGCTCAGAGTGATGTATCCTGTGTTTATCCATTGTTACATGGATCTGGTTGGTAAAGGTCACACTCAAGAAGGTATCTTTCAATCTATACAATTCGACATTTTGAGTTTTTTTTTTTTTTTTAAGTATGTGCTTTTTACATGGGCTACATTTTGCTTGTCTTCCAGCGAGAGCCTTCTTTAATAGTTTCCGCAAAGATCATGAAATGGTGCATTTACGGGATCTTCAGAAGCTGGAAGGTGTTCTTGTTCCATCTCATCTTGAGGTCTTAAGCTAACCTTAGAATATTGGTACTGATTTTTTTTTTCATTTTTCTATTTCAACTGTCTGATGACCTTGTTTTTCTTATCAGGAGATGGAGTTTGCTCGTTCTCTTAGACAGAGCAAGGTCAACATCAAGATTTGTCAGGTAAAATAGAGTGGAAAATCTACTACTAGCTGTTATAGGCAAATGCTTCGAGGTTTCTGGTCTGATTAATAGGATACTTCTAACATGCTTGGTGAATGTTGCAGTATTCATATGATCTGTTGCTTCAGTATCTACATAGGACCGAATCTACTTTAATGCTTGGTATTATTAACGAGCACATTAATTTCCAAGGTAATTATGTTCCTTTCTTGTATAGATGCTAAAATATATAGCAGATTTCTGAGTAGCATGCTGAATTCACTTTTTTCGTGGGTCATTTGTTGCAGTCTACTCGGGACAGCCAAATTCCTCATCTGATGACATAGACGCTGTCACCATTGTTGGGAGTTTTCAGGAGACGGCTGATCACGTCAATCAAAAAGAAATTCAGTGGGGAGTATGTATTTTTCAAGTTTCTTTTACTCTCTTTTTCTGGAGGGATACCTGTTGATACCTCATCCTTATATTTGCGAAGTCACTAACTACAGATGCATTTTTATTTCATAGTTACTTGAAGACTCACTCGAAGATCGCCTCGAGAAGACGGGAAGTCTACTGTCTGATTCTGAGAAGGGACAAGGAGAAAGTAAAGACGGGGACATGGATGATAATAGTAAGGTGATAAGTAGCTTCCACGTAGATCAGTAATTTGTGAACTAAAAATCACATATTCACTCGTCAGTTGATACCGTGTTCAGAAAAGATCCACCGAAATTGGAAAGCAAGGCTCTTCCTTAAAAAAGTTAAAGAAGGACAAAGCAGGAAATGCAACAGCAAAAGTTGCGCGTCAGGAGACCAGCACGGTGTCGCCGGCCCCACGTGTAAAACCAGAACTTGCCTTGCCAGTCATGTACTTTCGAATCCCTTACTCATTTTCGTGTGTTAGGATTTCATGAAAGAGTAATGGACAGGCAATATATATATGGACGATGCATGATTGAATGCATGGGAAAATATATATAGTATAACCTCCTGTAACTTAGATTAAGTTTTTCTCAATCTCCATTTTCTCTGTATCAGGTCAACGGATGTAGAGGAATCCATTCTTGAAGACCTGAGAAACCGTGTGCAGCTGAGTAGTGTCGCAATGCCATCCGTCAGCTTTTATACATTTGTTAATACTCATAACGGGTAATGTCCTCATATCCTCCTAATTTTTTATTGCTTATGTTGCAACATGTTACTCACTTATTAATTGTCCTCCAGGTTAAACTGTGCATCTATATCTCATGATGGTTCTTTGGTTGCTGGTGGGTTCTCAGATTCATCAATAAAGGTTATGATTCCTGAATGGTTTGTTTATGTTTTTTTTTCTTACTCTCCGCAATGATGCCTAATTGATGATTATGGTGTTCAGGTCTGGGACATGGCGAAGATAGGACAAGCTGGCAGTGGTATGTTTTACTTATAATGACAATTATTTTGACATCCGCAATCAAAAAGGATACATCGTTCATCCAAGTCCCTGTTCGGTTTTTTTTTGTTTTGTCATGAATCTTGTTTATATTTCCATGAGAAATTATAGACACTAAAGCTTTCTGGTTCCAGGTGCTTTGCAAGGTGAAAGTGATACAAATGATCAAAACGTTGGACCAAATGGCAGAAGAAATTATACATTATTACTTGGTCACTCAGGGCCAGTTTACTCGGCCACTTTCAGTCCTCCGGGAGATTTTGTTTTATCTTCTTCGGCAGATACAACTAGTGCGTATCTGTTCATCACTCTACATATCCATATAATCCGTCATTAGTTTGGGTTTTCTTTGTTACCAACCATGTATTCGTAAGTGCAGTACGGCTGTGGAGTACACAACTAAATGCCAATCTCGTGTGCTACAAGGGTCACAATTACCCTGTATGGGATGTCCAGGTATAACTGGTCTATTTTCACACCTGTCTTACATAAACTGGAATTTATGATGAACGGGCATGTATATATACTCGTTTCATGGTGCAGTTTAGCCCTTTCGGGCATTACTTTGCAAGCTGTTCTCATGATCGTACTGCACGGATTTGGTCAATGGACCGAGTACAACCTCTGCGGATAATGGCAGGGCATCTATCTGATGTTGACGTAAGTGTCTCCCCACATTTATCGTTAGGGTTTTGATTTACAGAGGTTAAATGAAAAGGACCGTTTTGAGTTTTTATTTCATGCATCCATCAATTTCTTGAATCGTTTTGGTATGCAATTGGAAGCATTAGTTTACCGTGTCACAGTAAAAATGGTTTAGCTAACACTTTGCATTGTTTATTGACTTTAGTAGCCTTTTTTTTATTTTAATTTGTCCCTGGCAATCATAAGTTATGAATCTACAAGTTTATAGTTGATCTAGAGATTGTCATCTAAGCAACTAAGCTATTTAGATTGACAGTAATACAAATAAGCGACCTCTGTTTCCATTTGGATAACTATTTATGGGCCTTTCATGTATTTGTCAAAATCGTTGTTTCAGTGTGTACAGTGGCATCCCAATTGTAACTACATTGCAACCGGTTCTAGCGATAAGACAGTGAGACTCTGGGATGTGCAAACTGGGGAATGTGTCAGGATATTTATTGGACACAGGAGTATGGTTTTATCATTGGCGATGTCACCAGATGGGAGATATATGGCCTCTGGTGATGAAGATGGAACCATAATGATGTGGGACCTCTCAACAGCTCGCTGCATCACACCTCTCATGGGCCATAATTCATGTGTCTGGAGTCTCTCTTACAGGTGAGACAGCGAGATAAGTATCCACTTTATGGACTGTGGAGAGTGTATGGGTCGTTAATGGAATGGCTGGGTTTGGTTGGCATAGTGAATTCACAAAAAGCACTTCCAATGATCCAAGAACTACTAACCTGTGTGTTTTTACTGTTACAGCGGCGAAGGGTCTCTTCTGGCTTCTGGATCTGCGGACTGCACAGTGAAACTGTGGGACGTCACCTCAAGTACCAAATTGACCAAGGCCGAGGAAAAGTGAGTTCAATCCGTTCTATAACTGTATCACTTTTCCCTTTTGAATTTTAGTTTGGTTTGTTAAAAGTGATTTTATCACTTATGGTTGATCAGAAATGGAAACTCGAACAGACTGCGCTCACTCAGGACTTTCCCCACCAAGTCCACACCAGTTCACGCACTCCGCGTAAGTTATACTCTCTTTACAAGAATTAGTTCCACCAGTTTTGGAAGACCGTGATATTATTTTCGTCTCTAGATTACTGGCTAAGTCTACATCTTGTCCTTGTGAATAAATCAACTCATCAGTCATCACTAAAATTAGTGAACCAAAAATTTGTTTAGAACCTTTCCTTCGTATCATTACAAAGCTGGGTGAGAAAGCATATGCTATAACAATTTTTGTGGGGGTGTGTGTTTACATTTGGTGCAGTTTTCTCGGAGAAATCTGCTGTTTGCTGCTGGTGCGATCTCTAAACCCACAAGCTGATGGAAACCAAATAGTATCTGTGAGAGATTTGCTGTTTTTTACATTCTTGCAAGCTGTTGTAGATCAGAAGAAATCAGGTGTAGAATATAGGCAGTCCTCTTGACACTCTTTATCAATATCTCCCAAAAGGTTACTTGTTTATGGCCTTGGCTTCTCATTTCTAGATTCCAAAGATGTCGAGAGTGTCTTCGTAAACTACTATGTATGCAACCAAACCAGATTATTTGGAGCATGTTTTGCTTTGTAGGATTGCCCAAAAAGTATTTGTCATCACGTTGTTCACTGTTACTTTGGATTTGAATGCTATGTGTTTCTCCTCTCTTCTTATTTGCCCTCACTTTCCATTGGGCAACAGTAGTAATTCAGGCCATTGTATTGCTTATACAGCAAACTAGGGACTCCTTTAAGGGAGAGCTAGAGATAGTATTATAACTTAAGAATATAACGTCACCACCAAGTGAATATGAAAACAAATTAGCATTTGAAAACTCTGAATCAGCTTTTCCCATTTCTGTGTCGGCCATTAATGACTTTGGACCCACCGACTACGGTCGCAGGTGCAAACGACAATTACACAATTAACCATTAGATCTTTCCATATTCATTACAAGCTAAAGTACATCCTTTGCTGAAAAGTCTAAGCTAGAGGTTTAAGTGGTGTATTATTAGCTGTTAGTTATAACATAAACCCCCCAGTCGAAGATGCTAATTGAGAAAAAAAAGCCTTTACTCAGTGCCCAAGTGGGTTTGATATTGCTGACGTGGTTTCCAAAAGAGAAGTTCTGGTTGGTGGAATAAAGCGACTTTCTCCATGCAACTTAGTTGTATTTCATGATGAAATTAAGTGGGAAACCAAACTTTGTATTGACGAATCTACAAACCTCTTTAATTACATGATAAAGAAAGAAGAGCGTGGAAGTTTTCAGAAATCTATTTTTCCTTTTAACGTTTCACACAAACAAAAGGTTGATCTCTCTCATAAAGATAAGTTATTTTCTTTTTTTTTTTGAATATTAAAGATAAGTTATTTTCTAGTCATATAGCTTCAGTCAAAATCTCTCACTTAGATACATAATAAAATGGATCACACATGATAATGAAACAGATCTACCCAAAATTATCATTAACCAAATAAAGAGATTTTCAAACGAATAAATTACCCATGTTGTTCGTGATGGGATGCAAATAAATCCAAAGGTTTGAAAACTTATTAGAAATGGTTTACAATTATTGTATGGTAGAGAGAAGCAATAACTAGTTACTTTTAGGAATAGTTATTGTTGAAAACACACGTTTTGTAAATCTTAAGCCATAGAGTTTCCTTTTGTTAACATAACAGACTTGTGTTTTCTTACTCTCATCATTCATCACTGCAAGTGTATATCGACTGAGAAAATATATCATTTAAGTGGTTTACAAGATGATATATATATATATATATATATTGATGTAGATCTCCCTGGATAATTTCTTTCTAAACACAACGAATTGTAAAAATAATGTTTAAAAAATCATTAGACGGTAATTATATGTTTTATAGGGACTAGTCAGATTATTGGGATCTAAGCGAGAATGGATGTTAACGATTTATTGATTTATTTTATATATATTTTACATTTATATGAGATATTTAAAATTTTGAGTTTAATTATAAAATTGTTGTGATGTATTTTTTTATACAAAATCAAAGAAAATAAACAAATTTGTGGATTTATACTAACATTATTACCTAAATTAACATATTTAGATTGATTTTAGCCGATTTAGAATAATTAAATTGATTTGAATCATAGAAATTGATATAAATTGAATTTTAAGAAAATCATGCTGTTGATGAGATCAAGTTGCCGCCTTACCGATTTTTAATATCTTGGTAAAATGTCAAAAAGTAATGATAGCAAAATATGGCAAACACTTGCTTGACTAAACCGAATAATGCTGTATACTCTGTAACTAGTTTGATCTACTGTCTGGTCTTAATAGAGAGTACAAATGAACAGAAGAAAAAGTATTGAAGGAGAGACCCACAAGAGAAGCTAGAGGAGACAGAAGTGGCACTTACCACGTGGAGTTACATTAAGTATACATAAACTGACCTGAAAATAATTTAGATGGTCCATTTCCAGTACATATATATCTTTTCTTTTCAGCACCAATCCTTCAAAGTGTCATTTTCCTCTCCTGTCATTTTATCAGATGTACTAGCTTCGTAACTGTTTTGAGAACTGCTTCAGTTACACTATATAAAATAAATACTGCACATACACCAACTTATTACCAGTTTCAACTTATTGATCATGGCCAAGGACTAAAGTAGTTGCCTTAATATCTGATGACCTGTCATGAGGATTGGGTTATTTAACATATATGTATAAGGTATATATGTAGATGGTGAAGTTCCAATAAGCTAGCCTTTAAGTATTTTGTAAAAAGTGTGTGATAGCAAACCAAGCCTACCTATCGCTCTCATTTCCAAAGTATTTTGTCCATTACTTGTTATTACAAACAAATGTTTTACTATTAGGGCACTGTTTTCTTTGTCTATTCCTTTCTAATACCATCTACTCTTGCTCTTGTTTACAGATATAAGCTTCTTTCATAGCTATTAATAATAGAAAGAGAGAGAAGAAATCATCACTTGGAAAAGAAAAAAAATATACGTTCTCTTTTTAGCCCCTCATGGACATTTCTAGGGAGAAGCAAATGCCGTCAGATTCCTCTTGCATGGCTTCCTTCACAGCTTTTCCATGTCAAGATTCTCTAAGCCAAAGCCAAGAACAGAGTTTTAAGGATGAAGAAACAGACGTTAACGATTCTACTCAAGAACTCAATCTCCTCGACTACATAAACACGAGTATCAATGTTGACCAAAGTTATAACTGGTCGACTACACCCACGGAACACAAACTATTCTCATGCAACTACTGTCAAAGAACTTTCTATAGCTCACAAGCACTTGGTGGTCACCAAAACGCACACAAGAGAGAGAGGACGTTGGCAAAGAGGAGGCAACGAATGGCAGCATCAGCCTCGGCTTTTGGACATCCTTACGGTTTTTCTCCAGTTCCTTTCCATGGACAATACACCAACAGGTCTTTGGGGATTCAAGCGCACTCGATGAGCCACAAGCTAAGTTCATCTAACGGGTTTGGTGATCAGTATGGTCAGATCAACTGGTCAAGAATACCACTTGATCAACAACCAGCAATATGTAAACTTTCTTCAATGGATCATTTTTATTATCAGCAGCAGCATCAGATGATGATGATGATGATGGATCCATCAGTAACTTCACGGTCTAATAACATGGCTAGATCACCGAGCAACATAGGAAGGAATCTAGTAGGGTCACCGACTCTTGAACAATGGCGAGGAGACGAAGGATTGTTAAGCACAATTCAGGAAGCGAAAGAGAATCTTGACTTATCCCTCAAGCTTTAAATGTCTTTTTCTTGATTCTTGTATTTAGTATCCTTTACTGTGTTTTCATGTGATTGTTATCTATTAACACTCTTATGTGTATATCAAATGTACAAATTTGCACGTATAATTAGTCTTTGGATTTGTCGACTATACATACATAGTGTATTTCATGTAGACACCGAGCAACAGTGTAAAGCATATGCTGCATACCTAATTGCTAGAATTGGAAAAGAAATGTGTTTGGAGTGAAGGAAAATAGAAGACATTGAGATCTGAGGGAAGATTTGGTTCCATAGTCACAATAAAAAGGAAACAATATTATAATGTCAAAGTTGGTTTACCTAAAAGTTAGAACAATCACTATATTTATTTAAAAGTTGCTAAGAAGACACTCAAACAGAACAAAACATATGTAATAAAAAGAAGACAGTTGCTGCGTAGGATGATTGTGACACTAAGAAGAAAACTGAAACATAATATCACTAAAGCATCCAATGCTTCTCTTTGTTAGACCCCAAAGTGGTGTATATTATGACAACGAATAGCCTTTCTTTTTTTGGCCCTTGAGGATAACAACTAAACGAGTTCGTGCACGCCACACACACACACATGCAGATTGATATTGGACAAAAGGTGACACATTAGCAAAAAAGCAAGCGACTACTTAAAGGTGTGAAAGTGTGAAAGACCCATTAACTTTAAAAGAGGCCAATGTAGTGCTTAAGAATTGACTCCAACTTTGTATATTTACCTGAATTATATGTAAAATAAAGAACGACCCCAAGAGATTGGATTATCTTTGTGGGTTTTCTTATTAAACGGCCATCTCATATTCCATATGTTTAGAAACTATTACCAATAAAAACGATACATATTGCTTCATCACCGAAGACTTCACGTGTTTTTTCCAAAATTTGTCGAAGGATATTGAACCAAGTAAAGTCTCTATCTTGTCTTTTTTCACCAGTGGTAAACAATTTAGTGGCAGGAAGAAGATGTGCTTGTTTGTATTCACAGAGATAAAGAAACAAATATAGTGAGAACGAACCAAAACGCATACAGTTCCGTGGATAAATCCAAGAAGAGCACAAGTGGACGATCGCACGGCACATCCAAAAACATGTAATGTAACAAAACCTGACAAGCCCTTCGAATCATCTTCTTGTTTATTACAGTTTTGGCCTTAAATATTTCATACAATCTCACTCACATTTCCCTACACAACCAAAATAAGTAGAATCAGTTTTACTGATCAAATCATTTGGCTACGTAAAGAGAGAAACGCCCACCATTAAGAAAAAACTAAACGGCAAAGTTAGTTAGCCGGGAATGTGGGAGAAATTAGCCTCTTTGGGTTGGGCCCCAAGGCCCAGAGACTTGTGTTCTGTGTTTAGTAAGATCATATAATCAACTAAACATGTCAAAATCCGCTCGTGGATTCTTCAGTGTTCACGCGTACTGTAGACAGACTTTTGTATTGGATACATACCCCACTTGATATCACTTATGATGTGCCTAATCTGAATCAATACATGTTTTCCCCATCCACTGCTCATCTCATGCAGCTACAATTAGGATTCTTTGATATCTAAAGAATGATCTAGGTCAAGGCTCATTTTACTCTGCTTCACCTAATCTTCATGTTGCAACTTCCTTTGGTGTAAATTGGGTTGCTTGGCCGAATTATCATATATCATTCTACTACTGGATATTGTGGGTTCCTTGGTGATTCACTCATCTCTTTATGTTGCAGAAAGCAACCAACAGTATCTCGTAGCAGTTTAGAAGCAGAATACCACACTATGGCTGAGACTACATATGCGAGTTAGTTTGGCTGACATCGTTACTTCATGATATTTGTTGTCTTCCACCAACCAGCCTTACATATTGTTTCATCTCTGCACAAACACACATTGAAAATGATTGTCATGTAGTTCGTGTAGTTCGTGAAAGGATACAAGGTGATATGAAGAATTACATGTTAGATCAGACAATCAACTTGCTGATATCTTCACTAAAAATGTCCAATCAGGTTTGTTTATGAGCTTTTGTCCAAAATTGAAATTTAAAAGTTGTATCTTCCATCTTAATGGAAGGGTGAATCACTTATTTGTTTTGTATGATATAAACCGAAATAGATTTATCAGTACTATAAATAGCTTAGATGTTAAGTTCACTGTAATCTGATTGAATAAGAGTGTAACAAATTTTATCGTCTTCTTCATTGAGCTCAAGCTCACTCTCTCTAGTTCTAATAATATTAGTAATAAGGACGATACTAGAATCCATAGATATTACAAAGCCGGCCTTAGTTTTATAGGGTTTGAAATATTTACGGATTACGGATTAAATAATCTATGTTTCTATTTTTTTTAACTAATTTGGAGGGTCAAGTGATTTATACATGCTAATTTACATCTTAGGGGCTGAAATGAATGTTTTGAATTGTTATGGTCAGGACCGGTCTTGTACGTATGTATGCAATACTTTTGTTGTAATGTTGGTGAACCAAATACATTTCCATGCATTAATACGAGACCATATATAACTAAGTAGGGATGTTGTATAGGGTTGCGAGATTTAGGGTTGACCCAACCCATCTAATAATTTGAAAACTCTAACTCAAGTGTATTGTTTCTGAAGTTTTTAGAGTCACTGGAGGTTGGCCCGCCTTACGGGCGGGTGAGTTGACGATAAAATAATTTTATGTGTATATTGACGTGATACTGAATATTTTACGGTGGATCTCGGTTGTTTTGTTCCGTAGTCATGCAATGTGTGTGTTTGTTTGTGTTTGTCGTGCGGTGATGATGTTTTTAGTTAATAGGTTTAACATAGTGTAGGGAGGAATGTTTATATAACTTTGTATATGATTTGGTATTTAATTTTTAGCAAGGAATTTGTCGATATATGTTTGTGAAACTTGGTTATGTGAAAGTCATTGTGTATATTTTCTAGGCAAGATAAAGTGTTTATGATCTAAGTTGCTTGCCTAGCAAGATAGCTCATCTTGGGATACGGTTGGGATTGATGTAGAAGATCCTCTTAAAGCTTGAGCATTGAGTCCAGCATAAGCACTGTTGTCCTGACATCAAGGTTTCTTCTTTGCCACTTGGTAATGATTAGAGGAGTTCCTACACAGAAAAGTAGAAACCACATATTTGTGAAAATTTTAACGCTCAAGAGTTTCAATAGTTAGTTTGATTAAATCCGCCCTACGGACGGTTACAAATATACAAATAATTAAATATATTTAAAATGTTTCATTAATTTTTATATTTTTCTCATCAAATTTATCTATTTATTTTGAAAACCATACATTTAGCTAAACATAGTCTAATTATTTTAGAAATCATAAAATATATTTTAAAGTTTGTTCTAATTTAGCTTCTAATAATATATTACTTCGATTATTTTTAGCAAAAAAACATCTAATTAATAGTTATAACTTTAATCTAAATATAATGTTAAATTTTCATTTTTATTCAAAACACCTAGAAAGTAAAAGGGTATTATCATAAACTAAATTTTTCATCTTTTATTTTTGTATGAAATATGTCGACTCAAAAAAACTGTTTTTTTTTCCCTCGAAAAATAAATCATTTTCTCCTCTCTAATGTCGTGTTTACCTCTTGAAATTTTCTGCAAAAAATATCAAATTTCAAACCAATAGTAGTGAATTTTCTTTTACCAATATTTGTACATGTGATTATTTCACCTTCATAACTCGTTCTGCCATCACGATGAGTGTTGTTGCATTGGAAATCATTTATAGTTTCTTTATATAAAAATAATAAAATTGTAAAACTAAAAATTTCCTAGATAGTATATTTTTCATTTCTTATATTGTATATTTACTTGTTATTTATTTTTTATTATATTGTATACTTACTTATTTTATGTTTTTTCTTTTATATACAATTTTAATATTATGACAGATTTTTAATGTTATATTTCTGCTTCTAATATTTTCTATTTACTAATTATTTCTATTATTATATATTTTTCAGATAGATATTTAATGTAGTTTTTCTATTTCTTTAATGTTATATTTCTGCTTCTAATATTTTCTATTTACTAATTATTTATTTTATTGTATATTTTTCAGATGGATGTTTAATGTAGTTTTTCTATTTCTTATATTGTATATTTACTTATTATTTATTTTTCTTATATTTAAACTACTTATTCTAATATTGTAATAGATGTTGGATATAATATTTGTATTTGTTATTATTTATTTACTTACTATTTATTGCAAAACATACTCTTATTAGAAACAATCGTTTCTTAAGTATGAATGGATGGTCTGAGACTATTGAAGATAAAATGATTATTTGGAGTGAGACTAAACACGTGTACATGTGACTATTTTAAATTAGATAGCTTTTTTGTCATATGAATCACTATGTGTGTTCCTGCATTGCATAGACATTTATAATGATGTGCTTGAGTGCGAAATAAGTGGATGATATACTGACATCATATAAAAATATTTGGAAATAATAAAAATATGAATACTACCCATTTTTCAGATAGATGTTTAATGTTTTTTTTTCATTTCTTATGTTATATTTTTACTTATTATTTATTTTTTTCTTATATTGTATATTTTTTATTCTAATTGTTTTGCTTTTATATCAAATTTTAATATTATGATAAATTTTAAATGTAATATTTCTGTTTCTAATATTTTACATTTATTTATTATTTATTTTCTTATACATTTTTAGATAGATGTTTAATGTAGTTTTTCTATTTCTTATATTATGTATTTACTTATTATTGATTTTCTTATATTTTAAATTTACTTATTATAATTTTGTAATAGATGCTTAATGTAATATTTTAATTTTTTATTATATATTTACTTATTATGAATTCTATTATATATTTTTCAGATAGATGTTTAGTTAGTTTTTCTATTTCTTATATTGTATATTTAATTTTTATTTTATTCTTATATTGTATATTTAGTTATTCTAACTCTTTAATTTTATATCAGATGATAATATTATGTTAGATTTTCATGCAATGTTTTTGTTTCCTGTACTGTTATATTTATTTTTTATTTTTATTATATTCTATATTTACTTATTCTAGTATAACGATACATTTTTAATATAATATTTATATTTTTTAAATTGTATATTTTTCTATTATTCATTTTATTATAAATTTTTGAAATATATGTTTAATTAAGTTTTTACATTTCTTAATTGTAGATTTACTTTTTTTATTATATATTTACTCATTATAATTGTTTTTGCTTTTATACCAAATGATAATATTATGATGTCAAAAGAGATAATAATATGTTTGATGTTTAATGTAATATTTCTACTTCTTATATATTCTATATTTACTTATTATTTATTTTTATTATATCATATGTTTACTTATTATTGTAAATTTAATTAATATTTATTATATTTTTTAAATATATTTTTAATGTATATTTTCTTTTTTTTACTGTATTTTACTTATGATTTTTATTTTATATACTTAATTATTCTAATATTATAATAAAATTTTAAATTAATATTTTATTTCCTATAATATATTTACTTATTAATATTTTACTATACATTTTTTCAGGTAAATGTTTCATTTAATTTTTTATATCTTATATTTTATATTTACTTATTTTTCTTTATTAAATATATTGAATATTTACTTATTTTAATCTCTTTATTTTTATATCAAAATGATATTATTACGATAGATGTTTAATGTAATATTTTTATTGGTGAAGTCTTCGAGATTTCGTAGACGAAAGTGCTGAGAATCAATTTGGAAGTTCTCTTCATGAACAGAAGTGAAGGTTGTCTTGCTGGTGAAGCTGATCCCGTTCGTATGCGATGAGACTCGGTAAACTAATTTGGAAAGTCTGACAGTGAACCTGTTGAGCTTGTAAATTGTGTTCGGCTTCAGGTCATCTTTAAAACGGGGCAGGAAGTGTTTTGAGATTTTTTCTGCGATGGTTTCATTAGGTAAGAGTTAGTTATGAATGTAAACAATGAAGAGATGGAATCATGCATTAAAATCTTTGTATATGTTGGAATCATGCATTAAACAATGGCATGAAAGAATACCTTAGAGTCGATGAGGAGTAATTCAATTTCCATGAGTGTGTTCATTTTTGTGTGTTGGGCTTCCCAACAGTGAATCAGTCTAACAGAAATTTCTTGGTTAAAGAAATCTCCTTGGAGGTCCTCAAACGTTTTTAGCACATTAAGAGTTGATGGGGAAGCCATTGTTTTCTTTGGCTGGAAGTTTCTTTGATAGAGGCAATGATGTGAGCCGATGTTGAGGTTGTGTTCGTAAGGGAGGCATAAGTCTCTTTATATATAGATTTTTGCTAATTTAATTAAATGAGAATTTTACATTATGAAGATTAGCCGATTTGTGAAAAAGTAACTTTTTAATAATACATGTTAATTTTACATGTGTTTAATGTAGTACTTCCATTTCTTTTGCTGTATATTTACATATTATTTATTTATTGGGAAATTATTTTAAAGTAAAATAGTAGTTTTTAAAAGTAAAATAGTAGTTTGTAAAAGTAAAATGGTAATCTTACATATATTTAATTTAGTATATACATTTTTTATGTTATATGTTTACATTTTTCCAAAATTATATTTATCAATAATATTAAATTGTAAAGCTAATTATTATATCAATTTTTCAAAAATGTAAAGCTTCAGTAATACGATTTTTAAGTAAAACAATAATTTTTGAAAAGTAATAAATGGTAATCTTACATATGTTTAATTTAGTATTTACATTTTGTATGTTATATGTTTACATTTTTCCAAAATTATATTTATCAACATTAAATTGTAAAGCTAATTATTATATCAATTTTTGAAAAATGTAAAGCTTCAGTAATACGATTTTTAGGTAAAACAATAATTTTTGAAAAGTAATAAAATTGTAATCTTACATATGTTTAATTTATTATTTCCATTTTTATGTTATATGTTTACATATTATTTATTATTTAAAAACTATATTTATATTAAATTTTAAAGCTAAATATTATATCCATTTTTCAAAAATTTCAAACTTCAGTAATACGATTTTAAGTAAAATAGTAATTTTTAAAAAGTATTAAAATGGTAATATTACATATGTTTAATTTAGTATTTCCATTTTTATGTTATATGTTTACATATTATTATTTTTGAAATTTACATATTATTATTTTTGAAATTATATTTTTCAGTAATATTTAAATGTCACGTGGCATTTTTTAGAGAGATTTTTTTTTGCCGATGTGGACACTGCTATGAGCTTCAAAAGGTTCCTTTTAATAGTTATAACTAGATTTTATACTCACGCTACGCGCGAGTCTGCATTAATAATTAGTTTATACTTAATAATAATTATAATTTATTTAAATAGAAATTTATATACATATTTTTGTGACAAAATGTATTTAAAATTTGATCTTCTGTTCTTAATTTATGTTTGTTTATCAAATTATTCTTTTAAAAATATTTAGTTCTTAGCTATTTATTGTTTGAATTGACAAATGTATAATTAATAGTTATTAATGTATTCATAATGTTTAAAATTTATACTTTTATCTTTTTAATATTATGTAAAATTCTCGATGCATAGAAATTCGTAATACATTTTTAAATATATTTATCATATTTTTACCTAATATGTAGCTCACTTAATATAACTCAAAATGTAGTGTTTTATCATACATTTTATTAGTTTATCTATAATCCATGTTTTATAACCACAATTTTTGTATATAATAAATTATTTAATGATATGATGAAATTTTGACACTTATTTAGAAGCAAAGTAATACTTTATGTAATTTAAATGATATTATGAAATTTCATATTTTATACACTGAAAATATGTTAAATATTTTTATTACTTTAACCATTTTAAAATTAAATTACTATTTTATTTTCGCATAAAATGCACTTTAAATTTATTATAAAAAAATCTAACGTAATACTTTTTGTTAATATTACTGTTTTTGTTTAGATTTTTATTTATTATAAGAGTTGGTTTTTTTAACTAACCTGTAAATTTTTCATACTTTTTATTAGTTTAATAATATATAATATAAAAGGTTTGTTTTTTCTTCTTTTGAAAATATTAACATTTTTTAGAAGATATAATAATCAATTTTCTTATTTTGATTTTTTTTTAAATCTTATATGAACACCCTAAATAACTTGTAGCCTGAACTTCTTTATATAAAGTCAAATTTATTATAATAATTAATTTTCATATTTTAATTGATTGTTTTAAATTTTTGATTTCTAATGAAATTGTGTTGTTAGTTTTCTTTATTTGATATTGATTTGTATTTTATTATGAAATAAATTATTTTTTTATAGATATTTTAAAATAATTTATTATTATACAGTATAAATTTATTATTTATTTGACATATTTTGATTGATACTTTTAAATATAATGTAGACAACCTAAATGGCATATACCATCATAATTACTTATAATCACACTAATAATTTATGTAATTTAAATTATATTAGATATTTTTATGTTATACATTGTAAGTGTTTTTAGATGTTTTTGATACTTTAACTACTTTTACAATGATTTACTATTTTATTTTGGCCTAAAATGTAATTTGGATTTATTATACAAAATAGAAAATTTAATATTTTGTTAATATTACTATTGGCTTTTGATTTTCTACTTTACCACAAAAATGAAAAAATTTAAGTAACTTGTCAAATGTTAATAATTTTTTTAGTTTAATTATATATAATACTAATTTCGTTTTAATTTTTTTTGTAAATATTAACATTTTGATAATAATAATGATGAATTGTCATATAAATTTTTATATTCTTAGTTATTTATGTTAAATTTCAAAATTATTATACATATTGAGATAATATTTGTATAACATTTTTACTTATGTTATTTTTCCTTATTCTAATTGATTTGTATTTTATTATGAAATACAACCAATGGTTTAAATCCTGTGTGGATGTTTTAGTTTTTTTATCTCCTTTAACATACGTTTTCCATTGTTTTTTCATTTTTCTGTTTTATGTTAATATACATAGATTTGGAAATCAAGACATTTGAAAATCTATTTTTTTTATATCAGCCTACTTTATTAGATAATTTATATTGTTATTAACAGGTTAAATAGTAATTTAGGATATGTTTTGACTTTGTAAATTTTCTTTTTTTAACATTTTATCTGATTTTTCATATTTTTATTGCTGGTTTTGAATTATATCTAGTTTTTTATTTTTTTTTCCATTTTAATATAACAATTAATGTTTTAAAGCAAGTTGTAAAATGTAAATATTTATTTATTTTATTTTAAGTTATATATATAATATTAATTTCGTTTTAAAAATAATTTTGGAAATATAAATATTTTAGAAAACTTTTATTTTCTGTTAACATTTAATCTGATTTGTCATATTTTTATTAGTGGTTTTAAGTTTTATATAGCATTTTATTTTTGATTTTCCATTTTACTGTAACAATTAACGTTTTAAAGCAAGTTGTAAAATGTTAATCTTTATTTTTTACTTTAATTTATATGTATAATATAAATTTCGTTTTAATATAATTTTGAAAATATTAATATTTTCTAAAAATAATAAACTAATATAATGATGTGTAAAAATACGATTGGTCATTTTAAATCTTACGTTAACGTCTTTAATGACTTATAACCTCAATTTTTATATAGTATACTAGATTTTATACTCGCGCTACGCGCGAATTTGCATTAATAATTAGTTTATACTCAATAATAATTATAAGTTATTTAAATAGAAATTTATATACATATTTTTGTGACAAAATGTATTTAAAATTTGATATTCTGTTCTTAATTTATGTTTGTTTATCAAATTATTCTTTTAAAAATATTTAGTTCTTAGCTATTTATTGTTTGAATTGACAAATGTATAAATAATAGTTATTAATGTATTCATAATGATTAAAGTTTATACTTTTATCTTTTTAATATTATGTAAAACTCGATGCATAGAAATTCGTAATACATTTTAAATATATTTATCATATTTTTACCTAATATGTAGCTCACTTAATATAACTGAAAATATAGTGTTTTATCATACATTTTATTATTTTATCTATAATTCATGTTTTATAACCACAATTTTTGTATATAATAAATTATTTAATGATATGATGAAATTTTGACACTTATTTAGAAGCAAAGTAATACTTTATGTAATTTAAATGATATTATGAAATTTCATATTTTATACACTGAAAATATGTTAAATATTTTTATTACCTTAACCATTTTAAAATTAAATTACTATTTTATTTTAGCATAAAATGCACTTTAAATTTATTATAAAAAAATTCTAACATAATACTTTTGTTAATATTACTGTTTTTATTTTGATTTTTATTTATTATAAGAGTTGGTATTTTTAACTAACCTGTAAATTTTTCATACTTTGTATTAGTTTAATAATATATAATATAAAAGCCTAAAAGGTTTGTTTTTTCTTCTTTTGAAAATATTAACATTTTTTAGAAGATATAATAATCAATTTTCTTATTTTGATTGTTTTTTTAAATCTTATATGAACACCCTAAATAACTTGTAGCCTGAACTTATTTATATATAGTCAAATTTATTATAATAATTAATTTTCATATTTTAATTGATTGTTTTAAATTTTTGATTTCTAATGAAATTGTGTTGTTTGTTTTCTTTATTTGATATTGATTTGTATTTTATTATGAAATAAATTATTTTTTTAGTATTGATATTTTTTAAAATAATTTATTATTATACAGTATAAATTTATTATTTATTTGACATATTTTGATTAATACTTTTAAATATAATGTAGACAACCTAAATGGAATATACCATCATAATTACTTATAATCACACTAATAATTTATGTAATTTAAATTATATTAGATATTTTTATGTTATACATTGTAAGTGTTTTTAGATGTTTTTGATACTTTAACTACTTTTACAAAGGTATACTATTTTATTTTGGCCTAAAATATAATTTGGATTTATTATACAAAATAGAAAATTTAATAGTTTTGTTAATATTACTATTGGCTTTTGATTTTCTACTTTACCACAAAAATGAAAAAATTTAAGTAACTTGTCAAATGTTAATAATTTTTTTTAGTTTAATTATATATAATACTAATTTCGTTTTAATTTTTTTTGGAAATATTAACATTTTGAAAATAATAATGATGAATTGTCATATAAATTTTTATATTCTTAATTATTTATGTTAAATTTCAAAATTATTATACATATTGGGATAATATTTGTAATAACATTTTTAATTATGTTATTTTTCCTTATTCGAATTGATTTGTATTTTATTATGAAATAAACAGTTTTTGTACTTACAAATAATTGATTTTTTTATGACAAAAAAAGTTGATTTTTTTTAATATATTCATGTACAATAATGATTTTTGTTAATTTTGTTAATACGACCAGTGGTTTAAATCCTGTGTGGATGTTTTAGTTTTTTTATCTCCTTTAACATACATTTTCCATTGTTTTTTCATTTGTCTATTTTATGTTAATATACATAAATTTGGAAATCAAGACATTTTAAAAACTATTTTTTTATATCAGCCTACTTTATTAGATAATCTATATTGTTATTAACAGGTTAAATAGTAATTTAGGATATGTTTTTACTTTGTAATTTTTCTTTTTTTAACATTTTATCTGATTTTTCATATTTTTATTGGTGGTTTTGAATTATATCTAGTTTTTTATTTTTTACTTTCCATTTTAATATAACAATTAATGTTTTAAAGCAAGTTGTAAAATGTTAATATTTATTTATTTTACTTTAAGTTATATATATAATATTAATTTCGTTTTAAAAATAATTTTGGAAATATAAATATTTTAGAAAATTTTTATCTTCTGTTAACATTTAATCTGATTTGTCATATTTTTATTAGTGGTTTTAAGTTTTATATAGCCTTTTATTTTTTGATTTTCCATTTTACTGTAACAATTAAAGTTTTAAAGCAAGTTGTAAAATGTTAATCTTTATTTTTTACTTTAATTTATATGTATAATATAAATTTCGTTTTTAATATAATTTTGAAAATATTAATATTTTCTAAAAATAATAAACTAATATAATGATGTGTAAAAACACGATTGGTCATTTTAAATCTTAGGTTAACGTCTTTAATGACTTATAACCTCAATTTTTATATAGTATATAAGTCTAGAATTAGACATTTTAGAAACATAAACTTCTTAAAAAAATTTGATATGTTTTGATTGATGGTTTTAAATTTGTGTAGACGGTATCATAATTTACTTATAAGCACACTAATAGTTTATTTAATTTAAATGGTATTAGGTTTTTTGCTTTATACATTGTAAGTTGTTTTAGATGTAATTTTGTTACTTTACTATATTTATAATGGCATAATATTTTATTTTGACCCCAAATATAATTTGGATTTATTATACAAAATAGCAAATGTAATATTTTGTTAATATTACTATTTGGCAATTGCTTTTCTATTAATATCAGCTTTCAATTTTGTTAATATTATTATTTGAATTAAGAACTTGTGAGAAATCATCTTGTAACTTGTTTTGTTGTCAATGACTAAGAAATTCTTAATCTTATAGATTACACTAGCTTTTAAATCCTCTTCATAGCATGCTATTTGATTAGCTGGAAAGAAAGTGTGGATTGTTGTTCTCTGTATAAATTTGTGTGAAACAAACAATGTTGTGCTTATTAAATTTTAAATTGAGAAGTCTAAATAACAAAATATTTTATACCTTTTGATCAATAAGCAATAGCTCGAGACCTATAAACAAACTACCCTTGTTGATGTTACGTCATTCCCAAAAGTAAAGTACTCTAGCAAGAACTTTATTCTTATTAAAATATTTCCTAAGATCATCGAAAACCAAAGAAGTAACAGAAGCAACTATTGTGTATATATCTCTTTTCGATATCTCTCGTTCTCAAAGTAAATCATGAAAACTTTAAAACTTTAGACAATTATTTATAGTCCTCAAATACTTCATATGTTGGAAATTTTCTTAATTTATCTATTTAGTTAATTTTCCTTTTAAATGTTTTAGTTTTTGTTATCTCCTTTAACATAAGTTTTCCATTTTTTCATTAATCTATTTTATGTTAATATACATAAATCTGAAAATCATGACATTTTAAAAACAAATTATTTTTATTTATCAGTTTACTTTATTAGATAATATTTATTTTTATTAACAGGTTAAATAATATTTCAGGATATGTTTTGACTCTGTAATTTTCATTTTTTTTCTTTTAACATTTAATCTGATTTCTCATATTTTTATTGGTGGTTTAGAGTTATATATAGCTTTTTTATTTTTGATTTTCCATTTTACTATAATAATTAATGTTGTAAAGCAAGTTGTAAAATGTTAATATTTATTTGTTTTACTTTAAGTTATATATAAAATATTAATTTCGTTTTTAATATAATTTTAGAAATATTAATATTTTAGAAAACTTCTATTTTCTGTTAACATTTAATCTGATTTATCATATTCTTATATAGCTTTTTTATTTTTAGTTTTCCATTTTACTATAATAATCAACTTTTTAAAGCAAGTTGTAAAATGCTAATATATATTTATTTTATTTTAAGTTATATATAGAATGTTAAATTCGTTTTAATATAGTTTTGGAAATATTAATATTTTCTAAAAATAATAAACTAATATAATGATGTGTCAAAATACTATTGGTGGTTTTAAATCCTATGTGGACGCTCTCAATGGCTTATAGCCTCAACTTTTATATAGTATAGATTTTTATATAGTATATAAGTCTAAAATTAGACATTTTAGAAACATAAACTTTTTAAACAATTTTGATATGTTTTGATTGATGGTTTTAAATTTGTGTAGACGGTATAAATGGCTTACACTATCATATTTTACTTATAAGCACACAAATAATTTATTTAATTTAAATGATATTAGTTTTTTTGCTTTATACATTGTAAGTTGTTTTACATGTAATTTTGTTACTTTAACTATATTTATAATGGCATAATATTTTATTTTGACCCCAAATATAATTTGGATTTATTATACAAAATAGCAAATGTAATATTTTGTTAATATTACTATTTGGCAATTGATTTTATATTTATATTTTGTTAATATTATTATTTGAATTAAGAACTTGTGAGAAGTCATCTTGTAACTTGTTTTGTTGTCAATGACTAAACAATTCTTAATCTTATAGATTATATCAGCTTTTAAATCCTCTTCATAGCATGCTATTTGATTAGCTGGAATGAAAGTGTGGATTGTTGTTCTCTGCATAAATTTGTGTGAAACAAACAATGTTGTGCTTATTAAATTTTAAATTGAGAAGTCTAAATAACAAAATATTTTATACGTTTTGATCAATAAGCAATAGCTCGAGACCTATAAACAAATTATCTTTGTTGATGTTACGTCATTCCCAAAAGTAAAGTACTCTAGCAAGAACTTCATTTTTATTAAAATATTTTCTAAGATCATCGAAAACCAAAGAAGTAACAGAAGCAACTATTGTGTATATATCTTTTTTCAATATCTCTCTCGTTCTCAAAGTAAATCATGAAAACTTTAAAACTTTAGACAATTATTTATAATCCTCAAATACTTCATATGTTGGAAATTTTCTTAATTTATATATTAGTTAATTTTCCTTTTAAATGTTTTAGTTTTTGTTATCTCCTTTAACATAAGTTTTCCATTTTTTCATTAATCTATTTTATGTTAATATACATAAATTTGGAAATCATGACATTTTAAAAACAAATTATTTTTATTTTTTTATCAGTCTACTTTATTAGATAATATTTATTTTTATTAACAAGTTAAATAATATTTCAGGATATGTTTTGACTCTGTAATTTTCATTTTTTTCTTTTAACATTTAATCTGATTTCTCATATTTTTATTGGTGGTTTTGAGTTATATATAGCTTTTTATTTTTGATTTTCCTTTTTACTATAATAATTAATGTTTTAAAGCAAGTTGTAAAGTGTTAATATTTATTTATTTTACTTTAAGCTATATATTGAATATTAATTTCGTTTTTATATAATTTTAGAAATATTAATATTTTAGAAAACTTATATTTTCTGTTAACATTTAATCTGATTTATCATATTTTTATATAGCCTTTTTATTTTTGATTTTCCATTTTACTATAATAATCAACGTTTTAAAGCAAGTTGTTATATATTAATATCTATTTATTTTATTTTAAGCTATATATAGAATGTTACATTCGTTTTTAATATAGTTTTGGAATTATTAATATTTTCTAAAAATAATAAACTAATATAATGATGTGTCAAAATATTATTGGTGGTTTTAAATCTTATGTGGACACTCTTAATGGCTTATAGCCTCAACTTTTATATAGTATAGATTTTAAGGTTGGGCTAAAGAAGTAAAGGGTTTTGACAGGGTTAACCATATTAGATAATTTTCACACTTTTTGTTAAACAACAATGTTTTGGTGTAGGGTTAAACTTAACAAAAAAAAGATTATTTTTCGTTAAAGTTGAAAAAAAATTCTGTCAAAATTTTGAAAATGAAAATTTTCATCAAAATCATAAAAATAAGGAATTCAAAATCATAAAAACAATTCATGCCGAAACCGAAAAAATCATGTTTTCCCACTAAAAAATATTATTTTCTGCCAAAACCTAAAAATCTTATTTTCCCGAAAAAATCGGAAGATCTTATTTTCCCCCTAAAACTGGAAAATCAAGTTTTCCGCCAAAACCAGAAAATTTAGTTTGGAAAAAATAGTTTTCCCGCCAAAACCAGGAAATCGAGTTTTCTCACAAAAACCAGGAAATCGAGTTTTCTCGCCAAAACCAGGAAATCGAGTTTTCTCGCCAAAACCGGAAAATATAATTTTTCGCCAAAATAAAAAATCTTGTTTTCCCACCAAAACCAGAAAATCTTGTATTCCCGCCAAAACCGAAAAATCAAGTTTTCCCGCCAAAAACCAAGAAATTTCCTAGCAAAACCAAAAAATCAAGTTTCCCGCCAAAATTGGAAAATTTAGTTTTCCCGCCAAAACCGGGAAATCGAATTTTCTAGCAAAAACCGGGAAATCAAGTTTTCCAACCAAAACCAGGAAATCGAGTTTTCCCACCAAAACCAGGAAATCGAGTTTTCCCGCCAAAACCATTTTTCACGCCAAAACCGGGAAATCAAGTTTTCCTTTAAAACCGAGAAATTTTGTTTTCCTGCTAAAACCGGAAAATTAAGTCTCCTGCCAAAACCGGAAAATTTAGTTTTCTCGCAAAAATGGGAAATCAAGTTTTCCCGCCAAAACCAGAAAATCGAGTTTTCTCGCCAAATCGGGAAATCGAGTTTTCCCGACAAAACCAAAAAATTGAATTTTCCCGCTAAAATCGAGTTTTCCTGCTAACATCAGAAAATCAAGGTTTTCCCGTCAAAATCGAAAAATCGAGGTTTTCCACCAAAACTGAGAAATCTATTTTTTTCCACCAAAATCAGAAAATAAATTTGTTTTTTGTTGAATTTGCAATATCTTTTTTTTTACCGTAATTACAAAAACTGAATTTTTCACGAAATTTTCATTCCCGTTGAAATTTTCAAAATAACAAAAACATTGTTTGATTATATTATATATCTTTTCATGAAATTACTATATTTATTATGTAAATCCCAAGTCATTGTTTGTTTTTGTTTTAATAGATTTTATAAAATGGGTTAAGATCAACCCTAATTCAACCCTTAATACATAAACTATAGGGTTAAATAGGGTTAGAGCTAGAATAGGATTGGGTTTATATTCTTTAGGGATGGGTTGGGCTGGGTAACTCTATATAACTTCCCTATAACTAAGTATGGACAAGAAAACATTTTGGTGAGTGCAGGTGAAATTTTTATTGGGACAATAGAAAAGGACATTCCTCAAAGGAAAAAGGTGTTCAAAGAAGTAATGATGTTCAACTCACAAGCATGCCCATTCTTTGAAATCTCACCTTTGCTGCTATAAAATGCTTTAACAAAACATAATAATTGATATAAACTACACTTTTGTAATTCCCTCTTCTTCTTTTTCATTATTTGTTTGTTTATTAATTTACCTTTCTCAAAAGGTGGGGAAACGAAATCAATTTCCGAACAGGTATATATAATCATTATAAGTTCCATTCGATAAAGACCTCGACCCAAAAAAAATAGCAGCACATTGATACACTAATCTATCTCAATACTATTGTCTGACAAATTTTGTCATATATAACTGGCTATTTTCTTCTTTTATCCTGTAAATGGATCTATGAGGGTATCTACAATATAATATAGTGGCTGAATAACTGTCACGTATGCAGTATTTTAGTTGTTATCAAATCAATTAAAATCGCATACTACTAGGATAACGTAATATACGGAACAATAATTTCAAGGTTAGTAAACAATGATTTTGAGTTTTTAAAAAAGTTATGCATCGACCATTTGAAGGGAATGGAACCCACGGATTAAGAGAGCGGGTATGGATGTCCATTAGCCGTGGACAGTTAGAGTGTTACAAGTAGTATTAAAGCGGGTTAACTGTCCCGGTTCTGATCTGAAAAGCGTTTTAATACTTGTCGTGGGACGTAGACGTTACGTAATTTGAAAAGAGGTGAATTGTGACATCTTAAGTTGTGATACATAGAAAAGGTTTAAGTTTAGTTACATATACCACCAAAGTACGTTTATTTTTTCTACACATATCAGTTTAGAACTTCATAGTTAATCGTATTTGAGATGGAGTAGCGAAAAGATGGTGATATATTAGGAATATTGATTCGCGATAATGTGTGAGTGAGGCCAAAGCACAGAAAAATTATCATGTATTAATTGTAAGATCAGTAAACAATGATTTCAAAATTTTGAAACATTTGCGCACTAACAGTTAGAATGGAATTCACGGACCTAGAAAGTGGATGACCCACACTAACCGTAGACGGTCAGACGTTATATACTCATGTCCCTACCTTATAAACTACAGGCGTTTGTCACAACGTCGAAGACTATTTTAAATAAACTATAAACATACAATTATGTGGTATAATGTTAAATTTATTTACAAATCAAAGCAGTGTTATTTATTGTAAAATTATCAGCAGCATACCAAAGAAAGATGATAAGAAAGTATCATCAAATCAAAGCCAAAAGCTGTTCAAATCATGATTTACCCTGATCATTTAGATCATCATCGTAAGTTATACAATAGTATATATGCATAGCTTGCGTAATTTGCTTTTATCTATTTTCAGAATGATTAGATTCAGTGGTAGATCTAGAATGAACTTTTATCCGGGGCAAAACAACAAAACACAATATAAATTCAATTTTTCATCCAGGACATTATAACAATTTTAAACAAAAATACATCAAAAAAAAATTATGGGGGGTAGCTGCCACCCCCACTCTCCACCTAGTTCCGCCTCTGATTAGATTTATAGTTTATTATCTACTGCATGCAAGTAAAGGGGACAAGAAATCTTTTTGGATCCACATAATTCCGAACGTCAAATCATTTATTTGCTGCAACTTAGATGCATTGCATGTTTACTGGTTTTATATCGTAACGGGCCAACTAACCATACTGAATTATAGTTCACTTAATTCAATTATATATGTTCCTAACAACTAATAACGTGTACATGCATGCAAGAAGAAACGATCGAGCGTAGTGGAGAAGCTACCGGATTATAGTAACTGCGTAGTAATTAATCTTTTACTGGTGCAGTATATAACTGTTTAGAAGATATGGTGTTCAAGAAAAAAGATATGGTGTAGTAGTGTGGTGATAATTGTTTCGAAGTTTGATTGCTTGACATGTAGGTATCCTGAAATGTTACATATATAAGGGTATTTCTAACCCTACTATATTTTTTTTTCTCTAAAATCGAGTAAAAATAAGTATGAAGTAACGATTGCTCCAACCTAAATTTATATCTCACTTCATAATAGAGATTACTTTATAAATAAAATAATATATTTTTTCTTTGTTCGTCACTCCATAATAGAGTGAGAAATGAAGTAGGATTGGAATAATCCTTACTCCATTTTCACTTATATTTCATTTTGGAGGAAAAAATGAGTTTTACATTAGAAATGCTTTAAGAACATCTTCATCACTCTAAAATAGAATAGTTTTATTGAAGTTGGATTCCACTATAATCAGGGATGGTCCTGAGCATAACTAAGTGAAAAAATTACATTGAAAAAGATCTTCAAATTTGTAAAAAAAAAATAAAAATTATTACTAAATTGTCTAGGATTCCCAACATCTCAGAGACGCTCCTGGCTATAATGGTACTTTATTTTATAATAAAAATAGAGTGATGAACAAAAAATAAATAGATTATTCTATATAAATGTAAATCTATTTTTTTAATTTATTATAAAATGAATTTAAACTTTATTTTAAATTGAAAATAGAGTGAAGCTTGAAATGCTTTAAAGAGTGATTACAATTGTACATTTTAAAATTTACAAAAAAAACATTTTTTGTGTAAAACTAAACAAAAAATGCTCCAAAAAGAGTGATTTTGGTTGCATATTTTAAAAATCGACAAGAAAAGAAACATTTTTTTGTGTAAAACTAAACAAAATATTTCAAAACGTTGATTAAACAACAAAACCCTATATGTCACAAATCAAAGAACATGGATTAGTCTAAGATGTGTTCGAGTCCGGTTCTGGTTTTTATATTTGGTTTGAGTCGAAAATGTTCTTCTAGGTCAAGTTTCTATTGCTTTTGATAAGTCGTATAGCTGACCAACGTAAGTGCTAGAAACACACAAATCTCTCTAATTTAAAAGTTAGATTTCTGATGGTCGTGTTAGGGGACACTCTTTTCTACTTGACAGCAATCCCAAATTTAAAAAAAAAAAAATCGAAAGAGTGAGAAACAGAATTGTAAAAGGAAGGAAAAATAAGGCCCACCGTTGAAAACTGAGAACATGCATGATAAAACAGCTAACTCAAAAAAATTTAAACCCTTCCAAACTCTCTTCTTTTGATATATTTCTTCCCAGTGTTGTATCTTTTCTTTTTTTTTTTTTTTTTTTTAAACCAGGGATCACTAGTAGAAAACTGTGAAATACACACGATTTGGTCACGGCATACCGTGACTTATTTTGTGTTAGTCACGACAAAGTCACGTTTAGTCACGAAAAGGAAAAACGTGACAAAATGTGTCTTGATCATGGCTAAATAGACACGAATCACACACATATATTTCGTGACTAAATTTAGTCACGATTTGTCACAAATGATTCGTGACTAAAATGACACGTTTCAGAAACCGTGTACAAAACGTGGCTTCTAAAGTCACGAAATGTCACTAAATAAACCGTGACTGAGACGATGTCAAATCAAATAATCGAAAACTTTAGTCTCACTCCATTTCGTGACTAAAGTGAGACTTTTCCACAAAATAAATGTCATGTCCGTTGCATCAAACAGTCTGTTTTGGCTGGGAATATATTCGAATTCAGCATAGTGACAAAAACATGAGAATAGCTAGTCACAGTTTCATAATTGTGGCACTTTCCGTGACTAAAACAGTTTCTATAAAACAAAAACTTTCCTGGAATGAAGAGCACAATATCAAACTGAGAAAATCTCTCCTCTCAATATTTTCTATGTTCTTGATAAATTTGTGAACGTGTTTTCCAAACTCTTTTTTTTTTGTATTCCATAATTTCAATGTCTCATTTCTTTCAATCAAGAGAGTGGATGGATCGACATATGGATCCAATCCGAAATTGTGTTTCTCAAGAATTTTTGGAGGGAATTGAAGTGTTTCTTGCTTTTGCTTGTAATCAAGAGTCTTACCAAGGAACAAACACTATGTTGTGTCCGTGTGCACGATGCAAGAACCGGAAACAGCGTGATGCAAAGACAGTTTCTCGACATCTTTTCCGAGTAGGATTTACGGGAAATTACTATGTTTGGACAAGTCATGGAGAAAGCTGTTACAGTGTTGGACAATCTTCGGGGACAAGTCATTTCTATGGAGAAGAACTACCAGAAGATGCAGAAGGTACAAACTATCAAATTCCAAACGAAACATACGTTAATAATCCATTTTCAAATATAAATATAAATTTGGAAGAAGAGGTTGAAGTAACCCATACATTGGAGAACGTGGTGGAAGCGACCAATGAAGAAACATATCACGATAACGTTTTTAGAGCTTATGAAGGTGCAAGCCAACCACTTTATGACGGCTGTCCTGAAGGAATTTCTCAACTATACCTTGCTTCACGATTGATGAAAGTGAAAACCGATTACAATTTGGCGGAAGCTTGTATCGATGAGATATCACAAACTTTTAAAGATGTTCTACCGAAGCCGAATAAAGCGCCATCATCTTATTACGAAGCGAAGAAGCTGGCCCAATCACTTGGGCTCCCTGTTGTGAAGATTGATATTTGTGAGGATAACTGCATGTTGTTTTGGAAAGAAGATAAAGATCTTTTGGCGTGTCGGTTTTGTGGTAAAGACAGATACCATCCAAATAGAGGAAAAGGAAAAAACCGTCCTAAACAGAGGATGTTTTATTTGCCGATTACGGAGCGGCTGAAACGTCTATACCAAGTAGAGGCAACTGCATCAAATATGCGATGGCACGCAGAGCATATGTCTCCTGAAGGAGAAATGCATCACCCATCAGATGGAGCAGCATGGAAGCATTTTAATAAGGTGTATCCTCAATTTGCTGCTGAAAGTCGTAATATTTATTTAGGCTTATCGACGGATGGATTTAATCCTATCGGTATGAATGGTGAAGCACATTCAATTTGGCCTGTTATCATAACACCGTATAACTTACCTCCTGGTATGTGTATGAAAAGGAAATATTTGTATCTGTCGATACTAGTTCCCGGGCCAAAACATCCGAAGAAAAGTCTAGATATTTATCTTCAGCCGTTGATTGAAGAATTACAAAATTTGTGGACTGAAGGGGTGGAAGCTTATGATATATCAAAGAAAGAAAGATTCACGATGCGAGTGGCACTGATGTGGACAATAAGCGACTTTCCGGCATATGCGATGCTTTCTGGTTGGATGACGCACGGAAGATTAGCGTGTCCCTATTGTCTAGATGATACAAAGGCGTTTTGGTTACAAAATGGAAGGAAACATAGTTGGTTTGATTGTCACAGAATGTTTTTGCCTCAAAATCATCCTTACCGGCGAAATGTTAACGCGTTTCGGCGCGGACAGACAGTAACAGATGATCCGCCCCCGTGGTTGACTGGAGAAGAAATTTTCCGTGAAAGAATAAACAACATTGTAGGGTTGTCCAAAACAGTTGATTGCGGAGGAAAAGGACATGAGAAAGCTGCACAGACGATATCTGGCTATGGAAAGGATCATAATTGGGTGAAGAAAAGTATTTTTTGGGATTTACCATATTGGGAGGATCTTCTTCTTCGACACAACATTGACTTCATGCATGTAGAGAAAAACTTTTTTGATAATCTCACCAACACTGTATTGAATGTTCCTGGAAAGACGAAAGATAACATTAGATCAAGGATGGATCTTCCCAATATATGTAGAAGACCGGCTTTACATTTAAAAGAAGATGGAACTATGCCTGTGCCGATATTTAGATTGTCAAATGAAGAAAAAAGGCAATTTCTCTTATGGTTGAAGAATGATATAAAATTTCCAGATGGATATGCTTCAAAATTCAGTCGGTGCATTGATGAAACCAATATGAAGATATCAGGGTTGAAAAGTCATGATTGTCACGTTATTATGCAACGACTTTACCCATTTGCATTTCGTGAACTCCTTCCGAAGCATGTTCATACTGCAATTTCAGGTTATTACTTAATTATAAATTTTGTTGAACTACCTGTTTATTTTTAAATGTTATCTTACTTACTAATAATCGTATTTAAATTTGCAGAGATTGCACTTTTTTTTCGTGATATCTCAGCAAAGGTATTGCGTACCGAAGATGTTGCCCTTTTAAAAGAAAATATACCGGTAAAGCTTTGTAATTTGGAGAAGATATTTCCTCCATCGTTCTTCGATGTTATGGAACATCTTCCTGTGCATCTACCAGATGAAGCTGCTTTAGGTGGTCCTGTCCAATATAGATGGATGTATGTATTCGAAAGATACATGTATCATCTGAAAAAGAAAGTGAAAAACAAGGCAAATATTGCAGGGTCCATTGTCGCACAATGTTTGAATGAGGAGATGTCAAATGCATCTGCAACTCACTTTGGTCATTCAGAAGTAACAGAAGAAGTTTCCGCTCCAGGAAAAATTCGATTTACTTATGCTTACGAAGATGTGCCAGATTTGTTTTACCATGAAGGTCGGGTCAGTGGAAAAGCTACCACGAGATGGTTAACGGATGTTGACTTCACCGTCTTGCAGACATTTCTGTTGCTCAATTGCGATGTGTTTGAACCTTATGAAAGGTAATATTTCAAATTTATTTATATCATCATATTATACATTGAGGGTCTGAATCATATTTTTGCACAGGATGTTTGACGAGTTTGTGATGGAGAGAAACCCAAATATTACCATTAATGATCTACAAAAAGCGAAAGATCAACATTTTGCAACATGGGTGAAAGACTTTGTAAGTTTTACTTAATTAATTTGAGACTTTCGTAATTATTAAATTTTTTAAAACAATTTTTTTTTCATAATTCATTATATCTTACATTACAGATTACAAATGCCAGTGAAAACTATGAGTTTCCTTTATGGATGTTGGATTTCATTCAAGGACCGCATCGTAATTACACATCGTGGCCGATATATTTCTCGCGAGGATGTTGCTTCCACACACATAATCATGGACAAGATAAAAATACCCAACATTATGGTGTGTGTGTCCGTGGAACAACCGAGACCGAGTATTATGGGCTGATAGAAGAAATAATGATGATCGAGTACGGTGGTGCTGTTGGCTTGAAAGCCATGATTTTCAAGTGCAAGTGGTTTGATACAGTAGTGGGTCGTGGAATGCGTAAGCATAAGTCAGGGATTGTTGATGTGTCCCCTCGTGGCCAATATGAAAAATATGATCCTTTTATACTGTCTGGTAATTGTGATCAAGTGTGTTTCATTCCTTATCCGCGTGTACGTCGTACAAATGCAACAGATTGGTGGGCATGCACAAAAGTTTTGCCTCGAGGGGTAAATGAAACATCTGAAGTTGCTCTAACTGCATTGCAAGACGATACACATAGCGATGTTGTTGCGCCAAGTGAGATGATACGGATTGAGTCATTTGTGGTGGAAGATGATTCTGGTTATGATGTCTTACCTGTAGCTCCTCCCAACGATGAATATGTATCAGGAGATGAGCTAGAAGATTCGTGTGCCGACTCTGATTCAGATTCAGATTCTGATTAAGGTAATATTAGTTGTGATATGTATTTGAAATTTGAAACTTTATTAATAAAAGAAAGTTTGAATATCATGTTTATTTAATTATTACAAATATGTATTTTATCTAGGAGTTATAATTTTGGGATTATAGTTTAAGGCTGTTGTTTTGTGGTTATAGTTTAGGGGTTAGAGTTTAGGGGTTATAGTTTGGAAATCATGAGGTTTTTATTTTTGGGATCTATAGTTTTATAGTTTGTTCAAAATAATAGATTTGTAGTTTTAGATTTCAAATATATATTTGATTAATTATGTAAATATTAAAGTTGTTAAAAAAGATTAGAAATTTAGAGTTAACAAACGCAGAATGTTAAAATTGGCCATCGAGAATATTACAGTTCATCGAGACAAAGATTTTATGCCAAATTTTCTACTCGTTTTTTGGCTCCATAAATTTTGGCTCCATACATATTTTTGGCTCCAATTTCTGGCTCCATTTTATTTGGGTTTTGGCTCTTAAACTTTTGTCCCAAAACACTTAATAAATAAAGACGCTCTCCTCTCTTCACAAACACAACACTTAGACACTTAGACAAAAAAAGACCCATACTTCTCTCGACTCTCTCAACGACACTTGAAGTCACTCGAAATCCCTGCTCAGAACCAGTATGGCTCAAAGCGGACCATCGGATAATCGCCGTCGCCCCCGACCAGCAGAGTTAAACCTTCCGGGTACGTTCTCCTTTATCTTATTCTGTTATTTGTTCGATTAGGGTTCTGAATCTCTGATTAGTTTTTTTTTAATTAGAGTTCTTCACTGTGTTTCGATTTGGGGATTTCTGTCTTAGGGTTTTGATTTGGTGATTTCTTTATCAGGGTTTCGATTTGGGGCTATTTAGATAAGAGTTTGTTTTTGACTTGGTAATTTCTTTATTAGGGTTTCGATTTAAGATTCTATGACAAGGGTTTCAGTTCTTATGGTTTCGTTTCTGACTTCCCTCTCTTTTGGTTGTATGTGGTCTCTGATTTATCTTTCCTGTTTCATGTTTCCAGATATGCAACAAAGAAGAATACCAACCCCATGTGCATCTGCAGGGTTTGTCATGCCTCCTACGAGTGTGTCTTCTGGTCATTCCATGCCACCAGGAGCTGTTGGGTCTTCAACTCGAGACCGTCAACCTGTTTACAACTACAACCATCTAACAGAACAAGCACTCTTACGTTCTGCAGCTAGAGAGAATCAGCCTCACCTGCATCCAAAGAAAGCCAATGGTGCTTTGTGGTAAGTCTCTATTTTCTTCACTTGTTATTTTTCTTGTATTGCTTTACATATGCATATATTCTTCCTGATTATTTCCTCTGCTGTTGTTTTTGCATTCAGGTTTGGAGTGGACCCTAGTGTTCATAAATTCATCCGAACAACTTGGCAAGCTTACTACTGGGGACCATGGTCTAGCTGGAAGTTTGTTACAGAGGAGAGGAAAACAAGTTGGTGGCACACTTTCATCGTATGTATTGCTACTTTACTCTTCCCTTTCATTTTAACAGTTCTGCATTTAATGCATTCTTTGTTTTTATGTAGCAAAACTATTACTGGGAAGAAAAGCACCATGATGAAGTTTACAACCGCTAGAAGATTCACACACAGCATACTGTATGCCAGAAGATCAGCAGGAAGAAGAGAGATAACGAGAAGCCCAAGTATATCAGTCAGGATGACTGGTCCATCCTCCTAGCCAATTGGGCAACTCAAAAAGCTAAGGATAAGAGCGTAAAGGCTGCTAAGTCACGCACTGCAGCTCCTCCTGGCAAGGAGATGTCTAAGCACTCTGCTGGACCAAATAACTTTGCTAAGCTTGAGTACGATATGGTAAAGTTTCAACTCTCTCCTTCATATTTTCATTTATCTTTTATAAATTTTATACATACACTTTATTTTATTTTTTTTAGATGGTTGAGGGTGGATTGGACGAGCCACCATCTTTCATTGACCTTGTGCGCAAGACACACACTCGCAAGGATGGTTCATTCATTGATGAACGTGCTGAGGCTCTTGTCTTAGAGGTGGAGGAAGCTGTGGACTCTATGTTACTCGATGAAGACTCTCCCAATAGTGGCAGCCCAACTGCTTCAACTGCTACAACTGCTCCTTCAAGGCGTTTCCTCCTTGATCAAGAATTTCTCAAGGTAACCCTTCTTAAATCATTATTTCTCGTTTCATTACTTGAATGGTTTACAAGTTGTTCTACATTGAATCTAGAAAGTTCTCTCTCTGGTTCATCATGTCTTCTGCTTGTTTATGTTGTATTGCTGGAATTTATTTGTCTACTATGTCTCTGTCCATGTCATCATAATCATTGTTTCCATTCTTTGTTTGTCATGCGTTTCTTTCGTTAATCAGTTTTTCCTTTTTTTTCAGCGTGCTAAGACAAGCAAAGGGCGTGTATATGGGATTGGGAGTGTCCAGTTCAGAGGCTATGAACCATCTCAGTCAGTCCCAGCATCTCTTAAACGCAGCTTAGACATGGACTTGCGCGTCTCTGGAATAGAGACCAATGCTGAACATGTGCAGAGCACTGTGGAACTTCTCAAGACTGATATGACAACTCTCAAAGGAGATTTTTTAGCCTTCAGGACTGAGATCCAGCAGGAGATGGCTGCAACAAGAAGCTCCCTTAATGTCATTCTACAGGCTCTTGGAGCTCTTGGTGCTGCTTCTCCTCAAGTGAACCAACCTGCTTGTGATGCTCCTCCAGCGAACCAACCTGCTTGTGATGCTCCTCCAGTGAACCAACCTGACAATGCCTCAGCTCCTTAGAGGCTTCTTGGTTAAGTTGATCTTTTAGCTTTGTAACAACTATGTAACACGGATGGTACTAGGTTTTTTGTTATGTAACGGTCCTTTTGTATCAAGGATGCCACTAGGTCTTTTGTGATGTAAGATCCTTTTGTAACAACTTTAATTATCAAAAATCGGATGTAGTGTTTTGTTAAAACATTTTCTATTGTAATATATTTTTATTAGGTTTCAAATTCTAAAATTTAGATTTTTTTTTTAACAAAAATTTGTATTTAGTCATGTTTATAACAATGACCAATTCGTGTCTAAGTAGTCACACTATAAATCAAGAAACAATCGTGACAAAGCCTATTCACGTTAATGTCACACTTATAATCGTGACATACTGTCACGGAAGCGACAGGAAATAACCGTGACAAAATAGACACGAATGCTTTCGTGTTATATCGTGACTCTGTTTGTCACGAAATCAACTCGTGTCTCAAACGTGACTATTTTTGTCACGAACTGTCACTGTAAATTTTGGTCACGATCGTATAGATACGAAAATATTTCGTGACTTTTCGTGTGTATTTCGTCCTATAGTCACGAAAAAGCAGCTGTAGCCACGAAAACTTTCGTGTGTATTTCGCAATTTTCTACTAGTGGATATCCGGCGACCCGTAATCCACACGTGGTTTCCGTTTGCCCGAGGGCCCGTAATCCGCACGTGTTTTTCCGACTGCCAACCGACTAGTCCCCTGGAGGCCTGCAACCCGGGTACAAGTGGACGGTAACTCCACAAAGCAGGTGGCCCACGAAAGTGTTTGCAGCCGGGGGGAGGATCGAAGCCAGAGTATTAGGGTGCTGGACCCCTCAGCTGGACGTTCGCCTACCACCAGCCCACATGTGTTGTATCTTTTCACTACATAAAATCCCCACTTATTCACACACGAACTCATAAAACATTATTCTCATGATTTCTTTTTTTTTTTCATTTTTGGTTTACATGGAGAAAATGATGCAAAAAAATTGATAACATGTTTTAATATCATAAACATTTTCTTTGAATATCATAAACATACTATACATTACATAGCATATGATCGATTGCTCTTGTAGAAACAAGAATGAGTGTTCCAGAGAGGCCAATTCAGATCAAAATGTCTTGAAATGTGACTACTACTCTGATAAAGACGCCGTTGAAGGAAAATATAATAAAATAAAAATAAATAGAATGACCCTAAAGCCGTTTCTCACAGCGACTGAGTAGGTAAAACAGAGCAAAGCTCAATGGAACCGCAATGAAGCAGCTCCTCGATCATTTGCTCTATATCATCTTCCTCCAATGGCCTTAGATTATGTTGCATATCCACGTCTCCATCTTCCCATTTGATCTCCGTTACTCCTCCCCTGTTATACTGATTACCGTCAGACGTAACATTCATGACGCCGTCATATCTCACGTTCTGCATTTGTGTTTGAGTCTGCGTTTGAGTTTGCGTCTGCTTGGTCAGCTGAAGAGAAGCCATGTAGCATTTGTGGAGTTTAGCGGTGAGAGTGGCGGAGAGGAGCTTGGAAGAGGAAGAAGGAATGGCGTTTGGGTTGTAAGGGAAGTTGGTACGAGCTCTATTGCCACACATTAGCCTCGCCGCCTCGTCGTAGGCCCTTGCCGCATCCTCTGCAGTCTCAAAAGTCCCGAGCCAGATTCTTGTTTTCCTGAAACAAAAAAAAAAACAAGAATCAGCTTAACTTCTTGATATAAAAAATGAAAACAAGGCTATTATGGTAATTTCGAGACTTACAAGAGAGGATGACGAATTTCAGAGACCCAAGAGCCCCAATGTCTCTGTCTCACGCCTCGGAACCGTTGTTGTGGTCGTGCCATTTAGAGTTCAAGTGAGTTTTAGAGTGTCTATGAAAATGTTTGTGGGAAATGTAAAAGAGGAAAGTGGTGATGGAAGTGAAGAGCATTTTTGGGAGAGTGAAGGGTGGCTATAAGTACTGTTGGCTTCATGAGAGATAGTGATGTGTTTTGTTGTGTAATAAATTTATTTGCAAATTAACTGGCAATCAATTTGGTCCTCAATGGGACCTACACCGTTACCATTACGACCCTGAAAATCTAATTTTATTTTATTTTATTTTATGTTCTCTTAAAGTTTAACTCATTTGTTGTGTTCGAAATTGCCAAGACATGGGCAAATGTATTATCTAGTACTCTCACATAATATGGTAGAGTTTTAGTAAAATATAAAAAGCTTAGACACCACATGTCTAAGCTTTATGTAGGAGAGAATCTGTGTATATAGTTTTCTGGTAAGTATCATCGTAATTTCATTCAGAAGAGAATAAGACTTATCCATCCACAAACAAATTTATCAAGACTTTACGAAATGTTTTAATAGAGTACAATTTAGTTTCATAGAAAAAAAATCAGATTCGAACAATTTATTTGCTGTCCTACATATAGCATATGTATCGGTTTCCTTTATCTTTCCAGTGGTGAACAAGTTGGATCCAAGACATTTTGGCCGGGGTGAAACTTCAAACCCACTGTACCCATTTTCACATGGGTTTGATCATCACAACATGTATATATATATCCAGATACTGCCAATTAATTTTAAAATTTTCCCCAACTAATTAGTAATAAAAATAATAATAGGAAAAATATGAAGTTTGATGACTAGCGAGACTCTTTCATCACCATTCTTCACCCATGTGAGGCTCCGATAATGACTCAATCAAACACCAAAACAATCTTCGACTACTATATATTTTATTTTAGGATATTATTGAAACAAACATTAATGTTTGTGACCATACCCATGATTCTGACTATACATTTTACTAAATGATAGTCTAAGAGAGAAAAGAACAATACTGATAAAATGATTATATAAGATATAGTTAAACTCTTTGTAGGGGAATATCACATTCAGACTCCGTCTATGGATTCTCCTATATACGGATGTTTTTTGGTCAATCTTATATTTGTTCTAAAGGTAAAACAAAATTAGATGGCTCGTCAATTATGAAAATACAATATATATGTAAATTATGTTGAGTCGCTAGTATATTTTAAAACTTATATTCCAATTCAGATAACATATCCTTTTTAGATTCAGAAGTAATTGGAATAAAAAGTGCTAGAAACATATTTTTGTTTTGTCAAAAAAAAGTATATGTTGGGAAAATGAGTATGCTGTTAGAATGGATCCATCGAAATGACAAGTGCCAACATTATTGTGTAAAGTGGTTTAGACCGCAATTATGACGACAAGAAAAACCACTATAATTAAGGTCAATCACTTTTATTAATAATTAATCATATAATCATATTAACCCTAGTATAATTAATAATTTTAACCGAAATGATCAGTTGGTATATATACAAATTGAAAATAGTAAATCACCTTTGAAGTTATAATATTAGTAACTGCTGTAACTTAATTAGCTAGTAAACAAACAATTTTATTAGGTCTAATATTGATTCTTGATTTGAGACGTGGTTTGATTGTATAGGTCGATCAAACAATGAAGCATGTAGGAGAGGAAAGATCTAACAAATACTGTTTGTATAAGTTGAATTGCTAATTTCTCTTCTTGCTACTGTTTTGGAACGTTTGAGTAGTGTTGCAATTTTCAAGCTCCATACTTCTGAAAAGAGAGTAAAAAAGCAAAGTTTATTTCCCAGTGCATGGCATGAAAAACCTCATGATTTTTTTTGGACAAGGTTCGTTCAAAATAGATTCTAGGTAACAAAAGTCAAAAGTGTACCTGATGTAATTAGATCTTTATGAAATTTCATGTTTGGTAATTTAAATATGCGAGTTTTCGCCGGCAAGTGAACTTTTATTAGTTGCTCAAGAAAATAACTTTTATTAAGCAAAACATTATGACTCAAGAACTAGAAATTACATTTTTTTTTGCTAAATAGAAATTACATTATTAACATGTCATTATTAATGTATATGATTTGTTTGTTTTTATAGAATAGAGGGTCATCATATGTTTGGTGAATCATATTAGATATATTAATTTGGTTTTGTCGACAATGGAGAAAAAAAAGAGAAAGTTGAACATACACAATTCCTTGGGACTACATACAAAGTTATGGGAAAATCAGACAAGTATTATGAATAAAATAAGTGGACCTAGAACGTAAACGCGTAACATGGGACCTACTACGACATATATAAACATGGGTGATGAAATGGGTTGATTGTGATTCATGTCCTTTTCTGCATTCAGCTGTAATAAGCGAATCCAGAATTTTTTGACTGGGTGCACAAATATTATAATACAGAATAAACTTACAAACTACAATCGGTTATGTTAAAATTTGTTAAAAATATACATACTTTAAGAAATGGTATGGATACATGTACACTCTATATCTTCTAGTGTGAAATTAAGGCCACATGATACTTCCAAAGTATATAGTGTTTACTAAATGATGAAAGGGAAGAGGTTATCTGAACCAGATTTCTTTTGTGTGCATATCCCCTACATTTATTTATTTGTTCACTTTTTTTTTGAAGCTTATTGTTTGTTCACTTAAATCTGAGAACTGGTCGTGCATTTAGTTATTGTGGTTTTCCAAATTTAAAATGGGACTTGTTATCATAAGAATCATCAGATAGTTTTTCTACGAGTAATAAATACATGCATGTATTGGATTGACTAAAGTGTTAGCTAACAGTTTCATGATTTATAAATATAGTTTAGTAATTGTAAGTTAGAAGTAGAACGTAGTTAATACTCAGTTTAATTGCAAGAAAAATTTGGCAAACAGGTTAATAAAAATAAATATTTAGTTTAGTAGATAAATACGACATATTAAGGTGACATCCATATCAGTGACCGCCATTCTCTCGTCCCATTCCACACTCAGTCACATGCAAATATGGAGGGTCCATTGAATCCTAAACAAAAGGTCACAACAAAACCAATATTCTAAAGAACATATGTAATTTAAAGCATATAGAAACATATTCATATATAAAAAAATACATTATTTTATGATAAAAGACGAAGTTATTCAACATGGACTTGGAGGTTTCAGAGGCGTTGTTCCTCAGCTTGCATACACACCTGCAGTATCTTTTGGTGTTATCTATACATTTTATGTTCTTATTAGTACAAGAGAATCTAATCTATGTTGACAAATTTTCCAAATAATTATTTCCAAAACGGAAAAAAAAATTACAAAAGGATATATTGATATCAACTCTGTTTGCCATTTTGCGTATTATTTCGGAAGAAAGATAAATCTTACAAAAATTCATCGTATATATTTTTCTCGATGCAATATCGTCCTCTCCTTTACAATTGTAGCGGAGATAATAAACACGAAATTACAAGCACAAAATATCGTCTCATTATATTTCAGTAATATATATGGTTTGAATGTTGCTAATTGTTGGCAAACTTTGTTTGTTTTCTACCACTGACACATACACACATGCACAACTGAATTTAAACATTTATTTCTAATACAATGTAACATTAGTACAAATGGCTAATCATATTATAACCTTAAGATTAACGAGGACATATAGTTAAATGATTCATGCTAATATTGCTGCTGTGTCTTTTGGATTCCAATTTGTAGATTTGTGATGTTAGACAACAATAAACCCTAAAACTGGAAATAAAAAAAAAAGTTTCATAACATGTTGTGTGTTGTGTCTGCTCAGATCCAAATTTGTTTATTACATTTTGTAAAAAAAAAAACACAAAAAGAAAATGAAAAAATAATTGGAAGAAAAAAGAGAGTTAGAGTCAAGTTGAGAAAAATGGATTGGACGCGGTCTTGGAGCGAAGTGAGAGCAAGTGAATGTTACATTTGACTCCAAAAGGGCCATAGACTTTTTGTCACTCCAATTTACCGCACTCCATGGGATATTTGTTCCCTCCTTATCTCATCGTCTTTGAGATTTTTTTTCCTATCAATACTATTAAAACAGAAACAATTTTTATCTACTTGCAAATAGTCTAGGTTGAACCATAACATTAATTATCTTTCTATTTTTTCTTTATAACTAAAATAATCAATCAAGCCTAAAATAATGGGATCAACTAGCCCAACAAATCGAACACAACAATCTTACTAATATGCACTTAATTTAAAATGTAACAAAATGGTTTAACATGTACTCATTTACCTACATCTTACGAAAGATTAGTTTAATTGCATTTTTAAATCGATCAATCAGTCATTGGGTGGTTTATTGTTCAGTTTGACTGCAGTATTTAATCTATTTATTGTCATTTTTTTTTTGTAAATTTATGATTATTTTTTATTTATGATAAGATTAGAATTGTTTAAAACAATATGAATCTCTATTATTAAACTAGACAAAAATTTACCAAACAAATCTGAAGTTTCACAAATTCTAATATAACTCTTATAAAATGCATATAGAACATAATCAGAGAGTAAGAATGCATATTTGGGTTTTCAGGTCAGGTATGGATCAGTGTTTTGCGGGTCCATAATCTTCGGATCCTAAACATTTGGATATGTGGGTATTTAAATTTTGGTTTGAGTTTGGATCTGTTCTTTTTAGAGTCAAGTCAGTTCAAGTAAATAATTCAAATATAAGTTAAATATTTGTAGATTTTGTATACATAACAGCTCTGAGTCAGTTCAGGTATCTAAGAACAGAAAAATGTAGAAGTATCCGAAGCTTTAAAAATACTGGAAACACAAAAAGATAACCAAAAACTAAAAAATGTCCAAAAACTATTTTAATATCCAAGAAGACGTGAAAGTTTACTAAAAATCTGACCCGAGAACCGAAAATACCCAAAATTTTATTTCAATAAATGAAATATATTTTTTAAATTATGAAATTTTATCTGGAATCCAAAAAATAACCAAAAACTCGAACCTGCAAGTAAAAAAAAAAATCTATAATAGCAAAAAATATTCAAAACAAGAAAATATATATAACATATGCAAAGCAGTTAATGTACTATGGGTATTCAACTAGGCGACCTGACACCCGTAGATCAAAAAAAATACCCAATAGGTATTTTTGTTCTAGATCTGGATCACGAACCGTACATGTATTTTCGAATTAGTTTTAGTTTGATTTTTTAGGTTGGGATAAAGTGTTTGTGGCTAAGAAAAAGTTTTAAAAAAGTGCAAAAATAAAATCTAAAAAAAACTAATTCATAAATTATATAATGTTTTTTGAAACACTATAAATTATAAATTATATAATTTAAAATCATTTTTTCTAGATAATATGACTGTATTATATATATCAAAGTTTTATCTATAATCCGAAAAACCTGCGCTTTTCAAGTAGTTTAGGCTGTTTCATTTCATTTAATTAATTTTCTTATTATTTCTACTTATATTTAAATTAACTAATGTTAAATATACATCATGACTAAAATTAAGGAATTAACTAACTAATCTATTATTTTTATTCTAATGAATGTGATCTGTATTAATACAAAATTTAAATAATAAATTAATTGTATTTTAGTTATTAATGTAATATATAATGATATATGTCTATTAATTTGTATATATACAGCTATACATTAATCTAAATGCAAAAAAATAAATCTTCAAAACCCTCACTAAATATATAAATATATAATTCTTATATTTAGAGTATTAAATTAGATATACATATAAATATATAAATATATATGCTAAAAAATATTAATAGTTCGATACTATTAATATTTAATATATGATGAAACATGTTACTATTAATATTTTTATGAATATAGTTTTACGGGTTATTTAAATACATGTAATATATTTATCAAATATTAACTAATTCAACAAACATATTAACACAATTATATCATAAAACATTACATTAAAACATAAATCGATGCAAGAGAGTATGGGTTAATAGTTTAATTAGTTGTAAAATATAATTATATATAAAAATATATATATCAAAATTAAAATTAATAAATATTTACATTTTTAATGCGAATAATAAAATTAACTTTTAAATTTAACATAAGTCATAAACAAAACATAAAAAAAAAATCTAATAACATGTGAATAACAAAAATAAACTTACTAACTAAATGAAAGTTATATTTACAAACATAAATTATTAATTTGTAATAAACATATATATATATATATATATTGTTGATGCTCAAATATATTTCTTTTTTAGTATGCATCTTTTCAAATATTGATCTATTACGCTTACAACAAAATGAAAATTTTAGTTTGACTAAAAATTATACTAAAATTGGAACATTACTTTTATTATATATCCACAATTCATCTAAATATTCATGAATATATATTCAGATACTCTAACTATAATAATTTAAGTCAAACCTGATTGTATATTGGATCATTTATCAGTTCAACCGGTAGCCAGATCCCGGATATTTAATTGCTATTACAGGGTTTATAGGATTTTTAAATATTTTATTTATTGAAAACTAAACCGGATTACATATGAGACCATATAATTTGACAATTTAACAGCGTGTCAGATCGGATTTTAAAATACTCAATATAACGTTTCATTTATATCTAAATGTAGATACAATAAAAATACAAATTTATATAAAATAAAGTTTGAAATGTTTCAAAAAATTATCCCGCGGTTTGAAACCGCGGATCAAAATCTAGTACAGACATTAATACAGATTGCTTATAAATTCTAGCCACAGAAGCTTTTTTTATAAATATATAGTGATTTTAATAAATGGACATTAATTTTAACAATGTTTGGATTTAGTAGGCCATGTGATGTGTGCTTTGGAACAATGTTTTTTTTCTTTTGAACCTTTCTTTGGTACCATGTTGAATATCTCTAAGTGGTCGAATATGAAAGAAGAAACTTTTGACTTCATCGTTAGAAAGTGTTTTGTCTTTCAGTTTTCATGTTACCATTTTATCTTCTCCTGTCCCTCTCACCCCGTAGCAGCATCGAAGCAACGGCACATGTACGTCGATATATAAGTCTAACACATACATACATACATACATATATAAATGTATATAAAAATCATATATGCAAATTGATCATGAATGAAAAATATTTTATTTTACTTATTTTGTTTTTTTTTCTAGATAATAGTACATCTTTTTTTTTTGAACACACGATGATAATACATCCATATTAATTTGTTTCATCGCAGATTGATTTTGGATAGGACTAGGAACAACCAGTTAGCGAACTAAATTTATAGCGTTGCCTGCCAAATTTATAGTGTTAAGCCGCCCCTAACTTTCGCGAGCTTTAAATAGTTACTAAATAATCGATACAAGACTCTAGTGACATGTATTTAAATTACTAATATTTGGAGATTATGTGCGAATTTTCAACTTGCTGCTCAAGACCGGTTTTGAACCTGACACATTGTATCTACTTAGACCTCTGTTTATAAGGATAAGAAGAAATCTAAGATGTATTTATACTCTTACTGACTGACCAAAGCCTCAACTTGTGGGAAAAGGAATATGAAAACAACATTAACTATTTGAAAAAGAAAACTACAATACAAGCCTCAACCAGGAGACTTAACTTTCATGTGTTTGGCGAATTGGTAGAATGGGCCAAGGTCGAAATCAGTAAAAATGGGTCTAGCCCAATCACTGTTAAACATAGCCCAACATCTTCAAGATCTTATCTCATTTCTCATTGCCCTATGCTTTTGATCATATCAATGAAAATATGGTTTTGGTATTACGACAGACAGCCCATGACAAATAGATTATCCACATTTGTTATTGAGGGAGCAAATCATACTTGTAAAGCACCATCGGAAAACATAAACTGATAAACAATAGTAACAGTGTAGTAGCTCAGTAAGCAAACAACCAAACAAAATTGTCCTTAATATGTTTGATGAGGGGTTAGATGTATTGGGTTTTGGTCCTCTGGTTCCTACTGAAAGCGAGAGATCCTTTTTTTGTTCAAAAAAGCGAGAGATCCTTAATGGAACGATATAGACAAGAACTCAAACATGTAATAGGCCAAATCAGTCAAGAACTTGATCTTCAATAAGACCCAATACTTATCTTTTCAAAGTCTCTATACGGACTTAGATATAGTAAGTTAAGGATGACATGAATGATATTCTAACAAATGTAGAAAAGCTTTGTTTGGTGTAAAAAGGGTTACAAGGAGAAAATAGTTGACATAAGAGACATGCCAAGTATCAAGATATGCAGTTTCAATTTGTGGAAGCTAATCCAGTTTTTCATGGTGAGATACATGAATGAAGCTATAAATTTCTTATATATATATATTATAGTTTTGTCTCTAGGAATGTTACATAACAAATAATGTCATGTTTTTTACAGTCATTAACACAATAACGTTTTAAAGAATCTAACTTGGAGTGGCGATTGAACAACAAGTAACGCCTAAATTATTTTATAACCACTTTCTCTATGTTTTGGTATTAACATTTAATAACACGATCAATAAAAATAATACAAAAATAACAGATATAAATATATCAAACTTTTATAACAGCCGGAGCTACATATCTCTCCGGCGAAAGACTTTCGCCGCCGTCGTCAAAATTAAGACTGTAGTTTTTGAGATCGTACGTGAAGTCCACATCCCTCTTCATCTTCTTTCTTCCATTGCTAAAACTTCTTATAAAGTTTTTCCATTTTGGTCCCGCAATTTTCTCAGAAATCTCCTTTGGCACCTTTAGTTTCCTGCTCCACCAACTCTCTCCCTTCTCTTCCTGCAAGTTACCGCTCCAGCCACCGTCTCCTCTTCTTCTCCACCAGAAGTTACAGAGATTCCCACACCCGCAAAACGCCGCCGTTTCTTGGTAATCATCTGAGAGTAGATTTTCTTGATCCGTGGCCATGAGAACAGAGAGTGCTGTTGTCTTTGAGAGTAATAAAATGGTTAAAGAAGAGCTGAGTGTGATTAAGCCATAATGTGTGCCGACCGTTGGGATATATAGTGATGGGGTATCTCATTTGACCGTTATTTCGAAGATCGTGACAGTAATGTGACAGAGAGCAATGGTGTTAGCTGGCTAAATCATTAAAGACAGCTGTGAAGGCGGGAGCGAAACGGTTGCTTTTTTTATTTTATTATGCTTCGTCTTTTGGCTTTAAGGATCATTATTAAATTGATAATATTGGCACATTATAAAATATAAGTATAGTAAAGGTTGCGTTTTATGTGAAAAGTGAAAATTAGCAATTCAATTATTTTCTTATCTTTCACAATATAGTTGATTTATACTAGTATAGTATTTTTGACGTTGGAAGTTTTGTCGGAAGATAATTAGAGAGAGGCGACAGCAGATAATAGTAATGGTAATTTAACTAATTAGAGTTAAGTAAAGACAAAACAAAAAGTGGTTTAAGACAAAAAAAAAAATCAAAGGTTGGCAGCCTGGCATGGCAAGTGATGATTAGCCGTTAGGTTAAAGGACAAAAGTTGGGGTTGAGATTTGGTGAATAAACCAACCAAGTCACCCATTAAAGATAAAGCTGTCCATGTTGTCCAGTCTTAGCTAGAAAAAATGACTCACTAAATACACTAATCACCTCCATTAATGTTTATGACATACTGACGTCACAACAAAGATTGCATTATAGCTACTTTCTGTTTAAATAGTTTCTAAGAACCTAAGATATAAGGGAATTTCGCTATTTTATATGAACCAAGGTCAGGTTGGGATGCAACCACCGGCTAGGATCGGTACTCTAAGCAAGCAATGGCGTCTCGATAAGGTATGCTTCATTTGGTCGTTTACTTGTGATGAAAGATGCATTTAGTCAGTTCAATTCCTTCTAATAAGATCGGGGGTTTGTTTAAAGAGCTATATAATTTACAAACGAAACCGACAACGTATACAGATAGAGTAGGACATAAAGTATACTGTTTATATCTATCCCTCTATGATCCCCAGTCTGGAAGGTTTGCAGTGGCTTCGTTCACCATCTTCACTAATGTTACCTGCCAAATAATAAATACATCAGTGAAGAAAACTTGGGAGCTGTATCTTGTAATCAAACTTCACGATAACCATATATAAAATAATGAGTGCTTCAAAATAATGAAGATGGGATATGTAAAACATACCACACTCTGTGGAACACCAGGTGGTGGCATTGTAAGGTTCTTCGGTGGCGGTGACTTAATATACGATCTTTTGTCAAATCTCCATTCCCCAACCTTCCCATAGGTTAAGTGACCCTGAAGTCACAACAATCATTCTCTTATCAATCTTGATTGCTATAATCATGCCAACCATTATTACATTCAATATTCGAAATCTTTACCTTCATATCAAAGTCACATCCATAAGTGTAGTGTATGATGTACTTGTCACCAACCTCTTTATCCCATGGAGGCTGATTCAATTATTACCACAAACACAACCAAACCAAAGTCCATCATCTCTTTAGTCAATACATCAAAATAAACATTTTATCAATGTAACAAGCAACAATAAAATTTTACAATATTCAAAATTTCTAGGAATATATGGCTCCTCCTTATAGATATGCAACACGGTAGAGACAATACACAAGTGATACCAAAATACAAAAAAAAAATGTGTATAGGGGTTACCTGAATCATGAAGTCTTTGTGTAGAACATTGCTAACACCATGCAACGCAGATGAAACCGCATAAGCATACCTACACTTCAACAAAAGATTACCAAAATTGTAGTAAAATCTACTTAATCAAATACTAAACAAAACAAAAATGAGTTTCTATTACATTTCAAGAACCCATCCAAAAGCCTTGTCTGCTTCAGGATCCTTCTTCATAGCCAAAGAAACATTCATCCAAGTTGGAGCAATCTTCTTCAAAGCTTCCTACAAAAACCATAATCTTTAAAGAGAGACCCTTTTGAATCCAAACTCTTCAGAACAATAAAAATGAGAAAACAAAACCTTTCCGACAATGACAGGAGAGTTCCCTATAGGATCAATGTTGGTCACAGGTCCTCTCTCTTGAGGATAATACTTCCTCAACACCTTCTCATACTTCTTCGGTTCGATGTAAAAGAAAGGAAAAGCAGCTCCAAACCCATCTTTAGCTACTAGGTTCGGTATAGGTTTCACAATGACGTGATCAGGCTCAGACATCAAAACATAACTGCATTACATTTAAAAAAAAAAATCATTACTTTATTACCAAAAACAAATGTTAAAAGCAAAAGGGTTAATCTTACTCTTCTTTAATGTCAGTTTGTTGAAGCCATTGTACAAACGCCCATGGTCTGTTTAAGACAACATAACCCTGTCCGAACAAAAACCTCAAATCAATGTCCGAAAATAAAAAATAAAAAATAAAAATCAAATTTTTGGATTACCTGATCCGTCCCAGGTGGTAGAGGCTGAGCAACGAAAGTGGGAATCTCATCCATATACTTATCGGGTTTACCGTTATGCAAGATCCGGGTAAACCCGCCCATTTCGGATCCGGGTCCGGCGGAAGCTTTGGCCTTTTTGAACCAGTAGTACATGACTCTGCATTGCCACGTGTTGTAGACGGAGTCGGAGGCTGTTACTGCCGTGTGGAAGAGTCTAATCTGTTTCCTCTCGTTGCGGATTGTGGATCCGCCGCGTGGCAGTTTGATGATTGGGTCATTGTAGGATGAGGAGGAAGAGGGGAAGCCTTGTTTGAGAGGAGCGTTCGAGGAGATGATGATGTTGTATGTGATTAGAGCGACGGAGAGGGTGATGAGAATTGGGTAGAACAGAGTTCCACCGCAGCCCATTTGAGATAGTTTGGGGAGAATGGAGAAGGAGGAAGAGTGTCTTCAAAGTCGTCTTCTTCTTCTTCTCTAGTTATAGTAGAGAATTAAACTGTTCCTAATGTATTTATTAGGAATGAATGTTTGTAACTAAACCGAGATCTGAACCAAACTTGAACCAATATACCTTAATTTATATATCCAATTCGAGTTATTAGTTCAGCAAGAATTTTATAAAAATAAAAATGGTACTCAGTCTAAATCCAAACGGATACTTGAAAAATCTAAAATCTGAAAATTAATAAATATAAAAAAAAATAAACATAATTGAAATTAATGTTCAAAATAGTATTCAAAAATATAACATAAACTAAAATATTAATTTTAATATATCCGTAAAATAACTAAATTAAAAATTATTTATCCTTTAGAATATATCTTAAACAAAATGTAAGAATATCGAAATTTGATTTAGTATTAGTAAAATCTAGACAAATATATAAAAAATTAATAAAGATTAAAAACTTAATTTAAATATTAGTGTTCTATGATTGGTTTGGATTGTAAATCAAATTTAAATAAAAAATTAGATATATTTTTTCAAAAAATAATATTTTTAAGAAGTTGATCTAAACGTTCAACTAATTAATAATCTCTTATAAAATTGTTCCGAATATCAGACAAGCAGACCATTTCAATTAGAACATTGAATTTCGGTCTTTGGTTTAATTACACACCGGTCCGAACTCAGTCTGGTCGGTTCGATTCAGTTAAAAGCTTCCTCTCTTCTTAACAGTTTCTCTCTCCAGAAAAAAAAAAACAAGAAAAGATTTTTGCTCAAATGGCGTCTCTGTGCTTATCTCTCCACCAAACCCTAAAACCCTCGGCGGCTCCTAGACCAAGACCACTCTCCTTCCCTACTACCTCCACAATCTCCCTCCGCCCCTCACCCAAACGCCCCTCCACCTTCACCACACGCGCATCCTACACCCCAACACCAGCAACCGAGCGCGTGATCTCAATCGCATCCTACGCCCTACCCTTCTTCAACTCCCTCCAATACGGACGCTTCCTCTTCGCTCAGTACCCGAAGCTAGCCCTCCTCGTGGAGCCCATCTTCCCGATACTCAACCTCTACAGATCCGTCCCGGGGGCGAGCTTCGTGGCCTTCTTCGGGCTGTACTTGGGTGTGGTGAGGAACACGAGTTTCAGCAGGTACGTTAGGTTCAACGCGATGCAGGCCGTGACGCTCGATGTGCTCTTGGCGGTTCCCGTGTTGCTGACGAGGATACTGGATCCGGGTCATGGAGGTGGGTTTGGGATGAAGGCGATGATGTGGGGACATACCGGAGTGTTTGTGTTTAGCTTCATGTGTTTTGTTTATGGTGTTGTGAGCTGTTTGGTCGGGAAGACTCCTTATATCCCTCTTGTCGCTGATGCTGCTGGTAGACAACTCTAGAAAAAGCTCATCACTTTGTCTGTTCTGTTTTTTTTTTTTGTATCTGATCATAAAGGTTTCAGCTTTCAATACCCAATGTATGCTTTCTGCAAATGTAAGTGTATGGTAATGTTGTTAAGTTGCTTGAAGATTGAGAGATTGTGTCCGAAAAGAACATGTTCCAACATCCAGCAAGTTAAAAATCCGACGACTGAACATGCATTTAGACATAGCAATTTGTCTAATTGGTATAATCATTGTCCTCAGTAGTAAATGTTGTTATTACAGTCGCATTTGAGAGAGTTACCATCACGGAACACGCAATGTGACTCTCTTACAGTCGAGAACAACCTCTAGTGCTTAGAAGATATTTTGTGTCAATCGAAAAGAGTTCAGTTTCAGAAACTGAACCAGTCTTTTACCTGTGTTTGTTCTTTCTCAGCTATAATTAGCTTAGCCCCTATAACAGATGTTATTGTGGCTAACCTATTGTTTGGCCAACAAACTCCACTTGTAAGCAGCTATTAGCCTAACCTCTGTTTGTTATTGTCAGTCTATAAGCAATTGCTTTTATAATTGATCGCAAAATAACATTAGTTTACATAAATAAATAGAATGGACACGTTTTAGCTGCTTGCACATGTTCTTGACGAGATAAGGCCCTCAAAAAACTAATGAATTATGTTCCTTAGCTCAGACAAACTGATGAACTATGTTCCTTACGGATTGTCTCTGCACATACTTTTTTATTTCGATAATATATAACAGCTATATCATCATCTTTGATTTTCGTTAAATCACAAATAGTTAGACAATGTATATCAAATTATAATGATCAATGTACATCAGCCATTTCTGATGTAAAATATTACTCCTATGTCCTATCTATTTGTGATTTAACGAAAATCAAAGATGATGATGTAAAATATTACTGCAAACATCATGTTACACCAAAGTGTCCTTTTAGAACTGCAAATGAGTCAATCCAGTCCAAAAAAGAGAGCCAATCCGGTCCAACCGATGCAGAACGGATTATAGGTGGGTTAGTAAGTCTAGGCCTAGATTTTGGTTTGCTTCGAAAGAAGTTGTATTGCCCTCGAGAAGATAACTAAACTATTCTACACCCTTGAATTGTCTTCTTTCTTCAATCCACCCTTCGTCTTGCAAGTTTAATGTTTTATATTGGTATACAAAAAATAAATTAAACAGTACTAGAGATATGTTAATCTCCAATGGATGCTTTAATCTCCGGTTCTAGGAGTCTACACGAACATGAGAGATAATAAAATTTAAGACTGAATTTAAAGTCCTGATAATTTAGAAGGTCTGACGCGGCTAGCGGCAGAACTTTAAATTCCACACTCTTTGATTTCTTTTGGAATAAGCTATAGAGAACGAAGTAACCATATACTTTTGGCTCTTTTCTAGTTAATATGTTAGATCGCGTCTCTTCTTTCTATCATTGTGGAGAAAATGGAGATTGTAGCATCACTTGTATTTGCATTTTGAAGATCATGTTCTAGTTAATTATGTCATTCCACACCATACAACATAATAAACCCAAAAGAGAAAACAAACCCACCAAAATACTACTTGGTAACTATTGATACTTATATGCATGATTTTATCGGAAACTTGATTTTTATTTTGGTGAAAATGTAGATTTGATGAAGTTAGTTCATGTATTAAACATAACAAAAGTTAGTGAATGTTTATAAGGCCACATTATCAAGCATTGATTTGTGAGTTTCTATAACTTTTAATTTTCTTCAAAAGGATTGTTTTTTTTCCATGCAAAACGAGGAAGAGTCTACCTTCTCAAAAGGCCAAGACCATCTGAAGTAGCTAACACGTGAACACAGTTTACCTTCTCAAACACCTATAACAAAAAAAAAGGAAGTGTGAACACTTGAAACAAAATTTAGGGCAATTGTCCAAAATGCCACAAACCAAGTTTATGATCTCCAATATGCCACAAGGAATTGAAAGTGACACAAATAACATTTTTGAAGGACTAAAATGACTCTATTGCCCTCTTTCAATAATGCATCTAATTAGAAAAAAAAAAGAAATAAACCGTTGCAATCACTCTCTCTTCTCGATCTCTCCGATCTCTTCTCAATCTCTCCGGCGAGAGGAATCTCCGGCGACGAAACAGATATAATCAGCCGTCCCTCTCTTCACAATCAAGTCAGAACAACCTCCTCTCTCTCACGCGACGCGACGGCGTTTTTTCATCTCGATCTCTCCGGCGAGACGAAATCTCCGGGGAAGAAACAGAGATATTCAAGTAGATCTCTTCGACGTGACGATTCGACTCTTCCAATTGATCTCCAAGGTATGATTCCTCTTCTTAGGGTTTCTTATTTGGGGATTTGTTGTTTGAATCTGTTTCAATTTTTTTTTTTTGTGATAATTTGTTCCTTGATATTGCTTCAAAGCTGCGTGGTGTTGTTGATGTTAGTACTCTTGTTACACAAAAATTGTATCGTTGTTGATGTTTAGTACTCTTGTTACACAAAAATTGTATCTTGACCTTGCTTTTATTAATCACGAATGTAATGTTAATCTTTGATATTTTTTGTTGCTTCAAAGTCGTGTGGTGTGCGTTGATGTTTTAGTTTCCTGTTTGCTTGCTAATTTGATTTCAACAATTTTGAAATTGTTTACAGGATACCTTTCCTGATTGGTGTCCATCTGTTTACAGGATACCTTTCTCTGCTTACATATTTATTTGTTGTTTGATTGCATCTATTGAATGTGTTTAGCAAATGTTGCTTGTCATTGTGAAACTATCTCTTGTTTAGAAAATATTCAGGAAGAATTTGTGTAGTTTCAGGAAAGCCTTCCAGAACATCGGATGGTAACAAAATTTGATTTTTTTTTGCTTGGCTTGGTGTCTTTGTTTTGCTTAGGCGTGTAGATATATTTGAATTTGCTCATGAGTCTCTCGTTGCTTGTGCTTATGAAACTGTCTAGTGTTTATAAAAATTTTTGGAAGCATTTGTCTACTTTCAGGAAAGCCTTCCAGAAAAGTTTGATTTTTGTTTCTTCTTGTTTTACGCAGGATAGAAACAAGATGGGAGATTCAGTACCTCTCAAACTAGCACTGCCTAACCTGAAGTACCCTGTTGATCAACCGCCAAAGGAAAGATCGTCGATAAACCAATATTCAAGCTCAGCATATATCTCGATTGTTAAGAAGAAACTTTCAGTAGTTGAGTTGAGAAGAGTGCAAGCGTCGTCTATAGGACCTGTAATGAGGCTTAGTGAGCGTGGAATGAAATTATCAGCAAAGATTGTCTACGCTATTCTCGCAAGAAGCATCGTTACTGTCAAAGATAATGAAGCCTGGTTCCATTTTGGTGCGCAGCCAATGAGATTCTCAATAAGAGAATTTCATATGGTGAGCGGTTTGAAGTGTAGTGGCGAAGTTGAAGGACCACGAGAAGGACCCGGGAGATTTAAGTGGGATTTGCTAGAGAAGCCTTACCATAAGTTAGAGGATGTGGTGAACCAGCTCGAAGAAACAGAAGATTCGGATGAGAAAGTCTGCCTCGCAGTGCTACTTCTGGTTGAGAGCATATTGCTGGCGAAGAGCAGCAAAGATTTGCATTTTCCTTTGGATAATGTGAAGAAGGCACAAGATATGACATATCCTTGGGGAAAAGATGCTTACATCTTGCTCCTGAAATCAATGCAAAAAGCTGTTGCGAAACACTTGGAGAAATCTACAACCTTTGAGTTGCAAGGATATCCTCTAGTATTCCATCTTTGGATACTAGAGTCCATTCCTTTGCTAAGGAATACGTTCAGTAGGTGGGCACCACCGACTCTTGAGGTTCCTGGACCGATTTATCTTTGCGAGAAATACACTGCGGTAGACATTCCAACACTTGAACGGGTTTTAGGATTTGAAGCTGATACAAAGGTAATCTTTGTATATGTTTCCCTGTTTATTTTTAGGAACTTGTTTCTCATTTGTTTATTTTTTTTACTCCTTTCAGCTGAAGGTCACATGCATCCTGCCTCCAATTCCTCAAGATCCAGAAGATGATGTCTCCATGGAGGACAAACATAGTGAAGAGCTGGACAACTTGAAAGAAATATCCAAGAAAGGGTATTGGTTTAAAGCCGATGATTGGAAAAATGGGTATGTAGACACATACGACACATTGGATGCTCTTATTCAAATGGTTGGGAATGTGGAGACTGGAGAAGCTTCTGCTTCGATTGAGGAGGAGAGTGCAAATACCAAACTGAATAGGATCATCGAGGTATTGGAGGAGAAAGTGAAGGGCATGAACGAACGAATGTCCTTACTGGAAGAAGAGAACATGGAGCTTAAAGCCCGTGTGTCAGAGTTGGAAGGAAACCAGAATGTTGCTCCACACACTCAGACTCCAGTTGTTCCAACTAATGTGACACAACAGGTAAATTCTAAGAAAATCTTGTTTTACATTTGGGCATTTCAAGTAAATTTTGGAAAATCTTATACATATTCTTGAATGCCTTCTAATTTTTGACACACAGCAATCCAGTGGGACACCGTTATCCCAAATGTCTCAACCGCAAGAGACTCACGGTTTATCTCCTAATTTGACTCGAGAGGTATATGCCGAAGATACAGTTTTAGAATTTTGAGTTTTGCAAGTTATTTTTATGAAGCTTTTGTACTGACTTGGGATGACCTTCCTGATATTTACAGAGTGATAGAGAGCCATCGAATGAGACCCATTCCCTTCAGACTCAAGATTTCACTCCTAATTTGACACGAGAGGTATATGTTCAAGATACAGTTTTAGATTTTGAGTTTTAAAAGTTATTTTTTGGAAACTTTTGTACTGACTTGGGATGACCTTCCTGAATTTTGCAGAGTGATAGAGAGCCATCAAATGAGACCCATTCCCCTGAAACTCAAGGTTTCACTCCTAATGCATACTTGAACTTTCCATCAGCATCCACCTGTTGATAAGCTAACGAACCAGGGTTTGTCTCTGTGACTTTGTACAACCACCTAGACAGATTGTGATAGCTGTCTTCAGGAGTCCCTCTAACCAAAATCTGAGCTACTTCTTTCACTCTCCAAGCTTGTTTATAATTGATGTGAACAGAATGCTGAATCCTGACATGCTCAATGATTTGTTTCGGTCTGAGACCTTCTTTCTTTTCTCCATAATTACTGCATATCAAAGACCCCAACAACTTTGCAGATGCTTGTCTGTGGTTGGCTTTCCTGAGTGTTGTATCGCATGTATGCCCATGGACATACTTTTTAACAACGAAAAAGTCTGAACAAGGAAGCTTGGAAGCACGCATCCACCAGGTGCAATTTTCATCAACACACCTCAATATCACTCTTGACTTGTCAGACGCGACAGTCTTGTACTCAAACTTCCACTCTAAAGCCCATTTCTTCATCCTCAACATCAACTCTTTCTTGGTCTTAAAATAGCTATTCACCTTAATATCAACAGCTCCACTCGTGGTTGGTGAAAGTCCAATATGAACAGGACTAAAATCTGGAAGAGCATGCAGAGGAACTGTAGAAACACCTTCATACAGAATACTCTGCAAAAGACAAGTAGTTTTGGAAGGTTTAGAACTTGAGTAGGAAAGCTATCATGAACAGTCAAAGAAATCATACAAAACACAAAAACAAACCCAAAACACAACAATGTACCTGTTTTCCTCTCTGCACAGTAGAAGGATTTGATGGATTGGCATTAGAAGGAACAGGAGAAGCAAATGTATCAGAAGCTTGAGTGTTACGGCTAGCTGAACGTGTATTAACCTGCAAAAGACAAGTAGTTTTGGAAGGTTTAGAACTTGAGTAGGAAAGCTATCATGAACAGTCAAAGAAATCATACAAAACACAAAAACAAACCCAAAAAACAACAATGTACCTGTTTTCCTCTCTGCACAGTAGAAGGATTTGATGGATTGGCATTAGAAGGAACAGGAGAAGCAAATGTATCAGAAGCTTGAGTGTTACAGCTAGCTGAACGTGTATTAACCTGCAAAAGACAAGTAGTTTTGGAAGGTTTAGAACTTGAGTAGGAAAGCTATCATGAACAGTCAAAGAAATCATACAAAACACAAAAACAAACCCAAAACACAACAATGTACCTGTTTTCCTCTCTGCACAGTAGAAGGATTTGATGGATTGGCATTAGAAGGAACAGGAGAAGCAAATGTATCAGAAGCTTGAGTGTTACAGCTAGCTGAACGTGTATTAACCTGCAAAAGACAAGTAGTTTTGGAAGGTTTAGAACTTGAGTAGGAAAGCTATCATGAACAGTCAAAGAAATCATACAAAACACAAAAACAAACCCAAAACACAACAATGTACCTGTTTTCCTCTCTGCACAGTAGAAGGATTTGATGGATTGGCATTAGAAGGAACATGAGAAGCAAATGTATCAGAAGCTTGAGTGTTACAACTAGCTGAATGCTTATTAACCTGCAAAAGTCAAGTAGTTTTGGAAGGCTTAGAACTTGAGTAGGAAAGCTATCATGAATAATTTAATTGAAGAAAATAGTACAAACCTCAACACACAATCGAGGGTTTCCATCGAATGCTTTAATCTTCCCAATGAAACTTCTGAGATGGCGAGGATGTGAAATGGAAATAGGGGGGAAATCTTCAACAACTATTTTAAAGTCTAAAGAAATACCATAACTCAATTTGATGTCTTCCTCTTTGATAGAAAAATCTTCTGAAACAATCTTAATCAATTCTTCATACTGAAGATCATCTTCTAGGGGAATTGATATCGCATTCCTACTTGTATCAACTGTAAACTCCCACTGCCGACTTTCTTGTGAGATCCATTGCCCACAAACAACATATACTTCATCCATAATAATCTGTGAAAAAAAATAACAATGAAATCACAAAGCTATAACATTAACAACCCGATTCACAACATAATCAAGGGGAAAGTTTATTCACCAATAATCAGAAACATACAATCAAATTAACGGCGACAAATCAAGGATGACGAGATTCACAATATAAGCAAAGGGAAAGTTCATTATAAACATACAAATCAAATTAACGGCGACAGATCAAGGATGAGGAAGACCGGACGACGACCAAGAGCAAAGAGAAAGAAGACGGCGAGGAAGGAGGAGAAGAAGACGACGACCAAAAAGGAGGAGAAAGAAGACGACGACGGGATTGATTTTTGAGATTTTAAAATCTCAATTTTTTTTTAATTAACCAAGAGGAAGGACAAAAAAGTAATTGACTAACTTTAATGAATGTTATTTTTGTGATGTTGAATATTGAATGGTAGATTGGGAAGAAAAACTTGGTTTAGTGGTATATGTGTCATTTTCTCCAAAATTTACCTTCTCAAAACACTTGAAACAAAACTTACCTTTTCAAAACACTTGAAACAAAAGTTACCTTCTCAAAACACTTGGAACACAGTTTACCTTCTCAAAACACTTGAAACAAAATTTAACTAAAGTAGACCCATGGGTTTCTTGAACTATACTAACTGTGGTTGGTTAGGCGGATTTGTGAATATTGGTTTAAGAGGTTACACAAGAGAGTGGAGACCAACGTTTAAGTTGATGACTAGATGTTGTTGAATGCAAACGTTAGTAATTCAGTCTCCAACATGGTTATATTTAGATAGTGAAGCCCTAATGCCACATTATTGCCACCAAAAAACTATGAAATTTTCTGAAAACCAATTTGAAGCAATTCAAGGAAACTTGATATGTCTAGTCAGTCATGCTCTAACTTTTCTTAGTAAAATCTCAAAGTCAAAGCTTATGCTCTGTATGTGGTGACTGTTGAGCCTCTTAATCAAATAGTGAAATCTCTATGAAAACCAATACATGGGTTGATGTTGTGTAGAAGCAAAAGGTGTTGTGGACTATGCAAGAAAACATAAAAAGAGTGATTCTCTGGTACAGTTAAGGCTTTTCCTACTTTTCTTCTCCCACAGTACCCCAGCGTATGATTTGGCTTTTTTAGTTTTCACAGAAATATGAGGAGAAAAAGAAGAAACGAACACGGAGAGGCCGCAACATCTGTTATGTTTAGGTGAGTAATCCTTCTATTATCTTTACCTTTTCAAACTCGAAACTACTTAAGAACAATGTGTAAATTAGTTAACGAATTATAAATTGGGATAGTGTTGATACTATAACTCGTGGTTAACGGGAAATGATAAAAACTCCCGAGAGCGCTGGCTTTATGTTCACACTTTCACTAATCCTTAATTTGGCACAACCTAAGTGGCTTTTCCACTTTTATCAAATGTACTTTCCAGTTAATTATTCACATTCTTATTTTAAGCAGTATTATTCGAATAAATTCAGAAACTATAATATGGTTTTAGGAAGGGAGTACACATTTTCAACTTAATTTTAAATAAAATAGATGCATGATTATGTGGTACAAAACCTTACTGATCAGCAGAGAATTTTGTTAACTTGTAATAAACGATGAGAATCACATGACCCATGTTAGAACTTAGAACTCGACTCCATTGTTTGGATTAAATAATTAACCGATCACCTGCTAATGAAGAAGACAAAAACTATTTAGTTTCTTTTACTTGTCGTGAGGCTATTGAGAAATGGGTGCCGACTGTATTTTAATGGATTCATACGTGTCGCCAGTGCTTACAAGATTTGCTTGTCCCTCGAGCACTTGCCCAATATGACACAACATTGTGTGTGCTTTGTGATTGTGACTACTATCATTATCAATTGAGTCCCTTATTAATTAGCCTAATATATAGTCTAACTAAATTTTGTAGATTCCTCGGAATTAACCGTCGCCGTTTCAATGGGTGCACTGAACCTCCTTTAATTTATATAATGGGTAGCAGCGGTTTGCGTCAATGGCTTATTCAGCTACCGATCGGATAAAACGAAGAGCTGAAACAATGGGTTAAGTTTAAACGAAACCACTGGCAACCATATATATGTACGAACAGCTTATAAACAAACAATTTTTTAAGAAATTGTAATTAGTCAACTGTTCAAACACATGTCACCAATAATAAATTAAAATAAAATCCTTCATAAAGAAGATATTTGTTTTGCTTTTTCTCCGATTGGCTTATTACAGTTGCCTTTTACTGTACTAGAAAGATATTTGTCAATTTTTATCAAAGATATTTGTCATTTGTTCAACAAAAAAAGATATTTGTCATTAAGAAAAAAATGATATTATTGAGCTGCTTTTTCTTCCTTCGCCAATCTGAGTCAATGCCAATTTTTTTTTTTTTTTTGACGTCGGCCAAAATCTATTACACGATGACAAGTCTTACATAGAATAATCATATAACGAAAAATCTGAATTCAAAAAGCGCACGACTTGACTCCGAGGCATACATGACTGACTCAAGACCAGCAAGTTGCAAAGTAAGAAATTAAACCTATTCGTAACTAATCCCTCTTTCTTAATCCATTTAATTCAAGTTTTTACTGGTAAGTAATTAATTACGCACCTCTAATTATTTACATTGGATTTTGCTATATGTTTGTCATATTCAAAAGGTTTTATTCTTGATCTATAATAGAGAATTATAAATCAACAAAGTCTACAAACAGGCATCACATATTTACAGATATTCATAGTGACATACAATTAAGTTATACACTCTGAGATTCTTATATAGAGCTCATCTTTGGAAAGTTAGTTTTTTCTATAATTGTCTAACTTGCAAAATTAAGTTTATATATTATTATTTGGTTGCAGGGAATTGCTAACTAGCCATCTTATTATACTGAGCTATAGATATTTCCTACATAAATGTCTCACTACTAATCTACATCTGCTCACCTTCCAACCAGTGGCGGAGCTACCGCTTTGTCAAGGTGGTCATATGACCCATATGAATTTGCATCCAAAAAAAATATTCTTTGTATTTTACAGAACAGTTACTGAAAAATCAACATATTGACCCATATAACATATGTTTATCGTTTAATTGATCCATGTGATAAGTTGAGCTGGCTCCGCCACTGCTTCCAACGCAATGAACATAACAGTGATACTTAGACAACCACTGGGAGTCTCGCACAGAATCTTTCTAAACTAAAAAGAATGGAGGTTAAAAGGCTCACACAGAATCTTTGTAAACTAAAAATATTGGAGGTTAAAAGGCTAGAAAAGAGTGTCAGTAGATTTTTATTTGATCCCATAGATTTCAAAGACTATGACCCAAAATCTGACTGGCTGACTGACATTCAATGGTGTTAGAGTCACGCTCCTCACAGCTGGGAACATTGTCATTCATCACCATCATGTGCTCATTCCACTCTCACTCCCATGAACTTCTAGACTATTTTAATATTATGTAAACATATTACTACAAGGAAAATGATGACTAATTTTCAGGAACAAGTTTACTTCTAAAAATGTCCAAAAGTAAGAAGGGGGAACTTTATAACATGTAATATATTTTCATAAGAAATTGCATATAACAATGAAAGGCTACATATATTATCATATTCTTTTTTTGTGTTCACCACAAAAAAAGAAATCCACGGTCCACGGCATTACTTTGAAGACCGATTCATAAGTTACGGTGTTTTAATTATAGCAAGCTGGTGCTTGCTTACTATTAAGTATTAACAGTAGCCTACGTTCGTAAATAGGTTTGAGTAATTTTAAAACGGGTTTATCATATGGTCATAAACCGTCAACTTATTCAAATGCGACTTTCTGTTTGTTGGACTGGACAAAGAATGCCTTGTTGTTATTATTTCTTAGGGTTTACTTCTTCCATCCTATAATACAAGATGTTTTTAAAAAACTTGATATTTCAAAATATAAGATGTTTTGTTATTTTAAAATAACTTGAATTTACTTAAAATAAATTGGCTAAATAATAGTTTATTGCATTATTTTATGTTAATTTATCTTAAATGTATATTATTAACAAAATTTAATTTTTTTCTATTTCTAGCCAAAATTCTATATTCTGGAACACATAATATATATATATATATATATTTTTGATGATACCATTTCGAAAAATCATGTACATTTAGAATAAACATTCTATAGATTATAAATATTTTGGCCTAGAGCACTTACATCAATTAATGAATTGCGTGGCGCCCATTGTAAAGTGCCCACAAAAGCACTCAGCTGAACCATCCTTCTCAGCCGTTAGATCAGAATCCCACAAGTTGATAAACAAACCACCTGCTTAACCATGGTCAAGTCAACTAACCAAGTTTCCACAAATTACGTAAAAGGTCACAAACTTTCTCGATATTTACAAAAACACCACTCATCGTCCTCAACTATAAATTCCCCGTCTGAGACTCTCTAGGTTTGCCGAACCAACTACTCTCAGGGGACTTGAGAAAAACAAAAGAAAGCCTCAAAATCTTCTTCTAGAAACAACCTTCTCTTTCGATTAGAGTCTCTCAAAAAATGGCGGTTACATCTTCTAGAACAAGATCAACCGGTTCGTCATCATCAGGTGGCTTCGCTTCCTCCACAAGCTCCACCTTCTCTCCACGTTCTTCGACCTTCTTCAGCAACCAACAACAACAACCTCACCACAGATCCGCCTCCCCGACTCGCGTTAACCTCTTCACATCCACCCCGTTGAAACAACAATCGTTCCGTTACTCAATCGATTCCAGATCCATCTCTCCCAACCGATCCATCGCCGTTTCGTCGAAACCTGTTAGCGGCGGCGGGAACAAGATCCCCGATTCGAGGAGGAGATGCATGTGCTCTCCGACGACTCACCCCGGATCGTTCAGATGCAGTCGGCACAAGAACGTGGCGAATCCCCACGGTCAAGGCGCCGCGACGACGTCGTCGTATCCGACGAATAGTTTGAATATGAGGCGATCGGCGATGACGAATTCGCTGGTGAGGATCGGTGGGGTTGAAGGTGAGTGGGTGAGGAGGGCGTTGACGACGTTGATAAGGCCGTCTTCGCATCAGCAGAAGAGGAGGTCTGCGTATCAGCCTAGGCCTAGTAGGTTATCAGTTATGTCGAGAGCTGATGGTGTTTGAATAAGTTTTCGTTTGTCGTCTTTGAATCGGCCTCAGGAGATATATCGTTTCTGGTAGAGCTGTGGTGAAGAAGCCTGGATCCGAAGCGAGTTGAGACTCTGAGGAGTTGTAACGGAGACCGAAACGACAGCGTTTTAAAGTTTTTGTTATGTTTGGGTGAAAGATGGAATTGTACATAGTAGTAGTACTTCATTTGCTATTGAAGCGCACTAAATTTTCCCATAAGTTCAAAAAATATCTAAGAATAGTAGTGTCCAAAATTGGTTTAAATAAAATCTGGGAAAAGGAACAAAGGGACTTGGTTAATACTTTGGATTCCAAATTCTCCAACACGTTGAGTTTGTATCGCTGCGGCCTTCACCGTTGTTTGTTCCGTCAACGTTTGCCGTTTCCGTTGACTTGTTTCGTTTGCCGTTACACCATCGTCGTGTCTCCCGTAACGTGTTCCGTTGTAATTCCCAGGTATGTGTGGTTGTTCGTCGTGTGACTGAGGTATGTATATATTTTATTCGTTTCAATTATATGTTTGATTATTTCGGTTCTGTTTTTTTTTCAGGCTCCGCACGACGTGGGAGAAGAGCATACCGTTACATTCAACTGTGGTTTGTGTGGACTTTGAGAAAATGGAATCGGACTGTAAGAAAGAAAATTGAATGTTTGACCTTATGTTAAAAAGAGAAGTTGAATAGAGATTTGGAGCCAGATTAAAGGAGGAGAAGTTGAATAGAGATTTGGAGCTAAAGTAATGAGGACAAATTAAGTATCGAATATTGGGACGAGTTTTTGAATCAGAGATCTAACATTTGGTAAAGGAGATTCCTCAGTAATTGCTAGAAAATATCAAAATATTCGAAGTATCAAGGACAAAATCAGTTTATCACCTTAAACAGCTCGAAAAGGGGGACGAGGATGGTGATTAATGAAGATTCACGAAGCGATTAAGGGTGATTATGGAAAGTAATAAAAAAGATTGGGAAGTATTTGAGAATGGGACAGCTGGAGCACACCACAACATGAATTAAAAGTTCAATAAACAAATCGAGCAAAATGATATTGCGCCGGGGAATCAACTAATAAAAGAGGTAAGGTTTGTCAGAATCCCGGTATTGGCAGAGACACGTCTTCCTTATCTTGGAGGTATAGGCAAGTTGAGAGTATCTTTATGCATGATTCATAGATCTCCTCCTGGTTTAGGTTGATAAATATTGCTTAGCTTTGATTTGTTGATTGGAGCGCACTATGTTTAGATAAAAACTGGCAACTACTTTATTATCTAATGGGATTATAATAATGATGTAATAGTATCATTGTCAACATTGAGAGTTGTTTGCAAAAGATAAGATCCAACCCACCTCCTAACAAAAGCAACAGTGATAGGATGATCATGTAGCCTGGACCATATATAAATATGGACCTATATATGCCAATATTATTTAGATGTGCCATTGTTTTCTTCCCATAGTATACGTCACTTGTGGGTCTCCCCTTTTGCTTGAGCTGTGAGCCTGTGACTTTGCTAAAAATCTTATCCTCCAAATTTTAGAGAGAAAACACAATTCTAAGACGTCTTTTAAAACTGCCAATGCATTTTGGCTGATTCTCTTTTCAAAATGTTCTCTTTCTTAATTAAAAATAGAATTTTCTGATCAGAAAAATAGGACATGATGTGGAATCGATGCTATCAGTTTCTCATCCACGAGATAACAGCTCAGCACATACTAAGCAACCACTGTTTGTCTACTAGTTTTTCTGATCCTTAGCTGAAAGTTGCTAATATAACATACGAATTAATAAGGATTTTATTATAATATGCGACATAAACTTACGTATGTGTGAATTGTGATACGAGTATTTCTTTGGTGATATATTCAATTATTTCAGCACCTAGCGGCCTAACTAAAGACTCTTTGATATGGCATAATTTAACTGATGGCTGGCTTGTCCAACCAAGATGATGGGATGAGAAATTTGGCTCAAATATAGTTATGTTCATCATTTTTGTGCGGTAAAATGGATAAACAAACATAATAATAACAAGCAAACATGGTAAATCTCGAACTGCAACATATTAACAGAAGCTTACATGAAGGTATACAAGAAAATAAACATTACCCAAAATTATATTCTTTATGTTGATGTTGCTATCAGATTTCTGTCATGCTATTATCCGAGTTCAAATTTGGTTTTAGTTAAATAAAGGATAAAAGCAACCGAAATATTAGATGATCGGATAATGTATTGAATATAACGTCAGGCGTTGAGTACTTTACATTTCATTCATCAAAAAAGGCTAAGAAAAAAAAAAACAAATATAGTAGGTTTTGGTGACAAGGAAAATAGGCGTTGGGATGTGAAAGGAGTCATGACCCACAAGCCACATCAGTTTTATGACACCACATGTGATGTCTGATGAGTCCACAAAGAGATAAGTTTTTTTGTTGTTGTCACTTTCACCAGTACCAAATGTCAAATCCTCTGAACGTTACGATTTTTCATTTTTGGAAGCACTACTGTAAGGTTTTATCCTTACACGTTAGAACTCTTCCACATGAATATGATATATATGATAACCAGATCGCAGGCCCATAGTGGCTAACGAACATACCAACATAGGTCAATTCCCAACGATTCACATAAAACGTAGTTTGCGGTACGTGAGGAGATATTTCGAGCTCAACGATCCACCTAAAAGGTTTGAAGCGTTTCGCATAATACTTCAATTCACTCCATTTGGCTACGTAGGCTTAACACGAGGCCCTAATGGCAAACCAACATAGGTCATACAAAATCACATATTTGTTAATTTTCTTAAAACTCATACCACATAAGTATAGTAGTACCTTAACGTCTAGATATAATGGACAACATTTCTTTGGTGTTATTAGTTACTAAATGAATGGCCAGTAATTGAAACTTTCTGATCAGTAGACCATACTGCATCCAGTATAAAAGATCTAAACCTTTTAGACCATACCATATTACTAACTATCAATCATTTGGTTTGGACGAAGTTGTGTATAAGGCGTTCCATCTTCGACCGTAGAATCTCAACGAGGGAGAAACGTTGGGCTTGCGGTTGCGGTGCAGACAAGGCTGCGATTCTGTCTTTGCACTGTTGGATCGGGTCTCATCTCTTTCTTCACTGACTCCACAACAAGGGTGTGTATCAATGATTTTTTTTTTTGAATGAATGTAAAAATTTTATTCAATCAAAACATATTTACATCTGCTTCCAATTTGCTATAAAGCTATAATCAATTTAAACTCAATACTTTCCTTCCCTCTCAAAATTTCAAAATTTACTACACTTCATTGAAAATTATGAAATTCTCGTACCAAACCACGTACTCAGTCCCTCCTCCAAATACTTGCGACTCTTTTCTTTTACTGCTAGAAGCTTCAATCTTATCAGCTTGTCAACGCATTTTATCATCACCTCTTCTGCTCTTGGTTGCTCACCATGTCTTCGGCCATTACGCTCCCTCCAAATACTATGTAATAGTGCTTGGAATGTGTATCGAATGAGAAAGATCTCTGTGGAAGTGAATCTAGATCTTGATTGGAAAATCATATCTTGAATCTCATTCCATTCCAATGTAAGACCGCCTTTCATAATACCTCCTATCAGCTCCTTCCAAACTCTACCAGAGTACCGACATTTAAAGAATAGATGTGCACAAGTCTCCTGCTCTTCTTGACATAACACACAAACTGCATTCATTGTTGCATTCCACTTCAACATTCTATCACAGGTTTGCAGTCTATTCTTCACAGCCACCCATAACATAAATGAGAACTTGGGAGTAGATTGAGGAAACCACACTCTCTTATACCAGAGACAAACAGTCTGAGCTTGTCTCATATACAGCCATGTCTTCTTAGAAGAGAATTTGTTTGCAAACTGACGCTCGTCTTGCCTCCATAAGGGAATATCATCTTCTTCGTTATATCTGCTTTTCAGTTCTTCTATCTCATCCTCCACCTCATTTAGAATTGCCAATCTGTGCCTTCTATTACGATGATTAAGAATAACTTCCTCAACCGAAGCATTTTCAGTAATGCCCATCCCAGTTGTACCTCCATCTCCAACGATTTTTTCTAGTTTATAAATGAGCAGAGTTTAACGAAGTACCTTATATGTAGCTACAATCAACGGACGCATCATGGGATGGCATAATTTTAACCGAGCAGTCTATGGGGAAAACCCAAGGCTCCATGACCACGAACCCAAGATAGCCATACACGATACTCCGTGGAAGACTGTAGTGGGTTCTCCCTTTACTTCATCACTAATCCTCTCGTTAGCTTTTGATTTTAAATTTATTTACTATGTGAAGATGTGTACGCAAAGAGCTCAGCAACCGTTGGAGATCTCAAGCTTGCCATAGAGATTACCTTCAGCCACGTCCCCAAGATCTCGTGGTTCTTTATTGAACTTTCATTACCTACTTCTCTCCCATTACGGTTAATGCAAATTTCAAAAACATGTGTGTGTCCAATGGTGAAGGTCACACGTGTGGGGGCATTTTTTTGATCAAATTTTGGTGGTCAGAAGTTAGTCACTAATACTGAGAGCATTAGAGCTCATGGTCTGCGGGACGGTGATGAGGTTTTATAGCTAAACTTCCATCTCATTTTCATGATAAGTGATAAGTGATCAAGGCCGGAGTGAGATTCAGTACATAACAAGACGATGTTACGTAATTGTTTCAGGTAAGGTTCAAGAACCATGTGGCTGGCCGTGCCGTATTGAAAAAGGGATGTTCTAGGAAGCTCAAAACACAATCATTCGTAAGCCTTAACCCTTTACTAAACTGTGTTCTTGATAAATAATCAATATGTAAGTTTGTTTTGGTCGCAGTACACATTTAGTTTTGTAAGCACAACAAAATGATCTGAAGACCATGATATATTACAAAGGCCAGTATGTTCAGTGGAAGCTTATACAATGATCAAGTAGTACAGATAGTGCCTTACAAATAAAAAACAAACTTCCATCTCATTTCATGATAAATGATAAGAGATCAAGGCAAGAGTGGATTCAGTACATAAAAGGAAATTATGTAATTGTTACAGGCAAGGCTCAAGATGTGTTGGCCCGTGCCGTATAGGACAAGGAGGTTGCTGCTTTGCTTTGGTTCAAAGGAGCGTTTTGGAAGTGGCTATTACTCTGACAGGTTTTACACATTCAATTTTGTAACCACAACAAAATGATCTGAGGAACATGTTCTATTACAAAGCATAGTAGTATGTTCAGTGGAAGCTTATACAATGATCAGTAGTACAGATAGTGCCCTAAACAAAAACAAACGTGGAAAAAACAGAGCTATTGGCAGAGAAAAACAACTCCGAAGAGATGTAATGGCGACTAAGAAGATACGCCGCCATTGCCAAAAAGCTCTACATGGAGAGAGATAAAAGGCACTACTACCACAAACCTAAACCATATAACAAAGACTCCCACAAGAACATAGAGAGACAACAACAACAACTCCAAGACTTAAACCCTAACTAGATTTACCAGAACTCAGTAACAAAGCTTCCTAGGAACACAACAGCTGTGGAAACAGGCTCAGGAGGAACCTGCCAAAAAATTTGCAAAAAAACAGCTGCTGCGTCCTGGGAAAAGAAACCAAGTTCTAGGTGAAACCTAGTACTTGCAGAAAGGTATCTAGTAAAGTATATCACATCTCCATAGCTGTTCCAGAAGAGTATCCACAGTGCTGCTACTGATCCTACCACACCTTTGGATGTTCAATCCCAAAAGCGTGCGGCCGAGTTTCTGTATACACGCCTTGCTTTTATCTGTGATCCCTGAGCATCCACCAACAGAAAGAACCTGAAGATTCAAGTGGTTGGGAGAAGATGCCAACGCCTTGATCCCATGATCAGATACCAAAGTGTTTGAGACGTCGAGGTCATTTACTGAGTAACAGTTCTTGGCTACTGTGACGAGGCTTTCATCAGTGATGTTCTTGCACCCATCGAGGTTAAGAGACTCCAATGTGCTTCCGTGGCGGAAGGATAGTGCAGAGACTGTGTTGTCTGTGACATTGACACATCCGCTTAAGTTCACCTTCACTAGACCAACGCTGTTGCTCTGAAGCAAAGAGAGGACACCAGCGTCTGTTACTCCATTTAATCCACAAAGCTCAACGTCCTGAAGCTGATGGCAGACCTTCCCTAAGAAAGAGAGACTTGCATCCCCAAAGCCAGGGCAGCAACGGACTGATAAAGACCGTAAGGAGCTCGAGCTGCAAGTGTTTGAACTCAGATGTGATTCCGAGTTCAAGTCTTGGATGCCAAGACAGTTAACCAAAGAGAAAGACTTCAACTTTGAGCCGCAGTTCATGAGGAAACCTAATGAACCGAAGTGGTTGATCCTGTGACATTCTTCAAGCTTCAAACTCTCCAATAACAACGCAGAATTCGCCAAACCCACAAGTCCTTTGCCGGAAACAAGCAAGCATTTGTTCAGAGAGACATGCTTCAGATCAGGACAACCACTTCCAACAGCTTCAAGCCCAGCATCAGTCATCCCTCTACACGACGTTACCGATAAAGACTTCAGTTTCTTCATCCCTTTTGCATTTCCCATGACCCAGAAGCCTTTCTCATTCACTCCTTGAAGCCCATGAAGCACAAGATCAGTAACCGCTGCTCCATAATGTCCAAGAATAGCAAGAGACAGGCCTGTTACGTTCAGCATCTGAAGTTTCACTTTCGTCAAGTAAGAACCAGCTTGTGCCAAGAGGAAAGCAACTCCTTGATCTCCAATGCGTGGGCAGCTCCTGATAGAGATAGATCTCAGATTAGTACAGCGTCTCGCAATAGCTCTTAGACCCTCGTTGCCAACACCGGAGCAGGAGTCAATCGTCAGATCACTTAGATTCTTGCAGCTCCCGGAGATTGCAACAAGACCCTTGTCAGTTACTCCAGGACATCTTGAAAGGTCAAGCTTCTCGATCAAAGGACATGACCTAGCGATCTCAGACAGACCTTTATCACTAACTGCAGGCAGATTCCAAAGAGACAGAACCTTAAGAGATGGACAACCGTGTGCTATCGAACCAAGACCAGCATCTGTTACTTTGCTCTCAAAACCACTCCCACGGATTTGAAGCTTACCCAAACCTCCACGTGTTGATGTCCCAACTGAGATAGCTGCTAACCTCAGATCCGTAGCTTTGTTACCTTCCAGACTCCTTGACAAAAACCCATCACTCTCCACTTCTTGAAGAGATTCATTGCTTGTGATACTACTCAGAAGGTTAAGCCAGTGCTTGGAGACACAAGCGCATGCGCTTCTTTCTTGACCAGAAGGCAAGCGTCTGAGAATCTCGAATAAGCACTCGTCAGGCAATACTTCGATGGAAGTTTGCTTTTGCTCGAAGCCGCTGTAAAGTGAGGGTGCAGCGACGCGTAGTCTCTTGCGTGGTGGGAGGTATACACCAGGACAGCTCCCTGGAGATAGATGCATAGTTCCCCCATTGAAATAATCTTCGTCACCTATGATCAAAACAAGTAAAAATCAATACTTTTCTATCAGAATCTCAAGTCAGAAACAGAGCACATCCACGAAACAGAGCACATCCGCGAAACAGAGCCAGGGAGAGACTAAACGAGATCAGACTCAATTAAACAAGTAAAAATCAATTCTTTCACTATCGAAATCTCAACGAGAGGTACATTCACAGTGTCAAGCATCTTACTCACTACTCAGATGCGATAAAACTCATGAGAACACTACACGAAACCTAATGAAACAGAGCACATCAACGAAACAGAGCCAGAGAGAAAGACTAACGAGATGAAGCCCTATTAACAGAATCAAAAGCATACCACTAAAGCTGAAGATTCCAGACATGATTCGAACACCGTTTGAAGAAAGAGAACGAAGAAGACAATAAACAGAGCAGAGACGATGTTGAATTGAGGTCGAAGAAGGCTGAGATTCATGAAATGTGAATAACCCTAGAAGAATAGGGCAAAAAGGAGAAGAGGGTTTGCGGAAGGAAGAAGAAAGATTGAAACTTTTTGAGAAATGATAGAGAGATGCAGAAACTGTGAAAGTTCTTATGGGGAAGATGACGGAGGCTTACGGTGGGGGTTAATGTAGAGGATAAAAACACTTAAGTTCAGTGTATACACCCGCGAAAGTCGGGTTTCTTCGCAAGCTTCTTTGTTCCCAGACAGGCCCACCCAACCCAATTGTAATCATATTATTATTTTTAAGTTTTCCGACCAGCTAAACATTATTATTGATATTACTTTAATAAAAACAGGATAGTTTATTTCATAAAGTTTTAAAGGTTGACGAAAAAGGCTGAATACATTCAAGGAATGGCATAGAAATGTCGCATACATGCATTGTTGACAAAAATTAACATCGAGAGATCGACTTCGTTGAATTTTTTCTCATACTATATTGTTTTAGTTGGAGGAATTTTTAAACATGACTGCAGCAACATTATTTATCGTTTATTTGAAAAATAGTATCAAATGTTGGGTGTCTTGTAACATTTTTTTTAATAATGTTATAGGCTTTAAAAGAATAATGTTATGTATGAGGATAGCATAGTCTAGATCCATGCTAATCTTAAACTTGATAAGTCCAACATTTGAAAAATAAATAGAGCATATGTGTCAGAATATCATCTTTTAGAATATATACTGAATTCTAGTTAAGAAGTTTCTGGACCAAAAAATAGAGGGATTTGTTTAGTCATAAGTTTTACAACATGATTTCAAACAACATAAATCACTGTTATTCGATAATTGATAATAAATTTGGATTAAATTTGATATTATTAGTATGATATTAATTAAGGTAGTCAGGGAACCGTGTGACTCTAATTAACTCTCCATTGTCCGCCAGACAATTTCTAATCAACTCTCCATTGTCCACCAGACAAATCTATATCTGAGCTAAAGTATTCATTATAACTCATAAATCATAAATCATAATAACCATTCTATCTCTTACTAAAAAATATAGACTTAGTCTTAACTCTTTAGTATTTGCTATAATGCTATGTACCCATTTAATTGAACACTTAGTTAGTTGAGTTGTTTGTTATGATATTCATGTATTGCATCTAGATATGGGTATTATTACTAGTTGTCATATTATTAATTAAAAGTTGTGAGAACAAAATAAAATAAAATGCTGGTGAGGTTTTTTTCTGTAGCACGAATGCTGGTGAGGTTATAAAAGAAGTAGCCCATTTATTTATTTTTTGTGAACTTTGACAAAAAAGATTGAACACGTTGAAGGAGGAAATCGTTCGCGTACATGCATTGTAGTAGACAACCCAATGGTTTGATTTTAAACTGTTGTAGACAAACCAATGAATTGGAAGATTGAGTTCTTTGAATTTATATAGAATTTATAAACTGTTTAGAAAAAAAAATATTAAAGGTATTAATGTATAAGCATTTATATATTTGTATCGGTTTAATCATAAACCATGTAATTGATATTAGTACGAGATGTAAACCGAGAATACAACAACAAAATATTATTATTAATTATTAAAAAAGCAGAAGAGATAAGCATATATTATTTCGTAAAGGGGAGAGCTGAAGGTTGACAACAAAGACTGAATACATTGAAAGAATGCCAAAGACATGTCGAATGCATGCATTGTTGTTGACAAAACATAACATTATCATAGTATTATTTTAGTTGAGGAAGCTTAAGACATGACTGTCACAACAGTGTACATTATTTGAAAATAGTATCAAATGTTGGTTGTCTCGTGACATGTTTTTTTTAACGATGTTATATTTGAGGATAACATAGTCCAAATCCATGCTAATCTTATATTTTACAAGTCCAAGCTTCGATTTATGAATCAGTTAAAAAGAAATACTGGTAGAATATGATATATTTCATACTTTTAATCATGGAGTTTTGGTCTCTTTTTCTCAAAACAATTATAGAGTTTTTGAACAAAATAGGGGTTTGTTTAATCATAGTTCATAGATTTAACAAGAAGATTATTTCAAAGAAAATTAATATTTTTTATTCAATAAGCGATTGTAATTTTTGCATTAGAACTAGAAGTGGTGTTATTAGATATAATATTAATACGGGTAATCATGGAATTGTGAGATTTTAATCAACTCTCCTTGTTCACTCACCAATCTACCTCTGAGCGCAAATATTCGCTAGAACTCATAATTACTCTTCTATATCTAAGTGAAAGACGATAGACTTCAGTCTTTGGTATTTGATATATACAAACTTACTCTAAAACCTATAAATCCAAAGGTTAAATAAAACATATATCGATTCTCTTAACCAAACTCAAGCGGTTGGTTCACTAATAGAAAAAAACCCAACAAATCACCATCATGTATGCTGATATCAGCTTAGCTAACAGTTAAACAATTAGCTCGTTGAGATGTTTGTTATGTTTTATCACTAGTTGCATCATCATTAGTTAACAAGATATGAGAACACAAAGAATTTAATATGCTGGTAAGGTTTGAAGAGAAGAAAAGGAAATAATATTATTGTTTGAAATCGACGAAAATGATGGTTAAAGGTTGACAAAAGAAGATTGAATTCATCGACGAAAATAATATTATTGTTTGAAGACATTGTTCGAGTACATGCATTGTAGACAAACCATTTTTTCGGTTTGTTGACAAAGCTGCGTTGGAAGGTTGAGATCTTTGAATTTTTACAGTTTTTTTTTTAGTTTGAAAGAACATTAACATGATTGTAACACCTTTCTGACAATATTTAAATTTGTTTAGGGGATATCTTTGACTCTATTCATTCATCTGTTTGCACTTGTTATATGGGAAATGCGTGTTCAATGTTTTCCAGAACTTGCTCTGTGCATGATTAACTGTACTACTCCTCGTTTTTTTGTTTCTCATTCATCGTACCTGGTTTTGTATGGATCATTCCAAAGAGAGATCGTGTTCATAGATATAGTATTCATACATGGATACGTAATATTATATCCATGCGAGGAAACCAAGGATGATGCTGAGAATGACGTACACGACAATGAACAAGGTCATTTTTATAATCGTCTAAGACATTTACAATTTGAAGATAATTAGCTTTCTCGCCGACCATACCAATAATTGATTTTGGTCAGGTTCTTAGAGCATCCCCATTGAGAGTTCAATGGGGAGGTTCACACAGTTTTTAAGAAAAAAAAAATATTAAAATAAGCAAAAAGTGTGAACCTGTTTCTTTGGGGTTCATGGCTCGCGATTGGCCCGATTTTTTTTTTTTTTTTTTTTTTAAAATCAAAATTCAGATAGAAAAAAAAAATATTAAAAAAATGCTCTGTGAACCCCATGTGAGGAATTCACTGATGTACATGCTCTTAAGGATCGGTAGGATACATGGTACGACCCAAGAAGCCACAATTCACGTATATATTATTTTCTATCAAAATATTCAAATACCCAATGTCCTAATAAAATGTCAATTTCCCAAATTATATCTAATTGTACATTATCGACATGCTTACTTGGAATAGACCGGAATGAGCGCCACATACATTGGTTTTAAACTTTTGATATTATACAATAATGAGTATTACAAATCAAGTATTAACACAGATTAAAAAATAATAGATAATAATGATGAATTGCATATTAATTATTATATTCTTAATTATTTCTATTAAATTTCGAAATTATTATATATGTTAAGTTAATATATGTATAATTTTTTTACTTTTGTTAATTTGCTTTATTTGATATTGATTTGTATTTTGTTTTGAAAAGAAACAGCTTTTTTATACTATTGATATTTTGAATATAATTATATAAATTAACAATTTGTCGTATTTCTATTGGTTGTTTTAAATCATACGTAGACGTTTTCAATGGCTTATAGCCTCAACTTTTTGAAATAAACAGTTTTTTTTTGTAATATTGATATTTTGAATATAGTAACATAAATTAACAATTTGTCGTATTTTTACTAGTGGTTTTAAATCCCGTGTGGACGCTTTTAATTGCTTATAACCTCAACTTTTATATAGTATAGAATAATGAGTATTACAAATCAAGTATTAACACAAATCAAAAACTTCTTTTGATGATTATAAATAAAATAAGAAAGAGGAAAATGAAGTTTCCATAAGTTGCAAATCAATCATACAAGCTCTCTTGCTCCCACAGACCTTTGGTTAATAAATATTGACTGATCCTATTATTCTGTACTCATCATGAACTGCGTAGAGATAAGAACTATATATGTTATGAGAACTTGGACAGAGTTTTAATGGGCTCTGTACATTTAAATGAGTAGAGACACTGAAACCATATCCGCTATGACGTGATGAAGCGTATTTATCCATGTGCCTTGTTTTCTACAAGCCCATATATAATGTAATCTTCCAAGTGGTCCCTTCCATTAAGGTTAGACGCAAAAACTTTGCCTTTTTCTCGTACGTACATCTAGAATGTCTTCATCACAAAATATCAAAAATTGGATCCCAATACTGTCCGTACTCAAAGATATTTGCTGCATCAATTATTCTTCCAGGTAACATAAAGCATATTCAGAGTTTGCCAAATTGTACATTAGAGAGGGTTAACTGAAAAATTGATTTTATGCAGAAACATTGATTTTCCTCATAAAACATATGTATTCTCAAATTTAAGGAGTTGTAAATTTTCATCTAGTACGTCTAGTGGCTGTCTCAGTTTATATATTCAAGGTTTTTATTACATCCTTGCATATCATTTTATTTATATACTTTTTTATAGTATCACTATCACATAACTGGTACATTTGACATAGGTTGGTGAATTCATTTATTTAAGCCTAAGGTTTAAATAGTTCTCTGACGTCTTCTTTAGGTTTGTAACATTGAATGCACAACTGACAACTAATTCTCCTAATATCAGTGGGCGTTACCGCCCGACTTACCGACATTTCTTTAGTTTTTTTTTCATAAGCTAGTGATTTAGTGATGTTCTTTACAAATATAACAAGATTGTTATTTTCAGTAACTACTAAAAAGATAATTCTTTATGATAAAACTTGATTAATGTACTAGCTAGTCTATTACATATATAAGGACATCAGGAGATTTTAGGACTCCGATCCTAGTTAATTCGAGGGAAATAGGTGGGAATTCCACAATCTTTAAAAATGTGAATTAATCTCATGCATTATTGGGACAAATTTAGGTTTATAAATGGAAAGGCATATTTGAAAAACTGAATATTTTAACATTTATACCAAAAGTTGTATTTTATACTTGGACTGTAAATTATGTCATATACTAATGGATATATTTTTTACATCCGTACGGGGGTTTTGTATTTATAAATCCATCTCTAAAACGAGAACCAAACTACGCAATATACCTATATTTTGGAGAGTACATGATTTGAACTTATGAGCTTCTAGGTTCTTATTAAGTAATCTAAAAGTTTTAACCATTCTACCTAAGTAGATGATTCAAACTTTTTTTCCAGTACTTATTTAATTTATTTTCACATCAAGCATGACAACTTAGAGAAAAGTAGATTGGAACTAAAAACCGTAGAAGGAATATAGTATTTTTTTTTTTTCGTAACACTAATGGAACATCGTACTTATATTATTACTCCCATGGAAAGAGAGAGAGGGGGGGGGGACAATAAATAACAGAAAATTAAGTAGAGAGGACTTGCAAAAGGCAGAGAGTCAAGTGAGTAGTTGAGATAGAGAGGTCAGAAAAGAGGAATTCTCTCTCTCTCTCACTCCTTTGTTGCGTTCATGTCAGAAAAAACACAGAGAAACTAAGATCCTCATCAATTTATAACATCCAAATGGTACATTCGAAGAAGTTCCGAGGTGTCCGTCAGCGTCAGTGGGGTTCTTGGGTCTCTGAGATTCGTCATCCTCTCCTGTCAGTTCTCTCTTCCTCTCTCTCTCAAACAAAAACATTCACATATACACACACATATATTATATACTGGTTTGCAGAATCGAGAGACTATAGTATATCCATATTCACTTTTGTTGTTATAGTATACATATTCTTATATCAATTATCCCTGAATTCATACATTCACATATTTAATTGGGTTAATTTGATAAATGGTCATATTGGAAAAAAACTGTTAGATTTCTAGTTAGAGGGTAGAGAAAGATAAGAAGGAAGAGCAGATAATATGGTTAGTTGTCAAATATATATATATATATATGATGAAGAGTATTCTCAACCAGGCTCTGATACCAAATGATGTAGCGGAAGCTTCTAGGGTTTGTGAATACTCTTCACAGTGCTTAATTAAAAGCTCTTAGGGTTGAGAATACTCTTCTCAGTGGTTCATAAGAACCTCTTTAGGGTTTGGAAATACTCTTTCCCGTGCGTAAAACGCTCGTATCAAAATCTCTTTTTTATTAAATCATCATAAACTGAATACAACTTTAGGCTTGACTGCCTATTTATAATAAATCACTAATCTTAGAAAACCCTAATCTAATTTAATATAGGAAAACCTTAAAAGAATAATAGTAAATATCCTATTAATAAGTAATAATAATATTTAGAATATATCCAAATATTCTCTGCATCAATATATATATATATTTGGGTTATGAGATGAAATTTCCCTATTTAATTTTGTTCATATACTTTCGAAGATTCATGCAGCTCATACGAGCATGTGTTTTTATTAATATCGTTTCCTCAGCTTCCTGCAATTAAGGAGACCACATTCATTAATGTTTAGAATGTGTACAATGCACGAAACCGAAGGCATTTTTTTCATATTGGTATGATGACATGACTTTTTTTTATGTTAGTGTGATGGCTTGATGTTTAACTGTGGTGTGATGGCGTGTTTAGAAATGTAATTTTGTGTTTACATAAATTGATAATAAATGCATTATAATCTTATGCGTATTATATATCATAATTGTATAAATTTCCTAATATTATATACGCATTTCTTTTCCAATTAGTACTCTTTGGCTAATTAAATCTGTTTATCTATTAATAATAGGAATCCTAATTAATTCGAAAAGGTTTGTGTTTTTATAGGTATCTCAGATCTTGTGAAAAGTTGCGATTGTTCGTTAAAAAGTTGTGTCTCTTCTTTACGAAAAGATACGACTACTTAAATGATTGTGTCTCTTCATCGTTAAAAATTACAACTGTTTAAATTGAAAAATTGCGACTGTTCGTTAAAAAATTGCGTCTCTTCTTTATGAAAAGATGCGACTAGCTTAAATGTTGTGAAAAATTGCGACTGTTCGTTAAAAAGTTGCGTCTATTCTTTATGAAAAGATGCGACTAGCTTAAATGTTGTGAAAAATTGCGACTTTTCGTTAAAAAGTTGCGTCTCTTCTTTATGAAAAGATGCGACTACTTAAATTGAAAATATGTGACTTTTCAAAGAGAGCTTTTCAAAATCTATAAATAGTCTATGTTTATACACTTCTGACACTAAAATTTTCGCAAATCTAATTGTTAGTAAAATGGTGAAAAAAATAGTTCTACATAGTTACTTGGTTACAAATTTTTTGAAGATGTTCAAATGAAACGTTGTCAACAAAAAATATTAGGAAGAGTTTTACGTGTTTGGATGGCAAAAAATCCTAAACGGAACAATGAAATTATTAGTCTTAATTTTCTTCTACTAGATGAAAAGGTTTGATTTTATGTTTTTTTTTTATATTTTGAGAAGTAGATTGTTGTATAATTAGATGTTTTTTTTGTTGCAGAATGATACAATTGTTGGTTCTATTAATAGTAAATATATCCAACAATTTGAAGAGTATCTAGATGAGAGAAACATTTTAATGATCACTGATTTTGAAGTTTGGAAATCATCAGATAATTATAAAATAACAAACCATCGGTTTCAATTACGAATCAATGATCAATCAAAAATTGAGATTATCAATGATCCACAAGTTTTGATTGATTTTGAGAAATTTGAATTTTTTAACTATGATCAATTTCGATTGTTAGCCAATTCAAATAAACAATTTAACGGTTGATTTTATACATTTTTAATAAATATCTTTGTATTATGTTATTAAATAATGTTTATATCATATAACAGATGTAATATGTGTTATAGAAGAAGAATAGCTCTTGAATATAGATGATATGGATATGAATTCAAAAGTAGTTATTGACATTATAATAGAATGATGAGTATTGACACTTTTTTAAGGAAATTAGTATCTTACAATAATATTGACATGAAAAATTAATGTTCTGATTAATAAATTACAGTGGGAGTAAAGTACGTCTCACTATCTGGGGTGAACAAGTTAGTAATTATATTAAGGGAATAGGCCAAAAAAATCCGAGAGGTTTAATTATTATAGTAACGAGTGTCAATCCTAAATTATATTCAGGTAAATTGAAATGTATTTTTGTTTTTACTATAGTAAATGCATCTGTTAAAGATTACTAACTAACAACACTGTAGGGTATTTATATCTGAATACAACATCCGCTTCGAAAATTAAATTTGATGACCCAATAAATGCCATCGATGATTTCAAACAAAGGTAAATTTATATTTTATTAATAATCACTAATTTTAACTTGTGGATATAACTAATACATATAAAAATAAATAAGAACACTCCCGAAAATAGAAGACAATATTCTTAATGGAAGAAGTTCTGTGAACTTAAGTCAACATATATTTATCACAATCTCCAAACCTATTGATATTCTTTCAGGAGAATTTGAACAGGTATAAATAAATACAATTATATTGTAAAAAATACAATTACTAAATTAATTTATACCGTAAAAAGAATAATATTTATTAATATTTATAAATGATAGTTACTAAAATACTTTAAAATAATATATTAATTTAAAATACAATTATAAGGGTGTGTGTTTTTGTAAGTAGATTAAATCTTGCAAAAAATTACGATTGTTCGTTAAAAAGTTGTGTCTCTTCTTTATGAAAAGATGCGACTACTTAAAAGGTTGTGTCTCCTCTTCAATAAAAGTTGCAACTGTTTAAATTGAAAGAGTGTGTGTTTTTATAGGTAACTTAAATCTTGTGAAAAATTGCGATTGTTCATTAAAAATTTGTGTCTCTTCTTTATGAAAAGATGCGACTACGTAAAAGGCTGTGTCTCTTCTTTGATAAAAGTTGCAACTGTTTAAATTGAAAAGATGTGACTTTTCAAAGAGAGCTTTTCAAAATCTATAAATAGTCTATGTTTATACACTTCTGAAAGTAAAATTTTCGTTAATCTAATTGATAGTAAAATGGTGAAAAAAATAGTTCTATGAAGTTATTCGGTTACAAATTTTTTAAAGACGTTCAAATGAAACATTATCAACAAAAAAATAGTAGGAAGAGTTTTACGTGTTTGGATGGCCAAAAATCCTAAACGAAATAATTAAATTATTAGTCTTAATTTTCTTTTACTAGATGAAAATGTTTGTTTGTATGTCGTTTTTATCTTAAGAGAAATAGATTATTGTATAATAGCAATCTAAATTAATGTGAAGATTTATATTTTTGTAATTTAAGAGTTGTGGAAAATGTCACAAGAAGTTGCATCATTTTGTTTGTATGCAGTTGCAACTTTCTAAACTTGTAAATAACTGTTTTAACTGAATTGTGGATGTATTTGTTAGTTTTTTATTTTAGAATTTTGTATTTATTTTTATTATGAAAAGGTGCATCTAATAGTTACGAACATTGATATGAAATGCTGTATCAATTACTTGTGTCTTTTCAGTATCTATATATAATATTTGTTTAAAACTCTATTGTTTTTCTATTTCTTAAACAAGCATATCTTATATTTTCCATTTATCAAATAACGTTCGGTAAATGTATATCAAAACTTTAATAATTCACTTTTAATTTTCAGTATAATATATCTATCTTCAAAAGTACGAAGAGTGGCTAATACATTTTTGCATCATCAAAGATCTATTATTCCATTATTCTTCAACAAAGAAGATTATTTTGCATAGTCTTATAATTTTTTATATTACTATATTAATTAAACTAGAAAAGAAAATTCAAATAGAGTTTTATGGGAACGATTTTCGTCTATTTTAAATATTTTTCATTATTTCTTTCGTCTATATATATACATCCATATATTAACATATTATAAAAAAAATGAAAAATGATGGAATTATCTTTTAACAATCATAATTTTTTGTTCACCCATTTTGAAAAAGACACAAATGAAAATATATATCTATGTATTAATTATGAAATATTAGATACAAAATAACTTGGAAATAAATAATGTAAATGCTTCAAAGACTCGAAAATGATTGAATATATTTTTAGGACCAAAATAAGTTGAATAATTTTTGATCTATTTTATAAAGTTTTCTATTACAATTCTTAAATTTGTTTTTCATAAAATAAGTTCTCGTGCGACATCGCACGGGTTCCTTACCTAGTATATATAGTAATAATTAATATATAAAGCATATACGGTACATCCTTTCATTAATAACTGAAACAACCTTCCTAGCTAGTAATAAATTTGGTACGGAGTGAACGCTATTATAGACCTTACTCAAAAGAAAAGAAGTTTACTAACGTACATTATTTCATAGTTCATATGATGTGTATTTTTCCTTTTTTGTAATCAACACATCAGCATCACTAGTATTAATACCACTATATGTCATAATTATCTTTGATACTCTAATTTAGTTATTTATAAGTGTTTTGTGTGATCAGGAAGAGAAGAGTGTGGCTAGGAACGTTCAACACGGCGGAAGAAGCGGCTAGAGCCTACGACCAAGCCGCGGTTCTAATGAACGGCCAGAACGCAAAGACAAACTTTCCCGTCATCAAATCCAACGGTTCGGTCTCTCCGGATGTTAACTCTCCGTTATCGGAACTCCTAAACGCTAAGCTAAGAAAGAATTGTAAAGACCAGACACCTTATCTGACGTGCCTCCGCCTCGACAACAACAGCTCGCACATTGGCGTCTGGCAGAAACGCGCCGGGTCGAGTTCAAGTCAAAACTGGGTCAAGCTTGTTGAGCTCGGCGACGGCGTCAACGCAAGTGCTAGTGATAGTGGGACTAATAAGATGGAGAAAGGAAACGACGACGTTGAGGAAGAAGATCAGATGGCAATGCAGATGATCGAGGAGCTCCTTAACTGGACATGTCCTGCTTCTGCATCCATTTCAGGTCTTAGTTAGACATTCATAACAAAACAGAAGGAAAATGATTAAATACTTTCCGATTAGTAAATGATAATCTAATGATCGAAATATATAAGTAAACATCTGCGTAAACATTTGTTCAAATATACATATTATATTGTATGTATAAGTTTGTCTGCATGTATTCTGTATACGTTATAAATAAACATTTCTATCTTATTTTAAAGAATTGATCATATTGTTTTAAACTAAAAAAGGAGAAAAGAATTGATCATATAATCATGTGGGAGTTATCATCGACATGATTTAAATTTTTACACAGAGGAGAACGACTAGACATGATAAGAAGGTACAAATTAAAGGACAAATAATTGATTGCTTAGCTAAAGAAAAGTGAAAGATAAATGTGAAAGAGACTAGTCACTCAATTTAAACCTGCTAATTAGTTTCTTGTGATTAGTATGTTGAATAGAGACATAGCTAATCTTCAAAAAATAGGCGGTAACTGAGAACTTTATATACGTCGTCTAACTATTAGATGGATTAATATTCATGGCTTAAGTGGAGTATATCACAGCTTGAAGATTGTAGTCTCTCTTAGTCTTTTCTCTTTCAAAAAGGTTAGTCAAACTTCCTCATGCCGAGGCAATGGGAGACATACATGATGGAGAATACTCTGAGAAGAAGATATACAGATTGTGTTAGTTAGCATGAAAGGAAGAAACGGAGAAAGACGTCGGGCCCTGCCAAAAAGAGAGAGAGAGTGGGGTAAAGCGGGAATAATTCAAAGGCAAAGGCTTATATGAATTTTCTTTTCAAAATCCAAGCCTTTGAATTATTCCCGCGTTACCCCACTCTCTCTCCCTCTTTTTGGAAGGGCCCGACGTCTTTCTCCATTTCTTCCTTATAAAGGAACGTACGCGCGAAGTCCAAAGAACGATGCCTTCTGTATATCTTCTTCTCAGAGTATTCCTCAACTTCCTTTCTCTTTCTCTCTAGATGTGCTCTGTTGTTTTCTTTTTTGTTTCTTTTGTACGTCTCTAACGTTTCTGTGACACTGCACCAGAATACATGAAAGGTATGGATAGGAGGAGTAGCGATGCAGGTTCCCTTGTAGATTCCATCAAAGCAAAACTGGAATATCTGTCTCCTCTTTCCAACAAGTGTTGTATCTACAAGGTACCCAATAGGCTCCGCAGGCTAAACCCTGATGCATATTCACCTCGGCTTGTGTCTATTGGTCCGTTTCATCACGGTAAAGAAGAGCTTCAAGCCATGGAAGAGCACAAATACAGGTACTTGCAGACCTTTCTCCATAAAACTAAAATAGGCTTTAGTTTATTAGAGCAACTTGTTGGAGTTGCAAGGACGTGGGAAGAGAATGCTAGGAGTTGTTACGCAGAAGATGTTGAACTTAACAGCGATGAATTTGTGAAAATGTTAGTTGTGGATGGGAGCTTCTTGGTTGAACTTATTCTGAGATTTCGTTATGATCAGCTGAGCGTCGAGAACGATCGCATATATGGGAAGCCATGGATGATTTCTGACGTGTTTCGTGACATGGTTTTGATAGAAAACCAGTTACCCTTTTTTGTGGTGAAGAGTTTGTTTGATCTCTTGTATGTTGACTACCAACAAGGAACACATTCAGTCTTACAGATTATTCATCCCTTCTTCAGTGATTTCTTGCCCAACATTGATGTTGCAAACTTTAAATCAGAGCCAGATCATTTTGTTGATTTCTTAAGGTCTTTTTATCTGCCAAAGGTTCCAATGAAACTGGAAGAAACCACGTTGAAGGTCTTGGATGCACCGGAAGCAACGGACCTTGACAATGCTGGTGTTAAGCTCAAGCCAGCAGAGAGCACTAGTTGTTTTCTTGATCTTAAATTTGCTGATGGAGTGCTGGAGATTCCTACTATCACCATCGATGATTTAACTGAACCCCTCTACAGAAACATCATTGTGTTCGAACAATGCCATTGCTCAGATAAGATCTTCCTCGACTACATCATACTGCTCAGTTTCTTCATTAGATCCCCTGCAGATGCTGACTTACTCATCCGCAGTGGGATCTTTGTGAACTATCTTGGAAACGCAGAAGATGTTTCAAAGTTGCTCAGTAGCATCCGCCAAGAGGCTATAAGTACAAGCACTCACTTTCAGAGACTCTCTGAGGACCTACACGCTTACTGCAACACACCATGGAACACATGGAAGGCGGTTCTGAGACGTGACTATTTCCAAAATCCTTGGTCAGTTGCTTCTGTTTTGGCTGCTGGGATTCTCCTCATCCTCACTTTCATACAAGCTATATGCTCTATCCTGGCCTTGTGAGTTACCATCTTTTGACTCCATGTCCAATGCGGAAGATGAAGATGATGACGTTTGATATGTTTTCTTAGCATATCTTGCCTTGTGAGTTACCATCTTTTGACTCCCTTGCCAATGCGAAAGATGAAGATGAAGACGTTTGATATGTTTTCTTGATTTGCTTTATTACAACCTTGGGATTTCATGTTTAAGTTGCTTGGGGTTTTTTTTAGTACTATGAATTTGTGTTTTGCTTTATTACAATTTGGCATTTCTTGTTTAAGTTGATTAGTTTTATTTTCAGTATTATGAATTGTTGTTTTTTTTTTTAAATTAAATTTGGTTAAGACAACATAAACCGTATTAAGCTATGACAAAAAAAATAACGATATCATTTGTGTTATGAACTTCAAACCCATGATCAGGGGCGGATGCACGTTGAGCACTACGGGGTCACGTGCCCCCAACTGATTATATAAATTTTGTGTTTTAATGTTAGTGCTATTTGATCGAATAGCTTAGTTGTTTCAATGTGTCCCATTTCTACCTAGTGTGAGTGTTCGATTGCCATTACCAGAAGCTTTTAATATAACATTTTGTTTATGGCATCTATTCTCTATGTGCATTTAATTTGTTTTGCATCATTTTTTTTCCGCTTCTTGCTCTTTAAAATTAGTTCATGCTTTTATTCAGGTTTTTTTATACTAGATAAGTCGGTAGAGAATAAAACTTTTAAACAACCTTAGTATTTTTCCATGAACAAAAAGATGATTCAAAAAAGAAAAATTGATACTTTAAAATAAATATTTAACTATTATTTTGCTATATATATAACAGTGTGCCCCCAATTAAAATAGTTTTTAGATCTGCCACTGCCCATGATGCACTTTTATTGGTTCATATCAGTGAGATCAACAGAGTCATAGACAAACGTGAACAAACTAAGCTAACGTTTGTGTCATAGACAAACATGAACATAACTTATGGTTCTCTCATTAACTCGATGTACTGATCATGTAACAAGACTAAGCTATAGCGGTATGATAGTTTGTGTTATGGTTCTTTCATCCTTTCTAACATTGATTGTCTGTGTTATGGTGGAGGAAGCAGACACTGTAATATGTCCCGCGGGACGACCCGCGAGGACCTACTAATATAGCGGTATGGAATTGGTTAGGCATATCGGAGACCGCAGCCCACGCGGGCCTAATCTACTATGACCCGCTTCATGACGAACCTATTGCAGAACGGGACGAGATGGATAAAACTGTTTGACTTCACTATTCACAAGCCAATCAATGAGAATCCCACGCATGCTCGGACTGATATCTCGTTGAACTTGCACCATATAGCTAAGCTAGTTGAAGGTCTTTGTTCAAGCTTGCGGGAGCTAGAAACCGAGAAGAGTTTTATCTTTACATACGGAGTTCGGATCACTTTTTGGGCTATGAAATTCATGATATAACTGTCGACGTGTCAGCTATTTGGTACCGAGTGTAAAGATCTAATTTTAATGATTCAAAATGCAGAAGTATAATCAAGATTTTCCACCGAATTAAAGGAACAGTCAAGATTAAAGAATATATTTACTGATTTCATTGTTGTGTTTCATCCTCGCTCTGAAAATGTTGAGTCAGATTTATTAGCTAAGATTACAAAAGCTTTTTATAAGAAATTGTATAACATTGTTTTCTCTATTCCGGTACAATTTCTAACACTATTCCAAATTTGATAATAAAATGACCGTTGTGATAAAAATTAGAAAAGTGCTGTGAAAAAATGAATATTTAGGCTTAATATATTTTGAAAAAAACTTAGGTTTACTCTTATGGTGAACCTTTAAATTCACCCCTACTCTAGTAACCAACCAAAGTGCCAACTAGATTAATGATTAAAAATATTAAATATTTTCTAAAAAGCCAAAATAATTATAAATAAAAAAATATATCAATTTTAATAATGCTAGTGTCCCTATCTAAACCCTAAACTCAAACTCTATACCCTAAAATCAAATTCTAAACTCTAAATAATAAATTATCAACCTAAACTCTATACCCTAAATCCAAATCAAAGATCCTCAACCAAAATCATAAATCATAAACCAAAAATCTAGACCCTAAACATAAACCTATACCCTAAACCCAAACCTAGACTTTAACCCCAAACAGTAAATCTTATACCTTAATTCTAAAATCAAAATAATAAACCTAAACTATAAGCCCTAACCCAAATCCAAGACCCTAAATCCAAACCATACTATTTAGATTTAAAGTCTAGGATTTGGATTTAGGGTATAGGTTTATGGTTTGGGTTTATAATTTTGAATTTGGGTTTAAGGTATACAATTTAGATTTCTGATTTAGGGTTTAGGGTTTAGAATTTGGGTTTAGGATTTACGATTTGGGTTTAGAATCTTGGATTTGGGTATAGGGTCTAAATTTTTGGTTTAGAGTATATGATTTGGGTTTAGAGTATAAGATTTGAATTTATAGTATATAGTTTTAGTTTATAATTTAGGGTTTATAGTTTAGAATTTAGATTTAGGGTATAGAGTTTGATTTTATGGTTTAGATAGTAGCACTAGCATTAATAAAAATTGACACTACTTTAGTTTTTAATTATTTTGCTTTTTTTTGAATCATTTAATGTTTTTAAATCATTAATCTAGTTGACATTTTGATTAGTTATTAAAAGATAAGTGAATTTAAAAGTTCACCACATAGAGGTGAACCCAAGTTTTTCTCATATATTTTCTTCTGAAAATATGGGTTACTTTAAACGATAACCCCTATTTTTTATTTTCAAAACTTGGCCTTTGAATTATTGCTAAGTCCGGCTATTGTGGAACCTTGACTGCGCGCCAAAAGTAAAGATCTTCTCTTGGAAAGTCCTGAAGAGAGCTTTACCGGTCGGATAACGTTTACTTGAACGACATATCCTTATTGACCCTCAGTGTAAGAGATGTGGATGCTCTGAATCTATCACTCACCTCTTTTTCACTGTCCTTTTGTCTCAGATATTTTAGCATGTATTTATGCGTTTGCGTTTGTTTGCTTAGTGTTGATCAAGCTCCTGAGAGGAACACAATGGCTGCTGATATGTTAGCCAAAGATGCTTAAATTGCGTTGGGACAAATTGTTGTTGGTGGTGGTGCTCTTAATGCCCTCAACTAACTTCTTCTACTTGTTCAACAGAAAAACCAAGGAGTTATTGCCGCTTTAACCACTCTCTGACTCTCGCTCTCTCTTTGGCAGGGCCTAACGTCTTTCTCCGTTTCTTCCTTTCAAACGAACATACGCTCAAACTCCAAAGAACACGTGAGAAACGTTCCTTCTGAAAAGTCTACTACTGTGCTTACTTATCTAACTAACACAGTCTGTATATATCTTCTTCTCAGTGTATTCCTCTCAACTTACTCTCTCTTTCTCTCTAGATTTGCTCTGTTTTTCTGTTTCTTTAATACGTCTCTAAACGCTTCTGTGACATGGAAGGTATGGATTGGAGTAATGAAGGTGCAGGTTCCCTTGCAGATTCCATCAAAGCAAAGCTGGATTCTCTGTCTTCTCTTTCAAACACATGTTGTATCTACAAGGTACCCATTAAGCTCCGCAGGCTTAACCCTGATGCATATTCACCTCGGGTTGTTTCTATTGGTCCGTTTCATCACGGTAAAGAAGAGCTCCAAGCAATGGAAGAGCACAAATACAGGTACTTGCAGACCTTTCTCCCTAGAATAGGCTTTGGTTTAGAGCATCTTGTTGGAATTGCAAGGACGTGGGAAGAGAATGCTAGGAGTTGTTACGCAGAAGATGTGGAACTTAACAGCGATGAGTTTGTGAAAATGTTAGTTGTGGATGGGAGCTTCATGGTTGAAATTATTCTGAGATTGTGTTATCCTCAGCTCATAGGCGAGAACGATCGCATATATAAGAAGCCATGGATGATTAACGACGTGTGTCGTGACATTGTTTTGCTAGAAAACCAGTTACCCTTTTTTGTGGTGAAGAGTTTGTTTCATCTCTTGTCTTTTGACCACCAACAAGGAACCGATTCAGTCATACAGATTATTTATTACTTCTTCAGACGTTTCTTGACCAACACTGATGTTGCAAACTTTAAATCAGAGCCAGATCATTTTGTTGATCTTTTAAGGTCTTTTTATCTGCCAGAGGTTCCAATGGAACTAGATGAAACCACATTGAAGGTCTTCAGTGCACCGGAAGCAACGGACCTTGACAATGCAGGTGTTAAGTTCAAGCCAGCTGGGACCAGTAGTTGTTTACTTGATCTTAAATTTGCTGATGGAGTACTGGAGGTTCCTACTATCAGCATCGATGATTTCACGGAACCCATCTACAGAAACATCATTGTGTTCGAACAATGCCATTGCTCAGATAAGATCTTCCTCGACTACATCATACTGCTCAGTTCCTTCATCAGATCCTCTGCAGGTGCTGACTTACTCATCCGCAGTGGGATCTTTGTGAACCAGCTTGGAAACGCAGAAGATGTTTCAAAGTTGTTCAATAGCATCTGCCAAGAGGTTTTGAGTACAAAATCTCACTTTCAGAGCCTCTCTGAGAACCTAGGCGCTTACTGCAACACACCATGGAACAGGTGGAAGGCGGCTCTGAGACGTGACTATTTCCAAAATCCTTGGTCAGCTGCTTCTGTTGTGGCTGCTGTGCTTCTCCTCATCCTCACTTTCATACAAGCTATATGCTCTATCTTGGCCCTGTGAGTTTATACCACAGGTACTTACATCTTCTGGGATATCATTTTTGGAGCCCAAACTCAATCAATAATTTTTTTATGGAATGTAATAAATATTTGTATTATCAGAACAGACATCAGTCAAGTCCTGACATGACTTTTGTACTGAGTCTTGCCATGGCTTGAGCTGAACTACTTGCTTTGTTAAGTCCCCTCTCTTAATGTATAAAAATTATGTCTTGTCTTACAATTTTTACATGGTCTTATGAAAGTAGAATTGTAGCATCAGAATATACATCGTTCAGACCCTGACATGACTTTGTACGAAATCTTGCAATATCTTGAACTATTTCCTTTGTTAAGGGGACTAGATATACATTCTTTTAAAAATATATGTTTAAGGCAAGGAGACTATCTCAATGTGTCAAAATCATGTTTGATTTTACAATTTTCACATGAGATGGCCTTGCCTAGTAGAGGCAAAAGTGATGTCATCACCTGATGCAAGTGTTGAAGCCAGAGAGATGTGCTGACTTGGTTTTGCCTTAGGCTATGTCTTTTGGTCACATCAGGAGAACTCAACCTGGTTTCATCTTGAGAAGAGTGTTGTGACACGTTCGGGAGATGTTAGTGTTGCCACTATGAAACTGTAAACAGAATGAGACCAAACTCATTGTCAGTTTTTGCTTACTCTCTTAAACACTCAGGAGATATGAGCAATGAAACCTACCTTTTCTTGGTTATACTTGTTCCTTATAGCAACAAGGGTGATTCCACTGTTGTTGAGCTGCAAATCCTCCATTGCAAGCACTGTGTTCTTAAGAGCTGGTGTCTCATATCTAGTATAGTGCTGTAGAGTTGAGTTCTGTAAGCAATAAGCATTCACATAAGCAAAACTATCTTCCTTTAGAAAAATATAATTAATGTGAGCTCACCCAAGGATGCTTAGATTGGTCAAGCGTCCATCTTGCTAAGAAAACAGCTGAGGCAGCAATTAAAGACGGCAAGAAGCTTAGAAAACTATATTCAACAAGAGTTAACTCTGCAAGATAGTTTGCTAAGGACTTCATCTCAATGTGGTGAGCCTGATCAGACGCTTTAGCTGCTTGAATGAACCGCCTGAAAGCAGAAGAAGCAAAATGACTTTATGTTACATACTGTTTTATATTGAAAGTAAATGTAGCGTTTAGTGTTTTTACCTGAGAAACGTTTTGGTGGTTGGAACTGATAACCGAAAGTGCAGAAAGTTTAGAACTTGAGTCTCCATGGCCACTACTTCAAGTCTTGTGTATGTATTGTCGGTAATGAAGCAAAACTCTTCCAACCTTGGTGCACATTTCTCTTCATATTTCCTTCAGAGACTCAACAAGAAAAATGCATGCCTTAGTTAATTCACTTGTGCTGACATTTTTAACACTCATTGCAATGTGAATGTTAGAAGTGAAACTCACGAGGCTATAAGCATGCAAGTGACACCAAGAAGCTGTAGCCTCTGTTTTTCAATGTAATTATTGGACATAAACCGATCAATAAGGTTCACTGCAAGGTAAAGCGTATCTGAAGCCAGCTTGTACTCTTCAGAAACCTGCAAAGAAATAGGCATTAACAGAGTTTCTTACTCTTAACACATTCTTTGAAGCAGTAGTAGTACACTTTGAAATTCTTGCTCCACATTGGTTTAATACCTCCACAAGCCAATCAATGAGAATCCCACGCATGCTTGGACCGATATCTCGCTGAACATGCACCATGTAGCTAGTTGAAGGTCTTTGATCAAGCTTTACCAACAAAAAAACAGAGTCTCAGTATGTTATCATCTAGTGGAAAGATATAAGTAAGACATCATTTTAGTTCAAACCTCTGCAACATGAAAACTGTCATACATATCTGCAGCATATAAGCTACAAAACGTAGGATCTTGGTCATTGGAATCAATATCTACAGACTTGAGATAGCCTGTGACATCAAATTTGTCTTCTTCTGCAAAATTCAGAGTATATATTTGAGAAACATAGAGTTGGTATTTGCTTCATTTAATATGATTCTCTGATATGTTCTAAAATATGATATATGGTTAATTGTATTTTTTCAGCATTTTGAATTATTTAGTTCAGTTTCTTACTTTGATCTCCATCTTCGGAGTTTGTAGCAAACTCAATCATCCTAATCTTTGACAAATCTTCTGCTAATTTTGATTTTTCAACATCCACATCTCTGCCTCTCTTTCTAGCCTGTCACATTATATGTTAAAGAGTCAAGAACGTAATTCAAAACACCAACACGCCTCTAGATTCTTGGATGATTATCACGTTACACGTATCATATCACTATATCAATAAGAAGGTACTTCTAAGGAATCGTTACCTTAGCATTGTTCCCATCCAAACAGGCCAAAGTGTTAGTCACATCCTTGAGCACCGCACGTTTCTTATGTTGACAAACTTTTATATCATCTGATGCCATTCGTTTTTTAAGCTTTGGTGCCTGTTTAAAAGTGGGTTTCGATGGAGATATCGACGCTCCTAAGGCCTTCGCTCGTGATCTAGTGACTCTCACATTCTCTTGTCCAGTTTTCGCAGTAGAGATTGTTTCTTTGTTAGCCTTAGATTGCATTGAAGAACCTCTACGCATGATTTTATTATTTTATTATGTGAAAGAAACTAGCCACTCAATTTAAACCTGCTAATTAGTTTCTTGTGATTAGTATGTTGAACAGACATAACTAATCTTCAAGAAAACGTTACGCGGTAACTAAGTACTTTATATACGTCTAATGATTAGGCGGATTAATTATATTCATGGCTTAAGACTTAAGTGGAGACTAGGTGTCAATATTATTTTATTTATTATATATTAACTAGATATGAGCCCGTTGCGTTGCAACGGTTTTTTTTATATATTTTAATTTAATAAAAGCAGAAAATAATAAACTATTTTATTATAATTTTAAGATTGTTTTTTACATAAGTTATGAAGATTTATTTTATATTTAAAAACAATTGTTCTATATAAATTTAAGTTAATACATGTATTTTATATATCATGGTTCATAGACGAATTGTTATCAAAATTGTACTTAGATTAGAGAAAAACTATCCACTTTCTTATGAAAAAGAAACTGAAAGTCAAATAACACCAGTTGAGACAATTACATATGTAAAAAAGCTTCTTAAGTGCATTGTACACAACAACAACAATGCAACAGTCATGTACCCAAACTTCACTGATGCTGGTGTCAAACATACCGTCATTGGTAAAAAGCTAATGATTACATAGTTCAGATTCAGCATTATAATAAAACCAGTCTAATGAGTAAAATCCTTTTTTTGGCGAACATAAAAAGAATAAAAATCTATTTCACGATAGTTCTTGGATGATTTTTCATTATATTGATGACTTATTTTAAGAATAGTTATGTTGTCTTCCATAAATTTTAATTCGTATTTTTGTTTCAATAATCACAGTGTTTTAAACAATTTATTAGTTTTTCTTTGTTTTTTAACAAATACTTCACTTTTAATTATTTTTTAAATAAATATTAGTTATAGTTAATTAAAACATATAAAACTGTGAACTCTCTCTATATTGTTTAAGACTAATGTTACACAACATCAATCAATATGTATTATTGATATATCAAATATATTGCTAGATAAAATATCAAATTTGATTGATTTAACATCGATAGTGTGATTTTAACTTATTTTTTCTATATATCATATATTACTGAAAACTTCTTAATATATAGTATTTTGTAGAAAACCATTGTCGTTATGTTTTAAGAATCTAATGCTCTATAGTTATATTGATTTTTGATAGTACGGCCTATAACTGTAAAACATGACTTGACAAATATAGACAACCTCTTTTAAGTTGTAACATTTAATTTTGTTGACATTAGATAGCTAACTCATACATGGAATATATATTTTCAGTTTGAAATACGATCTTGCATATGTTGGTCTAGGAATAAAAATTCATTTTCACACATAACTTTCAATTAGGATTTCTGTTTCAATTACCTAGGTCTTCTCTTTGATTTAAATTCTTTAATAGTTTACCTACAATAATAAAACCAATTTTCTTAGTAGCATGGAAAAATCTATTTTTCCATGTATCTTTCGGTTAAGATTTATGCTTCAATAATTAGTAATCTTATATATAAGTAATCTTATATTTGATGTTAATAATGGTAGTTTTTTTTTGGGTTTATGATTTCTTAAAAAGGAAATTAACTATTTAAATAAGAAAGTTGACTATTTATAAAAAATATTTGAAATTATTATTCTACAAATATTTTTTATTAGGATTTGAAGAAATAAAAAATACTATTAAACAATAGTTTACAATTTTCTTCTGTTCAAGATTACAGAGAAGAACAACTACTATCAAATATTTTTTACAATTTTATTTTCTTATTGTAGATTATTTTCGTTTGTGAGTTTTCTTAAAACGAAATTAACTATTTAAATAAGAAATTTGATTATTTATAAAAATATATTTGAAATAATTATTCTAAAAATATTTCTTTTGATTAGGATTTGAAGAAAGTAAAACTACTATTAAACACTCTTTTACAATTTTCTTCTGTTCAAGATTATAGAGAAGAACAACTACTATCAAATAAATTATTTGACAAATTGTTTAGTTTCAAATTTTAAAATAAAAAGTGAAAGATAGTATTAAACAATTTTCAAATTACTTTAAAAATCCTCTCTTATCAAATACAAATTTTCCTTATTAAATTTATATGGTAATTTTCCTTTTTAAAAGAATCTGGTGAAAAATATGATATTATAATTTATTTAATTAACAAATACGAAATTTTCCTTATATTTTTTTCAGATATTTTCCTTATCTACTTTTTGTTGGTAATGAACATGATATTATAACTTATTTAATTAAAATGGTGTCAATACAAATAATATGAAAAATATTAAAATTATCTAAAATAAATGATTACAATTATAATAAAACCAAAACATATTTGTAAAAGTTCAAATAAATGATTTTATAGTAATTTTCTTTTTGTATTATAACAAAAAAATGAAAAAAAAAATATATGCTAATTTTCGTTTTCATAATTCCTTTTTATTATCTAAATATATATTTTTAATCATTATATATTTAAATACATTTAAAGCTATTTGAAGAAAAATTACTATCAAATAATATCTTGTTTAGGAATTTAAAAACGGAAATATTACTATTAATGATATTTATAGTTACTTTTTAACAAAAAATGTTTTTTTATTATCTTATTATATATGTTTTTAATTATGAGATGGATTAACACATGTCATAATCTTAGATATATAATCGCCATGTGTCACAATCATGTTAATTAGTAACTTAAATATTTTTATTAGGATTTGAAGAAATAAAAAATACTATTAAACAATAGCTTACAATTTTCTTCTGTTCAAGATTACAGAGAAGAACAACTACTATCAAATATTTTTTACAATTTTATTTTTTTATTGTAGATTATTTTCGTTTGTGAGTTTTCTTAAAAGGAAATTAACTATTTAAATAAGAAATTTGATTATTTATAAAAATCTATTTGAAATAATTATTCTACAACTATTTCTTTTGATTAGGATTTGAAGAAAGTAAAACTACTATTAAACACTCTTTTATAATTTTCTTCTGTTCAAGATTATAGAGAAGAACAACTACTATCAAGTATTTTTTACAATTATATTTTCTTTAGAAATTAAGAAAAATAAAATTAGTTATTAAATAAATTATTTGACAAATTGTTTAGTTTCAAATTTTAAAATAAAAAGTGAAAAATAGTATTAAACAATTTTAAAATTACTTTAAAAATCCTCTCTTATCAAATACAAATTTTCCTTATTAAATTTATATGGTAATTTTCCTTTTTAAAAGAATCTGGTGATAAACATGATATTGTAATTTTTTTAATTAACAAATACGAAATTTTCCTTATATTTTTTTCAGATATTTTCCTTATTTACTTTTTGTTGGTAATGAACATGATATTATAACTTATTTAATTAAAATGGTGTCAATACAAATAATATGAAAAATATTAAAATTATCTAAAATAAATGATTATAATTATAATAAAAACAAAAAATATTTGTAAAAGTTCAAATAAATGATTTTATAGTAATTTTCTTTTTGTATTATAACCAAAAAATGAAAAAAAAACAATTATATGCTAATTTTCGTTTTTCATAATTCCTTTTTATTATCTAAATATATATATTTTAATCATTATATATTTAAATACATGTAAAAATATTTGAAGAAAAATTACTATCAAATAATATCTTGTTTAGGAATTTAAAAACAGAAATATTACTATTAATGATATTTATAGTTACTTTTTAACAAAAATTGTTTTTGTTATTATCTTATTATATATGTTTTTAATTATGAGATGGATTAACACATGTCATAATCTTAGATATATAATCGCCATGTGTCGCAATCATGTTAATTAGTAACTTTGAAAACTAAGCTTTATATAATAAGATATTAGGTATTTTAATTTTAGGTAAAATTTTGATTAATTTTAAAAATTAGATATACCAAAAACGAAATCAGACAAAATTGTGAATTAATACTATAGCATTGTTATTCGATATAACCGAATTAAAACCGGTTTAATTCAAGTTAGACCAGTTTAACAAAACTACCCCCCCCCCCCCCCCCAATGATGAAGATGACCTACCACTCCATTGTTGGAATTTTTTCTCCATCCCCCTTCACTTGTCATTGTGGCTTACGCTCATCAACCAACATATTGGATATGTTCATTGTACAAAAGTACAAGCTTTTCTCCTTGGCAGTCTTTATAGTTAATTCAAAAATGTCATGCACAGCACGTCTTTAACGTTCAACTCCGACATGAGCAACTGTCAAACCGATATCAATATTTTGTTGGAGTATATCACACCTTGAAGATTGTAGTCTCTCTTAGTCTTTTCTCTTTCAAAAAGGTTAGTCAAACTTCCTCATGCTGAGGCCATGGGAGACGTACATGATGGAGAAATACTCTAAGAAGAAGATATACAGATTGTGTTAGTTAGCTTGAAAAGGAAGAAACGGAGAAAGACGTTGGTCGGGCCCTTCCAAAAAGAGAGAGTGGGGTAAAGCGGGAATAATTCAAAGGCAAAGGCTTATAGGAATTTCTCCGTTTCCTCCTTTCAAAGTAACGTACGCGCGAAGTCCAAAGAAAGTTGCCTTCTGTATATCTTCTTCTCAGAGTATTCCTCAACTTCCCCTCACTTTCTCTCTAGATGTGCTCTGTTGTTTTTTCTTTTGTTTCTTTTGTACGTCTCTAACGTTTCTGTGACACTGCACCGAGTACATGGAAGGTATGGATAGGAGGAGTGAATATGCAGGTTCCCTTGTTGATTCCATCAAAGCAAAGCTGGAATCTCTGCCTTCTCTTTCAAGCAACTGTTGTATCTACAAGGTACCCAATAAGCTCCGCAGGCTCAACCCTGACGCATATTCACCTCGGGTTGTGTCTATTGGTCCGTTTCATCACGGTAAAGAAGAGCTCCAAGCCATGGAAGAGCATAAATACAGGTACTTGCAGAGCTTTCTCACTAGAGCAAGCTTTAGTTTAGAGGATCTTGTTGGAGTTGCAAGGGCGTGGGAAGAGAATGCTAGGAGTTGTTACGCAGAAGACGTGGAACTTAACAGCGATGAGTTTGTGAAAATGTTAGTTGTGGACGGTACCTTCTTGGTTGAACTTATGCTGAGATCTCGTTATCCTCAGCTCATAGGCGAGAACGATCGCATATATGGGAAGCCATGGATGGAAATCGACGTGTATCGTGACATGGTTTTGATAGAAAACCAGTTACCCTTTTTTGTGGTGAAGAGTTTGTTTGATCTCCAACAAGGAACAGATTCAGTCATACAGATTATTCTTCACTGCTTCAGTTGTTACTTGCACATCGAAGGTGAAAACTTCAAATCAGAGCCAGATCATTTTGTTGATTTTTTAAGGTCTTTTTATCTGCCAGAGGTTCCAATGAAACTGGAAGGAACCACATTGAAGGCCTTCAATGTACCGGAAGCAACGGAGCTTCTCAATGCTGGTGTTAAATTCAAGCCAGTTGAGACCAGCAGTTGTTCTCTTGATATTAAATTTGCTGACGGAGTGATGGAGATTCCTACTATCATCATCGAGGATTTAACGGAACCCCTCTTCAGAAACATCATTGTGTTCGAACAATGCCATTGCTCAGATAAGATCTTCCTCGATTACATCAAACTGCTCAGTTGCATCATTAGATCCCCTGCAGATGCTGACTTACTCATCCGCAGTGGGATCTTTTCGAACTATCTTGGAAACGCAGATGATGTTTCAAAGTTGTTCAATAGCATCTGCCAAGAGGTTAACCTTGGTGAATTTCACTTTCACAGCCTCTGTGATAAACTACACGCTTGCTGCAACACACCATGGAACAGGTGGAAGGCGGTTCTGAGACGTGACTATTTCCAAAATCCTTGGTCAGTTGCTTCTGTTTTGGCTGCTGTGCTTCTCCTCATTCTCACTTTCATACAAGCTATATGCTCTATCTTGGCCCTGTGAGTTACACCTTCTGGGATATCGTTTTGAAAGCTCAAACTCAATAAATAATTTTCTTATGGAATGTAATAAATATTTGTATTATCAGAACAGACAGCAGTCAAGTCCTGACATGACTTTGTACTGAGTCTTGCCATGGCTTGAGCTTAACTACTTTCTTTGTTAGGTCCCTAATGCAGCCTACATCCTTTCCCATTTCGGCTTTGGTTTCCTTTGTTTCCTTATCTATCTTGTTTTAAGCTTTGTGTCCTTTTTATTTATCGAAGAGGAAGAGTTATAATTCCTTTTCGAATCAGCATTGGTGTTTTGCTTTCATATATATAGTCGATGCTTGTAAGGTCACAAATTTGATTAATAATATTTTCTGAGCTTTTTATAAACTCAAACCCTTGTTCTCGGATAGTGTCTCGACTCTCAACAATCTCAAGAAAACAACTAATCTAAGTATTCTAAAAATCAATAGGTTACTTGTATATAGAGATGGCAAAATGGAGGCTTGCCCGCGGGCCCGGCCCGGAAAGGCCCATTGCGGGGCGGGATTGGGCAAAGATATTGCGGCCCGTTTAGTTGCGGGTCTTGCGGGACAGGACCGCGATGGTACCGGGCCGAAGCGGGATAGGCCGAAGCGGGACGCGGGAAATCATTGAAGCCCGCTACACTTTTCTTGTTTGTCTCTTCAGTGACTCACCGAAAATAAAAACGGTGATCAGTGATCGGTGACGACGATGGCGATTCTTGCTCTCTGTATTTCTTCCTCGTCAAGCTGTGCCCTTCTTCTGCGATCAGCGACCATAGAGAATCTTCTTCTTTTACTCTACACAGCTGATCGACATGCATGTGAGAAGGTATTTAGCTCGTGCCTCTCTATTTTGATTTGCTAACAAAATTTCTGGCGTTTCACTTTCAGTTTGAAGTAGATAGTGGCCAATCTCAAAATTCTTTAAATTATGATTTTAATAATTTACACGAACCTTTGTACATGATCCAAATGATTTCAATGATTTTTTTTCTCAGGTGCAGTCTGGTGGTGATGCGAGTGAGCTGATTCATCAAACAGAGAAGAACAAACAAGGAGCTACTGAGAAGGAGACGGAAGTTCGTGAAAGCTTATGTTGCTGTGAAAGCCAAACTGGAGTTCCTATTAGTAACAATAATTTCCATTTCTCTTTGTTGCAGATACTCAGAGAGGTTAGTAAACTTTTGGTGACCTCTTGAAGATGATGTTTTTTAACTTAGGTGCTGAAATTGCTTGAGCAAGAGGTGGTTTCCTGTGAAAAGTTGGAACAGTTTAATGAAGAAATTTACGAGGTCTTTAAGCGTTACAAGACATTTTCTTTAATTATGTTTGTTAGATTCGTCTAGATCTTTGCATTCTGATTTCTGAGAGTAAATCTTTATTTTGTTCAGGTGATTGGTGAAGGAGATGACATATACGTTATTGCAACTTCTGAGCAACCTCTTTTGTGAATATCATATGGATGAATGAATCCATCCCAACGAGCTTCCCATAAGGTAAGCTTTTAGGATATTGTTTTTTTTACGTATTGAACAAGATGTATTGACATCTCATTTTTCGTCCAAATATGCTGGTTACTCGTCCTGCTATAGAAAAGAATCTGGTTCCCATGGAAGCAAAACACTTTGCATTTCAGCTTTCTGTTATTAATCAGATTTTTTTTGTTTATCAACAGCTCCATCTGGTTGTGGGCTTTAAGTGGCGAAGTTCTTTTGGAGATGGTTGAGCAGACCTCGTAGTTTAATCACTGAGCCATCTAAAATAAGGTACGTCTCTTACATATGGTTGCTTGCTCTTGATCGTTTAGTTTGATAAGACTTGAGTAAGAGACTTGATCTTTTAGTCATCGTTACTTCATGCCATTCTTATGCATATGCATCAAACCAAAATGATGCCCATCAAAGAGTGTTTTCAAATTCTAAACCATCGATATGAGACTATAATCAATCAAAGAAGTGTTTTCAAATTTTAAAACATGAAGCTTACATAATTATACAACCGAACGCAAGCAATGTTCCATTTCCTTATAGAACTGACTTATGATGTAATCTCATCTCTCTTGGTCTCTTTTGTTGCAGGTGACATGTGAAGATCGGCGTCCCGCGGGCCGTACCGCCAAGGCTTGTGCATGGTGCGGGTCGGGATTGGGTAGCACTTCTAGGGACCGTGTCCCGTGCGGGCCTGTACCGCAAAGACCCGCATTGAACATGACCGCGGCGGGGCGGGACTAGGCGGGGCGGTACAACCCAATTGCCAACACTACTTGTATATAATACAGTTACGACTACACCAGTACCCCATCTCAATGTATCAAAATTATGTCTTGTTTTACAATTTTTTACATGTTCATATGTATGTAGAATTGTAGCATCAGAACATACATCATTCAGATCCTGACATGACTTTCAGACTTTGTACTGAATCTTGCATTATCTTGAACTATTTGCTTTGTTAAGGGGACTAGAAATACATTTTTTTTAAATATATTTTTAAGGGAAGGAGACTATCCCAATGTGTCAAAACCATGTTTAGTTTTACAATTTTCACATGAGATGGCATTGCCTAGAAGCAAAACTTACATAAACCATTCCACTACTGATGAGACCAAAGTGATGTCACCTGATGCAAGTGTTGAAGCCAGAGAGATGTGCTGACTTGGTTTTGCCTTTACCTATGTCTTTTGGTCACATGAGAACTCAAAGTCTGGTTTCATCTTGAGAAGAGTGTTGTGACACGTTCAGGAGATGTTAGTGTTGCCACTCTTTTAAACTGTAAACAGAATGAAACCAAACTCATTGTCAGTGTTTGCTACTCTCTTAAACCCTCAGGAGATATGAGCAATTAAACATACCTTTTCTTGGTACTTGTTCCTTATAGAAACAAGGGTGCTTCCACTGGTGTTGAGCTGCAAATCCTCCATTGCAAGCACTGTGTTCTTAAGAGCTGGTGTCTCATATCTACTATAGTGCTGTAGAGTGAGTTCTGTAAGCAATAACATTCACATAAGAAAAACTATCTTCCCTCTTAATAATAAAGTAAATGTGAGCTCACCCAAGGATGCTTAGATTGGTCTAGTGTCCATCTTGCTAGAAAAACAGCTGAGGCAGCAATTAAAGACGGCAAGAACCTTAGAAAACTATACTCAACGAGAGTTAACTCTGCAAGATAGTTTGCTAAGGACTTCATCTCAATGTGGTGAGCCTGATCAGACGCTTGAGCTGCTTGAATGAACCGCCTGAAACAGAAGAAGAAAATGACTTTATATTACATATGTTTTATATTGAAAGTAAATGTAAGAAGCTTAAAACGTTTTGGTTGTTTGAACAGATAAACGAAAGTGCAAAAAGTTTAAAACTTGAGTCTCCATGGCCACTACTTCGAGTCTTGTGTATATATTGTCTGCAATGAATCAAAACTCCTCCAACCTTGGTGCACAAATCTCTTCATACTTTCTTAAGAGACTCAACAAGAAGAATGTCTTAGTTAACTCACTAGTGCTAAACTCATTGCAATGTGAATGTTAGAAATGGGAAACTCACGAGGCTATTAGCATGCAAGTAACACCAAGCAGATGTGGCCTCCTTGTAATTGTTGGACAGGAACTGATCAATAAGGTTCACTGCAAGGTAACACTAAGTGTATCTGAAGCCAGCTTATACTCTTCAGAAACCTGCAAGAAGTAGCATTAACACTAGTGGCTCTTACTCTTAACAAATGCTTTGAATTAGTATTATGTTTTCAAGTAAAGGTATAACATATTTGGTTTAATACCTCCACAAGCCAATCAATGAGAATCCCACGCATGCTTGGACCGATATCTCGTTGTATTAGCTTAGCTAGTTGAAGGTCTCTTTGATCAAGCTTATATATGGGAGCCGGAAACCAAAGGAGAAGAGTTTTATCTTTACATGCGAAGTTTGAATCACCTCTTTGGGATATGAAATTCATGGTATAACTGTAGACTGTCAATTATTTGGTACCGATTGTAAAGATCTAATTTTAATGATTCAAGATGCAAAAGTATTATCAAGTTTTTTCCAGCGAATTAAAGGATCAGTCAAGATTATAATATAGATTTACTGATTTCATTGTTGTGTTTCATTCTCGTTCTGAAAATGTTGATTCAGATTTATTAGCTAAGATTACAAAATCTTTTTACAAGAAATTCTATAACATTGATTGCTCTATTTCAGTATAATTTCTCACACTATTCCAAATTTGATAATAAAACGACCGTTGTGATAAAAAATAGAAAATGCAGTGAAGAAAATGAAAGATAAGGCTTAATATATTTTCTTCTAGAAATATGGGTCATTTTAAACGATAACCCTTGTTATATGATTTCTTATTTTCAAAACTTGGCCTTTGAATTATTGCTAAGTCCGGCTATTATGGAACCTTGACTGCGCGCCAAAAGTAAAGATCTTCTCTTGGAAAGTCCTTAAGAGAGCTTTACCGGTCGGATAACGATTACTTGAACGACATATCCTTATTGACCCTCAGTGTAAGAGATGTGGATGCACTGAAACTATCACTCACCTCTTTTTCACTGTCCTTTTGTCTCAGATATTTTACCATGTATTTATGCGTTTGAGTTTGTTTGCTTAGTGTGGATCAAGCTCGTGAGAGGAACACAATGGCTGCTGATATGTTAGCCAAAGATACTTTAAATTGCGTCGGGACAAATTGTTGTTGGTGGTGGTGTTCTTAATGCCCTCAACTAACTTCTTCTACTTGTTCAAAAGAAAAACCAAAGAGTTATTGCCTCTTTAACCACTCTCTGACTCTTGGCAGGGCCTAACGTCTTTCTCCGTTTCTTCCTTTCAAACGAACATACGCTCAAAGTCCAACGAACACGTGAGAAACGTGACTGCTGAAAAGTCTACTACTGTGCTTACTTAGTTAACTAACACAATCTGTATATATCTTCTTCTCAGTGTATTCCTCTAAACCTACTCTCTCTCTCTCTTGCTCTCTAGATTTGCTCTTTGTTTTTCTGTTTCTTTAATACGTCTCTAAACGCTTCTGTGACATTAAAGGTATGGATATGAAGAGTGAAGGTGCAGGTTCCCTTACAGATTCCATCAAAGCGAAGCTGGAATCTCTGCCTTCTCTTTCAAGCAAGTGTTGTATCTACAAGGTACCCAACAGGCTCCGCAGGCTCAACCCTGATGCATATTCACCTCGGGTTGTGTCTATTGGTCCGTTTCATCACGGTAAAGAAGAGCTTCAAGCCATGGAAGAGCATAAATACAGGCACTTTCAGAGCTTTCTCACTAGAGCAAGCTTTAGTTTAGAGCATCTTGTTGGAGTAGCAAGGACGTGGGAAGAGAATGCTCGGAGTTGTTACGCTGAAGACGTGGAACTTAACAGTGATGAGTTTGTGAGAATGTTAGTTGTGGATGGGAGCTTCTTGGTTGAAGTTATGCTAAGATTTCGTTATCCTCATCTCAGAGGCGAGAACGATCGCATATTTGGGAAGCCATGGACGATGATTTACGGCGTGTATCGTGACATGGTTTTGATAGAAAACCAGTTACCCTTTTTTGTGGTGAAGAGTTTGTTTGATCTCTTGTCTGCTGACAACCAACAAGGAACAGATTCAGTCATACAGATTTTTTATCACTTCTTCAGGCGTTTCATCAATAACATTGCTGTTGCAAACTTTAAACCAGAGCCAGATCATTTTGTTGATGTTTTGAGGTCTTTTTATCTGCCAGAGTTTCCAATGGAAATGGAAGAAACCACATTTAAGGTCTTCGATGCACCGGAAGCAACGGAGCTTCTCAACGCTGGTGTTACGCTCAAGCCAGCAGAAACCAGTAGTTGTTTACTTGATCTTAAATTTGATGATGGAGTGCTGGAGATTCCTACTATAAGCATCCATGATTACACGGAACACCTCTACAGAAACATCATTGTGTTCGAACAATGCCATTGCTTCGATAAGATCTTCCTCAACTACATCACACTTCTCAGTTCCTTCATCAGATCCTCTTCAGGTGCTGACTTACTCATCCGCAGTAAGATCATTGTGAACTATCTTGGAAACGCAGAAGATGTTTCAAAGTTGTTCAATAACATGTGCCAAGAGGTTATAACTACAAGACATCACTTTCAGAGCCTCTCTGAGAACCTACACGCTTACTGCAACACACCATGGAACAGGTGGAAGGCGGTTCTGAGACGTGACTATTTCCAAAATCCTTGGGCAGTTGCTTCTGTTTTGGCTGCTGTGCTTCTCCTCATCCTCACTTTCATACAAACTATATGCTCTTTGTTTCCTTATCTATCTAGTTTTATTTAAAGCTTTATAATTCCTTTTTCGAATCAGCATTGGTGTTTTGCTTTCATATATATAGTTAATGCCTAGGTGTTGTTTAATAATATTTTCTGAGCTTTTTATAAACTCAAACTCTTGTTTTCGGATAGTGCCTGACTCTCAACGATCTCAAGAATACAACTAATTTAGGTATTCTAAGAATCAATAGATTACTTGTGTTATACATAGTTACGACTACACCAGTCCCTATCTCAATGTATCAAAATTATGTCTTGTTTTACAATTTTTACATGTTCATATGTATGTAGAATTGTAGCATCAGAACATACATCATTCATACCCGAAATGACTTTCAGACTTTGTACTGACTCTTGCAATATCTTGGACTATTTGCTTTGTTAAAGGGACTAGAAATACATTTTTGTTAAAATATATATATATATATATTTAAGACAAGGAGACTATCCCAATCTGTCAAAACCATGTTTAGTTTTACAATTTTCACTTGAGATAGTGCTCGACTCTCAATGATCTCAAGAAGACAACTAATTTAAGACAACTAATCTAAGGTATTCTAAGAATCAATAGATTACTTGTGTTATTCGTAGTTACGATTACACCATTCCCATATCTTACAATTTTTACATGTTCATATGTATGTAAAATTGTAGCAAAAGAACATACATCATTCAGATCCTGACATGACTTTCAGACTTTGCACTGAATCTTGCAATATCTTGAACTATTTGCTTTGTTAAGGGACTAGAAGTACATTTTTAAAAAATATATATATTTTTAAGGATCAAAAGTGAGTCAAAATCATATTTAGTTTTACAATTTTCACATGAGATGGCATTGCCTAGAAGCACAACTTACATAAACTATTCCAACACTGAAGAAGAGACCAAAAGTGATGTCACCTGATGCAAGTGCTGAAGCCAGAGAGATTTACTGACTTGGTTTTGCCGTAAGCTATGTCTTTTGGTCACATCAGGAGAATTCAACCGCCTAGTTTCATCTAGAAAAGAGTGTTGTGACACGTTCAGGAGATGTTAGTGTTGCCACTCTTTTAAACTGTAAACAGAATGAAAACAAACTTATTGTCAGTTTTTTCCACTCTCTTTAAACACTCAGGAGATATGAACAACCAAAACATACCTTTTCTTGGTTATATTTGTTCCTTACAGCAACTAGGGTGCTTCCACTAGTGTTGAGCTGCAAATCCTCCATTGCAAGTACTGTCTTCTTAAGAGAAGGCGTCTCATATCTAGTATAGTGCTGTAGAGTTGAGTTCTGTAAGCAATAACATTCACATAAGCAAAACTATCTTCCCTCTGAAGAATAAAGTATGTGTTAGCTCACCCAAGGATGCTTAGATTGGTCAAGCGTCCATCTTGCTAGAAAAACAGCTGAGGCAGCAATTAAAGACGGCAAGAAGCTTAGAAAACTATATTCAACAAGAGTTAACTCTGCAAGATAGTTTGCTAAGGACTTCATCTCAATGTGGTGAGCCTGATCAGACGCTTTAGCTGCTTGAATGAACCGCCTGAAAGCAGAAGAAGCAAAATGACTTTATGTTACATACTGTTTTATATTGAAAGTAAATGTAGCGTTTAGTGTTTTTACCTGAGAAACGTTTTGGTGGTTGGAACTGATAACCGAAAGTGCAGAAAGTTTAGAACTTGAGTCTCCATGGCCACTACTTCAAGTCTTGTGTATGTATTGTCTGTAATGAAGCAAAACTCTTCCAACCTTGGTGCACATTTCTCTTCATATTTCCTTCAGAGACTCAACAAGAAAAATGCATGCCTTAGTTAATTCACTTGTGCTGACATTTTTAACACTCATTGCAATGTGAATGTTAGAAGTGAAACTCACGAGGCTATAAGCATGCAAGTGACACCAAGAAGCTGTAGCCTCTGTTTTTCAATGTAATTATTGGACAGAAACCGATCAATAAGGTTCACTGCAAGGTAAAGTGTATCTGAAGCCAGCTTGTACTCTTCAGAAACCTGCAAAGAAATAGCATTAACGGAGTTTCTTACTATTAACACATTCTTTGAAGTAGTAGTAGCACACTTTCAAGTTCTTGCTCCACATTGGTTTAATACCTCCACAAGCCAATCAATGAGAATCCCACGCATGCTTGGACCGATATCTCGCTGGACTTGCACCATGTAGCTAGTTGAAGGTCTTTGATCAAGCTTTACCAACAACAATAAAACAGAGTCTCAGTATGTTATCATCTAGTGGAAAGATATAAGTAAGACATCATTTTAGTTCAAACCTCTGCAACATGAAAACTGTCATACATATCTGCAGCATATAAGCTACAAAACGTAGGATCTTGGTCATTGGTATCAATATCTACAGACTTGAGATGGCCTGTGACATCAAATATGTCTTCTTCTGCAAAATTCAGAGTAAATATTTGAGAAACATAGAGTTGGTATGTGCTTCATTTAATATGATTCTCTGATATGTTCTAAAATATGATATATGGTTAAATTATATTTTTTTCAGCATTTTGAATTATTTAGTTCAGTTTCTTACTTTGATCTCCATCTTCGGAGTTTGTAGCAAATTCAATCATCCTAATCTTTGACAAATCTTCTGCTAATTTTGATTTTTCAACATCCACATCTCTGCCACTCTTGCTAGCCTGTCACGTTATATGTTAAAGAGTCAAGAACGTAATTCAAAACACCAACACGCCTCTAGATTCTTGGATGTTATCACGTTATACGTATTACATCACTATATCAATAAGAAGGTACTTCTAAGGAATCGTTACCTTAGCATTGTTCCCATCCAAACAGGCCAAAGAGTTAGTAACATCCTTGAGCACCGATCGTCTCTTATGTTGACAAACTTTTATATCATCTGAAGCCATTCGTTTTTTAAGCTTTGCTGCCGGTTTAAAAACGGGTTTTGATGGAGATATCGATGTTCCTAAGGCCTTAGCTCGTGATCTCGTCACTCTCACATTCTCTTGTCGAGTTTTCGAAGTAGAGAGCGTTTCTTTGTTAGCCTTAGGTTGCCTTGAAGATCCTCTATGCATGATTTTAATGTTGGAAAAACTCTCCACAGGTATGCCAAGCCTGCAGAACGTAAACATAATTTTTTTTTTAAAGTTAAATTGAGATATTAGAGTTATTACAATGAAGTCCATGTTCTTCATCCTTAGACACAATGATATGTAACCAAAAACTAATGATCATTATTGTCTTAACCATCCCTCGAAAATAACAAGAAGAAAAGAGAAAGCAAGAAGATAGTGATCACTGTCTCAAACATAGATCAATCATGAAACAGAACAATCTTAACAGATCTATAAACTTCGGACAACGTGGAGAAGTGATGATACCTCAGATCATGAAGATCGAAATTGCCAATCTCCAATGGCTAAGGGTTGTTGAAATAGGAGGAGGAGGAGGAGCGGGATTCTATGATCTTGTTCGAATTTTCTATATCAGAAATAAGAAAAATAAAATAAAAGAAATGAAAAGAAAACTAACGATTTGAACAGTTGTCAGATTAATTTGAGAGTGTCAGAGTGATATCTGACACTTTGACGTCCGGTCCGTTTCAGTCAATTTCCTTTTCTGATTTGAAGTTAATAAAATAATCAGCCGTTACGCGCCTAGTCTTCCGCGCCTAATGAATGATAAATACAGTTTTAAAACCCTAAACCCCCACTGGGCCTATGAAATGAACCAACAACTTCTTAGTCTCCAACGAAACCTGTGTAATCTATGTTTTGTTTTGTTCAAAGCCCAATCTATGTTCTCCAGTTTACAAAAATGTGTGTTTCTCTAATCATTGGTATTAGTTTATTAAGCGAAATTATAAAATTTTAAGCTAAATAAAATAAAAATATTTTCTTATATTATAGTCTTGTTTTGTTTTTAGTTTTAAGAAATAATGACGTTTATTGTATTTGAACTGAAATTGTTGAGTGTAACTTAAGTATGTTTGGAACGTTGTTTAGTAATTATCGAACAAACTATTATATAGCATATTAAAGATAAATATGTAACCAGCTAAATAAAATGTAATAAAAATATAACAAACGCTGTAAAATTCTAGGGAGACATGAGAAGAAATAAAATATTCTAAAGGCAAAAAAAAGACTACAAAGAAATACATTTTGTGATAGTTTCAGTGAGAAGGGAAGAATTTGTTGAGGCAGCAAGGTAGACCATAAAACTCATCGTTTCGGACATCAAGATTGTATAGTCGAAACTTCTCCCACCATTTTAGTCCACAATCTTTCTTGGCTTCATCGCTCTCACGAGACAATGTGCAATCAAGCACTATTGCTATCATTCCCGCAACCGTTGTATGTGACATGAATATCACTCTTATCACGTCTTCCAACTGTTTCGTATATAATTCAAGAAAAGCAACAAATTATAATTATGTTTTAATTCTTTTCATAAAGTGTATAAGGAAATGTACTGACCCAGTTCGAGTGATGATCAGATCGCCAACCTCCATTATAGTATTCTCTAAAGTATTGAGGGATTGAAATAGCCATGAAAAATGAAAATCCCAAAATGAATTTGATGTTGAAGCTGTTGAGGTTGCAAAACTGTAGAAAGCTAATGCCCGCAGAAGCTACATTAAGTTTGAACTTATACTTAGTGATAAACAAAGCACATATATTGTATGAAAATGTAATCTTAATTTTGATAGTATGTAAAAGTGTGATGTGATGAAGAGACTTACACACAAAACACAAGACCATGCAGTAAACGGACGCCATGATTGGTAATGGTATGGACGCGAAAAAAGCTCCACATTTACCTGCATTTTGATAAATAAAAATAAGTAACTAAACTGGAAAATATCCGGAAAATTCATTTTTACATATGAAGATATAGTTTATAACAAAAGGTATATATACCGAAAATAGAGAAGAAAATCATGAATGCAGCTGAAATTTGTATCACTCTTCGACTCCCAATTTTAGTCATGGCCAAAAGTCCAACATTTTCTCTAACATTAACGTTAACCATATCATAATAAGCGTTTACCATAATTAATACTTAATAAATTCTCAAGAAATAAATTATAGTTTAATTTCAAAATGAGGTTCGTTACGATGATGTTGTGATCCCTGAGACGCCTCCAAGCATGCCGTTGAGTAATACTCCAACTCCCTAAAAGATATTCATATAAAAATTATAATAAAAATGATAAAAATGCAACTAATTAAGTTGTTCTTAGACTAACCAGCCAGCCAGTACCACGGCTAACAACTGATGGGGGGATCGGTGTCGCACTTCCATATCTTGCAGATGCATAGAACAAACCCGTCGACTGCAATAACATTTAACACACTCTCCATTATCATAGTAAATTAAGCTTTATGTTTCCTTGATATTCATTACTCAATACTAAATATTTCACAAGTTATCAATTTCATATGGAAATGAAAGAATAACCTCAAATAAAGTGACCAAAGAGGCAGCCATAACCGCAAAAGAATCAGTAAAGTGGAAGGTTGGGCTTCCCCATTGGAAAGGGTATGGTAAGTATATCCTATTATAATCCACATAAGAAACAAAAAAGTTGAATAACTAAATCGTGAAATCGCCAAAAAATATAACATTCAAGTAGAAGAACTGACCAAGGAGTGTTGGTGATAAGACCATTACGGTCTGTACGGCAACTGATTTGAGTAATTTGAGACTTATGGTTATATACACCACTTGATGTGAGTAGCAGAGCTAACAACCAAACTAATGGAATGCATATCATCATCCCATAACGCTCAGATCTTGATCCGTCCCAAATCACCCCTTTCTTCATCTTCAGAAAGCGCGGTAAGTACTACATTCCACAAAGAAAAATATTAAAGTTTGTTTTATATCATGTGTAATTTATTTGAATAAAAAAGGAACAAACAATTGTTTAGAGCTTTACCTGGGTGACTAAAACAAGTAAAATCAGCCCGGGAAGTCCAACTTCAACGCAGCTTGCCATCTAGACAAAAGACTTTTATATATATCATAAAGATCAATAGTATAAAGTATTCAACAATCATCCAGAATGAGTATATATAAAACATACCAAAGGGAAGCCGATTTGGTAGAGTCCTAGTCCAGCAAACGTTGCCAAAGGAGCAATTGAGAGTGGACTTAGAAATCTAATGATCAGACAACCAAAAATATAATCATGTTTAGTGTCAAATTAGTTCCAAATACGGTAAAGCAAAATAATATTAGTTATTTTACCTGACGACGTTTCTCCATAGGCCTAAGAAACATACAAGAACTTGGAAACATCCAGCGACAATCAGAGCCCCTTGTATGCTTCTCATTGTTCCCACAAACCTCTGAACATATTATGTGATCAGACCGTTTTATTAGTGAAGTTTAAGGAGAAAAATGACGAAACTAATGTTAAGACTTTATTACTTCAAAAGGATCAATGTAGTGAGTGAAGCGGGTTGAGGAAATGATGGAAGTGATAGGGATGATATAGGCATAAGAAGGAGCAGCTATCACAGGCAATCGAGTCCCAAAGAAAGACTGGAACAATGTTGTTAATCCAGACACAAATAGCATTGTTTGTATAACTCTAGCCTTCTCTGCCTGAGAAATGTCATAATTCATTAAGAAGAAATTGTCAAGACACAAAACTCCGAATAAAGAAATAATATATACCAGAATTTGAATATTTTAAAATTTTTAATCTTGAATACTCATGTTTATATAATTCTATAATTCTGTGAGATATACCACTAAAAACGAGCGTGTATAAGCAAACTACCACTCAAATCGCTACAAAATGTATTTTTTGAAAGAAAAAATCATCATTGAAAAATCAAAATATAGAAGCCTAGCTACATTATATAGGCGTTGGTTAATAATTGTAAAAAAAAGCATAGCAAGACTTTGATGTTTTCTAAACTTCTTCCCTTATAAGAAACAATGAAATTATTCGAAAAACAATAGATAAATACACATAAAAATGAAGTTAGAGCAAAACGTACATCACCACCTCCCATGTGTGGAACTAAAAGACTTGGAATAAGAACAGTGATGCCAATACTCAGCAAATAGTGCTGGAACCCCAACACTAACGCTTCAACTGCAACACCAGAACAATATTAGCTACACACAAAAGTTGTTTTAACACAAGCAAACTAAATGAATAAAACGATTTTTTGTTTGTTAAACATACACCAAGGAGGAGGACTGTTGACACAATACTGAATTCCAGGGAGTTGTTCTTTCACCGGGTGGGGCTGTAACTCCACCGGTCTAGTGCCTCCTCCATTGTTGTTACTGTTTCCGCCACCGCCGTTACCTCCTCCTCTGTTGTTATTGTTTCCCCCACCGCCGTTGCCCCCTCCACTGTTGTTATTATTTCCTCCACCGCCGTTGCCACCTCCATTGTTATTATTGTTTCCACCACCGCCGTTGCCTCCTCCATTTGCCATGGACGTGGTTGAATTTTTGTCTTCTATATTCAACGTTGACCAAAATAAAGTGTATCGATCATTTTGTATCTTTTAATGTATACTGTATCTACATTAACCAAACCTGTTTATCAATTATATAAACTTACTTTTAAAATGGAATCCACGTGAGAGGAAGATCGAGGAACATTTCTTTGTTTGGGAGGATCTAGTCGAAGGGTTCAGAGAGTTTGAAAGAGATCGATAAGCCGAGAAGGTATCGAGTGAATGAGGAGTCAAAAAGGTTCGGGTTAAAACTTAAAATTCTTTAACGTTACTACAACTTATAAACGAAAAAAAAAATTCTGGTTTAAATTGTTTGAATGAGTACATTTTTATCAATTAATGTGGTAATAAAGGCTTGATAATGTCCGTTTTGGTTTATGGAATTTGAAATACAAATCCTTTGAGGTTTTTTTTTAATTTTTTTTTTTAATTGACTGTATAACAGATCCAGGGATTTTGAAACATACTTTCATTTTCATCTGATTTGAAAAAAATAAAGTTATTTATTGACATATATTCCATTCGCACTTGTTTAATACAAATGTGAAATGTATATATGCATATGCGTACATCGACTATGTTATAACTGTCTTATAGCTATCGCATTCAAATTATCCAGCACCTGTTGCATGGATGGTCGATTCTTTGAGTCTTCCTCAAGGCATTGTTTTATAACCTCACACATGCGCATCCCCTCTTCAAGAGGATAGCTGTTTTCTAAATCCGGATCGATCATTTTAGCAATGCTTTCTTTGTTATTGCGTATTTCTAAAATTATGCGCCGCGTTTTTAAACCAGTTAGCATCTGGAGCAGTATAGAACCAAAGCTGTACACATCGCCCGACATGTCCAGCTTCCCTATATTTTAGTAATTGCAAACGAGTAAGGTCAGTGTCTTTAAAATTCAATGGTTATTTAAAAACTTTGGGGAGGAGCTTGTTGCCTGATAATATGTATTCGGGAGGTGCGTAATCTAACGAGGGGACGTGTGTCCCTTCTTCAATATAAGGTAGGTTTTTGAGTCCAAAATAGGAAACTCTCGCGTTGAACTCCTGCACACCCTTAAAGATGTCATTAGGTTTTCAAGAGATCAGTGTCTAAAGTAGGCGCAATTTGTGTTTGTTTTAAACCCTTTTAATTTACATGAGAGACGTTTCCCACCCTAAATTACCGAAACTCAGTGATCAAATTCTCTGTATTAAAGAGTTAAGCAATGTAATGATCAATAATTCCTAACAAAGAGAATGCAAATCCATACCGAATCAAGCAGGATTTTAGACGCAGTGAGATATCTGCGAGAGAGACTGGTTTTCTTCCAAGAATGCAAGAAAGCAAGACACTGAGCCACTCCAATAGATATCTTAAGTCGCGTCTCCCAGGGCAATGACTTTGGACGAGTCTCTGTGAGAGAATGTATCCGCCAACCAAGCATCAAAGCCAAAAAGGAGATGAATGCATAAACTTTGGCATAACGTCTTTACCTCTATAGATGTAATATTCTAAGCTTCCGTTCGGAATGTATTCAGCAACAATGAACAACGTACGATGATCCGAACCATAGCCAATGAGCTTCACCAAGCTTGGATGAGAGTTACGTCGTAGAAACTCTAGGTCAATCTACAAATCTCACTTTATGTTCAGCTAGTATTATTATGGGCAAATCTCACAAATAGCATTTTTAGTTTTTCTCATACAAATATTCTTTAAAAAATCTCCAAAATAGCATTTATCAATCAATAAAAATACTAAACTATCCAACATTCTAAACCTTATTATTAACTTACCCCCTAAATACTAAATCTTAAACTATAATCACAAAACCCCAAACAAAAAAAATAAATATGTATTTTTACCTTTTTACCAAGATCATTTTGATGATTTTCCTCTTTGTCTGCTAACTTTTAAATAAAAACTTAATTTAATACTATCTAAGAGTTTTTTTCTATTTTTATTTCTTTCAAATACTTGGTTATTTTGTTTAGGCCTGGGCACGGATCAGATATTCGGGTTTTTGAAGGTATTTGTGATTTGTTTCGTATGTTACGGATATCTAATTTGTGTATTTGCTTTGCTTCGGAGAAATACGGATATTCGGAAAAACGGATATTCGGAAAACAATTAGATATTTGCGGATATTTGTGAATACTTACGGATATCTCATATGTTTTTATTAATACAAATAATCTTAAAATTTCGATGCAGGTTTGTTTTGTATAATATAGTTTTTACGTGATATATAAGATAAAAATTAAAAGAATTAGTAAATCTACATATTTTGTAAAAAAAATAAAATTAGTTAACAATTATAATAACACAAAACTTAAAAAAAATTATAATTATCATAATATATATTTTTTTTCTTTTTATGTACTACTTTTATATAAGTAATAATGTAAATAAAATCTGTCAAATTATATGTCAGAATAATAATTATATAATTTTATACATATAGAACTTTAAATATAATTAAGATATACACGTAGTGTACTTATATATTGCCGGATCGGATCGGATATTCGCTTCCCAAAATTTTAATATTCGTGATTTGCTTCGTTTTTGATGGATATTGAATTTTAATATTTGCTTCGATTTGTAAAGTTACGGATATCTGGACTTTTCGGATCGAATCGAAACGAATAACGAATCGAATCAAAGGGATATTTTGCCCACCCTTAATTTTGTTTGTCAATTATAAATATATGTTTCTGGTCATCTGACACTAAATATTCATAATTACTTACAAGCCAATCTTGCAAATCTTGATCAAGATCCTGGAACATGTAAAATCTCTTAACGGCGACGGCCATGCCAACCCCTTCCTTGGCTGGAGATAACGTCTTGGGGTTGATGTATCCCCTTACATGGCTGCCAAAGCGCTCTCCATTTCCCATAACCTTGCTAAAATCCTTAGTCGTTTTTCTCAGCTCCGCCACCGTGAAGACTTTCACACGCTCTTCCGCTGTACATAGATAGTATCTAGAAATGGAAATAATATCCTATATATATACATGTCAAATACACTGAATTTTTTTTAATACTTACTTGAAATAGGATCAGGTTGTCCGGTGAAAAGTGTGTGACAGTTACCCATCCCGATTCTGACTCTCTGCTGAAGAAGAAGAAGAAGAAGAATAAGAAGAAGAAGAAGAAGATTTCTGTTTAAATTTACATTCTTCTTATCTTAGATCTTCAATAGAGTAAAAACAACCAATAAGCTGGTCTGTGTTTTGACAAGTCAACGTAAACGCGTTATAGCTACCGAGTGTGATCCGCGTTTCTGACAAAGTCAACTATTCTATGGTGAGAAATACTACGCCGTTTTGTCAATTGCTTCGCAGAGGCTATTTTATATTTTCGTTGTGTTGTCTAAGAGTGGATTTGTAGATCATTTCTTTTGTTAACAACATTCGGTAAAAGTGAAGATGATTTCCACGTCGACGCATAAATATTGGAGCCTGAAGAGATGCACGTAACATTTGAACCACATTGAAAAAAAACACAACCGTACGTACTTGTTTATTACAAAAGTATATATATTACATCTACTATGTTATAAGTTATAACTGTCTTATAGTGGAAAGCGTTTACGATTCTTATAAGTTAAATTGTCCTCAGATCCGAGCTATACCATTCAAATTATCCAGCACCCGTTGCATGGATGGTCGATTCTTCGGGTTTTCCTCAAGGCATTGTTTTATAATCTTGCACATGCGCATCCCCTCTTCATGAGGATAGCTATTCTCTAATTCCGGATCAATCATATCAGCAATTTTTACGGTGTCATTCCGTATCGCTCGCTTTGCTAGGATTATGCGCCGCTTTCCAAAACCAGTTAGCATCTCGAGCAGTATAACACCAAAGCTGTACACATCCCCCGACATGTCCAACGTACCTGTACTTCGTGAGGTCAGTGACCTTATAATTCAATAATTGTGTGAAAATATTGGGGAGAATGAGCAAAGGAAATATTGTTGCCTGATATTATGTATTCGGGAGGTGCGTAATGAAACCTAGCTGGTTCATCTGGAACCGAGGAGACGTAAAAACTTTCATCATCATCATCAGGAAGGTTTTTGAGTCTGAAATAGGAAACTCTTGCGTTGAACTCCTGCGTACCCTCAAAGATGTCATTTGCAAGGGAAGGGAGCAAGTTTTCAAAAAAAAAAGAAAAGAAAAGGGAAAGCAAATCCATACCAAATCGAGCAGGATTTTAGAAGAGGTAAGATATCTGCGATAGAGACTGGTTTTCTTCCTAGAGTGCAAGAAAGCAAGACAGTGAGCCACTCCTATGGATATGTTAAGTCTCGTCTCCCAGGGCAATGACTTTGTACGAGTCTCTGTTAGAGAATGTATCAAAATATCAACCATGCATCAAAGGATTCAAAGCTATAAACACCCGTACCCGTTCACTATAAACTTGTGTCTCGGGTCCTATATTAAATTCACCTTCAATTCACACTTAAAAGAAAACTAGGAGGGATTTGTACTATATACACTACTAAAAAACAAGCAAATATCAGATAAACTTAAATATTAGCAATCATAAAGCCTGATTTACTTTCCAAACTATAATATACATATCATCGTTCTTTCCCACTAAACAAGACATTAAATTTAGTCGTTTTTGTGATGACGCCGTTTTCATAATAGCCATAAAAATCTAAGAAATTTGTATATGATGGCGTAATCACGAATGACATTATCACGAAGATGACATAACCGAGTAATTTATAAATGTCTCGCTTAACGAGCAATAATTGTCAAAAACGAGCAATAATTGTATGTTGTGGTTTGGAAATAATATATTATGTTTTGGTTGATAATTGTGTAGTAGTGCAAATAATATTATGTCTTGATTGATTTTTGATTAAGTAAGTTATCAGTCTTCCTCTACTAATTTTTTTTGGTTGTAAAGGCTTAAATACATATTGCCTCTCCTAATTTTTCTTTTCAAAGTGCAGGCGCATTTAAGGTTAAAATGCGAGACATAAGTTTACAGTCAATGGGGACTTTGTTATAAAAGCCAAAAGTAGATGAACACATAAACTTTGGCTTAACGTCTTTACCTCAATAAATGTGATCTTCTAAGCTTCCGTTTGGAAAGTATTCAGCGACGATGAACAACATACCAGGATCCAAACCGTAGCCGATGAGCTTCACCAAGCTTGGATGAGAGTTACGTCGTAGAAACTCTAGGTCAATCTACAAATTAATCTCAGTTTATTATATTCAGCTAATATTATTTAATTTATTCCAAATATATGGTTATTTTGTTGGTCAATTATAACTACTTACAAGCCAGTCTTGCAAATATTGATCCTTGATCAAGTTAAATCTCTTAATAGCGACGGCCATGCCTGCCCCTTCTTTGGCCGGAGATAACGTCTTGGGGTTGATGTACCCTTTGACATGGCGGCGAAAGCTATCTCCTATGACCAACTCCTTACTAAAATCCTTAGTTGCTTCCTTCAGCTCTGCCACCGTGAAGACTTTCACACGTTCTTCCGCTGTACATAGATATATAGTATCTAGAAATGGAAATAATATCCTGTTACTTGTCGAATACGTTAAGATTTATATATATATATATATATATATATATATATATATATATGTACAGTACTTACCTGAAATAGGATCAAGCTGCTCGGTGGAAGCTGAGAGACAGTTCCCCATTCTGATTCTCACTCTAAAAATGGAAAAGACGATTTCAATTTTAAGACGACCAATAAGCTGGTCTGTATTTTGACAAGTCAACGTAAACGCGTTGAAAGGGTTACCGAGTGTGATCCGCGTTTCTGACAAGGGCAACTATTCTATGGTAGGCTATTTAAGCTATTACTATATCAAAATTGATCTTTTCTTTTGTAACCTGATATGGCGCTTTTTAGGAAGAGAAACCTCTTTAAGCTAAGCATCCATTAATCCAGAGAGTCAAAAGAAACCTCTTTAAGTGAGACTACTAACTTGAAAGGTTCACATTAGTCAATGACTATACATTAGGAGGCTGGTAAATACTTTAAGTTTATAAAGGTAACTCATAGGAAGGAGAACATAGAGAAGTCCCAGTCTCTTCATTCATTGACGAAATGGATTCTTACAGCAGTAACCACACCTCCTGAGCGTTCAAGTTCACAAACCACACTGTCTCCTTGTTTCAAGTTGTACTTATTGCACAAAGCCGCCCAGCCAGTGAAACAAGGGTTACGACCGTAGATCTTAGTGAAAGCATGGTGTTTTTGGTTGCGGATGATGTAATACATTGGGGATTTATGGGGACCAAAGTGTAACCCATACTTCTCAATCACCGAATGTCTCACATACTACTTGCACATACGTGTAAAACAGGGGGAAAAACAAGTCTTTAGCTTTAAAGGCAACAAATATAAACTGAAAATGGTTTAACTAGTTCATATCTAAGAAGCCTAGTCAGCAAAAGACAGTAAAATGCTAATGTTATTACCAGAACATCGATCTTTTTAGTCAGTGTCTTCACAAAGTACGGATTGTTGGGGTTGAAGAGGTACTGCTCAGAGTTTAGGACAGGAGCAGAACCCTGTGTAGCTCCACTTGCTGAAATATACGCCAAAACATGAATAGAAGGAAATAAAACTTAGTGAAGAATAGTTCTATTTCATTCGACATGTTATAAATGGTCTTACTTACCAGAGGCAAAGGAAGAGGGAGAAGCAGAAGCAGAAGCAACCACAGGAGTTTCCTCATGGTTAGGGTTCACCAGCTCAGGTTCAGGCTCAGCTTCAGGAGGTGCCGTGACGATCTCCTTGAAGATGTGCAAATCTTGTTTATAGATTCGCACTTCAATGAACATTGTGTCGCTGTGTGTGAAGAACAAGACATCGTTTGGAGTTAACAGGTTGTCATCCACGAACTCGTCCCAATCTTCTTTTTCCATGAACAGACCGCCGTTCTTGTCTCGCTGGAGCCAGAGCTGCCACGAGTTGCCCCAAGAAACAGTAAACACCACTCTGTGCTCAATAGCACCAGACGTGCCTCTCAAGAACTCCTCAGGAATAATCCTCTTCGTAAACCAAGAAACCAAACCAATGAACAAAAGGATACTGATATTAGAATGAGACTGAGAGTAAAAACTATAACTTTAGCGAGTTCAAAAAGCAGAGTAGCTCTGTTTTTCTTTTTGAGGAAACTGAGAATGAAGAGATGAGAGACTAGTAGTGAGTTACCATGGATTTAGATTTCCAAGTTTCTCCCAGAGACAGGGACTTGCAGAAGCGAGGCTTGCTCACATTTTCTTGAAGCATAGCAAAAACACTACTTGGCGACATTATCACGCCGCCAAAGATCTGTGCAGAAACTAGGGTTTGTAAGTGAAATGAAGACTTAAGATGACTTGCGTGTCAAAGCCACAGTAAATTGGAAAAATAACACTTTACCTACGCCGATTATTTGCTAAAATACACTCCTAAGTGTTAGAAAAGCAAACAATGTGTACGGACACTTGGGGGAGACACCCTAGGTTAGAATTGAGGAGTAAAATAACAAAGAAATGCGTAATACGCAAGTAATTGCCTAAAAGGTAAACGCCGGAGCGTAAAATGCACGTACCAGCGACAGTAGAAGAAGCTTTTCCCTAGCTGAAGCTGCTCTTCTGAGTGAGGATAGAAAAAAGCAGAAATGTATCAAAAGCAACTCTTACTTTGACTCGTACGGAACAAGTTGCCAAAAGCATTATCACTATTCACTGGGTCTGACAAGATCCATTACAAACTGGGCTAGAAAAGGCCCATCATAAAACTGGGTCATAAAATAGTGTAACATAGCAACAACAGATGGTACCAATCATATCCATAGACATTGTTGAAACAATTAAATACAAAGAGTTTCATACATAGATCTGCAGCATGGTTTCATTGCTTCCTCACATCATCAAAACTATATAATATTACAGAGACCATAGCTTAAGCAAAAGACATTCCATCATATGCTTCATTTTTTAATCAACCGTCTAGAGAATTTAGCAGGCAATGGAAGTTGCTAAAGGAGTTACCAGAACAGCTGTCTTCCCAGTTATAGGTTTCATACTTGCTGCACTCTCTAGCCTTGCCCATGTTTCTTTCCTCTTTTCCGTTACAGAACATTGCTTTGCTTCTTCCTCTTGATACCTTGCGTGGCAAGACATGAACAAAGCCTCATCCATTTCACCGAACATTTTCCTCACGTTTAGTGTTAGGTTCAGCACGGATTGGTTCCAGTGATTCTCAGCATTCTTCTCCAAAGCAGTAAACATGATCGGTAAGATATCTTGCCTGTTATGCGCAATCAGATTCACAATCTGATCATTGTTCCACAAGAACAAAGCTCTTTCGGAAACCTAAACCCCAAGAAAAGCCCATTAGGTTTAAAACTTCCAAAACCTTTATACATTATCAAACCAAACATACCTGAAAGTGGCAGCTATTGACACAACAAGCAACCCTCAAGAACAACGGAACCATCACTTTCCGAAACTCCACCACACTCATCCCTTCAACAACCTCTTCGACCTCACCAAGAAACATCACTTCCTTCTGACTGTTCGTCACAGGCCAGAACTTCAACAAACCTTTCACCACAACACTCCCAAGCTTCGGCTCCTTCTCCACAAACTGAGTGACGCAGTAAGTCAGCTGCTGGAAGTAGCTCCCAACAGACTTAGCTTTGTGCAAAGGAATCAACACTCTCCACAAAAACATTTTGTGCTCTTCCTTCAAAGGCAAAGCGAATCCACTCACTATGCTCCCGAAAACCTCCAGAAGCTCAGCGATTCCGCTGTGATTCTCAGTCTCAAACACGAACCGGTAGAAGATATTGCTCATCGACTTGCGTATAAACGGTCTGTGAACCATGAACTTCCCGTAGACACGGTGAAGAATCGTCTTCACACACTCCCGTTCTCTAGGATCATCCGAATCAAACAAGTCTAGCAACCTCACTATAAAACCATGGTCTAGATACCTCTTAGCCAGCTTAGCATCAAGACAAGGAGATGTGATAAACTTAAGCAGCAGATCGTAAACTATCTGCAAATGAGGCCAAGCAGGGTCAAACATCGGCTCGTTATCATCACCCTTTTCCCGGTGACTAGGAGGGAAAACTCTAAAGAGATTCACAGCGCACATTCTACACATAGCGAGAACAGCTGGCTCGGTGAACTTAACATCCCCGAAAGCTACAAAGTCCAAAAGCTCGAGTAACGTCTGTCTTTTCACATCTTTCTCGATGGAGTTCTTGCTTTGGTGTGAGAAATCGAATGTGAAACAGCAGAGGCTGACTTTAGAGACGAAGAGGTTTAGTCTCTCGGAGTTTGGTACGTCTTTGAACGGTACCAACGGCTCTATTCCAGCGACAATGCTTGATGGGAAGACGGCTGAGGAGGACGTACGTTTCCCTGAGTTGGACCGAACGGGTGCAGAGGGAATCGAACCGGAGCTAGAACGAGAGAGCTCTCCTCCTGCTGAGTCGGATTTTGAAGACTTCCGAGGAAGTTTACTCAAGAACTGCTTGAACATTCTTCCCCCAAATTTCGAAATTCATACAAAGAAGCAAAGCTCAAACCCACATCTTCCCTAAGATTCTCCGACACAAACACGGATCTGACAGAACACACAAGAGAGAGATATGTAATGAGATCCAAAAGAAAAGGTTGCTACTTTCATATACCCAATACTTCAAAAAACCTTAATGATTACCTTTTTCTTTCTCCTCGAATCGTAATGTCATGATTCCAGTATCCAGGACATTAATAGCTAGAGATGGAGAGAGAAGAAGGTTATGATCCTTGGTGTCGATTGCTTTGCTTTTATGAGAAAATTAATGGCATTTTCTCGGCAAATTAAATTACCATAATTTTTTTCAAAAGTTTTATAATTTTAGACAGGAATTTTTGCTTTTATCGGAAAACAGCGGGTTTGTTCTGTTTTTCCCGATAATAAACGAGAAAACAGCCATTAAAATCCTAAACTTTCAAATTAAAGCCAAAAAAATCATCAACTCATGTTTGAGCCAAAAAAATAACCAACTTTCAAATATTAGTCATTTTAACCCTCATATTTTGTTGACTATGCCATTTAAGAAACCCAAATAGTCAACTGTTAAAATCGGTTAAAAAAATAAATGCATGTTAATTTTTTAAACGGCATCATTTTAAAAATTGATTAAAACATTAACCAACCGATTTTTTTCCGCCTGAAACACTTAAAACATCTGGCTTTTTCGTGAAACCAGAGTGAAGAAGATGAAATTGATTTGTGACTCTGCTTTCGCGAAAGAGATGATTTGAATGTTTTCAGTAGCAAATAGACGTCGTTTGATCAATGTTTTAATCAATTTTTAAAATGATATTGTTTAGAGAGTTAACATGCGTTTATTTTTCAATCGGATTGAACAGTTGACTAATCGGATTTCTTAAATGGCCAAGTCAACAAAATATGAGGTTTAAAATGACCAATTTTTGAAAGTTTGTGATTTTTTTGGCTCAAACATGAGTTTGAGGTTTTTTTGGCTTTAATTTGAAAGTTGAGGGTTTTAATGGCTGTTTTTTCGATAATAAACTGACATATTGCATGTAATTATAGACTCCAACCGTTAGATTCACTGCGAGTAATCCTAAGTAACGGGTGCGATGAGGCCTATTTATTACCAAAGCCCATTGGGCCTTTACTGAGTCTTTTTCGTTTCAATCCATGTGAACCACATGTATTAACACTCTTACTTTTGCTTGTAAGCTGTTGAAGTGAATACTGCATACAGCTAGTGGGTTTATCATGTCGAGTTATATGGGAGCAGAGCATGTTCTTCCCACCTGGAGACTCTCTAAAAGCGGGTCCATATACTTTTGGAGATTCGAATTCGATCAATTCAATGATGTAAACATTAACAAATAGTAATTCAGTTGACTGGCATGATTAATGGATACTTTTCTTACATCTAAGAAGATTAGAAAACAGAAGAAGAAAACGAATGTACCAAAGCAGCATAGCGATCTATATGTCATAACAGCAAGCAATATGGGCATGATGAATGGCTTAAAAATGGCCAAAAGACTACGAAAGAGCAGAGGGCTCTATGATTTGTAGCAATTTTTATAAGAACAATCCCAATCCTCAACACCCAAACTTGAAATCCAAAATCTATACAAACGTACTCTCTATTTCCACAGAGAAACAAAAGCGTTGTGGACAATATAGAAAGAGATCTCTCCTAAGATTTACCATATCAACTTCATATCAAGAAACATAAAAGCTTCACAATTTGAGGGACTCATTAAAATCAGGAGGAGGACACAGGAGCGTTGTTAGGAGTACCCGAGGATGATCCACTTGCTTCATTACTGGCACTCTTTTGTTTTGGAGGAGCTGACGAAGTTGAAGTTTCCACGGTTTCAGGTACATCGCCAATGTCCAGTGTGTCTGGGAGGTAATCTTCAGCTTCATTACTGAAAATCTACAGTACGAACCATCAAAAAAAAAGCCCAATTATCTCAAGCTTCTTAGCTTTTGTTACATTTCATAAAACTTACAATCTACACTGGTGTAAGCCAAGCGTGTAGTGTGAATAAGTTTTACCTCGAGTTGAGTGAGCATGTCCATAGTTGCATCAAGATCACCGTTGTTGGCCAAGTAAACATCACGGATAGACTCATCCGACAAACCAGAGAAACTAGCCAAAAGAAACTCCATCTCCATCTCATCGTCCATCACGTGACCCTTCCCTTGGACTCCATAACCATAGGGCTGGTGCTGCACGTGATGTGTGGTTGCAGAAACAGCAGCAGCAACAGGCTTTGCAGGATCGCCTTCTCTTTTGGAAAGTGGTACGTAAGCTGCTGCGTTCGGATTCAATCCTGATCCTCCTCCTGGCTTCATTGCTAGCTAAGATACAAAAACAAAAGAACAAGAGTAAATTGATTACTCCGATTCATACAGTACACATTCTCGATTACGCAAGCTTATCACAATGATTCGAATCGGAAGCACAATCAAAATTAAAGTCACAAAGAGATCATCGTTAGAGAAGATACAGAATCTCAGCTTCTATTGTTCATAGTAACGTCTTACGCATCGATACGCTAAATCTACACATGGATTCCCCGAATCGAAATCAAGACGAATAAGGAAACCTAAAAACGGACATTATCTAGCCTCTAAGCGATGATCGATCGAACGCGATTCGTGATATCAACATGAACATAGATCGCAGGAATCAAACAGAAACTGAATTTCAATCTACAGAGAAAATATAATCTTAGGGAAAACGAACGAACAGGCGTCGTCGTCGTCGTTGCGATCGCGTCAAAGATCGCTTGTCAACGGAGAAGAAGAAACTAGCTTACCAGAGAGAGAGAGAGAGTCAAACGCGTTGAAGAAGACGGTTGGAGAGGAGAGACGATCGTAACTGCAGAGATCTACGAACCGCTGAGAAGGTGGGGGGAAAGGGAAAGAAACTAAATGGACTTTATATCGTAGAGAAGGAGCGTTTACTAAAAGGTCGCATCACGGTGCAGGTCTGTTTGGTGATTCATTTATCTTTATTCTTGATCCGGTTATTGGTATTTTCTCCGGTATGGTGACGTGTTTTTTTAATAATTGGCTCACTCGTCGTAACTGTGTCAGAATAAACAGAGGATATGGAAAGCCATTAATACTCGCCGGTTCACTCTAAACCAGCCTTAAACAAAAGTCAGGGTGGCCGAGTGGTCTAAGGCGCCAGACTCAAGTTCTGGTCCTCGTGAGAGGGCGTGGGTTCAAATCCCACTTCTGACAATACAATTCCCATTTTTTTGGGAACTTTCCTAAACAAACATCACATTAGCCTAATAGTCTGGCAACATTGAGACCATTTACTTACATTAAGTCAGCACAAAGTCGGTTAAATTTAAAAACTTCTACAAAACTATTCAACAGCAAGAGTTTAAACAACAAGAGTTTTAATACATAAGCAGAGAGAGAGAGACTAAAACTGGTTCAAGAAGATACATTGCCTTTCTGAGTCTGCGATACGATTCTGAGATTCTCGTATGAATCAGCACAAGCATGAGCATAATCAGACAACGCTCTGAAGATCTCAGGCAACCTGATCTTCAAACTATTCAGAGACTTCTCCCTCACCTGAACACAATGTCTCTGGTAAGCTTCCTCTTCGTCTTCAAGCCTCTTCTTCAGCGTCTCCACAACGATCCTCCTCTCCGTGACATGATCATCATCTCTACTCATTCCCTCTTCTCCATCCACACCTTCCTCCGTTGGTCCTCTCTTCTGCAAATGCTTCTGATACCACTCCTCAAACCCTTGCTTCTTCCTAATAAACTCCCTCCTCGTCTCCTCGCATCTCTCCTTCAGCTTCATCTCTTCCTCCTGGTGGAGCAAGATCGTTTTCATGACCGCAGCAAAGGAGGAGATGGCCGATTTGGCCACCTCGTCGGGTAGCTTCTCGAGACGGTCGTGCCACGAGTGGAGAAGGGCTTGGATCGGTGGACGCTGAGGTCTCGGAGGAGAGGAGACTTTCTCCTTGAGACTGCTCTCGATGGGGATGAGGTTTAGCTTCAGCCAGGTGTTTAGAGAGTTGATGTACTGCTTCTGGTGCGTCACGAGCCTCTCGAATTGCACGTGCCATTCTTCCAAGACGGTGCAGAACTGTCGTGTTTGTTGGTGATGCTGCTTTGTGGTTTCTTTTTGAGAAGTTGAGATCTCGAGAGACTTTAGCTCTCCGACAATTTGGAGTTGTGTGTCGTGTTGTATGCACATGTTTGTCCACATCTTCGCCATCCTATCAAGTTGAGAATATTTGGTTACGAGAATGCTTCTCAGAGAGAAACTCATTTGAAGGAGAGAGAGAGAGAGAACATACCCTTCGACTAGGGAGACAAGTCTTGGATACAGCTGGTCATCTCTTAAACGGTTAACTTCAGAGACGGTTGAGTCCATGGACTGCATGTCAACGATGTATCTTGTGTGTAGATGACTCACAGCTGCTTTTGTTTTCTCCACGGTTTCTGCACTCGCACCTCGTTTTTTATGCCTGTTGAGTAATGATACCTTCTTCTGATACTCTATCTTCATAATCTCACCTTGCTATAGAGAAAGAAAAAAATGCATTCAGCTAGACGTTCTTTACACTTTTAGAAAATGGTGAGCTTTAAAGTTAATTATACCTTCACTTCATCGTAGAGTTTCTTCTCCCACGCTAACAACTTGTCCAACACGGTCGCATGAGTTTCATGCTCATCTGATTCTTGATCATCTTTTCCACCTTCACCGTTGGAAATGCCTCTCATTGACTTGTTCCAAGTTATAACTCGCATTACCCTGGCGGAATGATCAACATATCCTGAAGAAAAAAAAAAAGACATTTTTCATCAGCAAGAAAACAAAGAAACAATACTCTCCGATAGGGACAGATCTGGTAATAGATAATGGTAGGGTTAAAGTGTTAGATTAGTCAAATCTAAGAACTTTTTTTTTAATGGCTTTAATCCCCAGATCTAATTTATTTAAGGTTCATATTGGATTCTCACAAAAGTTAAACCACAGACAAAAAGTGAAACAGAGACTCATAATTGAAGAATCTTTCAGAAACTAAAACCATGTTCCGATCTACAAAAGAAAAAAAAGTTCTTCTTTTTCTCAAACTTTTGGTTTTCTTTTTTTTTTCTTGTTTCAATTAGAGAAAGAAAGAATCAAACTTTCTAACTCATGGATACCTCCGAATCACCTAAAACAAAAAGAAGCAAAGTTTTGGTGAAGAACATGTGGATGCATCCAACAGTGACTATAACACTAAACAAGTGTCTTGGTACTTGAGTTAGACACTCAGCAAGTATTCACAAAAATGCTTCAATCACAAGGAAGAAGATTAAAAGAAAAGGACTTTTCAATACCTCGGTTATCTGCAAAATTGGAGTGATAATGTAACCTTGTAGCTTCCAGCATCTTGGAAACCTCCTGAGCACACTCCGAAGCTTTAAGGAACCGATCATCGATCTCATCAAGAATCTTCATCAGATTCACACTTGACGCCGCCGTCGTCGTCTTCGCCACAGCACGACGGAACTCCGGTGGAGCTGTGTTTGAATGCTCAATCTTAGCTTTCCCTTTCTCTCTCTTCTTTGCCTCTTCTTCCTCCTCCTCATCTTCCTCTTCTTCAATTTTCTCCGGCGTCTTTGGCTCCACTTCCTCAACAGCACCGAGACCAGATCTCTCCTCTTCTTCTTCTTCCTCCTCCTCTTCATTGAACTCAAAGTGATGTCCCATATCTTCCAAGTTACCCCCAGGAACATTCTCCGGCATAAAAAAATAATCCCACGCCCCAGGAGAAGCACTCACAACAACCGGAGACGTCTCAGGTAACTTCCCAACTTTCCCGACATTCTCCGGCGTCCTAGGCGAACTCTCTCCATCCTCCTCTTCCTCCTCATCCTCCTCCTCAATCGCCATAGAATCAATCCCCCTCACCTTCCTCCCTCCTCTAACCGCCATCGCCGGCAAGCTAATCGCCCGCTTAATCGGAGACGGAGTGAACTTCGGCAGCGGCGGAGGCGGAGGAGGGAGGTTCTCTATAGGCGGAGGAGGAGGCGGCTGAGGAGGAGCGGGATCGGTAGCAGCGACACGGTCGTTCCCTTTCTGCTCAAGAGCGGCGTCTAGGGTTTGATCGGACTCGCCGTGGCCGTAGTCGCTGAGAGCAGCGCCGGTGTTCTTTAAGGCAATGGCGTAGGCGAAATGTCCCGCGGCGAAGGCTTTGCTCGCCGTAACGGCTTCTTTGATGATGTTGCGGCGGTCTTTGCATCTCGCTACGGCTTCTTCGTTATCAACCCTAGATTGTGCACATCCCATTGTTGAGAGAGAGAGAAATGAGGGAAAAGAGAGTACTGACAATGAGGGACAAAGATGCACAGAGGGAGAGAGAGGAGAGATGTAGTGGTGTTCGCCACGCGCACGCGAGTGGAGATGTCTTTATGTACGCGCGTTATAGTGAGTGGTGTGACACCACTTCTTCTTTGTTGTCTATATATATTCGGATTTTAAAATTAAATAGGATGACCTAACGGTCACATATCTCAACGCACTACGTCGTCGTTTTGCACACCTTGAGGCGTTCTTTTCGTTTCCTTCTTTTTATCTAATCTTTTGGTTTTCTTTTAGCATTCGATGAATACAAAGGAGCTTCAAGTGTTTGGTTTACAAAATTAGAATCCAACTTTACCAAAACCAAAGAAGTATTTAATGACAGAAAACAAGATATGATTTCCTAAAATGAGTTTACCGTTCAAAGTTGGTTGGGGTTAGATGGACAAGGCAGGCATCATGTTCTTAGTATGACACTACACCAAACTAAAACTAACAAAAATCTCGTGATTGTTCTTCTATGTGTTCTCCTTCTCAGGTGCTTCAACACAAGAAGATAAAACTCTTCACTCTTGTTTCTCATTAGATGTTAGACATAGCTTTTCCAAGGGGGGCTTTTTACTTACACTAGAACACAAACAAGGTGATGCTGAAATTAAGTGTGTTTTGGATCGACATCCAACTGAAACTTCTTCTTCTCCTCAATTTGTCGCTGCAATTACAGTTATAAAGATTTGCGTTAAAGACGTCAAAGAAAGTGCATAGAGTTGCTATGAAACAGATAACACAATGACAAAAGAAACAATGATATATCAAGAGAAAAGATATTTGAAGATTGAAGAAACATCAAACCAAGATGGAACTAAATTTAGTATCCTAACTTTTCATCAAAAACTTTTATAAGATTTTGGTTTTTTTTTTCACTGTAGAAGAGTGCCATAGGAAACAGTGGTGATAGGTTGCTCACCTCATATATCCATTTCTGAATCTGCTTGTATGTGCTTAAGTGCAGCCACCACTCCATGCCCATTTCAAATTCAATGTTGTTACCCTGCGAACAATGTGATGTAACCGCAGCGCTTCTCTGGCAAATATAAAAACAAAAACGTAAGCACATTGCTTAAATGATGGTGCCTGTTCATTTATACGTGTTTTTACTTTTTACGGAGAGGAGTATGAAGATCTACCTTCCCTCGACGCTGGATATTGATATGGCCAGGAAACGGCAATGAAGGCATAGCTGGAGGATTCACCTTACCACTAGTAGCAACAAGTACTCTGTCCAGCAGGGAAAGCCAAGAAAACGAATTATTTATAAGAAAGTTCATACAACAAGTAAATAAACTTTAATCGCCTAGAAGATATATATGAAGCATTCAAAGTTTTAATCTTTTTGGTAATATATGGAACAAATGAGTGACAGTTCACTTTTGTTTCTCTTTCGCAGTATCACCTTAAAGTTATACATAAAGCAAATCCCTCTGCCAACATAGTCAACAATCATGGGTCTTTCATCTTTCTTAACTCTTATCTACGTTACACATTAATGTTATTAACATCAGATGAATCAATATGATAGACGGATTTTGAACGAATATTTGAAGCCTTACCTTCCATTTGATAGCAACAAGCATCCCTCATGTAGTCTTCTAATTACCCTTTTTGCGGCATCCGTTGTCTCGAATATCACCAATGCTTCACCTGGATAACGGAAACACATGAGACCATCGTAAACGTCATTATACCAGTTGTAGATAAAGGTGAGATAAATCAAAAGGGCAGAGAATTGTAAGTGAATAAGTGAATAGCACCTTATCCCTTGTGATCCCAGTATGATGGACTTACCAATATGAGGAATAGTAGCTGACGTCCGCTCTATCATCCTGGCCGTACATTGCTCATTCAAAGCTGAGTAGACTATATTCTGAAGCATAATTCATAAGTTTGTTAGATATAGGTTTACATGAAAGGTGCACCAGCAAAATAATGCACTGCACTGCTTGAGCAGTGATGGCTACATCACTTAAAAATATAAATAAGAAGATAAAACCATTGGATAGGATTATACCTCCACTTCATTAGATGTATAAGAAGGATCCAGGTTTCGGAGAACAACCAGAGTCCCTTTTCCTTCTGCACACCTCAAATCTTCTTCCCAACTCTGGTTATGATTTAAGCAGTTTAAAGTCAGTGCGCGTAAATCAAGCTATCTAACAAGCTTACAACATATCACTGGAACAGATAAACAAGTTCACCCTACTCACATTATAGACAAACCATGTCGAGCACGATAATGAAGGTAAAGCAAAATAGTGTGGTAAATAAGGAAGAACCACTTACAAGTTTCCGGAACCATTTGATTCCTTCCTGCGATCAAGAAAAAGGAAACCAATAAAACTGTTAGCAACATCCATCTTTGGAGTTTTAAGTTGCATTCATACAAATTTTAGACCAACGTCATTCAAACTATATGGCATGGTTCACATACAAATTTGGTTTCATAAGGAGTATAAAAAACTTACAATGCTAGGCTTTTGAGTCACTTCAAAGACTCGATAATGTCTTCTGTACTCGGCATTGCTCAAAGACTCCAGTTTCTTTTGAGGCATGTAATCTCTGCTGGATCTTTCCCCTGCGAGCCTTGATTTTTCTACCATCACATCTTTTCTCATACTTTGTATGTCTTTTTTACCATCATGACTTGTAGTCCGCGACACTCTTGTCCTTCCATCTGATACTGCAACAGAACCATCTAGCCTCGGTTTCTTTAGAGGCATGACATCCAAGCCGTAATAATCATTACTGCATCTTTCCTCTGCAAGCCTTGATCTCCCTACAACCGCATCCCTTCTAGTTGGTTCTATGCTTTTTCCACCATCATTTCTTATTTTCTGCGGCACTTTAAACCTTCCACCTGGTACTGCAACAGAACCATCAAGTCTCCGTTTCTTCTGAAGCATGTCATCCAAACAGTAAGAATCTTTACTGCATCTTTCGTCAGCAAGCCTTGATTTTTGTTTAGCCAGTAGCTTTCCACCTTTGTCGTCTTGGTCTTTCCTTCCATGACAATCATTTCTCCTAGAATTCGAAGCACTAAAACTGTCAAGTTCACCATAAAGCCGACCAGAATCCCTGTTAGGCCTTTCCTCTGCAAGTGTAGATTTTTTCCTAGCCAATGGTTTATGAACAGATAGATCACAGGCATTGCGTGCATTGTGCATAACTGAACCGCTAGTTGAAGGATGATTTGGTTTCAAACTATCTGCAGTCCTTTGTATATCAGTTGCCACCTTTTGCACATCACTAGCTTTTCTCTCAAAACTGGTTCTGTTAAAGATGAACTTAACTGCAACAATAAGAGCGAAACGGTATGAGATGATAATAAAAGAGTCAGAATAGCTACCAACCACACAGCTAAAAATGAATATGAAAGGGGATTAGTGAAAGAGAACAACATGTACCATCAACTCCAGCAATATTATCATCAATCTTATCTAAGATCTTGGAAGTTCCCACATCATATGTTCGGTGAAAAAGGAAGTCAGCCGACTTGATTTCTTCCTCAGAGGGCTGTGGATTCCTTACGTCCATGGAGATGCATAGAACACGACATTTTCCAGAAATTGCTTCCTAGTGTGATAATGTTATATCAATACAAATAAGAACAATAAAGCTATAGTCTATAAGTCAGCAAGAACTGGATGCTATCATATAGGAAAAGAAAAAAAAACTTAGTTACCAATAAGTTTTCATTGGTGAGACCAAGACCAGACCCAGAAGCCAAGAACAGCTCGTTAGCAAGCACATCTCCAACTCCATCAAGGTACAAAGAAAGCTCAGAAGGTTTAAAGAACCATAGCAACTCCACTCTCCTCGGGTCTTGACGCTGATCAGTATACTCCCACATTTTAATAATCTTCCCAACAAAGAACACCCCGGAGTCCACTTTACTACTACCATCTCCAACAAAGACACAGTCGTAAAGACAGTACTCACAACCACCGTAAGTGAAAGATCCATAGCACTGAACATCCTTGTTGTCTACACTCTTTTTACCCCACTTAAACGGTAGGCCATCCACGTTCCCTGACGTCTTCTCCATTTTATTTCAATGAAGCAAGGTTTCTCCTAATAAAACACAACAACAACAATAACAAAAGGAGCCCACAGTGAAAACAAAGATACAAGGACCACAGCAATATAAAGGCACAGAGATACTAAAATTAAGATCCATTTACTGATGAAGAACAGTAAAAACATAATCCAATCTCAGTAAAAAAAAACTAGCACGATCTTCGAGGAAACAAACACACAAATCAAAACGGCATTTCGTAATCTAAACGATGAGCGGCAACGGCAATGTACTAGACGAAACCGAACAAACCCTAATTTCCGAGTTGAATCATCACCTTCTATCTCTGCTTAGTTGTTCGTGCTCTCTACAGTGGCGAACCTTATTATACTGAAACTCCCCCTCGATTTTCAAAAGGTAATCTCCGGGGGGAGAAGAAAATCGAGTTTTGCTATTTATGGAAATATCGCAGTTCACGGAGGAGATAGGAGAGTGTGACCGTCGTCGTATAGGCTTTCCTTTTTTTTTTTGCTCCTCCGATTCTCTGCTGCACTGCATGTTGCTGTTCAAATAACTTACTACTACTAATCGTGTTTAATACACTAAACTCTTATTAGTCTTAGAAAATGACTAATCTGCCGCTGAATGATTAGGATTGAATTTATTTCATTGAATAGTCTGTTCTACCCTTTGACTCTCTAGTCTCTCTTTCTGCGTTGAAATCGTTTGGTGCGGGTGAAACTATGTTTGAATTTTTAGTTTTGTTTTTAACCTCCTTATTTTCCTACACTTTCAAGATTTTGTTAGTTGAATAAGCTGGAAAATATGATTTTTCCGATGAATAAAACGGTGAATATTAGATCATACACGAGTTTATTACCAAAAAGTCTCACAAACTACATAAAAGTTATCTTGTTTTTAAACCAATCGCTTGTAGCTTAGTGGTAAAAGAGGTATAGATATACTGCCTGTCACCTGGGTTTGAGTCTTGGCCACAACGGATTTAACATTCCTTCCGTTGGGATGCTCGACTCCTTTCGGGGAATAGTTGGAAATGTAAATGCCCAGATACCAGAGTTGTAATAAAAAAAAGTTATCTTGTTTCAAAATTCAGCAAAATATTAATGTATCAGACAATTTTGTCAACATAAATGAACTGAATTGAATTTGATTATTCTACCCATGACTCTCCTTTTTCAGCATTGAAATCGTTTGGTGCGGTCAAACTAAGTTTGGATTCTAGTTTTGCTCTTTAGCTTTCTATGGTATAAATTCAAGATTTTTTTTAGAGAAATTGGTACAACTACACCCAAACACACATACATTTTGCAATATACCCTAAATTAAGAAACACAATTGCCATGGACATTTTTACCCTTACCAGCTATGTAAACCTACAGTGAGTAGCTTCTTGGTTGCGTCTGGTTACGTGTCAGGAGACTCCTTTTACTCCATTAGACAATAAAATGACATGTGCCTTTTTAGATTCCAAAACAAAAGAGACTTTGTCGGTTTTTGTTTCAAACATCAAAAAGTCATAATTTTTTGCATTCTTCCACCACTACATCTCCTTCTTTATTCCAGTTCCACTGTAATTCCGTCGATTCTTTCGTCATTCTCTTTTTGATTCTAAAATTTGAAAGAACCCCAATTCACTAAATCTAAACACTTTAGTTTTTTAAATCCTTTGAGATAGGTGAATTACTTTTACCGCCTATAATGTTTATTGTTGGTGAAGAACTGTTAGTTCACAAAATCAAGAAGATGGAGGCGATTATTGAGATACTTGAACCAGAAGAGTTGGAGATTTCACGGAATTCCACCTTATGGAAGATTCTTGCCATCGAAGAGAACCCTCAATTACCAGGTGCGTTCAGGCAGTACGTCGTTGATAATGGATCTTAATGAATTTCTTGCATACCCATGGGACAGAGCATTATATCTTATGTTAGTCACATCACTGATTTGAAAGGAAGAGATTGATCTATCACAAGTGACTGTGTAAGATTTTAGTTATCTTAGTAAGAGTTCAAGTAACTGTTATAATGATTATTAGCCGTTACGGTTTCTACTAGCAACAAGCTTTCACCGCAGTTACTTGCGATTTTTTGTTCACTCTATGAAGTTAAGTTTTATTTCCTAGGCGTTAAATGTTGTTGGATCCTAAGAAGAGTTACCGAAAGCATTAGACGCTGTAAATTCAGAACCTTGGTTGATATCCCATACGTCGTTTGTTAAAGTAATATTTTACATGCTAACTTGATTAGTTACAGGTACTAAGCAGCTTAGCTGCAGAATCATAGCGGAGTACCTCATTCGTTGTTTGTTAACTTTATAGGTACCCGCTAACTATGATTTGTAACTGTTAAAAAGAGCTAATTTGTAGAACCATGTTTGTTAACTTCACATTGCCTGCTAACTCGCTCGATTATTATCAAAGAATATGCCATTGGTTTTACACATAATTATCTATTTACGGCAAGCTTATTTTATCTCTTATTGCAGGTGCCCTTTAAGTCAGTTATTGATGATCTATATTTAGAATGATCATCTGGAGCAGATTTTGATTGGGCTGATGAATCCCATGACATGGCTGTAAATGCAGCAGTCATGGCTGTTTTTTTTATTGAAGCTCAGGCATTTGTCGGTATCGATGGTTACAAGGCTCGTACTACTCGTGTTCTCCGAGCATTCGCAAAACAGTTGGCTCTTAAATTTTAGGCAAACATTTTTAAGTAATAGTGGTGTTAAAGGAGTCACCACGAACTTAGCCCATTCTATCACTTTTTTATGCTTTGTTCCATTGTTCACATTATCGTATCTCAGCCATATTTAACGGTTAACTATTTACCAAACTTGCAAGTTTATGGTTTGTTATGTACTTACAGATTTATCGGTTGTGTTCGTCTTTTCCATATTTCATTGTTTTATGGCTAAATCTTGCAATATGCAAAACTGCCATGTTAAATGTGACATAATTGATATTTACTTGTTTATTATCATATTTATTACATTAACAACTAATTGTTTCACTTACCAAATCTAAACGGCTAATTGTAAATTTGTTATCACACTGGTTTCTAGCTCAGCTCAGCCAACAAAGGCCACTAACCACATATAAAACTTCTTATATTCTCATTAAGCTCCATTGACCAGGCCAATAAAAAAAGTCAATATATAACTTTTCATCTAACTCCATAGACTAGACGCTAACATATTTGTTACCCAATAACTTCTACATGGTTGCTTGTGTGGATTTGACCGCACTAAGTGCTCACTGCTATCTTATGATGATAAAAATGGACTGTTACATATCAACATTTAATACTTCTACGTTCATGTCATATTAACCTACAAATTATAAATCTATTACATGATAACTCATGCACTTATCAATTCGTAACGGCTAACCATAATTTTTTTTTCCAACTGGTTTCTATCTTAACTTAGTCGACAAATACTAATAACAAAGTAATATATTTTTTATATTCTTTCAAGCCACTATGTATTCTGTGTTCCAACTCTAATTTTCTTGGGGATAACATATTACTTGCTTCATGTTTTTTTTATTATCCCCTAAGTACTATATTAACAGATAACTTATGTACTTATCAATCTAACAACTAATGCAGTAAGGATAACAAAGACGTTAGCGTCTAACATAACGAGTCCATAACATAAAATGGAGGAGTTTTTATGCAGACCCTCTATTGCACATACATATGCATCAATATAGAATGCTTAGAGGAACTAAGTTTTAGTACATCATAACAAAAGAAGGTCGTCCCAAATCTGACCATTAAAAAAGTAACAATGCAATTCCACTCACCCCTACATACAGTCTTCTTTTTCAGCTTCAGATTGGCATCTTACATGTGACGGTTTTTATGGTTAGTTCCTCCGCATCTGCTGCAGGTTCTGTGACACTTGAAAGTCTCAGTCATCTGCATGTTTTGAATGATTAACATGTTAACATGATCATTAGACGTTAACGAACCACTTAGCAGTTAAATAAAATAATAAATTTAGAACTGATACTAACATAGAATTTTCCATAAGATGGATTCCTGCCCTTTCTTGGCTAAAGTGAGGCTTGTTTGATTTGGAGGCTCGGTACTGACATCCTGAAATCTGATTATCCAATCACTTGTTGGTGTGAAGACCTCCAAACACTCAATCATAATCTTCGTTTTCACTTTACCTCTTTCAAAAATCTTTCACCGACTGCTAATGATATATGTTCTACTTTATAAACCCTAGTAGCACTCCCATTACCCAAAACAATAGATGTTTAACACTTACAGAATTAATTACCATCATAAGCTGTACGAAACCCTTTTTTACCCAATGGATCGTCGTCTGCAGCGCTGCAACTGTCAGGTCTACTCCTCAGAACAACTCCCCACCAATTTCGATATCTCTGCAGTCTGACACATATGTCTCGTATAAACGCCGTTTCTCTTTTAGTATAAAGCGAGGGCAGTTTCATCCTTCTATGGCAAAAAAGATACTCATTTTTCCTTTATTCAATTTCATGGGCATATCACTAAATTGGGCTTCTATTGGGTATATTCTACAAATTGTCCTTTTTTTTAACCTCCTTATTTTCCTATTACACGTTCAAGATTGTGTTTGTTGAGTAGATAAATAAAAGTCAAGCAACCAAATACATTTTTGTAATGATTAAAACAGTGAAAATTAAATGATGCATACGAGTTATTTACAAAACAAACAAAAAAAATCTCAGAACCTACATAAAAGTTAATTCAAAAATCTTATTTCAAAATTGATCGAACACAAAAGAAAATGTATCAGACAATTATGTCAACATAAAGTTGACGAGCACAAGCATGAATTTGATTAGGTTGGTCAATAATGTTTCTTTTAACATTCAACTCTAGTTGTATTTTATATATATGCAGAATAGTTTTTTATATACACTAATATATTTTTATAAACCAAATTCTAAACCTTTTACTCATTGTCTCATCTGGTGTTTAGAACTAATAGTTGAAAGTTTAAACTATGGTATTTAAGACGTAAATTACTATTTCTGAATGAAATTGATTAAGTACCAGTACCACTATACCAACATCTACTTGATCAGTTTTATTGTATGTTTTTGCAAAACAACAAGAAGCACGTACACGTAGGTCATACAGACTACGTAAAGTAAACTAAAAACATATAGATACCGTCGATCTTTGATTATATGGAAAATCACACATTACTATATGTATATTAAAAATCCTAAAAGATAGATTGCCTCAAACATTATTAGATAAAACACAATATAGAAAGCATGTCTAGTAGCCGAACCAAACAACATGGGTCTCAGGGAGGAAATGGCAGACCGGGACGGTCCCAGGCTTAACCTTAAGGACTTTGAAGGCCAAGTGGTTTGGGTTCCAGGCTGAGGTGTTCTTGTGGCATACGGCAACTGCCTTAGCCCTCAACCCGTTCTCTCCTTCGAGCGGAACTGCGTAGACACTCGTCATCATCGCTTTGTGGCAGTAGAACACTGCGAATGGGTACTTTTGTTTGTGACACACCACTGACTTGTCGTCCGACAACTTCTTTACTCCAGCCGCTGCGATTCTGTACTTCTGCATCGGTGCATTCTTCTGAGCCACCTGTGAAAATCAAGGTTACGTAGATGGCATCGATCAACCAGAATATTAGATAGACATAGCACAGTAAGCATGGACATAAATCAAACGAACCTAAACCAAACTAAACTTGCATGTCTTTAAGATTTAATTATTACTAAACGGAAGAAAGCGAAGCTAGCCAATTTAAGTATAACCAAATCTGCCAAACTGAACTTTTTAACATTTTATATGTATGATTAAATATGTTAAGAAAAATACATGTAACTATGTTGTACAAAATAAATATTAGCTGAAATCAAACCGAATCCAAACCGGCAGTAAAGTAAATATAACCGAAATCTCATCAAAATTTAACAAAAATTGAAACTAACTTACAAATATTTTATAGTTTACAAAAAAAACTTACAAATATTTATTTAGTTTCTCTAGGCTTTAGTTAGATTTATGAGACTTAAAGCTACATCTAAACTGATTTTTTTTTAAATAAAGCCGTTTTGACTATATGGACACATAGCCTAATCTTAAACCGAATAAGAGATTGGTTTATGATTCTTTAGAATATTTACCTCAGTGGAAACTGCACGGACGTGATCTTTGCCAAGTTTAGAAACGCTAAAGTCAACCATAGATTCCAAAGACGTAGCACAATACTTCTCCTCTCCACCAACTCTTTTAGCTTCACACTCCTCAATCGTTTTCTTCATCATCTCAGCTTCTCCCGAACCGGGCTTCACCGAGAAAGTCTTCAAAATCTCCGAAAACTTCTCCGACCCAAACGGCAACGTTTCCGCCTCCCCACGTGGCAAGAACGCCGTTTTGCCGTCGTAACCATCCTCCTCGTTAAACCTGAGGTTCATCTCTTTTCCGGGAACCATGTCCTTCTCCAAGAAGAAGAGAGCCGCTTTGGGATCGTCGTGGAGCTGAGTCTTGCTCGCTGCGTAGTTGTACACAAAAGGGTTTGGTCCTGGTTTCACACCGACGTAGACCGGCTTGCCCTTGTGGCGCGTATGCACTATAACGCCGCCTTTACCCACTCCTACGTCGGTTCTCTTTCCCGGTTTCCCGGTATGGACGCCCACGCCTCCTCCATGACCTTTTCCGCCGCTAACGCTCACGTGTGTTCCCTTACCCTTGCCGGTGTCCACGTGCACACCTCCTTTTCCAACGTTCACAGCGGTTCCTCCGCCGGGTTTACCTTTTCCGGAGTTAACGTTCACGCCTCCTTTTCCTACTTGGACGTTGGTTCTTTTCTCATCTGTGAAATCTGAACAACGAAATATGTTGGTAAGTAAACATTTACTTGCCACTAACGTAGAAGTTCTTAAACTATCAAAGATTGTGTAATCACCAATCAGCTTGTTACACGTACCTTCAAACATATATAGAAATTGTAGTAGAGTACAAGCCAAACACATCTTTCTTTGCATTTAGGTCTTTAATCCCTTTTTCAAAAAGAATGCTAAACTTATTTATATAAAAAAACTATTTTTACAAAGGATGTAGTAACCTTTAACTAATTGTTTTAGAATAGCTGTTTGCCGTAAAAAAAACTAGTTGTTTAAAATCGTTTATAACTTAAGAACATAATTATAATTCTCCTTTTCTTGTGTCTTCGTCAAATATTAAAATGGAAACCCGATAAAAACTAGAGAAAATAGAAGATCCTTAAAAATTTAGGAATAGTGGTGAAATAAAAAAACAAATTTAAGTAGGTGAAGTAAGAAAAAAAATTAACCTGGCGTAAAGAGATGGCGGAGAGAGTTTGGAATGGGAGTGTTTGGCAAGGCTGTGTTCCAGTAACGCTCCGGTGATAAGTCAGCCGCAATCGCCGTGACTGAAACAAGAAGACAGATCAATGGTAGACGAGTGGCCATTTTTGTAGTCGCTAGAATATAAATGGGGTTTTGATGAACTTGAGAAGAAGTGGGAGTGTGCGTAGAATTTATAGTAAAGGGGGTCTAGTAGAAAGTTCTGAGGTTGAATTTATTAGTATGGATATAGACGGTTAACACTTACCAGTCTATTAGGGCCGATTAATTATATCACACTACTCCCTAACTACCACTGGCCTTCCTACTCCTTAAATGCTCTCTATGTTACGTAGGACGTTGTTTTCTTTCTTTGTTACTTTCACTCATAGATGGTACTTCTTTGTGATGTTGTTGTTGTGTTACATCAATTCTACAGTTGACATCAATCGATTAAGGAAAACCAAAGATTGTTACTATTTTATTTTCTTGCTCCCTAGCATTTGTGTTTATATTATTAATGGACCGACATGCTCCATACAATCAAGACAATGATCCTCTATGCATCTGATATGTTCTTCATAACGTACAATCCTTCTTTGAACTTAGCAGAAAAATACAAATTTCTTAAAATAAGAAGTTAGATATAGAAGCATTCTATATGTATTCCTCGATATCTTGATATATATTTTCTCCCTTGGTGCATATCCATTTACTATCCAGCAGTTGACTTTGGCAGCTACAAAAAACATATCCGTAATGCGATGGAGCAAAAATCTGCACATGAGAATGTGCTCTTTGATAAAATCCTTATGGAGTTATGATAATTTTCCTTTTAAAACCAATTAATTCTATCCAAACTAAACTACCATTAACGAAGGGCGGTCTCCGGCATGTTTGGATGGTTCTTACTTCTTCGGTGTCATACTGTCATATGGCCATGTATTTTTTTTAACTGCGATCGAGAAAAGTTTCAAAAGCAAACCAGATACCAGGGACATGGTGGTAGTCATAACTTTGGTGTCATGGTGTGGACTTTTGAGACAATGAGAAAGCTACAACGAACAACTAACTCATTAATGGCTTACCATTACAACCATTACATTCGTTTTTATTATATCGACTATAAATATACTTAATATAAAATATACTCCCTCTGTTTTTATATGTAGGTAGTTTTATCCAAAAAACTTTGTTTCATAATATATGATGTTTACATAATCAAAGCAATTTTTACATTTAATATATAATGTATAACCAATCAAATAATCTATACATTTTTATTATTGGTTGAATTTATATATTAAATGTTCTCTTCTCAAAAGTAACAATTTTTTTTAATGTTATCACTTTTAACCAAAACTACTTACATATAAAAACAGAGGAGTAATTTAAATAGGATATTTAAACGTGAGAATCGCTGAAAATGTTTTGACAATCTATAGCAAGCGAAAGCCAGTGCATCTAATTTAGTGCATGCCTTCAGTACAGTCCCATATCCAAATACAAAGACTAATGTTAAAGTGAATTTAAGTTAGCCTCTTTCGTGTATAATATTAAGAGTAACAGGGCTTTACATGATCATCCATCAAAGACGTTGGGCCTCTTTCCAGCAAAGCCCACATTTCAAGCTTCTGCAAAACGACAAACGTCAACGGTAACTTCACCTGTTAAAGAAGAAAGGAGAACGACAAAAGGAGAGAAGAGTACGGTTCCGTTATCAACTACAATGCAGCTCAGCAATCGCTATGGTGTGCTTACAGATCAGGATGGCTAGCTGTCTTGCCACCTGTCTATGATTTAGATTGTTCTCTAAAGTAGTATATAACCTTCAGTTATCGTTTGTAAAACCTGAAGCTTTGATGAAGAAGAATCAATAATACATTTGTTAAATCTTATCTCTAAAGCTTCTAGCTTTAACCTACATGGTATCACGCCATGGACGGAAATCAAGATCCTGTTTCGGTTACATCTCTTACTATCACTCACGTTGTTACGTTGAAGCTTAAAGAAGGCAACTACCTTCTCTGGAAGCTTCAGTTTGAGCAGTTTCTGGCGAGTCAGACGCTTCTTGGATACGTTACTGGTGACCACCCTCGCCCTGCGCCGACGATAACCGTTCAAGAAGGAGGTCAAGCCACTGAGACTACGAATCCAGAGTTTCTCCGATGGACTCAGAAAGATCAGCTTATTCTCGCCTGGATCTACGGTACGCTGACTGAAGATGCTCTCAAATCTGTTTACGGCTTACACACCTCTCACGATGTGTGGTTAGCTCTCGCACAGAAGTACAACAGAGTGTCTGCATCGAGAAGACTAGATCTACAAAGGCGGATTCAAACAACAGTCAAAGGTAACAAGACTATGACTGCTTATCTCTCTGAAATCAAGACGCTTTGTGACCAGTTGGATTCTATTGGAGCTCCTATCACTGAACCTGAGAAGATCTATGGAGTTTTGAATGGTCTTGGTCGAGAATACGAGTCTGTGTGTACGGTGATTGAACATGCTATGGATCTTCCCCTGGGTCCTAGCTTTGAGGATGTTGTCTACAAGCTCACCGGTTTTGAAGAAAAATTAAAGGCTTACGAGACCACTGCTGAAGCTAATGCTCATCAGGCGTTCTATACCAACAGAGGAGGTTACTCTAACCGTGGTCGAGGTCAAAGAGGAGGCTACCGTGGCGGTCGTGGTTCGTATTCCACACAAGGCCGTGGCTTTCCTCAGCAATTCGGTCAGAGTGCTCAAGGACAGAACAATCAGCGTCCTACGTGTCAGATCTGCGGCAAATATGGTCATTCAGCTTCCAAGTGCTACAAACGGTTTGATCAGAACTTTGTGGTTCAAGATCCACCACAGGCTAATGTGTTGATGACAGCCTCTGCTCAACACAATGGAGCGTTTCCCGGTGCTGAATGGTATCCAGACAGTGGGTCATCTCATCATGTCACTAACTCTGTCCAGCATCTCGACTCAGCTCATCAGTATGGTGGAACAGATCAGGTTATGGTTGGAAATGGTGAGTTCCTTCCCATCACTCATGTAGGTTCTGCATCGATTCCTACTGGCTCAGGTACTATCCCACTGTCTGATGTTCTCATATGTCCTGATATAACGAAATCTTTGTTGTCTGTGTCTAAACTCACTGATGACTTCCCCTGTGAATTCACCTTTGATTCTACTCATGTATTTGTTAAGGACAAAGCAACCAGCAGAGTTCTCAGTCAGGGCAACAAAGTTAAAGGCTTGTATCGGTTGGATGTACCTCAGTTTGTGTCTTTCTACTCTTCACGACAGCAGCTTGCAAGTGATCTAGTCTGGCACTGGCATTTGGGTCATCCGAATCATCAAGTTCTGAAGCATCTCTTTGCAATAAAGGCCATTTCTTTTAATAAGACTGAAAAGTCATTATGTGAAGCATGTCAAGTAGGCAAGACATGCAAGCTTCCCTTTTCTGTTTCTGATTTTCGTGCAAGTAGAATTCTTGAGCGAATACACTGTGATGTATGGGGTCCTGCACCTGTTGTTTCAGTTCAGGGTTTTCGATTTTACATTGTATTCATCGACAATTATTCAAGATTCTGCTGGTTTTATCCACTTAAGTTGAAATCTGATGTCTTCTCTGTGTTCAAAATCTTTCAACAACAAGTGGAAACTCAATACAATCAGAAAATAAGTGTTTTTCAGTCAGATGGGGGAGGTGAGTTCATCAACAAGAACATGTCACAACATCTAGCTGCGAATGGCATCAGACATTTTGTTTCTTGTCCTCACACACCAGAACAAACGGTATAGCAGAGAGACATCATCGTTACATCACAGAACTTGGTCTATCCATGCTTTATCAGAGCCATCTTCCTCAAGAACTCTGGGTTGAAGCTCTGTTTACCGCAGCTTTTCTGAGTAATCTGCTTCCAACAACAGTGAATGATAAGATGATTAGTCCGTTTGAACTCCTCAACGGCACTCAGCCTGTATACACTTATCTTCGGGTATTTGGCTGTGCGTGTTATCCATATCTCAGACTCTACTCTCACAACAAGTTTGATCCTAAATCCTTACTCTGTGTATTTGTGGGTTACAATGAGAAGTACAAGGGGTACCGATGTTATCATCCACCTACTGGTCGCGTATACATCAATCGACATGTGTTGTTTGATGAACACAGACTTCCCTACAAAGACACCTACAAACATCTTCTTGCCCCTGCTGCAACTCCCTTGTTCACTGCTTGGCGTTTGCAGTATCTTGAGATCAGTGATTCAACAGAGAATACTGAAGCATCACCTCTGGTTGAAGAAATTGGGAGATCAGTTGCAGTGCCTGTTCACACTACTCCTCATGTGCCTGATGCTCCTGCAGCGGCTGCAGATACCTCCAGCTCAGATTCTTCGGTTGATAATAATGATCAACAGGAAGTAGCTATGCCACCACCTCCACCTGCCAACACCCATAAGATGACTACAAGAGCTAAAGTTGGATTTATGAAGCCAAATCCTCGTTATGCTTTATTAGCCACCAAAAGCTTACCTCAAATTCCCCGTACTACTGCTGAAGCTCTTAGTCATCCTGGTTGGAATGGAGCTATGGGAGATGAGATAGATACCTGTGAAGAAACCAAGACCTGGAGCTTGGTTCCTTTACCACCTGATGTACGACCTATTGGATGTATGTGGGTGCATAAGGTTAAACTGAAGGCAGATGGAACTCTGGATAAGCTTCGTTCTAGAGTTGTGGCTAAAGGAAATGAGCAAGAAGAAGGTGTTGATTTCCTGGAAACATATAGTCCAGTTGTTCGAACTGCTACAGTTAGGATTGTGCTGCATCTTGCTGTGATTAAACGCTGGGAGATTAAACAGTTGGATGTTAAAAATGCTTTCTTGCATGGAGATTTATCTGAGACTGTTTATATGAGGCAACCACCTGGTTTTGAGAGCAAGGAGCATCCAGACTATGTTTGTCTTCTTCACAAAGCTATCTATGGTCTTAAACAAGCACCAAGAGCTTGGTTTGACAAATTTAGCTCCTATCTCATCGAGTTTGGGTTTATCTGCAACGCAAGTGATCCTTCTCTACTTGTCTATCACAAGGGACATGATATGTTGTATCTCCTTCTATATGTCGACGATATGGTGCTTACAGGAAGTAACCCTGGCTTAGTGGAAAAGCTTCTGCACTCACTTAAAAAGAAGTTCCGGATGAAGGATATGGGCTCTCTGAGTTATTTCTTAGGCATTCAAGCTCAGTTTACAGCTACGGGGTTGTTTCTCAATCAAGCCTAGTATGCTACAGATCTACTTCATGCAGCGGGGATGCTTGATTGTGCTCCTATGCCCACACCTCTACCACTTCAGCTGGATCGCGTTCCTCATCAAGATGAGTTGTTTCCAAATCCAATATACTTTCGCAACCTCGCTGGGAAGCTTCAGTATTTAACTTTGACACGACCAGATATTCAATTTGCTGTTAACTTGGTCTGTCAGAAGATGCATGAACCTACGATGTCAGATTTTCATCTCATGAAACGTATCCTTCGTTATCTCAAGGGCACTCTGGAAATGGGGCTTACTTTGGAATCAGACACTGATACACAGGTGCGTGCTTACTGTGATAGTGATTGGGGTGGATGTCAAGATACGAGAAGGTCTACAGGAGGATTTTGTACTTTTCTCGGATCAAACTTGGTGTCTTGGTCCGCTAAAAGGCAAGACTCGGTGGCTCGTTCTTCTACAGAAGCAGAGTACCGAACTCTGTCTGACACTGCAGCGGAGCTAGCATGGATAAGTCTGATGCTTAAGAGTGTTGGAGTGAGTCAGCTGGATGCCGCTGAGATCTACTGTGACAATTTATCAGCAGTTCATCTGACAGCGAATCCAGTTCTGCATCGGAAGTCGAAACACTTTACTACTCACTATCACTTCGCTAGAGAGAAAGTAGCTGATGGTTCGCTCATTGTCTATCACATTCCTGCAGCTCAGCAACTAGCAGACATTTTTACAAAGTCTTTGCCTCATCACAGCTTCGTTGATCTTCGGTTCAAACTTGGTGTAGACTTTCCGCCCACCTCGAGTTTGCGGGGGAATATTAAGAGTAACATGGCTTTACATGATCATCCATCAAAGACGTTGGGCCTCTTTCCAGCAAAGCCCACATTTCAAGCTTCTGCAAAACGACAAACGTCAACGGTAACTTCACCTGTTAAAGAAGAAAGGAGAACGACAAAAGGAGAGAAGAGTACGGTTCCGTTATCAACTACAATGCAGCTCAGCAATCGCTATGGTGTGCTTACAGATCAGGATGGCTAGCTGTCTTGCCACCTGTCTATGATCTAGATTGTTCTCTAAAGTAGTATATAACCTTCAGTTATCGTTTGTAAAACCTGAAGCTTTGATGAAGAAGAATCAATAATACATTTGTTAAATCTTATCTCTAAAGCTTCTAGCTTTAACCTACATATAATACAAGAATGACTCCAAATTTGTTGGTGTGGAACGTTCTTCAATGATAACTCATTTCATCTCATACGTCTTATAAGTTATACTTATAAAAGATGACACATTTATTCATCAACTTTATCATGCTAACTTTCCGTCACTTATAGTTCCGCAAATTTTGAAACGTTTCCCTCTAATTTAGAATCCAATGTAAATTTCATTTTTTTCTTCAAAATAAAATAAAAGATAAGAGTAAAATTGCTTCAATCCTAACTTCGTATCTCACTCTATAATGAAATTATGAACAAACAAAAATAGATTACTTCATTTTTGAAATAAATTTCATTATGAATTGAGATATGAAGTTGAGTTGAAATAGTTTTTACATTATACTCTTTTTTTCTTCATTTTAGAGTGAAAAATGAAGTAGAGTTGGAGATGTTTATAGCGTTGCAATAATCTTATAACTTATTTTTTTTTTGTGATCCTAATAACCAGTCTATATAAACTCTCGTAGTCGTAGATGATATTGCAGTATAGCCTTTATATTAAAAGTTACTGAAGTATGGGCCTTATCCAAAAGGCCCGATATCAATCATGGACAAAACCCAGTACCACTAAAACGTAACAAGGAATAACCCAAAACCATGTGAGATTCATACGTTTTTTTTATCAGCATGAAATTTGGAACTTACACACTCATCGAATTGGGTCCACAACTTAATATGCCCCAATTCTAAGTATCTGACTTAATTAATTTATACAGTAACACTCTTGACTGTTCCACGGTTGATTAGTCAGTCCATTACTAAAAAACCCAATAGACGAAGTAAAGAAACGAGCAACAATGCACAATATTAATCCTAATGCACAAAACCACGCACCACTAGTTTAACGGGTGATGATATATAATATAATGCCTCTAGCGAAGACAAGTTACGTGACCATACTATTTTAAGACATTAAAACTGACACCTTCCTTAGTTAACGTCGTAATTACGCATTGAAAAAAGATGTTGAACTATCAACAAAATGTGACAACGAATTACGGGAATACAGGTTAGAACAGAAGGTGCATTCTATTTTTACAAGATAACAAAAAACTCACAAGTCTTTGTCTAGTTTGTATACACGGCTTAGCGACAAAGACTAGCAACAATTGAGGTATCATATAAAGGATGAATAAAATGGGAACGAACTTTAGATTTTTCAAAAACTTGATAGCTATATTTGCAAACATTGACTTTTAATTGGGCTATTCAATATTGAAGAACATGAATGACTTATAGAAAATGGTGTTTCCAAGAAATGTTTTGTTGAGTAGGATGAACAAAACGATCCGATACTTAATATATGTTTGTATTATTGTATATACTATATTGGAATCTAAGCACATGTTATTTCTCTTGAATGTACGCTACAAAAGAAAAATAGAAGAGCGAAACAAATATCCAATATGAGCATGCACGATCACGATCCGTCTTCTTCGATTGACCTATTAAAGGAAAAAGGGTAGAAGAAGGGTGGACCCTGAGGTGAAGAGATATCTCTTTCGCAATCTTAATCGCTTGCATTTCACTGGGAAGGCATTAGTATCTTCTGAGACCTTTTCGTTAGGACCACTCTATGCACCTCATTTTCACACTTACTTCCACTATATAATCTTTGTCTCATCTCTTGGCATGTGTGTGTGTGTGTGTGTGTGTGTGTGAGAGAGAGAGAGAGAGAGAGAGAGAGAGAGAGAGAGAGAGAGAGAGAGAGAGAGAGAGAGAGAGAGAGAGAGAGAGAGAGAGAGAGAGAGAGAGAGGTTTGTCATTTGTATGTACTCATATGATTTTTTTCAGACATGCATCCGTATGTAGCTACATTTTCCTGAGTATGAAATGTATAACAATTGTCAATTATTAGTAAGAATGATATACATTTTCCTGAGTATGAAATGTATAACAATCGTCAATTAGTAGTAAGAATTATTACATGGAAAACTCTGCGTAGAATTGTTGGGTTCACACTGCCGTAGAATATGACGTATGTAATCTTTCCAGTATGCCAATATGCAACACTATTTTTCTGTTCTTTTAAACTTTTGTAACCTTAGTTTTTTTTCCTTCCTTTTGCAGCCCTAATTTTAACACATTATTTCACTGCATACTATCTGACCCTGGCTGGCAGCATAATCGCTAACTCATTCCGGATTCAATATATGGAAGACTTAAGTTTTAAGCAAAATTTTCCACCTAACGAACTCTTCCAACCTATCTTTCGTAGAATAAAGAATGGAGCATTAATACATGTCACGACCTTTCATATCATGGTTTTTGTGTTGGGCTAGACGTGGTAATAAGCTAAACATGTTATTTATCGTGGTTTCTGAACTGATGCTGATTATACATTGATTGAAGATGGATGAAAAGATGCAAGGCAAGAACCATTTATTGATTGATTTTTGTTTGTTGAAGAGTAAACTTTCATCACATCAGTTGACGCGTTTCTCACATTTACCACTACGCATTTCTAGCTATATATACATAAACTATTCAAAAGTGTTTGTTCACAAATTAGTTTGAGAACTTTCGAGCGGATTTCACCATAGATAGTAAGCTTACCATGATATTAGCATATATATACCTGCAAAACATTTGCAGCTAAATAGCAATATCAATTAATATATTTCAACAATTATATATATATATATATGTTTAAAATCTCAATTAAATTAAATTATGATAGTTCTGCATGAACGTAATTCCCAACATGATAAGTCTTAGGTTTTATCACTATATATCATGAGTCTTAGGTTAAATAATAGCTATATCATCAAAACAAATCAAGTAATGATTTGTTATTTTACATGTCCAAGCCATGATAAGTGTGTAACAATGCATTTTTTGAATATTTACATAATATTCCAGTCAACGGTTGAATCATCTATTTATTTTCTTATTTTTATAAGTATGTAAATTTCATTATCTTGTTATACAGTTTGACATTGAAAAATTAAGATCTAATGCATCTAGGATAGCTAATTAAGAAAAACTTTCAAAGACTGAAAAGTTTAATCATTACATTAGGACTTTTACATTAAAACTCAACTAAACTCCATTTCATTAACATCAATGTAATTCCAGTAGACCGAAACTTTTCATGTATTGCGTTGCAAAGAACACATGGTAGGATTAATATTCTCTAACACACACCAGATATAGTTTTGTTGGCCAACGATTGATACTAAAAAACGAACCTAAGTTGTATAACCATATCTGTAAACACTGAAATTTGGTGCATAAACTATTGAAGTGAGTATGAGTTTCATCAAAAGAAAATTAGGTGTACAAAAGTTAGGTTTTTATTTAGAAAAGAAGGAAGACAAAAATGTTGGTAAAGTCTGGTGTGGCTTTTAATAGCTAAAATCCTCGTGGGTAATTATGGAGAGATGTATCGTCACGTCAAATCTGGTGAAATATTTAAAATCCGAGAATACTCCTCTTAATCATTGATCAATCAAAGCTCCAACGATCCATAACCGTGGGATAATAAGACCCGTCAGGTTTGACTGCTTGTCTTACCGTCAGATCTTTTTTCCCATTCTAATTAAGTTTATGGGGGGGAAAATCATAGGACAATTTTTTTTTAAAAGGTCCATTTGAGACCGTTAAGATAATGAATGCGAAGGACCAGTGAGAGTTAAAGCTTTTGGAATCGGATGGTTCAGAGAGAACTAGGACCATGAGTGCCGAATGTACGACGAAAGCGGCTGGATCGTCCAGTGAGATCACTTCCTTTGTTGTGGTGGAGAAGAAGATGCAATAACCAGACTCATATGGACGATATTTCCCAATTTTCATTAATACATAAACGATCTTCTATTGATTTTATTAAGTTTCAAACTTGTTTCCCTCATCTATTTGAACTTATAGTTGCATCTTGTTTTTTAATTAACTTAATTTGGAAGTCCTTTTTAGTCTAGACTAGTGGTTGCATAAATAGTAGATTGTACTCGATATTTTAGTATCCTTTAACCGGGTCGACTTTTCGAATGAAACTAAAAGCACGCAGAAAATGGCTATTGTGTGGCCATGAAAAAGCAGGTATGGGGTGGGTAACGTCCTGTTAAAGGGAGAACTGCGGGAAAACTGTTCCAAGTATATCAAATTTATGATGTTAGAAGATATTAAAAGATGGAAGTATCATTTAAAACCTAAACTATTCGAACAATGCTAATCAAAACCCCAAGAAATTACTGCCAAAGTAAAACAAAGCACACTTTATCTTTAAAATTGCATTTTTGACAAATTATAGCTTAGCTACAAGTATTATAGAATTATTTGTAGGTGTCAAACTTTGGTTTCCGTGACCCTAACCACGGATAACAGTCAAATTAATCACCATACCGCGTTGTCAATTATCATCATTACCGCTTTGCAACTGAATTTTCAGTAGATTCAATGGAACTGGAGAATTGCCAAGACGAGAGCCACTTCGGACCACAAAGTAGCCATGTCTGGTTGGGACATTGTAGCTTCCCCAAGTGTTATAAATATAGCTTGACAGATGTCAATATAAAATACATAGTCTCCAACTCTGAATTTTAAAACATACCATACAATCTCATACAGTATATACAGCATATATATTTTAAAGTTGATGTTTTTTTCAATAAATGCAAAGCACAGTCACGAAAGAAACAACTGCTTTCTCTCCATTTGCAGCTCGTTAGATTCCAAAAGCTTTATATGCATCTTTAAAATATGTAATATTCTTAGGCTGCAACTAGATTCTTATTTTTTCAGAATGAAATGATGTGGAATAAGTCATTCTTTTAATTTTATCTTTTTACCATTTAATGTAGGAGAATGAGATAATTCATTCCAAATTCCACAACAATTCTTAAAAATATCACTATTTTTTTGGAATATTTTTAGAACTGCGACTGAAATGATAAATTTTTAAATATAATGAAGTAGAATGATTTATTCCATTAATTCCATAATTTTCTTTACTACTTGAAATGAACGAAATGATATATCATTCTACAAATTCTACAAATATTCCAAAATATTCAAAGAAAAAAAATTACAATTTTGATTATATATGATTGGAAAGAAAGTGTTCTATTTTTAAACTAAAGTGGGGGGGGGGGGTTATTGGAACATAATGTTTTGTGGCAATTGATGATTGTAATAATTGAGAGGATTTTGAAAATTAACTAGATTTAACAAATTTTATCAAATATTTATATACATAGATTGTCATTACTTGTGTATAGAATTTTAATGATTGTTCTAAACTTTTAAAGTAAGAAACTGATGGTGGTAGGGGAATAGGAGAGAAAATCAGTTCAATTAGGGCAATTCTCTTAAACAAACTCTTTTTATTTTTTTTGTCACAAAAATGCTCTCAAGAATCAAAATGACCAATTGTTTTTTTTAATTTATACTCCTTACTTTATAGATATCTATCTATACTATTATTTACTAGGTAGAGACCTGCGCCTTGCGCAGGGTGAGATTGTGTTTCTAAAATTTCAATTTAATTTTAACATATGTTCTAAATTTGTAAATATAGTTTCTGGATTGGTTATATAATAAAATTCTCAACATATTTTTTTCGTAATTATTAACTACAGATGATAGATATTTATTTTTAACTACAGATGATAGATTTCTATTTTTAATTTTCATCTAACTCTTTGTTTGAAGGTACGTCTCGACCTTTCGTATTTTAGTTATGAGTTACAATCACTAACGATAATTGCTATTCGCATACTAACTCTGTAAATGTCTATGCTGCCTATTATACGTTTATAGATTTGCTTAGCATATATAGTATGTATAAATTTTAATAAACATTGACAGTAACATAAGTAAAATGATTAGAAAAAAAAACTGATTTGGTAAACAGAGTTTGAGAAAATGAGAGGCTTTAAATTAGCCATTTATTTAGTTCAGCAATAAAATTAAAAGAAACTTAAGCAAAAACATTAAAGTTCCAAAACAAAGCCCCTGAAATGAAAACCAAAAAAAAAAAAACAAAATCGAGAAGTAAGATGAACCTATGCTATGAAAAGCCTTCCATAACACCTTCAGCCACTTGCAAATTTAACACTATTCTTATCTTCAAACTCCTCAATTCGGAATCCTGAATACGACATGCAAATATTGTAAAACGACATATTATATAGCTAATCACAGTTAAGACGACACATGTATGATTAAATGGCAACTTTATTATAAATTTTTGAATTTCTCGAATTTCGGGTTCTAACAACTTTCTCGATAACCCTTCATAGTTACTCACATGATTTAAACTACCTGCACATAAAATATATATAATTCAAATAACTAACCACTACATATAAAATAAATTATAAGGTTTTTTAAATACCTTTTCCCCATTCAATATGCCAAAAACATTTCTAAACCTGCCATTTTTTTAAGTATTGGATCTCAAAGAAATTTATACACAACAGAATAGAGAGAAGACGTTATCATTGAAGCACTTCCATCACTTAAACTTATATAAGTTTCAAATATTCTTTTATTAAATGAGATTGATATATCAAAGATACGCTCGACAATACTGATTGACAAATTGCAAATTAAGATTATTCAATTGTTTTTGTTTTTTGAAGTGAATAAATACGGCTGAAGACTTTTTATGTTTTTGTTTTGTATTAAACATTCTAATCAAGAATTCTGTTTGTGATATAATGATTGAGAAGGTAGTATAAATCACAGCAATCATCACTAATTTTATCTCCACGCAAAATTTTATGATTGCAATCAAAGCATTCCATATACAATATCATATTGACCTGCCGACAAAAAAACAAATATCATATTGACCAACATAATAACCTAATTTTCGTGGAGATTAATATATTGATAAAAATATCCCTAACTTATATTCTAAAAGCAGTTATAAAAACAAAAAAAAAACTTATATTCTAAATCATAAATGCATTAAATTAAAGATCATAACTCCCAAATCACGATTATGAATTGATACCATGAAGTGTGTCTTTTACATTTGAATATATAGAAATTTTGATTTCAAATAAATTAGTTTATTTGTGAATACATTTCAACTTAAATCGTTCTTATATTTGTTAATGTTGGAAATTAATATTCATATTTTATGTAATTTAATGTTTGTCTTGTAAAATACATATAAAAATTACAACAGAGATTTTGCAGGTACAAAAAAATCATAACAGGGGCGTTTTTCTTTTTCTTTTTTGAGAAAAACATTTCAACTAAAATTGTGTCTAAAAAGTTCAAATATGATCGAATACATAAAAGGGATTAATCCCCGGTGTATGCAAAATAATGTCCGTCCAATGGAATCGATATTATGTACTTTATTTGAAACTATGTTATAAGAAATCAAAGAATAAATTTGGAATGTTTGTCCAACGGCAACAATAGTAAATTGCTAAAATGAGTGTGGCTGTTTTCAAAAGATATCCTAGAGTCCCTAGCCGTCTGCCATGTCGCCATAAAGACACTTCCATAAATAGTCTATCATTTTAAGGTTGCTCTTATTATTTACTTCCTTTTTATTAATAAGGGGATTAGCCGAAAACAATACTAATTTAACAGAAATCTGATATTTTCTTTATTTGTCTTACAACATTTTTTGATCTATTAATCAGAGAAGACGCTAAAAATCTCTTATAAAATAATGGACTTTTTACAACTTAGTTATGATGTCAAAAAAAAAGATAAGTGATCTTTATCAAAAACATCGTTATTTCCACGTTAGTATCATATATTTAGAAATGAACGTAAATTTATTTCCAAACAATTAAAATTAAGTGATACACCAAATAAGCAGGGAAAATCTCAATTTACTATTCAATATCATATATTTTGGTTACAAATCATTGGCAGTACATTTGCTTCTTTCCATAATTTATCTACGTACAATCAATATGTATCCGTTAGCATTAGCTGTACATTCATTTCTTTCCAAAAATAATCTAACTACATAAATAAAAAATAGGTTATTTTCGGTAAGCCTTTTACATTTTGACACCCAGGAAATATACGAAATGTCTTTAGGATATTTTGTTCTACATTCCTAGTGAACATCTCAAAAAAAAATACACTATAACATATGTAACCTAAGTTAAACATACATAAGATCAAACGATTGTGATCACTTAAAAGTGAAAAATACATTAAAAATGACAGATGAAATGTTAAGAAATATATGTATTCATATATTTATACATATAATTTACATGTATTTGATAACATATGTTTATAATAAGGTGTGGAAGACCCTATGGTAAATAATAAATCTATGTATTCATACATATGTAATATTATTGTCGTAAAATCATATAATATATGAATTGTTAGTTCAATGGCATCTTTAGTAAATAATCTAGTTATAAAAGGGTTAAGATTAAAAGAAGCTGAGAAGAGCTCTCATGATGACACATATTCAAAATGGCACAAATGTAAATATTTTACCTTTTAAAGGTTATTCTTCTATTTTGCTTCTCTTTTAATAGTAAATGGATGAAGTGATTTTGCTTAGTTGTCACGTTCTCCATAATTTTAGGTAATTTTGCTTAATTGTCATGTTTTTCATAATTTTAGGTGACATAATTATTTATTATATTTTTAATAATTTCAGTTGTAATCTATCTATCAATACTATTATTTGAGAAGTGAATTTACTTACTTGTCATGTTCTCCATGATTTTAGGCTTAATCATTAATTTTTTAGGCTTAATCATTAATTTTAATCAAAAATTAACTATACTAATTAAAGTTTTGATATCTTTAATAAATATTATAATTAATTATTGAACTGATTATAAAATCATCTAAATTGAAAAACGTGTTTAACAAAAAAGAAGATAATTCCATATAATTATTTTGTGTTTATCTACATATTTCTTTCTTATTTGTTAAAATTTATAATTAGTATTATACAATTCATTATACTGAAATCTTAGTGATAATTTTATAAGAAAATAACAAAATATTGATTTATGTTTTTTGTAAATTTAATATGTTTTGAATTAAAATTTTAAATTATTAAATTTATTTTATTATTAAACTACTAAAATTATTAGTTGAGAAGTAAACTTGATGTTGTGTCATTCTATCCATAATTTTAATTTAGTCATATTTCATGCTCAATTATATATATATATATATATATATATATATATATATATATATATTAATAAATAATTTTACTGATTTTACTGATACTTATCATTATCTTGAGTATAATAAAAATTCTAAGGATAGTATCATAGTTAAATTTATATTTATATTTTCTTAGTAATATTAAAATATTACATATATGTTTATATTATATTTTTAACAATATTAAAACAGCTTCATTGCTTATATATATATATATATATGTATATCACATAAGATAGAATAAATCTTCTATCTTATAAGATAAATTTCTTATGACAATCAAATCACTCCTTGTGATAATTACCGAAAACATTGATAAAAATGCAAAAAATATGTATACTATTATTTGCAAATTGATGTTTTTGCTCTCAATTTTAAGTTTGTAGCATTTGAAGTCTTTACTACCATTAATAATTAATTAAATTAGTTTTACCAATATAAAATTACTCATAAATTTTAAAAAAATTTAATTAATTTGATAATCATCATTATCTAAAAATATTTTATATTATGTTATCCAAAAGCTAGATGGGCTTTCAACCTAAAATCAATTGGCAATTAGGGGAGTGGTCCATCTATATTCTATATTGCTTAAGATCCTTTTCAACTACCGATGTGGGACAACTATATGTCTAATACGCCCCTTCGAGATGATGGCTCTTTGAACGTCAATCTCGGAATGTTCGGGCAAAGATCGATGAGCCAACTTTGGGTCAGATCGATGTGGATCGGGTTGACTGCATGGATCGGGCTCATAATATTTTTAAAATAAATATAAATCCATGTATATAGTCTTGTGTATATATGAATATTTTCAAGTTTATTTTACGTAATAAAAAATATTTCATGAAAAAAATGTATTGTATATAAACAATTTAATATATAATTAATTATAAAATATTCAAAAACATGAAATTTTTATTCTAATAGTTTTTGAATTGATATTTTATCTATTTAAAATTTGTTTAAAAAAAATATTAAGCCCGCAAGTGCGGGCAAAACACCTAGTATAAATAATAAAAGTATTTTTTATAAATTTTCGAATATATGTTTGAAATTCCATTTTTTGCATTTTCTTAAAAAATCGAATATGGTTTTGAAAATCATTTATACAATTTTTAGTTTAAATCTTGTATCTTCTGATTTGTGTTATTTCATTCTTAATTTTGTGTGTTTTTGTATATGATTTTATTTTATTACATTGATTTTAAAATATTATAGCATAAATGATATTCTCAAAGCTGAGTGTTATGAGTAAAAGTAAAGAAAATTTATATCTCAATAACAATAGAAGTTAATAGAATCTTAAAATCAATGACAACTAATAAACTTTTCAAATAACAAAGGATTTTGATTGGAAAATCATCAATCCTAACAAGGATTCTACTCAGATAATAAAAATTCACAAACCAATAACAATGAAATCTCAAAATTTAATAATTTTTCTAAATTTTATCCTAATAACCCCACCTAATTTCATTCATCTAATTTATTTATATACTTTGATTTCATTAATTATATTTTGTGGTTACCGTTTACAGCGTTAAGAAAAATTTCTACAATTTTTATTTGGAATAAGGACATGAATACATTCCATTTTTAACCAATTTTATTCATTTTATCCCCCCCCCCCCACTTTTATTCCGTTGATTTCATTCCAGGGTTACCATTTAAAGAATTACACACCAAACTTTGCCTGATTTGTTTTGGTGAAAACTACCTTAGTTTTTTTGTTTACTTAATAAAAACCCAAAGATAAGTCCACTAGTCATCACAGTCATTATCATGTAATAATATGAATTTTAGTCGACAAAAAATGAATTTTAAAGTAATAAATATTTCCCGAGAGAACATATGATTTCTTTTGTGTTGGTGGTCAGAGCACATATGTATTTTACAACGTAGTATTTCGTTTGTATAGTGCATGAAAATCTTGTTAAACATACTCAGATTTTCTTAGTCATATCTGTATAAGATATGTGAATGCAATCATCTATACCGTTTACTGTCGAAGAGCACTACTGTCCAACATACTTTGATTGACAAGCCAACTATATAATTCAGAACCAAGAAAAAGCATAAACTAAAAATGCAAAATTAAATAAAAAACAGCTTCAGAAAAAAAAAAGCAGAAACATGATTGAAAAAGTAAGTGCTTCTTATGTTAAGAATGTGGGACTACGAACTGTAAGGATGTATCAAATCTGTTTGCCTACTTGGAGTCAGCCACTACTAATTGATTCACTAAAATTTAATTGAATAAAAAGTGATATTTCAGATTAAAGATTTGATGTCGACAAAAATAAAATTGAAAGATTTGATTTGGCATCTGAATATCTGATATTGTTTCCTAAAATTTCCCCAACAGCTTGGCAAAAGTGTAGGGCTCCAGCTTGTTACTTATGTGCCTTTTACAAAAGTAAACTTATGTAAGATCCTTGTTCCCTTTTTCCGTTTCCCTTATGTTTGCCAGAGTTTAATGTTTTATTTCACATATTGAATTAAAAGCTTTATAACATTAATGAAACACAATTTTATGCAGATTTGAACAAGTTACTGCGGCCGTTGTCCAAAAGAAAAAAAAAAAAAAAAGAACAAGTTACTGCGGCCAGCAGCATATACGCCACCATCAATGATGAAACTGCATGGTTTGCTACAATATAATTTTCGTGATAGTGATTACTCCAAATAGTTTGATTTAAATTTAAAACTCTAAGAAAAAGGCACAACTCATAATTACAATCATCAAGGGTTTTTGTATGAATATATTCTAATTCATTTAAAAAACAAGTTACATGAACCGATAATGTAGATTACAAACATATGACTAGTCTGGATCCACTTATGTGGAAGACCATAATTCTCTTGTATATTTAAAAAAAAAACAAGTTACAGCGGCCAGCAGTAAACCTTTCATAGATGACAATTTAAACAATGAAACTCGCATGGTTTGAAGTTCAGTGTACATTCTCTAATCACAGGGCTTTTAAGGTCAGCGAGATGGCTAATGGTCCAAAGACTAAAGTGATCAAATCACAACAAAGTCGGATTGATATTCAGAGTCTTATTGAAATAAGGATTTGACGGCATTCCTAGTTATTTAGTTGTGTTTCTCCACCTTGGTATTATCCAAATATTCATAGAGTTCACAGAAAAGTAATAATTTCCCACCAGATGATATTTAATTAGTTTTAGAAAATTTGAATGATCACAGTGTGTAATTGTTCATTCACTTGGGTCACGGTTACGGACATTCATCCCTTCCCTTTAGATAATCTGTTTGACGTCACACTGCATGAAATAGTAGTTTTATTTTGCTGCCCAAGAATATTCACAATATTCTTTCTCAAAAAAAAAAGAATATTCACAATATAGTTTTTTGCTATTTTGAGGAATATTTTGTTTTCTTTCCCCCAAAATCCCACAGCAGCCAGAAAAGAATCATAGGGGCGTATTTTTTTTAATAAAAAATAAATTCTTTTTAGACTCTAATCTTCTTTACACCTGAGACCATAATAACTAATAAGTAATAACATAGGTGGTGACTGATTGAACTGTAATTATAAAATTTGTGCTGTGCAATTTACTCTATAGAGGTTTAATCTGTAACTAATTGTAATTGTAAAGGTTAACTGAAAACATGTGACTGAATGGTTAAACTGTAGTTGCAAATTTTTTACTGTAAAATTTTATGTGTAGCAATATTAATTGTACCTCTAAAATTTATACTTAGCTATTTTAAAATAAAAAGATAATGGTTATTAGTTATTTAGTTGGTAAAAATTACAATTTAGTATCAAATAAAAATAACAATTGAATAATAATTATAATTTAAAAGTTATCTAACAATGTATATGATGTATTTATAGAAGAAATTAAATGTAAGTTATATATCATATTTATATATTTTATTTTTAAATTTATGTATTATAATTTGAATGTTTTACCTTTACATATAATATATTATAATATTTATACAATCAAACATCTATAGTTTGACATTTTATTATTTTTTGAGCTTTTACTTAATGATATATTAATGATAATATTAACAAAATTTATATAAAAATAGAATAACTAAAAATAATTATTTTGCTTCAGCCTTTCTAAGTAAAAAAAATAAAAAATTACAAAAAACAATGCTGCTATTAGCCAATAATTCATATTTTGTTTGTTTTGGGTTGTGAGCTTTTTTTTTTAAGTTAAAGCATTATTGATGTAAGTTTATGGCCACAAACAAAAGTTTAGGGTTGAGTGTAGAACATTTTTTTATTTGATGACAAAAAAAAAACAAAAGTTTAACTATAAAATTATTTTACAACCTAACCAATCACCTTAGTGTATAACATTTTTTTTAACAGAAATCTATATTATAATAGGAGAGTTTACTCTCTCCCTAAGCGACACGTCAGCAATGTTTAAAAAAAAACGAAACGGGCTTGTCTTAGCGAATGGGCTTCGTGGATTCTAATCAAACCTCTGCGTCAACCTTGGCCCATCTCTTATCAGAAGGCATAGTGAAGATTAGGCTTCGCCGTCTTCGTCCAGATTGATTGCTGTGACGATCCCTCTTTCGGTGCTCAGCTGTTTTGATCGATCTTTGAAGTCTTTATGCACGTCTCTGGCGACGAAACGCTTCCTCATCCTGTAAATTCTTCAGAAGCGTCTTATATAAATAAAACATCGATGTAAGCTTCCATTCTCTTCAAGCTTTTCTTCTCTACCTTTTGTGATTGTTTATTCCTCTGAAATCCGATTCGAATATGACTTCACCAGCTGCTCTAGCCGCCGTCGCCGCCTACTCCACCTTCAACTCTCTCAGCCTTGGCAGATCCGCCCAGTCTGTTGTCGGCCGACTCATAAGATTCTGGGATTCCAGGAACATAAACAAAAATGAAGAGCTCATGGGCATCACCATCCTTCTCCTTGATGAACTGGTGATTATTCTTAGATTATTTGCTTAGCCTTTAACCATGATTTGCTTATTATTTGTTCTTATATGAAACATCTCTTTGTGTTTTTGTGGTTTTGTCTCTAAGAATAGATTTATGAACAACTAATGATTTTCCTCTGATTTTCTTACAGGATTTCGTCATCCACAGTTTCATCCCTGCAAACCGGGCCAGCCAATTCCGGTCATCTCTGAAACTCGGTTCTGTCGTGTGGTTGGAACGTTTTGAAGTTGACAGGGTGGCCCACATGTAAAAATTCACAATACGATTCCTTCCTTCCGCACGTATTGTTGAAGTCCAGGTGGACGGTTCTATGATCAAGTCCAACAGATTCATGGTGTGGCGTTTTTAAAATATATCATCGAAACCTATTGCTAAAGTAGTTTCCCTCCACAGATGTTGTGGGTGAAATACGCTCTGTGCAGGGGTCTGATCTCAAGAACACCTCAGACGCTAGCAGAGTTGTTGTCTGTCTCTTGATTGAACCGTGAGTTTTTATTTAATTTTGTTATCCTCCCAAGTTGTGAAATATGTTTTAAATTTACGGTGTTGCGATGTCTGATTTTTTTTGTTTGAAACATGACTCCGTATGGAAATATAGTCTGTTGTGAATTTTGACTTTTTCCTTGAAAAATGTTCGGTTTTGTCCATATGACAGGACTGTTACCGTTTACGTATCTCTTGGGATGAGGCTGCATCAACCTTTAGGAGCCTGCTGAAAGAAGGGGATAAATCTCAGTCTGTGATGTTGGTGATCTCAGTTAATCCTAAACTGCTTGAGGGTAAAATTTAACTACTCTCTGACTAGGACAATTTCATATAATTTTTATCCTTGATTCTCTTATAAGAATTTTCCGCTCACGAGTGTTTTTACTCAATCAGGGAACCTGTACTTGAACTCCACACAAGGAACTAGGTTCTTCTTTGACACCAGCCTCCCTGAAATAACAGAGTTTGTCAGCAGGTAAAAGATCATACAAAATTAATAATAGCAGAAATGATATGTATTTTAATTGTATCAACATGTTATTTGTAGTGTTGGAACTACGGCAGCTCAAGCTTATACCTGTGTTGACACTCTCGAAAGAATTAAGAAAAATGAACTTGTCTCGATCGGGGATCTTAACACCTTCATCTCCAACTCCACTGAGCAGGTTGTCTTCTGACTCTGTCTACTCCAATATTGTTTGGTTAGTTTTCATAGTTTCCAGTGACTAATATATCACGTCTGGGTAGAATCAAGAGGCAGATTTCCTCTGCAAAGCCTGGGTGGTCCTTTGTGTCGTGCACTGGTTGCCACAAAAAAATTGGAGAGACGTGGAACTTCACTGAGCTGCACTAGATGTGTAACTTCTGACGTGACGGGTGTCGTTAGGTTTGTTTGTTTACTCTTTAGCAATTATTAAAGCAGAATAAAGTAAATATTTGCTGATAATTTCATTGCTCAATGTTAGGTTTCGTGTTGAGCTCTCTGTTGATGATGGCAAAGATGGCACTACTTTTGTTGTCTTCGATAAGGCGATGTCACAGCTTACTAAACAGGAAGCCGCTGTTCTCGCCCTTGATGTAGTACTTGCTTTTATTTTCAGAGACATTTACATTAGTGTTGTTATTTTTTTAGGTTAATATAACTTTTGATTGTTGCTGACTTGCTGCAGGTGCATGATGATGGAGATGAGTATCTCCCAAGTTGTCTTGAAGAGCTAATAGGGAAGGAGTTTGTGTTTCAGATTTGTGTCACCCCTTTCAACTTCACTCCCAACCATCGTACCTTCACTGTCTCCACTATCACTGAAGATAACACCATCGCGAACCATAGCAAGGTTTTTTAATTTGACATGTCAATATGATTACTGATTGGATCTTTTTTTTTAAAACATCACATTTATATAACTCAGGAACACTGTGGGAGCATTTTTCCAAACAGTGAAGGTGACGTAGGATCGGCAGCTTCGTCTTCTGGCCCCTCTATTTTAGGAGACAAGATGTGTGAGGAAGGTGCTTCAGCTGTTTCTCCGGAAAATGCAGATGCTCAGAAGAAACGCAAGCGCGGCCGTGAATAATTGGAAAAATCAACTCCTACTTGCCCGTCAACAGTCTTATCTTTTTTTAAGGATTCTAATAGCTGTGTTTCTCATTATTAACTTTCGATCTTTTCCTTTATCTTTTTCATATCCGCAGATATGCTATCTCTGTTTTGAAATATTAATTAAACGTTGACGGGTTTAAATTGATTCAAGTTTTACAAGTAGTGTGTTTAAAAAAAATATATTTTAATCAAGATTAAGAGACCAGAAGCCAAAGTTTTTGGAAAAGAAGAAATAGATGTGTACATGATATTCTCATCTGAAAACAAACAGGAACAGTCGATATAGTATGCCGAATCTAAAATTCTTATAATATAGATCTTCCTTCAAATAATTAACCAACCCTCAAATATCATTGACACACTTAGCTTACACTCCTTCAGTGCTGATCAGTTTCTTAGGATACGTTCGATGACATTATAAACTTTTCTTAAATTGAAAAGCCTTAACTTAATAGATCATAATAATTAACAGATTCAATTATTGATACCACCCTTGAATATCCTTAGCAAACTTAGAGTCGTATAGTAGATCTTAAATTATATAGAAAGAGCTGAGAAGCTGTGACTTTTTGTCTAACAGCTAATAATTTTCAAATGTAAATTCAGATAAATAATCAAAGAGAAGAAGAGATGTTTTTATATACACTAAAATCTAATATACATTTCAACTAAAACAAAATAGATAAAACATATTTTAATAATGAAAATTACACATATAAACACGTATCCTTTTTAGTCTTCTCTACGTAAAAGCATTACTACAATTTCCACAATTCCTAAAATCAATATTTTAGGACTAACAGACACCATGACCGCAACATTTGAACATAAAAAGGCTAATGATGCTATAGTCGATTTATTCTTTACAAAAAAAATACCATAAATTTCAACAAATATGAATTGACGCTTCATTCTTTTATCAATCTAATCAATCTAAGTTAAATCCAACGATCCAATCCTCGCCATTCCATAAACAAATGTTAAAAACAACAAATAACTAACATTACACACAGTGCATCAACAACATACACAGTCGCATTACGTAAGTAACCAGCTCCGCGCAAGCTATGCCCCTAGTGGAACTAGAAGCACAACAAAATCATTTTTTTTTGCACGAAACCACGAACCCAACACAAAATCGAGGGCGTAATTCTTCCAAAGATACACAAAAAGAAAATCAGTAATGGCTTCCGTTACATATACCATTCTTACCATTTCCCATCGAATTTTAAAGATCTTATTAATGGCCAAGATAACAGATCTATGATAGAATCTTCTAAACCACAGCTATCTGACATGAGATCTATGATAATTTATATAGCTATAGCTAGTTTAATGTAGTTCCAAAAAAAAGCTAGTTTAATTTCAAAAATATGACAAGAAATCATGTGGAGACCGTACTTCTAGCAATAATTGGGAAAAGGGTCAGCAGATTTATAAATGTGCAGGATTTAATTTCTGACAAATGTACAAACAGTGGTCCATATTTATACGATACTTCTACTAGGGAATGAAATCATTTCGACAGCGAAAAATCATTAGGATTTTTCTCGCCTTTATTATTGTCATTATCTGTTAACAATTCAATTGCTCATGTTCGTTAAAGAAAAGCAAGAGTTTTAGTTAAACAAATATTATGTATATAACAAAAAATAAACTCACTACAAACTCTGGCAAAAAAATGAACTGAAAAATGCAAGAAAAAAAGAGCATACCTAACTAAATAAAACTTTAAAAGAAATAAAACATAGAGAAAAGATGTTGAAAGATTTACAAAGTGGGTTAAGCATGCAAAGAGAGAGGGTCCCCTCCTCTCCTTTGAGCAGATGATCATCAATGCCCACCACAATCACAATCATTCTCACTGAGTTTCCTTTTCTTTCATTCCCCAATTTGCATTGCAGCTGGAGATAAGTCTTAATTTACATCACTCCTTAGTTCTTTCATTGAACCCCAAAACCATCAGTTTTGTTATTTGATCGCTACCTGCGTCTTCAAGCAATGTTCTTCTTAATATAAATGTTTCATTCTAGTAATCTACTATAGGTTTGACCAGATTTTCTCGACATGCATAACACTTGTATATGTCTGTGGGTTTGATTTGATTTTCTTGAACACTCGAATATGTCTTGAGCTATTTTCTTTGCATCCATTGATGCTCCAAAAATTCCACGTTTTGTGAATCCGACCGCATATAGCCCACTTTCACCTCTCCATCCCTCTGGAAACTCTTGTATGGGGAATCCATCTTTTTTATTAAACATTTTATTCTCCTGCAGAGTTATTTGTTTAAAACCATTTAATGCGACCTTTCAACGGATATATATATATATATATATATTTGCAAGGAACATTCAAATTTTAGTAAGAGTTTTATGATTGTTTTAAATAAAGTGGACAAGGATGAAAATAACTATATTATCATTATTGACTACCTTTAGCCAAGAGGGTACGTTGCTTTTATAGCCAGTTGCCAATATTATGGCATCAAATCTCTCCGTTATTCCGTTATCGAACTCAACTTCATTTTGTTTTAACCTTCTTATCCCGGAACACACCTTTTGTTAGTAAAAAATCCAATATCACAGTCAGTAAACCAGTTCATTATTAGCATATATATGAACGATAATACCATATTTGATTAAGATATACACTACCTTGATATCTCCGGTTTTGATCTTGGCAAGCGTCCCAACGTCGAGAACAGGAGTTTTTCCGGTGCGATTTTTTAGCACTAATGGGCCTAACCGGGGACGGTTTAGACCTAACAAGGTGGTATCTCCGAGGATAAACCGGGAAACAACCAAGAGGAAACGGTCAACGAGCCGGATGGGCAACCATTTGAGTAACAACATGGACAGCCCAAAAGTCGAAGTACCCAACATCTCTCGTGGTAGGACGTGCACCTTCACCGGATAAAAAGAAACATAATTAGTAAATATGCATTTATAAATTTCGAATGAGAAAAACATATTACATGTAAAGTTACGAGAATAATTTTTAAATTACGAGAATAATTTTTTTAAGTTCCGAGAATAATTTTTTTTGGTTAAGAATGTTTGCGCATGCTTGTGATAATCCCAATAAAGTTTGTGTTCTGATAGTTTTCATTCTCCAGTAAATATTATAAAAATAGCATTTCCGTATTAAATAAATCAGGTAAAACTTTATTCATAAAACTGTTAGCAACATTGTTGGAACTTGAAGTCACAAGGCCAAAATAAAATCTTAAGTTCGGATGAATACCAGCCATTTTTTTTTTGTAAAAAAAATCAAAACAGATTAATAAAAATAAAATATGAATATTACCAAACTAAAAAGCAAAAATACATTATTTTTCAAAAAAAATAACCATTTGATCAGCTACTAAAAAAAGAGTATGATTGGATTGTCCTTATTTATACGAATAATTGGGTTCTTTATGATAGTATATCTGAATAGATATTTATTTTGAAACATTTTTTATTAGTAAAAATACATCTTGCTAAAACCATTTAATTAACAAGAAGAGTAAATAAACATTTGTAAGAAATCTTCAAACTAATGATGTTTATATTGAATCATGACTGTCCAATCAAATTTCTTTTTCAGATATTTGACTATAACTAGAACAACTCAAAACACGTAATCTTAAAATTTGTAAAATTAGAAGAAGAAAAAAGTTTGTAACAAAGTAGGTAATATCAGAAGATCAACTTGATTTAAGAAAAAAAAAGTTTTAAGTGATTTTTTCGCATAGAAAACTATACTAGAAAACATGAAAGAGCCAACGAAAACGCAAAAGCAAAAGTTAATTTAATCTCCAAACTACTTTTGTGTTAAAACCAGAAAAAAAAAAAGAATACTCACAGCGTCTCTGACAACAAGAGAAGGCTGAGCATCGAAGTTACAGAGATCCAAACAGACCTCCATGCCGGAGTTTCCACATCCAACGACCAAAACCCTTTTTCCGGCGAAATCTCTGCCGCTCTTATAGTGACTAGTGTGCTTAACTACCCCGGTGGCCTCAAACTTCTCCATCCCCTCAAACCTAGGGACCACCGGCTCAGCATTCTCCCCCGTCGCAGCCACCAACCACCGGCAAATATACTCCGTCGTCCCTTCTTCACCCACGCTCTTCACGCGCCACATACCAAGATTCTCATCAAACTCAGCCGACTCAACCGTATGACCAAACTCTGGCCTTATATCGAACCTCTGGGCGTAGTCCTCTAGGTACTCGATGAACTGCTGTTTTGTCGGATAAGTTGGGAAGTGGTCGGGAAAGGGTATAAGCGGAAGTTCACAGAACTGCTTAGGAAGGTGGAGATGGAGCCGGTCGTATGTTTTGAGCTGCCATAGTGACGCTATGCAGTTTGATCTCTCCAGTAGTACTGAAGTGATTCCTTTCTCTTTAAGACAAGCCGCCGTCGCTAGTCCCGAGGGTCCGGCGCCTACTATCACCGGTCCGGTAACGACGGAGATGCGGTGCGGACCGTGCGGTGATGTCATCTTACCATGGTGGCTCTTTGCGGATGACAAGTAGTCATGTGCTAGTTTACCTTCCATCTCTCTCCTCCAACATAGATCCATCAAGAAAACTAAACCAAGAATCACTTGTCTCTCTCTTTTCTCTTGCTTTTATAAGGGCTTGGTGTGTATTTGTAATGTATTTAAGTACGTATTCTTAAGAGAATACGAGAAGGGTTTGTAGTATAGAAGTGATGGTGGTATTGACAGTAATTAAGGGCAAAGGACAAATCGAACAATTTGACATTTATGGCGTGGAGTAAGAATAAATAAAGAGGGATGGTGATAAAAGTGTTTTGTCAAATTATTTATAATTGGTTTCTTGAAGGGAATAAATAATATTCTTGTGAAAGGAATCAAAGAGGTTAGGGTTTGAATTGAGTCTGCTGAAAACGAGGGAGATAGAGAGTGATCTTATCCAAATAAGAAGAATGAGTAAAGAGAGTGAGAGATTATCGTTGATTTGTGTTTCGCTGAGAGTGGTAACCGGAGGATGATCAGAGAACTACGGGTCTCTTAAACTGCCATTGAAACTTATATAAAGGGAGATATACAAATTGTTAGTTGTGATGTGACTATCTCTCATATGTGTATATATATGTGCTTAAAATGCTTAAGTAGATGTGTTTATATATTAAATGGAGTTTCTCTTTTCTTTTGCCCACCTACGAGATTTTTGTGTTCCATTACACTTTTTGACTCTTTACCTCATGGAAATCTCAAAGATTGATGTAAGTAATCTTTTGATTGTCTTATGATCACTCACAAAGAATATAAGTCTAAAATATGATAAAGAGTATTTATACTGGTGTGTCTATTACATCATTTTTCATTATCGCATTAACAAAGTATAATAGTTATACATTTAACAATCTAGCATCTACGTACGATGAACATATTCAACTAATCCTCAGAAAGAAAATCTAGTCCACAACATATACAATAGCCGGCTAACTTACAAATTTTAAAAACTTACAATAAAGCTTTAGTCCACAGCATATTCAATATGCGGTCGGTTAACCCATCAACTGCTTCTTCTCCTTTTTATATCATGATTTAGTAATGGTTTTGGGAGGAACGCTCCTCTATGAATACAAGGACGATATGGCCATTCAGATTTTTATTTATTTCATAACTAGCTAATAATTTGTTGATCAGTTATATCTAAAAATATTCACTAAAACAACTATAAATTTTACATCTATATCAAATTCAGTTTCAAATGCATTTTGTCGCTAGAAAAAGATATAGCACATTTATATAGAATCATTTGATAATTTCAATACATTTGGAAAGACTAAGTAATCCGCAATATATAAATTATCTATTCTAAAATATGTTGGTGGCCTCCATTCTTCAAAAAATAAATAAATCTTATAACCTCTTTTCTTTGGAATTATGCCAAAACCTTTCATTACTGTTTTCTTAATTAATTATTTCATTTTCGATAGTGTCATAGTGCAATTTTTCTATATTAGTAACTTTAGTATTTCATCGTCAGCCACATAGATCGTACATTTGGTAACTTTGTACTTCATGTGTTTTTTTTCCTAAATAGTACCATTTTATATACATTCTTTTCGCCCTCCTCAATAAGTCATTTTATTTGCCAAGCATTTATTGGGTGTATATGGGCACTATTATTATAACAGTTTCTTTTAGATTTATGTCAAGGGAGTTTGCTTTGTTTTTGAAGGTTTATTAAATAAAAAGCTTTTGTTTAAATAATAATAAATTTAAGGTGGTTGATGAGTGATTAATCATGAGTAACAGTATCAGAAATTGTGGCTTTAGTTAGAAACATTGTATAGCGCACGAAATATATGATTAGTAATGTGAATATTAATGTTAAGCTAAATATTTTAAAGGATGCATCATTTATCTTTTACAAGAAAATATATAATTAGTACAACTCTAATAGATTAGTATAAAGTAAATAATTTATTTATTTTAGTACCGAGATTGATGGATACTCAATGTTTTATGCAATCAAAAGTATATTCATCAATGGTATTATAGTGACTCCAAAATAACAAATAAAATAGTAGATATAATAATCGATAAGTATCTTAAACTTGGAAAATTCGCTTAATAATATTTCGAGATATTTTTTCATAATATTTTTAAATTTTCAGATATCATCATGTATTTAATATTTTTTAAAATCCATTAAGATATATACTATTGATACATATGTTTAGTATCCAAAATACTAGAGAATTTCCATGGTATATGTTATCATGTAAATATCTCATAACTTAAAAGTTAAAACATAGAAAAGAAACCGTAAAAAATTCTCAAATTATACTTTTCTGATATTTCTGAGAGATTCATAATATGTTTTTATGGATTGATTTGGAAGTAGTTTTACTATAGATATTTATATTAAAAGATTTGTTTTCTGTTAAGAATATCTTTGAAAATTTATATGGGTGAACATACTGGTCATCGTATCAGCTTAAGTTTACCCATTCGGGTTGAATCGGCTACATATATACTATTGTGAATATTAACCAAGAAAACACCAAACCATAAAATGATATTTCTACAGATACATGATGATCATGAACTCATGTGGCAATATCAAAAACGTTTCCCATTTCGATATATTATAATGAGATTCTGCAGAGCTAAATTACGCCACATCAACTACATGAGGATGGAACTTTCGTTAGAATGCATGCGACTAATTGGTTAGTTAAGATAATTAAAAAAAATACCACGTTCGTACAAACTCACACAACCGTTCTAAGCTCTTGACATGTCCTTTTGCTATTTCAATGGGTTTTCTCTTTGGCCTTCGATTGTAGCATATATTTTCAAAATTTTCGTCATCTCGGATGTCACTCTGATAAATCGAGACACTTCATTGGATGGGGATACGAGTGGAGTAAAGATCCCAAGCCAGACAAATACACGCACCTAATCCATTTTGTTTAATTGGCCACTCTGAGCGTAAACGCAAGTCAAATAACATTGATCAAGTCGAAAAAAAAAACATTGAACTAGTAAGTAGAAACCTAACCTAGTAACCTACAATGTCATGTGTTTATTATAAATATACTACACTAATACATACATAATGCGCGAGGTTTAACCAAAACTATGATTTTACTCAGTCCAATAACTTTTTGATAAAATTAAAGATAATATTTAGTCAAAGATGAACTAGTACATTCACTGAATACAATTTTTATATAATTTTGATCAAAAAAATATAATTTAAGTAAGTTGAAAAGGCCATTGGAACTGAGTTTAAGTGAGAGAGATCAATAAAAGGTAAAAAGGAGAGACGTTAGTAGGCTTTCTAGTGCCTATAGTGTAGCGTAGGCGTTAGAACTCTTTTTTTTATAACTCTCTTTACGCTTAAGTCTAAATATGCGATCAGAGTACATAAAACTTCGCTAAGAGCATCTCCAATACAAAATTCTATATTTTCCTCCAAAATGGAGTAAAAGTGATTATAGAGTAAAATTGATCCAGCTCTACTCTATTATTCACTTCATAATGGAAATCATGAACAAACAAAAAATAGTTTACTCTATTTACGGAGTAAAATTCAAAATAGAGTGAATTATGGAGTTGGTTGGAGCATATGTTACTCAATTTTTATTTTTACTCCATTTTAAAAGAAAAATGGTGTTGGATTGGATATACCTTAAAGCGATGCTATGTTTAACATTAGTAACCCTAGAAAAAACTAGGAAAGAAATTCTAAAGTCTCGCTCGAACTGGTAATATTGTAGGATTTTTTTTGTTGAATGAATCGTTGTAGAAGGAAAGAAGTTTCGATCAAAAAAAGGTAGAAGGAAAGAAAAAACCCCTTAAAAAAGAGAACAATATATTCAGCAAAATTAAAAGAAGAGAATTAAAAAGTGTTCCCTCAAATTTGATCCCGCAACTTAATTATAATCTCATGCTAAGTCATTTAACATTTTCTGGTCTATAAGATGCATTTATGATTGTGCTGATTAAATTTGGATAACGGCAACAATTTTACAAACCACTAGACTGCATTTTCTGATAAGCTTAATCAACAACTACTTATAAAAATACAAATACAATTAAGATGGATCTATCGGTAATCACAAGCCCACTCAACTCCACTTATCTAATAATATCCCTTTCGCCCCCCCACATTTTTTTGTTCCTTTTTCCGCTCACGAGACACTCGTGGGGAAGAATGACTTCTTGCAATTTATTACAATATTTAAAGGGAATTTCAAACTGGACGGCTCATTTGCTTTACTTACAAATATGATAAAGAAAAGAAAAGAAAGTAATGAATAATTAATCGTGCTACGTATTCTAATAGGAATGGGGTAGCTAATTATTACCCAATCTGTCTAATGATTATAAGTTTAAGTGGGGGTTGTGAGAAAGAATAAAGCAAAAGTTGGGATTCTATCATGATGAAAGAACTTAATTACATGCTTAACTAAAAACTTAATAAGTTTGTGGTAGTAGATATGTGTATACAATATTACAGTCATATATACAAGAAATATATAGCCATCAGATACTGACTAGCGTATTACAATACATATAAATTTACATATTTTTGTGTAAAACACCTTGTTTATCCCTAAATCATTATAAATCTTTCATACTAAAGTTATTAATAATTTTCTATGATAACTTTTGTTTTCATGTATTTTTTTGCTATTTGAAAATTATTTTAGATCACTTATCTTGATTTTTACTTATGTAGTATGTATAGGAAAAATATTTATTGTAAGACTTTGTTTTTTATATATCTATTTCATGAAAATATTTTTTTTCTCTTCTAAACTGAGTATTCGTTCACCAAATTTCTTTGTAAGGTATACATAAATGTCTACTTATTATATCTGAAAGAGATGCTATTTGGTAAATTTTTTAAAATTTAAATTCTTGATACTACGTACTTCTGATATACGAGACTCTAAATGTATAGTGTTGTACTCGAGATATCATATTCTGAAAACTCTCGTTTTGGAAAAAAAAAATTGAGAATATATTATTGACGAGTATACACTTGACAATAATATATTTAAGTTTCAAAGTAAATGGGTGTTAAATAGGCAAATAGCTTGGTGGTTGTTCCTCCATATCATCCAATCTTAAAGATTAGCTTCATACCACCATAAAGTTTTATAAGATATCATAACACTTTTTTGGAAATACATTTAAGTGTTTGTATTTTTTTTCAAAAATTTACATGCATGTTTAAGAATTAGAATTTCAGAACTTTTGTAAGTTCTGAGTAGTTTTTTTAATATACTTTTGTAACTCAGAAATATATTTCACCAAAGCATGACAAACAATGGTGTAGCATTACAAACAATGACACCAACATAATTTATATGATTTTATCAATGAATAGTTAAAAAGGAACCATTTATGCCTGTTCAAAAAACTAAGAGGGATTACTTTTGCAAAGTTTCTAAATATAATGAGCACAGTCCCCTTTGCGCTTTATGTTCCATCAGGTATCATGCAAGCACATAATGCTGAATCTACTCGATAAAGACATGCCCTTCTTAGAACAAAACAAGCTTAAATTTAAACAAAGAAGAGAAAACAACATTCAATGTTATTACATATTGGCATAAATATATGCCAAATCCTTTTGTTATATAGCCACCAACATTATAGATCTAAGTAAAAGTATTTACAACCATACTAATAAACTAGATAACCAAGTGGTTTTGGTCTAGTGTTGTAATAGACTTGAGAAGGATGCAATAACCTCTTAGTCTGATTGTTATTGTGGACATTTTTTGCTCCGTAAAGATCACGCCATGCTTTAAACCCATTAGAAAATTTGAGAAATCAACGATTATTATTTTTTTTCTGAAAGAATGCTAAACTTTTCAAATAAAAAGGCTCTTATACAAATTAGTGCAGCTTTGATCTAATTGTCTTAGAAATTTGCTAATTTTAGAAATCTAAAAAAAAAGGTCTAATATATTCTCTAGAGTCAAACCAATTTGCCATCGCATGGATCAGATGTTTCCCTCCTTTCCCTTGAAGTGAACTTATTATGTTCTTCACCTTCTTATAATACACTTGATAATTATCTTTGGAGGCTGATGAACTGAGCCATGTCTCCTTCCATTCCTCGCAAGCCAAAGTGTATGAACTAGAGCTTGAAAGACATCTCAGAAGAAACTGAATTGCAATAGAGAGTGTACGAGTGGAGACAAGCTCCACCTGGTTCCACTCGAATGTGTATCTCTGCCCCCATAACTTCTTCTTCAGATTCCTCCATATCTCCTCAGAGTAGTGATAGCTGAAGAAAAAGTGATTGCATGTTTCAAGAACTGTGTTGCAGAGTGTACGCATAGCATGTGTCTGAGAGTTCAATTTTAGAAGTCTATCTCCTGTAGCTAACCGATTATGTGCTGTAATCCAACTTAACACCGAGTATTTAGGAGATCTCCCAGAGAACCAGACTCCTTTATACCATGGGATAGTTAGATGTTGGGCCATGTCGAAAGTGATTTTTTTTTGCAACAGACACCTGATCTTTTTTGAAGAAAACAACATAGATAAACTCCTAAATTATATTAAAAAAAAGGAAATTTATATAGAAATAGCCACAATCCCAAATTCTCTGAGCCAGCCATGTATATAGTACTACGGTTCCGAGTATCGATAATGTGACGAGGCGAAAAATGGTCCTTGACCTAATATCAATTAAGATACATGATTTAGATGGATGTACGTAAATTCTCGAGCTAACATTGGATTATAATTTGATTGGATGACTTAGCATAAATTGTTCATAGTAGAAGATGATGTGTCAGATCAGAAGTCATTCGTCTGCATGCAGGGCTATGTATATCCACGTCCTTAATAGTCAGCGTTTGTCAAATGGAAAATTATTAGTGTAGTGGCTCGATTCCAATGGATATAAAAAATTGAAAATAACTTTTACAAAGTAATAGAGATGATGGTTACACGTACTGACGTACACATTGGTTGTTCTACATTTTACAAAATACTGGAGCCTCGTATCGCTGGGGCTTATGAGAGACCACCCAATCTGCTCTTACCACCCAATCTGGAGCCTCGTATCGCTGGGGCTTATGAGAGACCACCCAATCTGCTCTTACCACATAAGATGATGTGTCAGATCAGAAGTCATTCGTCTGCATGCAGGGCTATGTATATCCACGTCCTTAATAGTCAGCGTTTGTCAAATGGAAAATTATTAGTGTAGTGGCTCGATTCCAATGGATATAAAAAATTGAAAATAACTTTTACAAAGTAATAGAGATGATGGTTACACGTACTGACGTACACATTGGTTGTTCTACATTTTACAAAATACTGGAGCCTCGTTACGCTGGGGCTTATGAGAGACCACCCAATCTGCTCTTACCACATGTAGTCCTGTTAGGTACGCGCGTATATATGGGAGACCAGACGGATTACTATCATGTCTATAATTATTTTTATTTTTGTTTTAATCAACAATTATGTATTGCTAAGTGGGTGACTACCAGATCACACTCATCCTCCATATGGAAACTTTTTCAAATTATTAGCGACATTTGCTACAGTTATTTCTTATCAGCAAATTATTAACAAATTTGATGAGTTACTCTAGTTATTTCTTATAAACTGTAGCTTAGTCTCTTTTAAAACATTTTCTAAATGAATAGAAATTAAAGCAACTTGTGATGGAGTCAAATTGAATAGAATGCAACTTTCTCTAAATGTATTAAATGTTTAGACAATAATGTTTTGATCTACATTAATACCATAACATATCATATTTAGAACCGTGTTTGAAAAAATCACATCCATAGCTATTTTAGATCTGATACCATATAAATCAATCAAGTGAATATATTAAATGTAAAGAGATACATTTTTGAACTCGAAAGACTGGAATGGTCCAGTTGACATGTTTTGCAGACTAGAAATTAAGGTGAACTTACACAATCTTTGAACTTTCAAAAAAACAAATGCGGTGAGCGTGGATCGAACACGCGACCTTCAGATCTTCAGTCTGACGCTCTCCCAACTGAGCTATCCCCGCTTGTTAACATATGCACAAGTATAATGATATATTAAAAGCTCATTCAAATACAATCAACTAAAAAATGCAATCTTTTTTTTTCGTCAATGTTAATATTATAAATATGGAATGGACCAAGCCCAGTTACATGTCCAAAAGCAATGCCCACAAGCCAAGCCACATATAACCCAAACAAACCAGCGGATCACAACAAAACCCAATAATGAGCCTCCATACAAACTCATTTGACCCCGACCACTTCCACGAGACACATCCCCGAGGAAAGAGGACACATGTAAAGATCAGGGCCGTTAGCTGGACACGCGTCACTCCCTTCTCTCCCCGACCGTCACCGCTTGGAACCGATGCCGGAACATCCCCACAGTCGACCCCGTTTCGTCGGATCTCAGAAATCTAATCGAAAGCACATCCGAAAGATAGCTTCATCAATCTAATCGAAAGCACATCCGAAAGATCCACACCGATAACCTCACGAGCGCACGAAACGAAGACTGAGAACCGCGAACCTAGAAACACCGACGAGCCACCTCGGGCTCCAAAAAGGTCCAAAGAAACAGACCGACTAAAACCGACAGAGCAAGACTGACAGAGTTTTTACTCTCCGGCGACTAAACCGACGATGCAATCTAATGTGATACTGAAAATGGCAAAACAAAAAACATCAGTAATAACAAGATGTATAGTCAGGAATCGATAGATCGTCTTGGTCATGTGGATAAACTGATGAAAACCCTTTTTACTTTATGGCAATTTGACATAAACATTCATAAAATAATATGTGTGACGGTATTGAATATTCAATGCTAGTCTTGCAAGTTCTTGAATAAATAGAACATCAGATGAAAACTGAGAAAGTGAAACTTTATTTCTAGAGATCCATCAAGAGTCAATGGCTTTCAAAAACTTTATGGTTTTGAATGGAATATCTTGACTACTTTGAAATGGTTTATATCAACTTGCCGTTTAACGTTTTCAGTGACGAACGTCGTGACGTTAACGTTTTAAAAACGAAATGTTGTCCAGCTAATGATGGGCTTCACTTTTCATTACAGAAATTTAATTGGGCTGGGCCTATATAATCCTGAACGTTTTTATTTATGATTTATTAACGATAAAATACAACAAAAAAAGGAAAAAAAAAGGCCTAATGAGGCCAATACACAAAATAAAGGTAGTATTTGCAGAACCACGTAGGACTTTTCTTAATTTGCACTTTTGGTTGGAAGAGAATGATGAGATGTCGAAAATAGCCTCGGTGAACTGACACATAGATGGTGGAAGAAACCCGGTCATAAGAAATTCTCTGGGCAAACTCTATATCAGTAAAATAATTGAACTTTGTTCCAGGTAAAAATAAAAATTTATTAGAACATAAAAAATGGATTTGGGGAAAACATATTTCAACGACAGAACAATGAGTCTTGAACATGAGTTGTTTTGCTAGTAAATATCCATGTTTGAAGGAATAAAATAGAAAATCAAGGTAAAAGCTACTCGAATATACTAAATTTTTATATTAACTATTTTGTACCTATACGGTCAGCCAAAGGAACGGTCAGAGCTATCTACACACCTAGTCTTAGGGTTAGTGTCGGGATTTAGAAAATAGAACAGTAGCATATCCATCTAGCTAATTTAGCTTCTTATTTTTGTTATCTACTGCAATTTCCCAAAAAAAAAACATGTGGACAGAAAACTAAAATTCTCGAAAATTTATTGTCTTTTAGTTTCCTTATCTAGTTGCATCGTCTTCCTCATCAGAGAATTAATTAATTAATTAAATATATAATTTTTTTTTCATTTTTCTATGGAACCCATCTCTGTGTAAGGAAGGCATTGAGACCTCTCTATCTCTCTCATGGACTCACGAAGTGAAAGACAGGTGGCGTTTCTTACTTAACTTTCACTGCTCTTCTCCTCTCTTGTTTGAATTACATTCTATTCATTGCAAACACAGTTTCTTTTCCGACAAAACATGGGAGATTTCGAGAACAACAAAGCTCCTATCATGGCTGAAGCACATAGATCCACACCTATTAAGGTAACAATCTCAAGAACTCAACGCTTTAATTGAACCACTATGAACAAGAACTCACACGATACAGTTTCTTGAGTTCTTTTAGTTTGGTCTGATGGTTTTGTCTCTTCTGCAGACTACAGTCAACAAAGGAGGAGAGAATCAGTACCGTTGCTGCAAGGCATGTAATGAAGGAATCAGCTGCAGGACAGTGAGATCAAGAACCAAGCTGATGAACGTTCTGATAGAACGAGGACGTCCACACGAGGCGCAGACCCTATTCAAAACCTTGTCAGAGACAGGACACAGACCGTCTTTAATCACTTACACAACCCTCTTAGCAGCGATGACGGTGCAGAAGCAGTACGGTTCCATAACCTCTATAGTCTCCGAGGTGGAACAGAGCGGGACAAAACCCGACTCCATCTTCTTCAACGCGGTCATCAACGCTTACTCCGAGTCCGGTAACGTGGAAGAAGCCGTCCAGGCGCTGCTGAAGATGAAAGGGCTCGGTCTGAACCCGACCACGAGTACTTACAACACGTTGATCAAAGGGTACGGGATCGCAGGGAGGCCTGAGAGATCGTCAGAGCTTTTGGAGCTGATGTTGGAGGAGGATAGTGTTGATGTGAGGCCTAACGTGAGGACGTTTAATGTGCTTGTGCAAGCTTGGTGTAAGAAGAAGAAAGTGGAGGAGGCGTGGAGAGTTGTGGAGAAGATGGAGGAGTGTGGTGTTAGGCCGGATACGGTTACGTATAACACGATAGCGACTTGCTATGTGGGGAGAGGAGAGACGGAGAGGGGTGAGAGAGAGGTGGTTGAGAAGATGGGTAGGCCGAACGGGAGGACGTGTGGGATAGTGGTGGGAGGGTATTGTAGAGAAGGGAGGGTGAGAGATGGTTTGAGGTTTGTGAGGAGGATGAAGGAGATGGGAGTTGAAGCGAATCTTGTTGTTTTTAATTCGTTGATCAAAGGGTTCGTTGAGGTCATGGACCGTGATGGCATCGATGAGGTAAACTCTCAACACTGTTGGTTTTAGTTTTGTTAAATGTGAGTTTGGTCAGGTTGAGACGTTGAGTAGGTGGTAAGTAGGAATGGGCGGTTGGCTTTTGGTTTGGTTTTGATTCGGTATTTTGGTTTTTGATTTTTCTGTTCTAGAGAGTTAGGAACTGTTCGGTTATTTACAAAATTCAGTTCGGTTTTAGTTTGGTTATTTCGGTTTTTGGTTCAGGCAGTGAAGCTGGAACAGTAATATCCGGATCCAAATTGGCTCCAGTTATATTTCGGTTTTTCTTGTAATTTTGGATAATATGGATAAAACTTCAGATAATTTAAGTTTTTCAGGTTAAATACTGGGTTGTTTGGATAAAAATATCGGATAATTTCAAATATTCAGGGTAAAATAAATATTTGAGTAACTCTGATTTTTGGGTAATATGGTTTATAAATAGTATTTTCATTGACATTTGGTTGTCTAGAAACTAATATAATTGATTTTTTAGGTATGTAAACTGTACATTAAAAATCCTGGTTTCATTTGGTTCGGTTTTCGGTTACTGAAATATAAAATCTGTCCGGTTATTTATGAAATTAGGTTCAGTTTTGGTTTCAGTTATTTCGGTTTGATTTGGTTCGATTCAGTTCGGTTCTTTAGATAAATGTGCCTAGGCCTAGTAATAAGTACGTAAGTTGCAGGTTCTTACCTTGATGAAGGAGTGTAAGGTGAAGGCAGACGTAATCACCTACAGCACTGTGATGAACGCATGGAGCTCAGCCGGATACATGGAGAAAGCTGCCCAAGTCTTCCAAGAAATGGTCAAAGCAGGTGTCAAACCAGACGCACACGCTTACAGCATCTTAGCCAAAGGCTACATCAGAGCCAAAGAGCCCCAAAAAGCCGAGGAGATTCTCGAGACCATGGTCGACTCAAGGCCCAACGTCGTGATCTTCACCACGGTGATCAGCGGATGGTGCAGCGTCGGGAGCATGGACGATGCCATGAGGGTGTTCAACAAGATGTGCGAATTCAACGTCTCGCCGAATATAAAGACGTTCGAGACGTTGATGTGGGGTTACTTGGAAGTGAAGCAGCCGTGGAAAGCTGAAGAAGTGTTGCAGATGATGAAAGGGTTTGGCGTGAAGCCTGAGAACTCTACGTACGTGCTGTTGGCTGAAGCTTGGCGCGTCGCGGGGCTGGGCGATGAGTCTAACAAGGCTATCAACGCGTTGAAGTGTAGAGATATCGAGAAGTTGGAGAAGCTTTACCAGAAGCAGTCCTCAGGAGGAGGGTTTAGTCTTTTGCAGATTCCTGTGGGGAAACGTGAGCTTCCAACTGCTAAAGCTATGAATCTTTCTGCTTGTAAACTCGGAGCTCGAGTGCCGCCGATTGTCTGCCAGAAGCAGTCACAAGGTCAGTTTGGGATCAGTGGGCAGTTTGTGCAGTCTTGTACAGTGTTCTTGAACTGAGAGGGCTTTGTTTTGAAGCTGTGAGATTTGTAATTTTACTACTTAATCTTCTGTTTAAAGAGTCGATACTAATAAGAACTCTCTACCGTATGTAAATTATAACAGAATGGTCTTATAATATCTATTGTACAGTTTCTGTTTTCAATCTACCAATTGCTTTATTGGCCCTTATGTTCACTGGACAAGCTATTATGTACCTGGCGGAAAGGTTGCACTGAAGATGAGAGTGAAGAGAAAGATGAGAGGTTGATTCCGTCAACTTCAAGTGTGTAATGAGGCATACCAAAGTGATTCAGTGTAGTTATAGGTTTGTTGGTGACTGATGTTAAATTTAATTTCGATTCACATAGATGAGGAGGCATACCAAAGTGAAAAGGATGAATTTGAATAGGACTGGGATTTTGAACCAAAGCTGCTAAACCAAAATTGTGTCATGTTTTTTGGTTTTCGGTTCGATAACCGGTTTACTTCGCTTTTCTTTACAAGAATTATAACTAAACCATACAAAAAAACCTCAACCGAACTAACCAAATTTCAAAGTAAACTAACCGAATTCAACTGAAACTGAATAGTAATATTTAAACCGGTTTATATTCGTCAAACCATCGAAGCTTTCTGCTTTTGCTTTATCATCTTCCTCTCTCGCTCTCTCGGTCTCATACTTCCAGGTAAAGCTTCATTCATATCCCTTCCTATGAATTGTTGTCTACTTCCATGATCTCAAAGTAGAAAGATTGATAAGCCTCTAGCCTCTCCGTCCTTGTAGAATATGCTTCACTTAAGATTAGAATCGAAATCATTTCCGGATCGTGATTTACAGTGAAGTAGAATCTATAGTTTCATGGATTTTGCTGAAAAAAATCTGATCTTTACGATGTTTTATGGATCAATCTGATTTTGTAGTTGGCGATTCTGTGTAGCAGAGCATCGATCAGAGATGCAGGTTTCATCTCTTTCTGTTCTTATTATATATTACCTAACCGTGTTAATGTCGAGACCATTGTTGAGTAATGAAAAAGGTTCGGGCTTTACAATGTTATTACTTATTAGCAATCACGAGCGAGACTGTTCAAGGAGTACAAAGAGGTTCAACGAGAGAAAGGAGCTGATCCTGATATTCAACTTGTGTGTGATGAGACCAACATATTCAAATGGACTGCACTTATCAAGGTCTTATTAGTCTCGAACATTATGAAAGCTTTGTTTTATTTATTTATTTACAATAGGTCTTTCTTTTTGTGTGAGGCAGGGGCCATCAGAGACTCCCTATGAAGGTGGAGTGTTTCAGCTTGCGTTTGCTGTTCCTGAACCTTATCCTCTCCAGCCTCCTCAAGTCCGGTTCTTGACTAAAATATTCCATCCCAATGTTCATTTCAAGGTACAATGAATGAAGACTCATGATGTGAACTGAATCTCTCAAAATAGTGTTTTGTAATGTTACGTTTTTGTGTGTTGTGTAGACAGGGGAGATATGTCTTGACATATTGAAGAACGCTTGGAGTCCCGCGTGGACGCTTCAGTCTGTGTGTAGAGCGATTATAGCGTTGATGGCTCATCCTGAGGCGGACAGTCCTCTTAACTGTGACTCAGGTAGTACAGGCTCTACTTAGTCTTTGTGTACTGATGCAAAGTGCTTTTATAACTTCGAATTTGATTTGATCTTCTTGTTAATAAAAGGAAACCTTCTGAGATCTGGGGATGTGAGAGGGTTCAATTCAATGGCACGCATGTACACACGCCTCGCTGCTATGCCTAAGAAAGGATGATCCTCTCTTGCTTTTCTTTGCTTACATTATTAAAAGATTCACATAAGTGTATTGGATTACAATTGTATTTTTGTTACATACATGTTGAGTTTTAACAAGAATTCATGTTTCCTTGTTTAAGGAACTTGTCAAACCAATCTGATGACTCTTTGATCATAAAGCTCGTCACCACTTCGTGTCCAACTCCATCTTCTGCTACGAACTGCTCTCTCGTAAATGTAGCTAAATAGGTCTTTCAGGGTTTTAAATAGCTGAGTAGTCGTAGTCAATTTTTCTTGCACAGTTCTGGCTTACTGTAACGCTGCCTGCGGAGGTGGTCCGGTGATCTTGCGCTCTCCGCCTGGTTTCGGAGGTTCCGGAGCTAGGTATCTGATGTCCCCTTCAACAGGCGATCGTCTGGTACCAGAACCAGTCAGTCTTTCCGATTCGCCGGCGATTCCACAATCCGCATCACTTCCGAATCTGAGGGGTAGGAAAAAAACCAAACCGAACCAAATCAAACCAACCGAACTCAAACCGACTCAAACCCTATATGTCTAAACCATTTGGTTTAAGATTTTATCAATCTGAATGGTTCGGCTTGAACTAAACCAAAAAACTGAAGTGTATTTAATCATTTAACCTAAAAACTAAACAAAAAATATTTTTTTTTTTCTTTTAAATAATTAGAATAAACACAACTAAAAGTAGAAATAAAAGAATATGAATCTTATACATCACCATCAAAACTGAAAAAATTGCATATGATATTTATTTTAGGTTTAAAGATAATAATTTAAATTATTGGATTAAATCTTTTACATGTTTATTATGACATTTAGCTTTACATTTAAACATGAAAATAATTATGTAGTGTCAAATGATTATTTGTTTATGTTTTTATAAATTATATTTTTGTAATTAAGCTAGGTAAAATTAAATTTAATAAAGAAAATTCAACTCGATTAAATTGAATAAACACAAACGAAACCAAATTAAAACGAAACCAAACCATAATATAAATGAACCGAACACAAACCAAATCGAAGTAAAAACCAAACCAAACCAAACCAAACTAATGTTGGTTGACTTTGGCTAAGGTTTTCATAAACCCAAATAAACCAAAACCAAATCCAAATCAAACTCGTAACTAAACCGAACCAAACCTAAACCAAGCTTTGTTTATGTTGGTTATTTAGATAAATAGATCTCGATTTGTTGATTGCAATGATATAGGCTTGAATCGTTAATCTGATACTTCAGCAAGCCTCGTTTATGTGTGTTATTTTGGTAAATAGATCTCGATTTGTTGATTGCAATGATATAGGTTAAACTGATAGTTAAACAAGCCATAGTTAATTTTCCTAACATAATCCAAAATGATTGTTAGGTTATGACTTCAACTGATGGATCTTAAGCTTCAACTCGTTCTTTTGTACCTTGTGATACCACACCGATGTGAAGGTATATAATTTAGTTTTTGTTGTTGATTAAACTTATCCCGTAATTGAAATGTTATCTTTAATTTTTGTGTTTGATTCAACTTATTCTAAAATTGAAATGTTATTCTCTTATTAGCTTGTCAGTAAGTTATATGTATCCTCATCTCCGCCGGATATGAAATTGGCTTAATAATACATTTGACTTAACTTTGTTAACTTCATTGTGAATGATACTAATTAAGTTTTTAACCTAATGCCATCTTGCAGCAGAGAAAGATGAGAACAATCTTGAAGTTGGGAAATCCCTCACTAAGTTTCCTGATCTTATTGATTTCACCACCGAGGTATAAACAATGAGGTCTTATATTAATCTTATATGCAATTTGTGTGGGTTTTTCAATTTATGTCTATTTCACGAAACTTTTATGTTAATTTTTCAAGTTTTGACAATTGGACCTGCAGCTTCTGAATATGTTGTCGAAGATGAATTTACTATTTTTGACTCCGACGTAGTTTTAGGCACCGTGGCAGAAACTGACTCTGCTACAGTGGCGGCGAGTCACTCAGGCACAGTGGCAGCGACTCAGTCTGTAACACTGGCGGCGACTCACCCTGCCACCGTGATAATATAATCAAAAACAGACGCACAAATTATGTAATTACAGTTTTGATTGAATAAATTTTACGTTCATTAAAAAAATTCATCTTAATTTCACAAGAAACTCTAATCAGAATAACAGATGACTAACTGAAACAAATCAGAGATCAATCCAATGCGACAACTTCTAAATCATAATTACCACTCATCCTGTTGATCCATGTTTTAAAAAAAAATGTTTCAAAAGATATTTTTTCAATGCATTTTGAAGTAATAATGGTAAATTATACACTTAAATTATAAAATTTAAGAAATTAATGATGTTTATTGAATTTAATTGATTAAAAGTTGCAAAAAATAGTTAATCACAAAAAAATAATATATTTACAATCAAAATTTAAAATGTTTTCTTAATATGTGAAACTCCAAAATAAATATATATCTTTTTCAAACAGAAGGAATATATAACTAGAACAGAAGCTTAAAGCTTACACTTATATGAATCTTAATTGAGTAATATATAACAAGAGCATATTAATCCCTAACCAGAACAGTAAAGGAGTAACTGAAGCAAGTCACACACCAATCCAGTGAGACCACATCTAAATCTTAATTACTAGATAACTTAGAACAAAATTGTAATGTCACGTTTCTGTTTGTAAACAGGGGAGATATGTCTTGACTTATTGAAGAACGCGTGGAGTCCCGCATGGACGGTTTCAGTCTGTGTGTAGAGTGATCATAGCATTGATGGCACATCTTGAGGTGGACAGTCCTCTTAACTGCGACTCAGGTACAACAAGCTTTTACTTAGTGTTCTTCTACTATGCAGAGTGCTTTTATAACTTCGAATCTGATTTGATCTTTTGAGGGTTGGTGCTGGTAATAAAGGAAACCTTCTGCGACCTGGGGATGTGAGGGGGTTCAATTCAATGGCACGCATGTACACACACGCTTGGCTGCTATGCCTAAGAAAGAATGATCCGATCCTCTCTTGCTTTTCTTTGCTTACATTATTAAAAGATTCACATGTAAGGTTACAATTGTATTGTTGTTACATATGGTCATGTGCCACAGTTTTATCAAGAATTCATGTTTCCTTGTTTAAGGAACTTGTCAAACCAATCTGATGACTCTTTGATCATAAAGCTCGTCACTTCGTGTCCAACTCCATCTTCTGCTACAAACTGCTCTCTCCAACCAAACATCAAACAAGCCTTTTCAGATCATTGTATCTGTTTGCATTAATACGATATTATTAAATGAATGATGTACCTTGAAATTTCCAGGAGAAGCTGTTTCATCATAAGCCTTATGAGCTCTTTCTAGAGAAGCAACTAGTCCACCAAGAGGACAGCGAGGGTCCTTAGCGCCTGCCAATGAAATCCAGCAAAGCCTGTAAGTAGTTTTTACTTTGTGCATGCATAGATTAGACTGTGCTCACCGTTGATGATGTAAAGTGGTCGTGGAGCAGTCACTGGTAATGAGTAGGGTGAATCAAACTGAGAGGCTAAGCCAGGAGCTATTCTGTTCCACACCTGTTGCGTCAATAAATACAATTACAAACCAATCATCTTGAGTCGGCTCATGTAGTTACTGTCATGCTTTCTTACCTTCTCGACCACTTCGTTGTCGATTTCACTCTTTCCCATATCTATTCTTGCTTCTGTAACCATTAAAGGAATTAGAATCTTGATTCATATTTGTGTGTTTATTCAAAAACTTTCACCTTCAAATAAAGGCTTTATACTGTTGACTCTTGCTTCCCACTCATCATTTTCAATTGCCCATCTAAAACCCTGCTCAGCATACACTTGAATACTTGAATGGTCTTCTAAAACAAGGATAAATCCTCATACAAGTCAGTTTTGGAGTTGTTATGTTTTACCTGAACACCAATTAAAGGTACAGTCACGGAATAGCGAGTGTCAGCTGCAGCAGCAAACCAAGCATGCATCCCTGTATTTGCTTGGACATTAAACAAAGTTATGTATACATTAACAAAGCTACACATCCTAGAACTCAGTTTGTTCGAGACCTCCTAGTGAGATACCGGTGATTCCTATCCTTTTTGGGTCTATATCTTCTCTCTGAGTTAGATATTCAGCTAGTTTGATCAAATCCCACACCTGAAAAAGAATGATAAATATAATTAGAAAGACTTACAATCTTATGTGAAACCAGAAGAAAATGGAGTTGAATAGAGGCAGTGTTTTTACAGTATCAAAGATAAAAGGCATTGTGTCTCCATTTTTCCAAGATGAAATAAGAGCCTGCATTGAAACTTACACCAAAATCACTATCTCAGAACTCAAAAGAGTAAACAACGATCAAATAGTTAATTAATGAGTTTACATCTCGATATGCAGTTTTGCTGCCAGCTCGTTCTCCATGGTAGCGAGAGTCTAAACCAATGGCTACATATCCTCGCGAAGCATATGCCTTAAGAAGAAAAGCAAATAAGTTGTAATCAACACAAGAACCTATTGATTTTTAGGAGAAATGACAAGTAAAATGTAGTATGTTTCTTTCTTACTTCAAGCCAAGGCCTTAACCACTCTTTGTTTGTGTTTGTGCCATGCATAAACACAATCGCTGGTCTTCTCTCATCACTCTTCTTCTCCTTCAAGCTTAAGATAAGCAAAGGCAATCTCCCTTGCTCTGCAGCCTTGTTCCATTACATAAACAACACTTTTAAGTCTTGTAACATGATTACAAAAGAGAAGTGTAATAAAAAAAATTACCTCAGTGTGCAAATAAAGGTTTTCTTCTTTCAGAATCTCTTTCAAGTCATTAATGTCTTCCTTTGGACAAGACTCTAGTGCCTGGTTTGGTAAAGAAACAAAAAGAAACAGATCAACTTAGAAAAAATGAGAATTAATATAAAGATCAATAGAAAAAAGGAGGCAATATCTCACTTCAGTAGATGGAATATCATTCTGAAACATAGGATCTTCCACTGGCTTTGAACATTCAGCTACTAATGGAACTGAAAATGTTCCCAAGCATTAAACATGCAAACTCATATTAAAAAACAACTAAAACTATTAAAAGTAAACTGTATCCAGATTTTATTCAGGTTTAATCTAGCAGTTAAGGAAGATAATCAGTGAATATGAGATTCCAAATGAACCTTGCATGTATCAGAATCATGTTATTATGGCTAAAACAAAGAGACGTGATCAAGTAGAAATGTTTTTGATTGAATAGCAGAAAATAAATTGATAAGATTATCAAGAAAGTAACCTTCTGGTGATCGTCGACTACGAAGAACACGGAGAAACTCTGATCTAAAGTCAACGGCTTCGTTACTCGGAGTTTCCATCGCTCTGGTGAACGGTGAGAAACAGTTTTCGTATTGTGTTTTGATACGATGTTTTTTTATGTCAACGTCATGCATCTGTCATCGGTGCCACTCACAGCCACCTGCTTCTTGATAATGGTTGTGGTTATCTCTTAATGACGTGTGTTAGTGAACTTTTAACTTCGTTTTGTTTTGTTTAATAAACCCACTTAATTTTTATCGTCACATTTTTGTCCATATTAGCATTGTCACATTTTTGATTTTTTAAAAGAACGATGATAAGAAAAAGAGATGATTAAGTGTATATTTCCTTTTGTTACACTACTTTATTAGTTTTTTTTTTTTGAAAATTACTCTATTAGTTGAAAAGACAAATCAACTTATTGTTGTGAGCTAGTCTGTGACTAGTATAGTAACATGTGGTAAAGGTTAAAAGGCAGAAACCTCCACAAGTATGCTAAAAGTATACAACCACTTATCATAACGAACATTAAAAAAGGATTCACCAACATTCCATAAGTTAAATGTTTATGCGTTCCTTGCTGGCTATGTGAAAGACTGAAAGGTCCGTGTATTTAACGTAGTCTGCTATAATTAATCAATAATCATCGGCTGCTACATAATGATTGACACACCAACCTTCACACTTTCAAATTCTTGATTCTTTACAAAACAAAGACAAAAAATCTTAATTATTTTTTCTTTGTATTCGAATATATTGTTGATAAATAATTGTTACCTATGAATACTTTGTACAAAAACTTCTTGAAAGATCAAATGGCTAGCAAAGAAAATCGTTAAACTAATCTGAACATCCTATTGATACATTTAAAACAATGTAACATGATTATATGTTACAAAAGAGTTAGATGCTAAAGCATTACCCTAAACCTGAGTTTCTATGCCTTTGCTCTTCATCTTCTGGTGGTTCCTTTCTACTCGGATCCGTCTTGGTATTGATATTCATTCCTGCTTAATATCAATGTTTTAAAATTAGCACATCTCCTAGCTCTAAGTTTCTGAACAAAGATACAGTCTATCAAGTAAAAATCCAGCTTACCTTTTATATTCCCACGGTTTGAGAACTGAATGAGATAGTCCCTGAAGCTCGACAAGATCAGTCTTTCTTGCTCTGAGTAACTCTCCGAGCTTGTGTCTGCGTCTTCTTTCTCTTGGCTGGTTTTCACCCCAGCTGCAGATGTCTCTTTCTCTGATATGATCACATGTTCATCGTCACACATCAGTGCACGTGTTGCTGGAGACATAGGCTTCTCGTCCACACTAGTAGAGTCAAGGACACAATCTGGAGAGTCATTGGTTTCATTACCATCTCTCAGGACTGGACCAGGTGAAGTGTCTTTCTCACTCTTCCTCCTTTTATTTGCTATATCCACCGATCTTTTCACCAGAAGCGCACATAGGTCTTTCACATGACGCGGCTGGATAGTATTCGACAGAGAAGACCTATTAGAAGTAGACTGTCAGATAAATCTTCAAGATGGTATCACAGTAGTTTTGAAGGAGTTGATATCACCAACCTGTAAGTACATGTGGTAGATCCAGATACTGCTCTGTAGTTAGGAACTGTAAAAAGAGAAGTGTCACCATTCCTTATAAGGTGTGGACTCGCAGATGAGCCTCTAGCTGCTACAGGATGTGAAGCTTCCTTGTTCTTTCTCTTTCTTGATTCAAGAGGGTTCAGATAACCAGACGCGGCGAAGGCTCGGTTGAGAGCTGCGTTGGTCGTATGTTGTTGTTGTGGTGTGTAGGTTTCTGGTCCATGAAGAAGGGTGTGTCTCTCTTGGCTACCTTCAAAGTTCTTGCAATCTTGACATCTACAATTCTCTGAGCATAGGACACCGGCCTGGTAACACTCGCAGTACTTCTTGAGGCATCCTGATTTCTTGCAGTTGCATCCTTTGCTATGCTTTCCCAGAAGCAGTAGTTGCCGCCGCACATCTTCCTATAAGTTTAAATCAAATGAATGTATCAAAACCGCATCTTCAATAGTGTACTAGTTAATAACAACATCTGTAACTAAGAAACGACTTCTCAGAGACAGAACATATATAAACATTAATTTCAAAATCCATATCATTTCAATGCATAATCCTATTGCTTGTTTTGCATTCCATCACCTTAACTAATAGGAGTCAAGTATAAAGTTCACAAGATCACACACACACACACACCTGCAAATCTTTGGTTCCAAGAGGACTACCAGCAATCTTGGGCTTGAAGGCATCAGGATTACGCTCCAACGTCCCCGTGATGGCTTCTTGTCTTGCTGCCTCGTTCTCCAAATTGTTGTGACACGTCAAACAGTTGCAACCATTACAATACGATCCAGACGCAAAGCATTCACAATACCTAAATGCACAGATTTACATTCAATCACCACAATAAAATACAAGTCTTTTAAAAGATGTACATGAATGCACACTTACAGCTTCAAGCATTTAGAAGCTTTACAGTTGCAATGCTTCTGTTTACTTGGAGTAGTAGTAACATCCTTGGACTCAGATTCTCTATGATTCCCTCGTGGTGTCAAAGTCTCTTGCTTGCTGCATACACAATAAAAAAAAAAAACCCTAGCTAACTTCCAACACACAATTCTTCCGATTTTGAATCAAAGTTGAAAACTTTTATACCTCATTCGATACTTCGCCAGGTGATTATCAAACCCATTAAGCGGCGGAAGTATCTGCGGCGGCGTAGTGAACTCCGTCGCTGAAGATCTAACCGGCGGAGACTCCGAACCTGACGGCGGAGGAGGAGGCAAGTCTTCTTCTCTCTGATCCGGATTCCAATCGAGAACAGAATGCTGCGTCTTCTCGTTTCCCTGAGATGAATCCATCTCCGCCGTCGCCGTCGCCGAGACGGAGAAGTCCAATCGACGCGCCAATTCGTTTCGGTGAGAGCTCAAGTCCTGATCGGAGTTATCCATAGTGATAATTCAATGGAGAGACAGAGAGATAGAGAGAGAGAGAGAGATATCGCTGCTGCTTTCAGCTGAAGAGTTCTTCTTCTTCTTCTTCTTCCTCTGTGTTCGTCTTCTTCTTCGGAGATTTTGAAAAAAAATATTGGATTTTGATAAACTTGGTGACCGAATCTAACGGATGATATGAAAAGGAGTTATCAACGGTTTGGATCGATCGATTTAGTTTTTTTTTTTTAAATTTCTAACCGACGTTTAAATGACACAGGCCCAATAGTAAGCCCAACATATAAAAAGGATAAGATTGATAGCGCTATGATAATTTTGTATATGTTGATCATAAGGGAGACACACCCCGAGCCTGTTCGAGACGAGAGCAAGAAATTTCCGAAGGATCAGTTTCATAATTAACAATATACTATAAGAGTCGATAATCCGATTTGTGTAACAATTCCTCAGTTTTTTTTTTCTTTAATACAAGTAAAAAGAAATTTTTTTGATCAATTGACACATAGTCGTGGCCAAACACTAGCCTCGAATCCTCATAAATTTAATGATAAATATGTATAGATGATTATTTACTACTTGTTTCAAGTTCAATAAATCTCAAAGTTAGCCCTCTACACACTATCCATCTTCGCCTTTTTGTTATTGGAGAAAATCAAAAGAAAGATTCGCTCCTCTTGTTCTTTGTTCTTGACAAGACTTTTTGTATTAACTTGTATTAGCTTTTCGAAACAATGTCTCCTTTTGGGGATGGGAGAAGAATGAAAGATGAATAAATGTTAAAAAAAAAAAAGATACAAGATTTTTTGTACGTTTGATGTCTCATATGCCCACATCACGTCGAGAGTTGTAATATGCTATGAATGGAACAAAAGGAGGAAACGTATATCATTTGTACAAGTGGGGAAGATATATAACTTGTATATCTCCTAGTGAACTGACTTTTGCCTGTACTCTCATTGTACATTTCGTATGTGTTAATGAAATGGTATTATTCCAGGTGATGGTTCTTTATTTTTTATGTCTTCTTTCTATCACTACAAGTGTGAGATGAATAATGATGTCGACGTAAGCACGTAAACATGACGAAACATTAGAAAATAAGTCGCAATTACTTTTAAGTTTTGTACTAAGTTCACTCAGACAGACGAGCTTAGTGACGAGTTTAGCGGCTCCACTTATTAGTTTTACTCACCCAGTTAACTTTTTTTGTCAAAAGACTATAATTTTGGCTTTTGACTTTTTGAGACCGTTTTATCATGTTAAAAGTGTCATAAGAAGCCGTTGGTTTTCTATCGTAGCATCTCCGACTCTACTTCATTTTTAACACTAAATTCTATTTCGAAATAAAATCTTTTCCAATCTCACTTCATATCTAACTCCAGAATAGAGTGATAGCTAGGATTACTCCATTTATAGAGTAATCTTACTTCTTACTCCATTTTGGAGTCAAACTTTTTCTTATTTATGAAATGGTCATTTCAATTTTAAATATTTTTATTTTTATTTTATTTATAAAAAACTTTATATGACAAAACTTGCACCAATTGAAGTTGGAACATAATATCCAATTCTAGTAATAATAAATATTTAGTTTAAATAAAATATATTTTTATGAAAATTTTTTAAACATAAAATAATTGGGTTAGTTCTTATTTTTTTATAAGTTAAGGTACTACTAGCAATTATTAACCAAATAAAAAGGAATCATTTGTAAATATTTATTTTTGGAGTAAAAAATAGAATAACACATTGAGTGAAACCCATCTCTATTTTGGAATCACACCATTTTGAAGTAAAAAATAGAATAATACATTAAAGATGTTTTTAGTTGTTTCAGAACGCTATAAACATAATGATGTATTATTGTTGAAAATGTGTATAATGATGTATAAATATATAGGAGCATGCATAAAAATCAAATACAGAGAATTAAGTAATTCATATTTCCGAGGGATGTATAAACATTTTTTTAGCAAACAGATATAAAAAAAATTAATCAACGATGTGTTAATACAATGGAAGGAATCCTAAATTGATCAATTTTGTTTTTCACAGATTCATCACGAAAATAACATAATAATATATTGCATGTGTGTATATTCTATAATAATGATGCTACTGTGCCATCATATCATTCAACCACCGTTGCAATGTCATTTTGAATTTAAAATATTCTTATTAAATGTAATAGTTTTTAGTTTAATTTGCCACTCTGCAATAATATATCCATGAATTATTCAAGGTTCACAAAAAAAAAAAAGATGCATGAATTGTTTCTTGTTATTGTTGAGTACATTGAACAACTTTATTTTCCAAACAGTCATTGACAATTTCTACTCCTCGTTATAGTATTTCTTAAATTTAGATAATTGTAAGAGATATTAGAATGCATAACGGACTAGAAACCTGCTAAGTGGGATCACCATCTTTCCGATGGCTATTTTAAAGATGCAAAACCTGATGATATATGACGGCAAAGCTTTTAAGAATACCTAAGATACTGCACATTCGAATATGAGTCAAGGAGATTCATCTAATACCAATTTTTAGTTCAATATGATATTAGTATTGAACGATTTATATAAAATTATACAAGAGATCATATCAGCGGAGAAATTTATTTTTAGTCAAAAAAACGGAGAAAATTATTAAAAGATGGCTGGAATGCCTGATAAATCATAGTATTAAGTTTCTTATAACATCGACTATATACTTAATATTAAAAAAAAAACTAAAGCAACAATACAAATAAACGACTAGTCAAAAAACAATAAAAATAAACGGCTCGAAGGCTGCATTATTCTAAAGCTAGTTATTCTTTTCATTAATTATTGTTACCTGGATGTTGATTACAAAATCTCCCAACAATCAAAATGTCAGCTTTTGATAACTTCTTTGGCAAAGCTAGCAATTAAATATTGTATTGTCGGGACTAAACATATTAAATAAAGGTTTTGCACAATAGTATATACTTCCCTTACTATATCGGCCTCCACTATCCAATATCTTTCGCAAGGACAATTATTGAGAGAATCCTCGAAATGGCAAGCAAGAAAAAGGTTAATTAGTTTAAACTTAAAAGTTTGTCCAAAAAGTTAATTCTGTTTTTTCAAAGGTTATTACTCAATTACATTATAGCTTTCATTGTTCATAATTTGTTTTGTGTAGTGTTTGCATGACTACGAGATGAGAAAATGGCATAGTTTCAAACATACTACTACTTTGTAAGAAAATCAAAACACTTTTTTGGAAATCAAAATACTTAACAAAAGTTATATTTTAACAAATGTTTTTTCAATAATATGCGGAATTTAACTCGGGTGCGTCAGACAGAATAACACTATAACAAATCATTAAGCAATTAATGCATGGCTGTAAACAAGATATAATTCTAAACATACCATCATTTTATAAAAATTCCAAAAAACAATTTACAAGATTTAGGTTTATGGAGCATGAACATATTGCAATAATTAGTTACGTTAATCTTAGTTATTGGGAAGTCATTTCAGTAGATTTTTCTTTCGAATTATGTCTACTCAAGAAAATTAATGGACAGTGACGGACTCTAATTACACTGTAATCATTAAAGTCTATAGCCCTTTTTCAACAACAAACCGAAAAAGACGTAGGTGGTGACGAAAAAGAAGCAAAAGAAAATGGAATCCATTTCGAACCATTCATTACAGTTGTTTTTACACATATATTCCAATCAAGCTAGCTACTTGTATTACAATATTACACTTAGTGCTCGAAAGACAGAAGAAGAGATTCTTTTGTATCGGGTCGTAAAAGGAAATGCATTGAGTTAAAGTCACATTGATTAATACAATAAGACTCCAAGACAAAAGAAAAAACCATTCAAGTGTTGGTTATCTTAATAGTATATATCAACATTTGTATCCAACAAGTAATAATAGTGGAGAAAAGGCAATAACAACGGTTGGTCATGATATTTTTTGTTTAACCGGAAAAAGTATTGATTTGCACTATAGAAAAGGAATGTTGGTAATCTCAAATCAACGTTTACATTCAACGTAGAATGGAACGTGGCCTTCCATTGGCTACTAGTTCATTATTATTTATTTTTCAAAATTTTCACACAGACTTAGAAACATAAAAGCGAGAATCATGTACAAGTATTGATATACGGAGCTCACACACACACACACACACACACCAAACACGCATTGAGAAAAGATGACCAGAGACAAATAACCCTAATCCCCAACCCAACCACCCACAACAAAATAAAGGGTTCACTAAACCATAGTTAAAAACATCATTACTCGTAGCCATATATTTAGTATTTTTTATATGATTATAACTCAATAATTAAACATTCCTGGAAAATCCCAATCCAGTGATAATGACCCAGGAATCATCTCATAATCACCTTCTGACAACTGATGTGGTGGATAGACCCAAAAGTCTGCCGAGTCAAAGAAAATGAACTCGTTACTTAGCTGAGTCGTACCGTCATAGTTCGACCCTAAAATCGGCAGCTGAACAATCTCCTCTAGCTCCTCCGAGCCAGTCCCAGAGGAAGACACAAGAGACTCTAGCGAAGAAGAAGACGTTAGAGACGAAGAAGCAGAAGACTGCGAGGTAGTTATGATCTCCATGTGTGCAGCTTTGAGAGCTGCGACTTGGATGTCTCTAGGGCTGAGAGAGCTTGGCCTTGGGAAAGAGCCCACGAGGTCAGGAAAGTTGAGTGTCGCGGAGGTTCCTTTAATGCTCAAAGCAGCTACGTCGTGTGCACGCGCCGCCATCTCCGGAGAAGGAAACGTTCCGAGCCATATACGAGATTTCTTCCTCGGCTCTCTAATCTCTGACACCCATTTTCCCCAGCTCCTCTTTCGGACACCCCTGTAAACCGGATGCTTACCAGAATCTCTAACCGGTTTGGTCTCTCTCTTGCTCTCTTGACTAACTGAGTTAGTGGCAGAGCTCTTGGACGTACTCTCTAAACCTATCATTGGTGATCTTTCTTGTAAGAAGAGCTGTATGCCAAAACACACCAATGGCACATTAACCACTGTTTTTCGAATTTGGAGGTCTTGGGTGGTGAAAAGGAATAATGTTTAAGAAAAATGTTTGAAATTTGATAAAAATGTGTTGTTTTGGGGAATGAGTTAATGAAGGAAAGTGAGAGGCAGAATTTAATGGGCATTTGTCTACATTTCTTGATCACTCCCTTATTTATATGCAACAATTGTTTTGAGGGTCTGGTAGTGGGTATAGGGGAGATATGGGACAAATATTTCACTAAGTTTTTTCAGTGAGTAAAGATTAAAAGGACCCACTTGCTAAATTTGATTTCGATATGATTGCTCTTAGAAGACCCGTACATATATTTTTTTATTAATAATGACAACAACAAAAATCCATATATGCCTTTACCCAAAAAAAAATATTATTGTTTTAGCAGAAGATAAGTCTATATTTTTGCATGTTTTCCTTCTATTTTTTTTTTTTTTTTTGTTTTCTATTGAGACTAATGTTTTCTTGGGTACTATTGCGCAAAACAAAGATGTGTGCGCTCTATAAGGATGATAGGATATTTATGATTTTTATGATATTTGTACATCTTCATGCTGCTAATTTAGTCATTATTTATATGGTATTTGAAAGTAATTTACTTAATGCTATAACGTGTAGTATTAATTTATAGTTTATGAATAGGTTTGAAATTTAATAGAGTGATCAGACCTAAAACAAATAATAGTGGTAATCATGGCATAATTAGGAGGTTGTTCTCTTATATATTATATAGACGCTTAAGTTAGAATAAGTAACCACACAAGCTTGGTCGAATGTACAAAAATGTGCTAAATATCTCGGGTTCAAAATTCACTGAATTGACATTTATCTGTTTGTGTAATCATATGATATGAGTATCTAATTCTTATTGTGGGTAACTGGATTTGTCAGGCTTTAATAGACATGATTTTAGGAGATTAATCGGTTGAGTTTTGCCCGTCGAATATTTCTAATTATCAAAAAAAGAAGTTAGAATAAGGGTACGAATGGTGACCAAGAAATGAAAGGGAATAATGCATTCCTTGACATTCATAATAAATTTTACCATTTATAAGGAATAATCATTCTTTCCTATTCTTTTTCATTCCTTTTATTGTAGAGAATTAAAGCACAAATTTGTTACTCACTAAATTTGATATGAAATGACTATTTCTCATCATTTCCATAAATTTATTCCTATTCATTCTTTTCTTATCTGTTCCTATTGTTTCCGATGTGGTTACCAGTTGGACCCTAAATATAAAACTAAGCCAAAGACGAGAGTAAATAGACAAATTTTAGAGTAAATGGAGTGGTTTCAAACGATCTAAATTGAGGAGTCTCTAATGAATATATGAGTACTGGCTGATAAGTGATAACAAATGAAATTTAGAGAATTTCTAGAAGATTTTATTCCCTTTTTCAGGAGTTTAGAGAGGGTATCTAAAGCTTTACTTATGTATGTAGGTTCTACGCATTAAATACTTTCTACTTACTACAACACGTTTTAATCCATCTTTAGACATAGAAAAACATTGTCCAATATTCGTCTACGACTTATTAACTTCAGAAAATCAACAGATTTTGGGAAACAAATAAACCATTTTAAGTTTTTTTTTTTTAAATTCCAAGTTTAAAGAGATTTATATTATTAAATCTTTACATTAAGAACCTGACTGGTTCAAACGTAACGGTTACGATTGCGGTCGGAAGTTTGCGGTTGGGGGTAGTTGCAGTTTTTAGCAGCTGTAAAAAATTTGTACGACTGATACTGCGGTTAGATACTTATAACTGGTTAACTAATAGATGCAACAGCGGTTAAATAGTAAATTACTAATAATTACATTTTATATAATTATAAAAATATCAAAAATCATAATATTATAATTAATATAAAAACTATGTTTAGAAAATTATAGTTTTAATATTTTTTAAAATCACAAAAATAGTAGATATATTTTAGTATTTTCATAATTCGAAATTTATTTTTTATCAATTTTTTAAATTTTTGTATTTATATTTTATTTAAAAAAATCATCTCCGTAACCGCAAACGTTAGCGGAAACCAACTTTTAAATTTTAGAAGTTTAGAATGGTTTGAAACGGTTTAGAACTGTTTGAGTGGCTGTTGCAAAATACTAGCAACCGCTACCAACCACAAAAACTGCGTTTGCGGATGATAACAAGAAAACCAATCATGCCCTAAATCCAAACTGAATTATTGATTGGATTGCTGGATTTATTATCATGACTGCAGGTCTAGGTCAAATCTAAAACACCCAATAGAATAGTAGAAAATATGATGATCAAATAGTAAAAATAATTTATTTAATAAAATATCCACCAAAATATAACATTAAGTAGTTTAGTCAACTAATGACATTTATTCTCTAAATACAGTTCTAAAATGACCATATTGATAAAATCTGTCTTCCACACGTGAAAACTTAATAAATGTTACAAATAGTGACATATAGCGTAATCATGTTTTTAAAATGAAAGAATGAAAAATTAGAGAAGAGATTTAGTCGTCATCTATAGGTTATTAGGTTTTGTTTGTGTTAAAAAATATAATCAGAAAACAATATATCATCGATCTATTAAAATATCTTTAACACTTTATGATTATTCATTTAGAAATCTGTTATTAGTTAATGTGGTATCCTCCTATAATGCTATTTCATTACTCGGCCATATTTTTTGTAATTTGAAATTAAAGAAAAATTAGAAAATAACTAGTGCTATTATGTAGAAGTATGATCTGATATGCAGTTAAGTATCTCTTTCTGATTCCTTAAAGTAAATTGTTATTTTATACAGATAAATATACTAACACAGAAATAAATAATAGTTAGCTTTAGGCATAATTCATGTATGGGAGACAAAATGATTAGTTTGGTACGGTTCGAGACAGACTGTACGGATTTAGTGGATATGACTACAAACTCGATAGACTGACCATTATTTACGGCAGAGATGATGTATTCCAGAGGTTACCAAGATGATTTCAAGGATGTGAGACTGTCTCATATTCCTCAGAGTCGGAATTGCCGAGCAGATGAATTAGCAAAGATGTACGAAGCAGAAGATAATTTTTTTTCTCATATAGATCAGATCCGGACAGATGAAGATGTTTTTCGGAAAATCGGCTCGATTTGATTTAGTTTAGATAGGTAATCAGACAAAAAAAAATAATAGTTAGCTTTAGAATTGAAGACACCATCTATATAAGGAGATAACTTATTTGTTAGTGCCCAGTGCCGACCGAATAAATCTTTTATTATGCAATACATGATCGTGACTTTTCATCTGATTTTATTTTCTCACTCTTGTTGAAAATGGTGTGTCAACTGTTTTTAATTATTTTAAGTTTTCAGCTCAAAAGCACTGTACAGTTATCCTGGTCGTGATCTCAATCATCATCATGTTTGTCACTACATAAACATTATCTACTTATTAAATTATATACCCCTTTTGATGATTCTATAGTTTTCTTTGTATGTGTTTATATGAAAATGCATATATGATGTTCCACTAAGATCAGTAAAGAAGATGCAAATGAGTTTAAGCTGTAGTTCAAAAAAAAATGAGTTTAAGCTAACAAATTATATTCGAGACTGTTACGCCGCAAAAGGCTTAAAAAAATTCCACATGCACGTTTTCATCCAAGAGATCGTCGCTCTTTTATTTTTATATTTTTTTTCATCGACTGTCGCTCTTTTATTCATTTCGCAGAACTATTTAAAGAGATAAATTATATAATGCTTTATGCAGTCTTAAAGACGTAATGCATTGGCTTTATCCGTCTTAAAAACGTAATGCACTGGAATATTCTAAGTGTTAAAAAAACTGTAAAAAATACTTAATATATTGAAGTCAATCGGTTGACTATGATGTTTTATAATTTTGACGGTTCGATTGTGGTGTCTAGCATCAGCCTCCTTGTAAAACTAAATTATAAATAATAGTATGATTTATAGAGTCTCCACACCAAAATTTTGTTATGCTAATTGATGTCTTAGAGAGGAGGGTGATACGAAAAATAAATTGTTCGGATAAACCGGTTTTCACACATGTGAAATCGAATATCTAAACTTTGTTGGTGGGTCGTGGCAGAGGTGCGTTAGCTTTGAGAATAATTCAAATATGACAACTTTTTTCGATTATATATTCCATAACATTTGTTTATAATATCAACATATTTTATATATTTATTCTGTGAAACATTTATATGTTCAAGAACTAGTCTAACATAAACATTCAAGTTAAAGACAAATTCTAGCGAAAAAAAAAGAAAAAGTTGGTTATAGTTTTGAATATGAACATATATACTAATTCAAGTAGCAACAAGGAACGACGTTTTGCGTCCCTTAACCGCATGTTCAGTATGCATACATGCATTACTTTATTAATAAGCTACAGATTTATATGACCTGGCCACTGGCAATCAAAGTTCTGAAAGTTGTTAGTGGCAACTCATTTGGTGGATAGTAGCGATTAGACACATTAGTATTTTCTAGAATATATATTAAGTCTTCGAAAAGATAACTAAAACATGTAAAACTTATAATTATATACGATCTTGAGAATGATTTTGCGATAGTATTTAGAGGTCGACAACACAAAAATAGTTGCAAACACTGAAGTTGGTCAATGTATATAATAAGGTAAACCATACCGGTAGGCGGGTGTGAGAGGAAAGGTCTAAAACAGGGAATATGAATTTTCAGAGTCTAAGAATTAATTTAAGCTAGTGTTATTCACTCTCCTTATACGAGACAGAACCGGATAAAATGAAATTTAGTTATTTATGGATGATAATGATATATGCTAATGTGCAAAGAGGGGCTAAACATTCAGTTTCTAAGCTAGCTATTCTCGTGTTTGCATTAGCTACAAGAAAAATAATCTCTCTAAAAAAGAGATGCCCGTTGAGCAATGTGTTTAAGCCTTAAACTTTGCAGTTCCTAAAACATCATTATAACTTCTCAATTTCTTTCACCTTCTGATTGGTTATCATATATTGTATTTAGAAAACACACATACAATATTCAATATAGAGTCGATCATGGCTTTAGACAAATAAAACATTAGTCTTTTTTTCTCATAAAACATTAGTCTTTAAAATTGTAAATTTGTTAGTTCTTATAAATTACATATAACTTCCAAAATGTCAGGACCGTCCATGTCTTAATGCTAGTGAAATTCTTAACATGTCTAAAATCATTATTTCTCAACACCATCAAACCAAATAAAAAGAAATGTAAACTCTTCTTAACCATATTAAATAATACTAGATACATTTCAAAAGTTCAGTAGAGTTATGTTACGTGCGCTAAGTACTCAAGAGACTAGACTAAAAAAATACAAGTTCATAATGTACCTTAATGTCATGTCTAACTAAAAAACTCAAATCGAATCTTTCTAAATTGTAAATATCATCATTAGTGATTACAGATAGAAAAGCCTTGTTCTGGTTCTGGATTAATTTCAGCTTCTGGATAAGACAAATCACATATTGATATAAGGGGCGTCATCATCAAAAGGATTATCGAATAACCTAGCGCGTCGTCACCTCCCGCATGCAACGCTTCCTAGACACGGAAAGCGAACTTTCTAAACTCTCAAATATTATTCATTGACTCAAGCATGCAGGCTCATTAAAAATGTAAATCCGACAAAACGTCGACTGCAACCATGCCGAATCTAAGTAGCTTACTCGGTTTTGGTACAAAAAGGTCTAAAATTTGCAAAATAAAGTTGTCTACCTCATTGCCAAAAATTGCATATCATTGTTGTTTGGTTATCAAAGTCATGGTCAGTCTTTTTATCATCAATCTATTAAAACAAGAATATTTTTTATCGACTATGTTTTGGACTATAAAAAAAGTCTATGTTAGACCTATTATTTCTATTCATATATCTAATTTAATTATATTCCCTATTATTTCTATTCAAATATTTATATATCTAATTTAATTACAATTAAATATACACCATGCCTAAAATTAAAGAACTAACTAACTAATCTAATTTTTTTAAACTAATGAATTTAATTTATATAAGTACAAAATTTCATTAAAAATAAATTATAATTTATTCATTAATGTAATAAATAGTTATATGTGTCTATCAATTCCTATATATACAACTATTTATTAATCCAAATGCAAAAAAAAACAAATTCTTCAAAGCCTCACCAAATACATAAAATATATAATTCTTATATTTAGAGTAATAAAATTATATATACACATATATATATATATATATATATATATATATATTAATAGTTAGCTACTATTAATATTTACTATATTATGAAACATGTTACTCTTGATATTTTATGAATATAATTTTAATGAGTTATTCAAACATACATGTAAAAACTTTTTCAAATATAAAATAGTAAATATAAACTAACTTAATTTATTTATTAAATATTTTATAAATTATATACATTCATGAATTTTACCACATATTTCAACGCATTAAAACAAAATAGTAAATTAAGATACATAAAATAATAAATAATTACATATTTAAATTATAATATTAAAAATAATGCAATATAGTATGATATGGGTTGAATGAAATATAGTTAATTTACATAATATTAAAGTAAATTTTGGCCAACATAAAAATTAAAAATTACTATAAATTTTAAAATATAAGTAAAACTAATAAGGAAGAGTTGTATAAATGAATTATCTTAGTTTCATAAAATTATGTTTATTAATTTTAATAAAAATACATGTATGAAATTTCTAATTTTCAGTTCATAAATTGTAAAAAAAAAAACTGATTTCGTATATCCGGCTCTGGTAAACACAAGTGTAAATATATTAAGTTATTTCAAAAATAACTGAATGATTTATATATCTCTTGAATCAAAAAAAAGAAAAAAATCATAATTTAACTGAAACTGAAATCTAAAAAGAAAAACAACCTAAAACTAAAACCGAACATCATATTTAACCATATTGTTAAATAAATTTGTCATGTTAAATAAATTTGTCAACAAAGTATATATAAATATCTTATGTCCCAACGGGAATCATCAAAATGCAAACTTTTAAGATTGATAATAATCTCAGACATTTAACAAATCTCGAAAGATCAATGCATAGGATGATGACAAAAAAAATCTTGTATGCCTTTTGAAATGATGGATCAAACTCTAGTTGTCACATCAAATATGTGGAATGTTTTTTTTACTTTTAAAATAATACCTAAAACTTCTTTGGTGAGGCTATTAAATTTGATTTTGGTTAACATTTTTTCTTTCTTTTGAATTGATAATGGTACACTTCTAAAAATATATAATAATGAGAACATGATTTAAGAAAAAGATAAGTGAAGAAAAGGAAGAATAAAGATGGGAGAAAAAGGCATTATTTGTGTCGACGGGAGAATTTGATAAACTGGGAAAACATTGGAAAAAGAACCCAACTTGTATGATTTAATTGGCAAAAATATGGTCCAAGAGACATCTGGAAATGTAGGACATGCCCTAAGTTTTTGCTTTTCTAAAGAGAGTGTGAGGTGGTAGTCAACGAAACGCGCGTATGGTTGTTCTTTTGGACCCACTCAATACAATTACACGCAAATTCGTGTGTATGTATATATGCATGCAGCAGTACAAACTCTATTATTGCAATTTTGTCCAATTTATTCTACAGGAATTCACCGACCGATGATATTGTTTGTCGATAGTGTTATAAATGGAAGAACAAGAGACCATTCTAATTCAAATAATTATTCGTAGAAACTAATTTCAGTATTGTTAATGTTTGCCCGCATCCTCAACACTGTTTCAAAAAAAAGATCTTATCAACTTAATATTTTCACACATCAAAAAAATATATGTATATATTCTGATTTTAATAAAATATAGGTCTAGCTCTTGAATTTCGGTTGTGTTTTACATTATTATTAACATTATAACAGTTACGAAAAAAAATTGAATAAAACGACTTCAATTTGAAAGAGAAGAAATATTTTCTTAATCTCGTTATCTTAGTTAATATTGTATAAGTGCATGCAATGACGATTAACTACAGTATAACCTCTATAAATTAATAATCTATAAATTAATATCACTATAAATTAATACAATTTCATAGTCTCAAATTGGGTTTTTGGTTTAATTAATATCTCGATAAACTAATAATTTTTATAAATTAATAAAAATTTAGAGTCCCAATATTATTAATTTATAGAAGTTTTACTGTATATGACAAATGGATTTTAAAGTTAGGGCCAGAACAGAAAAAGGACTACTCGTCGACATATTATTATTCAATGAGCAGTTTCATTTATGTTTTCACGAAATTATTCAAATCTGGACCACCGATGTCTAACTCTCGCGGTACTGAATTGCTTTTTCAAAATGTTACGTGGATATATGTGTGGATCTTTTTGTAAAATGATGATGTCTCGATGGTTTATTGTGGAAATAAGTGATAACGACTGAGCATCACATTTCACAATATATAGTAGAATATATATCATATCATATTTGATTATAGCGTCTAAAGTAATGTTTGAATTCAGTCTGAAATGATGATTTGAAAAAGCAAAAGAATGTGTTTCAAATGCGTAAGGTTCGTAATTGTTCCTTTATAGAATTCAATTTTCATTAGCATACAATGTTGGAATAAACCATGAAAAATATACTACTTCACTCAATTTGTCAGTGATGAATCTATAATCCGATTGGCGAGTTAAAATAAAACCACTTAACAAATTGTTTTCAAAATCGACCATATATATACTAAGCTGATGGAAACATCTGTTTGGGAAAATGTTATTGGGTAGTTAAAATAAGATATTGAGTAATGTGGTATTTGCAATTAAATTTCATTGAATTATGATTTTCTTGCGAGCACTGGCCGATGATACATACATTATATTCCCTGTCCCAGTTCAGTTATCTAGTTTTGATACATTATAAATGATAGAGCCTTACAGTTTTGTTGTTGCCAAATTAAGTTGACATGTCTAGGAGTCTAGATATTACTTTATCGGTAAATGAAACGAAACCAGCCCGAGCTTGTCACCTTCTTTGGTTCTGGGACTAGAACTAAGAGCAAGATTATTGCAGGTCCCGGAGTGAGTCCCTTAGAAAAGAGAGGATGACGAAATGCGCAGACCAAAGAAGAAAGAGAAGCGGAAATCTCTTAATTAGAGGACGTCTCTTACTCTTTACTGACAAAAAAAAAACGCAAGAGACTCTCTCTCTCCGGGAAGAAAGAGAAGGGACTCACCATAGTCCCACCGATGCGGTTGCCCTAAAACGATATTTGATGAAAGGAATATTTTAAGAGTAGTTTTTGGGTTCACCATAGGACAAAACCAATAAAATTTATTTATTTTTTATTCAGTATCTTTTTAAAAAAAAGAAACAAAATATTATTAAGTTATATTATGTTCTTGAAATAAAAAAAACAAATAAAAATTAATAGTAGTTGCAAACAATTTTTTATGAAAAATACTATCAACAAAACACTAAATCCTAAATCATAAACCTTCAATATTTATGTAAACTTTAAACCTTTGGATAAATCTGAAATCTTTTAATTTCTTTTTAAATATTTTTAACAAAATCAGCAAAACAATAAGTTCTAAACTCTAATTAATAAATCATAAACTCTAATTACTAAACCCTAAACCTTTACGTAAATCCAATTTAAGATTTAGAGTTTAGTGTTTTATCAATAGTATTAGAAATATTTTTAAAAATGTGTTTTTTTGTTTGCAATTAATATTATGTTTATTTATTTTATTTTTTAATTTTAAAAACATAATATAACTTGACAATTTTTTGTTTCCTATTTAAAAGATACTGGATAAGAAATAATGAATATATATTGGCCAATGAATTTACAGAGGTTTCTACTAGATGGTGAACCAAGAATTACTCATATTTTAAACAAAGGAGTTTCATATGGTACATAAATTATATTGAAGGCTGGTAAAAATAATACTCCTAAGCTTTTTTTTCAAAAAAAAAAATAATACTCCTTTTATTTCATATTATGTATCATTCTAGCATTTTTTTCTTGTTACAAAATGGTTCGGTTTAAAAGTGTATTAATTTTATAAATAATTTTATTTATCTAAAATCCTATTGGCTGAATATGTGTAGTTAATAAGAATTAATTTAAAAGTATTTCAATCATCATTTTTTATGAACGGAAGGAGGATAAATCTACAGATTATTGAATAGAACAGAATGTGAAATATGGAAACACAACATGAGCAGCCTATTAAATTTATTCAATACATATAATTCTTCAGTTACTTTCCTAATTATAAGGTTAAGATTCCGTTTGTGAATGATGAGCAGACAGAAATGCTGCAGGAGAGTTAGGTTCTACAGTTAGTACTTTATGTTATTTATACAAAAAAAGCTGTAATTTGTGCACAGAGTCATTTTATTACAATTGGTTAAGTTTTTTATTGAGTTCTAATTTGTAGGGAATATTTACCTCATGTTAATCATTCAAATATTTTTTGTTCAAAGGGGAAAATGATAATTTCAGTAAGATTGAAATGCAAACTCTTATTTTTAAATGATTAATTTTTTTGAGCCGTATAATTTAATTTAAATGATAATGTATGTGATAATTTTTTTAATGTAAGTGATAATTATGAGTAAACCATACATCTTTTTAAAATGAAATTCAAATCATTTAATATAATTTTGTAGATAGTAGATTTTCCTAATACGACTCAAATCTGCGATTAAAAAAAATTACCAGTTTTCTCAAAAAAAAAATTACCAGGTAATCTAATTTTTTAACCAATGTAAAATATTTATCCTAAACTTCTTATCGTAGTTCAGCCGACTCTTTTGTTCCATGCTGCGTTGTCTACAAATATTACAATACATTTCTATGTACATGTTAGGTGAAAAGTTAAAAACTCTGAAAGTTGGAAATGATAAGGTTTATGCAAGAGACAGACAAAACATATGATAAAGAAAAATGTCTCTAGTCACGTCAAACACTACCATCAGCATTTATTGCACTTTTCCCTTGTATATTTTTTCCCCAAAAAGGCTAAAACTTATAAACTTTGCAATGAATTCATAAAAAGAAGATAGACTTTAGGAAGGCAACTCCAGAAATTTTCCAGAGACTGAAACTGGTTTTCTGATCATGGCAGTTTCAGTTCACATGCGATTCTGCTTGGCTCCTTTTTTTTCTGTGCAATGATTAACAATCTCCTATATATTAACTGGGAAGCATTATTTAAGTTACACTTATACTACAAATATGATGTGTCACACTCTCAGCCTTCCTCAGCTTTCTAATTAAGTGAGCATTTTGTTACCAGACAATTTACATTTTATGCCATCGCATGATACGAACCAACCTACTTTATATTATACTAATAATTAATTTTTTTTGTCATTAAATATTAAGGCAAAGAGTTCTAAACAATGAAAACCAACAAAACAATATAGAAAAAGATACACCACTAATAATTAATTTAATACATGTTTTGATCTTTTCACTAGATCGATAAACAATAATCGTAAGAAATATATATTCCTTTGACCACAAATACAGATTTTAGATACTCATTGGTGTGGAAACCCCGTTGGTCCAGTGGTTTGACTAAGGGTTAATTAATGTTTCTACATCCGGAGGTTTGGGATTCAAACCCCCAAAAATTCATAATTATGCAGATTATGAAGAAACAATTTACAAGAGATCTTCAGCTTGATGCAGGGCGTACCATCGAACATGGATCTCATAGGACGGCTCGGAGCGGTGTAGTCAGGCGTGAATTCTCATATGATGGTAGAATTGTCGGCTGCATAATCATCTATATAATATTCTCACCATTGTAATAGCATAATTAATCAGACGTTAAAAAAAAAGATATTCATTGGTTAGATACCAACTAACAACATCAGAAGAACAAATGTTGGTGTGAAATATGTTCATGTCATCGTACCCTGCATTTTTTACAATAATACGACGCCAATGACTCCATTATATTTATCCTAGGTTTGGGCAAAAAACCTGGATCCAAAAAACCAAACCGAATCCGATCCGAAAAAGTAGTATCGTATCCAAATCAAAATTGATGAAATATCCGAACGTATTCAAAATTTTGGTATTTAAAGAATCGAAACCGAACTGATCCGAACCGAAGTATTTCTGGTATCCGAGTGTATCTGATATATATTTATACACTTAAATATATTAATTATTTTTAGATTTAATCTATATTCAAACATCCAAAATATATAAGATACTTTTAAATTGTTCAAAATATTTGAAAATATATACAAATGTCAAAATGTAAATGTCTAATAATAGATAAAGTATACTCTAAATACTAAAATTATTTAAATATCTATTGATTTTCAGTCTAAATATTCAAACTAAACATATTTATATGTTTTCCCTCAAAAAAACATACTCCCTCTGTTCTTAAATATAGGATTTTAGACAAAAAACACACATATTAAGAAAACTACTTTTTGTCTAGAAAATATCATTAAAATTAAAAATTAATAATGTTTAACCAATTACAAAATAAATGATTAAATATGATTGGTTACACAGTTTTTAATAAAGTAAAAAGTTGCCTAGAAGAATGAAAACATCTTATATATTGGAACATCCAATTTTTCTAAAACATCATATATTTAGGAACAGAAGGAGTATTTATATATTAAGTTTAGGTATTTAGATATATGTTATTCAAATTTATATGTAATATATTATTTTGTTTAGATTTTGAGATATTTAAAGTATATAATGAATTTAAAATTTTTAAAAATAATTTAAATGGGTTATGCGAACCTGAACCGAACCCGCATAGATCCGATCTAAACCCGAACCAAAATTTAATAATATCCGAATGGGGTTAAAATCTCTGACCCCATAAACGTAAAATCTAAATAGATCTGAACCGAATCCAGATGGGTACCCTAAATTTTATCCCTATCACGCATCTGAAACATTATAATTAAACATAAACACCACCAACTAAAACATATTAACCATTTTCAATTAAGTGGATCGAACATCTGACAGTTGATCTACAACTAGGTGTATCACCTAAAAACGACACTAATAAGTTATTGGGTTGGGCATATATACATTGTAGCAGAACTTTTTTGTTTAGCTGAAATTTTCACAGATCAATATAATAAGCAGTAAACCATTGGATAGTTACGCGATAGGCTGTAATTATAACACAACCAATATCCGAAAAAGTATGGAAGTTTTTACCAATGTCTTTCCGCCCAAGTATTCCCTGCCATATAGTCAATAAAATATTTGTGAGGGTCTAATTTCTATAATTCAATAAAAAGTATCACAGAGCCTATAATTACCCATTGCATATAGGTTATTTATATACTTTTTCTATTCCCACCATCAAAAATACCATCGCAGATTTTTTTTCTTCTGTTGGCTCTCTTTTGACAGAGTAAGTAAACATAGAACAGAGAAAAAGAGTCTATATGATATAGTAAGCGCAATAATCTACAGTAGAAACTCTATAACTACTAAGTATATAAATAAATATGCTAAACTAGTAAAATTTCTAGGTCCTGAGTTGAGCGGGTTCGAAGTATAACACAAATCAAATAAAATAAAAAGATAATATGTTCTTTTAGAAAATTCTATGCAAAAATATAATCCAGCTAAAATCATAAATTAATATATATAAGTACAAGAAAAACATTGCATTATTTTTTTATTCACAATGAAATTATCTTTTTTTTTCTTAGCATTTCTTTATATTTTGATAACATTTAGTAAAATTATATCTAAAACTAGATTTAAAATTTATGACAAATATTTGTATACACCAAATAGTATATAACAAAAAGATGTAAAATTTGAATTTCTAAGAAAATTACTAATTTATATACAACAAAATAAACTTTTTATTTTATAAAAATAGAGAAATCTCTAAACAAATAAACTTTTTGAAAATTAATAACTCTATAAATTCATAAAATTTCACAATCTTAACATAATTAATTTATACATTGTTACTGTATATGCAATCAAAGTTGGTTTACAAACTATTTTCCAAAATGTTATTTCAGCCTTATAATATATGATGACAAATTTCTTCTTTATCATACTGGAAATCACTTTGATTAATTTTTCCAGTTAGTTTGTAATGTTTAAGGAATTGAAATGTTTCTTTATTTAAGGTACACAAAAAGATGTAATTATTTCTATAAACACTGTACAATCTGTAATACAAAATTCATTTATAAATTTTTGATTCCGCACATGGCGCGTTATCACCTAGTATAATGTATAATTAACAATTCATAGCGGTTCAATCTACTCAATCACAGCCGGTCTAACCCGGAGCCACATCACATGTCAATTGATTTTTTTTTGGAAAAAAAAAACTAATTGGATCTGTAGAAAAAAAATGCACAAATGAATTGTTTGATACAAAACTTCTAAACCGAAATTTGGAAAACTCGGTTAAACCAAACCGAATGAAGAATCATGTGAAACATATCATACTTCTCAGGCTTCACATGCCACAGAAAATGCTTCCGCACTCTCTTCACTCTCATCTGCATTTGTCTATACCTACGTTCCGATATCGACATCAGAATCTTCTTCAAGTTAGGTATATCTTTTTCCAACACAAAAACCGCAAACGACTCCCAGTTCAAAACCCCGAAGAAAGGTGGCACAAAGTTATCAGATATGATAACCGGAACACAATCATAGAAAATAGCCTCCACCACTCTCGGGCTGTTTACTTCATACCCTTTGGCGCAAATGCAGTACTTGCTTGTCTTCATGAACTGAAGATAGCTCTTGTTTCCTTTAGACCTCGGAAGCTCCCCGAATATTTTCAGGTCAGGATCTTTGTTGTTACCCCAGTATGAGAGAAGGATTGGCCTAACGTACCCGTGATCGGGTTGACCTGCAAAGAAAGCAAGTGTTGGCCTTCTGGAAGCAGACTTGCCGCCGAGGTTACTTAGTGGTTTCTTGGGATCTCTAACGTATGTCTCGGGTAGAGATGTATCCTTTCCAAAGACAAAGCCTTCTTTAACATCTGAGTTACATAACGCCCTTATACTGCTAGGAAAATGCTTCCTTGTCTCCGATGGAGCCTGAAAATGTTACAAAATGACATACATTTATCAGTAAATGATCCAACCATTATAACCTCACATAGACAAAATGTCACAAAACACCATATACTAATCTATAGATGATCTCCAAGCTCACATATTTACAACTTCATAGCCTAATGTCACGAAAATACATTTATCAGAAAATGATCTCAAAGATCCAACCATTATAACCTTACAGAAACAAAATGTCACAAAAGAACATATACTAATCTAAAAAGGATCTCAAAGCTCATATATTTGCAGCTTACATAAAGAAATATCACAAAAAAAAACAGATAATACTTTTTCAGAATAATGGTATCAATGATTGCATCTATATAACTCCATAGATATATCAGAAATGTTTAACAACATCCCCATGTCAAAGAGGAGAAGACGTTAGTCACGTTACCCAGTCGTGGCAGGCGGCAAGGAAATGATCAGCTCCAGAAGTTCGATTCCAATAAGGATATTTTATGGAAATGAAGTCGATATAGTCTTTTAGATACTTAATGAGGTTGCGGTGACTATGTGAGTTCTTTACATATAGAGTCTCCTCGAGCATCTGGGAACTGAAGGGTAAGTAGAAAAGATGAGCTTTTGTAGCGTCCTTTGTGACATATTTGTTGTTGGATTCAATAAGTTTCATGAACCAGCCTTCGGATGAATATATACCTCCGAGTTTTGGAGTGTGCATTATAGGTTTATCTCCTTCTTTGTATACATAGACCTTCAACATCTTCTCCATCATCTCATAGCTCCTGATGAATTTAATATAAGCTCAAGTTAGTATATTTGTATATAAGCTTTGATGCAGCTTTGAAGAAAAAACAACACTCACCGTTTAAAGATGGATACATTACGGTACAGAGGAGCGTAGAGGAGAGGGTCTTTGTCATCAATTGGTGCATTCTCAATATCATGTTTTGCTTGTAAAAGCTCTAGGTCAGGCTTAGTAACCCATTCTGGTTTCTGAATTAAAAAAAAAAACATGTTATAATTATACTAATGCTACTTCTTTAGCAAGAATGTATCATGTAAGATCATCATGTACCTTTGCAAGACGATTAAGAGAAATACGGTTTTGACGCAACTTCTTGCTCATCTCGGATATTGACATCACTCCGGGACCATCAGGCGTTTTTGGGTTCTCCTGTAAGTCAGATACAAATCTCACAACAGGAGAAGCATCTTTTTTAGTTGAAGGCATCGGTAAGGAAGGAGGGGTCCCAGCACTAGCTACAGGTCCTGTAGCGTTTTCGTTAACCGTAGACAGGTTTAAAACAGGTAAAGCAGCCGGGGCCTTCGCACTAGGCACACGTACTGTTGCCTTATCCTTAACCGGAGACGGTTTCAAACCAGGCAACGCAGCTGGGGACTCTACACTAGCGGCAGGGGCGGTTGCGGTTGCGTTTTCCTTGACCGGGGAGGAATTTGAAGTAGGCAATGAAGGCGGGAATGCAGCTGGAGCTGACTCATTTCCTCGGTTATCAAGTATCTTATCAACCTCAACTTCTTTGCCATTTCCGCTAGAATCATCCACCAAAGTAGCATTGTTTTGGGAGAAGCTTGGTGCCATTGCTGGAGTCAAGTTACTATTATAATCATCACGGTCTCTTATAAGTGAAGTTGAGTTTCTTGAAAGGGGAATCTTGGTGGAAGAGAAGAGAGAGGAGAGAGAGTATGGTAACTCGACGTATTGGAAGGTGACGATGAGAGCAAATGTGAATCCCAACAACCAGAGAAGCCGTCTGCTCTCTACCTTCCATCGCCATGGAAGTGCATAACTCATCTTTAGGCCCTGTTATTGACCTGTCACACTCAAAAGTTTCAATACTTGTGATAAATAAGTCATATGAATCAGTATAATATGGTCAACGCCTGAAACAAATAAACAAACAAAGTCGGCAAAAAAATGACTGAAAAAAGTTTTGATTAAAAAAATGTGAATCTACAGAGCTAACTTGAAGCAATTTACAGAGCAAAGCCAGAGCGTTGACACTCAAAAATATCAATTTTTAAGAATTAACAATCATAATACAATAGATGATTCTTGATTCTGATTTAGTCAACGTATTGACCCATTTAGCGGATGTAATTTAAGAAAGAAAGAAAAATGATGTAAATTTCAGAGCTCAAAAGACGCGATTTACTGAGAAAAACCTAATTACTTGTGTCTGTAATAATTTCTCCTAAACTATCATCCGAATCGTTACATTGGCTTTCCATCTCTTTAGAAAACATCATTGCATGCAATATGTTAAAGATGATATATATTGATTATCAAATAACATCATGCTCTGCCTCCTCACCATGAACATATATATACATAACGTAATACATAGAGAGAGAACCTGAGCAGCTGACAAAGTTGAGAAGTCGATCGGAAGTCAAATAAATATCAAGAGAGGCATATGGAGTTCTGACGATTGAGTTTGATCGGCCTCTGGTCACAAACTATGACGAAAGAGATGAAAAAAGAAAAGTATCACGAGAAAATTGATTCTTGTCGGATTTTCTTCCTTACGTGTCTGTGTAACTATCCTGGTTCGCCGTTTACGATAAACCCAAATAGATCCTTTGGAATCAAGAATACATTATTTAGAATAACATTTAGTGCACAAAAAAAAAAGAATACATTTATGACAAAGCAGAGGGTATTTTCGGACATTTGTAGGAGGGATTCTGAACCCAATCAGACCCAAAAAAAGAAAAATTACAAATCTTCTTTATAATCGTGCAGAAAATTCAAGTGACGCGGTATCAATGCCAAACCAAAATTACCTTTGGATTCGTCCGGTAAGCCAGTAACCATACGATCAATATGTGAGAAAAAATTGACCATATTGAATCGAAGCAAACCAAACCGAACGAATTGGACCAAGATGCTTTCAACTATTCTTTCTTCTTTAATTATTACTTTTGTCCTCGTACCAATAAACAGAGTTGTATGGACAAAAGCATCCTTAACAAGACTGAGCGAGACACATGCATTGCAATCCTTGACATATTATTAACCTTTGCGGGGACGATGTGATACCACTTTGGTTGCTTCTTGCTTGCATGTCGCGGCAGCAATTATTATTTACATTCAACTATTTTTATCGAGATATGGAAATCGTAAACCTATTGTTTCGCAATGGCAAAACATGACCACAATAAAAGGAACTTCGCATTCCCCGAAAATTATTGAGCACATAAGTATCTATTAAAAAGGGAAATTGTATATATATTTTTTGAGCTTGGAAATTGTATATTTTACTATTCTAATAAAGTTAAAGCAACAGCTTAAGGTTTATAACAAATACTAATGTTTGTAAGACCAAGTCAACTGAATACGAACTTTTACCCTATGCAACCTCATGTGTGTGATTTTTCCAAAAAAAAAAATGTCATTTTCTTAGCATCGAAAAGGATTTGATATATATCAGGGAAAAAATGCCAACAGAATGTGCGCTTTGACAATGCCATATGCTAATACTAGATATGAGCCCGTTACGTTGCAACGAATTTCGTTTGATGTTTTAATTTAATAAAAAACATAAAATAATAAAAAAAATTATTATAGTTTATGATTTTTTTTTGCAAATGCTATGTGAGATTTATTTTATAATCACGGTTCATATATGAATTGCTATCAAATTTGTATTTAGATTAGAGAAAAAACTATACACTTTATTATGAAAAATATATAAAAGTCAAATAGCACCAATTGAGTCAAAAACATCATCAAACACTTTCCTATGTAATAATTTAATGTTTTATTGAATAAATTTTTAAAATTTTATTATGTTAGGATTTTTTTTTTAAATGAACACATTCTATTTTATAAATCTACTTTTTATTTACAATTTTGAAATAAAAAATACTATTAAATACTCTTTTACCTTTTTGTTTAGGATGTAGAAAAAGAAAATCACTGTTATATAAACTTTTACAATTAATCTTCTCTTTAGACTTTTAAAAAAAAATGCTATCAAATAATTATTTATAGTTACTAATAATTAATTTTAAAATTACCTTTTATACAATTTGCATCAATACTAATTTTCACTTCTTTCATTAACTACATAATTTTTAGTATCATGTTCATCATCAAATTCAGTAGATTTTATTGCAATCTTGCATATTAAAATTGCAGATTTTAATAATGGCTCGTTCCCGTAATCCATCTCTAAACTTTTCAATAAGAGAAGGATGCACACAACTTTGAATAATATTTTTTATATAATAAAAAAATTATATATTTAATAATAAAACTATATAAGATTTTTTTTTAAAATAAAAATATTTACCTTCTCATCGAGTAAGAGAAAATTCATTCATATAAGCTCATTGTTCTTATTTAAATTTCTTGCTTCTCACTTTCTAATAAGACGAACTATGGTACGACGGTAAGGACATTTTTTGTTTAACTGATCTAGTATTAAATAACTTGCTGAAGTCATCGTTTCTTGATATAGTAACAAAATAAATTACAATTTTAGTTAGAAAATTATAATTAGAACAAACGCATATAAGCAATCATAATAGCAATATTATGAAACGAAAAGTAATGATCATTATTATCATTATGTATTAGACGGTAAGGAAGGAGTACAACTAATTAACGTGTCAATAACGTTTGGTCTATGTAATTAATGTAGGCAGCATGATAATATGGACAAAACAAACCAAAATCACTTTTACGAAGAAAAGAAGATGCGGCAAACAAACCAATAATTATGTTTGGTGATCAAATATGAGAGATATTACTTATATATATAGAGGTGTGAATAATCATAGTTCCTCTTGGGTTATATATATTTTTTTAATTATAACTTTAAAAAAGTAAAATTAACATTAAACAATCTTTGACATTTTTTTGTTTAAGTTGCTTTTTTGGTTAATTTTAAATAAATTAAAAAAATAATTTAGTTTTAGAAATTTGTTTTGGTATAGGTTATGTTAAAACTAAAATTACTATTATCTTTTTAATAAATTGTTTTATCATGTGAAACATTAAACAATTTTTTTAGGTTTATAAAGGAAAAATTAACATTAAACAGTCTTTTACATTTTTTTGTTTATATTTTTAAAGGATAATTGTGAATTTTCAATAAGATTATATTTTTTTATTATGAAAGTATAAAAATAGGAAAATTAGTGTTAAATATTGTATTGATTAAATTTAGTATGTAGGATTTGTATAAAATGAAAGTTACTATTTTTTAAAAAAGATTATCTTTTCTTTATTATGAAAGTAGGAAAATAGGCAAAATTAATGTTAAATATTACACAAATTTATTCTGTTATATAGGTTTTGTAAAAAAAAGATATAAGATTTGTATAAAATGAAAGTTACTATTTTAAAAAAAATATTTACGATTTTTTTTAAAAAGATTATATTTTCTTTATTATGAAAGTAGGAAAATAAGCAAAATCAATGTTAAATATTACACAAATTTATTTTGGTATATAGGTTTTGTAAAAAAAGGATAATTACTATTTTTAAAAAAAAAATTTAATTAATTTGCCTTCGGATTTTAACACATGTCGCAATCTAAAATATATAACTGCCATGTGTCGCGATCATGTTAATTAGTAACTTTGAAAACTAAGCTTTATATAATAAGATATCGTGATATGTCTTCAGAGTTTGGTCTCAAACTAGAATCATGCAAAAAGTAATTAGAATTTTGGGACGACATTCACAGCGCCGCGGTTCTGAGTACTCTAAACAAAAAGGAACATAAATATACACAATGGACTAGTGCTGCAGCCAGGGGCGAATCTAGACCGTTGACGTAATGGGTGCACTATTGGTAATAAAAAGTTAAAATTGCATTAGTCAAGCATTGAACCTGAGACATTAAGGGTGCACAAGCCTCGACTAATCGTCAGAGCCAGCGAAACTTTAATGTTTTACCATGTAAAATTTCGTGTTTTTTATATCATCGTGTGTGCACGTGCCTACACACCCTAAGCCCTGGCTTCGCCACTGGCTGCAGCGGATCGTGATGATAAATGTTCTATCCCAGATATATTTTATTTATCAGTTATTTACTTGATATTCTTTCCCCGTCGTCATTTTGTATCGCAAGGAGTGAAGCAGTTCTAAACCTAGCATATGTTAATATGTTATAAAGTTATTATAATTGCATGAAAAACATTCGTACGACTAAATCATCAGACAAGAGAAGCTAACAAATTGGGTTGAAAATACCAGGATTTCTTGGTTTATTATTAATTATTTTCTACCAAATTAAAATAATTGCATTTAAGAAACAATCACAATACTTGCAAATTAGAAACTTCGAAATAAATATGCAACAAAATGGTATAGGGAGTCATTGAGGCGACATATATATCACCAAACACGGGCACTCTCCCACCAAGATTTCAACATTATGATTTTCACCTCTATCATGTATATATATATATATATGATATTGATTAATTTCAAATAAATTAATTCTATATAACCACCACAGTTAGCGTTGCAAAGCACTATGTATAATCTTCTCTTTTTTTTTTGATCAAAGTATAATCTTCTCTCAAAATACAGATTATCGCTTATTTTCTTTTGCAATGGCAAAAGTATGAGCATGTGAAAAGATAAATTTTATTTGTAGATCTAAACATTGATGATTAATCCATGATATAGAGATCAGAATAAACTAAATTAATGACAGTATAAGTTCAAACAAAACAAACTAGTATTTTTTTTTTGGTCAAACTAGTATAAAATTAAATTCGTGTCATAAAAACAAACTAGTATAAAATTAAATTCGTGTCATAAAAAAAAGCAACAAAATATTCTAACAAATTCCAAAACTTAACTAAGAGTAGCAAAATTTGATTGAAGAAGATATCCTAATTATTTGAAAATCTTTCGTCAAAAAAAAAAAGATATCCTAATTATTGGAAACAAAAACTAAAGGGATCAATCATCAGACACGTTATGGTGTATCGTCCGATGAAACGTCGAGAATCATGGCAGTGTCCTTACCATGATGGTCATGGTGGGACTTGGTCATCTCCTTCTGACGCCGGAGCTCCATAACTGTGACACCCGTCACCTCCTATATGGAGAAAAATGAGCTGACAACAATATCTCATAACACAATAGCTCATATACGCAACTCCACTTACAAAAAACCCAAATAAAATCCGAATAAAAAAAGCTCAATAGCACCAATCCGTCCAATATATCATATACTCGCATGTCTCACCTGAAATGGGGAAGAAAAAGGGGTGAGTAACAGGGGAGTCACTCAGTGAGGTATGGGATGCCACCCCGAAGTCCGTGGACCCGGACATAACACTCTGAATAAATATAATTTAATCATAATACATGTCAAACACGGTACCTAAAGTACCCAAACAACAAGCAATTATCCTAGCGAGGTGCACACTCGCTGCCCACTAACAGGCCAAAACACCGCCGAATACGTGCTCGGTAACACACCGAAAAAGTGCTCGGTAACACACGCTCGGAGACGATTTATCGACCTCTAGGCTACGCACCAACCGGTCGACTATAGCTGGCCGTAGCTCCAAACAATCCGGCATACAGAAGTCCGTCTCTGTATCCGGTAAACAATCTCAAACACACTCTATAACAACTATGTAAATAAATCAATTATAAATGAGACAATCAAGGTTGAACCATCTAGACTCCTATATCCGGTTTAAGCAAAGAACCTAAAACTAAACAAGTAATGACAGACTCGATTTCACACAGACGGAACATATTATAAATAAATTATACTTATTCAAGGTCTTAAACCGTGTACGAGAAGTTTGGGAATAGACCCTCACCTTAGCCAAGATGGACAATTGCATCACAAAAATGCTCGAAGACCTCGTCCAACCAAACTCAGTCGAACTTTAGAATTAATTACTTGAAATACAAGTAACACTAAAGTGACGTGATTATATCCTGCGCATGGCATGATACGATTTAAGCTTTATTTAATAAGTGATGAAGGTTGCTTGTATTTCAAGTAACAAGGAAGAACACTTAACTACACGGCTTTTGGATCACGAGTGATGTTGGTGACTAGATCGAACTCCGGTGATCCCGCGGCGAATCTCCGGTGACATGGCTTACTCCTACAGCTCGCAATTAACGATGGTGGTGATTCCGGTTTCACTTTCTCTTCTCGTTTTGGTGACGTTCCACAACAAAGACGATCCCAACGATGGTGGCTTCTCCGGTACGATCTCTAATGAGAGATGGGGCATGTGATGATAACGTCAATGATCACGGCATTTCTCTCCGGTGGACTGTGATGACTGAAGCCGTTGAGCCGTGGTGCTTGGTGATGAATAGTGGCTCCGGCATTGTGGATCTTCTCTCCACTCGGCTTGTTCATGCTCCCAATGGCATGAATCACAACAATGATGGCTTCTCTGGTGGTGGAGGACACTTCGGTTGGATGAGCGGAGGTGGCTGGTGATGATAAGCCTCGAGAGTTGCAGCATAAGAAAGATGACGGCTAGGTTAATATGAAGAAGGAGATGCGTACGATGATATATATATTGCACGGTTTGACCAAAAAGTAAAGGGGAGGGTTTTAGTTATAATTATAATTGTAATTAAACCAAACCAAACCAACTTTGATAAACCGGGTCGTTATAATTCTTCCCCACTTAACTAGAATTCGTCCCCGAATTCAAATCATGTGCCAGCTGTCCAATATCATTCTGAGAAAACTCTGCATATTCACTTTTCTTTTGAGTCTTGGTCTCCCATTTTTTCCTTCTGGATCTTGTCTCTCTTTCAATCAACTTTGATGACATATTCATTACTCTTTGAACCCCTTTCACTTGCTGATTTATAATATCTACTAGGCGGCAAGGTGTAAGTAAGTTTTTTTTTTCCCTTTGGATGCTGCTGCAAATGAGATCTGGATTTTCTATAACTTTTTCTCAAAACTGACACATGAAACACATCATAAAATTATGACAATTCTGCTGATAATTCCAGTCTAAGCAACTGCTCCAATCCTGCTCAAAAATAAAATACGGTCCCATGTACCTCGGCTCAAGTTTTTTTTTAATTTTTATTTTGTTTTTCCTCCAGCTTCCTTTAGGTGAATCTTGAGCATTTCTATTTGCTTCAACGTCCTTTTAACAACCTTTTTTTAAATATCTTAGTGCTTCCCCACTTTGGTCCATCATATAATATGTGGATGATCTTCCATAAAGAGCCTCCTAAAGTAATATTTGAATCCTCAGAAATGAGAACTGTTTCTGTACAATAACTATTCCAGTGGTTGATGCTTTTCTCAATTCAATTTTTGTTTCTCACGAGCTAAGCACAAGTTTTGAGGATTCCCTTTCCAGTTTAACTTGGCGAGTTTAACTTGGCGAGACGATCCATGATCGCTCATACAATATTCTTCTTGAAACTTGACTTCCATAGTCCAATGAAGAACTCCACAATCAACATATTCCATTTCCAATATGGAAAAGAGATTGTGTAATAATCCCAAAATATCTACTGTTCTATTTTGACCATCTGACATGGCGACACAATGTAGCTCCATCTTTCTTTTTTTTTCCACTCTAAGCCAATGATTATAAAACTTCAGATCTTTGTACCTCTTAGGTGTCGACCACTCTGAAATGGTAGTAATCTTTTCCGAACACACATAAACTCCTACTTATAAAACCACTTGACCTCAAAATCCAGTTTTTTTTTCTGTGAGAAACTCCACCTACTCAGCTAGCAGCCATCTAATTCTCTCCAAGCTTACCTGACACAGTCTGTAAATTCTCAACATTTCATATATGTTCCTAGAATAAATCAGGATGTCGTCGATGAATACAATCACACACTTATTCAAGTGGTCAAAAAAGATAATATTCATAAGATTCATGAATTCTAACAGTACATTCGAGTATCCAATAGAAATTACCATGAATTCATATTATCCATAGTATGTACAACAAACCTTCCTCTGTACATGCTCCCCAGCTATAGCAACCTTGTTTAAGTCTATGTAAACGATACCAAATTGTGACACCCGTCACCTCCTATATGGAGAAAAATGAGCTGACAACAATATCTCATAACACAATAGCTCATATACGCAACTCCACTTACAAAAAGCCCAAATAAAATCCGAATAAAAAAAGCCCAATAGCACCAATCCGTCCAATATATCATATACTCGCATGTCTCACCTGAAATGGGGAAGAAAAAGGGGTGAGTAACAGGGGAGTCACTCAGTGAGGTATGGGATGCCACCCCGAAGTCCGTGGACCCGGACATAACACTCTGAATAAATATAATTTAATCATAATACATGTCAAACACGGTACCTAAAGTACCCAAACAACAAGCAATTATCCTAGCGAGGTGCACACTCGCTGCCCACTAACAGGCCAAAACACCGCCGAATACGTGCTCGGTAACACACCAAAAAAGTGCTCGGTAACACACGCCCGGAGACGATTTATCGACCTCTAGGCTACGCACCAACCGGTCGACTATAGCTGGCCGTAGCTCCAAACAATCCGGCATACAGAAGTCCGTCTCTGTATCCGGTAAACAATCTCAAACACTATCTATAACAACTATGTAAATAAATCAATTATAAATGAGACAATCAAGGTTGAACCATCTAGATTCCTATATCCGGTTTAAGCAAAGAACCTAAAACTAAACAAGTAATGACAGACTCGATTTCACACAGACGGAACATATTATAAATAAATTATACTTATTCAAGGTCTTAAACCGTGTACGAGAAGTTTGGGAATAGACCCTCACCTTAGCCAAGATGGACAATTGCATCACAAAAATGCTCGAAGACCTCGTCCAACCAAACTCAGTCGAACTTTAGAATTAATTACTTGAAATACAAGTAACACTAAAGTGACGTGATTATATCCTGCGCATGGCATGATACGATTTAAGCTTTATTTAATAAGTGATGAAGGTTGCTTGTATCTCAAGTAACAAGGAAGAACACTTAACTACACGGCTTTTGGATCACGAGTGATGTTGGTGACTAGATCGAACTCCGGTGATCCCGCGGCGAATCTCCGGTGACATGGCTTACTCCTACAGCTCGCAATTAACGATGGTGGTGATTCCGGTTTCACTTTCTCTTCTCGTTTTGGTGACGTTTCACAATAAAGACGATCCCAACGATGGTGGCTTCTCCGGTACGATCTCTAATGAGAGATGGGGCATGTGATGATAACGTCAATGATCACGGCATTTCTCTCCGGTGGACTGTGATGACTGAAGACGTTGAGCCGTGGTGCTTGGTGATGAATAGTGGCTCCGGCATTGTGGATCTTCTCTCCACTCGGCTTGTTCATGCTCACAATGGTATGAATCACAACAATGATGGCTTCTCTGGTGGTGGAGGACACTTCGGTTGGATGAGCGGAGGTGGCTGGTGATGATAAGCCTCGAGAGTTGCAGCATAAGAAAGATGACGGCTAGGTTAATATGAAGAAGGAGATGCGATGATATATATATTGCACGGTTTGACCAAAAAGTAAAGGGGAGGGTTTTAGTTATAATTATAATTGTAATTAAACCAAACCAAACCAACTTTGATAAACCGGGTCGTTACAATAACTTTCCGATAATAATTGGAATGTTTTGTCAAAACAAACGTCGGAATCGCCACCGGCCGGTACTCCGGCACCAGACGTCCCGATTTGTACCTCACGCCGCAAGCATTGCACAGTGTCTTTGGACCCATTGGACCCGTCCGCCACTGCGTCGTCCTGTTGGTGGCGCAGTGGAGACACCGTCGCTCATCTGCGCCGGATTCCGACGAGGAATCTTTCTTCCGCTGCAAAGCGTCGACAGCTAGCTTTCTCCAGGGGTGAGCCGTGTGAGTCGGCGAGGGCGGCGGAGATAGGTATAGGCTGAAGATAGTGGTTTCTCCGGTGAAGGGGTTGTCGGTAAAGGCGTCCATTGGAAGCGCACGTGAGGCCCAGTCGCATGCTGCGGCGCGTGAGCGTTTGTTCCTGGCTTTGGCCGGTACAGAGACGTCAGCGGTGAAAACCGGACTGCTGCTATTCCGGTTTTTTAGACCCGGTGCGGATTTTGAGTCGGGTCGGGTTTTGTTACCGGATATTAGGTTGAGCTTTTGAACATGTTCGGTCGAGAACGAGTCCTCCACGAAGTTCGACAACCACTCCAGTTCAGCTAACTCATCACTCTGTGTTTCAACGACATAGTCAAAACATATTTTCAAAATAATTATAAATCGACTAACCTATAAAACTTTTTCTTTTTTCCTTAAACCTTTCCTTTTAATACCTATAAAACTTATAAAACTTTCTTTATATTCTTTCTAAATTAAACTAATCACAGTTACAAATCACTAGTTGTATTTCCTGAACTTACATAATCACCAAACAAAGCAAATTTATTATTAATTCCCTAATTATTCTTTCCTTTTTATTTCCCTAATTATTCAAACGTATAAGAAACTGATTTTAACATACCGCGCGCGGGTACGCAAAAACCGCCGGAGAAGCTTGTGCCGTCTTGAACGTCACCGTTGAAGCTGGGAAGACACGTGGTGGAGAAGGAGGAGGAGCTAGAGCTGTCGGCTGCGGCGTTGGTTGTGTTTGCCCCGTCGGAATAAGCAATGACATAGTTTTCCTCGTCATCATCGTTTGAGAAATCGACCAAGAGGTCATCGATGGCGAAATTATAGAATCAAAAGATAATAAGAAGTCCTTCTCTTATTATTCAATCACCAAGTTTATCAATCACAATCTTCACACAAATCGTTATCAAAACATCACAACTCACAACCGTATATATAGGTCATAACATAATCCTAAGACCAACGGTATTATCATATTTCCTATTTCCTAATAGCTTATAGATAAACATAACATAGTAGGAAAAGGAAACTTAAGCTCCAAGCTTATTCAACATTCTCCCCCTTAAGCTTGAGCTTCTTCTCACACACATCTTGAACTCCAATTAGATCTCTCATTTCCTTGAACTTCGTTCTTCCAAGTGATTTAGTAAGAATATCCGCCTTTTGCTCGTTTCCTGGTATATGCTCAACTTCTACTAGCTCGTTCTCGACGCATTCCCGTATAAAATGGAACCTTCGGTGAATATGCTTGCTTCTACCATGAAATACAGGGTTCTTAGATAACGCAATGGCAGATTTGTTATCCACCTTAATCACCACGGCTTTGCTTTCTTTTCCAATGGCTTCACCTAGCAATTCTTGTAACCATATGGCCTGTTTTGCAGCCTCCGTTGCAGCCATAAACTCTGCCTCACATGATGACAATGCCACTATCTCTTGCTTGGTTGAGCACCAAGTTATAGGGCTATCTCCGAAGTAAAATATGTGTCCAGTTGTACTTTTACCATCATCGATATCAAGGCTATGAGAGCTATCACTATAACCCAACAATTTCGTACCTCTGTTCCTAGAGTAATGTAGACCAAGAGAACAAGTACCACGGAGATATCGCATGATTTGCTTCAAAGCTGACCCGTGGGATATCTTTGGATGTTGCATATAACGGCTTAAGACGCCCACGCTAAAAGAAAGATCCGGACGTGTGTGTAAGAGGTAACGAAGGCACCCAATAGCTCGACGAAACTCTCCCTCATTAATCTTTTCTTCTTCTTCAGCCTTTGATAAACTTGCATTTAACTCCATCGGTACATGACATGGATTGTACGAGCTCATCTTAGCTTCTTCAAGAATCTTCCTCGCATATCTATCTTGTTTAAGTATGATCCCATCTTCTCTCTGCAACACTTCAATTCCTAAATAGTATGTTAACAGACCAAGATCACTCATTTCGAACTTTGTTGCCATCTCACGCTTAAACTCCAATATAGCAGCTTTAGAGGACCCAGTGACTAACAGGTCATCTACATAGACGACAACAATAAGAAGATCTTGCTTCTCCTCCTTGCGATAAAGAGATGGTTCTTTAGAACATCGTTTGAAGTTCAAACCTTTGAGTATTTGATTCAGCTTTATGTTCCAAGCTCTAGGGGCTTGTCTCAAGCCATAAAGAGCCTTTTTCAGCTTATACACCTTGTGTTCTTCCCCTTTAACGATAAATCCTTCCGGTTGTGTAACAAACACTTCTTCTTTTAATTCCCCATGGAGGAACGCGGTTTTCACATCAAGATGGTGTATTTCCCAGCCATGTGCACCTGCTAAAGCAATGATCAGTCGGATTGTTTCTATCCGAGCTACAGGAGCAAAGACTTCGTCATAGTCCACGCCATGTCGTTGTACGTAGCCTTTTGCTACTAAGCGAGCTTTATATTTGCTAATCGTCCCGTCAGCATTACGCTTGATCTTGAACACCCACTTCAAGCCAATGGGTTTTACACCATCAGGAAGTTCAACAAGATCCCATGTATTATTTTTTTCTATTGAGAAGATCTCATCTTTGCAGGCATTTATCCATACCTCCATTTCCTTAGCCTCTTTGAAGTCCCACGGTTCCTCGTTGATAATCATTAGTAAGCGCTCACCCTCTACTTCCGCAAGAAGTATGTAATCGTCAAGGTAAGTAGGTCTTGAAGTTACTCTAGTTGATCGTCTTAGTGGAATGCCGGAGGCTTCTTCATCGTCGTTGCTATCATCATCTATATCCTCGTCTTCTTCATTGTGCTCCGGAGGTACATCATTCTCGTTTTCAGGCTCAAGAATCACAGAGCCTGTATCTCCAGCGTCTTCTCCGTCTCTGTTATTAACGATGAAGTCACCTGTATTGGTATCACTTTTCTTCTCGTTCCAACGCCATTGTTTTTCTTCTTCGAACACAACGTCTCGACTTACGACAATACGTCTTGAACTTGGGTCAAGAAGTCGGTAAGATTTGGAGCCTGGCTCTGTTCCTAGATGAACCAGAGCTCGGGATCTATCGTCTAACTTTCTTCTGCCTGCAGACTCTGTTCTAGCATGACACACGCAACCAAATACTTTTAAGTGAGACACATTTGGTTTCCGATTTCTCAATGCTTCATATGGTGTTTTTCCCTCCAATGATCTTGTTGCAACTCTATTAATCAAGTAAGTCGCATGTCTTGTTGCTTCGCCCCAGAGGTAATTAGGTACGTTCATATGTTTTAGAATGCTTCTCGTCATCTCCAACAGGGTTCGGTTTCGACGTTCTACAACTCCATTCTGTTGAGGGGTATAGGGTGCGGTCAGGTGGTGATTGATGCCGTATTTGTCACAGAATAGCTTGAATTCATGAGAACAAAACTCTCCTCCCCTATCTGTCCTCAATGTTTTAATCTTGTTTTGTGTTTCTTGCTCCACAAGTATCTTGAAGGATTTAAACTTTTCTAGGGCTTCACTCTTCTCTTTGATCAGAACTGTCCACATGTAACGAGAATGATCGTCTATGAGAACAAATATATATTTCTTCTGAGCTGGAGTTGGTGGAGAGATAGGTCCGCAAAGATCTGCGTGTATTAGCTCAAGTGAGTTAGCTGCTCGGAAGGATGTGGCTTGTGGAAAGGACTTTCTGGTTTGTTTTCCTCTCAGACATGAGATACATGTTTCTGTACTTGTTCCGACTTCAGGCATGCCTATAACGAGATCCTTCTTGGCCATTGTCTTCATATTTTCATTGTTGATATGTCCTAAGCGGTAATGCCACAAAGACGTTTCACCACAGGCTCTAGCTTGCAAGCATTCCACAATATCTACTCGTAGCTCCACCTTATATAGACGATTCTTAGTCCTTGTTGTCTCAACCATTAGATGTCCATTCTTGTCGAGTAACCTTAACGTTGAATCCTTCATGTTTACCTCACAACCAACCTCTGTTGCTTGACCGAGACTAACTATATTGCTCCTTAGCGCAGGTATATAGTAAACATCTTTCAATACTTTCTTTCCTCCGTTGATGATAAATCGAACTGCACCTTTTCCCATTATATCAATTCGTGAGTCGTCACCAAAGCGTACTTTCCCTGTAATGGAGTCATCCAATTCAAAAAAGAACATTCGGTTCCCACTCATGTGGTTGCTAGCACCATTATCCAAATACCACATATCCTTTGAATCAGATTCAGTGTCGAATGCCTTAGGATTCACATTCTTTTCATTCAAGTAAACGACTTCATTCATCATCAGAGTATCAGCTACTTGAGTATCATCAGTGGTTTTGTTACTTGTTTCAACGATTTCTTGGAGTTTCAGAAGCTTGTCCGGACAGTCTGTGGCATAATGTCCCAGCTTGTCACAGTTGAAACAAGTGATGTGTGATGCATCTCCTGGAATTCGTCCTTGTCTATAGGCATCTCTTTGCTGCTGAAAACCTCCAACTCGACCACGTCCTCGACCACCTCGAAAGCTTGATCTACCACCACGTCCTCGTCCTCTGTAGTTGTTACCATAGTTATCTTGGCTTGAACTGCTGTTGGCATACATCAGTTTTCCGGAGTCGTCGTGAGAGTCTTCCTCTTCTTCATTAATTCTATCCTCGAAGGCTTTCATGCGTCCAACTATATCTTCAAAGGCTATAGTATTAAGATCAAGGAGTTGCTCAAGTGAAGCTACCATATGAATATATTTCTTTCTTGGCAAACTCTTAAGAAATTTCTTCACCAGCTTAGATTCTTCAATTATCTCTCCTAGAGAAGCAGTTTTAGAAGAGATCTCAGTGAGCTTTCCGGAAAAATCATCTATTGTTTCATCATCTTTCATCTTCAGCCTGTCGAATTCAGTCATTAGTGTCTGTAGCCTAGCTTCCTTAACCCGTTCAGCTCCGACATGCCTCATCTTTATTGCTTCCCACACTGTTTTTGCAGTTTCCAAGCCGCCTACTTGTAACACCATAGCTTCAGGTATTGACTGGAACAGGAATGCAATAGCTCTGTTATTTTTCTTCTCGTCTTTGGTTCCTGGATCTATTGTTTCCCATACTTCGCAGACTTTGAGTGCCATCTTCATCTTAATGGCCCAGACAGTATAGTTTGATGGTGTTAGCATCGGAAACTTGAGTGATGGTGGCGCAGCTTCCTTAGATGACATGATATCTTCCTTCGTATCTCCCATGCTTGAATGTTTGGCTCTGATACCAAATATAGAATCAAAAGATAATAAGAAGTCCTTCTCTTATTATTCAATCACCAAGTTTATCAATCACAATCTTCACACAAATCGTTATCAAAACATCACAACTCACAACCGTATATATAGGTCATAACATAATCCTAAGACCAACGGTATTATCATATTTCCTATTTCCTAATTGCTTATAGATAAACATAACATAGTAGGAAAAGGAAACTTAAGCTCCAAGCTTATTCAACAGAAATGGTCCGCTTTGTGGAAGAATTCGTGAGCTTCTTGTTCCATGAAATTATGAAGCACTCGCTGAAGCTCTTTCGGAGAGAGAAAGAGAAGAGAGGAGAGAGTGGAGTGATGGGAAACGTGAGTTTTAAAAGGAGTTAAGAATTAAGATAAGAGAAATGGGTTTCCATGGGAAGAAAATCTTTTAATTCTTTTTTTGGTTATATCTTTAGTTATTTCAATTTTATTGCGGTTGAAGGGGAGAAAAGGTACATGCAAATCGGAAGGTTTGACGAGGTATATTTATAGCTAATTAATTTTCACAAAAACATATACATCTAGAACAGTCTCCATACATGAAGAAATATAAGTACTTGAAACAAAAAGCATATACAACGAGCATTACATGCAGCATTAATACTCTCTCGTAGTGAAAGACTCGGCCATAAACAGTCTCTGCACTCAAATTAGGTATTCGAAAGTATCTTTCTCCAAGTAAAAGTAAATTATAGGTCGATATCATTAGTAGTTAGGGCTGAATTTTACTTATTTATGTAATGAATAAACGCGTTTAAGTCTAATTGACCACCTCAAAAGTCACAGACCACCTTTACAAATGCTTGCAATCAAAGTGTAAGTGTTTTGAGGGAGGCGAATCACTCAAGTTTCCGTAGCCTGCTTACTTCAGAAATGTGTAAAGAGAAGACCCTAGCTCCGTGGGACCCAGCTTTTAATTTTACGCCAACTCCTACACGAGCGTCGTTCGAGACAACAGACAACGGATCGGATAAGGTTTTATGTTTCGGTTATAGTTCTTCAGTATTTTACTACATCAGTGATCGTTTGAACCAGACTCTCGATTTTGTATATTAAATCATTCAGTTATTATAGTTATGGTTAGGGATCCTGAGAAATGATAAGTGCGTGAGACCATACACATCAATGAACCTCCGGTTGGGGTTCATAACTTTAGTTTTTTATTATTTTTTTTTCTTTTTTTTTGTTTGATTTTTTTAAAAAAAAAAAAAAAAGTCAGACTAATAGCGGGCCGCCACGTGGCGTGGGGCCCGCTGAATAGTCATGATCCGGGTTCATCCGGGAGAAGCTTGGCGAGCTGAATTCATCACTGTAATATATTTTATTATTTTTTTTTTTTGGAAAGAGGGTGAACCTCCTTCAAGAACTCTCAATGCTCATGCCCTGTGAGAGTGGCAAAAGTAGTGCCTCGTGTTAAAAGCGAAAGATTCGTGTGCAACAAGTTATACAATTGTTTGGGCCTATAAGTCCACAACGAGCTTTAAGCAAAAAGAAAAAGAAAAGTCTACAACGAACCCCCTCATGGCTCATGCCTCTTTGAAAGTAAGCAAAGCCCAAAGCCTCTCTGCTTTAGAGAAGGGTTATTAATTGAGGCTTATGTTATCATCTAAGAGCATGTCCATTGGTGAGTGTCTAAAAATAAGTATCTGAAGTAGAAAGTAATAATATTCTATGTACCTGAAATTGTACAACTAAAATTTAATGCTTTTACAAAAATTAAACCACTCATAAATGTCCACCTGCCACTTGAATGTTAGAACCGGGTGTTAAAATGCCTCTGCAGAGAACCTTTTGCCTTTCTCTTTCTTATTTTATTTTCTTTTCTATTTTTTTAAATTGTTAAGAAACTGTTAATAGCCTACCGATGGACATGGTCTAAGTACTCAAACTCAATTATAGAACTGACGGATCCTCGAGTCTTATATTGTCACTAAGTGCTCAACCAGAGCCGTGCTTAGATGACGAAAAATGCTTAGGTTTATTATTTTCTCATAAAATTATTTGCCCAAACTTCACAAACCTAAAGTCATGTTCAAAGTTCTACCCTTTGATGTTAAACCCTCCTTTATTCACATGATTTATCCACAAATATATGAGTGAGAAAAATACACTACCCAAAATTTTCATCAGCCATGGAAACCCCTTCACTAAGATAACACAGGAGAAAAATACACTACCCAAAATTTTCACTAGCTTTTTTCACTAAATATATCTAACCTAATACCTTTTTCACTAAATATATCTAACCTAATACCTTTTTCCCTCTCTACATGTAACTTTATATCTTTATTTGAACATAATAATATATAGGTCAATGGTTTTGTAAGGAAACAAACATAAAGGAAAACTTGAGCACACACACACATATATATATATATATACTAATTATTAACAAATGTACGATCTTTTAGCTCCTTAGCCAAAGCAGGCATGCAGCTAGAGCTCCTAGTGAGACCACCTTTTTCAGACTTGGTAGCTCTGACCGCCTTGTTAGACCTCTTCTTCAGAATTTCCTTAACCGCTTCTGCTTGGTACAACGCCGGATAACTCCGGCCTAGTCTATTAAACCGGGAACATGCGCTCATGTGTGCATGAACTGCCTCCTCTCGCCGTTTCTCCATCAGTAATTCACTATTGTTCATCTTCTCCATCTCTTGCTCCACCGCTTCTGCGCACAACCCGCAAATCAGTTTCCCTGAGAATTTTGAACGCACACGGTCTATGTACTCCGGCGTGCACTCTTCAGACATACCACAACACTCACACTTTGCATCTTCCACTTCGGATATCGCTGATAACGACAACAAATTTGTAGTGGTTGCACTTGCCGTGGGAGTTGGTTCTTTGGTTAGAGTTTTGTCAATGGATATTTGGTCTGATATATCGGAGCAAGTGCGTTTAAGGGGGGCCATGAGAAGGATTGGTATTTTGATGTTTTATTTCCTTTGTTTTGTTGTGTATAAAAGTCACTTGTTTTTATGTTCGTTACTCGTTATGATGATGCGTTTTTATAGTGTTAAAAGAATGGTCTCGAGGGTTCTGCTTCCATGTCTACTTTGTGTGTTCGTCTGCCAATAAAAGCAAACAACTCAGCTTTTATTTAATGAGCTAAAAATGGACCAAGCTCACATGTGTATCTTGTACAACACGGCAAAGCCAATAAAAAGTTTCCCTTTTTGTCAGGAAAGATGAAGTTCATTAGTATTGATAAGAGACTGGTAACCTTTCTTGTTTTATCGCTAAAGTAAGGCTCCAACTAGAGGCACTCAATTGTATGAATGTGATGTTAATGGGATAAATAAAATAATTTTTTGTTCAAAAATTCTGGTAATTAGAAGATAAGGTGAATGTAAGTATAGAAGAAAAATATTAGTTTGTTCAGACTTACTAAAACAAATCTAATTTAAATATCTTAATATTATAAATACAACAAATGTATACAGCACTAAAATACTGTATATTTATTTAACAGTTTATAAAATACTCCATCGGTATCATTTTAAGTGGTGTTTTAAGTTTTTACACAAATATTAAGAAAATACAAACTTGTATGTAATTTGCTTTGGTTACATTAAATAAAACTAATACAACTAATAAAAAAAGATGCAACATTTTATAATTAGTCAAAAATTTCAAATAACATTAAATTTTATCTAAAATTGTGAGAATATCACTTATTTTTGGATAAAATCAAAATGCTTAAACTCCACTTAAAGTGATATAGAAGGAGTATATCGCTATAAGATGAATATAAGTGTATATATTATAGGTCAAAACTCAAAGTATGCATGCAATCAGATTTGTTGAATTGAATTAAAGGGCTAAAAGCATTAATTTTTTTTTATGTCTAATTGAATTAAAGATTAAACAAGTTGCGCACACGTATTCATTGGCATTTAGACGACGTGATACTTAAGAAAGAAAACCCTGCTTTCCAACCTATTTTCAGCAAATCCAGAGCTGAATATTTTATTTACAGCTTAACTAGTGTTTTCATGATGATCCTCACGCAGGATGACGATCCCCTTCTTTTTTTTCGTTTCTTTAATTTTAACTTCTGTACATATAGTAACAATCTAGATAAGCTTATTTCGAGGAATTAGACATGTCAATTGGGTTAACTCAGTCCGAAATTCGTAAAACCTTTGAAGAGTTTTGCGAAATATGAGTTGTTTTCAAATCTTTGCATAAAAAATTAACACACCTTTTTAGGATAGAACACTCATATTCTTAAATATCTTAAAATCTAAAACTTTTAAAACTCTTAAAGTAACTCTTAAGGTCTGATTTTATGGTATAGGTAGAGTAAATTTTACTAAAAATAAAAAGAAAAAAAAAATAAAAAGAAAAAAAAATTTACTAAAAAGAAAAATACACACTGTGTTTTTACTCTAGATTTTACAAAATTTTCTTCCAATCCCCTTTCCTCTATTCACTTTTTAAATTCTCTTTTCATTTTCACCATTTTATTTATTCTTAAGTTTTCTAATCATCCTAACATTTTTCCGGGGCTCGTGTCTTGGTTAGATCATGTGTCTGGTGCCAGTCGTGTCCGTAATGCCATGCTTCTAGCAGCTTGTAAGACTACTTACAATGGTTGTTTTATCAACTGTAGATAAATTTTAACAGCTGTTGATAATCTGCAATGGTTTGTTGAAAAACATAAAAATCTGATGTGGCAAAATCAGTGTTGAAACTTATCAACACCGTTGTAAAACAAAAATGGATCAATTTTCAATGACGTGGCAAATATTGATTGGACTAAATGATTAGGTTTCTTTCTCATATTTTAATTCCAACAAAAGTATATAGATGAAGACAAATGTAAGAAAATGATTGAATGCTCATATATTCTAGTTTTTTTTCATCTCAATTATTTAACAACAATTATTTTATAAAATTGTAACTATATATATATATATAAATTTTATATTAAAATTCATCATTTTTCGTACTCTATAAATAGATACTTTGTTTCATTTCATTTGGACACAAAAAAACTCATCTTTTTACTATGTTTTTGCTATTAGCTCCTGTTAAATATATAAAATAAGAACGAAAATAGAAATGTTTTATAAATTTATTTAGCTTTTAATTATTTAATTTAATTTGAAATGAAATTTTTAATTAATAATATTTTATCACAAATGAAAACATAAAATAGAATAAAACTATAAATAAAATTAGTGGGGTAGGATGTTGTAATTTTTTTAAAACAAAACCATTGTAGAGAATAAAAATTAAGTGAGTGTTGAATTATGATGTGGAAAAAAGAGAAAATGATATGTAAGAGAAAGAAGGTGTTGTAAACATGCAACCAATGTACATAGTCTACCTTAAATTTCTTAAAACTATTTCAAGAAACTGATACATTGTCAGCTACCTAACTTTTCCGTCATTCCACCATAAAAGTATCTACAAGATTCTTTACAAATGATTATAGATCAAATTTCACCTTCGCTATTTAGACCATTTGTTGGATCTTCTTTTCCTATCTGTTTTATGAGAATTTCACTAGGGGTCTGCTTGCTCTGTCGGCCTTTCACAAATATCAGAAAGATCTCTCCTAACATTGAAGCCACTTTGGGGAGCCAAAACTTAAGAATTGGTTAGGTTTCATAGTTCTTCAATATATATATATATGTTTTTTTTTTTTTATATATATGTTTTTTATGTCAGAAAATATGTTTTCATGTTGTTTTTATTTGTTGCAGGACTGTCATGGAACATGCCATGGAACCTGCCGTCCTGAGTACCTGGTCAAGATGGCAGAGAGCTGAATGTACATCGCTGTCTAAAGAACTTCTGTTAACGATTCTTCTGCACCAGTGTGTGTCCTCAGCTTTTCACTTTTACTTTTTGATTCTTTGGATTTGCTGCTTCTATATATGACAACTTGTCTCCTGTTTTCACCTTTTTCTTTAATTACAACTTTAATGTTCAAATATTTTGTTGGATGCTAATCTTGCACTTGGACACGTGCACGTCTACCGTCTATAGCTAAGTTGGAGCTTTGCGATTGGTATGCAAATATGCCAAAATACAAAAGGCCAGAGTTAACATGGTAAAACTATACTGGTGTCATGTGTTAATGGATATAATTTTCCATATTATTATATATATATCCAATTTATTGATGTAAACTAATATTATAATGAAATTTTATCTAAAATACCATTTGATGTTCTATCTACCGAACTAAAATAATTTGTTTTTTCAAAAAAAAAATACTGTTAAGATACTTACAAAGGGTTCTAAAAAGGGTAAATACCTTTTCTTGATTGATAATATCATATTTGGAAACGTTAATAGACTTAATTTAAAACATTTTTATATCATATAGTTTTAATATGACAATTCTATCTTATCTTAGTAAATATCACAGTTTTTACTTGTCACATATCAAAAGGAGAAAAGAACAAAACCAAGTGTTAAAAGAGAACATTTGAAGTGATTTTGGGCCTGAATTTATAATCATTGCAAAGTCAATAATCCCGTCCATCATATCTCAAAACTCAAAATGTCAAGAAAAATAAATCAAATAATGGAAATACATAAAGTAAAATTGCAAGTGGTGGCCCTCCATAATCCATTAGTGGCCTAGTATTCTGATAATGATTATGGCTTTGATTTCTTTTAGTTAGAATGGTCTATACATTCATTGAACATCTAAAGTGTATAATTGTTCTTTAGCCTTTTTGTCTGATAATGTTCTTTAAAAAATGACAGGCATGGCTAAATGTGTAACGACCTTGGTATAAAGATGTTCACCATTATCTGTCTTTCCTTCTATTTTCTCTCCTTGGGTGTCCAATGATGATATATGGACTTATTAGTAGATTTTTTTGTGCACTAATTAATAGTCGATTGATAAAATGTTGAAAATTGATTCATTGTAAGATGTTTATAAACTCTGGCTGATAATTTTTTTTGCTGAAAAACCCAAAGATTTGTGAACTTTATGAAAATCATAATAATTACTTATTCGGGTATTCCTGCATAAACTGATCAAAATATATTGCTTCATACACATACTTCTTAATTATTCTTAGCAGTTTAGGAATTATCACATAATTCAGGACTGGAGATAGACAAAACTGGATTGTCTAATTGGCAAATACAATATAGCCTACTCTACAACGGACACACATGTCAAAATTTAATTTTGAGTTATTTAACAACAATAGAATTAATAAAAATATTATAATCATTACTGTGGTGATTAGTCATGAAGTAATGATTTCATTAATCAAATAATGATTTTATCAATCAACCGAGCTCCTTGACAAAAAAAAATCAATCAACCGAGCTAATTATCGTACCTAAATGAGTACTCGTAAATGGTGACCAATGTGGAAAAACTGCCGCAAAACAAGAGTTAACCATGAGTTTGTAGTGGTCATAATATATGATCGTCTGTGCCTGTGGCTAATTGAATCTTAAATCTTACGTTGAGTGGCTGAGCCACAAACTTATTGGCGTTTATTTTACCACTCAGCTTCAATATTACTCAATCAGAGATGACACTTGACTTTTTTTAACCCATTTAGTTACAGCTTATTTGGTTATGCAAGGTGAAAGATCCTTGAACCGTCTGGATATATTTCTAAAGTTACACTTGATTATCGTATCGTTATCATTAGCTTTTTTGTTGTTGATAATATTTTCCTAAACCAATCAATTATGTAATTTTAAAAAGGATTAACATTTAACATTATGGAGGCCAAATTGCTGCAAAGAAAGAAAAAAGAAGAAGCTAGTAGTGGAATTTTTGTGAAAGATAAAGTGAGTTAATATATAAAAAAATTAAAATATATTTAGGTATAAAATAAAATAACTTTTATTAACTAAAAGATAAACAGAAGAAGCGACGAAGAAACGAAGACCTACTACTTTTCTTTTATTTGGTAGGTACTCATTTGATTTAAGCATGCCTAGGAATCTCTTTCCTTTTCCAAACTCCTTTTCTCATACATACACAAAATGCTTTAAGAATGGGGTTATGGAGACGATGATGACGATCATGATGATCACATGTTGTAACGACCATATGCATGGTATATGTCTTTTGTCTCATGACATGATATATAAATATGGTTACATCCATGTATATCGATATAAACTTGAGATCCAAAATGTTAAAAGTATGTCTTTATACACTATGGTTGGGATTGGTAAGAGTTTGAGGAAAAGAAGTAAACGAAAAAGTGAAAACTGGGTAAAACTAAAATAGATTGACGGTAAAAGAATAGAAAAAAAAAACAGGAGTAAATGTACCTTTCTTGTATAACCAGAGCAAAGTTAAATAGCTAAAATGGCAAAGAAAAAAATTATCTGATTGATAAATTTGTAGCTGAATGTAAAGTAAACTTGATTTTAGAGTAGATATTTACTCTATTAATGCCATATAGTCAAAGCCACTATCTATTTATCCATCCATGTCATATTCATACATGTATGCAATGCATATTGACATTCTGAATCCATACATGTAAGATCTCTATATTTATGCAAAATAAAAATGTATTTTCTTATGTCAGAAAATAAAAGGCTACTTTTGTAAAGACTGAGATTGTAGTTCCTTGCCAACCAACACTCCATATAATACTCCCCAACACCCAAACACAACAGAGACGTAGAAATGGAAGATGAGACGAGACTAGAGCTTAGGCTGGCTCCTCCCTGTCACCAACTCACATCCAACAGCAACATCAGTGGATCTAAACAAAGATGCCTCACCAAAGAAACATCATTTGTTTTCAATAACAGGTTCTCCTAATTCATTCTCACAATCTCGTCTTTAATAACATGTTTTTTTTTGACGTCGAAAAGCAAAGATTAACATGTTTATCAATGGATTTGAGGCCACCTTGTATTTAAATAGTAATAATTTCCCCCACTTTGGATATGTTAAATAGAAAGAAAAACTATTTTCCATAGTTTGCGAGTATCAGTGTATTAAAGCTTCTTATTTTTAGTTTTTAAAACCTTATTCATGAATTATAAATACGATTTAGTTACAACAGGGTTGAGGCAGCTCCGGTGGTGGGATGGCCGCCGGTGAGACCATCCCGGCGAAACCTAACGGCGCAGCCAAAAGAGGAGATGAAGAAGAGAGTGAGCGATGAAGAGAGAGAGGTGTACGTTAAGATCAATATGGAAGGAGTTCCCATTGGAAGAAAAGTCAACCTCTCCGCTTATAACAACTACCAACAGCTTTCACATGCCGTTGACCAACTCTTCTTTAAGAAAGATTCGTCTGATGTTAACAGTCAATACACTCTGGTCTACGAAGACACTGAAGGAGATAAAGTTCTGGTCGGAGATGTTCCTTGGGAGTAAGTTGATGAATCAAGCAAAATTAACTTAATATTGGCTTTTTTTTTGTAACACACTTAATATTGGCTTTATCATCAAAAATCATTTTATAAAACAATGAGTTTCCTGAAAAGAGTTGAGTCGTTTCTTTCCATATGATATTCTTGGTTTTTGTTTTTCATCAATTCGCTGGACTATTTAATTACATGGTTTAGCATATTTGTAGGATGTTTGTATCGACTGTGAAGAGATTGCACGTTTTAAAAACCTCCCACGTCTCCATGCTCTCACGTAAGATTATTTTTCTCACTATACATTTTTTAGTCTATATAATGTATAATTTTGTTGTGTTTCCACAGCTGTAAAACATGGCAAGGAATAAAGTGAGGTTCACCAATATCATCACTCATCAGTTCGATGTTCTGTTTAAAATGTAATTTATGTAAACCATGGGGGTTGGTTTGTTTTACTGAGATTTCTTTTATTGGTTACTTAGATTTTGTTTTTTCAATTTATGTTCTATGTTCTTTTTTTTTCTTTTTTTGCTTATGGAAGACGAATTTTTGTAAATATGGGTTGTATAACTATGTTATCGTGTGTATAAACTATAAAGATAGTAGAGTTCTCTAAAAAAAAGAACTATAAAGATAGTAGAAAAACAAGGATTTTTTTCTGAAAAAGTAGTAGAAAAAGTAGGTAGTTGAGTATCCTTTTAAGTAGTAAAATTAATAAGACCGGAGCAGAACAGAAACACTTATGTAATATCAAACTACTTCTCTATACGAGATCAAAAGTATTGAACCAGATGAAATAGAGATAAAATGAGATCAGAGTAGTCCTACGAAGGATGGTTGCTTAAATTGGGCCTCCAAGGCCATACATGAGTAAGGATTATGCATATAAGCTAAAGTATTGAAAAACAATTGGACCTCTAATGCCATATTTGGGCCCATATTATTTGCTCTAGGCCTAATAAGGGAAACGTATAGAAGTTAAAGACGTGAAACAAACAAACATATGTATCGGCTCCATTGGAAAACTGTTGATCTCTGCAGTTACCTACCTTCTTCGCATTACTAAAATATATATTAGATCATTTGGTGCATATGACGACACATCTCGTTGACTGGCTAGTATTCATCTCAGAAATAGCTTTATTTCGTTTTAATGATAAGTTTTAGAGTTTGAGCTTAACTTATTTTTGAAGAGTCGAAATGTCCATTCGGATATACTGTTTTTTCGATTAGCAAATAAGATTAGAACAAGAAGTATAGTATTTATTTCCCATGTAAGCAATTGTTTTTTTAATAGTTTTTCTACCAACCAAAACTTGGTTTAAGCAAACGTGCAGTTGACGAAAAAAATATTAATCATATAGTTTTTAATCCATAATTATTTTAAAGTCTCGTAAATTTTAGGACCGGTATACATATGGATCAACCCGTATAATGAATGTTGTTGATAAAATAAATTGTACAAAAATATTTAAAAAATCACCATTTCCAAACCCATTTGCTTTTGAGGATATCCACAAAGGCCTGACGATCATCCTTGTCCCTTACGGCCTTCCTCAGATAGAAACCATCTCTCTTTGCTACCCAAGTGCACTCATCTCCTCCGAATCCGCACTCCCTCCGAAACCCGCTTCGGACAGAGAAAACGGTCACCACTTCTTGGCTCGTTGTTCCAAACCCGCTACGAAACTGGCACCGAAACTCGGTCTTCTGGAACGGCCACATGTTCATTGTCGTGAACTGCCACACCCGTGACTCCATTGGTTTTATCACGTCCCACCCGAGGTCGTCCTCGTTTGACCGGCACCGCACGGACAGCTTCGCTTTCCGGACAGCAACCTCTTTGATCTCGTTCCTTAGCTCTAGACGACCAGCCATTGTTGGTGCGGGTCGCAATGCTACGGCCACAATCGCCGCCAATATGAAGAAGCACAGGCCTTGGTTTCTCTCCATTTTGGATTCAACGTTTGTTATGTTTTCTTGAATATTTTTTTCGTTGAGTCGTGGGGTTTATGGAACATATTGGAACAGGTGAATGTGTAACCCATATATAAATGTCCATTATTTGACAACTAGCTAAGAGCGTTACTGTTTCCCCTGCTATATTTAGAAGTACTAGAATGTATTTTCGTATATTTTTGGTTATAAAACAGAAAGCAAATCCCAAAAGTTGAAAAGTAAAATGTGCTGTTTCAGAACTTTGACCACAATCGTGATAATCGTCTTTTAGATTGTTTATCACATAGGCTGTAGAGTTTAGGACGTTATGTTTAGATTAACGATATATATATATATATATAAAATTTATAGCATAGTTTTGGAATTTTAACTACATATATGTATCACCAATCAAATTTTCACCTTTGACATTTTAAAAAATATGTGATCACTATATTGTTTTTAAGTATTAAATCAAAAATATTATCGACACCAGACACACGCAATGGCTTGTCTTAAACTCTTGAAGTTCTTCCATAAATTATCATGAAGAAACTATAGTTCTTTACAATGTCTATAGTCCGTCTTTCTTGACCACCGAAGTGTATTGTCCCTACTACCACACTGCTCTTTCATCTCCATGATAAAACTAGCTGTTTCTCCTCATGTCCGTATGCTTTATGGAAGTAGTGGAAGAAGGTGTTGAAATAGCAAAATGGTGAAGGACCAACCTTGAGTTGATCTGGCCAGTTTTCACGCCACCCAAGTGTTGGGAATGTACTGAAATCGACTGTCATATAATACTGTGGTTGTAATATTTTGATGGAAATCGCTTATAATCTATGAATTGAAAAATTATTATTAATATTATATGATCTTACATGGTCACAGACCTAAACAAATTGGATCAATGATATATTTGGGTTGTATAATATATTTATGTGTTATATATGATATACATGCCTCATGTACCGACCCAGGAGTTCGTTCCTGATCTCTAGTTGAAATCCATGGGCGTGACTCACCATCATTATGGTGGTGATAAGTTCAAGAACAAAGTCTATGTTGAGGGTTTTGGGATTTGTTGTTCACATATCTGTAGTTTTGTTTTTAACATATTTGTAGTTTTGTTTTTATGTTATAGTTTACTGTTCACATCATTTTTTTTTAGAAAAAAATTGAGATTATTTTTTTTGATAATCAGTGGTCGAGTTTCAACCGACTAATCTATCCGGAATTGTTTACCGGCACAAGATAGATCCGTTTATTTGCAATAAAAATTATATATTTATGTCGTTTAGCGACACAAACAGACATATTTGATGGTAGGTTTTGAACCCTGCGTGTTTAACACCTTTCAAACTGCTGTACGACTCGATCAAATTTGTGTGCGGTTGATTTTTTAAAAGTTATAGTTTTCCTATACATATTACCATTTTTAGAAGTGTAGCGGCTACAACAGTTCGCCCTAGAAATCTCTCTCAGACCCGGACCCCGAGGTGCGCCGTTTAGGATGGATCTCTTCTACCCTAGCTCCGTCGCTCCTCCAGCCTCCTCGTGAAGAAGCCCTGCTCCTCTTCCATGGCCCTGATGGTGACTGCTTCTCCTCCGCCGCGTTTCAGACCTCTTCCAGATCCACCGGATCCACCGCTGTACGAGTTTCCTTCGGTTGAAGGTCTCTCTCTCATCACTCCACCGGAACCTCCAGACCCTCCAGACTCTGTCTATCTCTTTGCTCCTCTTCAGATCCCCAACACCTCTGCCAAGCCCTCTCTTCAAGAGTTTACCCAAACCTTTGCTCTGATGCTTGCTTGTCCAATAACTGTGACAAAGTTTAATGGTGGTGGTGCTCATTTTGTGTCCGCCGGTGACACTCCTTTCGCCTATGGGCGCTTATTTCCTGTGGTATACAGGTCTCATTGTCGAGGCGCAGACTGGTCTTCACTCAGATTTTATCTCGGCCTTCCTCCTCTGCCTCCTCGTACGGTTCTCCAGGTTTACATTTGCTTATCACTCTCAGCTTACCTTTATTCTGTTGAAGGGGTTGGAATGAAAGTTGTGTGGAAGACACTGGACATGTGGTCTCTGGTTTTAGTTGATGATGTACTGATGGATAGATTTTCCTTTAGTTCTACCTTTGTGCGACCTCTTCCTGCAGTATGCAGGTTCTTTGATGTATCCAGTTTAGCTTTTGGTGCTGTGATTTTGTTTTTCTCTTTTTGGTGGCAGTTGGAAGAGAAACTCATTGGCATATTTCACTTGGTGAATATGTTGTTGATGGATACGGACTTCTCGGTGGTCTCCTGTTTGGAGCAATTTATTCTTCCTATAGTTCCTCTTGTATGGAGTGAATTGGAAGCTCAAGTGTTGTTGGTATTGCAAGGATCTTCCTTCCAGCTAATGCCCATCTGTGCTTTTGGTGCAGTGATTGTGATCCTTTGGATTACATTAGATGCAAGTATTCAAGAAGTTTATGAAATTGTTATGCAATTTTGGTGGTTTCTTGATGTTATTTGTATCAATTCTATCCCCTGTTTTATCAGTTTCACATTGTTGTTGCCTCTTTGTGTTTTTGTTGTATCCTCCTCTAATAGAGTTTGAACTCTTCTAAATTAAATGCAAGTTGGTTTGATCAAAAAAAAAAGAAGTGTAGCGGCTACTATAACCGGGGGTCAAGGGGAGGAACAAGCCATTCTCATACATCCACATTTTTATTACATTTTGTTCTGGTTTGATATGATAATCGCTTGAGAAAGTCTTTGTCTTTTCCCAAACTAAAAGGTTTTCTTTCAAAGGTTTTTACACTTGTGAGATAAGAAAACTACCAATCTACAAAAAAAAGTAAACATGCGAAGGTGCAGAGACGATATGCAAATGTAGGTGGAATATGTCCTTAACACAAACTCATTAACCTAAACAAATTCAAATAAAAAAAAAAATCAAATCCACATGCAGACCAGACCACACGTTTCCAAATTGTGTTAAAATTTTTGTTTTTTTTTAGCCTAAGATACGAAAAGACGCTGGCATATCAACTTGTACATATCATATAAAGAAAATTAACTACTATTTTCTTCAACATTTCTTCACTTTTTTTTTTAGTTTTGGCTATTTGGTAAGTTTCAATGCAGAAATGATATGTTCTATATAGCTAATCGTGTTCCTCCTTCTCGTCTTCATATTCTCTGTCCTCCTCTGATCTGGTGCGGTTGCGTTCCGCACGTAACTCCTTCAGCTGCCGGGGTGACCACGCCTTCCATGGTTCAACAAGCTTGACAACAGGCCTTACCAACTCCACAAATCTTAAGAAAAAATTGTGCGGATAATAGGTCTCATAACCAACGAAATATATACCGTTCGGCCTAATAACATATTTACACACATGCCCTCCGCACAAGATCGATGTCATCGACAACGTCTTGATAATGACATCCGCTGTCCCTTGGCTCGACATGAAGTGGCACTGGTGAATGACCACGCCGTTTCCAAATGGTGGGACTTCAAAATCCCATGTAAACTCCGTTTTCTTATACGATTGGTGCCACCGGAGAGATTTTTCAGACGACTTGCACCGGTAGACAACCCTTGGACGTTTTAAGCCATACATTTCGTTTCTTAACCTTATAGAGAAACTCACATCTCCACTTTCAATCGAGCCTCCTTGAATTATAAAGGCTTGCAACACAAGGTACCAAACTATAGCTTTCTTGGCAACACTATTTATTTCTAACATTTCTTTACTTTTTTCTTCTTGTTTTCTTATAATATTTTTCCAATTCCGAAACTCCTATTGATTTTCTTTCTTGATGACACTTGCATCTTCTTTTGGTTTTTTATATTTACAGAAGGAAACGAAAAGTTACGGAAAGAAGTTAGTTTTTGTGACTACTATAACGAGATATATAACAAATTCCAAAAACCAGTGTATATTTAGGATAATACCGAAGTTATCTCCAACGATGTAGTAATTAGTGATACCAATTGATTCGTTGCACCCTCACAATAAAAAACCAGCATTATTGTTATAACTTCTAACAATATTTTCCCATGAATCGTGCATTTTCACACACGCGTCTGTTAGTTGCCCAGCTTCCGCTATAGCTTACCAGCAGACGCACGTTAGACGATATTGCTATTAGGGGAAAATCTAGAATCTTAACACTGAAAGTGATGAATCATGTATAAAAAAATGACAAAACTATATTAATATCAATTTATCTAAGTACGTGTATCCGTATTTTATGTTTAGAAAAATAGTATGAGGTCATGTTGATTGACATCATTAAACGAACCTTTTATCCTTCTGTATCCAAATATTGCATGTTCAGGTCTAAAAGTAAAGTGTGGATAATAACCCTACCTAGTACCTAGCATGTCTCAATTGGTGGTTGTGTTTACAATAACATGTTGTAACGATGTATTTTATTTCAAGTGAAATCAAAATCTAAAGTAACAGTCCTATTCTTTTTTTTGTTTTTTTTTGTATTTTCGTTTCTATTTATATTTTTACAGAAATCTGTGTGGAAGCATTTAGTTTCATACAATGTTTTCATTAGGAACACAATCCGGTATATAACTAATAGACATTTTTAAGATGTTTTTGGCTATAGTTCAATTTTTGTTTTCAACTATTTCAGTACTGTACGTGCGTAGAAGGATTAATTAGCCACTTTTTTTTGAGCAACCAATTAGCCACTTTAATTGAAGAAAAGAAAAGCAAATATAGAGATCAAAGTTGGTTAATATTGATGAGAAACATCCCACATCGGTAATATAAAAAATAATCTACTACTATATAAAATGTTAGGGTCAATCCACTAATTGCCAATTAGTTTTAAGTTGGAAGCCCGTAAGTAACCCGATTCTAATAGTTAAACATACTTACATTTGTAAATTTTCTTTTTGTAATTATTAGTAGCATAAACTAAAAGTGAATTCGAAAAAAATCACAGTAGAAAAAAAAGGAACAAAAATTCCTTAAACATTCATTATGTAGCTCTTACACATGAAATCCCGATGATTAATATTCGTTTAATAGTTAAAAGTCTTATAGGCATTAAATCACTGTGAACCTCCGGAGCGATGTTGGTTTCTCGAGCCCCCACGGTCGCGGCCGCTGCGTCGTGGCCAAGGTTTCCACTTAGCTTCAAGATACGTCCGTGGTATCAGCCTTGGATACCTCTCCTTAAAATCCCATTCTTTACCATGAAACATTATCCCTTCCGGTGTAACCACGTGAACGGCACATGCCCTTTTATAATTACAAATCTCAGCATCAATCGCGGTCATATGGATATCGACGTCTGCTTTACCGAGCACCGACCGGAAATGGCAGCGGTGAATCTCCTCCTCCAGGTTTTGGCCTCCTTCCAAGAGTACATGGAAGGTATGGCCCAATGGTGGGCTTTTGGCTCGTCGCCATCCGTATTCAAGGCCACTATTTATAGCTTGACAGTGGTAGACTATCTCTGGACGTTTCAATCCTTGCATTTCATTACGTATGTTCAGCTCCGTTGTGACGAAATGTGACCTCCCTGCGTAGGAGACAACGGTTACCTGCGTCGCAAGAAACCAAGCTAGGGTTCTTACAAATCTATCAATTTCAAACGTCATTTTTTGCCTTGTCGTGATAATTAATTTGCCTCCTGTTTGGGGGGTTTGGGATTCTTTTGTACCTTAAATTCTTAAAAAACGTTTTTTAAACTGAAATTTGTTGCAAAGCCCAAATAGTTATTTGCTGTTGTTTTATGTGTACCCACCATCAATATGACAATAAAGAAAGTAAAATAAATACGACATATATAGGGTTTTCGGTTAGATAAGTATCCATATATATAGACATAAGTAAAGATCTCTCAATATTTAGAAATATTTTTATTACTAGAGATTTCTCAACATTTGAAAAAAATATTTTGGTACCTTGTGGGACAGTTGTTTCAAGAATCTGACCTTAGCAATTTCATACTCCTTCAGTTCTATAAATATTTTATTTGTTTAACCATACATATAAAACATTAAATATATATTGTAAAAGCACTAACTCTATAATTTTCAATAAAATAAATTAATAATAATTTAATAAAATCAGTTAATTCTATTGAAATGTATTAATTATTATTATAATTAAATAAAATTATAGAAAACATAAAAATATCAGTGATTTTTTCCAAAACATATATCTTGTGGAACATAGTAGTATATATGTAGTACTATTAATTTTTTATTTATTTCAAGTGAAGATTGTTATTGAATGGATCACCAAGATCGTGTATCATTTATAAGTTTCAAACTTACAATACATCATCAATAAATCACTTAAGCCTTGGGTTGGCGTCCATTTTTAGAGCGTGGAAACGGCAGCCATGGGAAGAGTTTCTTCTCAGGCTTGTAATAAACTCCATCTTTTCTAATAATGTAATGGCAGGTATAACTAGGGTGACACATAGCGGAAGTGTCGGGGTGAATATTGATAGGAAAATTGACATAGCCACGACGCGACCGGAGATGGCAATGTACGAATTTATACCTTTGAATACCAGTATGTTCGAACTCGATCACAACGTACTGGTCTCCCGGATTGCTTTTACGCCAAACCTTGGGACCGTGAGCGCATACAAAGCCAGCGTTTCCTTTCTTAAGACCCCATAGTTCGTTGGCCACGACGATACGTGTGACAGTGCCTGGTCGTATGCTATACTCTGATTTATAAGGTTTGCTATATAACCGCTCCATAGAGAAGACAAGGGTGCTGAAGTTGGAGATTTGTAGCAGGAGTAAGAGGAGAAGGTTTATAACTATGGTTTTGGGATTCATCTCCACCATCTTTTGAGTTATTTCTTAATACAACAGTTATATGTATTGTTGCTTGTTTTTTTTAGACTAATTCTGAAACAATTCTCCTTTATTTATTTGTATGAGAACTGATTCGTAACCCGTTTGTATAAGTACTGTTTTTTGTTGTTGTTCAGTAACTGATTAATAATCAAAAGGTGTTACTCGTTTTTACGTTTCTTTGTGTGTGTGGTTGCTGCTATTAGAGATTTATGTTTATAAGTGGAGATAGTTACTTGGTATATATGATATATCCTTAAGATTTGTTTCTGTTTCTGAAAGTCTTTCAAATTACAATCTACATGAATTGAAAAAAAAAAACGTGAGCAGCATTTCTGCTAAAAGCAACATCTATGAGATGATATTAGATTTTAGTAGGTATAAACATTTTTAAAAAATCAATAAAATATATAGTTTAAGGATTTATACCTACATAAACACCTTCAAAAATTTTAAGAGTCAAATTAAATGTTTTAGTAATTTGTGAAACAACATAGATAGATTTATTCATTTAATTCTAGAACAAATTTATCATTTCTTTCAAAAGAAATAGATCAATTTTTTGTCATAAAAATAAAAAAGAAAATGAACAAAATATTTCATATAATAGGTAAAATAATCACAATATCCTAGATATATAAATACAAATAAAAATATTTTTTTTATAGTTTCAGATTATATGATTTAAAATTTGAACTATTTATAATTTTTTGAATTTTTTTTTAGAAATTTTTCTTTATTTTTTTTCAAACTTAAGTTTTTGTAACTGGAAAAAAAAATTTGAAACTATTTTCCAAGTTTTATTTTCATATTTGTTTTTATTTATAAAATTTAAAATCTTAATCCCGAATTTCACTATTTAATTATAAAACCTAAAGTTTGGATTAATTAATTCAGTAGATAAAATTGTATACTTACCTCTTTAGTGAAACATTTTGGTCATTTTGATCTTTAGAATTTATATTTGTGATAATTTTTTTTAATGTTATCTTAGAGTATTTCTCTTAATTATTCCATCAATTCTAAGAAAAAATAAAATATCTATTCTATTAATTCTTCAACATGTCCGATTGATATGGGTTATGTCCAATTTAAAAAAAATCCAATTTTTATATAATTATATATCTATTCGGTTTAGAAGCAGTTACATTTTTCTCCTTTTTAAGCAGTTGGATTTATGTTATCTACTCTCATATATTAAAAACAGTTACGTAACTTAAACATGGATTAAAAGCCTTACATCATCTATTAAAAGCAGTTACGTTTCTCACTAATTCTATTCATTGTGCAGCAAACAATAAATAGTCGTAATGTTCTAAAGGCTATGGTAAATATTAATGACTGCACTTCAGACAATTTTCAAAAGACTATGATCAAACCTGCAAGTAAGGCATTGTTCTCCTTTTCATAGCTCAGATCAATTGCTTTTCGTATTTTATATATAACCCAAACTTACCCAAAATTAATAACTAAAAATGAGCAAGAACAATCATTAGATATGTTTGAAATTGGTTGGTTTAATCCAAAAATAACCGTGTATACAATTTGATTTGGTTATTTTGTGTTTAGACCATTCATTTTTATTCATAAATACAACAATACTTACTATATTTGATTTATAATTTTAAAGTATTACTACTATTATAAATACTATTATAATTTATATATATATATATATATATATATATATTTGTATACTCATTTGGTTTTTACTGCGGGTGGGATTATTGATTTTTGGATATAGCAATTTAGAACACATTCAAATATATAGGTCGAGTCTAATCAGATTTAAGATTCTCATTTTTGAGGGTTTCAGATAATTTTTTTTTCAGATATAACACTTTAAAAACTATTCGAGTATATAGGCCTGAATTAATAGATTACAAGACTTTATTTTCCAGTTGATTCCAAAATATATTTTTTTGGATATGAATATTTTTTTAATTATCATGTTAGGTAAATATTAAGAAAATATAATATGTTAAAAAATTTAGAAATCTATTCTATTGATTCTCATGTATGACCAATTGATAAATATGTGATCCATCCATTTATTTACAATCCATTTTTTAAAATAATTAACTGCCACTATGATCTATAACGTGATTTAATATTTTATAACCCTCTTTCCCTTTACTTTCTATAATTTCGGATGCATTATTTTGAAAAGATAAAATTACGTATATGTTAACTACTATAATCATTTTTTTTTTGAAAAAAACTATAATCATTGATAGCAAACAACAATTCATCTATTAGTTTCCCATGCCTGATACCATTGTTTATATACTAGCTAGATTGTGTTCAACTATTATCTTCCTAATAAAACTAATTATTTTATAACTGCTTATATTTAATGACTAACCACGTTCTTTGTCCATAACAAAATCAGTTTTTTTTCTCAGTTATGTTTCTTCGTTCGGTTCACTGATTTGGCTTTTAAAAATATTTGTACCAAAAAAACTAGATTTAGAATCGACTCGAAATTCAAAGTCTCATACTTATTAAACATAGCCTATATATTCAAACAGTTCTTAAAGTGTTATATCAGAAAACCAATATCGAATTCAACCCACATAATTCTTTTAAATTTTAATTTTAATAATATATTCTTTTAAATATATATATATAATTGCCTAATAGTTTAACGGGTACATTTACCTATAATAAATAAAAGTAAAATCACGTTTAAAAATATTTATTAAATGTGATTTTACTTTAATTTATTGAAAACCATATTAGCCCTTTTATATATATATATCAATGTACATTTAATAGTTTAACGAGTTTTAAGTAGGTTATTCGTTTAAAAATATTTGTTAAATGTGATTTTACTTTAATTTATTGAAGACCATATTAACCAATTTATATATATATATATATATATATATATATATATATATATATATAATAACAAAAAAACATACGCTTAGAAATGCAATTTCAAAAAAACATATAAAACAAAACTTATATCCTTCCTCTTAGGACGGGTCAAAATCTAGTATTCTATTAATTCTCATGTATGACCAATTGATATTAATTGTGTCTAATTTAAAATAATACAGCATCTAATCTAAATATATTAAAACTCTAACCACGTTCAATATTTCGGTAATATAATTAGTTGTCTTTCTCTCTCCAGATCAGTTCACAAAATCAGTTACTTCTCTATCTTTCTTTACGTCAAAAACAGATTTTAAGTGTCTGTTGCAGAAACCCTTTTTAGTTTTCAAACGTAATCCCGACATATAGTCCATTATGATCTCTTATATAATTGATGTTAACTGTTAAGTAAATGTTTAAGAAAATAGTATAGGTTTAAAAGAATTAACACTATCCAATAAATCATACTATTAATAATTAATGAGGTGTGTTTAAAGTGGATGGTATAGCCTATATTGTTACTCTATTTAAATTATAGACTCATATAAGCATTCGGATTCGATTCAAATTATTCGGATATTATTTTTTGAGATGAGAGATTTTAACCATATTTGTATATTTATAAATTTTGTTCGGTTCAGTTTGGATCATTACTCTCTTGGTTCAAATTAGGTTTTCATTTCTATTATGTAAAAAAATTTAAATTCAAAATTAAAAATAACATATATATATATATATATATATATATATATTTGAATAATGTAAATTTAAATACCTAAACATGAAATTTTGGTTTTATTTTGATATTTGGCTTGAAACAAGTAGGTATATTAGTTGAGTCCTACATTTATTTTTCATTTATTTAATTAGAAAATTAAACCGTTTATATTGTAACCTCTCCTCCCTCTTAATTTCCAGTTTTCTCAAAACCACATGTTCTACTCCCTCTGTTTTTTTATAAGTGTCACTTTCAGTTTCGGCACATGGATTAAGAAATCATTTATTTTTGCATATTTTCTATACAAAAACATCATTAAACATACATCTCAACCAATAGAAAAAATAAATTACAATATAAAATTAATAAATTTTGCATTAAAAATTGAAAACGACACTTATTTTGTACCCAAAAAATTATCTACAATGATATTTATTTTATAACGGAAAGAGTATTATTTAGCCAAAACACAATGAGAATTTTCATTTATGTAGTCCTTATATATATATATATATAAAGTAAGTTACGGCTGCATAATTGGGCCTGTTTAGACTACTTTGTTACAAATATGATATTATAAATCTTATATAAATTATGGTTTTTATGTTATGTGTTATAGTTTAGCATAATTATACATATATACATATATTATTTATAGTTTTTATTGTAGTATATTTTGACAAACTAAATTTTAGTATATTTTGTATTTCAAAATAAAGCTTCAATCAGTATTCATAATTTTTTTATTGGAAAGTTAATACCAAAATAGTGATCAAATTCAGACACATTTACAGAAAAATACAAAAATATAAACCAATACTATATCTGCGTTTGAAGCGTGTCTCTAGATCCATAATAAACAAATATGATTATAAAGAAACAGGTATATGATTACTATTATTTTGTAAAATAGATTTTGACTAAGAATCTTGGTTTTAATAATTGTTTTAAAATAGCTAGATCACACTTATATCAATAGGTCAAGTTGCCGTTTTAATAGAACATACTGATTATGATCTGCTTTTCAAAGAGCGAGTATATTTTTTGTTTTACATTTTTCTTATAAATTTAATTTGCATATTTGTATGTTTTAATCATATTTGTTTGTTTTTAATCATATGTGTAAAATTGTTTCTAAATGATCACTAGGAGAATTTAATAATTCTATGAAAAAATAAACTATATCTATGTCAGTAGGTCATGTTCTTAATTTAATTGAATAGATATATATATATATATATATGATTACAAAGAAAAACATATACTATAAATTAGAACATACAAATATGAAAAGTAAATTTCTAAAAAAAATAAATAGAAAAATATATCCGTTCTTTTCAAGGCGTGATAGATATAAATACATATATGATACAAGAAAAAACACAAATATATAAATTTAATTTCAAATAATTTACATACAAAACAAATAATATACCCGCCCTCTGAGAACGGATCACTATCTATTAAATAATATTAATTTTTGATGAAAAGTGAGTGAAATAAATTTGTTTTATTTTATTTTTCCTATATCATATTTGTCTTGTTAATTCATTTTTATTTTTTCCATTCTTTTATACACCATTTACAGTCAAATTAATTATAGGCTTTCTAGCTGTTCTGTGAATGGACCATTAAATTATAAATTTTACAACAGTTGAAGGTTCATTGTCACTCAAAATCCAAAATAAAGCTATTTTATGATAATCCAAGTTGAACTGTGGGCTAACCTTCAAACTTAAAAATAAGTATTTTATAATCTAAGATATTTAAAGTAACATTAAAACAATTAAAAACTCATTTTCTTTTTTTCAAAATTAAACCATACAAAGTTGCAGTATTTATTTTTATAAAATTCAGTAAAGGTATTTTTCATTTAAAAAAATTGGGTATTACGTCCAAAATATAATAGTACAGCATCCAAAGAGAGGTTTAATTTTGTCGCCTTGCTCACTCTCGTTTCCGCTTCCTTTTTGCCTGATTTGCCTTTATAAACGGCTGCTGCAAAAAAGCTGTATCCTCTTGCAGAGCTCACACTAATGGAGGAAAACCAGAGATTCAGAAAAGTTTGTGTTTTTTGCGGAAGTAACTCTGGTCACAGAGATGTTTTCAGTAATGCTGCAATCGAACTTGGCAACGAACTGGTTTGTTATCTCTTCTCTCCATTTCTTTTTGTTTAATCAAAATATCGTTGCTTTAGTGATTTAGTGATAAAGCTATGAACTTTGCTGTCCAGTGAACTGAAAAATCAGAACTTTTCTTGTTCCTGTGAATGTTTTCAGACATGGGTTTGAGTTTTTGTTGTCCCTTTTTATTCTGTGTAGTTCTTGTGTTTGGTTTGAAGTCGTTTCTGGTTTGGTCTGAATGCTTAGATTTTGTGTTTGGAACAAGAGTCATATTTTTAATTGAGAATGTCTGAATGCAATCTGTTCATCTTTAGTTTCTCTGTTTGTGTGCTTCTGATAGATTGGTGTGAATTGTGTTAGGTGAAGAGAAAGATAGATTTGGTTTATGGTGGAGGAAGTGTTGGACTAATGGGTCTGATATCTCGGAGAGTCTCAGAAGGTGGTTGTCATGTACTTGGGTTAGTTCCAAGACTCTCTTCCCACTTTGTTTCATTTCCATTAAGAAGAGTTTTTTTTTTTAATTTGTATGCATTTTCTGTTAAATGCAGAATCATTCCAAAAGCTCTGATGCCTATTGAGGTATGGTTTACTACTCTGCATCTTGTAAACTATTTTCAAAGTTCTGTTGAGTTTTGGATTGTGTTACTAACTTGTGGAGTGGATGTGGGTTAAGCAGATATCTGGTGAGACTGTTGGAGAAGTAAGAATCGTTGCAGATATGCACGAGCGCAAAGCTGCAATGGCACAAGAAGCTGAGGCTTTCATTGCCCTCCCTGGTGATTTTCTCTAATTTCAAAACCTCTTGTTCCTCTATGTTTCTAAAGAAGATGGCTTCTTGTTGTTTTCATCAGGAGGTTATGGAACAATGGAGGAACTGCTGGAGATTATAACATGGGCACAGCTCGGTATCCACAAGAAGACGGTACTTGAAAACCATTTCCCCTTTTGTTTAAGACAGTTTTAACACATTATAAAATGATGTTGGGAATATTGTATTGTTTCTTGCAGGTTGGTCTTTTGAATGTTGATGGTTACTACAACAATCTGCTTGCTTTGTTTGACACTGGAGTTGAAGAAGGTTTTATCAAGCCTGGTGCTCGTAACATCGTTGTTTCTGCACCATCCGCCAAAGAACTCCTGGAGAAGATGGAGGTACATACCTACAACAACAACGCTCTAGAATCATTGTTTCATGTGGTTTGTTGCTTAAGTTTTTTTTTTTCTTTTGTTTCTTCTTGGCAGCTATATACTCCTTCACACAAGCACATTGCTTCTCACCAGAGCTGGAAAGTTGAGCAATTAGCTGGAGATTCTTAACATTCTGTTTAGCATTTGAAACAGCATGTGTGTTTGCAATTCAGTAGAAAAGCTTTTGGTGTATGGTGAAAACCATTATTATTATTATTCAGATTTTTGGATCATACATAATGTCTTGTTCTTCTTCTTTTGGAAATCAGAATGATCTGTCATGTCTTTTGGAGATAAGTTGTGACAGATTCTAAGGTTTGGATAGAGACAGCTTACTCAACTCACATGGAAAGCATTTAGTAACTGTCTGTTTTGAAAGCAACTTTGTCTATGGGGGGGCCTTCCTTCATCTCTGTCTCTTGGTTTTGCTTCTTTTACAGAAAATAAAACACTCTTTTCTGTCTTCACATTAGTCTTATAGAACTAGCCAAATATTAACATGTTCATGGATGGCGATGGATGATGATGTGGAAATACTCAACTATGTACCAAAGTTTATATTCCCTACAACTGTACAATGCATAAGCTTTTATAGATTAGAACATGACTTTGTTTCATTGTGATAAGCCTTGGAGGGTTTACTATAGGAAGAAGCGTAAGGATACCGTTGGAGGAACAGAGGTGGAGAATGAAGCTGATGACGTGGATTAAGCCGTTACGGTTGTTAGTTCGTTGAGAGTATAAATAATTGTTTGTAAAGTGAGTCAGTTAGCTTTTGAGTATTCTGTAAAGTGATCATAGGACTCAAGGTCATGATCTTAGGCTTGTAACTCTGGATTGTAGAGTACAAGAGAGGGTGGTTGGGAGGAATATCAAATAAACACATTCATTCTCTTATCAATTGGTGCGGTGAGCAATTCGAATTTCGCGATTGAGAAGACGATGACGAGATCAGCAACTCTCGAAGAATCGATGCAACGGATTGGTTCACTCGATAACACAGTCGATGAGCTACGGCGGAGGTTCGACAATCTTGATGAACGTTTCAACAGATTCGCCGCAACAACCGAGGTCAACAATCAAACAACCGCCGAGAAGATGGATGCGAGATTCACGAGTCTTGAATCGACGATCACCTCGTTCATCAATGCGATGCAACAACGATCAACTCAAGCTGAATCGAGCGGTGGGAATCAGCATATTCCAGCTCCGATCAACTCGAATCAGGTACTTCCGAGAACGACGGAACTTAACCGGGATTCTAATGAGTTAGGTTATCGGCAATTATATCGTAGAGATGAGAATCGCGAAGGATTGTATAAACGTGTAGAGATGCCGATCTTTTCTGGATCTAATCCGTTTGGATGGATATCTAGAGCTGAACGTTATTTTCGCGTAATGAAATCGACACCAGAGTATCAGTTAGAGCTAGCATCGTTGAGTCTTGAGGAAGATGCTTTGAGTTGGTTCAACTATGAGATTGAGTATGGGGATTTTGTTGATTGGATGGATTTCAAGAAAAGGTTGTTGGCAAGATTTGCAGATTCCTTTGAGAAAACGCCAGGGAAGAGGTTGTTTGGATTGCAACAAACTGGGACGATTGCAGAGTACGTTCGCGAGTTTCAAGAACTGGTATCTCAGATTAGATTGGAAGAATCTTACAAGATTGATATTTTTTTCAACGGACTGAAGCGTGAAATGAAAGAGGTTATTAAGATGAAGGAGCCAAGATCACTTTCAGATCACATTGAGGCAGTGATTAAGATGGAGGATAGTGATTTCTGCAGATTATTAGCTTCATCAAAGTTGCAAGAGAATCGCAATTCTAAGCAACAGGCGAGCTCAAATTTTAAATCTTTACCATCAACACCAAATCAGAACAATTTCACAAAGCCGAAACAGCAGGAGGCTGCAACAAAGGCACCAGTTTCGACAGGCACTCAAAAGAATCAGGGAAGGGTGAAATTATCGGATGCAGAGTACGAGTATAAGAAGAAGAATGGCATTTGTTTTTCGTGTGATGAGAAGTGGTCGAAGGCTCATTACAACACTTGTAAAAACAAAAATCTTCAAGTGATGGTAGTGGTGCAAGGCAGTGAAGTTGAGCTACTTGAAGAGGAGTTTCACGATTCGTGTGACGTTATATCGGGAACGACAACAGAAATTATGGAACTATCTCTGTATTCTTTCCTCGGCTGGTCATCTCCAACAACAATCAAAATGGAAGGCATGATAGGAAAGACGAAGGTAGTAGTGCTGATAGATAGTGGAGCAACACATAATTTCATATCACCCACGGCTATGAAATTAGCTCACTTAAAGGAGGATGATTCACCTAAATTCAAAGTGCTTGTAGGAACGGGTATTACTGTGAATGGTTCAGGAATTTGTCGAGAAGTAACACTACAACTTCAAACAGTGATTATAAAGTCTGATTTCATCATTCTTGAACCAGGAGGTGTTGATGTGGTTTTGGGTATGCAGTGGTTGCGTACGTTGGGAAGATGTGAAGTGGATTGGGAAAATCAAGAATTCTCTTTTATGACACCGGAGGGAAAGGTAACACTGTTAGGAGACAGAGAGATACAGTCGTCAGGATCAGATCTACAATCATTCACTTCAGGCATTGAGTTCGATCAAGGGAAATGTACTTTGTTTACAGAGAAAGTTTTGTCTCAAACAATTGTTCCTCAAGAGATTGAAGCGTTGTTAGTAAAGTTCGAGGAGGTTTTTCAGGAACCAACAGAATTACCACCAGAAAGGGGTTTTGAGCACTCAATCAGACTAGTAGATGGATCTAGTAAGGTAGCAGTGAGGCCATACAGATATCCACATGCGCATATGGAGGTGATTGAGCAAATGGTAGCTCAGATGTTACAATCAGGTGTGATCCGGCCAAGTAGAAGTCCGTATGCAAGTCCAGTTTTGCTTGTCAAGAAGAAAGATGGGGGATGGCGATTCTGTGTGGATTACAGAGGGTTGAACAAGATCACAATACCAGACAAGTTCCCAATTCCAGTTATAGACCAACTTTTGGACGAGTTGAACGGGTCTTCAGTATTTTCAAAGCTGGATTTGCGCTCTGGTTATCATCAAATCAGGATGAAGGGTGAGGATATTGAGAAAACAGCTTTTAGAACGCACGAGGGTCATTATGAATTCGTGGTTATGCCGTTTGGACTCAGCAATGCGCCTGCTACATTCCAAGCATTGATGAATGCTATATTCAAACCATTCCTAAGGAAGTTTGTATTAGTCTTCTTCGATGACATTTTGGTTTACAGTAAGTCTAGGGATGAACATGAAGAACATCTGAGAGAGGTGTTAGAGACTTTGAAACGCCATAATCTGTTTGCTAATCGCAAGAAGTGTATGTTTGCTCAGCCTCAAGTAGAATATTTGGGCCACATTATATCGGCTGAAGGTGTTTCAACAGATCCAAAGAAAACAGAGGCTATGAAGAAGTGGCCTTCTCCACGAAATATTAAGGATTTGCGTGGGTTTTTGGGACTTACGGGTTACTACAGGAGATTTGTGCTGGGTTATGGTGTAATGGCTCGACCTTTAACAGATCTTTTGAAGAAAGATAGTTTTGAGTGGACAGGAAAATCACAGGCAGCTTTTGAGAAACTTAAACAGGCTATGACGACTACGCCGGTTCTGAGTTTACCTGACTTCAACGAGCTGTTTGTTGTTGAGACGGATGCATCGGGATTTGGGTTAGGTGCTGTGTTGATGCAGAATCACAAGCCAATCGCATATTTCAGCAAGGCATTAACAGATAGAGAGAAAATGAAACCAATCTATGAACGAGAGTTGATGGCGATTGTACTAGCAGTACAAAGGTGGAAGCACTACTTGATGGGGAGACATTTTTTGATTTATACAGATCAAAAGAGTTTAAAATTTCTGCTAGATCAGAGAGACGTCTCTATGGATTATCAGAAATGGCTTACTAAGCTACTGGGATTCGATTTTGAGATAGTTTACAGAGCTGGGGTTGAGAACAAGGCTGCAGATGGACTATCGAGGATCGTTCATGAAGATCATTTCACAACAGAGAGCTTGTTTGGGGCGTTAACTATCTCTACCAACTTGCAAATGCAAGATATATTCGAAGAAGTGGATGCTGACCCGGTAATACAACAAGAAATTCAAGACCTATTACAGGGAAAGACAGTGAAGCAAGGGTTTTCGATCATCAAAGGGAGGTTATTTTACAAGGGAAGATTGGTTTTGCCTAAGACATCAAAGTATATTGGAATTATACTCCAGGAATATCATGACGGGGTATTTGGTGGTCACTCTGGTGTGTTGAAAACAATCAAGAGGATTCAAAGATTGTTTCATTGGTCTAAGCTAAAAGACGATGTTCAACAGTACGTGGCGGAGTGTACTATTTGTCAGACCCATAAATACTCCACATTGAGCCCTGGTGGTCTGTTACAACCAATCCCATTACCGACGATAATATGGTCTGAAATATCTATGGACTTCATAGATGCCTTGCCGAAGTCAGAAGGTTATAGTGTGATCATGGTGGTGGTAGATCGATTGAGCAAATATGCCCATTTTGTGGGATTGAAGCACCCGTATACAGCTACTTCGGTTGCTGAAAAGTTCATCAGAGAAGTAGTAAGGCTTCATGGGTATCCGAGTTCGATAATATCAGATCGAGACAGAGTGTTCTTGAGTAAGTTCTGGAAAGAGTGTTTTCGCTTAGCTGGTACTTCATTGAAGTTTAGTACAGCGTATCATCCTCAAAGCGACGGACAAACTGAAGTGGTGAATAGGTGTTTGGAATCCTATCTGAGGTGCTTTACATCAGCAAATCCTAAGAAGTGGTATAAGTATTTAGCTTGGTGTGAATACTGGTACAACACTTCGTATCATACTTCAACTCACACTTCTCCGTTTAAGCTTGTGTATGGTAGAGAGCCACCTTCGATATTGGGGTTTGAAGAAGGCTCTACGAGAAACTTTGAGTTAGAGAGTATGTTGAGGGAACGTGATGAGATGTTGAAACAAGCAAAGGAGTTCTTGATTAAAGCTCAAGCTGCTATGAAGAATAGTGCGGATAAACACCGACGTGAGTTACAGTTTGAGGTGGGATCATCCGTGTTTCTCAAGTTACGACCTTACCGTCAGAAGACATTATCACGCAATTTTTGTCAGAAGCTATCAGCAAAGTATTACGGTCCTTTTACCATTGTGGAAAAGATAGGGCAAGTTGCCTATCGTTTACTCTTGCCTCCAGGTTGCAAAATTCATCCGGTCTTTCATGTTTCCCAGTTGAAACCTGTGCTTGGGAAGAATCACTCAGTGACTTCATTACCGGAGAATTTTTCTGAGAATGATGAGATTATATTGCAGCCTGAGACTTTATTGAGTTGGCGTTATGATGCTGAGGGTTATTTGGAGGTTTTGATTCAGTGGAAGGGATTACCAGAACATGAGTCTTCTTGGATGAAAGTTCGTGATGTTCATCGAGACTTTCCAGCTTTTGAGCTTGAGGACAAGCTCAGTCTTATTGGGGGGGGTAATGATAAGCCTTGGAGGGTTTACTATAGGAAGAAGCGTAAGGATACCGTTGGAGGAACAGAGGTGGAGAATGAAGCTGATGACGTGGATTAAGCCGTTACGGTTGTTAGTTCGTTGAGAGTATAAATAATTGTTTGTAAAGTGAATCAGTTAGCTTTTGAGTATTCTGTAAAGTGATCATAGGACTCAAGGTCATGATCTTAGGCTTGTAACTCTGGATTGTAGAGTACAAGAGAGGGTGGTTGGGAGGAATATCAAATAAACACATTCATTCTCTTATCACATTGTCTCTTTTTTAACAATTTTTGTCTCCCTCGGTACATGTCTGGCCTTATTTGTGCCCATTTCACTTTGGAGTTCTAAACTCTTTGTTCCTTTCTTTGCCACAAAGCCCAGGATTCATAGTCCTATGGATTCTGTAAACTGGTCTTGACTTCTTTACCGACTTCCTCTGCATTATACTAGGCCCAACTCTCAAAATCCCCACTAGTTTTACTATTCACATGTGATGCTCTCTCTGTTTCAACCACAACCAGCTCTAAATGTGGAATTTGAAATAACTATACTTAGGATTCAGATATGCTGCTCTCTGTCCCTGGTACATGGATTCTTCATTATCTTATCTTTGATGCAGGACTGGTAAGAAGCCATCAGTGGGTTGGGTGTTGGTCTGGTAATTTTCTGCTTATTTTTGCATTGATATACCAAGATTGATAGTTTGTTAAATGATATGAGCAGAACTGTAGTCTCACTGATTCTCATTTGTAACAAAACAAGATGCTATAAATGTACAATATATTCAGAATATCATAATTCTCTCAAAAACTTGTAAACCTGTGAATCAGTTTACACTATACATATAAGTAACTAGAAGTAGTGTTAAGTATAGTAAACATAGAAAATCAGTCTCAAGAACAGATTCTCAAGGCGAATACTCTGAACAGCATTGGAACTCTTTAAGAACCTTAGTTCATGCTTGCGTGATTGTGAGAGCCCTCATAAGTTGTTATCACAAAGCTCGGATCATCTCTATCTCTTTCAACCCTTTTCTTCACGGGACAGCCATCAGCTGAACATTTGTAGTAGTTTCTGCAAACGAACATAGAAAACCATTACAATTAGTCAGTGGTATATGGTGCATTTCAGAACTTAGAAAATGGTGTTGCGTACCTGGGATTTGGGCTGTTCTTCACCATCTTCTTCCCATACTTTCTCCACTTGAACCCGTCGTCAAGCACTTCAACTTCGGACTGTGTCTTGAATGCAACTCTCTCTTTAACTTTCTTCTTTTCTTTCTTACTTTGGTTTTCTTCATAAAGAAAAAGAAGAAAACGTATAGATTTAGAGTCCAAATAGTAACATACGGAATAAGGCTCCAGTAATAACAAAAACATATAGATTCATTTACATGTAGAGACTTATGTTATTATTAACTGCAATGTGGTTTTAACCGTTACCTTATCAGTACAAAAACATATAGATTCATATACGTAGAATGACTTGTAAAGCTAGACACTACAATCAGGTGCTTATCTTTGCTCACATAGTCTGATGGATAAGGTTGATGAAATCCTCAAGGACATATATGTGTTGACAGATATTTGGATCACAATCAGAGATTCATATGAATCAGTGATTCTGTTTTCATTCATGATGATCCTTTTTCTTATATGGTTTCTACATAACGAAAGAGAGACTTACCAGCAGAAGCTGTGGCTGAAGCAGCAGAAACAGAAGCGTTGGTACTTGGAGATTCATGATGACCCATACTGCTAGAGGAACCAGAGAAGAAAGAAGCAGCATCACTGGTCTGGTAACCATAAGAATGATTCATCCCGGAAACCGCAGAGACAAGATCATCATCCATCCATTCATCTGGCAAGTATAGATCCGGAAAGTCTAAACCTGAGTGAGTATCATCACTGAAAGTCCTCGCCAAGTTTGTATCCGCGTCATTCATAACTCGAATACTACTACTACTTAGTGCCTATATGTTTCAAGTAAAATCTTTCTATTTCAGGGTTTTTGAAGGCTAAGCTTTAGAAAGGAAGCTTCGAGGTAAGTGTTACTTGTGGGGTACAAGGAAACTTACATAAGAAGATGTAGTAGTCTTACAGTGTGACTTGTGGTTGACTTGTGTATTGGTCCACGACTACTAGTCTTTGTTTTTTCTAAGTCCTTTTCATAAGTCTCCTCGTGCAAGAACTTAAGGCTTACGTTACGCCACCACAGTTCACAAGCGTCCCATCACTAAGAATAGCATCATCAAGGATGTCATCAATGCATTGTAGTCTTGCTTGGTTTTGTTTTCAGGTAAGAAATGATTTTCAAGAGATAAAGACATGCAGTAGCTGACTTACAAAGATATAAAGGACTTATGAATTAGACTGTTGAATTTTCTAGTCAACCGGACTTTGCTATGCAGAGATTCTCCCTACTTCCTAGACCTTAGCTTATGCAGTCTAAGGCGGGTTCATATTCTTTTTAGTTCTAAGAAGTGAATAAAGACATATATTAAAAATTTGTTTGTGGGGATAAAACGACTTATCAACATCATAGGTGTGAATCAAAACGATGTCAAAAAAAAAGAAGGTGTGAATCAAACAAATACAAAAGAGGTCTGAATACATACTGAATTGATTAAGGACCACAATCTGATTATCATTTTAGTTTATTCCTTTCGGTGCCTTCAACATTTTCCCAATAATCACTTTATAGAATTCACAAATTGTATAGATTTTAATTAATATTTACAATATGTAGGTTTTTCTTGGAATCATATATTTCCATTGTAAACCAATTTTTTTTTAAAAATCTACTAAAATATATTATAAACTATTTCGTAAGTAAATTGTATAATCAACTAATATTCTACCAATATTTTAAATTATTAAATATAAAGTTATTTTTAATAAAAATTAAAACTATTAATCTTATATAAGTTATAATACAAAAATTTATTTTAATTTTCCAATCCATTAAAATTTAGTAATCAATAGCCTCATAAAAAATGCCCACCGTAAATCTCGATTTTAACTTTACTTAAAACTTAAAAGTGAACAAAAAATGAAACCTTGGCGGTGTAAATATGGTCCGGTTAAACAAAACCGGGAAGCCACGGTTGGTTTTAATAAAGAGCTTAAAACCCAAACAAACAAAATTTTCAGACCAAAAGGGTTTTTACTTCTGCCACTGAGAGAGAGGTTCCAATGGCGCGTCGCAAACCAAACGCGGCGCCGAAAAAAGCCACGCGCCAGGCGCCGGCTGCGAAGCAAAAGTTCTCCAGCGCCGAGAGATCATCTCTCTACGCAAGCAGAGAAGCAGCAAAGGTCCTCGGTACCGTCCTCAGAGGAGACGCCGAGCGCCGAGCCGTCGCTTCGATAAAGTCGCTCGTCTTCAGCCCTTCCGTCCGCAACAAACGCGGCACCTTCGCTCTCGTCTGCGAGACCCTCAAACGTAATATTCAGACAGTAACTGACCTGTCTTGTCTGATATTCAGACAGTAACTGATTATGTCGTGTCTGCAGGTCTTGATGTAATAAAAGAAGTTCTTGAGATCGCTAACGTGTTGAATAGCAAATGGAAGGTAATGGGTTTCATCGTAATTGGTGTAAAGTTCGATGCTTTCACTTAAAGTTTGATTCTTTTTTTTGGGTTCATCGTAATTGATTTAAAGTTTACTCCTTTCACTTACCCACAATGCTAAAGTTTGGTTCTTTCTGAATTGTAGAGGCAAGAGCCATTGATCTACATAATCTGCTATGACATCCTTTTCGGAAAGGTAATAGCTTTTGTGAGCTTCTCTATAGTCTCTAGCTATGTTACTAAATGGAGCTTCTATGATTTGCAGGAGCCTCCATTGATCGGTGACGCTGAGAAGTTTCTCGTGAAACGTAAAGATGCTCTAGTGTCAAGTCTAGCCACGCTTCTAGTGAGGAAGAAAGTTGAAACTGTTGATGAGTTGTTGGGTCTTTCTCAGCCTAATGGTAATAATATGATAACACTAAGCATAAACATGTAGGCTGATATTGTGTGTTTGAGTTCTTTTTCTGTGTATATTGATTTTATAAATTGTGTGCAGTTCCGTTGAAACCGAGGTATGTTCGAGTAAATACACTCAAGATGGATGTAGATTCAGCAATGCAGGAGCTGGGGAAACTGTATAAGGTACAATAGTTCTCACAAGATGTGTGTTTTAACATAATAAGGAAGGTGTTAGAATAATTGATTGTAGGGTTCAGTGAAGTTTAGGACCTTCGAATAAGTGTAACATGTGTTTAACGCTCCTTTCGATGATGTCACAGTCTGCTCTTTGTTTCCTTATTTCATTTTACTAACCTTTTAATGTGAAAATAGGTGCAGAAGGATGAGACAGTTCCTGACCTGTTGGTGATGCCACCTGGCACTGATTTGCATGCTCATCATTTGGTTAAGAACGGACGTATATTTTTGCAGGTAAAACGGTGAATGATCTTTGAAAATTCTGTTTAATTTACTGACATTCATTACTTCGAATGATAGGGAAAGGGAAGTGCAATGGTAGCAGCAGCACTGCAGCCAGAACCAAGTTGGGAGGTAAGGCCACAGTTCTCGTCCACGTTTTCTATTTGGTAGATTGTGGGTATCATGCTAAGTTTTTGCCTCTTTTTGTGAAGGTTATTGATGCATGTTCAGCTCCAGGAAACAAAACTATTAACCTTGCTGCTCTTATGAAAGGACAAGGGAAAATCATAGCGTGTGAGTTAAATGAAGAACGTGTAAAGCGTTTGGAACAGACTGTTAAGCTCTCTGGTGCCACCAGTATCCTTCTCTTGATAGCTTTTGTTCGATAGTTTTGTTAAGTAGCTTGAATTTACTTGGAATTGAAGAACAAATCTGATTGGATATAATGCTTCTCAAGTCTTTGTCTATACATTATTGCTTTTCTTAACTCTAGGTCGTAGATGTTGAAGTCTTTCATGGTGATTTCTTGGGACTAGATCCAGAAGATCCTTCTTTTGCAAAGGTAAGGCATTACTTAGTCTGCTGTGGAAGATGTAGTCATTTGAGCCATTGTTCTGATGCGGCTGATAATTTCAGGTTCGGGCTATATTGTTGGATCCTTCTTGCTCTGGCTCTGGAACCATTACAGATCGTTTGGACCATCTTCTCCCTTCTCATTCAGCAGGTTTTAAACTGATTCTTGTGCTTGTGTATGTGTGGTTTATGCCACTGAACATTTAAGACACTGTTTTTCCATGTAGATAACAAGAAGTATGACTCCATAAGACTCCACAAGCTCGCTGTTTTCCAGAAGAAGGCTCTTGCTCATGCACTCTCCTGTGAGTTTTTTTACGTACTTACTCTCATGTATGTTTGAATAAGTAGTACTCATCCTCTTATGCCTATGCAACTTGTAGTTCCACAGGTTGAGAGAGTAGTATACAGCACATGCTCCATCCACCAGATAGAAAACGAAGATGTGGTCTCCTCTGTTTTGCCTTTGGCTTCATCCTTGGGCTTCGAACTCGGTACCCCTTTCCCTCAGTGGCAGCGTCGTGGTCTCCCTGTATTAGCAGGATGTAAGTATCATTCATCATCATCACCCTTTACCATTTTTAGTTTTTCTAAAACAAGCTGATGGTTGATCATGTTGGGGTGTTTTTGTCTTGCAGCTGAGCATTTATTCAGGATGGATCCAGAGGAGGACAAAGAAGGGTTCTTCATCGCTTTGTTCACCAAGACAAAGAAACTCGATGATGACGTGGAATCGTCTGATGAGATACCTGAAAGAGAGTGTAGAAGAAGACGCAGACAGTCTTATCCGTTTCTTTGGCCTAAAGTGTTCTTTAGAGCTTGGAATGGGCAGATGAGGTAACACCATATCAAGTAGTAGTAACTAAGAAGACTAGGTTTCTTATTCTCACGTTTAATAGTGTTATCAAACTTTTGTTTTGATCTTCATGTTGTCATTTTGAAATTTTGCAACAAAGGCATACTTCGGAAAAGTAAAAACAAACAAGAATTTCTAAATACGTTTATGTGTTTACTTGACCACTTATTTACTACTTTTTATTTCTCCAAAATTAAAATGAGAAAGACAACTTGAACCGGCCAACAAAGAAAATAGATGCGACTCTGAATCAGAAAAAAAAAGTAAAAGAAGAGAATAAAAAAGTTGTTAAACCCATAGTATGATGAAACATGTGGGCGATCCAGACAGAAGCCAACTCCTCTCAGGCTGATGCAACCTCCAAAAAATAGCGGCAAGTTTCTCTAACATAAACCAATAGACGTTAACCACGTCTCCTCCAATCATTTCAAACCCATGATTCTCTCTTGTCTCGGTTAAAAAGCCACCACTTCTAATCGAGTTGCGTGTTTATCCAATACAACCCATTGTTTTGGCTCCCTCCAACTTTTTAAATAATATATTCTCTATCGAGTTCATAGTTTGATAAGCTACTAAATCCACAGATATTCTACTTCTTCTACTGATTTATATATCCACAAGATGTTTCACACCACTAAGTGAATGAATACACTTGCCATGTTTTAGATAACATATCTCTCTTTCTCTTCATAGCTTACACTGATCTTCACTTACTATCTAGTTGACTAGTTGAATCTCTTTAGGCCTCTTTTGAGAATCTTGATTAGCTGAAAATGAGTTTAGGTGCGTTGATGAGAGAGGAGAAAAGAGCACCAACTTCTTCTCAGGTACATATGCCAAAAGATATAGACTGGCAAATGCTCGACAAACCAAGATTCTTCTTCCTCGGCGCTGCTCTCTTCTCCGGTGTATCCACAGCTCTTTACCCTATCCTCGTCCTCAAAACAAGGCAACAAGTCTCCCCAACCCGCGTCTCCTGCGCCAACATCTCTCTTGCCATCGCTAGGCTCGAGGGTCTAAAAGGTTTCTACAGGGGATTTGGAACGTCTCTGCTTGGAACCATCCCTGCTCGTGCACTCTACATGACGGCTCTAGAGATCACCAAGAGTTGTGTAGGTCAAGCAACCGTTAGGCTAGGTTTGTCTGACACAACAGCCATGGCTGTTGCTAATGGTGCAGCCGGTTTGACCTCTGCCGTGGCTGCTCAGGTTGTCTGGACACCGGTTGATGTCGTGAGCCAACGGCTGATGGTTCAAGGTGTGAGTTCTTGCAGTAGATACAGTAATGGGTTTGACGCTTTTAGGAAGATTCTTTACACTGATGGACCAAGAGGGTTCTACAGAGGGTTTGGTCTCTCTATCTTGACTTATGCACCTTCAAACGCTGTCTGGTGGGCGTCTTATTCTTTAGCTCAAAGATCGATTTGGTCTAAACTCAAGCGTCAGGATGGTGGTGGTGGCTCAGTGGTGGTTCAAGCGTTGAGTGCAGCCACAGCAAGTGGTTGCTCGGCTTTGATTACTATGCCTGTGGATACAATCAAGACAAGGTTACAGGTCCTGGACGCAGAAGAGAATGGGAGGAGAAGAGCAATGACAGTGATGCAGACGGTGAGGAGCTTGTTGAGGGAAGGAGGCTTTGGAGCTTGTTATAGAGGGTTAGGACCAAGGTGGGTCTCAATGTCCATGTCTGCAACAACAATGATCACAACTTACGAGTTCTTGAAGCGGCTGGCCGTAAAGAAGCAGACATAGACTCGGATTTTCCCGTTCTTGAGATTAAGATAAATGTTCAAGAAATCTTTAGGAGCTAGCTAGTTAGGGTCTAGAACACTGATGGAAACAGAACCGCACACTTTGATGGAATTTTAAAATGTTTTCTTCTCTAATAAACAAACATAAGACAGAAGAATTATCAAACACTAAACACATAGATGCTTCCCTCAATAACCATTTGTAACAAATGATAACTAAATGTCTTCCTAAGAATGGACAAAAGAAGTCTTTAACTTAACCAACAAATCTGATCTAACCAAAGAGTTAGGCTGTGACATCATATGCAAAGCAAATACACAGAATAAATTTTAGGACCGAGCTCTCTTGTTTCTGCAAGATGGGCACTTATACTGCTTAATGTGCTCAGCCCTTACTGGTGTTATCTTCACACACTTTCCATGGAACCAGTTCTCACAGAGGTCACAGCAGATCCAGAACTCATCGGCTGCATAGCTCTCACCACATGCCCCACACTGTGTTTCCCCTTGCTCATCATCCTCATCCTCCTCCTCCTCCTCCTCTTCCACACCTTCCTCTTCATCTTCAGGCTCCTCCGGTTTTGAGAGCTTTGGCCTCGGTTTGGATTTGGATCCGTTGCTGCTATTGTTGGAAACAGAGGATTTCTCCTTTGATTGTTTCTTAGCAGTACCAGCCACAACCTCAAATATTGATGGGAGGTCATTCATCATATCGAAAAGCCTTTTCCTGCAGCAACAAAAGGTGGAATAACATCAATCATACACAGCTGCATTAACATATATGCAAGCAGATAAGACTCAAAAAAGGAATTTTATAGTGTGACTAAGGAGATACGTCATACCTATCAGCTTTGTCAAATCCAAAAAGAAAGCAACTGCAAGAAGCCATGCATCACTGTGGACAGCAACAAGGAACAGCCAGTCCCTTTCCTGCATCCCGTCTCTCCAGCTAGAGTTGTGTATTTAAAAAAAAACATCATCCCATAAACGCCAGTGAGTAAAAGCTTGTGAACGATCCATAATCCCCATTTGAACTTGTGTACATTCTCATTGTTGTCAATGAACAACGGCACACCAAACCCAAAGAGAAAAAGCGCCTGCAAAAAAGTGTAATAACCCGGAAGTATTAAGGAGATGACAGAACCAACTTCAGCCATAACAACAACTCTTGATTTCAGGAGGTATAAGAGTAGACAAGATGTGATACCTTGAGAAGTAAATCGAGAGCAATAACAAACCCAGAGATAAGGAAAGTTCTAGTCAGTGCTTGTGCACCGCTTGCATAGTTTCCTTGGAAGAGAAACGCCACCAAGCTTACTTCCAGGAACAACATTCCAGATGTTGTGAACAAAGTCAACAGATTCCAAGCTATTTCCTTTCCCAGGAGTGCATTCCCAGCCCTATATAACACAAAAATCAACCAAACATGGAAACAATATATATGACATAACCAAAATCAAAAGCTCAATGGATACAAGATGACTGTGTATAACATATATGATCTTCCAAATATCAAATGATAACATGTTTATTCTTTCAAAGTAGCACACTTCAAACTTATTATCAGTGCCCAAGAACAATTCAAGACCTATACAAGTTTCTAAATTGGAGTCTCACCAAGCCTTAAAATTGTCTTTAACAAGCTCATCCAATTCAAAGCTAAACTGATAATAGGTTACAGCGTATAACATATGATCATCTGAATCCAATTACTATCAGATGATTACTCAAAGCAGCATAATTTCATCTTAAGATACAGTGCCCACGAACTAATGAAAAAGTTTCTAACTTTGATCTCTATATTCATCCTATTTCAATCAAAGTTCAGATCTTTTTAATTACCCAGAAACTGAATTCGAAAAACCAAACAAACCTGGAGGCAGCACCAAGCAAGATTGAGCAAGATAACGAGCCAAAGAGAGCCGTAATAACCGATCATGATGAAAGATCTCCAAGAAGCAGCGACGAGAAGCGTGTTGTGTAAGAAACCCATGGCAACTATCGTGTTCCTGGCAATTCCCGTTTCTTCTTCGACGGAGCTGCCGCATCAGTTCGTCGGCGTCTGTTCTTACGAAGCTAGCCAAAGGGATTTCATCCCTGTTCACACCTTAAGTTTCTAAATAAGTGGTCAGTGACTATCCCTCCATCTCCACCACCGTCCAACTCCGCTCCACCTCTTACTGAGACAGAGGATTTGACTCCATCTCCTCCTAAATCAACAACTCTCCATACTGAGACAGAGGATTTGACTGCATCTCCTCCAAAATCAACAACACCTCTTACTGAGACAGAGGATCTGACTCAGCAAGAAATCAGCGTTAAGGATTTGGCTCAGCAAGTACCCGCAGACGAAGCCAACTCTGCCTCTAAATTGTTAGGGTCAAACCTCAGCTTAGCTCCAGTTACAACTTCACCTCCTCCATCTCTAGGAGCTTGGACGATACCACTTAAGCTTTCATCTTTCAACGCGATGGAAACTAACAACAGGGACCATGCCTCTCACACTGTCCTCTCGGATTCTCTATGGCCTAGTTTGTCAAAGCAAATGGATAGGAAGCAGGCAGCGCCAGGTGGTACTTCTGCTTCAGTGAGACCGATCGATGAAACTAATCCTACTATCAAGGCTGCTTCTCAAGATTATCCATGGGCAGCAAAGATGAAATCAGTGTGCAATCTCAACAGAGTCATTGTACCCGTATACTTGGAAGATGGAACCCCTAAGGTAACTGTTCCAAGTCATGTTCTTCTTCAAGGAATTGAGAATCAAAAAGAATATATGTGGTTGGACAGTTTTATCGTTGCTCTGCTCCTCAGAATATGGGGCAAGAAGTATCGTATCTTCATCAAAAAGCTAGGAGAATCATCATATTTGTTTCATATTCTTGATGAATCAACTCGCAAGTTTGTTATTCAGAGGGGACTTTGGCATATTGATGACTGCTTGATGTTTGTTTCTGCTTGGACTCCTGCCAAAACCATTACTTTGCCTGAGGTCAAAACTATCCCAGTTTGGTTGTCTTTAAAGAACATACCAAATCAACTCTACTCGATTGAAGGAATTAAGTGGATCGCTTCGGGTATAGGAGAACCTATGCTTACGTACAAACAGTGGCTTGATCCTACTCTAATAGGAGAAGCAAAAATTCTAGTTGAGGTGAAGTTAGATAAACCTTTTGCTCAAAGAGTGGCTATTGAAGATGAGAGTGGGTTTGTCTCAATGGTTGATGTACTGTATTCTTGGCTCCCTTCAAAGTGTGCGAAGTGTGGTCAGTTGGGCCACAAAGCCTCACGATGTTTGGGACAGCCGCTTGGCCCAGTTAGTAGCACCAAGACATCATCTCCACCATCTGAAGATGTTGAAATAAGTGTTGAATCAGCAAGTGAAACAGAAGGTATGTTGACTGACAAAGAAGAAAGAGTGCCTAGCATCCCATTCGGATTGAATGTGAATGTTCCACGCACTTCAAGTTTGGATCCTTCTGATCCAGCTATAGCTTCACAAGCTGCTGTCAAGCCTAAAGATCAGATCACCGTCGCTGAGGAAAATTCAAATTCAGTTTTGCAACAAGATTACTCTTTCTCTCTAAAAGGAAAGGTAAGGGGGCTCTTCAAAGACTATCACTGAACGCTTGACTACACGTGACGTCACGGGTAATACTACAACCAACTCTTTCACACCTTTAGTCTCTTCACAAGAGATTCCTTCATCTTCTTTCAAACAAGTCTCAACAAACTCTGTCCAAGCTGATTCAGATTGTAGAATCCGAAAGAGTTTGTCTAGTTCTAATTTACTTACCAATAGATTTCGCTCATTAGAATCCTCCGATGAGGATGATGATGTATCATTACCAGATGAAGATTTGGATCCAAAAGAAAACTTGTCTCCGTTAGGCAAAGTGTTTCTTCGGGATAGACCGGTTAAACCATCTACAAAGGCTAAAGAGATGCAGTCGCATCTAGTAGCTCGTGGACGGGGTAATCGCAACCGTGGGAATCGTGGCCGAGGTAAAAGAGGTGGACGTGGCTGACTCTCCAGTTAGCTGAGTGTCCTCTTTACTATTGCACTACTCTTTGTCTGTTAAGTATGCTTGTTGCTTCTGAAGACTAGCTAAGCTTTATCTTTGCTCTACTTCCTTTCAAAAAACTGTGTGACTTTTGTCATGGTTGTATGGTTACTTTAAATTTTAATAGAAAACCTGTTACAAAAAAAAAAAAAACTATCGTGTTCCTCGAGGAATCGCATCTCTCACCAATGGGGGAGTGAATCAGAAGAAGAGAGTGGCGGTCTTGGGAAATTTTGGATGAGATTGCAACGTAGAATTGATTTTTGATCAGAAAGCGAAAGAAACAATGTGAGGTTTAAAATTAGAACATCATGATAGTTATTGGGCATTAACGTAATTATGATAAACATAGAGGAAAAAACTGAAGATAATAAGACAGGGTGTCTCTGGATACTGGAGTTGTATATTCTTTTTTATATAAAATAAATCATTGTTTTTTTTTTGGTAGGTAAATAGATAACTGTTTTAACACATATATTATGTTACTTTTTGACTTTTTTATTGAAAAATCTTCTATAATCATGCTATTTTTTTTTGTAAATTTGTTTTCACTGATCCTACTTAAAGCTATAATGTCTTTGCAACATTTTGTATTTCTATATAACTATAATTTGTTCTTAAACCAATATAATACATACAGATCTTCTGTTTCCAAAACATTAAACATAAGATATAGGGAATACTTTGAAGATAGTGAGACTGTCTCAGCTTAGGAGATTAGTGGAAGACTGAACTTGAGGGATACCATGCTCTGGTCAGCGTAGAGATGGAGAGAGTCTGAGGAAGTTGGATGAAGAAGTTAAAAGAGAAAGAGTTGGTAGTGATTAGCCACAAAATTGACTTGAGGGAACAGACGGTCACGTCTTTAAATGTCGACATGAAGGAGGCTTTCCAACGGATGGAGGAGACAAGAGGCAAGGAACTGAAGGATGTCCAAAAGCAAATTGAAGAAAGAAGTGCACACTGTGAGTCACCCAAGTTGTTGATTCAAGAACACATTGAAGAACTTGTTTCTAAAGTGAAGCAACATGATGAGATAAAGGAACCGATTCGTAACTCCAACTGAGGAACTTGATTCAGTTAATGAAGGAAAAAATTGAAGACAGCTTGAAAGAGTTCCAATCTAAAGAGGAGGAGCAAGCCAGGTTAAAAAAGCATCACTGATGGAACGTGAGCAAGGGCTTGCACTGAAAGAGAAAGAGTTTGGTGATAGGGTGGCAAGGATTGATAATAAGGCTCTCTGCAATTGAATTCAACAGAACGGAAGTTGGCAAAATCCTCTAAGAAAACTGAGCTGAAAAGCAAAGAACCAAGTTGACTTGGTACGAGACGCTAACGTATGCGACGAGAAAACTTTGCAGTTACTCTTAGGTGGGCATATGAAGAAACGTGATCAGCTTCACCTTGATGTCATGTCTTCTCTTAAAAGATCTTCTGACCCGCCAAAGTTTGTGGTAGATACAGTAAATGGGCTCTACTCCGCTCATCAAAGGACGTTAGTTAAAAATCTTGATCCAAATAGTGTTCAAAGGAGTAGTATAATCTTGTTGCTTGAATGCTTGATGGATATGTCACAAAACCCCATAGCTGAAGTACAAAGAGAAGCTATAAGGTTTGCCACTGAATGGAAGAGCACAAGTATGGTTAAGGCAGAGAATCCAGTGGAGGTGTTTCTACATTTTCTTGCTGCGTTCAGTTTGGCATACACTTTTGATGCTGATCAAGTCCAAAGTCTTTTTGATGTGGTCTTTCTTAGAAAATATGGTCCAAGTCTATGCAAAGCTCTTGGAGTATCAGCTCTCGCACCAGGCATGTTTTATCAATAACGTCTAGTACTATAAAAGATAAACTTTTCCTGATTTTCTGTGTGTTGCCATTATATTGTTCTATCAAACCTAGTCCCATATCATCTTAGATATCCGATTCTGCAACAAGCAAAACACTACAGCAGATTCAAACATTATATCTGCTCAACTTCTTTTTCGCTGAATGAAGATCCAGGCAGGTTTGTTCGGATGCACTCGTGAATGCTCACCAGAGAGGCGGTTTGAGTTTAGAAGAACCTACACGCATAACTGGTTCCCATTTTGGAGGAGCTGGGACGTGTTGTAATCTCTACTGATCCTGATCTACAGTCTGAGGCAACAAGAGTTGGCACATCAATGGGTTGGGATGATGGGAGGTAGCGTTAAAAAGTCACCACTCGAGGTTTGGGCTTTTCTGCAGTTCATCGTGGCGTTTGGATTGGTGAAACAAACTAAACAAGATGAAACTCTACAGTTGCCTCACATGTTGCTCACTTAAGACACGCTCCAAAACTCTTTGAATCTCTTGGTCTCACAAGTACGTTGTTTACTTTCTAATCTCTCTCTGCTCTTAACTTTTTTGATACGCAGAACACTAACTACTAGGATTCTCTTTTTCTATCTGCAGATTTTGTTGCAGAGCTCCTTGACAAAGCCATGTATATTTCTGCAATCCGGTTTATGCGTTACTTCAAGGTAAAGAACAACTTTTCTCCCCTGGAGTTGTTAAAGGAACAGATCATCAATCTCAGATCAGCAATGCCAACAACGTTAATACATATTTTAGAACGCTCATGTATGTTTTCAGTCTATAAGAGGGTTAGAACATGACATTGCTATGATTACTCTTGATCGTAAAACCATATTTAATAGCCAATACTCAGAGAAAATGAACGTTCATCAATACAACTTGTTCAATAAATTTTTTTAACAGTTGAGGAAATGTAAGTAAACTAAACAACATGGTCAAAAATATTAATAGGGAGATTCGTGCTTTTTAACAAGATGTATGTTTTCAGTCTATAAGAGGGTTAGAACATGGCATTGCTATGATTACTCTTGATCGTAAAACCATATTTAATAGCCAATACTCAGAGAAAATGAACGTTCATCAATACAACTTGTTCAATAATTTTTTTAACAGTTCCTGAGGAAATGTAAGTAAAGTAAACAAGATGGTCAAAATTATTAATAGGGAGATTCGTGCTTTTTAATTTGACATCGGCTGGGAGAATCGTTTTCTCTAGCAAACTACGTCATTTAATAAAACTAAGACAACTTTATACGTAAAAAGCTTGAATATCATTATCATATTGCACTCTGATATAGTTTTTCAAGTAACAGGACTAACAAAGACATATAAAACCCTTACTAAAATATAGCATGGTCCGAGTTGGACACTTTTAACATTTGAAAATGCTGTAAGTAACTATGTAATAATTGTCTACTTATCCGATAGAAAAAAAAGAAATGAGACATTCAAACGCATTGCAAGTTTGCTCAACGATTACTTTTGGATTTCGGACAGAACACTGCGGCGTTCGCCAGAGAGGCTGCGGTTGTTGGCGGCGACGCTGCTGTTGTTGCCGGCGACCGGAGAGCTGTGGCCGGAAACGCTGCGGTTGTCGTCGGCGACGATGATGTTGTTGTCGGCGACCGTAGAGCTGTGACCAGAGACCATAGAACCACTCTCAACAATGGCCTGATCAGAAGAAGAAAAACCGAAAATGACAGTGATGCAGACTGTGAGGAGCTTGATGAGGGAAGGAGAATATGTTTAGGCATATTCTATCATACATAACCTCTTAAACCAAATGTTTACAAATCCAGTGCACTATTAGAAACTCAGCAACCAAAAATAGTATATTACAAATCCAGTGCACTATTAGAAACTAGCAAGCCTGGTTGTGTGAGTTGGAGCAAAGGTGGCTGAGAGGCACAACACCTTTTTTCTTGAGATACTGACCAGATCTCACCAAAGTTTAGATTTGAGCAAGTTAAACATTTCTTTATTGGATCTGATTTTTTTCTTGATTGTTGTTCTTGTGAGAATGGTTCTCTCAATTTCTATTAGGAGACAATTCAAATTGAATCGGTTTCTTTAATTTTGTAGTTTTTCTTAGATTTTACCACCGTTGGGATCTTTGGTGAAGATACTGAATACATAGAAAACATAATGGGCTTAACTTATTAATCGATTTCGATTATCAATGGGCTTTTACGTATTAATCTTTTATGAAACCTAGCTGAATAGGTTGTTAAAAAGAAAAAGCCCATACAGTTCGCTTTTAGATATTTTTTCTCGCGCTTCCCAATTCGAAAAAGAGTCGAAAATGTAATCATTAGTGTTTTACCTTTTAGTCTACTATAAATAGCTTTCTAGTTGTTCGTTTCGCTTTAGAGAAGAAAAAAAATGGCTTCACACTCTAAATACCTTAGCGGCATCAAAGTTTCTGCTCTAGTTAATATTGGTGTGTCAATTAAGTTTCCTTGCAACTGTACCTTGGAAATGTTATTTAACATTCTTGTTTGATGCTCAAAAATGTTAAATAACATTTCCATTTCATAAGTTTAAATCAAACACAAAAAATAATTGTAAACCTTCGAATTGACGCAATTGGTAGAACGAATCGAAGGAGACCCCCTCTCAACAATGACCTAACAAAAAAAACACAAGAACAATAAAATAAAGCCTAAGATCCGGAGAAGCATAACCGAAAAGTATCTAAGGTTACTGTAAAAGAAATATCTAACACTTACATAAGCAATTGAATTAACTAGTCAGATCTATATAACAAACAATATTTATCAATCAGTCGCTTATGTATTCAAATCGTAACCAACAAAACGAGATCAGCTTAAGGATTCATATATCCACAACAATAATACGAGATCTATTCATGAGATCTCTTCATCAGTCAGAATTTCCATATCCAAAACAGATACTATTTATCAAATACAACCACACAAACAAATCAGATGGACTGACGGGTTCAAGTACAAGATGATCACAGGAGGGTGGCGACATCAGACCTCTCGCACCTGGACCGTCAAAACCTGGCAGCGAGCGCACAATCACCGTACCACCACCGCATGAATCGTTACGGTACTGTGAAGCTATTTTTTTTCTTTTTTAAAGCGAAACGAACGACTAGACAACTATTTATAATAGACTAGAAGAAAATAAAACCCTAATGATTACATTTTCGACTTTTTTCAAATTGAGAAGCGCAAGAAAAAAATATAAAAGCGAACTATATGGGCTTTTTCTTTTTTTTTAACAACCTATTCAGCTAGGTTTCATAAAAGATTAATACGTAAAAGCCTATTAATAATCGAAATCGATTAATAAGTTAAAGCCCATTATGTTTTCTATGTATTCAGTATCTTCACCAAAGATACCAACTTTGGTGAAATCTAAGAAAAACTACAAAACTAAAGAAACCGATTCAATTTGAATTGTCTCCTAATAGAAATCGAGAGAACCATTCTCACAAGAACACCAATCAAGAAAAAAATCAGATTCAATGTTGTTTTATATGTACAACAACGTATAACAGATTAATAAATACTAACCAAAAAGGTGTTACTTTATACGTTTCGTTGTGTGTGTGTGTGGTTGCTGCCATTAACGATTAATTTTTAGAAGTGAAGATAGTTACTTGGTATATGTTCTTAAACTCCTTACCAATCTAAACAATGGAAGTCATAGTTATACAACATCTATGGCTGTTGCTAACTTTGCTGCTGGATTGACCTCGGCCATGGCTGCTCAGATTGTCTGGACACCGGTTGATGTCGTGACCCAACGGCTTATGGTTCAAGGTGATGTGTCGTTGAGTTCTTGCAGATACACTAACGGGTTTGATGCTTTTAGGAAGATTCTTTACACTGATGGACCAAGAGGGTTCTACAGAGGGTTTGGTCTCTCTATCTTGACTTATGCACTTTCAAACGCTGTATGGTGGGCGTCCTATTCGTTAGCTCAAAGATCAATCTGGTCTAAACTCAAGCGTCAAGATGGTGGTGGTGGCTCAGTGATGGTTCAAGCGTTGAGTGCAGCCACAGCTAGCGGTTACTCGGCTTTGATAACTATGCCTGTAGACACAATCAAGACAATGTTGCAGGTCTTGGACGCAGAAGAGAATGGGAGGAGACGAGCAATGACAGTGATGCAGACGGTGAGGAGCTTGTTGAGGGAAGGAGGCTTTGGTGCTTGTTACAGAGGGTTGGGACCAAGGTGGCTCTCAATGTCTATATCCGCAACAACAATGATCACAACCTATGAGTTCTTGAAGCGTCTTGCTGTTAAGAAGCAATAATAGTATACCATATGAACCATTTATAGACTCAGGTTTTCATTAGCAATCAATGTTCAAGAAATCTTCTCTTCGTTTGAGCTATCCTCCTGTTGTGAATCTCTATCCCTGCGGTGTAAGAAATCGCTAGACGGTAGCTAGGAAGTAGAACCGAACACTTTGACTGAGTTTTTAAAATGGTTTCTTCTCTAATAAACAAACACAATCCATAACAAGGATCAAACACTAAACACATAGATGCTTCTTCCCTCAATAACCATTTGTAACAAATGATAATTAAATGTCTTCCTAAGAACGGAGAAAAGAAGTCTTAACTTAACCAACAAATCTGATCTAACCAAAGAGTTAGGCTGTTACATCATATGCAAAGCAAATACACAGAATTAATTTTTAGGACCGAGCTCTCTTGTTGCTGCAAGATGGGCACTTGTACTGCTTAATGTGCTCCGCTCGGGCTGGTGTTATCTTCACACACTTCCCATGGAACCAGTTCTCACAGAGATCACAGCAGATCCAAAACTCATCAGCTGCATAGCTCTCACCACATGCCCCACACTGTGTTTCCCCTTGCTCATCATCATCATCCTCATCCTCCTCCTCCTCTTCCACTCCTTCCTCTTCATCTTCAGGCTCCTCAGGCTTTGAGAGCTTTGGCCTCGGTTTGGATTTGGATCTGTTGCTGCTATTGTTGGAAACAGAGGATTTCTCCTTTGATTGTTTCTTAGCAGTACCAGCCACAACCTCAAATATTGATGGGAGGTCATTCATCATATTGGAAAGCCTTTTCCTGCAGCAACAAAAGGTGGAATAACATCAATCATACACAGCTGCATAAACATATATATATGCAAGCAGATGGCAAAAAAATATATATATGCAACCAGATAAGACTCAAAAAGGAATTTTTAGTTTGTGACTAAGGATATACGTCATACCAATCAGCTTTGTCAAATCCAAATAGAAAGCAACTGCAAGAAGCCATGCATCACTGTGTACAGCAACAAGGGACAGCCAGTCCTTTTCCTGCACCCGTCTCGGGCAAAGTTGATACCCATTTACTTTATTCAAGATCTAGTTCTTATTATTATTTTATATGAGATTTGTTCCGAAGTAATCAATAAATGAGCAGGGTGCTTGTTGTGCATTTCTCTACGATTGCAGCGGTGGAAGGTCTAACAAAGATTTCCCGAGGAAACCTAGTATCACTGTCCGAACAGCCATTTATAGATTTTGATATAGCGTGTAACCATGGCTGCAAGGGAGGATCAATGACATACGCTTTCCAGTACATGTTATCAAACCAAGGCATTGCTTTAGATCAACCATATCCTTACCAAGTGAAAGATGGGACTTGCCGGTCCAATGTCAAGCCCGCCAGGCAGTGCCGTCTTAAAAAATTTAAAAGCCTTAGGCGAAGCATTGAATATGGACCCTTTGATAAATATTTTTTGTTGCATTTGTTTAAGTTAAACTAATAGATTTTTTCATCGGGAAAGTTATAAAATAGTGAAACATACAGATTTTTTTTAAGTTTTGTTTTGTTATATATGAAATAGTTTTAGTTAATTATGGACCCTTTACTATAATTTTATCAAATAATTAGTTATCTAACAATTTGAAATGGACCCTTGAAACTAATGAAATAGCACTACAAAAATTTGTGGACCCTTGGACCCAGGGCAACTGCCCCTGCTGCCATGGTCAAGAGCCGGGCCTGCCGCCAGGCAGATAAAAGGGTTCAATGCGGTTCCACAACGAGCATGCGTTGCTTGAGGCTGTATCGCGACATCCCCTCTCTGTAAGAAGCCATTGTGTTCATCAGTGGTTTAATGTTGGCCTGGTAATTTTCTGCTTATTTTTGCATTGGTATACCAAGATTGATAGTTTGTGAAATGATATGTGGTCGCAGAACTGTAGCTTCACTGATTTTCATTTGTAATAAAACAAGATGCTATAGAAGTACTATGGATTCAGATTATCATAAATCTCTCAAAACTTGAGAACCTGTATATATATGATGAACTTGAAGCAGTGTTAAGTATAATAAACATAGAAAATCAGTCTTAAGAACAGATTCTTAAGGAGAATACTCTGAACAAATGAACAAGTGCTGGTACTCAGTATTGGAGCAGAATTTCTGCAGCCTCTTTAAAATTAAGTTAAAATCTCATCAACTTAAATGTTGGTCTTCAATCTCGTACATAACCTCTTAAACAAATATTATTTTGAATGAAATTAAACCAATATTCAATCTCTTACATAACCTCTTAACCAATATTTATAAATCCGTTCACAGTGCAGTATTAGAAACTCAGCAACCACAAATAGTATATTAGCAGTCCAAAAAACCCTTGGGTCTACTTTAGTAAAACCAGCTTTGTTTCAAATCATAAAATGAAACTAGATCTCGATCCGCGCAACCGCGCAGATATTTATTTTCGTTTATAGTTATATAAACATTTTGTTTTTACTTCTAAATTGGTATATTATAGTAATTATAAGATTAGAAAATAAAATGTAACTTTTATATTTTAGGAATATGTCCATTTTAAAAAAAATCATACATCAAGAGAAGTTATGACTTATGATTTAGTATATAAGATTTTATAGTTATATGAACATTTTGTTTTCACTTCTAAATTGGTATATTATAATAATTATAAGATTTGAGAATAAATGTAATTTTTATATTCTAGAAATATGTCAATTTTTTTTAAAAAAATCACACATCAAGAGAAAATATGACTTATGTTTTAGTATATAAGATTTTTTTTTCAAAATTTGAGATTTGATAGGTTATTCATTTACATGATCGTAATTTATTTTATATCATGTTTAGTTATAACACTTGTAATATTTGATTAATTAAAAATCAGAAATCATAAAAAAAAATTCAATATTATTAGGCTATGCTTAAAATATATTGTAAATACAATGGTGCTAAAAATAAAAGATTTTTCAAAAATAAAAATAAAATAAAAGGGTCTATCTATTTATGATTTTTAATGATGTAAACATAATATTCTCATTTTGAATGGTATTGCTTAATATTGGAATATATTTTCCTTGATATTATAGTGAATGTTTTCTAGAAACTGTTACAATCACGAAGTTATAGAATTTTTATACAGTTATGATTTTTAACCTTTGAATAATATTTTTGATTGATAAATAAATAATACTCTTATTTGTTATTTAAGATTTTTGAATACACCAACTTCATCTTCTCCAAATGTCCTATGTATTTTAGTACATAAAAGAAAAACATATAATACAAAGATAACAGTCAGACAAATAAGGCTAAAAGAATTCAAAGAAAAAATTTCAAAAGCAATAATTTAAATATGAGTCTAGTATGATTACTTATAAAAAAAACTGTTAGTACTATGATTGAACATTGTCATGAAGAATGTAAGATCGTTTATGAAACTAATATATAATTTTAGTAAGAGAAAATATATCATCATTTGTAGTAAATATGGCTTTAAGACCTAAGTCATGAATTTATATATAATAAAGTGAAGTCGTTACTATTAAAAAAGATCGGATGGTCATGCATGATTTTAAATGATATTAACTTAAATATAAATGATAGGATAATTTACATTTAATAATTTAACATTTAAGAAAGAATCAAAGGTTTGTCAAGCAATCCGGTTTAATAATTTAACATTTAAGAAAGAATCAAAGGTTTGTCAAGCAATCCGGTTTTGTAGAAGTAGATGGTTAATTTAAGTAATGACATATCATTAAGCATATTTTTAATAATAAATAAATGATAACTGATTTTTAGTAAGGATCTATTTTTTTAAATATCACACATGAATGAGAAATCATGACTTTTCTTTTAATATAATAGATGAAGACGCCTTGGCTGTTGCGGCCGCCTCTTCTCAAGATGATTGGCTGAGAGGGTTGGAGCAAAGGTGGCTGAGAGGCACAACACCTTTTTTCTTCAGATACTGCCCGGATCTCACCAGAGTTTAGATATTTGGTGAAGATCTGAGCAAGTTAAACATTTCACATGAAACATTATGGGCTTAACTTATTAATCGATTTCGATTTTTAATGGACTTAATAATGGACTTTTACGTATCAACATTTTAATAATGGCCCATACAATTTGCGTAGATATTTTTTCAGACGCCATTCAAATTTAGATATTTTTTTCTGGCGCTTCTTAATTAGAAAAAGATTTGAAAGTTTAATAATTAAGGTTTTACCTTCTGCCAGTCTCCTATAAATAGATGTATAGAGGTTTAGTCAAAATCGTTTCGACTTAGAAAAAATGGCTTCTCCTTCTAAATTTTTTAGCGGAATCAAAGTGTCTTCTGTGATTAACGGCGTGTCAAATAGATCACAAGAAAAACGAATCGACACGCCGTTAAGCACAGAAGACACTTTGATTCCGCTAAAAAATTTAAAAGTAAAAACCATTTTTTTCTAAATCAAAACGATTGACTAAACATCTATACATCTATTTATTGGAAACTGGCAGAAGTTAAAACTCTAATTATAAAACTTTCGAATCTTTTTCTAATTAAGAAGCGCCAGAAAAAATATCTAAATTTGAATGGTGCTTGAAAAAATATCTAACGCAACCTGTATAAACCATTATTAAAATATTGATACGTAAAAACCTATTATTAAGCCCATTAAAAATCAAAATCGATTAATAAGTTAAATGCATAATGTTTTTTGAAAAAATGTTTGACTTGCACAGATTGGTGAAGATCTAAATTTTGGTGAGATCTGGGCAGTATCAGAAGAAAAAAAAGCTTTAAAAAACTAACACGTAAGGGACACCGATACAAATGAAAAATATAGGAACTGACTCCTCAAAGAAACCGCAAAAACAATTCTGACGGGAAGAACAGTCGAGTTCTTCTCTTTCAACATCATTAGAAGCAGTATCACAAGAAAAAAAAAGCTTTAAAAATGTTTGATTTGCTCAGATCTTCACCAAAGATCTAAACTTTGGTGAGATCTAGGCAGTATCACAAGAAAAAAAAAAGCTTTAAAAAACTAGCACGTAAAAGACACCGATACAAAATGAAAAATATGGGAACTGCCTCCTCATAGAAACCGCAAGAACAATTCTAACGGGAAGAACAGTCGAGTTCTTCTTTTTCTACATCATTGGAAGCAGTTGAGAGAGGCAGAGTTCGAAGCCAACTCAACCCTAGAACTTTTGTCGGAACAGATAACGTCATTTATAAAGAAAACCCTAGCTCTGTACTTGGGTCGTATGGGCTTTATATGGGCTTGAATAATGTCTAGACTATACCAGCCCAGCTATTAGACCCAATTGTTTTATTCTTTTAATGCGACTGCTCCAGGCTCATATCTGGTTAATCGCCCAATGGTTTTCTAGAAATTTTGTGGTAGTATTTAATTGCGTACGAACAACTCAGGGTAATCACAAAAATATAAGTTTGAATTATTTTCTTTTGGCTATGGTTCAAATTTGTTCTCACCTATATTAATGTACGTATGTATAGAAGGATCAATTAGTCATTTTAATTGAAGAAATAATATTTAAGGGAAAAGAAAAACATATATAGAGATCAAAAATGGTAAAGCATGACGGCTCTGAAGATCACCAAGAGTAGTGTAGATCAAGCAACCGTTAGGTTAGGTTTGTCTGACACAACATCTATGGCTGTTGCTAATGGTGCAGCTGGTTTGACCTCCGCCATGGCTGCTCAGATTGTATGGACACCGGTTGATGTCGTGAGCCAACGGCTTATGGTTCAAGGTGTGAGTTCTTGCAGTAGATACAGTAATGGGTGTGACGCTTTTAGGAAGATTATTTACACTGATGGACCAAGAGGGTTCTACAGAGGGTTTGGTCTCTCTATCTTGACTTACGCACCTTCAAACGCTGTCTGGTGGATTGGTGGGCGTCCTATTCGTTAGCTCAAAGATCAATATGGTTTAAACTCAAGCGTCAAGATGGTGGTGGCTCAATGGTGGTTCAAGCGCTGAGTGCAGCCACGGCAAGCGGTTGCTCGGCTTTGATAACTATGCATGTGGATACAATCAAGACAAGGTTACAGGTCTTGGACGCTGAAGAGAATGGGAGGAGACGAGCAATGACAGTGATGCAGACGGTGAGGAGCTTGATGCTTGTTACAGAGGGTTGGGACCAAGGTGGGTCTCAATGTCTATGTCTGCAACAACAATGATCACAACCTATGAGTTCTTGAAGCGTCTTGCTGTTAAGAAGCAATAATAGGATATGATATGAACCATTCATAGACTCAGTTTTTCATTAGCAATCAATGTTCAAGAAATCTTCTCTTCGTTTGAGCTATCCTCCTGTTGTGAATCTCTATCCCTGCGGTGTGAGAAATCGCTAGACGGTTATTAGGAAATAGAACCGAACACTTTGAGTTTTTAAAATGGTTTCTTCTCTAATAAACAAACACAAGCCATAACAAGGATCAAACACTAAACACATAGATGCTTCCTCCCTCAATAACCATTTGTAACAAATGATAATTAAATGTCTTCCTAAGAACGGAGAAAAGAAGTCTTAACTTAACCAACAAATCTGATCTAAACCAAAGAGTTAGGCAAGTTACATCATATGCAAAGCAAATACACAGAGTGAACTTTTAGGACCGAGCTCTCTTGTTGCTGCAAGATGGACACTTATACTGCTTAATGTGCTCAGCCCTTGCTGGTGTTATCTTCATACACTTTCCATGGAACCACATGCCCCACACTGTGTTTCCCCTTGCTCACCATCATCATCCTCATCCTCCTCCTCCTCTTCCACACCTTCCTCTTCATCTTCAGGCTCCTCAGGCTTTGTGAGCTTTGGCCTCGGTTTGGATTTGGATCTGTTGTTGCTACTATTGTTGGAAACAGAGGATTTCTCCTTTGATTGTTTCTTAGCAATACCAGCCACAACCTCAAATATTGATGGGAGGTCATTCATCATATTGAAAAGCCTTTTCCTGCAGCAACAAAAGGTGGAATAACATCAATCATACACAGCTGCATAAACATATATGCAAGCAGATAAAACTCAAAAAAGGAATTTTATAGTGTGACTAAGGAGATACGTCATACCTATCAGCTTTGTCAAATCCAAAAAGAAAGCAACTGCAAGAAGCCATGCATCAGTGTGGACAGCAACAAGGGACAGCCAGTCCTTTTCCTGCATCCCGTCTCGGGCAAAGTTGATACCCATTTACTTTATTCAAGATCTAGTTCTTATTATTATTTTATATGAGATTTGTTCCGAAGTAATCAATAAATGAGCAGGGTGCTTGTTCCGAGGAAACCTAGTATCACTGCCCGGACAGCCATTTATAGATTTTGATATAGCGTGTAACCATGGCTGCAAGGGAGGATCAATGACATACGCTTTCCAGTACATATTATCAAACCAAGGCATTGCTTTAGATCAACCATATCCTTACCAAGTGAAAGATGGGAATTGCCAGTCCAATGTCAAGCCCACCAGGCAGATAAAAAGGTTCAATGCGGTTCCACAAAACAACGAGCGTGCCCTTGCTTGAGGTGTATCGCGACATCCCCTCTCTGTAAGAAGCCATTGTGTTCATCAGTGGTTTAATGTTGGCCTGGTAATTTTCTGCTTATTTTTGCATTGGTATACCAAGATTGATAGTTTGTGAAATGATATGTGGTCGCAGAACTGTAGCTTCACTGATTTTCATTTGTAATAAAACAAGATGCTATAGAAGTACTATGGATTCAGATTATCATAAATCTCTCAAAACTTGAGAACCTGTATATATATAATGAACTTGAAACAGTGTTAAGTATAATAAACATAGAAAATCAGTCTCAAGAACAGATTCTTAAGGAGAATATTCTTAACAAATGAACAAGTGCTGGTACTCAGTACTCTGTATTGGAGCAGAATTTCTGCAGCCTCTTTACAATTAAGTTAAAATCTCATCAACTTAAATGTTGGTCTCCAATCTCTTACATAACCTCTTAAACCGATATTCTTTTTTGAATGAAATTAAACCAATATTCAATCTCTTACATAACCTCTTAAACCAATATTTACAAATCCAGTTCACTATTAGAAACTCAGCAACCACAAATAGTATATTGGCAGTCCAAAAACCCCTTGGGTCTACTTTAGTAAAACCATTTTGTTTCAAATCATAGAATGAAATGAGTACGCCTTGGCTGTTGCGGCCGCCTCTTCCTAGTATGCCTGGCTGTGTGGGTTGGAGCAAAGGTGGCTGAAAGGCACAACACCTTTTTTCTTGAGATACTGCCCATATCTCACCAAAGTTTAGATTTGAGCAAGTTAAACATTTCTTTATTGGATCTGATTTTTTTCTTGTGAGAATGGTTCTCTCGGTTTCTATTAGGAGACAATTCAAATTGAATTGGTTTCTTTAATTTTGTAGTTTTTCTTAGATTTTACCAACGTTGGGATATTTGGTGAAGATACTGAATACATAGAAAATATAAGGGTTTTAACTTATTAATCGATTTCGATTATTAACTTCATAGGATGCCTGGCTGTGTGGGTTGGAGCAAAGGTGGCTGAGAGGCACAACACCTTTTTTCTTGAGATACTGCCCTGATCTCACCAAAGTTTAGATTTCAGCAAGTTAAACATTTCTTTATTGGATCTGATTTTTTTCTTGATTGTTGTTCTTGTGAGAATGGTTCTCTCGGTTTCTATTAGGAGACAATTCAAATTGAATCGGTTTCTTTAATTTTGTAGTTTTTTTTAGATTTTGCCAACATTGGGATCTTTGGTGAAGATACTGAATACATAGAAAATATAATGGGCTTTAACTTATTAATCGATTTCGATTATTAATGGGCTTTTACGTATTAATCTTTTATGAAACCTAGCTGAATAGGTTGCTAAGAAAAAGCTCATACAGTTCGCTTTTAGATATTTTTTCTCGCGCTTCTCAATTCGAAAAAGAGTCGAAAATGTAATCATTAGGGTTTTACCTTATAGTCTACTATAACGTAACGCTTCATGCGGTTGTGGTGCGGCGATTGTGCGCTCGCCGCCAGGTTTCGACGGTCCTGGTGTGAGAGGTCTGATGTCGCCACCCTCCGGCGATTGTCTTGTGCTTGAACCCGTCAGCAAGAACAAGGTATGATTAACATATCTGATTTGTTTGCGTGGTTGTATTTGATAAATAGTCCCCGTTTTGGATATGGATTCTGATTGATGAAGAGATCTCATGAATATATCTCGTATTATTGTTGTGGATATATGAATCCTTAAGCTGATCTCGTTTTGTTGGTAACGATTTGAATATATAATCGTTTGATTGATAAATCTGGTTTGTTATATAGATCTGAATAGTTAATCCGATTGTTTATGTAAGCGTTAGATATTTCTTTTACAGTAACCTTAGATATTTTTCAGTTATGCTTCTCCGGATCTTAGTCTTTATTTTATTGTTCTTGTGTTTTTTTTTTGATACGTCATTGTTGAGAGGGGTCTCCTTCGACTCGTTCTACCAGTTGCGCCAATTCGAAGGTTTGCAATTATTTTTTGTGTTTGATTTAAACTTATGAAATGGAAATGTTATTTAACATTCTTGTTTGATGCTCAAAGAATTAGGTTGGGAAGAACTCTAAGCGTCATCACTGCCACTCATTCGCCATTTTAATTGAAGAAATAATATTTAAGGGAAAAGAAAAACATATATAGAGATCAAAAATGGTAAAGCATATTTAGAGCACCATTATCGCAACAAAAAATGAGGGGTTTAGCTTTTGAGGATGCCACCAAAAGCCCAAGCGATGATGTTTCTGCATGCAAAATAAACACCGAGTTTTCTTTGTTGATTGGACTGTTCACAGATCCTACCGATATGATGCACACGGTTGTTTTTTTTTAATTTTTTTAATCAGATAAAAAATAGAAAAATAAAAAAAAAAGTAAAAAGATAAGCACCCCCATATAGGATACTGGGATAAAGATGTTTTTACTGAATCAAGAGGCATTTTCACCAGTTTACTTACTATCAAAAATCATTAAAAAATTTTACTTACAGAAATGGTTATTGATAAAAAATTGTTTCTCGAAAATTAAAATGAGAAAACACAATTTGAACCGGCAACAAAGAAAATAAATGTGACTACTCTGAATAAAAAGAAGAAACAAAAATGTTAACCCATAGAATGATGAAAAACATGTGGGCTATTCGGACAGAAGCCAACTCCTCTCAGGCTGATGCAACCTTAAAAAGCGGCAACTTACTGTAACATAAACCAATAAACTTTAAACACGTCTCCAAGGATTTACAACCCATGACTCTCTCTGTCTCGCAGCCTTTTGATAGTCGAGTTGTGTGTTTATCCAATACAATACAACCCATTGTTTTGGCTCCCTCCATCTTTTTTAAACAATATATTCTCTATCGAGTTCATAGTTTTAAAAGCTAACGAATCCACAGAGATTCTCTTCCCTTACTGATTTATGTACCCCCCTCTCTCTTCTCCACAAGATAGTTTCACAACACTAAGTGAACGCATACACTTGCTCTTTTATAGATCATACGATCTATATATCTCTTTCTTAGCTTATAGTGATCTTCACTTACTATGTAGTTAACTCTGTAAACCTCTTTAGGTCGCGTTTGAACATTTTGATCAAAGATTTAGCTGAAAAATGAGTTTAGGTGCGTTGATAAGGACATAAGCAAATGCTTGATAAGTCAAGGTTCTTCTTCCTCGGCGCTGCTCTCTTCTCCGGTGTATCCACAGCTCTTCACCCTATCCTTGTCCTCAAAACAAGGCAACAAGTCTCACCAACCCGTGTCTCCTGCGCCAACATCTCTCTTGCCATCGCTGGACTTGAGGGTCTGAAAGGTTTCTACAAGGGCTTTGGAACGTCTCTGCTTGGAACCATCCCTGCTCGTGCACTCTACATGACGGCTCTAGAGATTACCAAGAGCAGTGTTGGTCAAGCAGCTGTTACGTTAGGTTTGTCTGATACAACATCTATGGCTGTTGCTAACGGTGCTGGTTTGACCTCGGCCATGGCTGCTCAGATTGTCTGGACACCGGTTGATGTCGTGAGCAAATGGCTTATGGTTCAAGGTGATGTGTCGTTGAGTTCTTGCAGATACACTAACGGGTTTGATGCTTTTAGGAAGATTCTTTACACTGATGGACCAAGAGGGTTCTACAGAGGGTTTGGTCTCTCTATCTTGACTTATGCACCTTCAAACGCTGTATGGTGGGCGTCCTATTCGTTAGCTCAAAGATCAATATGGTTTAAACTCAAGCGTCAAGATGGTGGTGGCTCAATGGTGGTTCAAGCGCTGAGTCCAGCCACAGCTAGCGGTTGCTCGGCTTTGATAACTATGCCTGTAGACACAATCAAGACAAGGTTGCAGGTCTTGGACGCAGAAGAGAATGGGAGGAGACGAGCAATGACAGTGATGCAGACGGTGAGGAGCTTGATGCTTGTTACAGAGGGTTGGGACCAAGGTGGGTCTCAATGTCTATGTCTGCAACAACAATGATCACAACCTATGAGTTCTTGAAGCGTCTTGCTGTTAAGAAGCAATAATAGGATATGATATGAACCATTCATAGACTCAGTTTTTCATTAGCAATCAATGTTCAAGAAATCTTCTCTTCGTTTGAGCTATCCTCCTGTTGTGAATCTCTATCCCTGCGGTGTGAGAAATCGCTAGACGGTTATTAGGAAATAGAACCGAACACTTTGAGTTTTTAAAATGGTTTCTTCTCTAATAAACAAACACAAGCCATAACAAGGATCAAACACTAAACACATAGATGCTTCTTCCCTCAATAACCATTTGTAACAAATGATAATTAAATGTCTTCATAAGAACGGAGAAAAGAAGTCTTAACTTAACCAACAAATCTGATCTAAACCAAAGAGTTAGGCCTGTTACATCATATGCAAAGCAAATACACAGAACAAATTTTTATGACCGAGCTCTCTTGTTGCTGCAAGATGGGCACTTATACTGCTTGATGTGCTCGGCTCTGGCTGGTGTTATCTTCACACACTTCCCATGGAACCAGTTCTCACAGAGATCACAGCAGATCCAGAACTCATCAGCTGCATAGCTCTCACCACATGCCCCACACTGTGTTTCCCCTTGCTCATCATCCTCATCCTCATCCTCCTCCTCTTCCACACCTTCCTCTTCATCTTCAGGCTCCTCAGGCTTTGTGAGCTTGGGCCTCGGTTTGGATTTGGATCTGTTGCTGCTATTGTTGGAAACAGACGATTTCTCCTTTGATTGTTTCTTAGCAGTACCAGCCACAACCTCAAATATTGATGGGAGGTCATTCATCATATTGAAAAGCCTTTTCCTGCAGCCAAACAAAAGATGGAATAACATCAAATCACGGTGAGTTCCATAAACATATATGCAAGTAGATAAGACTATAGTGTTACTTGAAGAGATACATTACCTATCAGCTTTGTCAAATCCAAACCTGGCTCCGAAAAAGAAAGCAACTGCAAGAAGCCATGCATCACTGTGGACAGCAACAAGGGACAGCCAGTCCTTTTCTTGCATCCCGTCTCGGGCGAAGTTGATGCCCAAGACAGGCTCTGGGAGCTCAGGGGGAACCTCTTCAGCTGGCAGATTCACTTCCCACCGCTCATTTGGCTGTCCATAAAGGCACAGGTTCTCCTTTTCTAACAATCACAAGATGGAAAAATGAGGAAAATTAGGAAATAACATTACATAAACCTGCCAAAACTTCCTAAACCAAAAATAATCAAAACCGAATCTTCGTTCTTAAATTTTGACAAATCACAACAAACAAACAACCAGTTATATAAGGAAAAAGTCCAACAGTCACTATCAAGATATGACATAAAATAATCAGCAGATAACCAAATTGTCAGTTTTTCAAAACATCCATGATGTCACAAGACAGATGACACAAAAAAAAATGCAGAGAGACAATTATTCTCTGACTCATTTAACATCTAAACAAGGAGATTCATCAACAGAGCTAGGCAAGGAAAACAATGCAAACCGGATTTTATTGTTACATGGTCAAAACTGATATGTTCCCAGAGACTCTAAACTTCAAGGAACAGAACCAAAACCGTTTCATTTGCTGTCTTTAAATCATCGATTAAAATGAAAACAAGGACCAAACCAACACTAAAACACACTAAAGCAACCCTGAACGGTGAATCAAAGAGCACTTTCACGTCTCTCAAACCACCAGATTCATACTATTCAAAACAACTCACATTCTCGTGCCTATCAAAAGCACAATGCTAAAGACAATCACAAAATGAACATTAAAAAAAAACAGCATTCAAAAAGTCAAATAAAAATTAAAACTTTACTCTGCTACCACTCATAATTCAGAGAATTCTAACAGATTAATAAAAAAAAAACAGAGAAGAGAAACAATCAAAACCCTAATGCCATCACTCAACACTGAGCTCCAAAGAAGACAATTCAAAACCACACAATAAAGACAGCAACTTTCGTCAAACCCACAATTCAAATCACTCACCTGGATCACAAAGCCGGTAAAACTCCTGAACATCTGCCAAAAGGGTAAACTAAAAGTTGAGTTTTTTTTATAACAATGAAGGGCTAAAAGTGTTTGGTAAAAAAAATAAACAATTTACTTACCAGAGGTTAAAGCTTTAATCATGCCACTCCTACGACCCTTGAAATCTCTGAACACCTCCTCCACCGTGCGTGGGTTGTACGCGCCACCTCCGTCCATAATCTTCTTACAGGACAGCTTCTTCTTCACAGAGACAACAGAGGAAGAAGAAAGAGAGAAAGTATTTGACTTTTCCCTGAATATTGTGAAAAAAGGGGGCAGACAGAACAACAATAATATTAAGCGAATTTAATAAAACGAGGAGTCCGCTGATGAGAGAGATAATCAGATGGGGAAGTGAGCACGATAAGCATTACCCTATAAACCTATTGAATTTTGACGCGTGTCAATTTTGTTTTTTTTTCTTTTTCCGGTGAATTGTTTAGTATTATTACCTCATACGGTCATAGCTGACCACCGGTGATGACTCCGGCCACTTTTGGTCATGTTTGTTTTGAGAGAGTACAAGGCGCCTTGGTGGTAGTGTGATTCACGTTTCTTTTTTTTTGTGTGCTAGAGATGTTTTATTGGATTCTCGTAATTCTCTTCTTTTTTTTTGGGTCTCATAATAAGTTCGATTTTTTTTTAGTTTCTTCATTTATGCTCTTCTTCATGGATCTTTTACATAGTAGTTAACACAAAAAAATTGGGTTTGTTTACCTTTCCGAGCCAAAATTTCTTGTTGATGATACCAGGACAATACATTTTGACGGTTATTCAACCAAATTTTGATTAGTAATAAACTTTGGACATATTTTACCAAAATTATATACTTCGCGCCAGGTTATGTTTGGTAATGTGTATAGCAATATTTTGATTATTAATATTCTCTTACCAAGATTTTATGTTAAGCTATTTGGAGGATTGCTATGTCTATGAGTTTTTTTTATACACCAAAGATGGGAGCAACCCTCACCAGAATCTGGGAAAGCATGGGCTTCTAGCTTTTAATGTGATTGTAAATGTCAGAGACCAAACATCTGTTTCAACTATGTGGTTCTACTTGGTATTTTTACCGCCTTCTAAAAATATTGGCATGTATTTGGACTTTGTGATGATGAGGTAAAAGATTCGAGTTATTCTCAACAATTAAATATCATGGTGTTATAAATGCTCACTGGCGACAGAGTAAAAATATCTAAAGGTCTGTTTTCTGAATTCAAACTTTTGAAATTTAAAATGTGATAAAAAAATATAGTAGTGGAACCATAAGAGTCACATCCGTAAAAATTATTCATCAACGTGTTAGTAGCCTCCATGACTCTCTCATGACGCAAAGACCCGTTGGAGAGTGGAAACATGAGCTTGAGACTGAGGTTTGATGGATACGTGAGAAACAACCGGGTTCCACAATGCCATAACTTCCTTTGTTAAGTCGAGATGTTTCCTAACCTCATTTGCCAGTTCAATCACATACTCATCCTCATGCTCTGTTTCACAACGTTCATCAAACATCAGTACCATTCCATTACAAAGTTATTGCTCATTGAGAAGGGCTCTTTCTCACCTATGTCGTGCATTGCTTTCTCCAGCTTGAAAAGATACTCCCGGTTGTTCCCACAAGGTCCAGAAGCTGTGGCGATTTGCATCGCCATCTCCTCCAATGGAGCAGGGCCCAGGTAGTATTTGTTTAACACTTTGTCTGGGGTTGACGTGAATCTACACAAGAGAGAGGTCACCAAACTGGCTTTAATATTGAATCTTCCAAGTTAGAAACAACAAGAGACAAAAGAGAGATTTAGAATCCAGACATACACTATAACTCCGGTCAAGATTGGTTTGGTAGTGTCAGTTTCCTGCATCCAATGGATAGAAACTAATTAAAAAACCGTATAAATATTTAGAGCATCTCAATGTATAATATGATATCTAAACTTTAGTTATCAAATTATTTAAATAAGAATATTAATATAAAAATATTTAGAGCATCTCAATGTATAATATGATATCTAAACTTTAGTTCTCAAATTATTTAAATAAGGATATTAATATAAAAATAATTAGGCATCTTGAAATCTGAGAAAACTATGAGCACACCTATCTTTAAGTTTTGAAATTGCTAGACACTTCTATATTTTTTAGAATTTTAGTCAATTATTAACAGTGAGAGTTCTCTTGCCGAGTAAAACTCAACAAGGGTTTTTGAGTCGTATTCACATTCTCTTCCTTCCAAGTACTGCAAAAAAAACAATATTCAGATCCAACAAAAGAAAAAAATATATGTAAAATCAAGAAATGAGTAATCCGTGTACCTCCATCGCTAGCTTCTCCTTCTCTGGTCCTCCACGAACACAATAAGCTGCACCCCACTGTCCAAATATAAACGATATCAACACCAGAGTTACCAATCGTCTGCTTTTTTTATAAGAAAAATATAAAGTATGTTTTTCTTACGCATATTGCTCCCGTGGATTGCTCCAACGTGCAAGTTCTTGCAGGATGTTCAGGCGTGCCTCTATGATCAATGCACCCTGCAGAAAAGGAATCTTTCTAAGTAACATTGAAGGTTTCTCTTGTGAAAATTCAAGAGGTGGAAAAAATCAAGAAGTGTGGATAAATGTACTGGAAACATACCGAGATCGAAGACACGTTTGTAGTCTTTGATATAGCCAATGAGCTTCTCATCAAAATCAAAACCTGGGTTCCATATCAAAGATCCATAACCGAACACCCACAAAACCATCTTTGATGTATTCGGTCTCTTTTAGGAGGAGGAGGAAGAAGAAGCTAGGAGGAGTTTATAAAAAAGGAATTGTGATATTTTCCTTTAGTAAGAGAGAATCGGATATTAATACAGAAGAGTTGAGAGAGAGACAAGAGTTTCAGTTGTGGGAAGAGAATCCCGGAGTGTGTGGGATTATGAATGAATATAGACAGGTTTTAGGGTTTATTCCTTGTACAGTACATCTCCGCATTTAAAGGGGATTCCTAACTCTTTGTTCCTCATTGGATACATTGAATCTAGACACCTTTGTGTTATTCTTAACAAATTACAGACGCAATTGGCATTGCTCCAGCATAGCCTGCCCTAGGCTAAAGCCCAAGCCCACCTTTTCGTTCTTTCTATTTTGAGCAAAAAGTCAAAATTTTGGCGTCTTAAATTTTGGATGAATCTATCTCCTTTTTCTATTTGGAAAGTGTATTGCGGTTTGTGTATGCTTGTTACTTCTTTACTTGGCATATGATTAGGTCTACAAATTTGTATAAAGATGAAGCTTATTAGGTTGTTGATTGAATAACCAAAAAGTCTTCGGATGTTTGGATTCCTACATAGATAATGAGATCGATGTAGTGTTAGACACTCCTTAGCCAAATCAAAAGAGGTCGCTGCAATGTTAGTTGGGTTACGAGAGATGATCATAAAGAATTGATTCGTTAGGGGTTAGCTAAACTTTAATCAGCGTTAGCTACAATACGTCTTTAGCTGGGTTGCGTCTTCTATATGCAAGTTGGATTTTACATATATTGAATCTATCTCTAATTTGAAGGTTTATTTCTAGACCTTATGGGAGACTAACTAGACCTAATTAAGATGGTAATACAATAATAGAATGCTCGTAAAGAAGTCCGACCTAATATCTCTATATTTCTGTCCTAGCCAGCGAATCATGTCAGCATACTGAATGGCCTAACAAGCCTTTTACTTTCTTCGCCTATGATGTATATAATCTCATATTTGTACCGGATGGCTTGCCAATTGTAAATGCTGAAAAGTTGTTTTGCGAAATCCGTAATAATACTGTTAGAAAAATAATAGATGGTGGACAAGCATCCGATAATATTCAAAAGTTTTAGGTAATTCTTCTAAATCTACTATAGAGTGAACAAAAATAACAAAATGCTTTTAAAATGTTTTTTAAAAGGTTCGTTTATTGTAATATACACTCGTATGTAGGAGAGTGAAGAGTAGTTTTCCAACCTGTACGGAAAATGGTCTCTATAGCCACATGAAGATTTAAGAGTATTGATAAAAAAGAAGAAAAATATTTTAGGGCTGGATGAGGAAAACTTCAGGTTTTCGGGCTTCTACAGCCATTAAGAAAGCAATATATACCAACCTCGATAGGCGATGACTCGATTTTAGCTTGGAGGCAAGTTGAGCACTTGAGCTGCGAATTCTTGGTGTTGGACCACTCGTTTTGGTTATGCCGCAGATCGTTGTAATTATTAGCATTGCTTATGGAAATGCTAAATTGATTACATCGACGTTAACTTTTAAGTACAGTCTGCTTCTTATCCTTTAATTTTGGGTTAAATTTGGTATATAAACGTACGAAAAGAGAGCTAGCTAGCTAGACAAATAATTACACCCACTTGCTTAGGATATGACAAAAGTCTATCACAAAAGAGGTTTAACAGCGGTTCATAGACAAATATCTCAGGTTTCAAGCTCGAATGCATATTGAAAATGAAAAATTATCATTTCACTTAACGTCCCCAGTCACGACCTAACGTCAACATTTTTCTAATAAGAATGTTCTTAATTATAGATATTCTTCTTGATCTTTCCAAATTCTTCTTATTTTTTCTCCAAACTATTCTTGTTATTCTTTTAAGATTCTTTTTGATTTTCATGTTTCTATAATTTTGATGATATTTATAGTTTTAACCTTGACAATTACTATACAGCTGGATCATGCATCCTTGGAATGAAGTACAATGCTTTTAAATAGCGTGTTATTTAGAGCAAAACATGGTGTTTTCTTAAAAAAAAAATCTTGTCATTTAGAAAAATGACAGATATTTTTGACAGAAAAAATATTTAGCCTGATCGTTCACCTAATTAGCTCTCACCATATGGTCCTCTTTAATTTATGCGACGGTGCAAGTATTAATTATTGTCTTTGATAGGGGTGAGGGAGATGATAGCGATGCTACGAAAGATCTTAATAAACGCATGTCACTGTTTGTAATTGACCCTTTCATGCAACGTAAATACAAATTTCCGACCTACCCTTTTACTAGTATCGTACTATTATTTAGGAGTAGTTATTTACTGCTCATTTCGACTAGTCATCAATCACACTATATATTAATTCAAACTACACAAACAATTAGTTCTAAATTTATAATTTACACATATATACGAAATAAGATTCAGGAAGTTGAAAAAAAATGATAACAATGGTGAAGAGGTCCCCATAATAATTGAATTACACTGTGCTTGTATTGTATTTATATAAGCAGTATAATGGTCAAGAAAAATATGAAGAGCCCCCATCATATTAAATGAAGATATTATTGGATATGATTAAAACGAGTTGAAATAAATATTTTAGTTTGCAGTGTTTATAGTTTTGACTTGGACCACATTAGAATCTTTATTATGTACTGAAGAGAATCTCAAAACAAGATAGAGTTGTGTTTTATTGAAATAAAAACTAATAGCTCAATGAGCTTTATTGAAATATAAAGAACAGAAAAGAGGAAGCTTTAGATTGCCTTCAAGATCAAAATGATTTTAAATTGATATTCATAAAAGGAAAGGGTTGCTGCTCTTTACGGCAGCAAAGTTACTTCATTACAAAATATAACACAACCTTTATATTACAAAACTATCTTGTTGAGAACCCTAGAATATATGGGCCTTGGGCCAGACTTCATAGACTTGGGCTTGTACTCTAATACTCCCCCTCAAACTTAGCATGGATATAACAGAGATGCTAAGTTTGAAAGTGCAGAAGAAATTGATTTGAGATGTGGAAGAGTAGTTGAAGTAGGAGGCTTTTGGTGTAGGCAAATGGCTCTTGTTTTTCATGGAAAACAAACTAAGTGTGAGATCTACTGAGGCCTATACTTGGAGAGTATCACATGGCTTCACTCAGAGGTTTCTTTTGAACTTGGAGAGCTTAGTTGATCTCACTCAGAGGTATAACTGTGACCTTTTTGTCTCACTATGAATCTAGGTTTTCTTTACCTATTCCTTACTATGTCTCCTGAATAAGCAAAACTCTCTTTCCACACTTACTAAACCATTCTACAACTCTGTAATTCCCATCAGTATACCACCAAAACTCTGTCTCTAAACAATATGACTTTCTCTTTGACATTTAGTCGAGCACCATATCTACCATCATCAAAATCAGAAGCTTGCTGCCGTAAACCCATCTTTAGCAAAAACCAAGCATTCAACTTCATATTCCAAGCCTATAAATCTTAGCCAATCCACAAACTCAATCCGATACCAGCCTATTATTCTAAACCATTCAGCAATGTTCTTCTTAAGTTCTATCCCTTGTTCTGTCTCATATGAAGACCAGACATACCTTGACCGAGTGATGAAGAAGCACCTTAATACGTGACTTGGGCTTCTCTTAGACACAGCTCACTGTTGACAATGAAGCTCAGGTCTTGTTTCTCTGTCTTTGGATCGAAAAGTCATTGCACGTCTGGAGATTTAGGATAGAAAGAGACAGTGTTGAGAGGATTTGTCTTGTCGCACGTTCTTCTTTCTCAGAAAAAAAAAAAACTCTTTTTTTTTTTTAGAGACAAATGTGTTGGAACACAAACGAGCAGAAGCTTGAAAGCAAGAATAAAAGAATCAGATCCCTGATCGACTGCAGCTCTGATACCATGAAGAGAATCTCAAAACAAGATAGAGTTGTGTTTTATTGAAATAAAAACTAATAGCTCAATGAGCTTTATTGAAATATAAAGAACAGAAAAGAGGAAGCTTTAGATTGCCTTCAAGATCAAAATGATTTTAAATTGATATTCATAAAAGCAAAGGGTTGCTGCTCTTTATGGCAGCAAAGTTACTTCATTACAAAATATAACACAACCTTTATATTACAAAACTATCTTGTTGAGAACCCTAGAATATATGGGCCTTGGGCCAGACTTCATAGACTTGGGCTTGTACTCTAATATGTACCAGCGCTTCTCAATGCAAAGAAGCACATGGATTCGACCACTCAGAGCCAAACACATGCATATGTGATTCATGTTTTTCAGCTTCTACTCCACGTATACGATTAATTAATTGTACTACCATCATAATATCTTTCTGAAACACCCTAACGAAATCTATTGAAACATGTGTATTTCCATGTCGTTCAAATTACACAGTTCAGAATATAACTTCGAGATTCTTAATCAGTACCCAGATTGATTCATGTTAGATATTTAAATTTGCAAATCTTTACCATTTAAACATTTATTTATGGGAAGGCTAATTAGAGAACCTTAAGATCAGTTTACCAATCTATATATAGATTGTTTTTGTGTCACTATTTTTAACGGCGGTTCTATGCTTAATTCGATTCCTCATTTTAAAATTGTAAATCTTATGATAAACTAATGATAGAAAAATTCGTGACGACGCTCATTTGTAATTAGAAGATCCTATTGTAAAATAAAGATGAAAAATTTCACATCTTTTTTTACGCGGGAAGATTCATACACGTTTTGATCGGCCATCGCTTTGTAGATACTGTACTTCATATATTTTCAATCAATCAATTAAATCTAAATGTTACTTTCGTAAAAAGAAACGAAGAGGGACGTTGTTTTGCACCCAACATGTCACATTACTTTCAGTGACTTTTAGCGTTTCGTAGGTTACATCATGTCATGTCTAAGACCATCTCCAATGGTTTACTCTATTTTAGAGTAAATTTTACACAAAAATAGAGTAATTCTAATATAGAGTAGAGTTTTTCTCCAATGGTTTACTCTATATTTAACTCTAAAAATGAATATTCTTAAATTTATTCTTTTTTTTTATTTTATGATTAATATCTTTTACTTACAAAATTTAAAAATTGATCTCTTATTTTATTTTTCACAGAGTTCTTATAAATTATATATTGATATCAAACTTTTATTATCTTAAAAATTACATTACATTATATTAAAACATAATACATTTAATTTAATCATCACCATTGATGTATCTTTTCCACAAATGATCAATTAGTGAATTTTGAAGTGCAAAATGAGCTTCTTTATCTTTGTTTTTTCTAAATCGACCAAGAAACTCTTCAAACCGAATATTATCATTCTCCGATGTTTGAACTTCTGGCGGTGGAACTTCTCTTCCCACTCCAATTGGTACTTCAAGATCTCGTTCATCCTCAATTATCATGTTGTGTAGAATTATACACGTCGTCATGATATCATGCAAGAGGAACAAACACGAATTTTACAAAAAAGACGTGCTCAATAACATGAACAAAAAACTACTCTTTCATCTACCTCATTTGGACAATATTTTAACAATATTGGTGGATCTGGAGGCAGCTTACCAGAATATTAAATCACAATTATGAATTATCTATGTTTTAATTTTATGTTATGTTGTTTATTTTTAATTCTAGTATTTGCTTTCTTTGGTTAATTTTATAAAATTATTTTTAATTTTAGTGTTTGTTTTCTTTGGCTAATAATAATAAGTTTCAAACATTTATATATATATATTGTGCTGGAGATAATTATGTGATGTTTGCATTAATAAATTAAATAAATAGTTACAAAATAAAAAGATTAAAGAATAAAAAGACTAAAGTATAAATAAAAAAGTTTTACTCTATAATACAGTGAGAAATATAGTTACTCCAAATATAGAGTAAAAAATAGAGTTGCACTATTTTAGAGTGGGATATAGAGTGGAGTTGGAGAAGATTTTACTCTATAATAGAGTTTGGTGTAAGAAATAGAGTGGGGTTGGAGATGCCCTAAGCCATTCTTAGAACAACGACTATAATAGTATATTTACTAATGTCATGAAACATTTGTTTTATCTCGTAATATTTAATAGTTCGCATTTTTTTTAAAAACATTTTATAGTTCGCCAGTTATACTTTACTGTTAATTTTACTTTTTAATTAGCACACAAATATTTGCCATTTTCCACCCAAAATCACATTAGTAGTTGTATCTATAAAGATTATGATATTTGGATACGCACGTTAAAAAAAAGACACTATAATAGAGAAGGCACGTTATTTTTTCATTTGACGGAGAACATCGACAATAAGGTACGAAGAACTGAACCATATAGAAGACGAGTAGTTGATAAGTACTCAATCTTCCCATTCTTCATTATCTTTAAAAAAATATAAACCCCACTGTCGTTTTCTTTTTTCCTTCAATTATTTCACAACGTTTATATATTCTAATTATTTATATATTAACTATATCCATCAAGCCACAAGACAGGAACAAGGAAAACTATATGGTACATATAAAGTTTTAGCAACCAAGATTTTTGTACAATACCATAAACTTATATTGAAATTTCTTTAGGATTTTGGTTTTGATCGCTGCAAATAACTTCGTCATAACCAATTGGTGGTAATCTAGTGGTTATGGTGGATTTGAGTTAAGGCATAAACCTATCAATCCTGGATTTGATTAGAAAATTCAAGGCCGGACTATTCATTGGCAATGTTTCCCTAGGAATTGTAAGATCTCAGCCTATAATATATTCCCTCTGTTTCTGAATAAGTGTCATTCTGACATTATTCACGCAGATTAAGAAATCATTTAATTTTGCATGTTTTCCATATAAAAACACTATTACCCATACATTTATTTCTATTTCAACCAATAGAAAAATAATCTGCAGAACAAAATCAATAAATTTTGCATCGAAAACCTAAAACGACACTTATTTTGCAACGAAAAATTTCCTCTGCAATGACACTTATTAAGAAACGGAGGGAGTATATCCAACCCCCCCCCCCCCAATCCAAAGTAACAAATACTATATATTTATATATAACTTTGTCATATATAGGTTTGTTATGGGATATGAAAAGTTTGAGTTTTGATCCATTAAACTAATAACACTATCATTTGAAAAGGTTGAAATCAAGGTGGATCTTGAAATGACCCACCATACAATGTCCTACTCTGAATTAAGTTAATCAAACATAGTTCTATACTTATATTACATCCGCGTATTAAATAAAAAAAACAATAACATCGTTAATTATATCGGATGTTTAATGTGGATCACACTGGAAATTCTAAGACATAATAGTAGTACAAATTTGAAAATGATTAGAAAAACATGAACAAATATGAATTGATGCAAAGATATAATGCTAGATCTCCAGACTACTAACCAAACTCTTCTGCAACATTGAGTTCTTGCAATGAGCAATAGCTCCTTGAATAGCACTATGCAACTCTTCCATTGAAGAAGACACACTGTTATTGCTACTGCTATTGCTGCTGCAGCTACCTCCTCGTTGACCAGGAAAGCCACCACGTGTCAGCACGCCGGAGTGGCTCGGGGATGACCTCATCGACGACGGACAGCTCGCCGCGCATCTTCCTCGTTTTGTGTATTTCATTAGGTTCCCTGAGAAAGAGGACTCTGTTTTCAAAGCTGTTCCACCGATGCTGCTGGAATCTTTATAAACAGAGGACTCTGTTTTTAAAGCTGTGACGGTGGTGCTCTGTTTCTGAGATAACTTTTCGTACAAAGGCTTGACCTTTTTCATGTATTTCCGGATAACCTCTTTAGCAGTGGAGCTCATTCTCTTCACCGACGACGGAGGAGCGGCGGTTGCTGCGTTGGAGACGGTTTTGGTGTCTTTCTTGAAAACAGAGGAAAGTCTAGAGAGTGAGAAACCGCTCTTCTTTGTCTGTTTAAAGAAGATATCTTCTTCATCGGTGACAGAGCTTGGTCGTGAAGAGTCACAGCAATCGAGCGGGGGAGCGTGGAGGAGAGGAAAAGAGGAGGTGGAGTCAGTGGAGGAGGAAGATTCGGTGGAGTCACGTGCGGCGGAGGAAGAGGAAGTGTAGTCAGAGGAAGAAGAAGAAGTAGAAGAACAGAGTGTACGGACGAGAGAGAGACGAGGTGAGAGCTGGAGAGGAAGAAGCTGACCTTTGTAGAAGAGCTCATCTGCTGGACAAAGCGAAGAAGAAGCTTTTCGCGGCGAGATTGAGATGTTGAATTCAAATTCCGATGAAGATGACGACGGAGATGAGTGAGACTGCGGTGGCGAGTGACGTTGACGTGGTTGACGTTTCATTGTGTTCTTATCTTTCCCTCTGTTTTGTCTTTAGCTTCTATGTAGTGTGATAATAGAATGCAATGTTCTAAATTATTTATTTTGTTTTTGTATTTAAGAGGCGACTGCAGAGTGCAGTGCAGTTGATATCATGAGAAAAGCCCACAAAGATCGCCAGATTGAAGCTGTAGTCACATGCAATGCAATTAAATAGTGGTAAATGTTTTAACAAAAAATAAAGAGTTTTAAAATGGTCCAGATGATTTTTTTTGAATATCTGATTAATTATGCTATTATAATAATAAAAATATTACATAAACGATTATACAGCCGATAATTCTACCATCATATGAAAATTCACGTCTGACTGCACTGCTCCGAGCCGTCATATAAGATCTATGTTCGATGGTACGCTCTACACCAAGCTGAAGATCTCTTGTAACATGTTTCTCCATAATCTGTATAATTATGAGTTTTCTGGATTTTGAACTTTAGATCTCCGAATGTAGAAACATTAACGAATCTTTAGTAAAACCAATAGACCAAGAGGGCTTCCACATAGTCCAGAGGATTAGAGAGTTGTTTAATGACGTTGATTAATTAGAATAATCAGTTTGCAAGAGTGAAGAGTGAGCAAAGCTACTTGTGAGCTGTAACTTGTGGTCCGATTTTTTTATGTGTAAGAATATGTTTATTGCAGGTTTTTTAAATTGAATCTGTTAATGTATGATCCCTTAATTTTTAACTAAAAACGTAAAGGGACAATTCCTTAAATATTTTAAGAGATCTACCCTTACGCATCTGACTTTAGATTTCAAATCTAAAGTGTTTTTCAGAGTTTTCTTGATATTTTTGGAGTATTTAAAGTTGAAAACGCGTTTGGATGGAGTTTTGGCCACAAAGAAAAATGAGTGGAGAAAAACCTGACAAAATTGTACATATTTGACCTGATTCATCATCTATATTCACCCGGGAAAATACGGTAACCTAGTTTTGCAGGTTTAATTTTAGTCCTAATCGTGAAAATGTTAAACATTATAAAAAAATAATATTTAGTACAAAGGTGAATTTTGTTGTAAGACATAGCAAACTTGTAAGTTACAAGTTGTAACTATAGAACATTAGTAACTAATAACACATTTTTAGAATATTGATGTTAACTTAAATTTGGATTAATAATGGAATTTGGTAGGAAATGGTGATACAACAATATACATTTACAACATTTAACCAAAAAAAAGAAAAAAAATTGCTAAAACAGATTAAAAAAACAACTACATTGTCCCTTTAACATAAATCTTTTTTGGTCAGATCTGAACTCAGATACCCCTGACCAACTTAAAAAATTCATATCAATTATTTTAAGAATTAGAAAATTGTAAAAATTTATACAAAATATACATAAACATTGAATAATCATATGAAAAATAATGTGGTTGACTAAATATTAGCAAAATACAATTTCATATTTTTATCTACGGACAACAGAAAACAAAATCTACTGTCTACGGACTAGTAGATTGATATTTCAGTTACCTACATATATATCTGGCGTTAGTAGATTTTAAAATTTACAAGTCTTTAATTTCCATACTATCGTAGAAAGTAAAGATTACGGTTTTGCTTACGATCTGAAAAACATTAGATTTTATGAACTACAGTTTCCTATAAATCTACGGAAGAAAAATCACAGAATCTGTCTTGTACTAATAATCTATCGTCGGTATAGTTTATTATCTACTACAATATTGTATCCTACTACTGCTAGATTATACATTCTACTATCGTATCTACCATTATATATACAACCTACCAACAGTAGAATGAATGTTCTGCCAAATTCAGAATATTTACATATTCCTTAAATTTCTCAAAAGTCAGTTAAGAAAATATTTGAAAATATATCTTATTTCCAAATTTTCGTGTTACCTGAAAAATTTCAAAAAGAAAAAAACGTGATCTCTCTTCTTTTTCACATTTCTTTATTTTTTTTAATTTTTTTTACTTTTTTATTTTTATTTTTTTTTTACCTTTTTACTATTTACCATCTAATTTTATTTTTACTATTTATTATCTTGTTTTGCTATTTACTATCTATTTTCATTTTTACTTTATTTTTAAAAAAAAGAAAAAAAATACAAAAATCGTTTTAAACTTAGATTAGGGGCTTAAATGGGTTTTAAAAAAAATATTATGTTAAATGGACAACTTTTATTCATTTTATAGTATGTGGACAATCTACTAATTCTTTTAATCTACTTTCTCATATTTCCCAAAAAAAAAACAATATACATTTTTTTAGTACAATTTATACTACAAAATATGAAAACGTCATCGTCGCGTTCTTGTCGGGAAAATACAGCGGGACAGTTTAGAAATAGTGTTCTATCACGTGACCTAACGCCATGTGTGGCGTTATCTCGTCTCGGTTCTTTGATATAAAGTTATTTTACTCATAGATTCTCAATCAGTTTCATATTGTTATATACATTCTCAATTAATTCATGATTAGGCCGTTTATATTGTTGTCGAATCCTTTACTTTTTTGTAAAGCAGCTACTTTATTATATATCAGTCATGGAGGTGGTGTCCGAGACATTTTATTGATCACGCGGAAGAACTATGACATAACACAACAAAGTCAAAGTCTTTTTCATAAAATAACAAGTTTGGATACTAAACAAGTAGAGATTCTCAGACAGGCACGATGTTGGTAACAGAAACCATAACCATCTCCGCTTCAAAGACTAGGGAATCATTCACCAAATATCCATCTTGTAGATCTTTACGCAAGATTATATTGCTTACTCCCTCACGATGACCCGGTTGAATCGGGTACCAAGCTGCAGCTGCGACACCAAATTGCATTCGTTTTACATTTACATCATCCTAAAATACGAACGTGTTTTTTCCTATCACTTACAAGATGCTCTTTTGGGGCTGGAGCCTAGTTGATGCCTCAATCGCAGATTAACCGCTCCCCAGGTGGTCGTCTCGACTGCGTTAGGCCTAAAACCTTGAGCGTATAGGAAGATAGGGATTGCATGGGGTCTTCCTTCTCCCTCTCCTTTCGGGTTAAACCCTAATCTCCTGATTAATCATACATCAATGAAAACCAGTTACTACCGCTCAAAATTGACTTTGTGGACTCTGAATTCAAACTAAATATCAGTCTAGGAGATACATCATACATAGTTAGTTTGGTTACCAAATATTCTATGATCAAATAAAGGACTAACCAGAATCGGTCCCCGACAAGAAATTCGGCAGAGTAATAGATCTTGTACTCTTCCAAGGAGGAGAAACGGAGTATTCTCCACGTGAAAACGTTGTCCGGAGGGTTTGATACAAATCTGACTATCTCTTGTTGTCCAACCTGTCTGATGATGAAGATCTCAGCACCAAAAGAGACAGTGTTTTGCACGATGAAACCTTGATTCGGGTTGTGGAACGTTGAAAGAGGAATCAACTGTCCAAATCCCCACTCTCTATTTTCTTGGTTGTATCGTTTCACCGTTTCATCTGCAACCCACAATATATACATAAAAATTATATGGCCAGAACAGAGTAATCATGCATGCATAAAATACATCAACCAATTGTATCCAAGAGGTAACTGATTCTGTTCTCTACCAAAATAGCGAAACATAACATTCGCCCTAAACTGAGATTTAAGGATCATAAATATTTTTAAGTTAGTCGTAATAAAACAAAAAAAAAAATGACAATTTGAATACCATCCGATCAACGTATACAATTAAATAAAAGGGATCATTCCTATATTATACCTTTAATTTAATGATAAAAATTTCCAAATATATTTTATATGACTAACTAAAAAATTTCCAGTAATGACATTATTATCTTTCGGTTGATAATCCGCGCCCCGGATTAATTTTTTTAATAATGTTTGTGTGAAAAATTTGTGTTAAATATTACATTTTCTATATAGTATTGGATCTTGGAAATAAAATTGCTAACTAAAAGAAGATTGATGTTAAAATGAGAATATTTAAAGCTCATAATATTTACTTTTGGAACTTGAATTACAAATTATTATTATATGTTCACACAAGAAAAACACAGTATATAATTTATTTGTTAAAGATTAATACAATTTTAAAATTCATTGGAGACATCTGTATATATAGATTGCACTCATATATTGTATTTCTATGTTAACTATAAATCATGATATATTAAGTTTAACCAAGTAATACATATTTTTCATATACAAAATCTAGATTTTTTCGTAAAATAATATTAGTTGCAATTAAGTACATACTTCAAGTCCTCCTTACCAAAACTAATAAATCTATAATTAACACCAATAAATATCAAATATTATATCGCCTTATTGTATAATACTTAGATATCTTATATGAAAAATGTTCGAAATTAAAATTTTCAGATGTCAGTACATTTTCAATGTAAATTTAAAAATTAACATATTTTTATATTTTTATATGACATATAGTTTAATTTAAATGATATTAAAATAATATATATATACATATATTTTTTAAAAAAATATGAAAATCTATTAGATGATACTTATATTCATATGATCTTATTATCATTTGTATCTTTTTACATTAAAAAATTATAAAAATGCTCATGAAATTTTTATTGTTATATTTTTAATGTTTTTAGTAATTTATAGCCATTTTAAAAAATTCAATATATATAAATAAGAAAAAATCTAAAATTTTGAATTATATGATTTATGTGATTTTTATTTTCTTGTAATAATATAAATTAAGCAAAATAGATTGAGGATGCAAAAATTATTATCAAATCTTTTTATTCAAAATCATTAATTCTCATATATATGTTATTCATATTAGGTAATTTTGTAACTTTTATTTAAGGAAAAAAATATGAATATTGTTTATGCATTACTAATCAATTTGATACTTAATTTAACGAAAAGCATAATATATATTTAGATGGACCAACATATTTTGGAAAAAAACTATGAAAATCATTCTGGTGATGACATGTGACTACAATCTAATGTTGTAATGCTCTTCAATTACTATATAAGGGATCATATATGACCCAAATCTGTTAACTAACTAAATGAATTATGTTTTTATATAATTAATTTCATATTCCATAAAATTTTTAATATCAATAATATAAATTAAAGTCTACAATAATTTTAAAATATTGATATTAGAGATTGAAATTTTGTAAATACACGAGGATATGACTTAATCAAAACTATTATTGGCCACTTTATATATTTAGCAATATCTAATATAATTTATAATTCTTTAAAATTATATAATAGTGCAAATGCGAATTTTAGATACAACCGTTGTTTAACTTATTTACAAACATAAAATGGTTGTGTGACGCATTTTAAATTTCGTCATATTATAACAAATCCGCATAATTGAAATTTGATTATGTCACAGTTTATATTATTAAAACGAAGAATTAAGAATTTTTATATCGAAAAAACAACAAAAAATATTCGTCCTTGAAAGGAGGGTTATAATCTATTAGCTTTTTAAAGTTCGGGGTACAAAATGAATATTTCAGTCGGATGTGCTCAGAACATAGATATGTAGAGAAAAATCAAGAAAATACACAGAGTACGAATATATACCAGTGACAGTCAAGTACCGGCGCTGTCTGGCATTGTGGACAAAGAGTTTGAGATCAACATCGACCTCCCAGCCCGTGGGAAGAGATTCTGTATCTTCGATCCTAACGTAAAGTGATACATGATTGTTTCCTCCATCGTCTTTGTTACCAGTCACGTACAAAATCAACCTCCTGGTATATATGGTTCATACAGACAAAAAATGTTTTTCTTAATTTTTCTTATTTAACAACATGCATGAATTACGTGGGTTTGTCACAACATGCCTTTCATCAAGAACAAACATAACTATAAAGTAAAAGAATAGTGAGAAAGAACTAGCCATTTGTAACCAGAAGCTTCAAAAACTGAGGATTCATAGGGTTCAAATCTCTCCCTAATCACAGAGAAATTTCCTATTGTCACGATCTTACTTGATGGTCGCTCGGTTCTGAACACTGTCGTCACTCCTGTCATCCAAAATTTTCCCAAGCAATATAAAACAGTTTCCATTTTAAAAAGAAAACACACGAAAAAATGATTATAGACCGCATGCATACCCGAATTCGCATTGCGATTGTAAGAAGTATTATAATCTGTGACCTGTTTTGTGTTGTTCGTTAAAACCTATGTTTAGTTACATTAATATAAGCATTATAGATATGTAAACAAAAATAAAAAAATAGATTCAGACCTGTTGAATTAGGAACTCTGCAGAAGAGGAAGTGGTGATAAAGAAAAAAGCGAAACATATGACTCTCAGACTCCATCTCCCATTCTCCATTCTACCTTTATGTTTAAAATAAGTGTTTAAGGAAGATGAAATTGTGTTTGGCTTCGTATTTGGTAAGCATTTTTTTATAGACATACCAAATGTGTCCTACTAGATACTCGTCGTAACCACGTGCTTGAACAAAGCTGTTACTGAGCCACACGGCTAGTTCGTGTAGTTCGAATTCGTTCACAACAATGCATGGTTTTACTTGTAGTACTAGAAAATAATTTACAATTTGACGGGAACACCCCTAAATCCAAGGCTGGTCCCTAGACATAGCTTAGTGAAATATTGATTTTGTGATCCCAAAATTTTAAACACTAATATATATATATATATATCCCAAATTATTAGAATCTTTTAATTAAAATTCGTATTAAATTATGTATAACTCCTAAGAGTTCAGAATCAATCCTGTCTAAATGACTCGAGATTCACATAATCGTGATGGTTCATGATGGGTGATGGACCATCCTTGATCTCTCTTGCAAAGAGATGATACTACTGGATCGACGATGGGTGACAGATCTTCTTAGTTGTTTGATACATCCAAGATAAACTGGATTGGTATGTTGGTAGGGAAGTTAATATAATAATATGGGTCCACTAGATGCTTGTTGAACCACGTGCTTGAACAAAGCTGTAACTGAGCCACACGGCTAGTTCGTGTAATTTGAATTTTATCACAATGCATGGTTTTACTTGGTGTGAATAATTTTTTTTTGAACGAAGTGCTAGAAAACAATTTATGAGTTGACGGGGCTTGAGATACACATGATCATGAAGGTCCATGCTTGGTGACGTACCATCCTACCTTGATCTCTCTTGTAATGAGATGAAAATGGATTCATGATGGGTGACCTTTCTTAGTGGTTTGATGTGCCATCCAAGATGGATTGTTGATAGTAGGTGGGTAGAGAAGTTAATATGGGTTCAACTTCAAAGGATTAGTCCAGTCCAGTAAAAAAATTAAGTCTGGATTTTGATAACATCCACGATCGGCCTTTAGATTTATAAGGCTTGAAACAATTACAAAATGATCAGTTCTGTTATCAAAATTTTGATACCAATTCTGTTTTGAATGTTATGTTATTCAGACATGTGAGATGAGAACGGAATGTTTCGCTATTCTTACTACCAGCTCTGTCCGTCATCATTTCTCAGGAAACTTAGTATTCTTGCATTTGCATCTCTTCTTTCTGGATGGATCTACGAAATGTCATTTGAATTCGAGTAAATTGGTTCATATTATAAGCAAGGATCAAAAGATTCAAAACTAGGGTTTTCCAAACCAAAAAAAGTTAAATACTTTCACAAAACCCTACCAAGAGTTTCATTTTATTCACACGCGGAAGAACCATGACATAACAAGCATAAACAAAGTCACTCTTTTTCATAATACAACAAGCCTTGATACTAAAAAAGTAGAGATTTTCAGATGGGGACGATGTTGGTAACAGAAACCATAACCATCTCCGCTTCAAGAACTATGGAATCATTCACCAAATATCCGCCTCGTAGATCTCTGATGTAGATTATATTCAAACCCACTTTATACCCCGGTCGAATCGGATACCAAGCTGCAGCTGCGACATCAAATTGCAATCCTTTTAGATATTGACTAAGGTCGACATAATGTTAAATACATTTACATTGTCCTAACATATTAATTTGTTTTTCCTATATATCACTTACAGTATCCTAGTCTGTGGTTGGAGCCTAGCTGATCCCTTAATCTCAGATTAACCGCTCCCCAGGTGGTTGTGGCGACTGCGTTTGGCCTAAAACCTTGAGCTTCAAGGTTAAAAGGGAGATGGGGTGTTCCTGGTCCGACTCCTCTCGGATTAGTCTCTAATCTCCTGATTAATTATAAATTAACAAAAATAATTACTACAGTTAAAAATTAAACATTTACACTTGTGGACTCTGATACCAAATTGGACATTAGTCTATGATATACATGGTTACCAAAAATATGCAATATGTATCATTAGATAAATGACTAACCAGTATCGGTCTCCGACAAGAAAACTTGGTGAGTTATAGAACTTATTTTGCAAAGTGGAGAAACGAAGTAATCTCCAAGTGAAAACGTTGTTCGGAGGGTTTGATACAAACGTGACTCTCTCTTGTTGTTTGACCGGTTTGACAATGAAGATCTCAGCACCAAAAGAACAAGTGTTTTGCACGATGTAACCTTGACTGGGATTGTGGAATGTTGAAAGAGGAATCAATTGTGCAGATCCCCATTGTCTATTTCCTTGGTTGTATCGTTTCGCCGTTTCATCTGCAACCCACGATATCAATTGAACTTACATCGGCCGAAATACATAGTAATTATGCTGTAACGCATTTTACAGCCCCGCTAATGAGCTCTCACATCTGTTCACTTGACATGTGTGGTCCACCACCCAGCCAGTGATAAGTACGTTAATCTGAAGAAGCTCTGAAGATTTGTTTACTAACCATGCAATTATCACATTAGCCAAACCTAGACTAAACCATTGCATTAGAAGTGGAGATAATTGTAACATGCCGTTTTGGTATGGCAATAAACAAGTTTTCAAAGCTTTCCAAAATTAACGTACAGATCGTTCATCAAGTGTACCCATTCCAAATTTCATCCCAGTCAAATGATCGGCAGCTGCTAATATATCTCGTGTTAGGTGATGGATCCCACTGGCGAGTGCATGCATAACATAGATTGACCAAAGGTCCAAAAACGGATGTATCCAAGTGAATCTATTCTATAGTCGAACCAAATAGTGAATCATAACATAGATCTATTGTAAATTAAGAAAATACACATAATGAGAATACATACCACTGACACTCAAGTACTGGCGCTGTCTGGCATTGTAGACAAAGAGTTTGAGATCAACATCGACCTCCCAGCCCGTGGGAAGAGATTCTGTATCTTCAATCCTCACGTAAAGTGATACATGATTGTTTCCTCCATCGTTTTTATTACCAGTCACGTACAAGATCAGCCTCCTGGATTGGTTCATACAGAAAACAAACAATGTATTGTTTTTCTTTTTGAACAACATGCATTACGTGGGTTTTGTCACAACGTGCATTTCATCAAAACTAAACCTATTTATAGAGAGAAAGAACTAACCATTTGTAACCAGAAGCTTCAAAAACAGAGGACTCGTAGGGTTCAAATCTTTCCCTAATCACAGAGAAGCTTCCTATTGTTACTATCTTACTTGATGGTCGCTCGTTTCTCAACACTCTCGTCACTCCTGTCCACCAAAATTTTCACCAGCATTATAAAATGCGTTTCCATTTTTAGAAAGAAAACAAATGGAAACATTCAAACATAGTAGACCGCGTGCATACCCAAATCCGTGTTGAGATTATACTCTGTTTCCAAAACAGAGGGGTCTTTGCTTTCTGTGACCTGTTTTTGTGTTGTTCGTTAAAACCTATGTTTAGTTACATAAATTAAAATTATAAAAGAGAGAGATTCAGACCTGTCGAATGAGGAATTCTGCAGAAGAGAAAGTGATAAAGAGAAAAGCTAAACATGTGACTCTCAGACTCCATGTTCTATTCTCCATTTCTGTGTTAAGACAAGTGTTTAAGGTGGATGAAATTGTGTTTGGCTATGTATTTGGTTAGGGTTTTATTTTATATACAGATAAAATGGATTCCACTACATGCTTGTTATAGCCACGTGCTTGAACAAAGCTGTAACTCAGCCACACGGCTAAGTTCGTGTAATTTGACTTCTATCACAATGCATGGTTTTACTTAGGGTGGTTGAAGACAATTTATAAGCTGGCGGGGCTTGAGATACGCAGAATCATGAAGGTCCATGATTGGTGACGTACCATCCTTGATCTCTCTTGTGATGAGGTGAAAATGGATTCATGATGGGTAGCGGACCTTCCTTAGCGGGTTGATTTTCCATCCAAAATGATCTGGATCATTGATGGATTGTTGGTAAGGATGTTAATATGGATTCAACTTCACAGAGTTATTTTACTCTATGTCAAAATATAAATTTAATTTTTATAACATGAATGTAATTAATCATTGGTATCATTGATTGTTTCCACCACCTTTAATATGCTGTTCCACACACACTGATTCATGGCTTTTTAAGTTTTGATTACATTTTTTTGAATAAATAGGAAGTCTGAACCCGAATGCACATACATCTTTATACGTCGAGATCCAAACTATATTAAGTTAACTTCTTACGTGATCATACCCTTACCAACATAAATCAAATCCAGATCCCTTAGATCTATACTAGGTGATTCAAAAGATCTAACCATTAGGCACACTTTTTGTTGGTAGTTTATTTTCATTGGTTGATCCGGTGAGGGGTCAGAATGGTTTCCTCCGAGTTGTAGGGTTGATCAAAATTTGGGTTACATCAGTAGTAACCGTAATAGCCATTACAAGGAAACAATGAATCGTTGTTAATCAAGTCTCGGAACGAAAAAAAGAACCCACTTAACCGAACCAACTGGATGTATGCTTTTTACTTTAAAATAATTGGAGACCATCTTCACGATATTTCCCAAGTGGACCCAAAGACTTTCAGATTGAACCTGTGAGTCGTTTGTCTGTCTATACAAAATTTGATTGATATGAAAGTAATTCAAATCAATACATGAATATAGTATAAATACTTCGATGATAATGATTTTTTTCCAACCCGATGATAATGATATTACCTTTGAAATTTTGTTCGAACATGAAATTATTTAAGTAATTTTGCTTTAAATGTTCTTCAACTAGATTTTCGGCAATTATTCATTCGAACCTGCTACTCACCACGTACTTCATCTAGATCTTCCGCAAATCCATGCCCATATTGTTTATTAAAAGAAATCGCGGGACTTAGAAAAACATAAAACAGCAATAACCACAATAATCAATTGGTTATTTGATGATTAAATTGTCTTATGTATATTTCAACTAAAACCCTGGAGAAGTTTAATGCCTTCTTCAATTCTCAACCTGTCATTATACATAGGACTTTAAGAGAATCTCCTTTTGTAAAGCCCCAATCACTTTTTCGTTACTAAATTTCAACTTCAACCTAAAAAAACGTGTAGAAATATTTTATTTCATGAGCAGAATTTTATATTAGTAACTAACTCAATAGGTACCCTGAGGCGTCCATCTATATAAATGCAAAGCCTCTCCAAGACCCAAAACCATATCACAGCTAAAATGGATAGTCACAAAAGGAGTTTGGGTTTCATATCTCTCGCTTTTCTCTTCTTCACTTGCTCTTCTACTGAGCTCCTCATTCAACAGGTCACAGAAGGCAGAGGAACAGAGAACAACAGTACTTACAATGTCGAGGCGCATCTTGGTAAGCTTGTTGTTAGAGATCATGTTATTTTTTTTTTTTTTGGATTTTCTTAGTAAAAGACTGAAACTCGTTTCCTGATTTTCTTGGAAACTTTCTTTATTCACAGGAGAGACAAGAGCGTTTAGAGAGGAGCGACCATCAAGTAAGATAGTGACAATAGCAGGCTACTCCGTGATTAAAGGGAGATTCGAACCCTACGAATCCTCGGTTTTTGAAGCGGCTGGTTACAAATGGTAAAAAGAAATCTTGCGTTCTTTTTTTTGTCCATTTAACTCAATTATTAATTAAAATTATTTTTATGACAAAAAAAACAGGAGAATGGTTTTGTACGTGATTGGTAATAAGAACGACGGTGGAGCTGGCCATATATCACTTTACGTGAGGATCGAAGACACTGAATCTCTTCCATATGGTTGGAAAGTCAATGTTGATCTCAAACTCTTCGTCCACAATCCCAAGACCCATAAGTACTTGACGGTCACAGGTATATTTTTCATCATTCATTTTCCAAGGCTTATCCAATGTGCTATATGGATACTATCCATTCCATTTTTTTTTCACATTCTGCTAGCTATATTTTCATCATTCAACAACTTATAAATGTGCTATGGGTATTACGAGATCCATTCCATCTTTCATATTTTGCTAGCTATATCTATTTGGAGAAGTTTGTAGAGATTATTCTATAGACGAGTTGATTGATATTTTCCCCCCTAATTATGGATCGCAGATGGAACCGTGAAGCGATACAACGCTGCAAAAAAGGAGTGGGGATTCGGAAAATTGATCTCCCTTTCAACATTCGAGAACACGAACAATGGGTACATAGTGCAAGACACTTGTTCTTTTGGCGCGGAGATCCTCATTGTTAAACCGACCGAGATACAAGAGAAAGTCACATTCATATCAAACCCTCCAAACAATGTTTTCACTTGGAAGATACTTCGTTTCTCCAGCTTGGAAGATAAATTTTACTATTCTGCCGATTTTCTCGTTGGAGACCGATACTGGTTAGTACTTGATCAGTTGATCTCAAACCATGCAACTGTCATTTGAATTCATGTGGCAAAGTGTAATAAGGAACGTTCTTTTGGTTGATGTATATAATCAGGAGATTAGGCTTTAACCCGAAAGGGGATGGAGATGGACGACCACATGCACTTCCACTCTTCCTATTTGCTCAAGGCTTTAAGGAAAACGCAGTTGCTACAAACACTTGGGGAGCAGTTAACTTGCGGTTGAAGAATCAGCGAAACTCCAACCACAGACAATTATATTGTAAGAAAACTAACCAAAAGAAAGAATAAACAGTGACTGAAATTAATAACTGATATAAATTGTTTTTTGGGGGGATGTGTGCAGCTGCAGCTTGGTACCCGATTCGAAGCGATTATGGTGTGGGAGTGAACAATATAATACTGTTAGCAGATTTAAAGAATCCATCGAATGGGTATTTGGTGAATGATGCCATCATCTTTGAAGCTGAAATGGTTAAGGTCTCTGTGACCAACATCGTTCCCGTTTAGTAATCTCTACTTGTTTGTCATATGATTCAAACAAACTTTTAAATAAAGAGACGTCATGAGGTTGTAATAAGATGAAAGTTGTCGATGCTTATGATGTAATCGTCATTTCTTTTGTCGAATGTGTGTTTTCTGGTTTGTTATATATCAATGAAATGAAGCTCCCTTGGTTTTAAGTATTTTTTTGAAAGACGTTGGGAATGAGTGTTTGGTATATGGACAAAATCAACCTACGCTAAGATATTAATAAGTTTTTTATTTGGTACATACTTTCACTTTCTTAGAGCTGAAGTTCAACAGAAGCTAAAATGAACCAAAGATTGAGTATATGTTTGAAGAAAAGCAAGCATATATTTGACAAGAATTTTAAAATGTTAACATGACCATGAAAACAAAACTAGGTTTCTAACGAACCTAGAACATCTCCAACTAAATCGCTATGCTTATATATGCGTAACATAAGAAACAATTATTATATAGATAAAAAAGAAATATAGAGGTAGGTTGGAGATGACATTACTCTTTACAAAAATAAGTACTAACCTTTTTTTTTGTGCAGTACAAAAATAAGTCCTAACTAAATCGTTATACTTGTACTTTTCTCTTTTTATTATTGTCGGAGTCTCTACATTTTGGATCAACTCAGGAGTAAGGTATATAGACGAAAAACATAACAAAGAGGTATACGCAATCATTGCAATGTTTTTATAATCCTAATTAAGAAGCAAAATTTGCAAAGACCAAAGAGACAAAGAGAGACACTACAGCTGCCGCCACAGTAGGAAGAGAAGCCGCGTGGCTAGGAGATGGACCAGGAACTCCGGCTGCAGGAATGGTAGTCGAGGGAGGAGAAGAGGAGGAAACCGGTGGATCAGTGAGTGGTGTGGAGGAGACGGTGTTAATGACGTTGAGGTCAAGTTTCTGATCGGCCATACAATGGCCGGGAACGCCGCAGAAGAAGAAATGATGGACGTGGTTGGTGAGTGTGACTGAGTCATTACCGGTGGTGAAGGTGGAGATTGGGTTTGAGTTGTTGCAGCTTCTGTACATTGCATGCGTCACTCTCATCAATTTGTGGAATTGTGGGTTGTATTCAAACACTGTCGAAATCAAATAATTGTCAGATCAGTTCTAAACTTAATATTCATACTTTGATCAAATTTGAAAAAAAAAATGAAATAAGTTAGGAGTGCTGAACTATTATATTTTAGAATCAAGATCTGTTCATCTTAATCATGTCGTGCCTAGAGTATTGGCCTAAGGCAAAAATTAGTTCATTTTAATTTAGAGAAAAATATAAATAGTAACTTTTAAATATAAATCCCAGTTTAAACAAAAAGAAAACTTTTAAAAATAAAAAAGTAAATCAAAATAATTGCTATTTAATTGTTTTGGAGTTAGATTATTATAGGAAAGAAAAACTATATATACAAACTTTTATGGCAAAGGTTATATTTGTTTAGTAAAGACATTTTATATATACATATGTATATAAATTCTATACGAAAAACAAGTTTTCACATCAAAAAGATGCTTAGTGTTCACAATAATAAATAAAAATAGAGATGAATGTTTGAAATTGAATTATTACAAGAATACATTGTTTTCACTTTTCAGTAACTATACTAGCATTTTGCTTAAGAATATCAGTAAATATGGGGACCTAAAATTTAAAAATATGAGAGGGGCACGAGGCCAATGCCTCAAAACTTATATCATAGGCATGTAAAGACTATAGTTAATGTGGTCAGAAATTGTGGTACTCACAGACAGTATCACCAATGTGGAAAGTTTTGGTAGATGCCCATAGCTTATAGTCTACGTTGGCTATGGTTGTCCAGCCAGCTGAGTCGCCAACTTTGTACACCGCCGCTTCACTCAGCAGCCCTAACGTCACCACCATACATGCCAAAGCCACCACTATCTTCGCCGCCATTCTCTCACTCTTCTTCTTCGATATATCTGGTGGAGATCCCCGGTATGTGTATATATATGAAACTAAATGGTGTGCATAAAACCCACGCAAGTGGGCTGGTGGTAGGCGAACGTCCAGCTGAGGGGTCCAGCACCCTAATACTCTGGCTTCGATCCTTCCCGGCTGCAAACACTTTCGTGGGCCACCTGCTTTGTGGAGTTACCGTCCACTTGTACCCGGGTTGCAGGCCTCCAGGGGACTAGTCGGTTGGCAGTCGGAAAAACACGTGCGGATTACGGGCCCTCGGGCAAACGGAAACCACGTGTGGATTACGGGTCGCCGGATATCCCTGGTTTAAAAAAAAATAAAAAATAAAAAATAAATGGTGTGCATATGTATGAAGAGGCCACTATTATTTTGGTTAGTTGGCTAATTTGGAGAAGGGAAATTGGGCCTAATATACATGAAAAAAGTCATAATATGCAGAATAGCTATTATACTTAACAGATCGCTACATTCCGTCTTAAATACATAATAATATTGTAATAACCTTCGACGCAACCGGCTTCACCTGCTCTAATAAAAAAATTATTTTATTAAACTACCAAAGGTAAATCGTGTCCGTAAGAGGTTCACAAATTACAATATCTCCTTTTATTCTTTGTGGTAACTTCTTAGCAGACCAAGCGACTTCTCACCCGATCTCTTCCACTTCCGACCTCCTCCACGATGCAACCGGCTTCAGGAAGCTTTGTCGGAAACAAAATGGGGAGGCTTCTCCGATTCCAAAGCGACAGTCGTGAAGATGCTATAATATGTACATATTTGGTTTGAAGTAAACTCATGTCTCGTTTTGGAGAAGATGAACAGTTATTTTATTATGTTCTATTCCACATAGAATAGAAATGTAAAACAATATGTATTTTTATACGATAAATTCTATTCCATTTGACGGTTACTTAAAGTGTACTATTTTGTTTAGAAATATATTTCATATTTAGATTTAGGGTTTACTTTTGGATTAGGGTTTACATTTAGATTATGATTTATAGTTATTAGAATTTAAGGTTTAGTGTTTATAAGATGAAGAAGTATGGTTGAAATCAATTTTAACTTCTTTAATGCAATCAGAAGCATTTCATAATTTCACGGTTTGTACTATGTTATTTACTATGTTCCATTCTATTTGGAATATTACGATATTATAGTATACTATCTCAATCGCTGTTAATACTGTTGATCAAATGGATTTGGGTTTTACTTTTTCTAAATTAGGGTATAGTGTTCCTACATTCTATATTGTTTTGATTTAACTTTCATTTTTTACTATTAACTCTTTTAATTGTACTATTTCAAGCTTTTCATGTGCAATAATACAATATTATAGTATACTCTCTCAATTACTATTTGTGTAGTTGTAATAGTACCATTTGGGTTTACTTTTCTCAAATTAGGGTATAGTGTTTCCACATTTTATAATGTTATGACATAGTATGTGTTTCAGATGAACTGTTTAAATTTTAACATTGTGATTGTCATTTACTAGTTAGAGAATAGTTTCTACTATTTCATATGAAATAATGTTGATGCTATTCCACTTGAAATGACATTTGAAGTGACATTTGTAATGATACTATTTTATTTAGTTTACTTTAGATGGAAACCCATACAAACAGTATAAAATCGTTATCTTCAACTCACCGTTATGTACACTTACCATTGTTCTCCACTCCTATGTATGCATATTTATTTCCTCGTGTGTTGAAAGAGTAGTGTTACAGACTCTCTAAGTTACATGAGTGTTACCATGCGATACAAAACCACCACATTATTTGTTTTATAATACGTAACCGGCAACCGTTTACGTTAAGGGACATAACCGGATAAAAAGAAGGCAAAAAACCTGATAATAAATTATGTCAAAATCATTGTTAGTTACCAAATTTAACTCTGAAAAATGACTATATGGCCAATAAGCCCTTTGGAGAAAGGGTGTCTAAAAAGCAAATACCAAGAAAGATTTTTTACTTGTTTATCTTTTATTGGTGTTGGACTTGGTCTCTTATACTGACTTGATATATCGGAAGACTATATAGCTGGCCCTGAGATTCTAGGATCTATAGATGAATCAAAAAGAAATTCAATAATCTGGAGACCGTTTTTTTTTAAAATAATTTTAAAAGTTTATTTTCATGCAATTTTTTTTCAAAAATTTTGAAAGTTTGAGTCTAATATTTCGTTAGGTTTGGCTCATGAATGTAATTAATCATTGGTGTTATTGATTGTTTCCACCACCTTTAATATGCTGTTCCACACACACTGATTCATGGCTTTTTAAGTTTTGATTACATTTTTTTGAATAAATAGGAAGTCTGAACCCGAATGCACATACATCTTTATACGTCGAGATCCAAACTATATTAAGTTTACTTCTTACGTGATCATACCCTTTCCAACATAAATCAAATCCAGATCCCTTAGATCTATACTAGGTGATTCAAAAGATCTAACCATTAGGCACACTTTTTGGTGGTAGTTTATTTTCATTGGTTGATCCGGTGAGGGGTCAGAATGGTTTCCTCCGAGTTGTAGGGTTGATCAAAATTTGGGTTACATCAGTAGTAACCGTAATAGCCATTACAAGGAAACAATGAATCGTTGTTAATCAAGTCTCGGAACGAAAAAAAGAACCCACCTAACCGAACCAACTAGATGTATGCTTTTTACTTTAAAATAATGGAAAAAATGATTGCTGGCTACACGAAGTATCGGCCGTCACATAGCTAATTATGCAAACTAAATTAATGTATACTTAATTACACGAACTATATGTAATGCGTGACAACATCCCTCAACTTAATGATGTTATGTAGTTAACATCACAAGTTTAATTTCATGCATCCAAAAACTGATGTAGATGTGTGAGACCGTTTAAATATTTTGTTTCATCAATTAAAATATAATCAATTTGATCGTAAATTTACTAAAATTGGATTTTAATCCGCCTTTTAGAAACACAAGAATATTTTTAACAAAATTTAATTTAAAATCAATATTATTTTATAAGTAGTGTTTAACCTTTTCATTTAATGTATTTGAAAACTATAAAATTATAATATTTTATTTATATAAAATATGAAAGTTATATAAGATTATTTAATTTTTTTCAATTATCTAATCTGTTTTTTATCTAATCTGTTTTGTTATTATATTTTAATAATAGTTCTGTAATTCATTTGATTAGTATGTGATATATACTTATTTGATAATTATTTATAAAACTTATTTGATATCTATTTATATATTGACTCTAAAATTTTATTTTTTGATGTAAAATTAATTAAATTAATGAATTATTTTATTTCTATTTTTCATAAAAAAATTTCATTCATAAACTTAGCAAAAATTTAATATTAGATTTGTATTATTAGATTACTTTTATTCTTAACAGTATATAATTAATAACTATATACACGAGATAATATTTGGTTTATGGTTTAAGTTGACATCAAATGAGTTTAAAGAAAATAAAATATCAGATTGAGATCGAATAAATTTTATAATTAAAATTATAATATCTTATATGACTTTCAAATTTAATATAAATATAAATAATATAATTATATAGTCATCAAATACGCTAAATAAAAATGCTAAAATTCTACTTATCAAATAATATTAAAACATATTGATTTTGTAAATTAAATTTTGTTAAAAATATTCTTACGCTTTTATAACACAGATTAAAATCCAATTTAATTAGATTAATGTCAGATTGGTTATATTATAATTGATGAAATAAGATATTTAAACGATCTCTGATATCTAAATCAATTTTTGAATGAATGAAATTAAACTTGTGATGTTAACTACATAACATCATTAAGTTGAGAGATGTTATCATGCATACATATATTTCGTGTAGCTAGATATATATTAATTTAGTTTGTATGATTGGCGATGTGATGGTTGATACTTAGTACAGCTAGCAATCATTTTTTCTAAAATAATTGGAGACCATCTTCGCGATATTTCCCAAGTGGACCCAAAGACTTTCATATTGAACCTGTGAGTCGTTTGTCTGTCTATACAAAATTTGATTGATATGAAAGTAATTCAAATCAATACATGAATATAGTATAAATACTTCGATGATAATGATTTTTTTCCAACACGATGATATGATATTACCTTTGAAATTTTGTTCGAACATGAAATTATTTAAGTAATTTTGCTTTAAATGTTCTTCAACTAGATTTTCGGCAATTATTCATTCGAACCTGCCACTCACCACGTACTTCATCTAGATCTTCCACAAATCCATGCCCATATTGTTTATTAAAAGAAATCGCGGGACTTAGAAAAACATAAAACAGCAATAACCACAATAATCAATTGGTTATTTGATGATTAAATTGTCTTATGTATATTTCAACTAAAACCCTGGAGAAGTTTAATGCCTTCTTCAATTCTCAACCTGTCATTATACATAGGACTTTAAGAGAATCTCCTTTTGTAAAGCCCCAATCACTTTTTCGTTACTAAATTTCAACTTCAACCTAAAAAAAACGTGTAGAAATATTTTATTTCATGAGCAGAATTTTATATTAGTAACTAACTCAATAGGTACCCTGAGGCGTCCATCTATATAAATGCAAAGCCTCTCCAAGACCCAAAACCATATCACAGCTAAAATGGATAGTCACAAAAGGAGTTTGGGTTTCATATCTCTCGCTTTTCTCTTCTTCACTTGCTCTTCTACTGAGCTCCTCATTCAACAGGTCACAGAAGGCAGAGGAATAGAGAACAACAGTACTTACAATGTCGAAGCGCATCTTGGTAAGCTTGTTGTTAGAGATCATTTTTCCTTTTTGGATTTTCTTGGTAAAAGACAGAAACCCGTTTCTTAATTTTCTTGGAAACTTTCTTTATTCACAGGAGAGACGAGAGCGTTTAGAGAGGAGCGACCATCAAGTAAGATAGTGACAATAGCAGGCTACTCCGTGATTAAAGGGAGATTTGAACCCTACGAATCCTCGGTTTTTGAAGCTGCTGGTTACAAATGGTAAAAAGAAATCTTACGTTCTTTTTGTTGTTTCTATAACACAATCATTAATCAAAATTATTTTTATGACAATAAAGGAGATTAATTTTGTACGTGATTGGTAATAAGAACGACGGTGGAGCTGGCCATATATCACTTTACGCGAGGATCGAAGACACTGAATCTCTTCCCTATGGTTGGGAAGTCAATGTTGATCTCAAACTCTTTGTCCACAATCCCAAGACCCATAAGTACTTGACTGTCACAGGTATATTTTCATCAGTTCATTTTCAGACTTATACAATGTGCTATATGGACACTACTAGATCCATTCCATTTTTCACATTCTGCTAGCTATATTTTCATGATTCATCTTCCACAACTTATAAATGTGTTGTAGATACTACTAGATCCATTCCATTTTTCATATTTTGCTAGCTACATCTATTTGGAGAAGTTTGTAGAGATTATTCTATAGACGAGTTGATTGATATTCCCCCCCCCCCCTAATTATGGATCGCAGATGGAACCGTGAAGCGATACAACGCTGCAAAAAAGGAGTTGGGATTCGGAAAATTGATCTCCCTTTCAACATTCGAGAACACGAACAATGGGTACATAGTGCAAGACACTTGTTCTTTTGGCGCGGAGATCCTCATTGTTAAACCGGCCGAGATACAAGAGAAGGTCACATTCATATCAAACCCTCCAAACAATGTTTTCACTTGGAAGATACTTCGTTTCTCCAGCTTGGAAGATAAATTTTACTATTCTGCCGATTTTCTCGTTGGAGACCGATACTGGTTAGTACTTGATCTCAAACCAAGCAACTGTCATTTGAATTCATGTGGCAAAGTGTAATAATGAACGTTCTTTTGGTTGATGTATATAATCAGGAGATTAGGCTTTAACCCGAAAGGGGATGGAGATGGACGACCACATGCACTTCCACTCTTCCTATTTGCTCAAGGCTTTAAGGAAAACGCAGTTGCTACAAACACTTGGGGAGCAGTTAACTTGCGGTTGAAGAATCAGCGAAACTCCAACCACAGACAATTATATTGTAAGAAAACTAACCAAAAGAAAGAATAAACAGTGACTGAAATTAATAACTGATATAAATTGTTTTTTGGGGGGATGTGTGCAGCTGCAGCTTGGTACCCGATTCGAAGCGATTATGGTGTGGGAGTGAACAATATAATACTGTTAGCAGATTTAAAGAATCCATCGAATGGGTATTTGGTGAATGATGCCATCATCTTTGAAGCTGAAATGGTTAAGGTCTCTGTGACCAACATCGTTCCCGTTTAGTAATCTCTACTTGTTTGTCATATGATTCAAACAACCTTTTAAATAAAGAGACGTCTGATGAGGTTGTAATAAGATGAAAGTTGTCGATGCTTATGATGTAATCGTCATTTCTTTTGTCGAATGTGTGTTTTCTGGTTTGTTATATATCAATGAAATGAAGTTCCCTTGGTTTTAAGTATTTTTTTGAAAGACGTTGGGAATGAGTGTTTGGTATATGGACAAAATCAACCTACGCTAAGATATTAATAAGTTTTTAATTTGGTACATACTTTCACTTTCTTAGAGCTGAAGTTCAACAGAAGCTAAAATGAACCAAAGATTGAGTATATGTTTGAAGAAAAGCAAGCATATATTTGACAAAAAATTTAAAATGTTAACATGACCATGAAAACAAAACTAGGTTTCTAACGAACCTAGAACATCTCCAACAAATCGCTATGCTTATATATGCGTAACATAAGAAACAATGATTATATAGATAAAAAAGAAATATAGAGGTAGGTTGGAGATGACATTAATCTTTACAAAAATAAGTACTAACCTTTTTTTTGTGCAGTACAAAAATAAGTCCTAAGTAAATCGTTATACTTGTACTTTTCTCTTTTTATTATTGTCGGAGTCTCTACATTTTGGATCAACTCAGGAGTAAGGTATATAGACGAAAAACATAACAAAGAGGTATACGCAATCATTGCAATGTTTTTATAATCCTAATTAAGAAGCAAAATTTGCAAAGACCAAAGAGACAAAGAGAGACACTACAGCTGCCGCCACAGTAGGAAGAGAAGCCGCGTGGCTAGGAGATGGACCAGGAAATCCGGCTGCAGGAATGGTAGTCGAGGGAGGAGAAGAGGAGGAAACCGGTGGATCAGTGAGTGGTGTGGAGGAGACGGTGTTAATGACGTTGAGGTCAAGTTTCTGACCGGCCATACAATGGCCGGGAACGCCGCAGAAGAAGAAATGATGGCCGTGGTTGGTGAGTGTGACTGAGTCATTACCGGTGGTGAAGGTGGAGATTGGGTTTGAGTTGTTGCAGCTTCTGTACATTGCATGCGTCACTCTCATCACGTTGTGGAATTGTGGGTTGTATTCAAACACTGTCGAAATCAAATAATTGTCCGATCAGTTCTAAACTTAATAATCATTCATACTATGATCAAATTTGAAAAAAAAATGAAACAAGTTAGGAGTGCTGAACTATTATATTTTAGAATCAAGATCTGTTCATCTTAATCATGTCGTGCCTTGAGTATTGGCCTAAGGCAAAAATTAGTTCATTTTAATTTAGAGAATAATATAAATAGTAACTTTTTAATATAAATCCCAGTTTAAACAAAAATAAAACTTTTTAAAATAAAAAAGTAAATCAAAATAATTGCTATTTAATTGTTTTGGAGTTAGATTATTATAGGAAAGAAAAACTATATATACAAACTTTTAATGGCAAAGGTTATATTTGTTTAGTAAAGACATATTATATATACATATGTATATAAATTCTATACGCAAAAGAAGTTTTCACATCAAAAAGATGCTCAGTGTTCACAATAATAAATAAAAATAGAGATGAATGTTTGAAATTGAATTATTACAAGAATACATTGTTTTCAGTAACTATACTAGCATTTTGCTTAAGAATATCAGTAAATATGGGGCCCTAAAATTTAAAAATATGAGAGGGGCACGAGGCCAATGCTCAAAACTTATATCATAGGCATGTAAAGACTATAGTTAATGTGGTCAGAAAATTGTGGTACTCACAGACAGTATCACCAATGTGGAAAGTTTTGGTAGAGGCCCATAGCTTATAGTCTACGTTGGCTATGGTTGTCCAGCCAGCTGAGTCGCCAACTTTGTACACCGCCGCTTCACTCAGCAGTCCTAACGTCACCACCATACATGCCAAAGCCACCACTGTCTTCGCCGGCATTCTCTCACTCTTCTTCTTCGATATATCTGGTCGAGATCCCCGGTATGTGTATATATATGAAACTAAGTGGTGTGCATATGTATGAAGAGGCCATTATTATTTTGGTTAGTTGGCTAATTTGGAGAAAGGGTGTCTAAAAAGCAAATACCGACAAAGATTTTTTACTTGATTATCTTTTATTGGTGTTGGACTTGGTCTTTTATACTGACTTGATATATCGGAAGACTATATACCTGGCCCTGAAATTCTGGGATCTATAGATGAATTAAGAAGAAATTTAATAATTTGGAGGTCAATTTTTTTTAAAAAAAAAAAATTGGAAGCTTATTTTCATGCAATTTTTTTTTCAAAAATTTCGAAGGCTTGAATCTAATGTTTCATTAGGCTTGACTTATTGCCTTAGAAGTTAAATGTATTATTTTTGGGCCAACTAGTTTTGTACTCTTAAAAAAAATAGTTTTGTAGTCTTACATAGTAAATCGTCAATGCACCCATTACCAGATTATTGGAAATTGTAAAACTTAGGAATCTTGATATTTTATAAGATCATGAACAACCAACGATTTTGATCATCTGAACGGTTCAGTATTAATCTGACTCGAAATTAATATTTATACCAGAATTTGTTATAGATGAATGATTTAGAAGAACCATCTTCCTGAAGTGTTATTAGGAACTTTAGATCAATAATAAGTTGGGTTCTGATCTGATGTATAAATTCATTTACTATTAATTGATTTTGACTTGAAAATTAAAAAGAATATTAGTCTCTTGACAAAACAAATTAAAGAATCAAACAAAACACACACACTGTACAAACATAACCATAAAAAATATTTTTGTATAAGTTGTAAAGTAAGTGTTCACATGGTATGTTAAAGTTTGGAAGGCTTGTAAGGAAAGAATGTTGAGTTGGTTGGTATGTTAATTTTGAATCATATTCTAATATTTCTACTTGGCAGTTACTCTTCCTCCTACATCTTGGTAACCAGATTTCTTTACTAATCTAAATTACAATTTTATGCTAAAATGGTTTTCTTTATCAGTTTTTATAGCACTGTCTCTAGCAATTCAATCACACTACAGCATTCATGAGAATTCAAAAAGAAATCTGTACCTGACACATAATATAGTAATGTCCACACTATGCCCATAACAAGCCCAATTTCTACTCACTAACATAAACTACATCTTCACTTTTGGGGAAAATGCTTTGTAGAAATTAAACAATAGAAACTTTGGACTTTGAAAATATACATTGTCACTCTCTTGAAAACAAAAACAGAACATAATAACTTGTTGGGTGAGACATTAAGTACTTTACCTATACACAAAACTCATTTTGAAGTAACGACATTAAGTAGAGTATATAAAAACCGTGTTTTCTTGCATCTATTTGGTGTTTCTCTCGCTTCTAGTTTGGTTTAGAGCCGTGTTGAAGGGTCAAAGCCGTTAGATTTACCATTACTCTTCTTGCCATTTACATCACCACTCGCGAACACTTGATCATCGTGATGATCATCCATGAACCTAGCCCAGTACCAGTGCTTCTTCCACACTCTCTCAGTCATCTCCTCGATAGGAATGTTCTTGGTCTCAGGAAGGAGGAACATCACAAACACAGACATGACCAAGACCCACGAAGAAAAGAAGAGGAATATCCCGAACTTGAAATGACACAGCATCGAGAGGAAAGCCTGAGCGATGATGAAAGTGAAGAGGAGGTTGACGCAGACCGTCACACTCTGTCCAGCAGAACGTGTCTCAAGAGGGAAAGTCTCACTAGGGATTAGCCACCCGAGTGGTCCCCAAGACCAGGCGAAAGCAGCTACGTACGTGCAGATCAACACCACGACTAGAATCGCAAACGCTTTGGAGAGGTTTTGAGAGTGGTCCGTGACTTTGATCCCGAGTATAATGGCGATTACGACTTGAGAGAAGAACATTTGGACACCAGCTTCGAGGAGAAGAACTCGGCGACCGACTTTGTCGACGGAATAGATTGAGACTACAGTGGAGAGCACGTTGACTGCACCCGTGACCACAGCAGAGTAGAGAGCGGCGTCATTACCAAACCCTAGAGTGCTGAAGAGAACAGGAGCGTAGAACATGATGGCGTTGATTCCAGTGCATTGTTGGAAGATCTGCAGTGTTGCGTAATCATCACGTAACAACGGGTTAGCATAAACTAGCAAGAACTGATTTGTTCGGTTTAGTTTGGAAAGCTTTTGAAAATATTTTGGCTAGTTCGATTGAGAAAAAAAAACCAAATAAATCCAAAATTAACCGAAATAACTGAGTCAAACTAAACAATTTAACCGAAATAATTAAATTTAACCAAACTGGAATCTAGCGGAAACACAAAATTCGGCTATTTTGAAAATAATTAAAAACAGAAAAAAAAACAGAACCGAACCAAATTCTTTTCAGTTTATTTCGGTAGGACTATGGCCGAACCAAACTAACCGAACCCAACCCGCATAAACCGAAACCGTGGGGCTACTAAGCAAAACACTCGAGAGAGGAGATGACGTTTCAGATTACTGACCTGCAAAGCTACAGCGATGACGAGCTGAGGCCTATTCCTACGTTGAAGAAGGTTTCTAAAAGGGTGTTTGACTTCTTTAGCAAGGCGGCTAGCTTCAAGAAGATCAGCAAACTCTGGCTCTACATTATCAGTACCTCGAATCTTACGAAGAACGGCTTTGCCTTCATCAAGACGACCTCTTTCGACGAGACTGTTCGGCGTCTCCGTCACCAACAAAGCTCCCACCGTCAGTAGAAGCGCCGGGACACCGGCCAAACCTAAGGACAGCCTCCATCCCCATCCTCCCTTGATCCTGCAAGAAAAAAAAACATTTATTTAGTGGACCCGTATTTAACTCCAGTATGGAACTAAGTAGATAGATAACTAAAGCCCATTAAGTCGTAGCGCATTAAAGGTCAAACGCAGTAGAAAAATATATTAGGGCATGACGTAAAAAATGAGATACGACTAGATACCGTGTACTATAAGATAAGACGTAGTCACGTAGGCATGTGGATAGTATTTGCTGAAATCACGGAAGACTTAATATCTACTTTGAAAAACAAAGCTAAAGTGCTTTTGTGATGGTAGTTGAATATTAACAACCAAAATTTGACAACAAGGATAAAGAAATTTTTGAAATAGAATAGAAAGTCTATGTAAAAATCGTTAGCACCATATATTTATTTGAAGTTTTATTAATTTTTAGCTTATTTTCACACATTTTAGTCTTACTTTATCATAATAAAGAAAAAAAAGAGGATCTAAGTATAGATATATCTGAAATAGATTTAAAACGTTAAATGCTTTTCTGATGGTAGTTGAACATTGACAACAAAAAGTTTGACATCTTTGGAATACTTTAGAAAGTATATGTTAAATCATTATTACCATATATCTAATTTTTATAAACTTTAAGCTTACTCATTTTAGTCTAACTTTATCATATTTTTTTCTTTAAAAAAAATAAGAAGAGGATATAAGGATAGAGATATTTACTTGGCGGTACCATAGTTGACAAGATTAGCGAAGAGGATTCCAATAGTGACGTTAAGTTGAAACAGAATATTAAGACCACCACGGATCTTAGTAGGTGCAATCTCCGACAAGAACAAGGGCACGGCTTGATTAGCGAACCCAACTCCACAACCAAGCAATATACGTCCTGCAATAAGCATGGCTAGGTTATGAGCCGCGGCGTTGAGAATCACACCGATGATGAAGAACACGCCGGCTATGAGCATGGTTGGTCTTCGTCCTAACGTTCTCGTCGTGTATGAAGCAAAGAACGTTGCGGTTAGACCAGCTAAGTAAAGAGATGATGTGAAGAGTTGTAGTCCTTGGTTGTCGTATTTGCAGTAGTTACTGTCTTTGTCGGCTCCGGCTTCTACTTTCCGGTAAACCACCGGAAAAAACTTCTTCAGAAAGTCCGGCATGGATGTCACTCCGCCTACATAATCATATTGATGTTGGAAAATAATTTATTATTGGTTGCTATTATTTACCGTTTAACCTCATTTAGATATTGTAAGATAGTCATGAATCATGATGTTTTATGTGTGTGCATGAATTGTAAACGATAAAATTATAATTAGTTATTCTAAAACAAACAAAAAAACTAAAACCTGTGACACTAGTTTTGTCACTAGTAAAACACGGACGATCTAGATCTAGGGGCAGGAAGATCACTAGTTGCCAAACTTTTGAAAGCTATGATTTCACTAATTAATTAACATTAACTGAACTAGTTATAATGAAACTTCATTTTAATAAATTACTTTCTACAAATTGTCTATATTTTAGGTGAATTCTTCCTCTCAATGAAGTTGTATATGGTAGGTGAGAACACAACCAAGTCCTATTAAGAATCATTACTTGAGAAATCTTGCACTAACAAAAACATAGGTATCCTTATAATCAAATTTTCTACTTCTTTTGATTAGAAACTATCTTGGAATATTCATACCGGAGACACCAACGTCGTAGCCGAACATGAGACCACCAGTAGCAGCCATGATGCAAGAGATGATGACTATTGGAGTTATCTTAGCCTCAAACTCCACTCCGTTTGCCGGAGCCGTTGCAAATCCTCCTCCGGCCATAGTTAAGATCTTTTCAGAAACTAAATTTTAAAAGTTATTGTCCCTAACGAGTTAAAAAGGAACACTTAGTTAATGAGACCATTGGGGTGTTTACTTCTTTATATAGAAGAATAGGCAGTGCAGCACAAAGAGAAACCGTTTGCGGCCAACGGGATGCTTACACGTCTCTTTGTATGTTCACATGCTCCTGAGTCATCAAGTCATTGGTCAACAAACGTTACTTCTGCTTTATGTGGCGCCTTAGTTGAATATACAATATGCATACCGTCACCAGTCATAAGTCTTCTCTTTCTTGTTATTATATCATCCTCGAATATTATATTTGTTGCTATGTTTATACTGCATGATTCTCCTCTCTTATTAGAGAGATTGTTACAATTCTTTATATATATGTCAGTCTCAACGCGCTGTGAAAATCTTGCTACCGTATCAAATTAAATATCTCATACCTTTTTAGAATATGAACGATCCGTTAACATCGTGTGTAGGTCATACCAATTTGCTGTCATGTAGCCTGTGATTAGCTTCTTAAAAATCACTGTCACATTTGTACAATTTATAATATGTTGCATATGGTGTTTAAAGCCAACGAGACCGATCCAAATGGCGAAGTTCTAAAACATTTTAGATCCAAATGACTACTTAACTGGTAACAAACGATCTTCCAAGATCAAGGAGGAGTGGGAAAGTATGTTGGGCTCCCTGAACATTTTGGAAGAAGAAAGAGGGATTTATTTACCTCGATTGTTGATAGGATAAGGCAACGAGCTTCGAACTGGTCTACTCGCTTCCTCTCAAAGGCTGGAAAGCTCACTATGCTTAAGGCCGTCCTCACTGCCATTCCAACCTACACGATGTCGTGCTTCCAGCTCCCAGTTAATCTCTGCAAAAGGATTCAGTCAGCTCTCACCAGGTTCTGGTGGGATGACTTTACAGATAAAAGAAAAATGAGCTGGGTAGCATGGTCAAAGCTAACAAAACCTAAAGCACAAAGAGGCCTAGGCCTTCGCGACATTCAGATTTTTAATCAAGCTCTCCTAACTAAACTTGCGTGGCGCATCCTAACTAATCCTACCTGTCTTCTAGCTCGTGTCCTTAAAGGGAAATATTGCCATAAAAAGAGCTTTTTGGATGCAACCTTACCTGCTGGATGTTCCCACGGGTGGCGCAGTATCCTCCATGGCTGCGACCTCCTGAAAGAGAACCTAGGAAGGATGATTGGAAATGGTCAGACTACGAGGGTATGGAAAGACCCTTGGATCAGTCTTGACTCTAATTTAAAACCCTTTGGTCCAGTTCACGAATCGGTAATAGACCTACGAGTCTCTGATCTTATTACATCTGATCTTCAATGGAACAAAAAGAGAATTGAGGAAGTCTTACCAGCTTTCTCGAAACAAATCCAACACCTGAAGCCTAGTTCTGTAGGAGCGGAGGATGCATACGTGTGGCAACCTCTACAGTCAGGGATCTACTCCACTAAGTCAGGATATAATGCCAAAGCCTCAGGCTCAGACGACCTCAACGATACCCCTGCTCCCCAAAGCCAAGACCTAGATTTCAATTGGGTAAAAGACGTGTGGTCAGGAAAGTTTCCACCAAAGTTAAGAGTTTTTATCTGGTCTAGCATCTCAAATGCACTACCTCTAGGAGAAAACTTACGTCGAAGAGGAGTCATAGAGGAAATCCTTTGCCCACGATGCAAGGAACCCGAAACAGCTCTACATGCCTTAATCCTCTGCCCTTTTGCAATAGAAGTCTGGAGAAAAGTCCCCCTATCAACTCCTTTCTCTGTTCCGGATGATGCGTCTCTCAAAGGGGTTGTGGCGATGTCAAGATCGCTCAAATGTCTCCCTCCGACGGGCATAAAGCACAATATCCTCCCTTGGGTGTGCTGGATGCTCTGGACTGCCCGCAACCGCCTCATCTTCGAAGACAAGACGACCCTACCAATGGATCTCGCAACGAGAGCCTTATCAGCGGCTAGGGAGTGGGATTTAGCACAGACCAAGATAGCTCCCCCCAGCGAGAAGCAAACCCCCCATCGAAGCCAGCGACAACCGCCGATCATCTCGCCCTCGATGGCTACCTGTAACACCGACGCCGCCTGGGATTCATCCACCGGAAGAGCTGGATTGGCGTGGACCCTGAAGTTCTCCCAACCGACTAACAAGGAATCAGGAACGCAGACCGCGGAATGCGTTGCCTCGCCCCTCGTAGCGAAAGCTCTAGCTCTCCGCCTAGGGCTCCAAATCGCAGCATCGAAAGGAATCTCAAACATCACCTTTCTCACCGACTGCTCAACGCTCACCAGAGCAATTTCTAGCAAATCTCAGATCAAAGAGATCTATGGTATCCTCAAGGATATCGATCAAATCTCTTCCTCCTTTGATTCGATTAGCTTCCTTCACATCTCTCGTTCTCTGAACAAAGATGTCGATTGTTTAGCAAAGCAGACCCTTAGGGCCTTTCCTTTATCGTTGTCTACTTGTAACCCCCTGTTGGGCTAGCCCGTTTAGGGTCCGAACCTCTCTTTTCCTTTTAATCTAAAATCGTTGCACAAAAAAAAAAAAAAAACGATCTTCCAAGAAAGTAGGCTGAGACAACTCCAACCCACCAAACTTTCTTAATAATATGGATCCAAATCTTAAAGTCTATGTAAATATAAACACATATTTGATCACTACTCCATTCAATTGTTGTTAAACACGATTATGGAATCAAATATGTGATATGAATCTAAATTTGTTTTTTTTATCTTCCTATTGGCTTTTAAGTTGCTGTTACGTTATTTGTGTATATCTTCTTAACTGTCACTTTGTATTTTATGGGTCCATATCTTTAAAAGCCAACAACTATATTTGATCAATGCTAACAAATACATTAAGGTATGAATCTTCATTAGTTTGTAATGGCTTTTTGTCACGGGATTCTGTTTTTCTTGACTGATATCAGTAATCGACTTATTTAAGGTATATCAACACATGCAAATTCAAATTGAATATTAGTTGTGTATAAGTTATTGTTGAAATACGATACCACGGATATCATGTGTTCAGACGTGCAAATAATCTATATCCACTTGACATACATGTAAAACTAATTACGTAACAAAAATATTTCCTGTAAGGACCAAAAATGTGTTTTACTTCTCAAACATCATTATCCTGTTAAGAGTTGTAGTCAACGATTCTTAACTTGACATATATCAAAGGAAAGGATAATAAAACGTGTCGCTGATTTTATTAAAAGATAGAAAATAATATGCTAACAATGAATATGCATGTATACGTCTTATAATTATCCTTTAGATAACAATGTATATATTAACAAAAAATATCTGTAACGTCTTATTATTATCCTGAACAACAAAAAATATGAAATGCAATTAATGGTGTATCCTGTACGATTCATTGAGACTAACGGTCAACTTAAGCTCCGTCAAAAGAATTTGATATTACAGGAAAAAACAAACACAATCTTATAAAAGTCTTTGTGGCAAAAAAAAAAAAAGTCTTTGTGGCATAAATTTCAAAAAGGCATAACAAGTACTCTAAGACCAACCAAGTGACTATGAAAATTCAAAAGGCCAAAAAGCTTATCTCACGAGTCACTTAAGTCAATGCAAAATTAGAAGATATGTCTAAGGGAAGGATAAAAACCAAAAAAAAGAAAAATAGAGAAACAAGTGAGAACACAAACATACAAAAAAGATTGGGTTTCTCTTCTCTTAGTCAGGAAGAATCTGTTTGTTGTCTGCATCTCCTTCTATCTCAATGGTTGCTTTTGTAGGCCCCTCCAGGAGCTTGCTTCGTCTTGATACCACTCACAATATCATCGATCCTTACCAGTATACATGCAGCCTCTATCGCCGTCTTGAAAGTTTGGGCCTTCACAATGTACGCAACTGGGAGAATCCTCCGATCCTCCCTCCCTTTCGCTTCTTTCTTTATGAGGCTGAGAAGCCCGGTCCAAAATCCCGTTAACTTTAAGACTTAACCAACTTAATTTCTAGTACATATTAAAGCCCATAAGCATATCCAGTTAAGACTTAACCAACTTCATTTTTTCCAATAAATATTTTACACGTATTATGCATAATTTTGTATCTAAAATCTAAATTTAACATAGAATTAAAATTAGTTACTAAATATATTTTACCTCTATATTTTCCTGCAACAAAATTTATAGAAACGCTTTTTTTATCCACTCGTATTATAACAAAATTTATAGAAACACTTTTTTATCCACTCGTATTATAACAAAATTTATAGAAACACTTTTTTTTTATCCACACGGATTTTTAAATAAAAATACTATTTCATCTATAATTTAAATAAAATAATATCTCTTTATATTTTAAAAAATGTTATTTTAGAGACATACATTTGAGATCTTCATCCTAAATTTTTAAAAATTTTGAAAGAAAAAAACAAATATATTTAAATAGTCTAAGATGAACATTATTATATAACAGATTGAATGCGGATATACATATTTGGAGTCATTTTAAAATAAAATAATATCAAACACGAATCGCATTCCTAGGATAATAATGGTTGCCTTTACGTACTTTGTACGAATCGAATGGTTTAAGAATTTTCTTTTTAAATGTTATTTCATCGGTTTAAGAGTCTTAACAAAACCGACGATAATTTAGAGTTCGAAAATTTAAATATCTCTGTCACGGAAGATATTTTCTCGACACATTTTGGCAATTTCCCAGTGGAAAAAACTCCTCTATAATAATATGCTTTTGTTAATGGCTTTCCTGAGATTTGAAGACTGACAAAAAAAAACTTATCTCACAACTTCTCCTCCAATGGAGAGCATTGGCAGCCATTTCCACGGCTCTCCTTTCACCTTCACCACCGCATCAAGAAACTCCTCCTCTCTTCCCAGCCTCGTTCACTTCACTCGCAGACCTCACCTTCCCCGCCGATCACTCTCCCCTTATCGCCAGCTCACTTGCTCTGCTTCTTCCTCCTCTTCCACTATGTAAAGTTTCTTCCTTTCCTCTTCCTTTCGATCGAAAGTTTATTGATTTCTAAAAAAAATCGAATTTTGATGTGACCCCAGTGAGGAACAGAGGAAGAAGAGAGATGGGTCTGGAGCCAAAGTGAAGCTGAACGTTAGGCTTGATCGTCAAGTTAAGTTCGGGGAGCATGTGGCTATGTTTGGATCAGCTAAAGAGATCGGTTCCTGGAAAGAGAAGTCTCCACTCACTTGGTCTGAGCAAGGATGGGTTTGCGAGCTTGAGCTTAACGGAGGCGAGGCTCTGGAGTTTAAGTTCGTTGTAGTGAAAAAAGACGGTTCTTTGTCGTGGGAGTCTGGTGATAATCGTGTCCTTAGGCTTCCTAACTCAGGGAGCTACTCTGTTGTCTGTCACTGGGATGCTACTGGAGAGACACTTGATTTGCCTCGGGAGGTTGGTGGTGGTGATGTTGGTGGGCATGAGAGGAATGATAGCCACGATGTTGTTGTTGAGGCGGAGAGAGTAGTGGGGAGTGAGAATGGTGCGCAGGTTCGGAAGAGTACGTTGGGTGGGCAGTGGCAAGGGAAAGATGCTTCCTTTATGCGGTCTAATGAGCATGGGAGCAGAGAAGTTGGTAGGAATTGGGATGCTAGTGGTCTTGAAGGCTCGGCTCTTAAGATGGTGGAAGGTGATCGCAGCTCTAGGAACTGGAGGAAGAAGGTATTTATTCTATATGAATATTATGTGTTCTTTGTTTAGTGAAAAGATTTGGACTTTTGGGAAGAATGAAACATCTCTTGTTTGGTTAATGTGTACTCCTCTTGTGTGTTTGAAGCTTGAGTTGGTAAGTGAGGTCATAGTTGGGAGTGTTGAGAGGGAGGAACGGTTAAAGGCGCTCATATACTCTGCAGTTTATTTGAAGGTTTCTCTTTTTATTCTTTATAGCATAATACATATTTTTCCCATACATCAGGGAGTTCATCTTTGATTTTGTTTGTTGGCATTGTATGCAGTGGATAAACACAGGCCAGATTCCTTGTTTTGAAGATGGAGGGCATCATCGTCCTAACCATCATGCTGAGATTTCCAGGATGATCTTCCGTGAGCTGGAGAACATTTGCAGCAAGAAAGATGCTACTGCAGAGGTGACACATTTGCTTTCAAGTTCTATCTGCTTTCACAGCCTCTGTAGCTAGTGTTTGACTTAGTTGTAGCTTCTCTTTAAGTTGGTATATGCTTTTATTTTGTAGGAAGTGCTTGTTGCTAGGAAAATCCATCCATGTTTGCCTTCTTTCAAAGCAGAGTTTACTGCATCTGTGCCTCTAACTAGAATCAGAGACATCGCCCATCGCAATGATATTCCTCATGATCTCAAGGTAAATAATAATACTCTCTTTCTCTGTTTAGTCATTAGATCCCTTTGCTGTCTTAATATTTATATTACTCATCTTTGTAACAGCAAGAAATCAAGCATACAATACAAAACAAGCTTCACCGGAACGCGGGTCCAGAAGATCTGATTGCAACAGAAGCAATGCTTGAGAGAATCACTGAGACCCCAGGAAAATACAGTGGAGACTTTGTGGAGCAGTTCAGAATATTCCATAATGAGCTCAAGGATTTCTTTAATGCTGGAAGGTAAAGATCAAACCTATTCATGCATCATATACAAAACTCCCACGTACTGTATCATATAGCCATTGTATCTTATTGCAGTCTCACAGAACAACTTGAATCTATGAAGATTTCTATGGATGAAAGAGGTCTTTCTGCTCTGAAATTGTTTTTTGAGTGTAAAGAGGTAAGAGACTCTTCATGTCATATTAAACACAATCATGTCAGAGTTTGTTACTGTAGTCTCTTCATGAGTCTTGACTGTGAAATTTATATCTCCAGCGCCTTGACGCATCTGGTGAGTCAAGCAACGTTTTGGAGTTGATTAAAACTATGCGTTCTCTAGCTTCTCTAAGAGAATCAATCATTAAGGAACTTAACAGCGGCTTGAGAAATGATGCTCCTGATTCTGCCATTGCTATGCGCCAGAAGGTGGGTTCTTTTTCTCACACAACTCTGCATTTTCTTGTGCAATGTGTTTATTTATATATTTTTGCTTCTTTGATCAGTGGCGCCTCTGTGAGATTGGCCTCGAGGACTACTTTTTTGTTCTACTAAGCAGGTGTGCATGAGATGTTTTTAATTCTTTTGGAGCAATATTTCCTTTGGATGGTTATTTAAGCTGTCAATGACTATGAGTAGATTCCTCAATGCTATTGAATCTATGGGAGGAGCTGTTCAACTGGCAAAAGATGTGGAATCAAGAAGTGTTGCCTCGTGGAAAGATCCTCTGGATGCTTTGGTATTGGGTGTTCAGCAAGTAGGTTTATCTGGTTGGAAGCAAGAAGAATGTTTAGCCATTGGAAATGAACTCCTCGCTTGGCGTGAGAGAGACCTACTTGAAAAAGAAGGTTATTTCCTTCTCTCACATACATCAGCTCGTTCTTGTGCAACTCTGAATGTGTAAGGCTAGTTCTGAAAATGCTCCTTACTTTCATGAAGGGGAAGAGGATGGAAAAACCATTTGGGCCATGAGGCTGAAAGCAAGTCTCGATCGAGCTCGGAGATTAACAGCTGAATATTCTGATTTACTTCTTCAAATATTCCCTCCCAATGTGGAGGTATACATTTTTTCCTCCTAATGTGGTCAAATTATACACTCTGTTACTAACCTATATGAAATGTGCTTATCATTTCAGATACTAGGAAGAGCTCTAGGGATTCCAGAGAACAGTGTAAAGACCTATACAGAAGCAGAGATTCGTGCTGGGTAAGTCAGGCCTGTTCTTAGCTTAAGCCTTACAAACAACCTCATGAAATCATTTGAGATTCTTTTCTTGCTTATACTTACTTATCATTCGTTCTATTTCTGTTTTTGCATCTGACCAAACCTGTGGTTCCTTCCACCTTGCAGTATAATATTTCAGATCTCAAAGCTCTGCACTGTTCTTCTAAAAGCTGTAAGAAACTCACTTGGTTCTGAAGGCTGGGACGTCATTGTACCTGGATCAACTTCTGGGACATTAGTTCAGGTTCGTGGAGAAGGCAAATGAATACATAGCTGAGATTCTGAATCTACTTTATGATGCTTTTTTGTAATGATTGAAATTTTCAGTTAGCTGTAACTTGATGGCTTTTGTAATTGCAGGTTGATAGCATTGTGCCTGGATCATTACCATCAACTGGTGGTGGTCCTATTATTCTCTTGGTCAACAAAGCTGATGGCGATGAAGAGGTAAGTGCTGCTAATGGGAACATAGCTGGAGTCATGCTTCTCCAGGAGTTACCTCACTTGTCTCACCTTGGCGTTAGAGCACGGCAGGCAAATAACCTTTTTTTTATCTCTTATTTCATTTCCATAAACTTCTATGGTGAAGTGCATCGCTGACACTCTTCATTTCACATAATGTTTTCCACAGGAGAAGATTGTCTTTGTGACATGTGATGATGATGACAAGGTGGCTGATATACGGCGACTTGTGGGGAAATATGTCAGGTAATTAATTAGCTTCAATCCCTCATAAAAAAAAGAAGCTCCTGTCTCTTTCTCTAGTGTTATCTCTACTATGAACCTTACAGGTTGGAAGCATCTCCAAGCCATGTAAATCTGATACTTTCAACTGAAGATAAGAGTCGTACTCCTAAATCCAAATCCAGTGCTAAGAAAAAAACTGATAAGAAGAGTGTATCTAAGGATGATGAAGAGTCAAAGCCTGTTTCCTCATCTTCTGATAGCCTCCTTAACTCATTCAAGGTAAACTTTTGATATCTCTGTGATTATATACACTTCACCTTCATATTTCATTCTGATGATATACAATGTTCTTCCACAGGATATTCCTAGTGGAGGAATCATAGAACTTGCGGATTCAGATGCATCAACTTCTGGTTCAAAAGCTGCTGCATGTGGTCTTCTTGCATCTTTAGCAGCAGCCTCTACTAAAGGTAAAGTTTTCTCAATCTCTCAAGGGGATTAAACTCACTGGAACCAAATCTGATTTTGCACATTTTGTTTCTATCAATCTTCTAAAGATCGGTTCAGGCGGCGCCTAGGCCTCCGACTAGTCGGTCTAGATTGCTGCCTAATCGATAAGTCCATATAAAACGCCTAACTAACGCTTCTTGAACATTGTTTTTGTAATGAGTGTGCAGTGGACAGCGAGAACGGAGTTCCAGCATCATTCAAGGTTCCAGCTGGAGTTGTCATACCTTTCGGATCAATGGAACTAGCTTTAAAGCAAAGTAACTCAGAAGAAAAGTTTGCATCTCTGTTAGAGAAGTTAGAAACAGCCAGACCTGAAGGCGGTGAGCTAGACAGCATATGTGATCAGATCCATGAAGTGATGAAGTCACTGCAAGTGCCTAAAGAAACAATCAACACCATAAGCAAAACATTTCCCCAAGACGCTCGTCTCATTGTCCGTTCAAGCGCCAACGTTGAGGACTTAGCAGGGATGTCAGCAGCAGGACTCTACGAATCAATCCCCAACGTGAGTCCCTCAGATCCTTCTGTGTTCTCAGACTCCGTGTGCCAAGTTTGGGCTTCTCTCTACACGAGAAGAGCTGTTCTTAGCCGTAGAGCTGCTGGTGTCTCTCAGAGAGAAGCTACAATGGCGGTTCTAGTTCAAGAGATGCTGTCTCCAGACCTATCTTTCGTTCTTCACACGGTGAGTCCAGCTGATCCGGACAGCAACCTCGTGGAAGCTGAGATAGCTCCTGGTTTAGGTGAGACTTTAGCTTCAGGGACGAGAGGAACACCGTGGAGACTTGCTTCGGGTAAGCTCGATGGGGTTGTGGAGACCTTAGCGTTTGCAAACTTCAGTGAAGAGCTTCTTGTCTCAGGGAAAGGTCCTGCTGATGGAAAATACGTTCGGTTAACCGTTGACTATAGCAAGAAACGGTTAACGGTTGACTCAGTGTTTAGGCAGAAGCTTGGACAGAGACTCGGTTCGGTTGGTTTCTTCTTGGAAAAGAACTTTGGATGTGCACAAGATGTTGAAGGTTGTTTGGTTGGTGAGGATGTTTACATTGTTCAGTCAAGGCCACAACCTCTGTAGAATTTTTTTTAATGTCCTATAAATCGAATTGTAATAAAAAATGTCGGAAAACAAATCTGCAAGTATGTTTTAATAATGATATACATATATATTAACTACTATATTTTTAAGTCAGTTTATGAAATTATCAGATTCTAATTTATGAACTTAACTGAAAAATAATCTTTTTTATATATACTAGAGATACATATTCCCTATATATTAAAAGAGAAGCATTTTGACAATAATTATTTTTACTTTGATGTAATTAAAAAAAATTTCATTTGACACATGTCATTCAATTAGCATACTAATTGAAAAATTGAATCATCAAATTTAATTTAGATCTTTTATTTTCTTAAATAAAACCTACAGAATTATCATAAATGACTAATATATATATATGGCAATTCATGATTTTAATAATAAAATTTGATAAAAAATTATATCTCCTCCATTATTTTTTGTAATTTTATATTATGAAAATAAATTAAACAAACAAATTAGCTACAAATTTAAAATTTACATTTTTTTCGTAAGTGTTCGATTTTGAATTTTTTTAAAAAAACTACAATAAATGACTAAAACTATTAAAATTATTATGCTAAATATAATGATCAAAGGTTTAAAATTTTTATTATAAAAAATACACATGATTTTAAAATCATATGAGTAAAAAAAAAATACCATTTCATAATAAAAATATATGTTATAAAAAATAATAAAACAAATATATATATATATATATATATATATATAATATATATATAATATATACAATATAAGATTACATAAATATTTTTCTACTAAAACTTTCAATGAATTTTTAAGAACATCTATTAATTATAAACTTATTAATTTTTTCATAGTAAAAATTTTGTTATCAATGATTTAAATATTTTGATATAAAACGACATGAATGATCATAGAATCGAATGATTATGATGTCTCATTTAATAAATACCTATATAAAATATACTATTCTTAAAAAATAGGTTGGTTTCTTAACTTATATTACAATTTTTATTAAACTAACTATCGAATTGATAAATAATGTACAAAAAACAATCTCATATTTTCCTTAAATAAAAGCTAGGAAATTACCTAATATGATTAACGTATATATGAAAGTTAGTTATCATGAATAATAAATATTTGATCACAATTTTTTTATTTTAGTTCTTTTAATTTGTTTTATATTATTAAAAGATATTAAACAATCACATTAACTATATAATAAAAAAATATTTTTTTTCTTATATGTTATATTTTGAATTTTTCAAAACGTCTGTAAATTATTAAAGTTTTAAGATCCCACTTTGATAATTTTGTGATCAATAGCTTAATTTATTTTGTTATATTAAGATACAAATGATCATAAAAATGTATTAATTTGATTTTTTATTTAATAAATATTCAAATTTGATGGATAACAATTAGTTGGAATTCTTTACAACTTTTCTAAGCCTAAATCGATCTGGCTCATCATATACTTAGAATAGATTTCGGTCCACAATTACAATTATAATTTTTTGCTGAACATATATCATATATATTAAATCACTTGAGTTACTTGAAATATAATTAAGTAACAATTTACTGCAATTGAAGCTTCTTTTTTTTTAAGTCATTCTTTTTTTTTGCTTTATTTTAACAGTAATTAAATTGAAGTAAAGATTATCAATATGATGGATAATAATTAGTTGAAATTCTTTACAATTTTTTTATCATTAAACAAATAAATTATGTTCAATCGAATACATTAATTTGATGAACACTGAAATATGGAAGATTAGAAATACTTTTCTTTCTGCTTCTTTTTGTTTTTAGTTTTTAGTTTTTATTTTTATTTTTAAAATTTAGAGCTTTGATATTAATTCTAGATTTGATTATTTTATTAAATGATAGAAGCTTTTTAATTCTTTTATTTAAATATATAATAATTTTTTAATAAATGACTTTTTGGTATAAAACCAAATAAACTGAAAACCGATGGTATATAAACCAAATCGAACCGAAGTAAATATAGATTTAGAATATTAGTTATATTTTCTAAACTGAAATACCAAAAAAAAAAACGAACCGAACCGAAACCAACCCGATATTCGGATTGAACACTCTTAACCTATATGAAACTAAACTATTGTTTCATTCTCCAAAACATAATAAAAATAACAATTTCATCCCGCGCAAAGCGCGGATCTTATCCTAGTATATATATATATCAACCAATGCAATCCTGGATCTTATATCTGATGCATTCTTAAGCAATCGAACTTTTGATCGTATCATCATGGTACTTGTTACATTTTAATATATTTTCATTCACTTACTGAATGACATAACGAGAAAAAGACAAGGAAAATACAAATTCTCCATGACAATCAGGTATCAAACGTTTTTTTTGGGTAAGAATGTAAAGACGAGATGTAAGCATGAAGAATCGCACCCTTGAGTCTATTATTAACCATGCACAATTTATACCACTAACCTAGTCAACCAAATTATCAGGTATCAGGTATCAAACATGGCCATCCTATTTATATCAAGTCAGACAGAAATCACAAATCTGAAATCTCTATTCAAATCAAACCAAGCTAAAACAAGAGAACGCACATAAATAACAAATGCACTAAATATAGAGGCAAATAATCAGTATATAAACGCATTCCTCTCCATCACCTATTTGCATATCTCATATCTACCAATAAATAAAAACACACAAGTCCTAATAAACTCGTAAAGAGAAAATGGAGGGAAAAGTGTGTATGGTGGTTGCATTGATAATGATAGGGTGTGTTTTACAAGCATGCAATGGAGCAAATGTTGAAGAGGCCAAGCCAACGCAAGATCCAAGATTCGATTGCTTCAGAACCTGTTCCATAGCCTGTGGCAAACAAAACAAACCTTGTTACGACGAATGTTTGACCAAATGTGGTCTTCCACAACGGCCTTCAACACCTTCATCCACCGCTTGATCTAATCTTATCTATTTGTGATTTGTGCCTTTATTGTTAAGGATGCCATCTATATGTATTTCTTTATCATGAAAATAAAATGATAATTTTTTTTGTAACACAAACAAAATGAGGATTTATCATTTATATGATATTTTTTTTGATATATCTGGTTTTATCTTACTTATACAAATAGTTAGCATGTTCCAGCATAAAATGATTCAAGACTCGTTAGCTTTCTTTCAAATACAGCCACAAGATAAATAATTCTGATTAATTAAAATGAAACAATTCTGTTACCATGACCCATTTGCTTCTGTCAAAACACATGTTATACGGTTGACTAAGTGTTTAGACATAAGCTAGGCCTGAGACTTGGTTCGGTTGGTTTTTTCTTGGAAAGGAACTTTGGATGTGCACAAGATGTTGAAGGTTGTTCGGTTGGTGAAGATGTTAACATCATTCAGTCAAGCCACAACCTATGTAGAATATTTTCTTTTTTTATGTTTTATGAAGCGAATTATAATAAAAATGTCGGAAAACAATTTTGCATTTATGTCATTACCATATGTGAAGTATGTTTAGTAATGATATACATATATATTAACTACTATATTTTTAAGTCAGTTTATGAAATTATCAGATTCTAATTTATGAACTTAACTGAAAAACAATCCTTTTTATATATACTAGATATATATATATATATATCAACCAATGCAATCCTAGATCTTATATCTGATGCATTCTTAAGCAATCAAATTTTCGATCGTATCATCATGGTACTTGTTACATTTTAAATATATTTTCATTCACTTGCTGAATGACATAACGAGAAAAAGACAAGGAAAATACAACTTCTCCATGACAATCAGGTATCAAACGTTTTTTTTTTGGGTAAGAATGTAAAGACGAGATGTAAGCATGAAGAATCACACCCTTGAGTCTATGATTAACCATGCACAATTTATACCACTGACCTAGTCAACCAAATTATCAGGTATCAGGTATCAAACATGGCCATCCTATTTATGTCAAGTCAGACAGAAATCACAAATCTGAAATCTCTATTCAAATCAAACCAAGCTAAAACAAGAGAACACACATAAATAACAAATGCACTAAATATAGAGGCAAATACTCAGTATATAAACGCCTTCCTCTCCATCACCTATTTGCATATCTCATATCTACCAATAAATAAAAACACACAAGTCCAATAAACTCGTAAAGAGAAAATGGCGGGAAAAGTGTGTATGGTGATTGCATTGATAATGATAGGGTGTGTTTTACAAGCATGCAATGGAGCAAATGTTGAAGAGGCCAAGCCAACGCAAGATCCAAGATTCGATTGCTTCAGAACCTGTTCCATAGCCTGTGGCAAACAAAACAAACCTTGTTACGACGAATGTTTGACCAAATGTGGTCTTCCACAACGACCTTCAACACCTTCATCCACCGCTTGATCTGATCTTATCTATTTGTGATTTGTGCCTTTATTGTTAAGGATGTCATCTATATGTATTTCTTTATCATGAAAATAAAATGATAATTTTTTTGTAACACAAACAAAATGAGGATTTATCATTTATATGATATTTTTTTGATATATCTGGTTTTATCTTACTTATACAAATAGTTAGCATGTTCCAGCATAAAATGATTCAAGACTCGTTAGCTTTCTTTAAAATACAACCACAAGATAAACAATTCTGATTATATTAAAATGAAACAATTATATTACCATGACCCATTTGCTTCTGTCAAAACACATGTTACAAGGTTGACTCAGTGTTTAGACATAAGCTAGGTCTGAGACTTGGTTCGGTTGGCTTTTTCTTGGAAAGGAACTTTGGATGTGCACAAGATGTTGAAGGTTGTTTGGTTGGTGAAGATGTTAACATCGTTCAGTCAAGCCACAACCTATGTAGAATATTTTCCTTTTTTTATGTTTTATGAAGCGAATTATAATAAAAATGTCGGAAAACAATTTTGCATTTATGTCATTACCATATGCTAAGTATGCTTAATTATATATATATATATATATACAGTAAGTCACGTTTGTGGAATTATCAGAATTTAATTTGTGAACTTAGCTAATAAATAATCGTTTTTTATGGACTCATAGATATTTTTATAATATACACGAGATTATGTCATACTATAGTATTATTTTCTAAAAATCCATTATATATGTGATAATCTCATATCTTGCAAAGAAATATTAGATTTTGTTTATTTTATGTATTAAAACTGAATCAAAAGTTGAACATATGACGTGATATTTGTTTCTGAATGTATGTATATGTATCTTTATAGTTTGTAATCATAATATTATATAATGATTATTTTCTATTCATGTATGTTGCTCACATGGTGTTTTGGCTAATTAGAATCTCAAGAGATCAATCTAAACCCTACATAAGCTAAAGGATCTTGAAAAAATGTAAAATCATGTACAGAACCCAAAATGGAAAAAGTAGAAAGATCACTAGATCTCCTCCGAATCCAAAAACACAATCCAGCTGATTTTTTTTTCACAATTTCTTTCTCCTTTTTTCACAATTTCTTTCTCCTTTAAATATGCAACAAATATATTTTTGAGTTTCCGCAAAATATATTTTCTTAAGAGTTCGGTAATATTTTGTTTCTCACGAGAAAGATGACGAAAGAGATAGCTGATGAAGTTCCAAGCTTGGCAGCGTCGAAGTTAACAGCTTTGGTCGTCGATGACAACTTTGTAAACCAAACCATGCATCACAAACTGCTGGACCGTCTAGGTATTAAGAACGACGTCGTTTGCAACGGCCAAGAAGCTGTCGACGTTCATTGTTCCGGGAGAAACTATGACCTTATTCTTATGGACATGGAGATGCCAATCTTGAACGGTATTCAGGTATATTATTAAATTCTATTATTTTAATTTTTCTTGATTTGTAAAATAATAATAATAATAACTGGTTACACAATAGTCTTTGATTTTTATCAGAGTTTTTTTCCCCATCCATAAGCCCATAGTCTTTGATTTTTATCTGAGTTTTTATCCCCATCCATAAGCCCATAATATACGAAGCAGTAGGAGCATGTTCTACTAAATGTTGGAATAAGACACTTATTAATAATGTGCAGTTACTATTTTGCAAAAGAATAAAAATATATGCAGTTACCCTTTTAATTATTTTTTTAAAAATTATAATCGATGGTTTATATGTATAATTAATGGACTGTTTTTGTTTGATTAGGCTACAAAGAGACTAAGAGAGATGGGGATAGAGAGCAAGATAGCAGGAGTAACAACTAGAGCTAACGAAGGAGATAAGAAAGAGTTTATGGAAGCTGGTCTCAATGACTTTCAAGAGAAACCTCTCACCATCTCTAAGCTTCTTTCTATTCTTCATAGACTTGACTTTTATGTCCAAACCTAATTAATCACATTATTTGTTAGTGATTTTTGTTAAATCTTCACATGTTTTCTATAACACGTAAACATAGAGTATGTAATATTCATACTTCAAAATAGTAATCACCAATACCAATTCAAATGAAGTTTTCGATTAAGTGATTATGCGTAATTTACATAATATATAGTTGTTTGATATTTTACGTTCGTGATTCAAAACTTAGGTCACGTTTATTATGATTATGAAGACATCACCACTTCGGCCATTTTAGAAAATGTTAACCACTCAGGATGCTTTGTAGCGAAAAGAATAACGCTTCATGGAAAGCCACGATGTGTCACGTGAATAGAGCTAACATGTATCTTTTAAATCCGAGGTATCTTGGCCTTATACTAAAAGTGTGACATAAAACAGAAACTATTTTATCAAATCTAATATCACGAGAGACATCAAGCTCTTACTTTAACGGGAGACTCATGAAAAACTCACATGTGATTTCCAATGGTGTGGTCTCAAGAACCTCAACCCTCCCCGCCTTGGTTTCCAGACCATTGGGGTTTCAGTTAGTATTGATAGTTCCTTGTCCTCAAGCTCGTGAGGGTGGAACTAGCAGAATACTTTTGAAGCAAGTGGGTTGTTGTCGTTGTTCTGTTAGCGGTAGTTCGCTTTACCGTAGTTCATTGCATTTCTTGGACCTTAGGCTTGTAGCTATATCATAACTATGTTCAAACTCTGAAGAATTGAAAGGACCACATGCGCTACTAGCAATCTATTATCACTTTATTCATTGACAATTAGCTTTTAAGCAAAGGCCCATGTGTTAGCTAGTTTGGCGCTCAGGCTTAAGATCACACACTCTACCCGGTCTAGTACATAACCAAATAAAGAGCACGGTATGGATTAGATGAGAAATCATTGGTTTTTATGATATTTTCATATATAAACTAAAGCCTATTGATTTTCGTCTATTTTATTTTTAATATAGTCGATCAGAAATAATAACAAATAAAATTGATGCATGCTAAAATCTATAATCATTAAAATAATTCACATATTTCTCTAATGCATGATACAATTCTTATGACAAACTTCAACTCGTACAAGAAATATTTTTGTCACTTCTTTTGTTTTTCTTTTTATGTGTCAACAATTTTATTTTGTTTTCAATTTAAATGGTACTATATTAAAATCTTGGTTTAAATTAAAAGTAACAGAGACACATGGACGGAACATTAAATGTCCCTTAAATAGTAACCAACCGAAGATTAAATAAATAAATAATTAAAAACGAATGTGCTAAATATATAAATATCGCTTGCCTCTCCTTCCTCATTTCTCACTTTCTTCAGCGTTTAATCAAAAAGAGTTTCTTCGTCTTCATCAGGTTCGTTTTTTTTCCTTTTCTCAGATCTTTCTAAAATATCTCTTTCACAGTTTGTTATTGCTGTCTGAAAATTCCCTGTGAATGTAAAAAAAATATGTGTAATGATGGGTTTATGTCTCGCATTCATATCATTCTCTCTTCCTAATTACTCGGATCTTTAACATTTTGTCGACAAAGTTTGAATCTTTATCAGATCCCTTGATTCGTTCTTCAGCTGTTGAATTTCCAATTGTCTTGGATTATTTCATTGCATCCGAGATCTGATTGTCCCCTCTCTACATGCTTTAGCATTTTTGGTTCTGTCGGATCTGGATTTCTCTTTGTCTTGACGTCAGCATTGTTTCTATTCTTACATCATCTTTTGTTCTCTGTTTTTAAAGTTTGCAACTTTATACTATATGCTAAGCGCTTAGATCTGCTCGTTTTGGTTCCATTGCATGGTGATTTTTTGAAATGAGAATGTGTGTTCTCTGGAAACTGATTTAGATTCATTCTTCTTCACAGGTAATATTTGAACGAGTTTGCTTACTACTAGTATCATGGGATCCATTGTTGATGCTGCAAACAAGGTATTTTTCGGACACTTTTGACATGAGCTGTAATAACCAATCTTACTGTTAAAAGCAAAATCCTATTTATCTGTTTCAGTTACATAGAGTGCTTGTTCTGCTTTGGAGATAGATACATTGTTAAACCTATTTTGAAGTTTTTCTTTTTTTTTTGGTGTGTTTGAGGTGAATGGAACCGCAAGTGGGAAGAGACCCACTGTTATTTTTGTCCTTGGTAAGTTCAGGATTTGTCCTCTCATGCTCTTTGGTTGGAGTTATTGAAAGTTTTATTATAGATTTTTCTGAGTTAGATACTACTTTTGATTCCCAGGTGGTCCCGGAAGTGGGAAAGGTACACAGTGTGCCTATATTGTTGAGCATTTTGGTTACACACATCTGAGTGCTGGAGACCTTCTCAGGGCTGAAATTAAATCAGGTTCTGAAAATGGGTATGTCCTAAAGTTTTCTGGCATTGTCTTAATATATACATTAACTAGAAACTTGGCTTGCTAAAAGCAGGAGGAGTCAGCTTCATATTCATTATCCTTCTTGAAGTCGTTTATTGTTCAGCTTTATTTTATGTAATTGTTTTTGTCCTTTCTGATGGTGTTGCAGAACTATGATCCAGGATATGATTAAAGAAGGGAAGATTGTGCCTTCTGAGGTTACAATCAAGCTTCTCCAGAAAGCGATTCAGGAGAACGGGAACGACAAGTTCCTCATTGATGGTTTCCCTCGCAATGAGGAGAACCGAGCAGCATTTGAAAAAGTTGTAAGTAACATTTATTATAAGTTTCAAATGATAGTTGAGTTGTTTTTTTTGCAGTATAATTGCTTAATAAGTTACATGCGTTTGATTGATGTTTGTAGACTGGGATTGAGCCCAAGTTTGTCTTGTTCTTTGATTGTCCTGAGGAAGAGATGGAGAGGCGCCTTTTGGGACGGAACCAGGTTAATTTTGATTATGAAAAGCTCTCTGTCACATTAGTCTAGGCATAGATATTGATTGTTTGCCTTGGTTTCTGTTGTTGAAGGGGAGAGAGGATGACAATATTGAGACTATAAGGAAGCGTTTCAAAGTGTTTCTTGAATCTAGCTTGCCAGTGGTTCAGTACTACGAAGATAAGGGGAAAGTTCGCGAGGTAAAATATTTTTTTCTTCGTTTGATTGCATTACGGTCCAGCAAGAGTAAGTTGTATAACAAAGTTTTATTTTTACTACTTGGCTTCAGATACATGCCGCAAAGCCCATTGAAGAAGTGTTTCAGGAGGTGAAGGCAGTCTTTTCTCCGGAAGCTGAGAAGGTAAAAAACCAATAGTATTACTATTCTCTAATTTCTAATAGTCAATAGGAAACTAAAGATTCCTATGAGCAACCTGTAATGTAGAAGCTTGTAACTATTGTTTAGTGATTTGAATCATGGTGGATACATGATTGTTCTGTAAGAGAAAGAATCATGCAGCTATGATGCCATTATTTTATCACTTAATCTATTGGTAAGATTCTTAAGTTAACGATTCTGTGAATGTTTTGCAGGTTGAAGCCTAAGCAGCAGCATCTTAAAGAGATACCTGATACATTGATCAGGTTTGTGTGTAGCCGTCAATGTTGTTTGACATTTGCTTATTTATGTCCAAACACAACTCAAGTTTTGGTCTGTTAAAGTGAAAAGTTGAACTTAAGAATGTGAAAGCTGATGCTTCTTGTAGCATACATGTATGGTGTATCTAGAATCTTTAGGACAAAAGGAGTATGTGATGATGATGATTAATGTCTTGTTCCTTTTGAAACTTTGTATAGGTAGGTGGGCGGTTGCATCTTTACGAGGAAGTATCTGCTTGGTTGTATTTTTTCTTCTTCTATATAACCCATATGATTACTGTTACTATTGTTATTATTATACACCTTTACCTGTTATATCATTTTTGCTTTTTGTATTTGATGAAATTTTCTGATTGGTACTTTCTGTAATTTCATTTGAATTAATGGTGGAGTTTTATAATCCTTTTATAATACACCTAGATTAATGAAATCCTTGTGTTGTGGTCTTTTTGTTGTTCCCATGGTTTATTTCTACTATAACTTTTGTTTTTCACCAAATCCATATTATTGAGCTAATTATCAGAAAGACTCACATAGCGTAAATAGATAATTCTCATGTCTTATTCAGTAAAAAAAATACTAGTAAGCTAGTCTAGTCTGAAAATTTTAATGAGACCTAGGATATACTTCATTTTCATTTTGCCAAACGACAGTAACTTAATATCTTAAGTGATTCAAATTGAGAGTATGTTTTCTCTCAAGTCTTTCTTTTATCAGTAGACTATCACTACTTGTTACATTTTAAATATATTTTCAATTCATTAAATGACAACAAAAAATTGATTACAAATTACTATTATCTCTATATCAAAGGATTCGAGTTTCAAATTTCAGAAAAAATGAATTATGTTGTTAATGGAGATAATATTTACCATAACGGTCAAGCATTGTGCAGTGAATTCATACAGTAATGAAGCTAGACTTTCTCCAGCAGTTGACACATAGGATTCGAATCCACATAGGAGGGTGCTGAGAGGTTCTGGGTTCTTGTTTAGAGATGAGTGGGCTTCTGTTATATCTGCTGAGTTTTTCTTGAAAGATTCAAATCTTTTATGTTAACTGAGAAGTTGTTAAAGCGAATGTCTTTGACAGGTTCTGATGAAGGTGTGTATGCTTGGGGTGTTGAGAACTTTGCTCTCGGTTCACTTGGTGGTGATCCGGTTAAAACAACTGGGATTGTTGAGCTTGGCGGAGCTTCTGCTCAGGTTTAGTTTATTTCTTTCCTCAGGCTTATTGTATCTGTGAGAGTTGAGATAGAGCTGATAGGTAATGTTTGTGTGTTCTTTTTAGGTGACGTTTGTGCCAAGTGAGTCAGTGTCTTATTAAATGAACTTTCTAAAATGCAAACACTCAAGTGTTAAAGTGTGTATCGTTGTTCGATATCTCCACAGGGAAAAAGGGCAACAGTCAAAATATGGTGATAAAAAATCAGTCTGGTACATGGATGATCGGTTCGAAGGTGGAGGGAAATTCGCATTGGATTTCTCTGGAAATAACAATGAAGGTGTTGGTTCCAGCTGTTAAACGATTGTGGTCTTGATAGGTTTGTCATGAATGGATTTCCAATGATAAGTAGAGGTGACTGAATTTGAAAGAGTTCATTCGTACGGGTGGCTCTCAATTGTATAAGGCAATTTTGGAATCAAGATGGAATCGGACAACCGGGAATAACAATTTTTTTTGAATCAACGTCGGATTCCTTGCTTGGTATGCACCAGGTCAAGAATCAATCTGTTTCAGAGGATCCTGATTAATGTACCAGCTCCTGCAATTGCTTATGAGAACTCTGTTGGCTGGTGTCTTGCTTACTGTAGAGGTAAAATAAGCACTTCCTTAGAATTTTTCCGGCATCAGAATCCTTGCTAAGAAGGAACCAGTTCATGAGATTGTTCCAATGGCAGATTTAGGATGCTCTTTAGCTTTATGTTTTTGTAAACGAGCATTTGGAATGGTCTTTCAAGTGGCTTCTGGAACTACACAGTGTCAGAGATTGCTATGAATTTTTTGTCAAGGTGTGTTAGTCTCTGCAGATGCTTCGGTTAAACCGTTCTGTAACAACAGTGGAGAAAGGTAAGCACAGTCCAAAAACAATAAAATTTGTTGTTAGAGAAGAAACGGGTTGTTAGGAACTTAGGATTATGGATTCAACTGTGATAAAAAATCCAAAATTTTCTGTTTCAGAGAGAATAATAATTTTTTGTACAAGGGAAAGTTGGTGATGCATAAGTGGTCAAGATCATCGAGCTAGAGGATTGATAAAATGGTAGATATAATCTTTCTGTTTCAATCCAATGCTGGAGTGAGACTTTTAAAGTAATATTTTTTTCCACCTTTTTTTGGCCTTGATTAATCCTATGTTCAATTTATAAAGGTAAGAAGAAGTCCATCAGTGATTTGAATACTGGCTATGGACGACCAAATAGGTCCAAGACATCGTCAATTTTTGCTTCTTCTCTAGGTGAATGTTATTGTATTTTTCTTCCCCGGTTGTTTTTTAAATGTCTGATAATATGTTCTCATTATGTGAACAAAAGCATTTCAAAAAATAAAAATATGACCAATTAACTTAACAGAAACAAAGTTTAATATGATCACTAATAAGTGTTAATTCTTATTATCTTCACAATATATTTCAACACATAAACAACAAAGTTTTAACATAAGAAATAGAGAAGTACTTTACGATAGCACTAAAATAGTTTATATCACAAATATAGAACCTAAGGATCAAAAAGATCAAAAAATGTCATTAAAGATGTAAAATACTCTTATATTTGTAAGATTAATTAATCCAAATCTTAGGATTTATAGTTAAGATGTAGGGTTTTTGTTTTTTTTTTGGCTATAAAAATAAGAAATAAATATTTTCAAAATTTTACAAAATAAATATTAAAAATTTGAAAAAAAATTCAAAAAGTATTTTAAAATTAAAAAATGAAAAAATTGAAAAAGAAAAATAAAATAAAATTTTGAATTCAAAAACATATAATCTGAAACTATAAAAAGATTATTTTTCTTATTAGTAATTATATATCTAGGGTATTATAGTCTTTTTATCTATTAAATAAAATATTTTGATCATTTTCCTCTTTATGGTATATTTTTTGTGACAAAAATTTGAAAATTATAAAATCCTTAAAATAAAAAATAAAAGATATCTAAAATTGAATTATTTTTTTTAAATATATATAAAATACATAAAAAATAAAAAATAAAAAATAAGAGATATACAAAAATATCATCTTGATGTCTACTTATCCCAATTTAGTTAAAAAGATAAATAACATTAACTTTAGGAAAATAATTATTATTATAATGACCATTTCTTGTTAAAAAATATTCATAAACCGTTCCAGCGTAGTGCGGGTATTTTTCTAGGAAATGACACATAGGATTTGAAAATCATTGTGAAAGTTACATGTCAATAAATGAAAAAAATTGATACTTCAATCAAAACATTTTATTATTTACACATCATCTAAACTTACACATCAACTTGTTAGCTATTCTCAAAAATTTATTTCTTAATTTGATTGCAAATCTTACATCTCGGTCAGATTCCTTCATCTTCAGAAAAAAAAAATTGTTTTGTATTCATGTAACACGGTGGCTCAAAACAAGTGGTAGTGATCATAGATCAATTAAAAACGGGAAGGAAAATGTTTGGGGCGCAAGTCTCTTGTTAGTTATTCTCAACAATTTATACAACATAGTAAAACATAAATAGTGAAAAATATTTAAGAATTTTATATAATAAAAATAACATTTAAGAAATATGATAATTTAATGATTTATCGTTGTTACAAAGCTAAAACTGTATAAATAAAATAAACACATTTTCTGAATTTTGATGTATATTTTTAATGTGTAGCATTTCAATTAATATATGTTGTTTTAAAAATAAAAGTATGAAAAAAAAATAATTTATAAGACTATTGTACAAACAGAATTTTTAACTAACGAAAGATTAACAAAAATAAAATATTTATTTAAAAATAAATAGAAACTCTTTAAATTGAATGTTATCTATCTAAAATGTAAAAGCTATTTTGTAAAATATTTATATTAGAGTTAGCTATAATTTGAGATATTATGTTACAGTTTCACGGTATAAAGTAAATTAACTAAATTAACAAAATTATATTATTTGATTAAAAAGTAAAATAAAATCCCGCTGCGTATCGCGGACAATTACCTAGTCCTTATAAAACAAGTATGGTTAATTATCAATAGTAATATTTTTTTACAGATTATAATATCACAGTTAATCAAGAGAGTACAAATCCCATATGACCTGATCATTTCGATCATGTACTTGTTATTTATTTCCAGACGATACAAAAACCCAACAATAGTTAACAAACTTATTTATGTCAAACTACACAAAAACCACAAATCTCCATTCAAAGTCAAATCAAACAAAAATAGCAAACAACAACAACAAACACACACAAATAAACTAAATATAGAGGCAAGGACACGGTATATAAACGTCTTCCTCTCCATCCAGCTATTTGCACATCTCATATCTATCAATACTAAATAAAACACAAGTTTCCGAATAAACTTATAAAGAAAAAATGGCGGGAAAAGTGTGTATGGTGATGGCACTTATCATGATAGGGTGTGTTTTACAAGCATGCAATGGAGCCAATGTTGATGAGAGCGTGGCAACACGAGTTCAAAAACTCGTTTGCTTCACACCCTGTTCCATTGCCTGTGGCAAACAAAACCAACCTTGTTACGACAAATGTTTGACCAAATGTGGTCTTCCACAACGTCCTTCTAAGCAGACACCATCATCATCACCTTCTACTGCCGCTTGATCTGATCTATTTTATTTGTGATTTGTGCATTTATTGCCAATGATGTCATCTATATACTATTGTTTATTATGAAGAAAATTTGAGATCTATTTTGTACTTTATCATATATCTGGTTTTTGTCTTAAAACTTCGATAGCTTTTTCAACTTAAATCTTATAAAATCAATCCGGGAACGGGAATAAAAGTATCTACCAGAAACCTACTTAAACAATATTATTCAAAATTTAATTTTTCTAACAAACTTTGTTCGACTAACCACTCTGGCACGTTCCGATATTTCGGATCTTCTAAGACCATCTCCAACCCAACTCTATTTTTTTCTCTATAATTTACATAAAAATAGAGTAAATCTATTATAGAGTAAGTTTTGCTCCAGTGGTTTACTTTATAATAGAGTTATTCTATTTTTGTAGAGAAAATAGTGTAAACTCACTTTTTCACTCTATAGAAATGGTCTAATTTTGAATACCAAAAAACCGTTTTAACCATTAACGAGAGTCACGAGAAAGTGAGCAGCTGATAAGCATGTGGATATTAAGGTTCCGCAAACATTACTTCTTGATCCACCTTGTTTTTTATGATGTCGGGCTATTTTTTACTTCATTAGTAGGTTCATAGAAAATCAATCCTTTTCTTTTTCGAGTAGAGAAGTTTACCATCGTATGTTTTCTATGAAAAGTGCTGTCTTTTCAGCCTTAAAGCAAAATAAATTCATACAGAGTTAGTAGATGCAAGGGGTCCCCAAATGTGGATTAGTTGTTAATGTCACAATTCAAAAGTGAACAAGTTTCAAAATTTTCGTTGTCTTGAATTTTTCTTCGAGGTATTAGAATTTAGAATCTTCCTCAATTCCCATTCGAATAAATTTAGAATATATTCTATCTCTATTCCTTATAATTTTAAGCTTTATTGTAATGTTGGTAGAGTTATGATTAACTCTTCTTCTAAATGGAGTCCAAATGTTTAAGTTTTAATAAAATGGTGTCCAGACAAAAAATGACTAATCACTGATTAATATCTAGACGAAAAAACTAATCAAGTAGTTTTTCTTTTTGGAACGCAGTAGTTTTATTTAATACAAAACTAGATTCGGACCCGCTCTAAAGAGCGGTAATTGATTTGTCAAATTTTAAATTTAATATATGTTATATATATTTGACATATATATAATATTTTGCTAAATATATATAAAACTGAATGGTGTTATAATTTATGTTGTACATGTTGTTAATTTGTATTTAATCTTATTTCATTTTAGTATAATAGTTTGGTTTGTTACACTTTTTAACTTATATTTTTTAAATTTAAAATATTTGATTTTGTTCATATAATTTTTAACAACTTTATATGATATGCTTACAATCTAAACATAATTATTTTGTTAAAAATATTAAGGAAAACTGTTGGAGAATATTCATCTTTTTTTTTAAAAAAAGATAGATTTAGCTAAAGTTAAAAAATATGTTAGTTCTTGGTGGATTTCTTGTTTGCAATACACATAGTCTTGTAGAATGTAATATATTTTAAAAATGTATTTAGAAAATATGTTCACTATATGCCACCATTATTTGGTTGTTCGAACAAAAAAAATCATGTTATGGTATAACTGTGTATGCTATGATATGATGCAGGTGAAGAGTAAATATATGAAGGTAAAGTTATTGATACGAACATAAGCATATGTTATTCTATGTCACCATTATTTGGTTTTTGAAAAATCAATTCTTGTTCTTGTAAAAATGTGTCGGGACATTTTTTCTCTTTCTGTTTGAAATGATATGGACCTTGTTGATTTAAAAATTGTTCATTTTTGCATGATCTGTTATATTAAGAGAAAACAAAAAATATTTTAAAGATGTTATTGGTTAAGTTCAATTGATCTATTTTGGTTAAGATTTGGTTTAATTTAAGTTGGTAGATTGCATTGTAGAAGACATGATATATTCGAGTAACAATTATGAAAAAACTCAAAATTTAAATGACAACTTCAAGTAGTAGATAAAACCAATCCCTAAATTAATAGATTAGATATGTTAGGGAGTCGTAAGGGTAAGATAGCAATGATCCTGAATTAATTACATTGATTATTATGTTACTATTTTTTTTTTCTAATCTGATTTTATTTTCAACAGATTATTTATAACTAAAAATAAAATAAATTATTTTCAACAGATTTTTTATAACTAAAATAGATTTGTTGGTAAACTTATTTATTATTATTATCTTTATGAATTATTAATATTTTCTAGAAATGATATATATTTGATTGATAATTGTAAATAATCAAATATATCATATTAAATAATTAATAAAATCGTTAATACTTTTGTACAGTATTTTTTGTATTTTTGTTGTAATAGAATGGTAAATATTTATAGATTTTATAGCATATAAGACTATTTTATTATATGTAATTAATATTTTACTAAATTTCAGAAAATTTAGATTAATTAAATGAATATAAAATGGTATTATTATTCAATTTAATTAATTTAAACATAAACAAATAATTTTCTGCAAATCTATTACTAATTAAGTTATTAGTCAGAGGAAATGTCATAAAATAATTAGAATTATTTTAAATACATTAACATTTTTTTAAAAAATATTTTATATGAAGGATGGAAAAATATGATGAAAGATGCAGTTCGTATAATAATGTTACTATGATAAAAGATGGACAAATAAAAAGAAAAAAGAAAAAAAAAGAGAGAAAAGAAATTTGTGTTGCATGTGATCAGCAAATATGCATATATGTTTTGTATATTAAGCGTGGTTAATTTTGAAGTGATCTTAAAGGCAGAGAGCTCTTAGCGAAGTAGTGTTTGGGATAAGGTCAGTAGTGCTAATTTAAATGTATAAATAGAAAATCTGATTTACTGCTTATTTTAGTTGGTTTGAATTAAGTAAGGTGGTTAACATAAGGAATATGCGTGTATAATAAATGGTAGCGTGGTATTAGAATAAGTCCAAAAGTTAATGACAACTTTAAATGGTAGATAAAAATAGATCCCTAAATTAATAGATTAGATTAATACTTGGTTACTAGTTTCAATTTATTTTTTTATAAAATCTAAAACATTGTCTCAGTTTTGTCTTACAAAAATATTGATAGGATTCAAATCTTTGTTTTATAGGATTCAAATCTTGAACTAACGTTTGTGTCAAATTTTCTATCATCATGGTACTTATTACATTTTAAATATATTTCATTCACTGAATGACATAATAAAGAAAGAAACAAGGAAGATACAAATCCCACATGACCTCAGATATTAACTCTTTCCGTAGTTTTAACTCTTGACCACACGAAAATCAAACATGGCCAGCCATCCTATTTATATCAAATCTGACAGAAATAACAAATCTCTATTCAAGTCAAATCAAACTAAAACCACAAATAACAGAAACAAAACGCACATAAATAACATATGTGCTATATATAGAGGCAAAGACTCAATATATAAACACCTTCCTCTCCATCACCCATTTCCACATCTCATAATCTATCAATTTCTAAATAAATAAAAAACACAAGTCTCTAGTAAACTTGTAAAGAGAAAAAATGGCTGGAAAAGTCTGTATGGTGATGGCGTTGATAATGATAGGGTGTGTTTTGCAAGCATGCAATGGAGCCGATGTTGATGGGAGCAACCCAACACAAAACTCAAAGTTCGTTTGTTTCGAAACCTGTTCCACAGACTGTGGCAAACAAAACGAACCTTGTTACCAACAATGTTTGACCAAATGTGGTCTCCCACAACGACCTTCAACACCTTCTTCCACCGCTTGATCTGATCTATTTTATCTGTGATTTGTGTCTTTAACTGCTAAGGATGTCATCTATACGTAAGAAGAAATTTGAGATTTATATGATAAAATTGTGCTTGTATATATATACATATATTTTTCTTTCTTGACCTTGACAAAACGGTGAATAAACAATTATGATTATATATATTAAGATGAAATAATTCTATTATAATGACAAGCTCCTGTTAAAACATATGGGATCACATTTCACATATAATAGAAAAAAATAGTGTAATTAAATAGACTGACTACCGTCTCAAATCATACAAAACTCAGAAACATGGAATCTGATCATTATAATAACCTAAAAATAAAAAGATACATTAGCTTTGCCTTGTTCTGAAGCAATTCTGAAAATGTCAATTGAGTAAAACCTTCCCATTTACTTACTTCTTCTGCCTCTCTTTCTCTGCAACCTTGTCTGAAGCATACATCCTTCATGATGGCACTTTGTACCGTCTGAAACAAACGGTTGAAGCAAGCACAAAGATCCCAATTAAGAACACCAACAAGGACAAGGATCTATCTCTCTCCTGAGGGATAGATAGAGAGAGCAGAAACCATTAACCAAAAAAACTTTAAAACCCTCTCTTATCAGGACAATCTGCTGCCCTGTGTCCTGAGCTTCCACAAGTGAAGCAAGCACCTCCAAAACTCCTGTTTTAACAGACAATAATAACCAATCAGTTGAATAGGGCCAAGTAGTGCGCATGTTTTGATATAGACTTAGTTTGAAGCCCAAGAAACTCACCTCTCCCGGGAAGGAGCTCTGCTGCTTGATGATCTTCTGTCACTACCGCCGCCAATCAACCAATCATCAGAACTTCCTCTGGAACCACCACCACCACCACGAGACCAGCTGCTTCCTCCACCACCACTGCTTCTACTTCTTCTGTCATCATCACGTCCTCTTGATGACCCTCCTCTGCCGCCAAATCTTGACCCTCTTGAACCTCCTCCTCCTCTAGGCAACCTGTCTCTGCTAGAGAACCGTCCATAGTTATCACTAGACGGTCCATCATCTTGCAGTGGAGGCAACTACAATTCAAAACCCAATAGATGTCAAGCGTATGTTGAATGAAAAGAGTGGAAGCCACCAGAAACTAAGAGAAGCCAGGACCAATACCTTTGTAATCATGGATAAACTGTTTCCTTCTGGCACTTCTTTCTCTAACAGCTCTTTCGCAATATCCTCTGGTAGATCAAAAACAGCTCCTTGCACCTGGCATATAGCAGAGTTTGAGATTTTATAAAAGAAAAATAGTTCATAAAATATGACGATTGTTTCAATGATACTGACCATGTCATCTGCGATCATGAAGATTTTTCCAACTTCATCTGCAGCTGGACGGTAAACATCGGAAAGAAAACCAGTGACAGACCTCGCAGACAAGAACCCTCTAGAGTTTGTCGGATCTCGTATCAACTGCAAAGTTACCCATCCCTGCAGTCCAATAATGCAACTTCAGTTCATGGTTAATGGATGTTGAAGTTTATAGGACTTTCAAACTATTGATAGAGAATTAAACCTGCTCATGACTGAGGAGAGATCTAGACGAAGGTGGCTGAGAGAAACCGCTCAGGTGAGCTAGTGCTGCAGCTAAAGCATCTGTTCCTTTTTCCTCAAATAGTTTCTGAGCAGTGGCTGAGAAAAACTTTATAGACTCAGGGTGAACACCGTTTAGAGTGGCAACCAATTGGTCTGCTGACGCCTCCAACAAGTCTCCAACAGTTGGTGGGCTAATAAATTCAAACCTGCACCCTACGTCACGCTCTAGAGACCTCACCGTTCTCTTCTGACTGCTAGAATGCATCAGAATGGCTGAACCTTGTTTCCCTGCACGCCCAGTACGACCAGACCGGTGCACAAAGGTCTCAGCGTCATTAGGAAGTTCATAGTGGATAACCTGTAGAACAAAGTGTCAGAACAAGCATCGCTTAAGAGAGAGGTCAAACTATGTGATAAAGCTTTGAAAAACTTACTAGATCTACGTTAGGGATGTCAAGTCCACGAGATGCAACATCAGTAGCAACAAGAACTGTGAACTTCCCTTGGCGAAAACCATTGAGTGTCCTCTCTCTTTGATGCTGAGAGATATCTCCATGAAGTGCTTCAGAAGCTATACTGTTTGATAACGCTAGAGAGACCTCATCTGCATCTCTTTTCGTTTGTGTGAAAACAATAGTCTTCCCACCCTTTGCATACACCTAAGCGTTTTGAAAGAAAAAAAAAATCAGTACAGAGCTAAAAGACACCAATCAAGAAAGTTCAGGACAGAGTCATCATACTGTTATAAGGTCGCTTAGAATAGTGCGTTTTGATGTAGACGTGGCTGAGATTGCATAGAGTTTGATCCCTTCAGCAAGCTTTTCATCTTGATCACCAACCAGATCAATATTCAAGGGATTGTCAAGATACTTCCTAGCCAACTTCTTCACCCACGTAGGCATAGTAGCTGAGAACAGCATGCTCTGTCTCTTCTGCGGAAGATTCTCAAGAATCGATTCCACAGCTTCCTCGAAACCAACAGCAAGCATCTGGTCAGCTTCATCAAGCACCAAGTACTCAACTTCACCTAGCTTGAGGCTCCTTCCTTCTATCAAGTCAATGATCCTTCCGGGAGTTCCAACAACAACATCAACACCACGTGACAAAGCATTTTGCTGAATGGTGTAAGAGACACCACCGTATACACAGACAGTGCTCAGGTAAGGCGCAGACTCCTTAATCTCCTTCTCCACTTGCTTAGCGAGTTCTCGTGTAGGTGCGAGGACAAGGAACTTTGGAAGACGACCAGACTTCCTGCTCAATAATACAAAACTAAACACTTTAGAAAAATCCAAATATTAACCGAACTTATCCGAAATTTTAACAAAAAATTAAACCAAAATACACCCAACCAAACTAACCGAATACCGAAACGAACCGAACTTAATTTCCAGTTGATTCGGTAAGAACTTATCCGAAATTTTAACTAAACTAAACCAAAATATAACTGAAATCAAAAACTTATGTAGGTTTTCAAAAACCAAACTAACCGATTACCGAAACAAACCAAACTTTATTTCCGGTTAATTGATTTATATTAACAAACTAACCGAAAAACCGAATTACCCAAAACCGCAGGCCTAGAAATGACAATGTAAACAAAGGGGATGTAAAAAAAGAGACCTGAAAGCAGAGTAGTCTCCAGATTGTTCAGTGAGGCGTTTGATGATAGGGATACCGAAAGCTAAAGTCTTCCCAGTTCCCGTCTTTGCACGAGCTATGATGTCTTTTCCTTCCAGCGCAGGAACCAACACAGCCCTCTTCAGACAACAACACAGAACACAGTAATGTCAATACAGATTAAAAAAAAAAAGGACACGTCTTTAAGGTGTTTTCAGATTGAAAGGATAAGACTTTTGGAATAACCTGAATGGGGAAGAGGTGAGTAATGCCACGCTTCTCTAGAGACTCGCCGAGACGCTGAGGCAAACCGAGTTTCGAGATAGCTAGCTCTTCACCATCATCTAAGTCGTTGTTGTTGTTGTCGCCGTCTTGGAGGTCGAATTCGTCGGAAAGGCCGAGGCTTTTGAAAGCTTCCTCACTGAGAACGGAGTTTGGAGTTGCGACGGCGGAGGGAGGGAGAAGAGAGGAGTGGAGAAGACGAGTTCTTCGGAGAGATAAGAGAGATGAGAAGAAAGGCTTATCCAGAGAGAGAGCTAAGCTTCCAGACCTCTTCTTGGAATTGGGTTTGGAGGTTTCGAGGTGAGGAACTTGGTAAAGAGATGGGACTCCCACCGTCGACGCCATTCTCCGATACTCGCCGGAGAGGAGGAAGAAGGAGATGGATAAGGTGTGTTGAGTTTTTTGAAAGGATTTATCTTCTCTGCTCCGCTCTATCTTATTTATTTGTGTTTCACTAGTATCTGGGCCTTTGTTGGGCTTGGCTTGTGTATATTCAGGTCCATTATATATGGTTTTCTGCATGCTCAGTAGTAGTCAGTACTAACTAGAGATATGTCAATCATAGACCTGGACCGCGGACCTGGCCCGTAAAGACCTGTCGTGGGATGGGATTAGGCCGAGATTTTTCAGACCCGCAAATTAGCGGGTTTTGCGGGACGGATCTTTGCAGGACTGAGTCTTTTGCGGGACAGATGCGGGCCTGTGGGATTACAAAGACCCGCATTTTTTTCTTTTTCACTTCTTGTTTTACCTCAAAAAATTAAATAAAAAACTGAAAATAAAGTAATTTATGTGACTTTCCCCTGAAAAAATAAAAAAGCTTCAGCAATGATGATTCGAGCTCTGACAATGATGATTTGAGCTCCATTGGTGTTTTAATTTGGTGTTTTTTTTATTAATTTTGGAATTAACAGCTGTGATTTAGTGTTTTATTATATTTAGTGTTTTTATTCATTAAAACTAAAAAATTGGTTATGAACTTAAGAGTTATAACCTAATGAAAAATATATTCTGAAATTATCTTTAATTGGTATGTAAATATGTTTGAGTGTGACAAAGTTAACTATAACTATTTTATTTGGTTAAGATAACATGAACAAGACTAAGCTCTGATCAAAGCGGTAACGACAATAAACTATGGTTAGAGCCTTGATCGACTAAGCTATTTAATTCTATTACAATGATGTCGTTCAACTGAAAGAGTTAGTCTTGTTACTGATTAGAGTCTTTTTCGCTATGTATTATATTCTTCATGTTCTCTCGTTACTTATCATTGTTATTTCGTTACATCAATAGAATAGAATATACATTAACATCTCATTTTTTGCATGCACTTTTTGTTTGGTTATGACTCCATATATATATAATCATCTCATGTTCTATATGCACTTTTAAAAGAGAAAATATGCATAATATAACAAATTTTGAAGAATTTGCATTGTAGATATTTTATGTATATTAATTATGTGAACTTGGTTATGTAGGGAGTAGCATGAGGCATCTTAAACAGCATGCAGCATCAGGAAGTGTTCTGGAGCGGCCTGCAGTGTCAAGCATGATTGGATACATTACATTAACGTATGTCCCGCGGGACAGCCCGTAAAAAAGTGTGCAATTTGCGGTACGGGTTTGGGATGACCTTTTGGAGATCGCAGCCCGCGCGGACCTAACTTGCCGTGACCTGCAAAGAGATGAGCCCGCTGCGGTACGGGACGGGACATGACGGATCAACCTGTTTGACATCTATAGTCCTACTTTTCCCCATTTGAACCATATTACATAATGATGCACGAATCATGTTAATTGATTGATAAACCTCAAAAATATACTATAGTTTATGCTTCTAAGCTCAGCTTTGGCTATGATATTTGTAGTTTATACAATTGTAATTCAAGGTACACCACGTGCTCCTTAAAGTTGGATTCAGATGAATCTTCTCAACTGTCTTCTTAGTTGGAAGATGTTAGTAGGAAACTCGAGGATAAATGTATCTCTTTGTAGCTTTATATGATGAGTTATTATACGGGAAATTTATTTTGGAAGTATGTTTCCTGTTCTTGCCTGCTTTGTACATGCAATAGGACATGAAACTTGTTGCTAATTGCTTCACAGCAAGAAACATTCTTCATATAAACATGTAAATATATGAGTTAACATTTTGTATGTTCTTACTTCTTGGCATCAGTTTCTTTTGTTTGAGAACATACAAAGGCCTTGAAACTCTTACCGGATGCTAAGGAACAGAGATGGCGAGCTTGTGTGCCGTCTAACACTATATTGCTTTCACTCTGGAAGTAAGAGACTTAAGGCCTGTTCGTTTGTTAAACGCCAGCGACAGCGGCGGCGTTCAAAATAACAGCTACGATCATGATAAATTCATCACAGTTGCGGCAAGAGAGCTTTTCTTTGTGAGTTGCTACAGCAATTAATGATCGGCAGATGCGATGCTAGAAATAACAGCGGCAGCGTCATCTCCGAATTCCTGTCTCTAACCGATCCTTGCGACTGACGCCGGGGCTGACATAATTTTGCGGAAAGCAAAATTACTTCCGTTCCTAGCTTTATTTATGGACGCTGACGCTAGTGCTGCGGCTTTAAAACGAACAGGCCCTTAGTCGTAGCCTTGTGAACGTTGGAGAGATTTGTTGTGACCCATTTCTTGAGAGGCCTTGTTCTTAGGGTGGTAGGTTTTGACCAAAGCAAGCATAGTAAATGCATAGGAGTTGGCGTATCCTTTCTTTAATGCCCCGATGTCACATCTTCACACACCTAATTAACTACACCTGACTACTTTAGTCCACCAAACGTTAATTATTTAGGTCTTTCACATTCTTTTGTGACCATATATAGTATAAAAATCAAGTTAATATTAAAAACAAGCCACTAGTGGATTTGTATAGTAGAAAAATCAAGTAAGATATATAAGCACAGATCTTTTTAGTTGACACTCATTTTACATCGTATAATATTTAAGTTTGGGAATCAGATACTAGTGTATAGTATATGTATGTTACATTAAATATTACTAGTGCATTTATTCTTGAACAAATTGTTTCATTCTGAGTCGTTCAATTCTTATAACTTTGCTGTTAGTTAATGCTTATTAGAATATTGTTGGTCCTCGGGATTCTTGGCTAGATTAACGAGGAGGAGGACAAGACTTTCACATTAGCAAGAGAGAGAGAGAGAGAGAGATACAGAGAGCACATAGGTTAGCGTCAATAAGAAGATAGTGCGTAAACCTAAAGCAAAATGGTTTAGTCTTTGGTATAAAATACAGAGAAGAAGTGAAGAAGAGAGGGAAACCTTAACGCGCACGCTTTATTACCAAAGTCTTCTCTATTACGCGACTACGTTAGCGGCGGCGACAGAGCGTTTAATAAACGCTTCTATTTATAAGGGGTTCTTTGCTCCAAACTTGGAAACATAGTAATCTTTCACTAGTCTCTCAGATTCCGATGAGTGAGAAACTCGTCTTCAGAAGCAGCACTAGCGGCGGAGACTGTTACAACCATGGAAACTACGGCTATGGAGCAGCATATGGAGAGTACTTGGAGAAGAGACAGATGTTTCTGAGGAGCTACCAGTTCTCCAGGAAACAAAGCTTCACGGAGAAGGCTACGAGATCTGCGAGGAGAGTGAAGAGGTTTGTGTGGACGAGGTTGAGATCAGCTAAGAGGTTGAAACGCGTTGTCTGGTCTCGACTCAGAACGGCGTTTTTCAACCGCCGGAAACGTTTTTTCCGTCTCCTTCACTTACAACACGATGAACCTTCTTACTGCTTCTAAAGGTTTTAGAGTTAGGAATTCTTTAGTTGTTGTTCATGTTACGTCTTTGATTATGTTTTGTTATGCTCAAATTAACCACTGTATAATCTCGTCATTGATCAGAATAATTGAAGCCTTTTAGTTGTGTTTGAATTAAATTTGATTTTGATATGGGAAAGTCAAAGGAAGGTTAACGTAACACAATTTGATTTTGATCTTGTTTCTTGTCAAAAAAAAGTTAGTCAAAATAAGGTTCGTAGTGTGTACGGACAGAGAATCATGCAAAAGCGTTCAAGTCAGAGAGCCGTTCCTCCTTTTGCGTGTCACTTCGTCAACAAGTCAGAGTTGCGCTTTTGTCAGGTTTTGGGCTTCTCCTTCCAAAGGGCCTTTAATGGGCTTTATGGTCCGTTATATGGGCTGTAGTCCGAAGCAAAATCTGCCAACATTGGGTGCAGCATATCATTTGGCGACATCGTGGCGTGGTCACATGTTACTCAAACTCATGGGGTTTTGGCTTCCCGACCAACTATTGATTTTTCAAACATCTCATGACGGATTCTTGTAATGTGTTGCGTTGTTTGTATACATCTGCATGTTGTTGCAGCCCATAAGAGACTTATTTGGGATTACAAGCCTATCTCATGTCTACATAGAGTTGTTTTTTTCTGAGGACGAACAAGATGGACTTCTGTCTTTTGTCTTTTCTATTCATGTTGCCAAATGATTTACGCCACTGACTTACTTAATCTTCTCCTTAATCTTCTTACTTAGATATAAAGCTTCTTGTTCAATCATTGCACATGGCTCTCAGTATTCCTATTCACTCTGTAACCTCAATTCTTTTTTTCTCTCTCTTTATGTGACAGCCGGCCATAGCCACATAGATCAAATACAAGGCAGCTGCAATCTCTCTTTCTCTGACTCATGTGGTTAAACAAAAACTGCAAAACTTTCAGAAAATTTGGGGATTTGTGGTTTTTAATAACTACAAAAGTATAATATATAGACATGTGCTTTCAGAATCTTTCCATCACTCTCTTATCATATAATGGGGCCCCTTGCTCTCATCAGTCATCATCAAAGTGTTCTTTGTTTGCTACTTAACTATGGCTTTTAGATTCATTACTTATTTAAGTTTTTTCCTTCTTTAAGAGCTACTTTCAAACGATGATTCATCAACAAAATCTTTGAAAACATTTTCTTTTTTATGTTTTGTATCTTCAAAGACAACAAACAAGCTCAAGATGCTGCAGATTACTGGTAAGTACCGTTCAAGATCAACATGCCGTTACAAGAAGCTAAGTCATCATTGCGAGGAGGCGACGACAGGAGTTATAACACAGAAATGGGGGAAGAATCTCAAGGGCAGGTCAAAAGGGTTTAGACTAAACCGACCAAGGAGGCTGGTTCTTAAGACACTGGTTTTACCAAGAAGGATCTTGAGCATTTACGCTAAGATCACAGATAAATTGAACAGAGAAGGTTTCTGTTCCAATCTCATTCTCTCTTCCAACTGGGGTTTCCCTATTGTATTAGAGAAAAGGCTCAGATGACTTCGTATAGACCAAAAGGTATCACAAGAAGAAGAGGACTGCTGAAATTGTAACAATTTTTTTTGGGGTCTAATTGTAACAAAATGTTATTTGTAATCATAAGCAAAGGTTGATGAAACATACGTCATATGATCCTAAATTGTATAAAAAAATTTTTAGTAAGCTTCATAATTTTTAGGGAGTATTCTGCATTTTAACTGTTTTTTTATATACTTAAAAGAAGTATATATAAATCAGAGAGATTTCACACGAGTATTCTTGTCACACCTACTAAATGAACTGAAGTCACGAATCAACCATGCATCAACTAATCACCACTTATACCGGACCGGTCCAGTATCAACTCCTAACACTCATGAACTTCCGAGTTTCACTTTCCTACATAGTCTATATAAATTCATTTTAAACGTTATAGAAGTGATAACAAGTGATGATTTTAACATCAGCTACTATGAGATCTCTCTTCCTAACAATATCTCCCTTTTCTTTTTTCCTTCTTACGATCCTTGCATCCACCGTCACCGAGCCACGTCCGACTCCCATACTAAGACACGACAACCAAAGCAGCGACCTCTCCTCCGCCATTTCCGACATGAGAAGAGACTCTTACTACGGGTTTGTCACACTTCTCCACATCCTCAACGACACAGATTTCTTCAGGAACCAAGAGATCACATTCTTGATGCCTAACGACGAGGACATCTCTCAAGCGGACATGAGTCAAGAGAGTCTTGAGACGTTTATACTAAGACACACGATCCCTGCGTGGCTTATGATCAACCACATGCTTCGCTTCCCAAACAAAACTCTTGTCCCTTGTAGCATCCCTGATAAAATGTTCACCATCACAAAATCAGGTGGGTCGGGACTTTTTGTGAATAATGCGAGGATTGTTTCTCCTAATATATGTCAGAACTCTCGCATATCGTGTCATGGAATCAGTAATGTTATTACGTTCGATGAAGACTCGTTTCCAAAGGGAAAGTTACCACACAAAATGTTATCATCAAGAATCAATACGACGAGGCACTGAGGGTGTGAGGAGATGTTTTTCTAATGTTTTTTAAATAAATAAGAGTTGTGGTGTGACTAATAAACTATAGACTATGTTCTCCTTTATCAAGATATCGGATTAAATGTTACTAGACTAATTCATGTAAGAGTTGCCGTGTGACTAATAAACTCTAAGCAATTGTGTATTGGTTCTGGTATAGCAGAGTCAGATCGTGTGATTGATACAGGTTACTTTGAATTGAGTTATCTTTAGCTTTTGTTGGAGATCAACTCATGATATGTTTTCAAATACATTTGGATGATTTTGTCTCTTTCGCTGATGTGCCAAATGGTAAGATGAAAAAAAAAAAGATGAAACATTCAAGATATTTGAAGAAAATTTTCGGGTGTTCAAGCCTTAGCTTGTAGGACTAGTATAAATAGCTTAGGACTTAATGTAGTCGGATTATAGCTAGCTACATTGAATGTGTAGGTAACAGCTTAAGTTCTATCAGCAACTAAACGATGAATGTGCCAAAATAGGAAGTAGCATTGCATTCAAGTGATGTTGCTGACATCAACGGCTCAGTTTTAGGTCTATGACACACATAATTAAACGATATGTGTAATGCCAACTTCTCTGAAACCGCCTCTGCATTTGGAGCTTATTAAGAGTTCAGTGCTCATCCTCCATAGAGAAAAAATACACTTAACTAATCACATTTTACTCTCATTTTTTTTTTTGTCACTGCACATCAAACTAGTCATAACCAAGGAAGTAGTAAATAATGTAAACATTAATACACTTGATCTCTTTTTCTCTCTCTCCCAGTCCAAGCTGGGGTAAATAATGTAAACATTAATACTTTACGGGACTATAATGTAAAAAGTTCACAACTTGAGCCTCCCCCAGTTAAAAAAAAAACCATCCATCTCTAAAACCTAACCTTAAGATCAAAACATCGCCGCACACACTTCTTCTCCTCCCTCTCTCTTCAACACATTGCTCAAAGCAAGAACAAGAAGATGGAAAGCATCAAGCTTTCTTTCCCAGCTGACACCCCACCACTCTCAGTCATCGCTGCTCTCTACATCTCATCCACTCCGGTCACCATCGACTCCTCCTCCTCCTCCTCCGCAACCACCGTCCCTACCTTCGTCTTCTCCGACGGGTACTTTCCATTCTTTTCTTGGTTCTTTCTTTCCTCTGTCTGAAACTAAAAAAACCCTTGTCTTTAAATTTCAGGAGGAAGCTGAGTGGGACCCCCGTTCTTCTCCGCTACGTTGCTAGATCAGCTCCTTCGCTTCCTGACTTCTACGGTCGTGATGCGTTTGAATCTTCTCAGGTCTTCTTTACTCCTTCTTTTACATGTTATACCACGAATCTTATGTAAAGTATTTATCTTTTTTATTTATTAATGGATCGTTATTCAGATTGATGAATGGGTAGATTACGCTTCTGTATTCTCCTCTGGCTCAGAGTTTGAGAACGCTTGCTCTCGCGTCGATAACTACCTTCAAAGTCTCACCTTTCTTGTTGGCCAAACTCTTTCCATTGCTGATGTGGCCGTTTGGTCAGCTCTTGCTGGTAAGTTGCTATGTATCTGTCTGAACAATGCTCATTAGTTATTAGTTACCAGACTCAATGATAGGGAATTATTGATTAAGCTGATGTCTAACCGATTTTTTTTGAACGCCCTAGATTAACTAGTTTAACAACTCATTCAAGAATAATCGTTTCGTGTAGGTTTTATTTGTCAGCCTAGACCGATTTTTTAGAACACTTAACACATTGATCTGTCTGAGTCTGAGCACAATGCTCATTAGTTACAGACGGAATGTTCAAGAAATCGCTAGGCTGTAGTATTATTGATAAAACCTGGCGCTTAAATCGATTATCGTTTCGTTTAGCTTCGATTTGTTGCCTAAACCGAGATTTTTGAACACTTACTTAACAGTTTTTTTTAACACGTTCATAATCATCAGGATCCGGTCCAAGATGGGAGAGTTTGAGGAAATCCAAAAAGTATCAGAATCTGGTTAGATGGTTCAACTCGATATACCTTGAGTACGCCGAGCCTCTCAACAAGGTAGCAGCATACACTGTGAAAAAGGGTTCAGGGAAGCCTGTTGCTGCTGCATCCTCCAAGTCCAAAGACCAACATGCAGATGCTAATAATGATAAAGGAAAGCCTGAAGTTGACTTGCCTGGTGCAGAAATGGGAAAGGTCAAACTCCGGTTTGCTCCTGAACCGAGCGGTTATCTCCATATTGGACACGCGAAAGCAGCCTTGCTGAACAAGTACTTCGCTGAGCGGTACCAAGGGGAAGTGATTGTGCGGTTCGATGACACTAACCCTGCTAAAGAGAGCAACGAGTTTGTTGACAATCTTGTCAAGGATATTGGTACCTTGGGGATCAAGTATGAGAGAGTGACCTACACTTCTGATTACTTCCCTGAGCTGATGAGCATGGCGGAGAAGCTGATGCGTGAGGGTAAAGCTTACGTTGACGACACACCGAGGGAGCAGATGCAGAAGGAGAGGATGGATGGGATTGATTCAAAGTGTAGGAACCATAACGTTGAGGAGAATCTTAACCTGTGGAAGGAGATGATTGAAGGAAGTGTGAGAGGGTTACAGTGTTGCGTCCGTGGGAAGTTAGACATGCAAGATCCTAACAAAGCCATGAGAGATCCTGTTTATTACCGTTGCAACCCTATGCCTCACCACCGTATAGGGAACAAGTATAAGATCTATCCAACGTATGACTTTGCTTGCCCGTTTGTTGATTCCATCGAAGGTATAACGCATGCTCTTAGGTCTAGTGAGTATCATGACCGGAATGCTCAGTACTATAAGGTTCTTGAGGACATGGGATTGAGGAGAGTGGAGATTTATGAGTTCAGCAGGTTGAATCTTGTCTACACTCTTTTGAGTAAGCGTAAGCTTCTCTGGTTTGTTCAGCAAGGGTTGGTTGGTGGGTGGGATGATCCACGCTTCCCTACAGTGCAAGGCATTGTTCGTAGAGGTTTGAAGATAGAGGCTTTGATTCAGTTTATCCTCGAGCAGGGTGCTTCTAAGAATCTGAACTTGATGGAGTGGGACAAGCTCTGGTCTATTAACAAGAAGATCATTGACCCTGTGTGTCCTAGACACACGGCTGTGGTTGAAGAGAGGAGTGTGCTGTTGACGTTAACTGATGGTCCTGATGAGCCGTTTGTCCGTTTGATACCGAAGCACAAGAAGTTTGAAGGTGCTGGAGAGAAGGCTACGACATTCACCAAGAGGATATGGATAGAAGGAGCTGATGCGAGTGTTATCTCTGTTGGTGAGGAAGTAACTTTGATGGATTGGGGAAACGCTATTGTGAAAGAGGTTACGAAGGACGAGGAGGGTCGTGTCACTGCGTTATCTGGTGTTCTGAATCTCCAAGGATCTGTGAAGACTACAAAGCTGAAGCTCACATGGCTGCCTGAGATTAATGAATTGGTCAAGCTCACATTAACAAATTTTGATTATTTGATCACCAAGAAGAAGGTAAGAATCGGTTAAAGCCTATCTCTACATTGTTTTCTCTATATGGAACTCACTAAATATTTTTGATTTGTTTGGTGCAAAAACAGCTGGAGGAAGATGATGAGGTTGCTACATTTGTGAATCCTTACACAAAGAAGGAAACATTAGCACTTGGTGATGCTAATATGAGGAGTCTGAAGTGTGGAGATGTGATTCAGCTCGAGAGGAAAGGCTATTACAGATGTGATGTTCCGTTTGTCAAACCTTCCAAGCCCATTGTCTTATTCTCAATTCCAGACGGAAGGCAACACCAGCCATTGTCTGCTGCTAAGTGAAAGAATTGAGGCAAAGAGAGAAACAACAACATCACGAACAAACTCTTTCATTGATTTTTGTTTAAAATGTTCCCAAACTTTAATCTCTTCTTCTTTGCTTAGTGTATTACAATAGAGTTCAAAAAAGGCAGACAAAGATTATGTTTATTTTCTGCTCATTTCTTTGGTTGGTATCTGGCCTTGATTGTCTTAACCTGTTTGGGTTTGATCTTAAACGTCTCAACGAGAATGTTGTCAGGAAGAGCTCCAAAGAGTGATGCCACAAGCGACTGTGTTCCAGGCAACTGGCTATCAAAAGCTGCTAGTACAGAAGCTGGAGCTGATTTGGCAATGTTCTTCTGGAAATGGAGAAGCCCTTTGGGGAAAACGAACACTTCTCCTTTGTTAATGTACTTGGCTACGAGTTTCCCTGCGGTTGTCACAAAGCCGACGTAGAGCTGACCTTCTAGGACAAAGATCACCTCTGAGGCACGTGGGTGAACGTGCGGTGGGTTAAGACCGTTTGGTGCGTAGTCAATGCGAGACATGGAGAGGCCGAGAGTGTTGAGTCCTGGTAGCTTCTCCACGGTGGCTCCGGTTACAACGGCCCCTGTGGAGGAGTTTGCAGTGTTTTTGGCTGTGGCTAAGCCTTGGAAGTAGAAGTCCTCAGGTGTTGCTTGCGTTGAGTCCTTGCATGGGTAGCCATTGACCTTGACCGCTTCATTTGTGAAAAGAAAATGTTAAAAGTCACACAATATTCTTAGAAATATTAAATATAACTTCTTTTTTTTTTTGAAACTAAATAAAAGTTATTTACCATTGGACAAATCAGCAACACAAAAATCTTGAAGCATGTTGGATTCTGCTACGGCCAGGGCTGAGACCAACATGGTGACAATAACAACAAGATGGGTCGCTGTTGACGCCATTGTTGCTGTTATTGTTTATCTTCTGAAAAGAGTTTGTTCTTGATGGATTTATAATTAAAAGAATGAATGAATGAATGGAGAAGCATTAAAGTTGGATGTTCTTATAAAATTATTGAGAAGCTTTAGAGGTTTATTTTTAGGTTAACTGTGAAGGAGTGGTTAGGCCTTGATTTAGACAAGATTAGGTTAATTGTTTAGTTAATATTTAGAGAGGTTGTTTATTGGAGAACAGAGAAATCTAACATCTGTTAGACATCTAAAATAACTCTATTTCTTCTTGGCAATTAACATAAATTAACATGGAATCTTGCTTTTACATCACATTGAGTTCTGATATTATAGTACATGAATTATGAATACACAAGTACAAGCTTTTCTTTGTCCAGAGCCAACAACTCACTAGTCAAGCCACTGGATTATATATATATATATATATATATCCCAACCGATTTAAGACATACTAAACCCCAGTACTAATCTAACATCCTTGATTACTTTAGACTCAAACAAAACAATGAATGAGGAGTATTATTATGTTTAATCTTAAAGAATGTCTTAAACATCTTGGGTAGACGTCGTTACATGATTACCAATTCCGTAATTATGGCCTATGATTTTGTTGAAAACCATTAAGATTGGTAACTTAGGTAGGTGTTTAAAGCTATTAATTGAGTAGTTTAGAGAGTACTTATACTATACTGTATGTTTGCATGGTTTCATGTTTTGCTTAATGATGTGTGCTACAAGTATGAACTAACATCTAGTAAAACAAAAAGATGGTTGCCGTGTCTTAATTACGATTACTAATCATAACTTTATATATTAGTATAATCAACCAATTAAGAAAAACTAAGATGTAATGAGATTCCAAACGTGAAACCAGCCATGAAATCTTTTCTTCTTTTTTGTTCTTTTTCTTAAAAACAGTCTTCTTCACACTCACTTCTCCACTGCTCTGTCCTGTCTCTTTCTTCTTAAAAGCTGAGTTTGATTCTTTCCGTACAACACATGCAAGTTCTTCCCTTTTGTCTGAAATCCTTTTAAAGTATCTTCCTTTTTTTATACTCTTAAGCATTTCATACTCTAAGAAAGAACAGAGTAAGAGACAATGAGGAGGAAGCTTTTCTTGTTTGGTTTTGTGGTCACAGGACTGATTCTTGTTACTGAGGCAAATGGGTTTCTAGAGTTCAATGTCACAGAGTTAGATCACATTGAGGAGATAGAGTATGGTTTCTCCAAATCTATCTCCAGTTTCAGCCCATTGATGGTCGGCCTCACACTTATCAGAGGAGCTGATGCCAAAGGAGCTGGTACTCCGTTCTCTCTCTCTCTGCTTTACTTCAGTTCATTTACACAAAAATGGTTAGTTGCATTTTGTATATGCATCCATATTATATCCTAGAAACAAAAAGAAAGTAAAAACGGAACAGTGTTTGGAATCTATACGTGATCTTGTTTGGTTCTTTAATTACAGTTTGTTTGGATGGAACATTGCCTGGATACCATTTACACCGTGGACATGGATCAGGAGCGAATAGCTGGCTAATTCAATTAGAGGTTAGTTAGCAAAAAAAAAAAGAGTTCTTAGAGATGATAACATTTCATTTTTGATTGTGTGTTGATGTTAAAAAATGTGGAAAAAGGGAGGAGGATGGTGTGACAACATTAGGAACTGTGTATACCGAAAGAAGAGTCGTCGTGGTTCCTCTAACTATATGGAGAAACAGATTCAATTTACAGGAATACTTAGCGATAAAGCTCAAGAAAATCCAGGTTCCTTGTCTTCAATATGCTTTCAATAATTAGTAAAGATCTTGAAGAAACAACTAGCATTATTTTTTAACCTTTTCCTGGTAATGTTCATTCAGATTTTTTCAACTGGAATAGAGTGAAGCTTCGTTACTGTGATGGTGGTTCCTTCAGTGGTGATAGTCAGAACAAGGTTGAGCTTTGTCTTAGAGACCAAACATTTCATTCTCTTTAGGGAAAATGTCCAAAATATCACTTTCTATTAATTATCCCAAAATAGCACCTAAAGGTACATATTCCCAAAGTAGCACTCATTTGACCAGGAAAAAAAATCAAAATTACTCTAACTCCTAAACTCTAATCCACTTATATATTAAATTCTAATCAACAAACCCTAAACTCAAATTTAAAATTTATATTTGTTTTTGCCATTAATAAATACTATTTTGAGAAAATATTTTTTTTCTTTGAGTTAATTTTGACATAAAAACATGATTTTATGCTATTTGAGGTATTTTTCTCTTTTTTAAATATAACTCTTTTCAGGCTGCAGGGCTTCAGTTTAGAGGAGAGAGGATATGGAGAGCAGCAATGGATGATTTGAAGGCAAAGGGTATGCAAAGTGCCAAACAGGTATATATGTTCACTTCGTCCTTACTTTGCTCTATAGTCTTGTCCTTACATTGTTCTTAACTTGCTTAATACTCTTCAGGCACTTCTATCTGGATGCTCTGCAGGTGGTCTAGCAGTGATTTTACGCTGTGATGAATTCAGTAACTTGTTTTCAGGAACGACCAAAGTCAAGTGCTTAAGCGATGCTGGCTTCTTCTTGGACACGTATGTTACTTTTACATGCATCTCTCTTCTCATATTCAGCTTATATCTATTTTATTTTTTTTGGTAAGACGTTAAGATTACAATTCTCTGAAAGGATTACACTGTTGTTTTTAAACAACTTACTGAACCGTTTGTGCTTCCATGATTAAAGGACTGATGTGTCCGGTGGCCAAACCATTAGGAATCTATATAACGGTGTAGTGCAGTTGCAGGTGTGTTGTTCTTGCCTCATCTTCATATTAAAAACTTCATAAAAATAATGTTACTTTCTTTTTTATTTATTTTTTGCTAATAAGGTAATGAATCTTGTAGGGAGTGAGGAACAATCTGCCACCTATGTGCACAGACCATCTCAATCCAACTTCTGTAACCTCTTATCACTTCTCTGTTGTATATAAGCTCAAATTAAATCTAACATGTTTTATCTTTTGGTGACAGTGTTTCTTCCCTCAAAACTTGATCACTGAGATGAAAACCCCTCTCTTTATTGTCAATGCAGCTTATGATATTTGGCAGGTGACATTTCTTGGTCTTCCATGTTTACTGAAGGTAACCATTTTGTGTGTGTGTGTGTGTGTGTTTTGACTGATTTGTTTTAACAGGTTCAAAGCAGCCTTGCTCCACCAAGTGCGGATCCTAGTGGTTATTGGCATGAATGCAGATTAAACCATGGAAGATGCACTCCAGCACAGATACTGTTCTTGCAAGGTCGAGTCATCATCTGAAAAATTCCCAACTTACTTTTGAAATGAAATGACACGACCTCACCACTCCTTTTTTTTTTTGAAACAGACCTCACCACTCCTAGTTATGTTTTTTTCTTCTTTAAACAGGGTTTAGAGATCAGATGCTGAGAGCGTTGAGTGGATTCTCCAACGCAAGAAAGAACGGTTTGTTTATAAACTCATGTTTTGCTCATTGCCAAACCGAAAGGCAAGACACTTGGTTCGCTGATGATTCTCCTGTTATCAACAAGAAGGTAAAGCACTTCATGTGCATTTTTGCCCTTGTGAAGTTATGCGTTTGAGTTTATATTTCTGAAGTCATTTATATTCTGTTTTTGAAAATGAGGCTAGGCGGTGGCGACAGCTGTTGGAGATTGGTATTTTGATAGAGCAGAAGTGAAGCTAATAGATTGTCCATACCCGTGTGATAGGAGCTGCCACAATCTGGTCTTCAGATGAATGAATGATCTCATACGGAGTCTTAGTGATCCTTTAATTTGTATTCTTTTGTTTCAGTGGTTCTGTTTGCAATACTGAATAATATATTTTGTGACCACGTTAACATTTGCTTGGGCTTGAAGGCAAGTCTGAAGGCTAGCCTCAAACTCATGCTTCTAAACTAGTGATATGTACCAGTGTCACCCATTCAGATACAAGTTGAGGAATTGTTTGAGACTAATTGATATAAATCAAAAATACAAGTACATATAGTTGAAGTGATATAACGTAAAGTCTATTTTATTTGTCTCTACAATTCTCAAACACAATCCTGAACTTGTATCTGAATAGGTGGACTGATATCTTGTGTTTTTATAATGCTGTTTATTTCGATTAGGTGACATAACCACAGACTCGAGTCAATAAGACGAGGTCAGGAGGGTGTCGAAAGCCCATACGGGGCCATCACATTTAAAGAAAAAAAATCAATGGATACTGGATCATTGTTTTAGCAAAGAAATGTTACACGAAAACAGTAATCTCACGTTTTAAATATTAGGTTCCCATGACTGGTTGATAGTGGAACTTTATAATATTGCCTCGACACCGCCATATCGTTGTCTTTATCAATAAGCTAGGCTTTTTGTTTACGTTATCGTCATCGCCATATTTAAAACGACAACGATCGTTTTAGAAATATCATACTCCAAGGTTATTTATATGTCGTGCTTTCTTTATTTTAAAGACAAGTTGAGAAACTTAAATACAGCAATGATTGAATATCATAATTTGAATTTTAAATTATTTGTATTAAAATGAAAAAGTTATTTTTAAAATAAATTACTAAACTTGTGACTTTGAATATATTTTATTTTTTATTATAAAAATTAGAACTTATAAATTTTATAAATTTTTGTAGTTCTAAAATGTTTTTGTCAAATTTGCTGATTAACAAAATTTACACACACATACGTATATATATATATATATGTTTTATAATATTAGAGAGAACTTATTCTTTAAAATCATATTTTTTTAATTCACCCCAAACCTCTCTCTTATTACTTTCAATATCATTTAAAATATAAGATTGTATACACCCTTTCATAAAACATATAGTGATATTTTGTGATTATAATATAGAGATGGAAGTTATTATTGAAGTAGGGCCTCAATTATTTTGGCTCACATGCAAATAATAAGGTGTAAGCATACGAAAAATACTTTCTGTAAGTCTTCAAATTTAAATGATCAACTTATACACGTTTGCTTACGAAAATATACAGAATGCTTTGTATTTATATTCTCATTTAACAAATAGCATTGGGGAAATATTAAATTAATAATCATTTTTGGCGTTGCATAACATAGGTGCGTCCTTTGCATAAAAGAATATATATAAATTCTGTAAATGATAATTTTTGTGTAATATCAGTGAAATTCTTTATTAAAGTCCTATTTATCAAAGAAAAGATCACCAACAAATAATAATTTTTAGTAAGAAAATCATAAATAAACTGGAATTAAAAGATATCATAATTTTTTTGAATAGATTAGACTTTAGAGTCGGACCGAAAATATAGGTATTTCTTATCAACTATAAATCAGAGAAATGGAAGCCATATCGACATCAATCAGCCTATCTAATAATAGCCGACAATATATGCAAGTTCCTTTCATCTCTTCCTTTGATCTTACCTTACAAAAAACTATAAAATTGCTCACATGTGTCACATCTTATTCATCAGGCTCGATGTTCATATATCTAATATATAATAAGTCCATGATCATGACCATCACATTCATATTAGGCTAAAAGTATGTCAAAGTTTCCGTCACTGCACATATTTAAATTATAATGTTACAATTTAGATTTGGTTAAAGTGATTTTATTTTCCTTAACTAATAATAAAGTCTCAAATATATGGTTTTTATTATCTGAATTAGATATATGCTTGCCCTTTCTCATCGCTCGCGCGGCTTTTCCAGTTTTACGAACAATATGTCAGCAACAAGGGTCCCTTCTTCTGCAAGCACCAACTCAAAAGCTGCACTCGTGTGAATTATATTGGGATATTGTCAGAAGAGTTCAAACCTTCGAATTTCGTATTTCACCACCTTACAAAATCAAGGGTCCCTTCTACGCGTATGACTTCTTTCCCTTTTAGTAAACAGACCAAAACTCGAGATATAGAATTGATAACTGGAACTTATAATCGTTCTGTTAAATTCTTTGAAACTGAGAGTCCAAATGAGACTTGTAAAAAAACTCTAATCAATTGCAATATATCAATATTTTTATTAACTCATGAATGACTTTCTCAGAAACAATTAGAGTATTTCTTTTCTTTGATAAACCACACCGTGAGAAATGCATTTACTGCTACAGAATGGACTATTGTGAAAGTGTATCACACTACCTGATCCGAATTTGAAATGCTTTCCAATTAATGTTAGGGGGTAGACTGGCCAAGTTGTTTAGAGTCATTTATTAAAAACTATCGACAGAAAAATTCCATTAATCTAATTAGTTAAAACTCATGAAAAAAACATGCACGTAGATTAGTCTTCTTTTAATTTTTTTTTTTGTAAAATAGATTAGTCTTCTTTCATGCACGGAAACTCTGAACTCGCAGATCGACATGCTCTCTCCTCGTTCTAAATATTACTTCTTTTTTTTTTATCAACCGTTCTAAATATTACATCTTCCAATTTTTACACGCATTTTCAAAACAGTGGGAAAGCGTTTATGAAAAGTAAAAAGAATGAATATGAGAATTGTTCACAAGTGAAGCACACCTTGATCTCTCTTTCTAAAGGAGACAAACGATGGACTTCCATTCTAAGATGAATTGTCCCATCCACACATTTTCACCGATAGTTCGGGGTCATCAATATCTCAACCGGCTAAACCTAGAGATATTTTTGGGGATGGAGATAAGACCACGTCCTAACTTCATTTTTTTAAGACAGACATTTTATTAGTAAGAACTATATAAGTAGTGAAACCAAAAAAAAATCTTAATTAACAATTAAAAGTTTTTAAATGACATCTCTTTTATATTATATAATCAAATAAGTATAACTCCTTTGAGATTTCGACTAGTTTTTTTATTAGTGTTAAATAACGATATAATTTTTTTTACCATACAATTAAATTAGTTCTCAGACTGATTAAATTTCTTCAAAATGCATTGTTCTAAGTTATATAAATTCCTAGTTTAAAGTTTTAACACAAGACATAATCTAATTGTTTTTTATATACTAAACTTTTTTTAGATCAAATTCTGAATGTTATCATATTCATAAACTATTCGTGGTTCCTTAAGGTATTAACATGGTCGGTACACTTGTCATATAAAAACCAAATTAATTGATAGCCAAAAATAATGAATACTATAATATTTAAGACAAAATACATATAGGTTATAATACAAAATTATTGACTTTCACGCCTGTGTCATGTTGTCCAGAATCACTTTTCCGAAGAAGTAGCCACTCCAACTTGGTAACAATTGACCTTTTCTTCGAGAAAAAAAAAACACCATCCACCTCGACCGGGACATGGTTATTTTCTTTTATATAGAGATTTTTTTATAGTTTGTGGTTCTTATTTTGTTTGTAATCCGTGAAATAACTTTGCTCCAGTAAACTTATATAGCATAGATGTAAATAAAATTAATTTAAAACTCTATTAAGGTTAACCACACATGGGTAGTCTAGTAGTTTGCATACTTTGGCAAACTAAACATGTGTAGTCACAATATGACAAACAGAAACAGAAAAAAAGTATTACATTTTAGCACCAAAAAGTATATATACACGCACGATAGCAAAAATTTACACAACCAAAAAAAACATATATATACTTACATTCATGAAGAATATATGTTATATATGTATCAATCAAATAAACTCCGGTCCGTGAAGATGGATGATAGAAAATAATTACTGACTAGCATCTTTCTCTAGCACATAATATTACTCTAAAACCTCTGATCAAACGCCATGTTATGAAGTTTTTGAAGATTGTAACCGTACAACTCCACGTCAGCATCATGTACTATTGTCGCAGCGTTTTGGTTTGGTGAGGAAGATGATGATGTTGATCTCCAATAGTATTTGGCAATGTCTGGCTTCACTTCTGCTTCTAACCCAGTTTCTGAACTTTGGATATGTTCTGTGTAATGAAGAATCTCCGATGCCCAAGACTTCATGTCTTGATCATCATGAGGATGATCCACAACTGGATTATTATTATTATTATTGATTTGGCTAGCTTCTGTGTATTGATTACCAAAGAACGCACTGTAGATACTGTTGGTCTGAGATGGGGCTGTGTTGTTGCAGTAGTTGAGTTCAGGAAAAGGATTGAAGTTTGAAGTCATTGGTGTCGTAGATGATGACGTGGACATTGAAGAGATTAAAGATACGATCTGGTCTGAAACCGATGGAGTTGTATTTGAACTGAAGCAAAAGGCAGCGTTTTGAATAGCCGTAGCCGAGAACCACCATGGACCTGGTTGCGATGAGACAACCATCGAATGATCATGTGGATTGTTTAACAAACTCGTTGACTTAAGTACTTCAGATGACGTCAGCTTCTGATTTATGACGTTAAGAGTTTGAGGGTCGCTTATTAAGGGTTTATGTGTTGCTGGGTCAATGCCTTTTCTTCTCAGCTTCTTCTTAAGACATGAGTTCCAAAAGTTTTTGATCTCGTTGTCTGTTCTTCCTGGTAATCGAGTTGCAATCTGAGACCATCTACACAATTCAAAACGGACTCAGCATATAATGAAACATATTCCAAGCTACTACATTTCGATATGGTTTTTCTTTTGTAATTTTTAATATGTTGCTAATTTATTAACCTGTTGCCTAACGCAGCATGGAGCTCAATGATCAAGCTTTCTTCGTCCTGAGAGAAAGCTCCTCTCTTTAAGTCTGGTCTCAAATAGTTTATCCACCTAAGCCTACAACTCTTTCCACATCTCTGCAAACCTATTTGATCATAGAAAATGCATATATACAAACATTATAACTATATATACATTCAAATTTTAAATTTTCAAAGATAAGAGCACATGATGGAAGCCTAACCTGCGAGTTTGGGGATAGAACTCCAACAGCCATGACCATGTCTAGTTATGTAATTGAGAAGCTTTTCATCTTCTTCAGGAGACCAAAGGCCTTTTCTCAGCTTTTGCTTATAACAACAAGAATGTCTTCCCATTTCTGTATGTGATATGGATGCGTAGCAATTGATTTATAAGAGTAGTGGAGAACCAAGAAGCTTTTTTTTTGTGCAATACAAGAAGCGATAGATTGTTGCAGAGATGTAGAGAGCTAAATGATCTGTGAAGGAAGGAAGAAAATGGAGAAATTATTATAAAAGTGAGAGTAAATGTGATTGACTACTCTGGTGTTACACTTTTGTTTTATAATAGTTGTGGAATTAGTTGTCACCTTTTATGGGACCACATTATATCGAAAAATCAAGAGATGAACTAAAACCTAGTTAAAACAAAAAAAAACCATTTGATTCCTTTACAATATAGACAGAAATCGTAGCTTATGCTTTCGAGATTCAAATCGTAAACTATTGTTGCTTTTTCTTTCTCTCTTTCTTTTTTTTTTAAAAAACGAGTGAATGTTAATTTTTATTTATCAAAAACCTGTTTTACATTGAATATGTGACTTTGTAGCCTAAAATAAATAAATTGCTTTTTCTCGAAAGATAGATAACAAAACAAATACATATATAGGCTACCAAAATCAACTCTTAAGAAGGTTATATAGAGGGCAGGTATGTATACAATTTAAGAAACAATATGATTTATTAAATGGCATATATATACTACGTTTGGTTTATCATGAATGTAGTTTTATATAAGTTTTTTCAGTCACAATCATATTTAGTTTACTTGCCCTCGGTATAACTGTGAGCGAAATTATAAAACTAGATTCTTTTATCCCCCCCTTTGTTTTTCTCCTCTGTTTAAATCTTACCTCCGTTTTTTTTTTCTGTTAGCAAAAGGAAAAATAGAAACAAAAATAAAGGGAAATCCATCAGTCAACAACAGACTCATTTCATGAATTGTACGTACATAAAATTATTTGTCCCCCTCAAAAATAAAAAATTTTCAATAACCTTTTTTTTTGACAAAAAGATACTCCTTATTTCATATTAATATCAATTTAGCTCATTTTTCTTGTTTCACAAAGAATATCATTTTATAATACCAACACAATATATACTTCACATGTTTCATATTAAATGTCATTCAAACTGTTTTTTTATTAAACAAAAAGTGTCACTTTACAATTTCAATGTAAATTATATTTGCATATTTTTCAACAATTTTCTAAATATGTGTGAAAAATATCGGAGTGATACGTATTCAAAAATAGAGGGAGTATAACTTTTCAGCTCAAAATTAATTGTATAATGCACTGATAATATAAATAAATATATTAATCTAAAATACTATTAAATAGATATGTGATATTAATAAACACATAAATACATTTTAGTGAATTTTTTAATACCGAATGACACTCTTTATGATATGCATGAAGTAATATTTTTGATAGTTTATTATTTTCCTACATTGATTTCAGAAGAGACAGCTTGACGTCCAGAGAATGTAAAAGAGTTGTTCAATTTAAGTACGCAAAGTGGTGGTGGAAAATAGCCATAAATGTTTTCACTATGAAATAATTTGGTCGCGTAGCCACTAATATTCTAATATATATAAAAAATTAAGTAATTTTAATAGTTACCGACTTGTACCTTGGGCATGTTTATAAACAAACAACAATAAGAGTTTAAAATAGACATTTACAACAAAGATTTATTTGTAAGCAAAATTTTATTTATTTTAATATGTTTAAAATTCTGAAAATAACTTAAGTCTAGTCTTAAGAAATTATAAATCATCAGCATAACTAAAGGATATCATGACAACGAAAAAACCACTCAATCTCTTTCATGTCCAGCCTGTATCGTTTGACATATTGTTGTAACCATACGTAATCTCATGGTTTACCTCAATCTAATCATAGAGGAGATACTATCATTTCAATTTGAAGTGAAAAAATAGCAGTAATGGAAGTCAGCCGTTTATTTATTTATTTATAACATGCATTAAGTTGGCCGATGCCAAGCTCGTTTGTTGGTTTCCAGTTTTATTAATACGTCTGTTTTTCTTACCCAAATAGTAAGTGATTTAATTGGCTGTATATAATGGGATTTAATTGGCTGTATATAAAGTATATGGGTATATATTTTAAGTAAATGTGCATTGAAAGTCACGGTGATGTTTCTATAGGTTCTATTGTTCTAATAGCCTCCTTCCAAATGATTGAACATTTAAAATTTTCAAGTTAGAGAGGTTGACTTTTGTTTATTTTCGAGAAGCCATGTTCACGAGAGTAGGACTTGCCGACTTGCCTCTTTCAAGGTCCTAGCTGAATATTGACATGAAACTATGTACGAAGAGGTGGAAGATCAATAGCTATAAAAATAAGAACAAAACAACAATCAAGTAGACGTATGCGCGGTCCAATAGTTTTGCTAGCTATAGCATTCAAATAGCACCATTACGGGAAATGAGCTGTAATTTACCATGCCATATGTTGTTGTTTTTTTTTTGATAAAGAGTACGTACCATGCCATATGTTGGAGGTGGAGTCTAATGTTCAAAGAAAAAACATGTTGGAGGAAATGTTTCAAGGTTTTAGACCTAATGCATTGATATTCTTTAGCTTATCATTGACAATAATGATAAAAATATTAGGATTTGGCTCACTTCCCAGATTAGTCGGGCACTTTGATAAAATTTGTATATCCAATAATGGTCAGAAAGAGATGCACAAGAATTTTTATTCACGAACTCCTTAAGAACGCGTAGAAATCAATATAGTTAATTTAAAAATCATACATCTATATATCAATACAGATGCTGTTTAGTTATATTCATATTGAATTAATTTCTTCATCTATACTAACATTCTAATTATTGCATAGTTAATTATATAGCTGCAAATTGAGAAGTTTAGTTATGGTCATGTTGGACTGAGGCAAAAAGAAGAGAGATATTTGATGCAAAGTCAAGACAGTATTTAAATAAGGGTGAATTGGTTGATTATCTTAAAAGAATGATGAAATTAAGAAAATAAATTTGATGTGATAATTTTGTGTCTATAGAAGAATGTGTCATGCTATACTCCCTTTGTTCTTGAATATAAGATGTTTAGATAAAAACACACATATTAAAAAAACTACTTTTTGTCTAGAAAATATCACTAAAATTAAACAATTACTAATGTTTAACCAATTACAAAATAGATGATTAAATATGATTGGTTACACAGTTTTTAATAAAGTAAAAAATTATCTAGAAAAATAAAAACATCTTATATATTGAAACATCAAATTTTTCTAAACCATCCTCCATTTAGGAACATAGGGAGTAGGATTTAGGATATAAAGTGAATAAGTGTATAAGCTGTGGGTAGGGAGTGCAATTTCCATTGAACATTCAAAACCAACACACTACAAGAAAACTGGGATTTAACGAGGAAAATTAACGAGGAAAATATTTCCTCGTTAATTACCTTCGTCTTTACGTTGAAGTAACGAGGAAAAATTGAATCCACGTTATTTCCTCGTGAAGTGACGTGGAAAGTGTTTCCACGTAAGAATAACGTAAATTGACGTCGCTTTTACGACGATTACGTCTTAATTACGAGGAAAAGTTGTTTCCTCGTTAAGTCGACGTAAAGTTAGCTTCGTTTTTACGTGGATTATCTTGGACGAGGAATTAACCACGAACCTTTTGAAACACGTTTTTTTTGTTTCACCTAATTATCTTTGCGTGGCTAATTCCTCGCTAAATCTCACCTACCACATTCGAAAAATCTATAAATATGAACGTTTGAAGCTCATTTTATACACACCAACAAGAAAAAAAGAGTTAAAAAAAATTATGTCTAGGTGCGGAAATATTTATGAGTTCCGAAGGTGGATGTATATGCATAGAGATGGTAACGGGAGAGTGACGAAAGAATTCCTTACGGGGATGGAGACTTTTATGCATCAAGCAGATTCTACATCGCTCGCCCAAGAAAGCGGTAAGATATTCTGTCCTTGTAAAAAATGCAACAATTCGAAATTAGGAAATCGTGAAAATGTTTGGAAGCATTTAATAAATAGAGGTTTCACGCCAAATTGCTATATCTGGTTTCATCATGGAGAAGGTTATAATTATGATCAGAATGAAGCTGCTAGTAGTAGTAATAGCAACTTTCAGGTAGAACCGGTAGATCATCATTTGGTTAACGAACATAACCATCAGGAAGAGCAGATGGTAGATTGTGATAGGGTTCATGATATGGTAGCTGATGCATTCGTAGCTCATGATGAAGATGAGGAACCTAACATAGATGCCAAAAAGTTTTATGATATATTGAATGCGGCAAATCAACCACTTTACAGTGGTTGTAAAGAAGGTCTATCTAAATTATCGTTGGCTGCTAGAATGATGAATATAAAAACGGATCACAATCTACCTGAAAGTTGCATGAATGAATGGGTAGAGTTGTTTAAAGAGTATTTGCCGGAAGGCAATGAGTCTGCTGATTCTTACTATGAGATTCAGAAGCTGGTCTATAGTCTTGGGTTGCCTTCGGAGATGATAGACATTTGCATCGACAACTGCATGATCTATTGGGGAGTTGATGAGAAGTTAGAGGAATGTCGATTCTGCAAGAAGCCAAGATTCAAGCCGCAAGGACGGGGACGTAATAAGATACCGTACAAAAGGATGTGGTACCTACCAATCACAGATAGATTGAAGAGATTGTATCAATCAGAGGAGACTGCTGGAAAAATGAGATGGCATGCCGAGCATACTCAGACGGAAGGTGAGATGAGTCATCCATCAGATGCAAGAGCCTGGAAACATTTTAACAAAGTATATCCGGAATTCGCTAGCAATAGCCGGAATGTGTATCTCGGTTTATGCACAGATGGTTTTAGTCCATTTGGAATGTCAGGGAGACAATATTCATTGTGGCCAGTCTTTCTTACGCCATACAACCTGCCACCAGAAATGTGCAATTTACGGGAGTTGATATTCTTGACCATATTAATACCTGGTCCAAACCATCCAAAAAGGTCTCTGGATGTTTTCTTGCAACCACTTATAAAAGAGTTGAAAGATTTGTGGTTTACGGGAGTGAGGACGTATGACTGCTCAACGAAGACAAATTTTACGATGCGAGCGATGCTTTTGTGGACCATAAGTGACTTTCCTGCCTATGGGATGTTGTCTGGATGGACAACACATGGTAGATTAGCTTGTCCATATTGTAATGGTTCGACAGATGCATTTCAACTAAAAAATGGTAGGAAGACAAGTTGGTTTGATTGTCACCGTCGATTTCTTCCACAAAACCACCCGTACCGAAGAAACAAGAAATTGTTTAAGCACAAAAGGGTTGTCAGAGACACACCTCCTCCATATCTAACTGGAGAACAAATTGAAGCGCAACTCGATTACTATGGAGCATTGAAAACAGCTCCGCGTGGTGGCAATTGGCATGTCCCCGGTAATATGCCTGATTCTTATGGTGTTCATCACAACTGGCACAAGAAGAGTATATTTTGGGAGTTGCCTTATTGGAAGGATCTTCTTCTGCGCCACAACCTTGATGTGATGCATATAGAGAAGAATTTCTTTGAGAACATCATGAATACAATATTGAATGTCCCAGGGAAGACAAAAGACAACATAAAATCGAGGTTGGACTTGCCAGACATTTGCACAAGAAGTGAGTTACATATAAAAAGCAATGGACAAGTTCCGGTTCCCATATTTCGATTGTCTTCAGAAAAAAAGTCGGTGTTGTTCGACTGGGTTGCATCAGAAGTGAAGTTTCCCGATGGGTATGTTTCAAATCTCTCAAGATGTGTTGAAAAAGGTCAAAAGTTCTCCGGGATGAAGAGTCATGATTGTCATGTCTTTATGCAACGACTACTTCCATTTGCATTTGCGGAGCTACTGCCAACTAACGTACATGAAGCACTTGCAGGTATATATATATATTTTTTTTTTAAATAGAGTTATTTTGAAATGGGGTAGTTTGCTATTATATATGACTAATAATGTACATGTGTTTCATTGTATTTGGAATATATACAAGGCATTGGAGCATTTTTCAGGGATCTGAGCACACGCACTCTTAAAGAAGAAGTCGTCGAACAGCTACAGGAGAACATTCCCATCTTATTGTGCAACTTGGAGAAGATATTTCCACCTGGATTTTTTGACGTCATGGAACACCTAGCTGTCCACCTCCCATATGAGGCATTACTTCGTGGACCTGTACATTACGGATGGATGTATCAGTATGAACGAGCAATGAAATATTTGAAGGGAAAAGCAAAAAATCTTGCGAAAGTTGAAGGTTCTATAATTGCGGGAAGTTTGACAGAAGAAACTTCTCACTTCACATCGTATTACTTTGCGTCAAAAGTACGTACTAGAAAAAGAGCTCCAAGAAGATACGATGATGGTGGTGTCGCACCAACATATGCAGTTGCCGGTGTTCCTGACATCTTTAGCCAGATAGGTCGACTCGGTGGAAAATTAAAAGTGGTTTGGTGGTCGAGTGAAGAAGACGCTCATAGTGCACACATCTATATTCTACTCAATTGCGATGATCCTTTGATGCGTTATTTTGAAAGGTAACATATATTGTCAATTCTAAATACATATATAAGTTTAATTTTAAATACATATAAGTATATTAATGTCCATAAAATTTTTGATTTTATAGCATGTTTGTTTCTCAAGTCGAAGAAACATTCCCAGGTATATCTACAAGTGATGTAGACAAAAGAAAAGATCAACACTTTATTAAGTGGTTGAGGACTCAGGTATTACTAAAACTTTTAAATATGCAGATTTTTCCATTCATTTTACTATAACACACTCTTAATTTTGCAGGTTGATTATGAAGACGATCCCGATTATCCTAAGTGGTTACATGAAGTAATTCAAGCTCCACGAGTAAAGGTCACCACGTCACAGATGTATTTCACACGAGGCTATACTTTTCACACATATGATTATGGTAGGCAGCGGGCGACCAGTAACTATGGAATATGTGTGAAAGGCGAAACAGATTTTTACGGTATCTTGACGGATATTATTGAAGTGGAATTCCCAGGAATATTGAAGCTGAAATGCGTTCTTTTCAAATGTGAATGGTTTGATCCTGTCGTGGACAGAGGTGTCCGGTTTAACAAATTTGGTGTAGTTGATGTCAATGGTGGACGAAGGTACATAAATAAATATTTTGTTGCCGTAAATGACATGTATATATTAATATTTACGTTTTTCAAATTTTGCAGGTACGACAAATTTGAGCCTTTCATCTTAGCTTCACAAGCAGACCAAGTTAGCTTTCTTCCATACCCCCGAATGAGAGAATCAGGAATAAATTGGTTAGCCGTGATAAAAGTTACACCTCGAGGACGAATTATTGGTGGGGAAGAACCACCATTGCAAGAAGAACAGATAAATATCGTCGAGCAAGCTGAACAACAAATTGATGATATCCTTCTCATAGATCCGCATAATGAAGAGTATGAAGATGTTATGGATGATGCCACAGACGAAGTTGTTGAGGACGAGTTTAATGAAAATGATGATGTTTCTAGTGATGATGAGAATGACAATGTATCTGATTGATGTATTTGTTTTTCGAATTAAGCAATAAAACTGTTTAGATAATTTTTATTATTTCAAATTATTAACCCTAAAACTTTTAACTTATACTTTTTACTTAAAAAAAAGAAGAGAAGAAAGATACTGGAGTCAGATATGGTAAAACCTACGCAAATCGAAACCGCAAGGCTTTACTATATGTAACCCCAATATCTTCTTCACTTTTTTTTTCAAATCTTTCTATTTTCAAACCCAAAATTCTAAGGTGATTGTGTGATTGTGTGATTTGGGTGATTGTGTGGGATATGAGGAAGGGAAACACCCCATATATATAGAAAAATGTGTAGTCGCTGTTTCCACGTAAACAGCTTTCCTCGCCACTTCCTCGCCAAGTGACGTGGAAATAACGAGGAAATATTTGTTTTTTTTAATTATTCCTCGTTATAGCCACGTCACATGGCGAGGAAGTGGCGAGGAAATGTGTTTATTTATTTTTGTGGGATTCGATAAAGAAAAACAGTCATATATGTATTTAAAGCGTATAATCGTTATTTCCACGTCACCACATTTCCTCGCCACTTCCTCGCTATATTACGTGGAATTAACAAGGATATATTCAAATCCCTAAATCAACACATTTCCTCGCTACTTCCTCGCCAATTGACGTGGAATTAACGAGGAAATCTTCTAATCCCTAAATACAAACGGTAAACCCTAAACCATTTCTCCTTTTTCCTCGTTAATACCACGTCATATAGCAAGGAAGTGGCGAGGAAATGTGCAAATCCCTAAAATCTGAAACCCTAGCCTTAACCCTAAATACATCATATATTCTAAATACATCTTCCTTTAACCCAAAAATAAAAATACATCTTCCTTTAACCTAAATACATCATTTATTCCTTCCAAATTTTATCTTATCCAAAATATACAATATTAATATCTCTTATTTACAATAGAAATTTATCATATTTATAATTTTAGATAATCTTACAAAAATATGTTTAGAGTTAAGTTTTATAGATTTGAAAATAAGGTTTATATTTTAATTCAATAAAAAAATAAAAATTACATTTTCAAAAATTTATATAAACATTTTAAAAGTTGTTTCTAAAGTATTTTCTATTTGGAAAACTAAATATTGAAAACAAAAAAATAAATTTAGAAATAGAGAAGATTGAGGAAAGATGATGGTTTGATAATATATGAAGTAGAAGATATGAAAGATGAGATTATAGGTTTGGGGTTTGTGATTTCAGAAGTTTAGGATTTGGCCTCGGTATTTCCTCGTTAAAAAAAACACGGGCCTCGCTATTTCCTCCTCTCGAAAACACGGGCCTTGGGCTTTCCTCGTTATTTAACGAGGAAATGGCGAGGAACAGAAACACGGGCCTCGGGGTTTCCTCGTTAATTAACGAGGAAATAGCGAGGAAAGCCAAATTTATATATACGCGAGACCGCGAGGTCTCCTCATTTCTCTCCATTTCCTCTCCTCTACCTCTCCAAATGGTAAGCCTCTCTCTTTCCTCTCTTAGTGTAGTTTAGATTAGGTGGTTAGTTTAGGGAATTTAGATTAGGTGGTTAGTTTAGGGAATTTAGATTAAGTGGTTGGTTTAGAGTTTTTAGATAGGTTAATAGATTATTTATTTATAAAATTAGTAATAGATTTTAATGTTGATTTTAATTTTGTTTTTTTTTCAGAGTATTCGCGGTAATAAGCGCACTCTTCATTACGCACAGATGTTCGGTCCGCCGGGTAGCCGGTTAGACCCGTCATCTGTTTCAGGTCCCGGTTCTTCTAGCAGTCAGCCGGAGACTGTCCCCGAGACTCAGTATTCACACAGAGTCTCGCCTCCTCCCATGGCTCCTCCTCACATGCCTCCTCCTCACATGGCTCCTCCTCCGCAGATGGCAGCTCCTCATGCGCCCCCTCCTCAGATGCCCGCAAATCCAGTTCATGCGGATTTGCAGGTGCCGCCGAGTGCCCCTTACTCTCAGTACACTGTCGAGGACATTCTCGCAATGCCAGGCAGAGAAGGCTTACCGATCATAGACCCTGACCGACCAGAGGGAACTATGTGGTAAGTTATATTATTTTATATTTCTACAAGATTTGTATAAATAATTTTAAGTTAAAATCTTTAATAATTTTTAATGTTCTTTTCAGGTTTGGGGTTGACGGACGACTTGCAACGGACGTAACCGACACGATGAAAGGTTACTTCGTGTTGCCACATCCTAACTGGAAACTAACTCCGATCCACGTCAGAAGGACGTGGTTCAAAATGTACGCTGTAAGTTATTTTCTGATTTTTAAATTTTTAAAATTTTAAATTCTCATAAATTATAAATTATTTACTAATTTAATTTTTTTTGGCAACAAAAATATAATTGGTCTTTGGGGGTCACGGAGAAGGTGCGGCAAGCGTTTTACGAGAAGCTGAAACCACGGTTGCTGGACACGGTCTCCAACTGGAAGGGTGACTGGATCGTGAAGGGTTATGAGCACGGCAAACCCGCTGAGCTCACCACGGATGTCTGGGATGGCCTCATCGCCTATTGGAAGGATCCGAACTCCATCAGAGTCGCCCAGTCTTGCTCTAACTCCCGTAACTCAGTTGATGAGAACGGCCGTAGGGCAATGCTACATTCTACGGGCCAAAAACCTCATGCTGCTATCCGTTTGGAAATGGTATGTTATTAAATTTTTTAATTTATTATTTTTATGATTAAAAATTAATTAACTTTATTTAATTTTTATAGGCCAAAGAGTTGGGACGCATGCCCACTCTTCTCGAACTTTACGACCGCACCCACAGGAATAAGGCGGGCCAGTTCCTAGATGAAAAGTCCGAGCAAATCTACAACGAGGTGGCAGCTCGGGTTGCGGAGCGTGAGACCCAGCTCACCCAGGAGTCGCCCGACGGATTGCCTGTCAGTTTATCCGTTTCTGAAGTCGATCAGATTTACGAGGAGGTAATCTTTTTAAAATTAAAATTTAAATTATTACTTTAAATTTAAATTTTATATATATATATATATATATATATATATATATATATATATATATATATATATATATATATATTATTTTTTGTTTTTTTAAGGTTGCCCCGAAGAAAAAAGGGCGTACGATGGGGATTGGTTCTGTCAACGATGTTCCGAGAGCGACATCGTCTTATGGTCAGAGACGGGAGGACGAAGTCTCTCAGCTACGTACCGAGTTGGACTCGACAAAGACGGAGCTGGCCTCGACAAGAAATGAGCTGGCCTCGACAAGAACGGAGTTGACCTCGACGAAAACTTCGTTCACAGCTCGTATGGGTGGAGTGGAGGGCTTTTTGGACGTGATAGCCGCCACAAATCCGGAATGGGAAGCAATGTTGAGGACCATGCGAGAACGACACCCTATTCCAGGCGAGCCACCCAACCCCGTCCCTCATAACGAGGCAGATGTCTCGAGGAGGAGCGATGAATTCTATCAGGCGATGCACGAGCCTTCTTAGTTTTTTTTTCTATTGTTCTTTTTTTTTTATTATGAATGCAAAACTTATAACTTCTTTATTTATAAATATTAATAAAATAAATAATTTTAGATTTTTTAATTTTTTAATTTATAATTTTAAAATAAATTTATTTTTGGTAATTATTATTTGAATATATTTTATAAATAAGAAAAATAAAAAACCACGTAAATTCGAAGCTAACTTTCGAGCCTTTTACGTGGAAAGTTAACGTGGGATTAACGAGGAAACCATATCGTGGAATCTACGAGGAAATATTTTCGTGGTTTTAACGACGAAAAGTTTTCTTGGTAATTACGTGGATTTAACGAGGAAAACTTTCCTTGGTATTTTCGTGGTATTTACGATAAACCCTCTACGTGGCTTTTACGAGGAAAGTCAGCGATGTCTTTACGTGGATATGTCACGTGGTGTTTACGAGGAAATGTTTACTTCGTCTTTACGAGGAAATAAATGCCTTGCTATTTAACGAGGAACTGGCGAGGAAATATATATTGAACGACAAATTAATTACGACGAAACCGGTTTCCTCGTTGATTCCTCGTAACAGCCCTTTTACGAGGAACTCACGAGGAAATTAGTCTTCGTTAAATAATTGTTTTCTTGTAGTGACATGTCAATGACTCCCATAGTTATTCGTTTCCAAAAACTCACACTAGTTTTTTCTAGTTTTTTTTTAGCAACACTCACAAATAGTTAAAACAAAAAATGATGAAAAATATGTAGACGAATAAAAGAGGCGGAAAATAAAGTAAGAGAGCATCATTTTGTAGTAGTATGATGATTGCAAAAGTGGGACAAAAACAGAAAGCTCATGATTTGGTCACGAAATATATAAATATTTCCTTGTTCTAAGTACCAAAAAGCTGGCTTGGAGAGGCAAGTAGCGAAGATTGTTAAAACATCACTCTCTATCGTGTCCAGTTCCAGAATGTGTATGGCACAACGTTTTTGTTTCCTCGTATATTTTCATGAATACTAATGTTGTTTCATCTTCTGAGTGTAAGTATTTCTGCAGCATTCGATGCTGTGTTGTCTCAGTCTCTCGGATTCTGAAGGGGGGAAACACTTGCCGAAATCATCATCTACAAATGTATCTATATTAATTTTAAAAATCCTAGCATAACTTTTAGTTTTAGGTAAACTGTATGGTTTTGATAAAAAAAAAGTTAACTGTATGGTTGGTTAACATAGATATAAATCCGCGACGGTTGGAGTGAAAACATACAAGAAAATCAATACTATTAAAACAGAATCATGACCGGTTGATATCTATTGTGTTCAAGTATACATGTTTTACTAACTAACTGCCATTAATTTTCATATAAATATACCTATTACGTTATTTTCAAATAATTGTAACTTTACTGCCATTAGTCTTCATATAGATAAAGTGGAATTGTAACTTCCACTTTAGGGACCCATTACTTTCACTTATACAAAATAAATTCACGTATACAATTCCTAAATAATTAAAACCAACTTCTCTCAGTAGCTGCTACAAACTAAAAACGTGTATGATTAAATTCACTGGTGTTGATGAAACTGTTGGATTAATTGTTTTTCACTGTTGGACTAATATTAAAATACAAAAATATTGTTCTGTAAATATAATTTCATCCTCTTCTCTAGCTGGTTGTTCTACATAAAAAAGGTTTTTACAACAACTCAGAAATGATTTATTGATTCACGTTCGTAAGATATTCAAATTACCAAACTTATTTTCACTGAACTGTAATTTTTGATTATATGTCTGAGTAAACCCGGAAAACTATCCAATAAAGAACACTTCATTTGTGCGGATGAAGATGATGAAATGATTTCAGAACCACGTCATTCCATTTTAAGCCCAATACAATGTCATTTAAAGAGGATAAAACATCTTGATTTCTATTTTAGCCTTTTATTGAAAAAAAATAGCCGATAAACTATACTGATAAACAATATCTTTAGCATTTTATTAAACTTACATCGAACATGCAAAATTTTGTGATAACATATTTTTGCAGATATTAGTTTGGTTCATGTAATAAAGTTAAAAACTGGCTAATATCCAATAAAATAGGTTTAATCTGGTCTTGGTTTGATTTTTCGGATAATTTTGTATAATATAGGTAAAAGCATCAGATAATTCAGGTTTTCAATTTCAAGACCATGTAAATTAGATTGTTTGAATAAATATCTATTATATTAAAACATATACAAGTTCTATTGATATAGGTGTGTTCCAATTATTTTAATACAATTACTAGATTCTGATCTTTTTTTAAAAGGGCAGAAGTATTTTTTGTTTTACAATTTTTATAGAAATTTAATTTTTATATTTGTGTTTTTAGTCATATTTGTGTTTTTCTCTGTATAATATTTTTAAATGATTAATAATAGGTTTTAGTAATTAAATTAAAATAGTTGAACCATATTTATATCAATAGGCCATGTTCCTGTATTTATAAAATGGATTAAAATATCTTATTAATTATTTACGAAAATATTATATAAAGAAAAGCACAAATATGAATACAAATATAAAAATTAAGTTTTTAAAAAATGTAAAACAAAAAACATACCCTCCCTTTTAAGGACGGATCAAAATCTAGTAACATAGCTGAATTTTAAACCATTTAATCCAAAAACATAGTTGGATTTCATTATAGTCGATAAGTTGTTAATGGAATGATGAGACATACAACCCGACTATTAGATGAAGTTAAGATCCATAAACCACTAAACATTACAAGCTTGCTTAAATTTGAGTTAAGAGTATAACTTAAAAATGTTACAAATCATGAATTACTTTTAATTTTTCGAGTTGATGCTTGAGTTAGAATATTGTGTTATACTTGGATTACAATATAAGATTATCCTCTTAGTATAATTGATAACTCAAATGATAATTCAACATAAAAAAATCTCTATTTGAATTTTAGTCTTTATTTTGTTTTTTGCATTTCATTAGTTAACTTACGGTTACTTTATGATTTTTTAATAATTTTAACTTTTAATACACTACATACAATGATTATCTCAGGTTTCTTATGCATTAGTTGATAAATGATTTTTAAAAAATTTATAGTTAGTAATACTAGTTATTTTTTTAAAAAAAAATTAGTTTATTTTAATTATTTAAGTATTTTTTCTATTAATTTAATTGTTATTTCTGTATAGTAACTGAAAATACTAACATAAATTTATATGTAAATGCGTATATATATATGTGTGTGTGTGGATAAATTTAAATATATTTCCTTAAATTATATCTTTTATTTTTTCGTAGTCATTTTATTAAATATATATTAAATGCTATAACTGACATTTATATATTTTTAATAGGTTATGCATACTACACTTTGATACATAAAAATATTACCAATGAGTTATTTTGAGAAAATAACAATTCATATTTATACAATAACTTTACTACATATATGTATATTCTTCAACTACATAATTTTACTGCAAAGCTATATTTTTTTATAATTTAAAGTTAATATTACATGTCGCCAATCAGAACCGTAACTATTTACGGTTCGCTTGTGTTTCCAAATATTACAATGGTTAAATATAACACGGAAAGGCAAATATATTTGCAAACAAACAGTTGTGAGTTGTGACAAGTTCAAAAAACCTAATTGTTCACATCTAAGATATCGCAACATGGGGATATGCGGCATTATTCTTTGGGTTGATTCAGGCTGAGGAGAAAACAATAAGAACGCGTTGTTTTAAGTTTTTCAAATCTTTAAAGTTTCAATTGTATCTCAACTACTATTCATTGGTTATGTAGTTGACGTTTCTGCCACGGCATGACGGCATCAAGACAAAGATGGAGGCGTTCGCCGACGGAGAGATATAACCAGATGTCAAATGTCATCAAACATGAGATCCCAAATCACTGAAAGTAAAAACTTACCATCAAACATGCTTAGTGATCATCACTTCTTTTTATAATCACGGAGGTTAAGTAATAATTATTCATTATATCTCCGTCTAAGAGAAAGCCACTCAATTAATTATATTATTATCAGTTTCTTTTACTAAGAAAAGGTATTCGACTTTACTTGATTTCAGCACATAACGAAAGAGGCAATTTTGAAAAATTGGGTCCACGTTAACGAACTCCTTAAAGTGAATTCAAGTTTTAAGTGTATTGTTTAGTGAAAAACATTTTACGTCATTTAATACTTGTGACGAAATGCTGTCAACTCTAAACTAATGGTTTCTTTTTCTTCATAACCAAACTTCACTAACTTCGGATTCAAACAAGATATTACAATTAGAAATAAGATGGTTTATTTTCGATTAAACCGCCAAAAGTGCAATCAACAAAATCAATTCAAAATTGTACATGATTTATAAGTGAAAGATCTGAAACTTGGTATACATACTAGATTCAAATTATGCATTACAAAAAGAGTATACATATAAATTTTTCCTTTTCCCCCAACTGATCGGGGAGATTTAATGTCTCGCTATAGCGGTAAATATAAATCTTTTGTTCTAAGTAAAGCAAAAGCAATAATTAGAAAGTTTAAAGAGTGGTTTGAAGTTTTAATTAGCAGCAAGAATTGTAATGAAAAGTTAGAAAGATTTTTAAGGAGGTGACAGGATTTTCAAAAGATAAAAAGAAGTAATAATAAAAAGTGTTTTTGTCTAGTTGAAAAGTATCACCCATGATCCTACTCATGCTTAATTACATTAAGTAGGACCTTAAACTCATTTTCCACATACATCTTCCTTTTCAGTTTTTTTCATTGTCAAGTCGAGTCCCTATTTCGACATATTTGCATCCATATTCTTAGATTCATAGAACTCGCATTTGCTACTGGTTTAGACTCGACAATTTGCGTCTCTAATTTTTCATTCTACTCAAGGTTTATTATTATTAATTTTTTTAATTAATCTCAATATCCTACAAACTCAATTTTTTTAATTAATGTCAATATCCGACAAACTCATATCCTCTAGTCACATGATAGAATGTAATGAAGTGAACTCGAATCTAGATTGCTTAGCAACCTAAAATTCGGGTACTCGATATGTTTATTAGGTCATCGACTTGTTGTTGCAGACATACAGTCGGTATTCCTGAAACTAACTGTATGAAAAACTAATCTTATCAGTTAAAGATTAACATATATTGTAGCACCTAGCAATCATAAAAAGGTATCTTGTCTGGTTGAAAGAAAAAACATGAGCCATCAAATGAATAGTTACATGATGTGTTTGGTAATTAACTAAGTAGGGATGAAATAATAGTCAATCTCTGATTAGCCACACTCTTCATTACTTAAATCTTTTCCTGCGTTCTCATTTTCTTAAACCTTCCCATCTAGTCACTCTTTTTTTTTTTTCTGTAAGTCTATGTCTCAATTATAAGGATCACTCTCTTTTCCCAATCTAACATATCTTTTTCTGTCCTTTAATTATCTTCCAATATAATAATTATTATGAATTTGTGACGCGTATCAGCTCCTTATTTGATCATTTTCTCTAATTTCAGTTTATCTAAAGAATGCACACATTCTTTCATTTTATTTTTCAGCAACACAATACTTTTTTTTTTTTTTTTTACTTGTTAGTGCCCACACGAAAGAAATTAAAAAACAGGCAATACTTGTTAGTCCACACGAAAGATTTTTTTTTTAAATAACTGGCAAGGCATTTTCTTTTGTTCATTAACTTTAGTGAATTCACACCAGTGGCAGAGGTAGAGAAAACTTTTAGGAGGGTCAATTTACTAACTAACATAAATCATAAGTTTTTTCAAAAAAAAAAAAAAAAACATAAATCATAAGGGTCAATAAGCTTAGTTTTGCAATATTTTTCCAGTTTTATTTTTTAGTTAAGCCAAAAAAATTTTTTACATGAAATTCATATGGGTAACCAGTTCCATAGTGCTGGCTCCGCCACTGATTCACACACTAATATAGGGTCACAAGTCGATGCACTTCCAAACTGACTGTTCACAGATTCTAAAACTGACTGTTCACGAATGGCCATCAATGGTGGCAGAAATTGAAGAGATTCATATCACCTCTAAAAGCTTTGAGTACTGTTATTTTTCTTATCTAACGCGTGGTAGGAACCAAAGAGCGTGTTGGATAATTCCAAGCTTGTGGAAACTTAACATATTATTAGATGTTTAATATGTTAAGTATAAACACAAAAAGGAAATCTAGAAATAGGAAAATGAAGTTTTCTATTAGATTATGTTTGTGTTTTCCATATCCCACATGTTAAAAGGAATTGTCTTTGCTATAAATATATGTCTCTTGGAGAGGTGTTCCATAAGACAAATCATAAGATCTAAGCTAGAGATCAATGATCTAAGAGCTATAGATAAGAGTTCTGAGAGAAACATTGAAAGCTTTAGTTTTGAGTAGTTTCTAAAACTAATAAAGAAAAGTTGTTCTTTATAATTCTTGTGTTTCTAAGAGTTCTCTGAGATTTGAATTGGTATCAGAGCTTAAGTTGAAGTTCTGAACTTTTGAATTGGTATCAGAGCCTCAGGTTGGAGACTCGATCAAAGCTAAAGTTGTAGCTTCGATCCTGGTGCTTGTGAAGAAGAGCTCACGAACGCATGATGGCGGACGTGACTAGGCCTCCACGCACGAAGGACTTTGGATCCACTTCCATCCAATGTCCGATGTTGTCACCGACAAACAACACAGTTTGGTCGATGAGGATGAAGACATTTTTTCTCCAGGCGGGAGAACAAACAACATCAAGAGACAAGATGGTCTCTGGAATGTCGTGTGTAACACACCAAGATGGCGTGTGTGACACATGTGTCGCAGGGAAGCAAATCAGAGACTCAATCTCGTCTCAGACCATGGTTTGTACATCAAAGCCATTGGAATTATTGCATGGAGATTTGTGTGGACGAAGCACACCACCAACGCCATCAATTAATTGTGAGGCAGTCTATCGGTTCAAAAGATCTCACACCGATAGAGGAGGAGAGTTTGCCTCAGATACTTTAGGTTGGAACGATGAAGGAGGAGAGTATTCCTCAGCTAAGTTCAATCTAGGTTGCACCGATAGAGGAGGAGAGTTTGCCTCAGATAAGTTCAATCTAATATGTGAAGAGAATTGGGTTGAAGCTATGGAGACCGAGTTGAAATCTATCATAAGTAACAAGATATGGGAGCTTGTAGATAGACCGATTGATTCCGAGAAGGAAAGAGAAGAAGATCGAGTTTGTGTGTTACACAAGGAGTTGCATGTGTTACGCCAGGCACCCAAAGAATGTGATGAGGTATTCGATCGGTTCAAAAGGTTGAAGGAACCCATCAAAACCTTTCTCACCGATAGAGGAGGAGAGTCTACCTCAGCTACACTCAATCTACTTTGTGAAGAAAGTAGATCTGAAGCTATTATGGCCAATATGGATTCTATCACAAGAACCAAGACGTGGGAGCTTGTGGATAGATCGGCTGGTGTTAAGCATACAGTGGTATGTAACACAAAGACGGAAACGTGTAACACTACTCACGCAGGAATATGTGACACACATGTTGAAGCGTGTAACACAATACACGTACCAGTAAAGCATGTGTTTGATGTTGAGCAGAAGGCCAACATCCTTATCAGAACTCACGTGCGCAAGATGGCGGACGTGACCACTACAACTCACGTACACAAGATGGTGGACGTGACCAGAGTTCACAAGGAGACTTATCGCAACTTAAGTGAAGAAGCCAGGAGAAGGTTCTACAAGAACTGGGTCAATTCTAAGAAGAGGCGGTACGGAAGCGAGGAGAGCATCCAGTCTAACCTTGAGGAAGATGTGAATTCAATGGGTGGATTCACACACCATGGCGTGGTGAATGATGATCACTCGAGGATTAAGTTCAAGCAAATGAGGAGCTTAATTGGAGTTCAAGAAATTGATCTCTCTAGTTCAAGTTGGAATTAAGGGGGTGAATGTTGGATAATTCCAAGCTTGTGGAAACTTAACATATTATTAGATGTTTAATATGTTAAGTATAAACACAAAAAGGAAATCTAGAAATAGGAAAAGGAAGTTTTCTATTAGATTATGTTTGTGTTTTCCATATCCCACATGTTAAAAGGAATTGTCTTTGCTATAAATATATGTCTCATGGAGAGGTGTTCCATAAGACAAATCATAAGATCTAAGCTAGAGATCAATGATCTAAGAGCTATAGATAAGAGTTCTGAGAGAAACATTGAGAGCTTTAGTTTTGAGTAGTTTCTAAAGCTAATAAAGAAAAATTGTTCTTTATAATTCTTGTGTTTCTAAGAGTTCTTTGAGATTTGAATTGGTATCAGAGCTTAAGTTGAAGTTCTGAACTTTTGAGAGCGGATTGTCTTGCAAAAGCAGCTCGTGCTTGTAATGAACCTGTCGATTATTTTGCATCGATACTCCTGTTGGGCTTGCTCATATAGGTTTCTTGAATAAAGTTTGGGTGATGTCAATATATATGTATAGCATTACTTCTTACTTTTTTATTTGTCAACCTAAACAGCTACTTATTTTCGAATAACTAATCTAGTGTCCATTCCAAAGAGAAAAAAAAACTGGCAAGCAGATTCTTTTTGTAAAATAAAATATATTTGAAAGTTTTGTTAAGCTAGATGGGCTTCCAACCTAAAACCAATTGGCAATTAGGGGAGTGACTCATCTATCTTATATATTGTTTAGAATCTCTTCCAACTACCGATGTGGAACCTTTGTCCCTAATACGCCTCCTCGAGATGATGGTTTTCTGAGCATCAATCTCGGAATGTTCGGGCAAGGATCGATGGGGCATCTTTGGGCTGGATCGATAAGATCGGGTTGGATTGCGTGGATCGGGCTCTGATACCATGTTAAGCTAGATGGACTTCCAACCTAAAACCAATTGGCAATTAAGGAAGTGGCTTATCTATCTTATATATTGCTTAGAATCTCTTCCAACTACCGATGTGAGACCTTTGTCCCTAATAAGTACGTGATTATCGTTGTTTTATATATTGCATTCATAAGAGAACAACCCAATCTGATCTAAAATCGACACTACTTTAGATTGTTTTGACTGCTTCAATCCGTTTTATAAGTTTAGATTTGTAGATCAATTCACCCCATTTTTAATATCATCTTGTGTTAAAAGTTAATATCATATTTTATGTTGAAAGTCTGTGAAACTTAGTGAAATGGGTTTAGAATATATAAGTGACTATATCCCAAATCCTCAATCAAAATGGGTTCGTGAACTTGGCAAATATTATTTGAAGTTCGGCCGAAAACTTGGTACTTATTTATTCATCAAAACTAATAAAACAAGCCTATGCCGCCAATATTGCATCATTCATCAAAACTAATAAAACCAGCCTGCTAATATTGCATCGAGCTTTAACACGTAAATAGGCTTCCACAAATTCTCACCCTTTAGGCCCAATGAGCTCAATAAATACTCACTGGGAACCAGCGGTAGCAGCCCAAGAAGACTAAGATGAAAGCACGTTTAATGGACCAGTCGCCAGCGACTTGTTTCTGTATCACACTACTTTTGCTTTGCGCTGTGGCCAGCGACTCGCCCAATTGAACTCGTTCATTTGTTGCATCGTCATCCTTTTTCTTCTTTGTTTATGTATTACTACAGTTGATTACCAAAATACCAGTAGTTCAAAAGAAAAAAAAAACATTTGATTACCAAAGATAAAAAATATTTGTCCTTAACAAAAGAGCAAGCCACCTTAGTGCCTTTTGAATTAGAAAGAAAGTGGTTGATTAATACTTCCTCTGTTTTTTTATATAGGTAGTTTTAGCCAAAAAAAAATTATTTCACAATGTAAAGTGTTTACATAATTCAAAGCAATTTTTACATTAATTAGATATTGTGTGACCAATACAATAATACATACATTTTTATTATTGGTTGAGATTGTATATTAAATGCTACCTTTTAAAAAATAAGAATTTTCTTGATATTGAGACTTTTAACTAAAATTACCTACAAATAAAAACAGAAGGAGTACTTGATACAATGATATGTGCATTCTATATTTCTACTACAATTTCTAGCATAACCTTGTTTTGCTAACCAATGGGGTCTGGACGAAACACAGCTATTCTCTCAAATGGACAGTACTGGGGCGAAGCTACGTTACCAAGTGCAGTGTCATGTTTTTTACCTTTTTTGCCGTGGAACCAAATAAACATGTCTTACATTTTATCGATCATTTTGTAAATCTCAGTTTTCATTTCGTGAAATAATATTTACATTCTTAACAAAAGAAAATATTAAACTTTCAATTGCTCAGGTGGTAAAGCTCAGCCTATGCACCCATAATATCTCAAGTACAAATCTCTTTCATGCATATGTATTTTTTTATTACTATATATATAAAATATAAATGCACCCAATTAATAACTTATCTAGGTCGAGACCCGATTTGAGCCAAAGAAAGCTCAGAACCAACATGCAAATCAGTTAAACCACAGTCAAGGTTTCAAACAAGAAACCAATCTGAAGGATAGGAAGTCCAACTCACCCCTACTAGATAGATCAAGACATTACATAAAGATCAACCAAAAGTTCTCCCTTTCTCCGGTTAGAATAAGATCTAAGATCTGAAATTCTATCCGATGAAAAAACGAGAACAAGCCGAGAATAACGAAACCGAGAAAACATAAAAGAGAAACATAAAGAGAGCAAAGACCTTTTCGGCTTCTCGATCAAGGTTGTACCTGGTTCTGAGTTGGTTCGCTCCTTGTCTTTTCTAAAAAGATTCGATCGAGGTCTACTATTCCGTCAATCTTCAATTTGGCATCTTGATCCATCTCTGCCATCATCTTCCGGTCGATGACTCTCGAACTGATTTAGTTCTGTCTCCTGGAGCTTGAAGATTTGTTCTTTCAATTGCATGGGCTATTCACCATAGGAGGAATTGCAAACCGGAGGTTCTAACCATGGAAGGTGTCCTCGCTTTGCCTTGTTCAAAGGAGCTCTCTCAAGTCATCATGTTTTTATCTTTTGTGAAGGTTCTTTAGATATGTCCCTCACTTCTTCTAGTATAGATTAGTTTAGCGTTGTTTAGTTTGTTCTACCGTTTCCCATTTGTGGGCTTCCTTTCTAATAGAGTAGATAGTTCACTGGTTACTTCCGGTTAATGTTAAACCGATGATATGAGTTTCCTTTCGCTTGTATCATCATATATATACTGAACATTGTACATTTGATTCATTCATTCAATAAGATCACATTTATTCAATATGGTATCAGAGACTAACAACCTTTTCCGCCATTTTCTTGATTTCGCGAGCTCCGATTCACCATGAGTGCTCCGATCTCTCCGTTCATCATCGATTCAATCGATTCTCTCTTGTTGTTGATACTCGATCTCATCACTTTCGTCTCGTTCTTCGTCGTCGTTACTGTTACTCGAATCCGATCTCTTTTTCACTGAGATTATCTTCTCCGGTCTTCGATTGGAGCTTCAGATCTTTGATTTGAGCTTCTAATCTTCGCGTTACCGTTTCTTCGAGCTCCGATCTTACTCCGTTTGTAATCTGAGCTTCGATCTTGATTCGATTGTTACTTTCTTCGACGATCTTTGGTGATGGATCCTCCTCCTCGTGTTGGTATCGATCACTATGATAATCCATTCTTCCTCCACAATAACGATCACGCTGGTCTTGCTCTCGTCTCCGATCGTCTCACTTCCGGAGCTGATTTTCATGCTTGGCGTCGTTCGGTGCGTATGGCTCTCAACGTCAGAAACAAACTCGGCTTCATCGACGGTACGATTTTGAAACCTTCTCCTGATCATCGCGATGCTGGTGCGTGGTCTAGATGTAACGATATGGTTTCTACTTGGTTGATGAATTCTGTATCCAAGAAGATAGGTCAGAGTTTGCTTTATATGTCCAGTGCTGAGAGTATGTGGAAGAATCTGATGTCTCGTTTTAAGCAAGATGACGCTCCCAGAATCTATGAGATTGAACAGAAGTTGAGTAACATTCAACAGGGATCTCTAGATGTTAGCACTTACTACACTGAGCTGATCACTCTTTGGGAAGAGTATCAAAACTATGTGGATCTTCCAGTTTGTACGTGTGGGAAGTGTGAGTGTCATGCTGCAGTCTCTTGGGATAAGATTCAACAAAGGAGTCGAGTTCTGAAGTTCTTAATGGGACTCAACGAAGCTTATGATGCTACTCGTCGTCACATCCTTATGTTGAAGCCAATTCCTTCTCTAGAAGAGGTTTTTAACATGGTTGCCCAAGATGAGAGACAGAAGAGCATCAAACCACCGACTAAAGTTGATAATGTGGTTTTTCAGAACTCTGTTTCTGATTCTGAGATATCTGGCTATACTGGTCCTTCTGAGAATGTTGCATATGCAGCTGTGAACAACAACTACCGTGGCAAGTCGCGTCCTATCTGTACTCACTGTGGCATACCTGGTCACATCGTTCAGAAATGCTTCAAGCTTCATGGCTATCCACCTGGTCATCGCTACCACAATGCCAATTCTCAGAGGACATCTTCTCAAGCCAACTCTCACCATTCTTCTCAGAACAAACCGAATCAGTCGTCGTCTGGCTCTTATCCGAGAAACAACAATGTGGCTAATGTTTCTGCTGAAACGTCTCAACCTAAGTCTACAACGTTGGATTTGAGCTCTTTCCATCCTTACCAAGTTCAGCATTTGATACAACAGTTACAGTCTCATGCGAGAGCTTCAGATACTAGTTCTTCACAATCCATTGCTCAGTCCAGTATCACAGATAAGGGTGTCATGGCAGTTCAATCTAGTAGTGGTACCATTCCTTTTCCTTCTACAAGTCTTCGTTATGAAAATTTCTCTCTTACTTTTCAACATAAAACTTTAGCCTCTCTTTCTGAACACTTACCTTCTGGTTCTTGGATAATCGATAGTGGAGCAACAACTCATGTTTGCTCTGACTTGACTATGTTTAGTTCAGTTACCACTGTTGCAGGAGTTACAGTCTCTTTGCCTAATGGAACCACGGAACCCATCACTCATACTGGCATTGTGCATTTATCTGAATCATTAGTTTTGCATAACGTTTTACATGTTCCATCTTTTCGTTTCAATCTTTTGAGTGTTAGCAGTCTGCTTCATCATGATCATCACTCTGCTCATTTTTACTTTGATTCTTGTTACATTCAGGAGCATACTCAGGACTTGATGATTGGTAAAGGCTCTTTGGTTCACAATCTTTATATTCTCGACAAAGATTTAGCTTCTTCTTCTCTGCGTTTTTGTGGATCTTTGAAGGTTGATGGCTCTCTCTGGCATCAACGCCTTGGACATCCATCCTCTGCCAAGTTACAGCATATGTCTTCTGATATTCGTCTCGATAAGTCTTCAAATCTTGATTTTCATAATTGTCATGTTTGTCCTTTAGCTAAGCAAAAGAAACTTCCTTTTCCACATCTTAATAACATGTCTAGTTCACCATTTGATTTGATTCACTTAGATATATGGGGTCCTTTTGCTGTTGAGTCTGTTGAAGGTTATAGATACTTTCTTACTATTGTTGATGATCACACCCGTGTAACATGGCTTTATATGTTGAAATCAAAGAGTGATGTTTCTATCATTTTGCCTTCTTTTGTTTCACTTGTTCGTACTCAATATAAAGCAAATATCAAAATGATTAGAAGTGACAATGCACCTGAACTTGCTTTCTCAAATTTGATACGTGAACATGGTATTTTACATCAATTTTCTTGTGCATACACACCACAACAAAATTCTGTGGTTGAACGAAAACATCAACACTTGTTAAACGTTGCACGTGCATTGATGTTTCAATCTAATATGCCATTACCATACTGGAGTGATTGTGTTCTTACAGCTGTGTTTTTGATTAATCGTACTCCATCTCTGTTGTTAAACAAAATCAGTCCCTATGAGAAGCTAACTGGTAAGAAACCTGATTATCATTTCTTACGTTCTTTTGGTTGCTTGTGCTATGTTTCTACACTTGATAAAGATAGACATAAATTCACTCCGCGAGCTAAACCTTGCATCTTCTTAGGATATCCTTCGGGTTTCAAAGGTTACAAAGTAATGGATATTGAATCTCGTACTGTTTCTACTTCTCGTAATGTGATATTTCATGAGACTGATTTTCCTTTTAAGAAAGACATGATTACGGTTTCTGTTAGTGATGTTTTTACAAAGACTATATTACCTCTTCCTACTCCTGTTAATATTGATTCTTTTACTCATACTTCACCTGCATCATCCTCAACATCTGCATCTCATTCATCTACTATTGCGGGTTCTGGAGTTCCATCTTCGCATACAGAGACTGTGACTGCTAATCCAGTGGTTCCTGAAGTAACCACAGACATGCCTAGACGACTGGGTAAGGCTCCTAGCTATCTCAAAGATTATCATTGTTCTCTTTTAGCCATGGAAAAAGCCATTTCTTCCCATTTTGTTTCCAATATTATTTCTTCCTCTCCTTCTGCTTTTCCTACTACAAAACCCCGTTATCCTATATCCTCTGTTATGTCTTATGACAATATTAAACCCACTTTTAAACAAGCCGTCCTTACCTGTTCTTTAGAAACTGCTCCCACATCTTTTAAACAAGCTATTAAATCTGTGGTCTGGACTAAGGCAATGAATGTGGAGTTCGAGGGTATGGCTATCAATAAGACTTTCTCTGTTGTCTCACTTCCTCCGGGAAAGAATGTTGTGGGATGTCGATGGGTTTATACTATTAAGTATAAAGCAGATGGCACTGTGGAACGACCAAAGGCTCGTTTGGTAGCTAAGGGCTACACACAACAGGAAGGGCTTGACTTCACTGATACTTTTTCTCCTGTTGCGAAGATGACTAGTGTGAAGCTTCTTCTGAGTTTGGCTGCGAGTCATGGTTGGTCTATTTCTCAAATGGATGTTACTAATGCCTTCTTGCATAGTGACTTGGATGAGGAGATTTATATGAGTCTTCCATTGGGTTATACACCGGCTCCTGGTGAAGTTCTTCCTCCGAATCCGGTGTGCAGACTTCACAAGTCCATCTATGGACTGAAACAGGCATCACGTCAGTGGTACAACTGTTTCTCCTCCGTTCTTCTTGCTGATGGGTTCTCTCCATCTCCTGGTGATCATTCCCTATTTGTCAAGATCACTGGTTCTACGTTCATTGCGCTATTGGTTTATGTTGATGATATCCTCATCATAAGCAATGATGATTCTGCTGTTGCTTCAGTCAAAAGTGTTCTTCATGGAGCGTTCAAAATCAAGGATCTTGGACCGGCTCGTTTCTTTCTTGGCTTGGAGATAGCACGCAATGATACTGGTATTGCTCTTTCACAACGCAAATACGCTTTGGATTTATTGGCAGACACTGGTTTCCTCGCTTCAAAACCATGTGCTGTTCCTATGGATCCTTCAATTCCTTTGAGTAAGGACACTGGTGTTCGGTTATCTGATGCAACACCTTATCGTGAGCTGATTGGACGACTCCTTTATCTCACCATCACTCGTCCGGATATCACCTTTGCAGTTCATCGTTTGAGTCAGTTTCTCTCGGCTCCGACGGATGTTCACATGCAAGCAGCTCACCGTATTCTTCGTTACTTGAAGTCTAATCCAGGTCAGGGTTTATTCTACTCTTCAGACTCTGAGACTTGCTTGAACGCCTTTGTGGATGCTGATTGGGCTACATGTCCCGACACTCGTCGTTCTGTTACGGGTTTCTGCATCTATCTGGGTACGTCTCTCATTAGCTGGAAGAGTAAGAAGCAACAGACTGTGAGTAGTAGTAGTACAGAAGCTGAATATAGAGGGATGGCTCTTGTTACTTGTGAACTCATATGGCTTCAGCAGCTCCTTACTGATATGAAGATTAAGGTTCAGAATACTGCGAAGTTGTTTTGTGATAACAAGTCCGCCATCAACATTGCGACCAACCCTGTCTTTCACGAGCGCACTAAGCACATCGAGATCGACTGTCACACCATTCGAGATCAGGTTAAACGAGGCTTCATCAAACTCATTCATGTTCCGAGTGCACGACAACATGCTGACATCTTGACAAAGCCTCTTCAACCGGGTCCTTTTCACTCTATTCTTTCTCTTATGTCCATTTCAAGCCTCTTCTCTCCTTCACTACTTTCCGCTTCAGAGGCTTGAGGGGGGTGTAATAGAGTAGATAGTTCACTGGTTACTTCTGGTTAATGTTAAACCGATGATATGAGTTTCCTTTCGCTTGTATCATCATATATATACTGAACATTGTACATTTGATTCATTCATTCAATAAGATCACATTTATTCAATACTTTCCGAGAATCTTTATGTTGGTTCGTCGGCTTCTGTTGCCGGGATTTGTGATATCGCCGGTCTTTGTAATCACTCTTGGTTAATGCAATCTTCCGTTTAGTGTTAAAAAAAAATAACTTATCTAGGTTTAACTCTGGTATTGATGACTAATTCAACTAGTTTTTGTTAAAATTTAAATTATGACCTTTTTCGCTTACCGAATACTATAGCAACAATTTTGTTTTTACCAAAAATTCAATCTAAGACGACAGTTTAATATTTGTCCCAAATCAACTTTCCCCGCTAAGCTATTTACCACATGGTGAACGTCTATCATGTTTTCAGTCCTTTTCTGCTTTTACACTCTGCGGTAGAACTTTTTATTCCGATCCTTATTCATCTAATTATTAAATTCATATGATTCGGTATGTAAATAGATACCCAATAAAAGAAATCAAATAGCTTACAAAAATTTAATAATGAAATAAAATTATAGTAGGAAAAGGAAAAGAGATTTTAGATGGTTGGTTCTAATACGAGAGACACGAAGTCATGTCTTGTCCATTTTGACAGAAATTGTTTCAAAGCCAAATTGATGGGCGTGACTTGATCTTCAAATCATGAACCTTTTAACACAGAACAATTATGTAGCCTAGTTATACTCTAGGTTTTGTCTTTTGTTTCGTGTAGGTCTAAGCATAAATAAACCATCGAAGAATCTATAGATAGAATCTTGAAATAGGAGATAGCACCATTCTTGGATGATTATGTGTCTTGGTTTTTCAAAAATGTGTTGTGTTTTAAACGGATGGTCAGTAGTATTTGATCGAAAAATTACATTACAATTAGGGTTTGTTATTGATTTGGACACGTCAAAACTAATAAGCGAATATTTATATTGTACATTAATTTATGAGACATACAAAATGCCTATAAAAATTATGTCTTTTGAAAATTTGTTAATCTTTATTTCTTTACTCTTTCAGTTAAGTTTGTTCACTTTTAATTTAATTTTGTAAACCTGCTAAAAAAGTGAATATACAAATAAGAAGAAAAAACCGTAATATACCAAGTAATGCATCCCTAAAATCGACTCTCAGTGGATTGACTATGGGGTATTGATAAAATATTACATGATCTTCGCTATAGAAAGGAACGATTGATCCCTCGTCCTCACGAAATGTTGGGCAGTGTTAAAGGTTAGTTCCATTGAAGTCCACAGTAGTAGCAATTTGTCATTTTGAACTAGATCCAGGAGTTCGTTGTTATTGTGGGTCGCTGATAAGTTTTGATTGGTCAAGTGGTCTAATTGGCAATGTAAACACCTTCGTGGGTCGGTAAAAAATACTTGTTTTGGGTCAAAAACTACATAACTAAAAAGCTAATCCCCATATTCTAAATATATTGCAGCAGTCTGTAGATATGGACACTTTGTCAGTGCAACCATAAAAATCTAGGCATAAAACATAAAAGTAAACATAAAAATCTAAGTTACAAAAAAAAAACATAAAAATCTAGGCATTGCGAATGTCACTATTTAAAAGTGAACGTAGATTATTGTTGGATCTAAAACAACTCAAAACCGTTCGTAGAAAAACATGAATCTCCATATTGTCCACTTGATCATTTGATCTTCAAGTTAGGAAAAGACCCATACTACCTGAGCTACAATGAGTTATTACTTATTAGAATTTTATTTGGTTTCCCACTTTCCATGAGCAACCGAAACTTTCGGTTTACTATGGATCATACATAATTAGGAAAGTAAGCAAAAACTATATGATCTTGATTTTATTTATTTTTTCTTTTAATCAAACCCTAACAATAAGGATGAAAATATTAAACTTATAGCCATTTTAGGTATTCCCGACATATCAATTTGGATACAAGATCTAATTAATTTGATAGATTTAATAAACGGATTCCCAAAACATAACAAAACTTTTGTCTGAAAGTGTTCTCCATCAATTTATGGGAGATAGTTTAGTATATTTCATTGATAATTTTTAAATATTTTGATATTATCACTCTCAAAGACTTGTCATCTAAATTATTTATTTAAATTTCATGATTTAAACGAGTCTCTTTCATTTGTTGAGACTTGCAAACTAATAAGAAGAATCCAGTGCATAAAAAGTTAATAATCTATAGATTTAACTTATGTAATATCATTTCTGTAATAATTATGATCTTTATCACTCAAAATATATTATATCAAATTTTAGCAAAAAACAAAAGGATATCAAGTTATTATTATTATCAAGTTATTATAGTAGACAACACAAAAGGGATTGTTATCAAACAAATAAGAAAACTGGAAAACAATACAAATAAGCAAAAGATGGCAAGGGGAGGATATCAAGGAACAAATGTACCTTTATGTACAAACTACAAGTGGGTAATAGAATCATCTGCATATATTGATCAAGATTCTGCAGCTAGCTCCAAATCTAATTCGATCTTCTTATTTAATTAATCGCAATAAATACCATCATCTTGTGCAAGTACCTCCTATAGATCGGTATATATATATATATATGAAATAGTAGTGCAAGATCTTATTTTTTACTACCTAGACCCGAATCATATCAATATCAGAGTACTGTGTACGTCTTGACATGTTCAATATCATGTCATTTTATGTAGGATTATTTTTGGTAGGTTGAGAATTGATAAATGAATAAATTTGGAACTGTCATAGACTTTCGACTTAAAACAACTGGTAATAAGTGTACTGACTCTAACTTTTTATACATTAGTTCATTAATTCTTCAGTTACCAATGTAGAAAATTATTCATTTATTAACACATTCGCTCACAGGTAGACAATCGCGGAAACAACATCCACATGACCCAACATCATGTGACTCTAATACCATACTAAATTTGAGGTTATCATCAGTTTCTAACTTAAAACAATTGGTGATAAATAGATTTACATTAACCTTATATATATATATATATATATATGTTCATTAATTCTCCAATTTCCACCATATGTGACTTCATTAACAGGTATAGTTGAAATATTTATGTGGCAGTCTTCATCAACACTTGAAACGCATCGGTGAAACTTCGTATGTTATTATAAACTTAACAAGTTCATTTGTAATATTAATAATGGTAGAGAATGACTTTAAGCTACTACATATAAGACATCTTACAAATAATCGCAAGGACATCATAATAAACATCAACGAAAAGAGAAAATACATATAGAACCAAACTAAATAAGCTATTAGCATTTTTTTTTTAATTCATCGTCATCGTTATGATGATCATTGATGACTAGTGATGACGAGGTTGACAAGGAGGGAGAGTTTGGCGCTCGGACTCAGAGACACGAGAGGCATGGAACCTGGCGATGAAGGCAGAAGCTTTACGGTCAATACCTGGCTCAGCCACCCAATATCGCTTGTCCTCGTCGCTGGCCCATGCCTTCCTCGTGTATACGCCGTCGTCCCAGGCGTCTGCTTGAACTCTATGAGACGACCTTCGTGATTTATAGAAGCCGAAGAGCGATAGTTGCTTACTGCCGTTGCCTCCCATTAGACAGAACAAAAAAAAGCACTCCAGGACGCAAGAAAAAAAACTTGTTTAAGTTTGTTTAAGTTCGATGTGTTTGTGTTTATGTGGAGAGATGGGGGTTTGAGGATGTATTTATAGGGTGGCTCAGCAAAACATATATTTTTGTGGGAGTTTTTGTTTGCGGTTTGGTTCGAATTTGGTTCTGCTTAAAATTTATCAAAGCGATATAAAGCTCTGTGCAGTGTTGTAAGCTACAGTGCGGACCGGCATATATGTTCTTTTATGTGTCGCTTGTAAATATTTGGACCTATTCCTTAGTGGGATTTTGTGTCGTTCGTAAATTTTATTTTGTGAAAGTCGTTTGTAATTTTTACGGGTGCAATAGTTACATTTTGATGTAATTAGGATTTTCATCATGGTTTATAATACATCATATCCTCGAAAATTAACTTCAAAATTTACTAAAATTTTTACATTACGTAAAGTCGTAAACTATTGGAATGATTTGGTTATTTTCTAACTCGTTATACATTACAGATAACGAGCAAAGGTATGAGTTCTTCCTTAGTTTTCCACGACCAAATAACAAAAACTAATGTAGAGAGAAGATCATACTATTGAGATTATTATTCTGCAACCTGAATGAAGATGAAGAAACGTGGAATTTGCTATTACAATCGGATGATTTAAGTTTATTTTATTTTGTCGCAATTCCTCCCCAAAGGAATCCATCCAAGTTCTCTGTCTCTTTTAAGTCTTTTCATCTGATCTTTCCTTAAAAAATATATTAGAGTGATCGCATCAAACAAAAAGTATTTGTTATTTGTGTTTCACTATGCAAAGATTATAGGTAATAAAAAATCTAAACACGGTAGTACAGTTTCTTTGTTGGTTCTTGCTTTAGTTTTTTTTCTTTTTTTTCGCTTTAGTTGATTTCTTAATCGTATGCTTCTGTATCGGGTTCTCTCAAATTTCAACGAATACCAAACTTAGTTCATCTGCCTAATATTAGTCAATGTAGATAATAAACTATTATTAGTATCACAATTTCATAACCTTTACACAAAAACATACACACACACACACACATATATATATATATATTAATATGTCCTATTGGGCCATTGGCTATCCGTTTTTTTTAGCAAACATTCCGTTCATCTCCGATAAAAAAATATTTGATGTTACATAATGGATTTCTCTCTAACTAACTACAACATATCTTACCCGAGTTTAGACTATTTTCTATTTTTTTAATTAATAATAAAAAATAATTGGATCACATATTATCGATTTCGAGGCCAAACTTAAGCAAAACGTATAAAGTATCTCATCGGTATATCAAACCAATCATTGGGTACGTAAGATTATACTATATATAATAACAAAAAAAATAGTTGGATCACATATTATGGAAGAGGCAAAACGTATAAATTTTGTATCTCATTGTTATATCTAACCAGACAACCAGTCATAGGGTACGTAAAGTTTATACTATATATATCTGTTGAATACATTGGTAAACATGTCTAGATTTCCAATGTCTTAATAATACACTCACACTCATAATTTTCATAATTTGAGTATTACAGTAACTACAAGGCTGTGTTAACTCATACCAACTAGAGTACATATATAATCCATATATACAACTAACAAACCTCTGCCATAATTTGGTGGGGGGGGGGGGGTAATTTACCTAATAAAATCAATTAAGGAAGATAGAGGAGTAAACAGTCAAAAGAAAAATGAAATGAATCTGTCGTCGAAGAATAAAACAACTCAAACATGTTTTCTATATGATAAAGAGCGCTTCTTCTTTCATTTCCCTTCTTCGAGCTGAGGAATATATTCAACAGCTCCAAAGTATTTTGTAACAACTAATAGTGAACTAATATAATCTTCTATAGTAATCTTTCAGCCTACAAAATCCACACTTTAAGCTATAATTAAAGCATAACTAATCCACCATCTTTTTCAAAAAAAAAAAAAAAACTAATCCACCACCACCAACCAGCAAGATCACTATCGGATTTTGAAGAGAATATAAACGAAAGAAAATGTTTAATTGATTCATAACAGATTTATATTAATTAATCTTGATGGTTTTTAATTGATTATGAGATTTTGGCTTGCAATCTGATATTTTAAATTTTAGGAATCAAATTATGTGATATGATCCTTCCTATATACTATTCAATTTTGTAAAATTTAAGTTATTTTTCCTATTTTAATTTATGCTGATGATATTTTGGTTCGTTGATTGTTTTCTCTTTTGCTGAAATTTTTATCAGTGGATAAATAATCATATTATAAATGATCACACCATAAACGTTTGTAACTAGAAAATTAAAGATAAAACTAGCTATGGATCTACACGTTTTGTGGTAAATATTCTTACAGAAACTAAACATGCACCGTACCCAGTACTAAGCATAAAAACATTCCTTCTTATCAACGTGGTTTTCGAAAAATATTACTACAAGTAGTATACAATTTTAAATTATAGATTTTTATGCTTCAAACCTTGTATATGTTTCAAAGTAAAAGTCATCCACTAAGCTCAGTAGCACCATATATGCCATTATAAAAGTCACTCATCTTTTAATATTGACCAATCATGTGGACGAATAAATTACAGCCATTATAATTTTCATTATAAAAAATTGAGAAAATAAGCAAATTAGGAAACCGAGTGGGCAACCCTCAAATTGTGGCACAGAATCCTTTCATTTGTTACTTTCTAGAAACATTTTCTTTTAGTTTTCGAATTAAAATTGGAATACAAATGTTGAATTACAAAATTTTATATAAGATATATGTGTTACAATGATGCTTTCTGAAACAGAATATTATTTGTTATATTTTGCTTTTTCTATATTTTTTATTTTCCTCAGGTGAAATATATGTCTGAATATTATCAACATTTTTCAAACATATTTAGTCTAATTTTTTATTCAAAACTAGGTGGTGGGACATAATTTTCTTATAAATACTTATTAGTTTATTTCTTATTAATTCAAAAAAAACTGGCATGATAAATTCTTATTTATTTTTAAAAAAGAAATATAAATTTATATATATGACAAAGTTTTTATCTATCAAAATATATACGATTGTTATTGTGTTCAAATTTAAAAAAAAAACTTACATATTAAACATATTTAGAAAATATCTCAATACAAATATTTTGCTTGATTATTGTTTAACTATAAAATGTGTTATAACTTAGTTTTTGAAACTTTAAATTTCGAAAATATTATTTTCATATAATAACACTGTACATCTAAGAATTCTCTTAATTTTAAAATATATATTTGAAAATTTATTATATTAAATTATAATTTTTATCTAATATAACAGATAAATCATAAATCTAATATATGTAATATAAAAATCGTTTTTAATTATATAATAAAGTAAATATAAAAAGTAATTAAGGTAATATTGATATTAAAACTGTAACTTTTAACGTGAGATTTTATAATATAAATTATTATTTTCAGTTAATCACAAAATATATCTAATAATTATCTTACTTTTCATAATATATATTGAAATTTTTTTATATTAAATTATAACTAGTTATCTAATATAATATGTAAATATAACATTAGTAAAATAAAATTCGTTTTGATCATATATAAGTTGAATCAATATTAACCAAATATAACTGATAAGTTTAAAATAACAGATAAGTGAACTAAATAAAAACATTTAAAGCATAATAAATAAATAAAATGACTAATTAAAATTATTGAAAACATTGACAAATAAGCAAAAAACCTAAAACTATGAAAAATCTGACACAAAAGCCAAATCACTTCGTAAATAATAGCGTAGACATATGTGAATAATAACATAATACTTGCCAAATCATTCTATATGACTTTTTCAATTATATTTAGTATTATTTAAAAATCTTAATGCAATCACGATAAAGATGCTCACTTAACAGTATGATTTGTTTTTGGGCCCAGTCTAAAAAAAGTCCAAGGCCTGTTAAGAAAATAGCAAGCGAGAGAGAAAGAGAGAGAGAGAGAGAGAGAGAGAGCTTCATCGTACATTGTTCTTCTTCTTCTTCTTCTTCTCTCTGTGCCGCGTCCTCTCTCTCTCTCTCTAGAACTCTCAGCTCAGGTAAGCTTCTTCGATCATCATCTTATATCAAAACAGGTTCTTTTACCTCCCTGCTTGTAGCTTCGCCTCTAATAGCAACCAATCTCTCTTCCTCCAATGCTTGTGCCGATCTCAAAGCACATTACACTGAGAAACCCTAAGTTCCGATACCGTAGAGTAGATTTAGTCTCTCCATATAAGATTCAATCGTGTCTATCTGTAATCGATACGATTGCAAAATAACGTAGAAAGCCCTAATTTTTCCATGTTGCTCTGTTTTTCGTTTCTTCAGAAAACCCTAAATGGATATTAGACGGCGTGAGAGTAAGACTGAAGCAAGTAACAGAGAGAAACGGATTAACGAGAAGGATCAGGTCAAGTCCTGTTTTTTTTTTTTAATTTTCTTACTGGAGTTTATGTGTGTGTGTTTGGTTATTGATTTTGAGTGGGTTGGTGCTTTGTGTAACAGATGAATCAAGAGTCTTTTATTGAGGAGCTTGCAGGAGAGTTTAGGTTGCCAATAACACACAGGGTCACTGAGAACGTTGACTTGGAGGATGTGGAGCAAGCGTCACTAGACACAATGATCTCATCAACAAACGTTGGGTTTCGCCTTCTTCAGAAGATGGGTTGGAAAGGGAAAGGTCTTGGCAAGCAAGAGCAAGGTTTGTCTCTTTAGTGTAGTGTATAGCTCACATTCACAACTGTTTGCTTTAAGAGTGTTTGGTTCACGCAGGGATAACGGAGCCTATAAAGTCCGGTATAAGGGACCGGAGGCTCGGTTTAGGGAAGCAAGAAGAGGATGATTACTTCACTGCGGAGGAGAACATTCAAAGGAGGAAGCTTGATATTGAGATCGAGGAGACTGAGGAGATCGCTAAGAAACGGGAGGTAATGCGCTCTCAAAAAAATAGAGCACAAAGGCAGTTTTTTATTACCTGGTTGGTGTGGCTTTCTTCTACTGCCCGCTTCGTGTCCGTTATGACAAATCCAGGTGCTAGCAGAACGTGAGCTGAGGATTGAGAGCGATGTCAAAGAGATTCGCAGAACCTTCTATTGTGAGCTTTGTAGCAAGCAGTATAGGACTGTGATGGAGTTTGAAGGTCACTTGAGCTCATATGATCACAACCATAAGAAGGTAAAACAAATTATACCTAAACTCTTATTCTTTCTGGAGTTTTTCGAAAGCTCTAAGACATCAAGTGTTGGGATTATTATGCAGAGATTCAAAGAGATGAAAGAGATGCATGGTGCAAGCAGCCGAGATGATAGGAAGAAGAGAGAGCAGCAGCGTCAAGAGAGGGAGCTGACTAAAATGTGCTTAAACTTTTAAGTATCTCTTCCTCTTACATGTTTTGAAAGATTGTGTTACTCTCTTAACACAGAGTATTGTTTTTGTACTTGTTAGGGCTGATGCTCGTAAACAACAGCAGATGCAACAACAGAACATGCAAGAAGACCCAGAGAATGTCCCAGTTTCAGTACCGGCTAAGACCATTCTTGCACCACTTGTCCAAGATCAGCGGAAGTCATTGAAGTTTGGCTTTTCTTCAAAAAGCGGCAGTACATCAAAGGTACCTTAGTCACGGACTAGGACTTCTTTGGTTAGCCTTGTACACTATATCACTGAAGCTAGTTATATGTTTCATCTTCTGTAGAGTCAACCCAAGAGCAGCTTCAAGAAGCCTAAAATAGCAATTGCATCGGTTTTTGGCAACGACAGCGACGAAGACTAAGGCTTACATCATCATCGAGAATATTGTTATAAATGTAATTCTATTTTATGGTTCCTTCCTTTCACAGCTTTAAAACAGAACATGGTCTGAAAAAATCTTAAGACCACAACACAGCCTTACAACTTTTTGTGTTTGTTAAATCTTAAAGACTTTGGCTAGATTTATCAAATCATATCTAATAGTTGGATTATTCTTTGGAAAGCTTCTAATGGCTGGATTTGTTTTTCAAACTTGTGGTAATGAGAAAATGAAATTCAACTCCTTTTTTTCTATCAGAACTGGGGTAAAATGTTAAATGAGTGAACAAAAGTTACATTTTAGCAATTACTAGGAAGAGAAAGAAACAAAAGTTCTATCCCCAGTCAACGGAGGGAAGTTGAGGAAAGCCTTGCTCAGGAGGCGGTCTCAGAGACGGAGGAAGATCGAACCAGCCTGTTCCTCCTGCTCTCCCGCCAAAGAAATCACCTGTGTTGGAGCAATATTAAACTTCAAACATCAAGATTTCTGACTAAACTAGTCATAACAATGCTTAAAGAAAGAAAGAAGGCAAACATACGGTTCAAACTACTTCCTTGGATGTGTTGGTTAGGCAAGCCAGCAAGAGGTTGTTGTGTGCTGTTATTATTAGTGTATCCTGCATTTGATAATGGATTCAAAAACGTGATGATGTTTTCAGAGTAGCAACTAGCAACAGACAGAATCTATAATGCGTGTAATGAGAGACTTCTTTAGAGATGTGGAGCGATTACCTGTGTTTCCTGGAATGTTGTTGGGGTGCAAGTATCTGCAAGAATCTCCGAATGGGCAAAAGTTCTGCCAAAACTCCACATTAAGACAACACAATAGTCAAAATGAGTTTCAGTTCAGAAAAGGACAGGAACACAAAGATGACATTACATAAACTCAGAATCATATTAGTACAAAACTAACAAACAAAGGGAAAAAAAAAGAGTGAACTTGTTGGGTTAAGAATCTCTGATTCAAGTACAAAATCATCTAAAGAACAAGACTTTTACATCCAGAGATTGCTTTCTATGCTGAACAGAGACGAAAGCTACCAACTTTCTAGACATACCGATGAAACGAATCGATTGCAGACACCCCTCGGCGCAAAGCTGGAGACTTGTGCATCTTAAAGAAAAAGAAAGGAATATGTTAAACTCATCAACATAAGAAACAGAGAGAACAGAGAGAGAGAGAGAGAGAGAGAGAGAAAGACCTGAGGTGGTGGTAGAGCTGTACCAAAGTGATTTAGCTCGAAGATGAGGTTTGCTCTGAAGATGTCTTTTTCTAGCGACTTGTGTGTCTCGAAACTCCTTCTCGCAGTAGTCGCAGTAATATTTCCCCGACGGCATCCTTCTCCTCCTCTTTTGGCTCGTGACTGCTTCTTTGGTTCCTCTTATAGATTAGTTTTTTTGGTTTAGTTCGGTTTAGATTTTCAGCTATTTGATTAGTTAGCAATGATGAATGATCAAATGAGAGTTGTGTGGGAGAGGAAGAAGAAAAAATACACAAAAACAAAAGTACCAAAACTCTTGATGATGGCTATTACACTATAAAACCATAATATAACTCGGTTCTTTTTACTTCTCTACTAATACCACAAATTAAGGGAACATACATTTCAGATTGAGGAATACATAAGAGTTATATAAGAGAGAGGAGACAGATTATAGAGGAGTTGTGTTTGTTGCTACATATAGGGTTCTTTTGAGGAAAAATCACAAACCGAGCCAAGGACACTGCTTCCTCGCATGTTCAGGTACTAACTTAGCTACAATCTCCACCGCCACACCTTTCAGCTCTGTCTCACAACAATCACAAAACGAGGATTTTTAGTGAGTGTGGATTTTGTAAGGCCAAAAACTAGGAAAAGGAAAAATGTATATGTACCGTGAGGCTTGAAGTTGAAGAGTGGTGGAAGGAAACGTCCGTTAGGCAGACGAGCGTTTGGATCTCTTAGCTCATCAAAGAATGGGTGGACCAATGTATCAAGCTGTCAGACCAAAGATTCACAAGCAAATCAATGTCAGAACAAACAAAAAGATTCATAAAAGAATGTCAAGACTTGTAACACACTCACAGCTGCAGATCTTAGATTAGGAGAGTACTGAAGAAGTCTTGAGACCAAATCAACAGCTTCCGGAGGCATGCGTTTGTGGAAAATCTGTTAATATAAATGATGAAAACATATGTCAAAACCGGTCCTGAAGAAGACAGTGAACATGTTTGATCTTTGATATATATATACCTTGTGCCATGGATGAGCTTTGATCTGAGGGAACTTGAACTCAGTGTAGTTAGGGTTCATGCATTTGATTTCTTCCCTAGTAGGCGTTCCCAAAACCTACATTACATACAAAACTATTGAAATAAAGAATGTGTTCATGAAAGTGAACAAGTGCAAAAAAAAAGATTATTACCTTGATAATCTCCACAAGTTGATCAACACCACTCTCACCAGGGAACAATGGCTGCCATGAGCATATAATATATTTAGTCAATATCACAAAACTCCAGTTTGTGTTGAATTAGCTTTACTTGCAATTACCTGTCCAAGCAAGAGCTCAGCAAGAACACATCCTGCAGACCAGACATCAATGGCTGTTGTATACTCCGTCGCTCCAAAAATAAGCTCAGGTGCTCTGTAATACCTTGAGCAAATGTAGGAGATGTTTGGTTCTCCTTTCACCTGTTATCAAAGAGTTGCAATGATGATTACTAAACATTCCAAATAAACGTGTACCAAAGAAGAGATTATTAATCAAACGCACCAATACTTTCGCACTTCCAAAATCACAAAGCTTCACTTGATGAGTGTGTGGATTCACCAACAAGTTTTGTGGTTTGATGTCGCGGTGACACACGCCAATACAACGGTGAATATAAGACAAGGCTCTAAAAATCTGATAAGTGTAGAGTTTGACGTATATGAGAGGCATCCGCTGGTTGAGTTTGTTGTAGTGTTTGATAACACGATGAACCGTCTCCGGGACGTATTCAAGAACCAAGTTGAGGTAAAGCTCGTCTTTCTCGGTGGTTGAGAAGAAGCAGTGTTTTAAAGAGACGACGTTAGGATGGTCAAAGAGCCTCATGGTCTGAAGCTCACGGTTCTTGTACCTCCGGTCTTGTAAGACTTTCTTTATCGCAACGGTTTCTCCTGTCTCAAGACACTTCGCCTGGGAAGGAAAAAAAAAAGAGAAGAGGGTAATAAGCTAACTCAGTCCCATTGGTTGTTTAAACTATATCTGATAAAAGGAACAAAAAAAAACTCACTTGGAAGACAACGCCAAAGGATCCTTGCCCAACAACACGTTCTGCCATGTAGCTGATTGTCTGCATTCACATTTTTTGAGTAACTTAACAACAGATGGTAAGGAAGAGACTTTGCAATATGTAAGCAAATAAAGCAAACCTGTTTAGGTTGGCCGTTTCTTCCACCGATGGTAGTGACTATGATGTGTCCAGTCTCTGTACCGTTGCCATCTACCACTATTGGTTCCATTTCCTAGCAATCAAAACCCCAATAATTAGAATTTTCATGAACATTAAAGAAACTATATAGTAAGTAAGTAACTAGGTTGATCAAAAACCTTACTTTATCGTCACGGAGTTTCATGTCATTCATTTCTTGAGGAAGTTTATCGAGACCACCAGTAGAGTCTCTAGCTCCATGAACTGGAGGAGGTATAGCCACGGATGCCATTTTTCAGGGTAGGAAACAAGTTTCCTTCTTTATATTATCACACTCTCTTGAAGCTCTCCAGCCTGCAGCAATATAAGAACAGAGCTGGTTGATAATAAGTTGGTAGCAAAAAAAACTTTGATTATCAAAAGGAGAAAAACTTGAAAGTGTAAAGCTTTTACAACATTTTGGAAAACACTAATTACTTAAAGACAACGCAGGAGATGAAGATAAACCCAAAAAAGGAAAGATTTTGATGGGGGAAAAAAACATTGATGTTTCAGACAACCTTAACATCAAAAAGTAAGAAGATGACCTAAAATCAATTTTAGAGAATTAGCCGATCAAAAACATGTTCCAATTTAAAAATCTGAGCTTGATAGAAGCAGATCTGGAGCTAAAGAACAAGAACCTAACATTTTTGGTGGTTTCCAGCAAAAGAAAAAAAAACAGAGACTTGAGCAGAAAGGAATAATCTTTTAAAACGTACCGGTGAAAAAAAAAACGTGAAATCCCAGATCGATGAAGATGAAGGAGAGGAAGAGATCCGTACGATTAGGGAAGAGATTGTTGTGTGTTTGATGATGAATGAATCTCTTTCTTCTCTCTCTCTGTCTTTATGTTAATGTAATGTTTTTATCTTTATTTTTATGTTCTGTAGTGTTTCTTTCTTTCTTTCTTCGGTCTCTAAAAGCTGGCTTTACTTGTGAGGTCTATCATTTGCTATATAATGCGTCTGGATACATTTTTTTTATACTATTGTATGTAAACCAATAGTAAATAAGTAAATAAACAACATTTGATTGTACATTGGTTATTGGTTTCCTCTTTTATTGAGTTTTTGACCATTCAAACTTGTTATTTCTCCCAAAACACACGACAAACGAGAGAGAGAGATAAGGATGATGAGGAAAATTACACATTGATAGAACCTATCAATATTCTTTTGTTTGAACTTTTGAAATTGTGTGAATATTAAAATGAATCAGAGCCATGTTTTGTTTTGAATCAGGACATTATTTATTTCGTCATGTAGAGGTAATCTAATGCACATCACATATGAGACGCAAAGAATGGACCAAGCAGACCAAAATGGGCTGTTGTGGTCAAACGTGTCGGAGAGGCTAGATAAAATAAATATCAACCCGCAACTTTTATTAAGGTGAGGAGGAGAGGACACCGTATCTAGTAAGTAAGGTACCTTCAATAATTCGTTCAATTATTATTGGATTTTAATCCCCACAACATTCAATTTTTAGTTGAAAAGAACAGTATATTTGGACAATTCTTTTTCTTTTTTTTTTGTATTCCCATGACATTCATTTAAACACACACAAGAATAGATGATCTGCAAACAAGGCATTTTGATATCTTGATTAGTGGAATATGTTATTAGCTTGTGAATTTCTTATGCAGAAATATATTTTGTCTCAGTCAAAAATAGTTTTCTAACGAAAATGAATGCAGGAAAAAAAATGCAAGGTAAATTGCTTAAAGTCAGTCATAATAACTTTCTTCGTACATGCATGGAAAACACACAAGAAGCACATCGTCGTCTAGAATCTCAACAGGTTAAGACTTCAAAACAAGTTTGAAAAATATATTCAAAAGAAAAAAAAAAGTTACTTCAAAACAAGTCCCCAGTCAAGAACATTTGACATTTCTATTCAACCTTATAACTCACGACTTCAAACAGTTCCCATTCCATAACAACAATTCAAACAACACAGTGTCTCTGACCCACATTTCTTCAATCATCTCACCTAACTTCCCATATTTTTCCCTACATTTTCCTCTAAACTAAACATCCATAAGTAATAAAAAAAACACAAAAAGGCTTCTCAATGATTTTTTATTGTTTCATACTCTTCATTTTCAATTTCACCTCCTTCCAAAACCTTAATTTGAATTTACAGGACTCGAGACACTTTCGATTCTGACAACCATTAACAATAACAACAATCATCTTTCCCACGCATTGATGATGGATTCAGTCAACTATAGTCATGATTTGTAAACTTCTTTCTCAGCTTGAAACACTATATGATCTAAAGAAATACAAATGGTACATGCACCATTATCTACTACGACTATCTGAACTGATACTACTACAATTACACAACAAAAGATGAGTTCAAGAATCAAATTAACATACAACAACTCATCTTTTGGTTACAATCACTAATAACAACATGGACATTGACACAACGATCTTGAACCCTGACGTATCCCAAATGTTTCCTTTCTCTCCAGAAACCGATTCATCCCACTGTTTTCCAGTAATCTGATCTCTTAACTCTTGGATAGCCTTGTCACGCTTCTCCCCCATCTGCATTTTCCATTTCATCAAAATCATTTGGTTTTCACACGTAACTAAAAGAGTAAAGCTAACATTACCCTCTGCAGCTTTCTTGTCTGGCTACGAGCTTCTTGCAAACAAAACTCCAGTTTCAGCACCTTCTTCTTCAACTCTTGATCTGTTCTTCTTTGTTTCTCCAACTGAGATTCAAGTCCCTTGGTCTTGAGTTTCCAGTGAGCTGACATTAACCTTACCTCATCTTTTAGCTTTGCAATCTCTTCGTCTTTTACACTCAACAGCCTATTCATTTTCTCAAACTTCTTTGGAGAAACCTCTTCCACAAGTTTCCTTAGCTCGCACTCTGTGTCTTTCCCTGACTTTGCAACAGCTTCAGTTATCTCACGCTCGATTCTCATGACTTCATCTCTCAGCTCTTTCTGAGAACACTCTCTTGTCCTTAGATCCATCTGGAGGTTATCAAGATGGTGGGCGAGCTGAGTTACACGGTCTTGGTGTTCTCTTAGAGAACGTGTTTTGTCGTCAAGTTGTTCTGCTAGCATTGAGCATTGAAGATGTGCGGATTGAGCAGAAGCAGCGCTTGTTTCTGCAGTTTTCTTTGTTAAAGCTAGCTGCGATCTCAGGTCGTCCGCTTCTTCAAGAAACTGTTTTCTCAAAAAGAAGAAATTAAAACACATGAGAGAAACATTCAATACTTCAATTGTTCCAAGACTATGTTAGCTGAGTGACTAAAGCTGTCCTATGTTCAAGAAACATTCAATAAGGCCCTATGCAAACCAATCAATAACCGTCCTAAACCAAATGCATTGATCAGTGCTGAAGAAAGTAACGGTTCTGGTGTTGCATTGAGTGAACTCTTTTTTTTTTTGATCAATCATTGAGTGAACTCATTTGATCAGTAATTGAAACTTAACATCAGTATCATTGTCCATTTGCAGATCTCAGATTTGTTTAACATATGATATAATGTAACTTTTCATGCCAAGCTACAGACACACTTCATCATCTAAAGATCAATTTGTTCCCTTGATGACCCAGTTAAAGATTCTAAAGTAGACATTTATCGAGCACCTTCAACTTTTCACATTCAGCTTCATCTACTTTTAGTGAAGAATGATCTAAAGTGCCATTGTTCCAATAGATGCCAAATATATTTTTTTCAGTACTATATAACAAAAACACTTCTCAAAGCCCAAACTTTTCAGATATAATCTCAAATCTTTGGAGTCTTAAAAGGTCTGTAAAAATGAAACCTTTTCAGCAGCAGAAGTTGAAGCCTCAAGCTGACAGTTTCTATCTTCCAGTTTCTTCTGCAATTTACAGATCTCCACTTCCATGTTCTTAGCTTTTGTCTCTGCTTCCTAAAGAATAAAAAGACCACAAAAGACAAATCATTTCTCCTCAGACACAAACAAATTTGACACCACAACCTCGAAAGCAGGAGCAACAAACACTTTAATCAAAACAACTTTCAAAAGGGACGACATACTTTTCTAAAAACGCTTTCTCTAACAAAAGATTGCTCCTGAGAAACCAAAAGGCCTCTCACTTGATTCAGCTCAGACACCATAGACACCACGTTCCGCCGGAAACTCTCTTTCTTCCCATCCAAGTCTCTCAGAAGCGGATCCACCTTCGTTTTGAAGGATTCAGACATCAGGGTTTGTCTGAATCTGTTTCCAGCTTCATCAGATCAAATCTCAAAAAAAAAAACTCTGTAATAAATGAAGAGGAAGGAAACAAATATATTCATGCATGTGAAACAAATCTTATATTATAATCAAACAGAGTTGACTATTTTTAAAGAACTTTTAATGAAACAAATTTTTTAAAAATTATATTATCTTCAGACAATGAGTTAAAGACATCGACTTTACGATTCACAATCTTAAATCTTCATGTGTATTTTTTTTTTGTCTTCCGTGACAGAGTAGGTACTGAGGTAGAAAGAGAAACACGTAGAGCCAAAAGACCGCACAGTCAATAAAATGAAGTTAAAAAAATATTATATTTTTATGGGCTACTGGGCTTATCAGATGGGCTTGAACAAAACAATCGTGAGCTTTTTCCTTGTTACCGGTGAACCGACGTCGTACTAGTGTGTTCGTCACGAGATACTAAAAACCCCAAAGGATCGCCGATACGACGGAGGAATAACAAGATTTGTCAACGTCTGAGTATTGAAGAAAAGCTCCGATAATATGGCGTGGATGCAAATCATACAGAGCGCGAGATCTCTTCTAAGGACAACACAACCTTCTTCGACTCCAAGCCTCTCCAGATTCTATTCCAAACCCGCTCCTTATGCCGGTAACCGTTTTTTTTCTCTCCCTTCGATTTTGATTCGTCGCTTCTGTATCGATTCAGGTTCGGATATAGTGGCTGATTCTTTAGGTCCATAGTGAGCTTAGAGGCATCTAAATGCGATATATTAAGTGTGTTTTCACTCGTTTCAGTTCTTAGAATTGATTTTTTTTTTTTAAAAAAAAAAAATAAATCTGAATGACGTAATCTGCGTAGGTCCAATTTCACTGGTTATCATATGCTAATCAGTTAGCAAGTTTTGGTAAATGCTTTGTTATTGAGTGTTAATGTGAATTCTCTTGGATTCACCTATTAGTAGTCAGGAGTGTTGATGTGAATTGTGTATTTTTTGATTTTGTGATATTTACATACAGTGAAGGTTGGGATCCCTGAGTTCTTGAGTGGGATTGGGGGAGGAGTTGAGGCTCATATTGGTATACTTGAAAGTGAGATTGGTGATCTTTCCAAACTGCTTGTGACTCGTACCCTCAAACTCAAGAAGCATGGCGTCCCTTGCAAACATGTAAGTTCTACTATCAAAAGCCTCTCTTCTGCTGTCGTAGGTACACACAGAAAGGGTTTTCTAGGGGACACTACTAATATGTTAGGAATGAAACAGAAAACAGTCTGGTACCTTGTGTTTGTTTCCATTTCGTGATTTAGTGGGGACTGTATAAGAGTCTAGGAGAAAATAAGAAGAGGGAACTTGAGTTTAAGGCATCAGGAGATTGTGATGGAGATGTATCTATAGTGCTAGTGAGAAGTCTTATTGTTATCTCGCTCAAAGGAACTTGAAATGTAGACTTGTTCACACTTGTAGTCACTCACTAAGACATGTGTATATCCTTTCATTTAAATGTTAATAGGTTTGGTGAACAACACTCATCAAAAATAACTTGACTGGTTATTATTATTTTGACTCTTTATGAATTGTGGTTTTTGCAGAGGAAGCTGATACTGAAATATAGCCATAAGTACAGGCTAGGGCTATGGAAACCTAGAGCCGACGCTATAAAGGCCTGATTGGTTCCTTTCCTCTATCGAGTGTGTGTTAAGTCATGCGTTGTTTTGCTACTTAGTTGTTTTTCAGAGTGGTCTAGGCATAGCAATGTTGCCAATTACTTGAAACTCAAGTCATTGTTTTTTTCTGCATTCATGTACTTGTTATGGGTCTGGAAACGTTAAAGCCAGGCCTGGAAATCAATGAAGGAGTAGGTTTTTGATGTGGTGAATGTTCAACATCATTCAAAATACATGTTTGTTTCAGTTAAATTCAGTTTCCTCAAGAGATAATAGAACTCAGATCATTTCATATAAATTGAGTAATTATTAGATAACTGGAAAAAATACAGATAATTTAGATTGGTATCAAATCAAATTTCAAATAGTACAGAAGAACGAGTCCTATCTCTCCGCCGTCATCCCCAAGCGCATAAAGCTCTTCGAGCAGATCCAAGCCAGCCAGCTCGAGAAGCTCAAATCTCTCCCACACGATCCAATCAAGTAAATCACCAACGCAGCCATTTCATCATTTTACGTGTGTTTTAGGTTTCAGCTCTGATGGTGTTGTGTGTGTGTGTGTGTAGGATTACGTTACCTGATGGGACAGTGAAAGAAGGGAAGAAATGGGAGACTACTCCGATGGATATCGCCGGTGGGATTTCGAAGGGTTTGGCTAACTCTGGGTTGATCTCGACGGTTAACGATAAGCTTTGGGATATGAGTAGGGTTTTGGAAGGTGATTGACAATCACTGATTGTAAGCTTGAGTTGTTTAAGTTTGATAGTGACAAGGGTGCTCACGTACTTGTAGTTGGTGAAACCGAAGCTGCTACAGGACAGGTTAGTGATTATTACCTTATTACTTATAAGCTTTAACTAATTTTGCTGTATGAACTTTCTAAGAACATGTTGTTGTATTGGACTAGTGTTCGGATAAGAGACAGTGCAGCCCACTCGGTTAAGAGCATCGAGAATTTACTTGAAGAATTCTAAGACCAAGACTGCTGAATATCAATGAGATCAGACTCTTAAAAGTTCATGTTTGTTTTTGTTCCCAGATTGAAGTGTGTTTACTTAATCTTTGTCATTAGACCAGATTTAAAGTTTCGTAACTTGTGATCTCCTCCAGCGATTTTGTTTCTCAATCTATTGAACCTAACAACACGTAAATTGAACAATATAATAAGATGTTGATCTAGTCAAAGATGAATGTTGTTGAAAGCTACCAAATACTCGTTGCCCAAATCATAACCATAATCATTACTATGTATAGAGAAAGATCGAACAGTTGCTGAGATAATTCGATGATTAGGATAATAAGATTGATCTGCTTGATTGAGAATCGTCAACTAGAGTACATCATGGCTCTGATCTAGCTCGGTATACAGATTGATTTCATTAATGGTTCCTTGACTTGTTGTCCCTGTTGTTGGAGTCTAGCAAAAAGACATGTGAGAGAGGGGATACTTGTGTATATCTAAAAATAATTTGACGATTTTGCAATAATTGGGATAAATAAGGAGCAAATTTTCGAAAAACCAAACCAAACCAAAATTGTTCTGACACAAAGACAGGACCTAGTTCTGCTTTTTCCAAGTGAAAAAAGGAAAAAACATTAAAATCTGTGACATCTCACGTGCTTCTTCCTCTCTCTCTCTCTCTCTCTCTCTCTCTCTCTCTCTCTCTCTCTCTCTCCTCTGTAATTGAAGTTTGGATTCCACATCCACGCGCCTAGATTAAATCAAATCTTTGTCTTTGAAACCACTTTGCAGTTTCACTTCGCCCTTTCTCCAGATCCGTTCCCCAGGAGAGCTCTGTATGTATATCCAAATCTCTTTTTCTTTCGTGATCTCATCTTCTGTTTACTCTATGTATAACCTTTGTAAATTTAAGCTGAAATTTGATTAGGGTTTGTTTATTACAAAATCATCACACACACATTTGTCTCCAAACGCATTGTCCTTACCCTGTTTCGTTCTTCACATTGGTTTAGGTATTTGCTGTTTTTGAACCTCTGACAATTTTTACCTTTTTGTGTTTTGAAATTTTATATTTTGAATTTAAAGTCTGGTTTCTAATTTTTCATCATAGAAAGTTCGATTCTTTTTTTTTTTTTAATTTATTTCTCCTTGAGCAGTGCTTTTAGTTTAGCAACTTTGGAGGGTTTACAAAAGATGGAAGCTTTAGTCCTGTATTAACACTAACACACACTTTCTTCTTTCTCTTAAGTGTTTGCAGAATAAGATGGGTTTCATCTCAAGGAATGTTTTTCCAGCGTGCGAGAGTATGTGCGTTTGCTGCCCTGCTCTCAGGCCTAGATCTCGACATCCCGCCAAGCGTTACAAGAAACTGCTTGGCGAGATCTTCCCCAAATCCCCTGTAAGTGTCTCCTTGTAGCTAGTTTTTGACTTTTCACTTGTATGTTGGTGTGATCTTTGCTTCTGAGCATCTCTATCTTGGTCTCTTCAGTCTTAAGACATAGAGTTATATTTGGTGACTATATGTTTTGTCTGATATATGTTTTGATTTGTGGATTTGTTACAACTTTATAATGTTTTCTTTTTCTGTAGGATGGTGCACCAAATGAGAGAAAGATTGTCAAGTTATGTGAGTATGCTGCCAAAAACCCAATCCGTATCCCTAAGGTATAGTTTTTTTTTAATGATTCTTACTACATAACTGGTTCGTGTGTAAAAAAGAGTCTTGTGTGCAAGTTTAGCATAATGTGTGTTTCTGTGGTCTGTCACAGATTGCTAAGATTCTTGAAGAGAGGTGTTACAAGGACCTTCGATCTGAGCAGATGAAGTTCATCAATATTGTCACTGAGGCTTACAACAAAATGCTTTGCCATTGCAAAGATCAAATGTAAGGCAAAGTCATAATAGCAACATTCTTTCAATCATTCTTAACTTGTCACTAACAGTTGCATGTTTCTTTCTCTTATTTCAAGGGCTTATTTCGCTACAAACTTGCTGAATGTGGTTACAGAGCTACTTGAGAATTCAAAGCAGGACACACCAACCATTCTTGGATGTCAAACATTGACAAGGTTCATTTACAGTCAGGTAGCAAAATGTCAATTCTAGTATCTATGTGTTATTGTGCTAGTCCATGTTGAAAATGTGAAGTATCTCACTACTTTATCTGGTATGAATAGGTTGATGGAACTTACACGCACAGCATTGAGAAATTTGCGCTTAAAGTCTGCTCATTGGCTCGTGAACAAGGTGACGAACATCAAAAGCAGTGTCTGAGAGCATCTGGCCTGCAATGCCTTTCAGCGATGGTAGCAATCTCACTCACTTCCCCCAAAGTTTTTTTCTCGTTTTTATCAGTGTTTTTTTTCTTCTTATGTTTTGTTTCTTCATCAGGTGTGGTTTATGGGAGAGTTTTCACACATCTTTGCTGCTTTTGATGAGATAGTACACGCCATTCTTGATAACTACGAGGCAAACATGATCGTTCAGTCCAATGAAGACAGAGAAGAGCAAAACTGTAACTGGGTGAATGAAGTGATCAGATGTGAAGGCCGAGGAACAGCAGTCAGCGGTTGTAATAGCCCTAGCTATATGATTGTCAGACCAAGAACTGCAAGAAAAGATCCGACTCTATTGACTAAGTAGTAACTAAATCCTCTAATCTTTGCTCGCAGGGCCCTCATCCACTTTGAAAAAATTTACTTAATTGTTGTTGATTGTTTTCAGAGAAGAGACTGAGATGCCTAAAGTGTGGGCACAGATTTGTCTCCAGAGGATGGTTGATCTGGCTAAAGAAAGCACGACTCTGCGGCGAGTCTTGGATCCTATGTTCAGCTATTTCAACTCTAGACGCCAATGGACTCCTCCAAACGGTCTGGCCATGATAGTTCTCTCTGATGCAACATATATGATGGAGACCTCTGGTATTTACATTATCTCTCGTGTTCTGTTCTTTTTTTTAAAAAAAAAAATGGTCAAATCATCGATTACATCATCATATAATATGTATATCGATTACATATAACGATTAACTACCATTCCTTGTCTGTGAAGTTGTTCATCTCTAGTGTTCTGTTAGAATCTTTTGTCTATACATGTATGAGTACTCACAGTTATGTTTATTTTTCTTATACTAGGGAGTCAGCAATTGGTGTTATCGACTGTTGTACGTCATCTTGACAATAAGCATGTTGCCAATGATCCCGAACTCAAGGCTTATATCATACAAGTTGCTGGTTGTCTAGCAAAGCTGATCAGGACCAGCTCCTATCTAAGGGACATAAGTTTTGTTAACGACTTGTGTCGGCATCTGAGGAAAAGCTTTCAGGCAACATCGAGATCAACTGGAGAAGAGGAACTCAACTTGAACGTGATGCTTCAGAACTCTATTGAAGATTGTCTGCGAGAGATAGCCAAAGGAATCGGAAATGCACAGCCATTGTTTGATATGATGGCTGTTTTAGTCGAAGGGCTTCCTTCTTCAGGAGTTGTTTCGCGTGCAGCTGTTGGATCACTGTTGATTCTCGCTCATGCAATGTCTTCAGCGTTATCCCCATCTATGCGTTCACAACAGGTGAACTCTAACTTTGTGTGTTCCTCTCAGTGTCATCTTTACAAGTTAGTTAATCCTCTTTATGTTCATACAGGTTTTCCCAGACGCACTTCTTGATGCGCTTCTTAAAGCAATGCTGCATCCAAATGTGGAAACTCGCGTAGGAGCGCATGAGATATTCTCTGTGATTCTCTTGCCGAGTTCTGGTCAGTCTCAGGCTGGACTTGCATCAGTGAGAGCTTCTGGTTATCTCAACGAGTCGAGGAACTTGAGAAGCGATACAACCTCTGCGTTCTCATCTATCGCTGCTAGATTAGACAAGCTCAGAAAGGAGAAGGATGGCGTCAAGATTGAGAAGAATGGCTGTTATAATGAGGATCTTAAGAACTACAAATCTTCCCCAAACTTTCACAAGTTGAATTCCATGATTGATAGGACTGCTGGTGGTGTCAGTCTTGCTGATATGGTAAACTTTTTTATGTGCTAATGGACCATTACATTTCTATGCAGTCGTCTAATATTATTTGGTGTTGCAGTTACCATCAATGATGAAGTTTACTGAAGATCAAATCGGGCAATTGTTATCTGCATTTTGGACACAAACCACTCTTCCTGATAATTTACCTTCAAACATTGAAGCTATTGCTCATTCTTTGAGTTTGGTGCTTCTCTCCTTCCGTCTAAAGGTTACCTCTTCTCTCTCTCTTAATGTCTACAAGTTGGTGATGCTATACTTATAACCCTCTCATGATCATTTTAACTGCAGAATCCTGATGACGGTCTTGTTGTTAGAGCCTTCCAGCTTCTCTTCTCACTTAGGAATCTTTCTTTGGACCTTAACAATGGTACTGATTGATCAAACACACTTAATCTGACCATAACGTTTGGAAATAGCTTATGTGCAATCAAATTTTCCTCATTGTCAGGCACATTACCAGCGGTTTGCAAGCGGTTGGTTCTTGCTCTATCCACAAGTACGCTGATGTTCGCTGCCAAAATATATCAGATTCCTCATATTTGCAAAATCTTGAAGAGTCAACTGCCTGGTGATGTGAGTTCTCGGTGTGTTGTTTCAGTTGTTAGATCCATACATGGAGGTTGTTGTGTATAACTTGATCATGTGCTCAAAAATTTTCAGGTGGATCCGTATCTGTCCATTGGCGATGACTTGCAACTTCACGTAAAACCACAGGCAAATATGAAAGATTTTGGGTCGTCAAGTGATAGCCAGATGGCTACTTCAATGCTGTTTGAGATGAGAAGCAAAGTAGAACTATCCAACACTATCATAACCGATGTTGTGGTAAAGAATCTAGCTAAGGTTTCAAAGGTACAGCTTGTTTCTCAGTGATTAATAGGTCTAAAGCCTGTAATTCTTGTACTGACTTGAGTTTATATATATGTTAAGCTCCAAGAAGCTGACGTACAGATGCAACTCTCTGAGCCATTCACACCCGATGATGCTTTTATGTTTGGATCTCGCCCTATGGCTGAGCCTGAATCAAACAAAAGTATCTCTAAGGAATCACTGTCCTTTGATGAGGTGAACTATTATCTCAAGATCCAGATTGTGTTTATTATTGGGACTTTGATATAAATATAGTTTCTTTTGTTACAGGAGATACCTGCAGGTTCAACGGTTGAGGACGAAGTGACGAGTGAACTCTCTGTACGTTTTCAACCAAGAGGGTCCCCTCCATCATCTACTCCTCAAGTTATCAGCATTGGCCAGCTTATGGAATCTGTAAGCACAGAACCGCATTCAACATATGTTAAAAACGTTTTGTGCCATTCTTATGATTGGTTAAATGATTTGTTGTCTAGGCGCTTGAGGTAGCTGGTCAAGTAGTTGTGTCATCTGTCTCCACTTCTCCACTTCCTTACGACACAATGACAAACCGCTGCGAAACCTTTGGGACTGGGACTAGACAGAGGCTCTCAAGGTGGTTAGCCACCGAGAACCGCCAGGTGAATGGTCTCTACAGAAATTCAGCAGAGGAGTCTTCTGCACTTGAAAAGGTATCGTTTCACCTTCATAGCCTACTTTAGTCTTGCTACACTTAATATGTACTTGTCTTTTACTGTACTGAGGGAGGTTGAAACTTTATAGGTAACAGAAGATGGGAGCATCTATGGGAGAGAATGTGGTGTGTTTCAGGATGCTTGGTCCATGATGAGTCTGCCTCCAGCTAGTCCCTTTGACAATTTCCTCAAAGCAGCAGGAGCCGGAAGATGATTCAGTTAACTCAGATGATATCAAGTCTCTCATGTAGAAAAAGTAGTACTCTGTGTGTAGTAGTGTGTAATCTTATCCTTGAGATATTGGGTTTGAACTCTGTAGTCAGCTAACTATCTAGGCTTAAAGTACGATGCTTCAGACACAGCTTGTAATGATTTAGATTCAGTTGTTCAAACTATTTGCTTTCTTATGTCAAAATACCTCTTCAATTCGAAAGTTTGAAGCTTAAACTAATCATCAAACGTGATCACGACTTTAAAGGCTGTACTTTCAAATAGGATAGAAGTGTGATTAGTATCGCTGGGTATATATCACTGCTGAGAAAGTTATTTGTTTTTCTTCATCCTTTTTCCTCTTGAAGAAGAAGAGTGATTATGTAACATTTTTCTTAATCATTATGATAGTCTATTTGCATTTCATTCGATCTTTAAAAGGATTTTACCCATGTAAGACAATACAAAACAAATCAAAAGAAAAATATATAAGGAATGCTCAGAGACATAGACCAGGATCTTCTAGAATGCTGAGAGAAGATCAGACTCAACCAAAGCAGACACTAACCAATTTCCTTGGTTTCGGTGTTTCTCTTTGAAGAACACAGAGACAAGATCATTAACTAAATCATCAACCAACGTAGAGACTATCTCTCCTTCAATGTCAATGCCTTCTTCATAAGTCTCTTTCTCAAAATGAAGCCAACACCCTTCCAAACTACTCATCTCTTTGTCAACAAGCTCGTCCATCATCATCTCCCTCATCTTCTTCAACCCGTGAACCTCTCTGTTCAGTTCTTCAGCTAACCAATCTCTATGTTCAAACAGAATCCCCTCTTTCCCCAATATCCCTCTGCAGGTGCCCCTAACCATCTGCTCGCATTTGAGTGCTAAGGAGTTATTGACAAAATCAAACACTGTCCTTCTCCTGAGCTTGGCTGCTGTCGCTTCTCCACGCCCCTCTATTTCATCAAAGAGGCTCGCAGGTAATATGTCAGTAGCCATTCCCAAAGCGAACTCTTTCACCATCAGTTGGTCAGAACTGAGGATCTCAGATATGTACTCAAGCTCCCAGTCTAGCCTTTCTTCGTCTTCTGAATAAGCCAGTGTTACTACAGATTCTGAGAGTTCAGACTCTTCTTGTGCTGATGAAGCCCATGTGAATTCGTGATCTCGTGAGGACTGTTTAATCTCTGTAAAGCGTATAGCAAGGTAAAATTAGCTGCAATCAAGCATCAGTTCTACTGCCTAAATCCTATTCAATGCAAACAAGTTTTGCAGGAAGAATGTAGACTTCATAACATGAATTGAACTTAGGTGTTCTACTTGTCTTGCCTTGTGAAGTAAAAGAAAACGAACCATGTTCTGTGATCTGTCTGCAATCTGCGAAGCCCTTGCTGCAGGAGCTTCTGAGATCATCAGCTTCTGTCACAGTGCTAATGCTGCTAACTTCCAGCTCTTCTGCTTGTATTATCTTTTTCAGAATAAAAGATATCACACAACATAACCAGTTAGAAAGCCTGAACTAATGTAAAGACACTAACACTATCGAATGCTACATATGACGAATAAGAAATTGCAAATAGATTAGATACTTGTCTCTTAGCTGGATCAGGAATTAACTAACCTGGAATCTTTGTTTGTCATAGACTGAAGTGCAGTCAGAAACAGATTCACTCTCTGATAGAACTGTATCCAGACCGTTTTGGGTCGACTTCCCATTCACCCCATCGTTCGCACTAGAAGATTCTTCTTGTGTCAGACTACAGCTAGAAGACTCAAGCTTAGAAGTCAGCTCTCTGAGCTTTTTCTCTAACAGAACATTTAAAGAATCTCCACCAAACATATCGAAACTAACTGCAGAGTCCGTGTCTTGATCAACTCCTTGAGTGGAAGATAGTGAATCAGATGATAAACCTTTGATGGGAGATGAGAATGTGAATGAGATCACATCCATTTCCTTTTTCCGATCATCTTTGCCTGTTTTATCAATGGTGATGTTACATTTTATAACGTTTTCATTCCTTTTGATCCGTTTATCATCAGAGATTCCAGTTCCTTGCATCCCGTTTGGTGGTTTCTTGCTCCTGGGAAGAGTCTTTTTGCGGGACAAAGATAAAGAAGTGTTCTTTCCCGCCAATGCCGTTGTTGGACCCTGCTGCTTTGACACTGGAACCTTGTTCACAACTTTGTTAACTACATTGCTGCCTTTTTGGTTTGAAGCAGAGGTCACTGAGCGTTGGTTGTCTCTGCAGTTCTGTTTCTGGTAGTTCTGCTTAAGCACACTCTTCCCTGTGTTAATAGAAGTTCCTCTGAGACCGTTCTGGCTTTTGACTAAACCATTTTTAGCTTCTGCTTTCTCCTTTTGGCTTCTGCTGGCGCTTAAGGGCGTTGAGCTGGCCTTTGCTTGTGCAGGTACATAAGGAGGCTTTGCTTTTCTCTTCAAACCATCAGAAGAACTGTTTAGCTTACTATTACTAGTTGATGGTGTCATGACTGATGCTGATGCTCTCTTCTCGTTGTGCTTTCGGCTTGAAACTTTCTGTGCAGCTTCTAGTTTCTCTCTTAAATCTTGAATCCTCATAGGAACCGACGAAGGAGAGTTAGATGGTTGCGAAAACCGCGTTCTAGCAGCCACCCTAGGACTTGGTTCAATCATTCTCGAAGCTGCTTCCATTACATAAACGGGGTTCCTGGATGGGACAAACCCAGGACTCCTGATAGGAGACAAGAGTCTATTGTTGGTAACACAGATCGGTTTGGCTGCCCTGGGAGGGAAAGTTTCACTCTGAAACCTCTCAATGGGTCTGCTGCGTCCATCACTCGTTCTTGATGAATCCAAATGTTCCCAAGATACTCCATCATAGTCACTGCGGAGATTTACATAACCAAGATTCTCATATGCATTCCATTTGCTTGTGTTACGTGAAGGTCTGAGGAAGAATGGATCAAGATCAGGATTAAACCGAGGCTCCTGAACGTTTGGTACAGGTAAAGACTCTAAACCCATGAGCCTCGCAACCACACTTGGGGCTCTAGTTCCATGCCCTTCCTCATCACTAGTAACAGAAGATGCACAACAACTTGACTCACTTCTTGGATTGTAACTCAAATTCTTGCTACCCTCATCAACCTCAATCTGTATAACAATTCACATCAAACAAAGTTGATTCCTACCATCCACTAGACTAACATGAAACATAAATAAAGAAGACTAAATCCACTTGGCATAAACAAGGGTATAGTATTGAGAAGACTCACCAGAGAAAGACTAGAGAGGTTTTGAGCATTCTGTTTTGTCTGCTTTGTTTCTTCTGGTACAAAAACAAGAAGAGTCTAAGAACCAAAAACACTGTTACAAACAGATATCTTGAAAACAAGAACATCATTCTCTTTAACCATATTCAAATCCTTCTAACGAGAAGTACATTTTTGTTACAGCTAGACATATCTACATGATGTCACAGAGAGTATCACAAGAACTGAGCTAAACATCTCTAACTACTTGTGAGCATTATAAAGACAATACTGTAAGACACACACCTGAGAGTACCGAGCTGCCTGAGGAGAAGAGCTTCTTCCGGGACTTTCCAGGCCAATCAAATAGATTCAAGAACCCTCCTCTGGATCGTTTCCTCTCAACAACTTCCATTTTTTTTTATTATTACTCTTCCATCTACTGAATTATTTTCCTGGAATAATGCAGAAAAATGGGATCTTTGAATTGAGAAACTGTAGTAGACAACCAAAAAAAAACGGCCAAAGATTGTGTATAAAAAAACAATCAATAATTGACACACAACTATTAATCTGAAGTAAATGGAGATTAAGACAGTTTTTAATCTAAAAGTGGACACCACAGGATAATACAGAACAGAGCTGTGAAGACAAGACAACTCGAATAATAAGATAGACACACATATATACAAAACAAAAGACTTGAACTTTTTACAGAAATCAGATCAGGACGTGAGCTACTTTTACCTATTGGTTAATTTGGAATGCCAAAGACCTAAGCTTTCCCTAATGGGCTCATTCCAAATTGGGATCTTGTGAACCTTAATGGGAGCTACCAGCAATTTTCACTCACTTGAACCAAAGCAATTGAGAGAATTGAAATCGAGGAGAGTTTTAAAAGATCAAAGAGGAGTCAGAAGAAAGAGAAAGGAGAGATTTTGAGAAATGGGTCAGATCAGTAAAAGGTTAAAAATGAGAGAAGACGAAGGTAAGTTTAATGATTTGGGATTTGGGACCAATGGAGAGTGAAGAAGCAGAGCAGAGAACTTGAAGAAGATGGAGAAGAAAACAGATACTATACAGTGTGGATTGATGTGACGATAGAGAGGTGAAGAAGAGTCAAGAGAGAGAGAGAGAGAACTGCGTTTTAAATTTTCCACTCTCTCACTCAACCCACCACACCACCTCTGTAAATTAAATTAAATTCAATTAAATGTTGTATTCATTTTCTTATTTTTGTTTTTGTCAATAATTTATTTTATTTTATTTTTGCTTGTGTCGAATTTATTGTTTACAGCTTTCAGTAAAAAAATGTGGATTTCTCTCCAAGTATTGCATTTTGAAGAAATGGATTTTGGATCATAAAACAAAGTTGGATAATATTAGCTGAATCAGTAGCATATTGCAATAGTTTATCGTAAAATGACATATCTTCTTTTCAGTTATAGAAGAAGGCAAAAACTTTATAGTAAACAGTGCTGACAGAGTTCTAATAATATATGCCAAATCGCAATAGTTTATTTTTCCACTGCTTTTGGGAGCCACAAAATGGGTTTTCGGGCTCCACTTTCTAAATATTTTCATATGCTAATTGAATTTCCAATATTCATTATTATTACTATTTAAAAGCCATTTCAACTTAACAAAAAAAACAGAGTTGTGTTATTTCAATATTTTGGTGACTTTATATAATTGTAGAAATCGTAATCAATGCACTCAAAATTGTCACCATTTGGCAATCTCTGTCGACCACCGTTTAGCAGTTCTTCTGTTTTTGTCAAACACGTTTGTGTACAGTTCTTAGACCTTTTCCTTTTGTTATTAAGCTTGTGAAAGAATCGGCACATGGAATTGGTTCATGTGAGGATTGTCGCATATGCAAGTTTCCCTGCTTTAATCATTAGACTACGTTAATGTTGTTACTGAAAAGTGTTTTTAAGTTTACGCAATTCTATCGATATACATCATTATAAAATAAATATGATGGTACTTTGATATTTATGTATATGTATATGAACATATACATTGATATTTATGTATATGTATATGAACATGACCTAATCAAATCATGCAAACCTGAAAAAAATGTAGAACTAATATGAAGCTTGTTAAGCAAACATAAGACGAATGATAGTGAAATATAATATAAGAAATGAACAACAGAAACTGAAATTTATTTGAAGTTCAAAAAAGTACAAGAGATAGACATCAATCAAAAGCATGTGTTGCTGAGATATTTATCTAAAACTTTTGCGACTAGGATTCCATGTCTTTTCAGTTGAATGGTGACTATCTCAAAACACATAGTCAGATCTTAAGGAACATATTGGTGTGGAAGTGTTGCAAAGCAGAGCCACTTTTAGTAGTCCAGTTCCATAAAATCCTAAATCAACCACCTGAAATCTTGTAGCATCCACGATTACACAGCATGCCTATCATGAGAAAAAAGGTTTATTGTTTCGAAATTTGCGGTTGTATAACCTCCAAAAAGGAAAGTTTGCTTTTAAATGATCTCAAGAAGAGGATTATAGATGTCTGACACAATTAAACTATTATCCACTAGATTTGTTGAAAGCAAATCAGTATTTGCTGAGAGAGCTTGTCAATTGTGCATCATTAAACCAAACGACACAATTTCTTAATCCTTCCTACAAAGGTTATCTGTGATGGGATCCTAAAGGTGGTACATGGTAAACCGAATACGAGTATTCTTCCTGCTCCTTGTTCACAGAGTGTGTGCAAATATCATGTGATGAACATTCAAAACACATAGCAAAAATAAAAATACGATGTTACTGAAAAGGTGTATATGTATCGATTGATGATATACTATGTTGCTTATATCTTACTTGAACAAAAGAGCAAGCATTTTCAGCTAAAAAAAGAGGTGAGAGAATCGTCGTAGTTGAGTTGGCATAGCATGATAGCAGGAAGGCCAAAGTAGGTCAGAGCCGGTGCTGAGAATCTGGGGGCTTGAAACAAAACAAAAAATGGGGACCGATATTTCATAACATAAAAGTGTACCTAAAATAAACTGTAGTAGCTAATATAAAAGTTTTACCTTTCATGGTTAATGGTTAGTGTCCAGATTGTGATTTTGATATAAGAGGAACGAATGTTGAGTGTTTTTGTGTTTGCTGGTGAGAACAAGAAGCTTAAACGTCGACAGAAAAACAGAAAGCAACGTGAAACTGATTTTTTTTTTATTTTACCTTTCATCAATATGTTTTTCTATTGGATACGGTCAAGCCTAAATAGTTTATGTATATATATTTGGCCCATTTTTTTTTTTTGTCGACTTTGGCCCATTTACTATATTAAACTGAAGTATAAAATTTTGTGCTAACATCATCTTTTATATGTGAATATATTTAAAAAAAAAAATCTACAAAGTTCTAGAAAAAATGGGGGCCAAGAAAAAATGAGAGCCAAGGCATAGGTTTTAATGGGCTTTGCCCAGATCCGGCCCTTAGTAGGTGCTGGTGATATCATTACTATCACATACAACAGCGAAGAAGCTACTTCTCAGAGTTGTCTTTTCGTCTCCATTCATTCTCTTCAATTTATCTATATCTTCAAAATATTGCAATTGTTGTGATAACGGTATAGATCCCTTTAATAAGAATAATTTCACTGCTATTTTCTGAAGACCGTGAGATATGTGAAGGGAGAAAATATAATATAATATGAATGAAATTGGAGGATCGTAGCAAACATTGGTTGTCAAAGGATCGCAGCTAGCGCCACAGGAAGCAAACATATACACCGGTCACTCGGTCAGAATATCATTAAGTTTCATATTAGGATCTCGATATGCTGGTATGTTTGGCAATTGATTCCTATCTAATTCTTACGCGGTTAAACAGGCTATATTTTTATTTAAAAAACATTTAAAGGATTACAAGTTGTGTCTGGATATTTCAATCACAAAATTGATGTTCTGAGGATTTAGTTATACGTACTTCGAATACAAAACACTTTATTCTGATCTATTTATTATGAACTCTTTACAAATGTAACATCACAACAAATAGCACACGTATGGCGGCATTTCACGACTCACGTGCTACCGTACAAGTACTTCTGCAACAAGTTTAAAAGTTAGTATCTAACAGAGCATCTACCGTCCGATAGTATCTAGTAGAGGATCTATATAGAAAATACTACATAGATCCACGTGTACTTTGACACATTCACGAGGGTAGTACCTACATGAAGAAAAAACATGTCTAGAACGATAACTACAGAGGTCTATTTCACAATATTTATTACTGCAATACGTCCGAAATTCGTTTTTAAATAGTCCTTAATTTAAGAGTTTCATGTTTCTAAATGAAAGACACGTCAAAAGTGATTAGTTAACCACATGGCTCGATGATCAAACATCAAATATCAATCATCGCTTACTTTGACTATTCGCCATCCCTTAGTTTCCTTAGGTTTTCCTCGAATATGCAAGGAAATTTTCAAGAAATTTTCGAGAAATTTACACCCATTTTTTTTTCAAGAAATGTATTTATACAAATATACACGCCAACCTTTAAAAACATAGATTAATTAATCATATGCGACCGCATATTTCAGTTAAGAATGGGCAATTCTCCGAGACTGATCATGCCCGCACAACTACGGAACTTCTATCTAATTAGTTCTATTAGGCTTAATATAATGAGTATTTTAATCCAATCTATTCTCGCTGTATAATGCTGTATAATTTGGTCTAAGGTCTCTCCAGTTCCGGACCACGATATTCTAGAATATGAATAATAGAAAATTAAATAAAATGAATGTTATTTGTTACCGAAGGAAAAGAATTAGCCCGACACTAAATCTAATATCTGACTAGTCCAGTCCTAATAGCTACATGATTTATTACATTAACAGTAGATGGTTAAGTAAATATTTCCCCCGTACAAATCATATCAAATGAATGTATCAAGTAAAGATATCACTGAATTATTTTCCTATGCAATATATGTCAAATTATATCATATTATATCAAAGGATGAATCAACTGATAAAGAATTAAGAAGTACCTTTCTTATAATCCTTTTTTAATCAACTCCTTATCTTATAATCTATACTATATAAAAGTTGAGGCTATAAGCCATTAAGGGTGTCCACGTAAGATTTAAAACCACCAATCAAAATACGACAAATTGTTATTTTATATAATTATTTTTAAAAATATTAATATTTCTAAAAAAAACTGTTTATTTCATAATAAAATACAAATCAATATCGAATAAGGAGAACTAACAAAAATCAAAACATTATACATATATTAAATCAATATATATATATATATATATATATATATATATATATATATATATATATATATATATATATATATATATATATATATAATTTCGAAATTTAACATACATAATTAAGAATATAATAATTAATATGAAAATTCATCATAATAATTTATTAATTTTCAAAATGTATATATTTCTTAAAAGAAAACTAAAATTAAAACGAAATTATTATTATATGAAAAATTACTTAAAAATGTTAACAATGTTAAGATAAAACTACATCTCAAAATTTTGGCTATATTCTATTGAAAATATTCACAAATAACATACATTATATATAAGTTGAGATTATAAATTAATAAAAGCTATAGTAAATTATACATAAAAATGAATCTATAAGTCACCTAAAGTATACGCTATGAATTTTAAAATATCAATTACAATATTACAAATGGTTATCTTAATTTATTTATTTATAAATGTCAATATTTCCATAATAAATTCCTCTAAATAGAAAATATAATAAATTTCTCTAAATATAAAATGGAAATTGCTATTAAACAAAGTACACCAAAGAGAAATATTTAAATTTGATAACTTAAATGATAAGTGGTAACTATTATAGAAAATGTAAAATATAAAATGATAGAACAATATTAACATAAAAAATACACCTCTTAATTATAAAAAATACATAGTATTTTATACAAAACAAATGAGGCTCTAGGTTATCAATAATATCCACTTAAGAAATATAAACACTAATTACAATATGATAAAAAATTTACTAATTTAGTATTTTTAAAATGTCAATATTTTTATAATACATTATTTTCAGTATAAAATAAAAATGGTATAAAATAAGGAAAACTAAAAAAAATATTAACACTTGAAAACTTACTTAATAAATGGTAACTTTTATAGCAAAATGTAATAGTAAAAATTAAATAGTAATACTAACATGAAATTATGTCTCTTAATAATTACAAATCCAAAGTGCTTCTTCTTTCAAAATAAATATTAAAAAGTTATAATGACAAAAACATCGTAAAATTAACTTAGTATATACAACTAGATTAATAGATAGGAGAGTATAAACCTAAGTTTTTCTTGATGTCTTATTAAAAGATGGATTGAATTTTGGCTATGAATGGTAATCAATGTATGAATAAGAACAATACATTCATTAATATTCCTAAGAAATTTTATTGTAGAAATTACAGTACGAATTTGTTTTTTACTAAATTTGATAAAGAATAATCATTCATCATTATCATAGTTTCATTCGCATCCATTTTATTCTATTCATTCTTATTTTTTCTGTGATGGTTACCACTTACAGTATATATGATGATTCAGCTGCTTCGCCAATCATTTTGTCAGTGACAATTTTGGTATCTTGGAATGTTGTAATCTGGAATCGATGCAATAGTGATATCTATTCTAACATCTGCAATTGCAACCACTTTAACCTATTCAGATCTATTGGCTACTAGATAAAATCTAAATTAAGTATATACAACTAGATTAATATATATGAGAATATAAACTTAGGTTTTTCTTAATTTATTATTGGAAGAAGATTAGATTATATGATGATTCATTAGGTTTCCCAATCAATTTTTCTGTGACATTTTTGGTGTTTTGGGATGCAATAGTTTGGAAACGATGCAACAGTGATACCTACTTTGACATCTGTAATTGCGACCACTTTAACCTATTCATATCAATTGGCTACCAAGAAAAGAACTAGCCAACTTTCTGAACTTTCCAATTTAAATAAGTGTGAAAGAAAATGGACCAGGTAAAAAAATTTAGCACTCTATAAAAAAGAAACAACAGTTATCAATTTATCATCATATCCTCATCCCATGAGATCTTTTGAGAATGCATAGACATGCAATGGTTATAGCTTCATATGAGTTGAAATGAGGTGTATAGTTTAGAGCCAGTTAATGCTATTCAACTTTTCTGTCGTGAGTACAAGACTATGAGAAGATTTGCTACATATCATGATAGTTAAAGAAAATAACAATTAAAATACAAGTGAGTAAGATGCAGAATAAAAACTCTTCCACCGGTTTGGAAGTGGTAAAAATGCTATCATTCATCTAAACTGTGTATATGTTTAATCTTTTCATTTTAACTTATAAAATCTGATTCACTAATAAAAATTAGCGTTTATAAAATATATTTTTAAAATAATATTTATTTAAAAGATACCAAAACGCGTTAAAACAATTAGTAAGAAATTAATAATCCTTCTATGTTATATCAATCACAAATTAAAGCCTGAACGAAAAACATAAAAGAACAACACGAAGAATATTTAATATCAATTAACCAACAAAATAATATTTCTTATTAATAAACAAACTAAAAACTATAAAATTTACGAACTTCTAAAAATTAAGAAAAATGTTAATACTACAATAAAAAATTTTGTTGACAGTTAGCAACTACAAAATAAATTATCCAACTATGTGATTAAACCAAGACAAAAAATTATTATTTATCATCATAAATTAATATTTAACATGTACTTAAAATTTTAAAATCTTATATACTGGAATACATTAAAATATTATTTATCATATAAGTTTCACAACTCTAAGTTATATATTTTAGAGTAAATAAATATTTTTAAAATTCATCATATATATTTTTACGTTTTTCTATAATCTGAAAAACTATTTAACAATGTTAGTTAAAGTTCATCAAAAGTAAATTATAATTTTAAATCTAAATTCCAAATTAACACTTGCATTTAAAAATAATAAAAATATTTCAAGTACATTTATGCACAAAATAAATATACAACAATCACAAAATTGTTTTATAACATTGTTAAATACAAAGGAAAGTTAAATATTATGGAGATAGAATATTTTTTATATTTTAGTACAAAATAAAAAAAATGTATGAATAATATATTTTTATTAGTGTATTAGCAGCTTAAGTGAAAATATATTTTATAAAATATTTAAAAGTAAAAGTTCATTATTAATAAAAAAAAATTAAACACAGTTTATACATTCATTATTCAAACAAATATAAAGTTTAAAAGTAATTATTTTAAGTAATGTAGTTTTATAAGTCAGTATATGTGGTAAAAGTAAAATTTATTCTAATATATTCTCACAAATATTAATTTATTTTAATTAATTATATTATTTATTTAAATATTAAAATTAAACTAAATTATTAAAACAAAATTGTATCTATTTTAATTAGTACTATTCTGAGTAGTTTTTTAAAATACAAATACATTCAGATTACACTAAGTCAAGTTTTTATCCAAAAAATAGCATACAAAAGAAAAACTCATTTTATTAAAAGGTGAAAGTAAATATATCTTCATATTTGAGTGTAAGATTTAGTGGTTAGTTCAAGGGATGAGTTTGGAGTTAAAGTTTAGGATGTAGAGTAATTTAGTGTTTTTATTGATTATTAAATACTATTTTGAAGATATTTATCTTTGAGTACTAATTTGTGATACAAACAAAAACACTATTTATGATATATACAAATTTTAATCATGTACATGATACTATGTACTTGTCGTTTTGGTTTTTTGTAGATAACCACTTGTGTCTTTTTTTGGCTTCCATCAAAGAGGGAGATTCTCTATTAGCAGAACGCGTTGATGCAGAAAACAATGATCCGATGTTCTCTGCATCTTTGTCCTTCCAATTTTGGAAACATTTAATAAATATTTACGCTGAATGTTTTATCTATACTAATTGATTATAACTTTTTTATGTCAAAAAAAGATTATAACTTTTTCGAATAATGATATATGATGATAAGTTACTTAAAAGCGCGTTAAGGCTTTAATTGGTCTAAACGTGCTCTTTTTTGTGGGTTGTGGGGGGGGGGGGGGGGGGGGGGGAGGAGCGCTTTTAGTCGAAGATCTAGCCTTGCATCTGTAAATTTCACAAAAAAAATGTAACAACTGAAATATTTCATTAAGCTAAGTAGACCAGTTTAAGGTTGATATACGTGGAAACCGCGACTGTATCAGAAATTGATATTCTTATATTTACTTTTTTCCTATATATCTTTTTAGGCCAAATATATTAGATACATGGGACGAAATTGGGAAATTATCCGATCGATTTTAAAAGGTCCCCATTAACGTTTTGTCAAAAAATATATTCCTATAACATTTATAAATAAGAATATATAGATTTTTTTAAACACTCAATATCAAATAACAATATATAGATAATTTTCAAAATTAATACTGCATCTGAGAAACCTAAAATCCCTAGAAAGTGTTTGAAACAAAACACTAAATTATAAATACCAAAACCTAAATAGACAGATCTTATTTTATCAATTTAAATAGGGAGTTTTGCACACTTGACTCAAAACTCCAAGTCAAACCCAAATGTAACCTCAATTTTTTTTTGAAATTGTGTTTGACCTATTCACCCCAGAAGTTCACAATATTCACGAAAATGCCATTGATATTTTTTTTTATTTTTTTTTTCGAAAAATACACTTTTACTTTCACAACCTCATCTTCTTTACTTATTTACAATATTGCCATTGCCATCAATACACCAACCACCATGAACAACCAATTTGAAGCTGTTAATGCTCAGAAATCGATTAAACACTACCTTTTTCTTCATTTCTATCATCTAAAACCAACTTATCTTTCATTTTCTCTCCATATTCAACCATAAAAAACATAGATTTTGATTTTAAAATTTGTATGGTTCATGGAGCCATTGAAGCTCACGATTCTCGTTGGGTCACTTTCTTTTGAGCTTCTGGGTGCTTGGAGAAGACTTTTGGGAGCAAAGAAAGTTATCTCCCAAGTTTAAGGTAGGAAATCGAGTTTTTTTCCAGATCTGTTCGTCCAGACGACTTCCGTGGAAGTCGTCTGGATCTAGACAACTTCCATGGAAGTCGTCTGGATCTAGACGACTTCCATGGAAGTCGTCTGGTCAAAGCAGAGGTTAGTTTTGCAATTGACTTTTAAAATGTGTTTTGTTGGACGACTTACATAGAAGTCGTCCGACTTTCTTTGTTGAAAATAAAATCCCAGACGACTTCCACGGAAGTCGTCTGAGATAAAGAAGTTAGTTTTGCGTTTGACCGAAATGTGTCAGAAATTTGACTTTTCCAGACGACTTCCGTGGAAGTCGTCTACGAGAAAAGTAAAAAATCAATATTTTCTACTTTTCCAGACGACTTCCGTGGAAGTCGTCCAAGATTTTATTCCGAGATTCTGGTCAAACCTCGGTAATCTTGGACGACTTCCACGGAAGTCGTCTGTTTAGACGACTTCCACAGAAGTCGTCTGAAAAAAAAAACTTTTTTTGTTTTGATTTTCAAACTCCAAAACTAACCTGAGACGACTCCTGTGGAAGTCGTCTGGTTATAATAAAATATTAATTTTTTACTTTTCTCGTAGACGACTTCCACGGAAGTCGTCTGAAAAAAGTCAAATTTCTGACACATTTCGGTCAAATGCAAAACTAACCTCTTTGTCCTAGACGACTTCTGTGGAAGTCGTCCAAGGTCGTATGGACGGACGACTTCCATTATTTTTAACAAAGGACGACTTCCAGGGAAGTCGTCTGGACGGACGACTGCCATGTAAGTCGTCTTTGCAAAAATTTAATCACAAAAATGACCTAAATGACGACCTCTCTGGACGTCGTCCAGAAGACTTCCGTAGATGTCGTCTGAGCGAATGTTTAATAAACTTATATTTTCTTTAAAATTATAAAAACTTTTTAACATTTTCTTATTAATTCATGTATATTAGACTATATTAGGGCTACTGGATGAAATTTTTAACTTTATTTATGATAATTATTAGGTTGCCAACATTCATGTTAATTAAAGTTTCTAGCTAACGTAGAAGACTTCCGGGGAAGTCGTCTGAGAAAAGTCATACATGTTCAATGTTTGCTAATGTGTATTTTTTTCTTTTTGTAGATGAGGTGTAAGTTACATGCATTGTATGAAGAATGGTTGTTGCAAGATCAGAGCCGGTCCTATAAATATGGAGGCTAGAAGCCAAAAAATATTATGTGGCTGAGTAGGTTCGAACTCGTAACCACCTCACGTTGATATGAGTACATTAACCAAGTATGCTAAAGGGAGTTTTGACAAAAAGTGGCCGAATTACTACATAATATTTGGCGGCTGGAAGCATATTCTTCACTCGCTTATGTTAAAGGTCGGCTTTGACAAGATGGATGTTGGAATTTTGTGGTTGATCAACACAAACTTCAAGATATGTAAAACTTATATTTTCAATAGAAACTTGTAAAAAATGTGATATGCTTTGATTAGTTACTATTGTTTGGTTCCATCTCTTAAGTATTATTTTTTTATGAGTTGGAAGAAAGGTTAAAATGCTTCTTCAAATATTGTATCAATATAAGACTACCAACATTTTTTATTAAGATGAGAAGAAGATATTTAGAGTTTATTATTGCATTTAGGAAATCCAAAGATAAGATAAAAACTATTGAAATAATTAATTTCTTTGATTTTTAGCACATATATTACATCTTGGGAAACAATTTTACTGATTATACAAAAAAAATACAACTAAATGAGTAAACAAGCTTGGAATCCACTTTATATGAAAGAAGACTTAGTCAGGAGACTTCCAGAAAGCCCAGACGACTTTCAGGAAGTCCAGACGACTTCCAAGAAGTCCAGACGACTTCCAAGAAGTTCAGACGACTTCCAAGAAGTCCAGACGACTTCTAAGTAAGTCGTCTAGACGACTTCCAAATAAGTCGTCCCAAAACTCTTCCAAATCCAGATCTGGAAAACCTGCATATCAAAAACGTTCAAATGGCTTAAAATAGAGAAAATGAGTGGAAGATTAGACAAATCTACCTTTATAAAACACACAAAAATACATATCTAAAATTAATAGATATACCTTTAATTGAGTGGAAAATGAGAACCATGTGATAAAAAATCTGCAAAAAGAAGGTTAAATTAGTGAGAAAGACATGAGAAAAAACTGAAAAATTCATCTAAAATTTGGTGTATTGAAGTTTAAAAAAATAGAGTGGGTTTGGAGCGTTTTAGTTTGAGAAAAATATTAGAAATTTATACAATATTAGTTGACAAAATAAAGAAAAATCAGACTTAAAAACTTACCAAAATGCTCAGATCTGTTAAAAAAAGGAGAGACATGAGAGAAGACTCCGTCAGACGTCTTCCAAGAAGTCCAGACGACTTCTAGGAAGCGTAGAAGACTTTCAGGAAGTCCAGACGACTTCCAGGAAGTCCAGACGACTTCTAGGTAAGTCGTCTAGACGACTTCCAGATAAATCGTCCCAGAAGTCTTCCAAATCCAGATCTGAAAATATGCATATCCAAAAACGTTAAAATGGCTTAAAATAGATAAAATTAGTGGAATATTAGACAAATCTACATTTACAGAACACACAAAAATACATATCTAAAATTAATAGATTTACCTTTAAATGAGTGGAAGTTGAGAACCATGTGATAAAAAATCTGCAAACAAATAAAAATAAATTAGTGAGAAAGAGATGAGACAAAACTGAAAAAAATCATCTAAAATTTGGTGTATTGAAGTCAAGGAGATTAGAGTGGGTTTGGAGAGTTTTAGTTTAGAAAAAATATAAGAACTTTATACAACATGAGGTGACCAAATAAAGAAAAATCAGACACAAAAACTTACCAAAATGTTCAGATTTCTTATTAAAAGGAGAGGCATGAGAGAAGAGTTCGCCAGACGACTTCCAGGAAGTCCAGACGACTTCCAGGAAGTCCAGACGACCTTTAGATAAGTCGTCCAGACGACTTCCAGGTAAATCGTCCCAAAAGTCTTCCAAATCCAGATCTGAAAAACCTGCAAATCCAAATCCAGATCTGAAAAACCTGCATATCCATAAACGTTTATATGGCTTAGAACAGAGAAAATAAGTGGAAGATTAGATAAATCTATCTTTATAATGAGTAAAATATGAAAAATATGTTATGAAACACCTGCATAAACAAGATATATTAGTGATAAAAATATGAGACAAAAACAATAAATTGATATAAAGCTTGGTGTTTATAAGTTCAAAAAGATTAGAGAGAGGTTAGAGAGTTTAAGAATCATGAATACTACATTTTTGTTGCAGTCATTTGAGAGGAGGAGAGATAATGTGTAAAATTTTGTTTATATATGGAGGCACAAAATCCAATTAGGTTAAATATTTTCTATTCAGACGACTTTGGACGACTTAATTGTAAGTCGTCCAGAAGACTTTAATATATTTAGCGGGAAACTAAAATACTTTTAGCGGGAAACTAAAATAGACGACTTCCTAGACGACTTACAAGTAAGTCGTCTAGAAAGTCGTCTGGTTTAAAATATTTAAGCGGGAAAAGAAAGTCGTCTAAAGTCATCTAAAGTCGTCTAACTTTAACAATTCAATAGACGACTTAATTTTAAGTCGTCTAGACCCTAAACACAATCCCTAAACAAATTTAACTAACTAAACACTTCAAAAAATCAAATTAAACTTAACAATTGTTTACTATACACTAAAACAAGCACGAATAGGTAAAAATTCACATTTTCAAAAAATCATCCAAGCTTTCCAAAATCTAACCCTAACAAAACAAACAATACTACTACATATGTTCTCAAATCCTAGAACCAAAGAATATCATGATTAACCACTTTCACTCATCTATGTTGAAAACTATTCAAATTTCTTATTTTTTAATTTACATCACTTATAAATGTTTATAATTACATGATTTTAATTTTTCACCCCTCAAAATATTTTTTAAAATTTTTTAAAATTATTTTTAAGATCATTAACTCCAGACGACTTCCATGGAAGTCGTCTGGACGACTTCCAAAATATCAGATGACCCAGATGACTTAATAGGGCTATATTCGTAAAAATGGTAGCGATTTTTTTTGTTTGGTCACAAGGGGCTGGCTGTAATTTCACATGGCCTTGAGGTTAGGTTTCTATTTGATTGAAGTTGAGGTTTGGTTTTGTGGTTAGGATCAAGTTTTGAGTCATAAGTTGCAAAAACCCCATTTAATATTCATTTTAGTTAAGCTTATTCTATTAATATAGTCAGAGGAAAATATATATATATATATATATATATATATATAGTCAGAGAAAGCTAGTACCGTACTAGTGACACCTGTGCAAAAAAAAATTATTGTATTTTTGAAAACAAAAATACATGTCTATAACCACTATATCAATGGGTACTTTTGGAATAAGAAATTAGTGCTCTTAATTAAAAAGTTTTTTTTGTTTAAGTTCTAATTAGGAAGTTCAACTCAAAATCAGTGCATGAGTAGCCGAGTAGGGTTTCGTTATGCATGCTAGCACGATAATATAGCACCATGCGGTTGCGTCTCTCTCAGGCGTAATAATTGAGAAACTGAGAAAGTGTTTTAAATAATACTACCTTTTCTAAAACGAGTAGATTGTAACATCTAATGACGATGCAATTCTTATATACTATAATTAAGTGCAGGATCTTATACACTGACAACAAAAACAAATGCAGATTCATGTCTGACCACAAACTATACAAGTGACCGTTTATATTACTTATAAAATCAAGATCTAAGTCATCAAAATTTTCTTAATGAAATGGTTGTCGTTAATTTGTTCTTAACAAAGGTCAATGATATTTTTCTCTTTCTTTGGAAATTGTTCAAATGAAAATTGTAATAGTTGTATTGTTTTGTTTGGGATTTAAAGCTTATAGACTTCAAACTAATTAGATAGATACATAAAAATGAGTTTAAAAATAAAAGAAAAATTGATATAAACATGAATATGCTTGCTGATTCTCTTACAAAAACGAATGACCAAAACAAGTCGGAAGAGAATTAGCAACTCTGTTTATTTTTATAGTTTTAACAAGTCTTTAACTTGCAGAATAAAATAGGTATAGACTGAGTTATTATATTGATCCACCATCCTTTTATTTTTTTTGACAAAGGGCATTATAACCGACTTTTTCCAATATGTGAGGGTTTTCTTGAAAAAGCCCGTTCTACATGGATTTAAATACATGTTTAGCCGTATAGAGAACATGTTAAAGATTATCTCAAGCTGAATTTTAGTTTGTACAAAATGATTCAACCATCTTGATTTACTAACAAATAAATATATGACACTACATAAGTGTCTTTATAGTTTAGTGTTATAAATTAACGAGAAACTAAACAACTAACTTTAGCCATGTGATTGGGTCGAGTGGTAAGAAGACGGGACTTGGACATCAACATCTTTCAGGTTTGATCCACCTGTTGTACGATATTAAGTCACAATTATCTTGGTCACATAACACGGATATGAACATATGTTTTAAGGTCCATTTGAATATCTAAAAAGATGGTCTATCCGTAAGCTGAACTTCTTTTTGGGAATTAATTTGGACCTCATCATGGGTTTAGTATACCCTCCGACTCCGGTTAATCAAAAAAAAAGACTAACTTTAGCCATGGTTTATGAATAGCAGCACTACTAAACCCGAGAGAAAAACGAATCTTCCTGGAAGATTCGAGGTTGCTTCGTCAATGCTTTATCACTATATAATCAAATCCATCATTTGCTCTCTTCTGATCTCACACACACAAACAGACATCATTTTTTTCACTAAAACTTCCAAGTGATCAGTGGAGATGCGAAACATTCTAAATTTGCATGGGTCTAGTGGGCGTAATGGTTTAAAAACTCGTAGAATCACATTCAAGAAGTGAGTTTCTTCTATAAATATCTTACAAGACAACTTTTTTTCTTCTTCTATGTTTGGTTGATTTTCAATCAAACGTTTTGACTTTTGAGTTTGTTTTTGTCATGTAAACCGCAGTACTGTGAACAAAGTGATGAGAGATCTGCCGAATCATCGACTCATGATTTGGATGGAGCCCCTGCTCAGAAAAATTGTGAGTTTTCTCAACTAACAACTCACTCGGCGAGCATATATATAAACCACATAATTAAACAAGAATCTTAATTAATCACGGACTTAAATGAAACTGTTCCTACATAGCCACCAGCTTTGACTGACTTGGTTCTTCTTTTTTGCTAAATGACTTGGTTCTTCTCTTCGGTCCCGTTTTTTTAATTTCTGTGGTTTGAATCTTGTGGGCTCCGCATCAACAATGAATGGCCCTGAGTCTAGTTATAGCACTATATCATTATAAACATATAACTAAACATAGACTTAATCATCTAATTATACACATATAACTAAAGTACATGTGCGTTTCACTGTTTATTTAGTTTGTCTGCATATGAACGTGATCGTATGTACTAGTCGCAACTTGCAAATTTACATGTGCTTGGTTAAATATATTCTATTAAATATATGTAAAGTAGTGATTAGTTATATTTTCTTTAATTTGTGATATAGGTTCGTGAGGAGCTTGATCATCGTTTTAGTCAACGACCTTATCTACCTTCGTCTTGGTCCCAACACGAGCGCTTGCGTTCTGAAACGCCATCGTCGCGTTCACATCTCAAGCTGCGATTCATAAACTCGCCGCCATCTTCCATATTCACAAGAGTCAAGATCGAAACCGAGGACGGTTCTCCTGTAACGATCGAGCTCGTGGATGCAGCCACGAACACCAGAGTCGTTTCGGGACCGCTCTCGTCATCTCGGGTGGAGATCGTGCCGCTGAAAGCTCACTTCACGGAGGAAAGCTGGACAGTTGACGTGTTCAAACGCTATATTGAAAAGCAACGTAAAGGCAAACCTCCGTTACTCACCGGAGATATAACTGTCACGCTTGAAAACGGCGTCGGAGTGATAGCCGGAGACGTCTCTTTCTCGGATAACTCGAGTTGGACTTGGAGTGGGAAGTTCCGGTTAGGTGCTAGGTTAACCAGGGGTGGAGCCCTGGAGGCGAGAAGTGAAGCCTTTACATGTAAAGACCAGCGCGGAGTATGTAAGTAACGGTTACTGCGTTTGGTTAGGGTTGTAGACGCTTTTTGTGAGTTTAGGTTAAATTCTCAACCGTTTTTAATTGAGAAATAACCGGTAACTAGATCGTGCGGGTGTTATTTTCAATATAATTATATATGCTGATATTATTTTCGATTATATATATATATATATATATATATTTATATTTATTTTAAATCGCTAATGGTATATATTTTTAATTGTAATGTTTTATAACTATTTCAAATATAATAACTTATAGTTTACATGTTGTAAATAATCAATTGTTTAAAACGGTCACATGTTTTTTTGTCTCTTGTTATATATTTATCTTATTATATTTACTTTTTGTTATTAAAAAAAATAATATGTGACGGATTGTAAACAATAAATGTATATTTATTAATGCATAATAATATATAGTTCAATTCTAATTACGAAATTTGTGAAAATTATGATATTGTAAAAATATTTAGATCAACATAATAAATTTTAATATGATTAATCGTGATTATATAATAGATAAATATATAATAAAATATTTATATTTCATTTTATAAATGATAACTGACAATATTAATGTATAATTATATTTCAAGACTAATTACGAAATTAGTGAAAATATTTACATATAAGTTTTGAAAATTAAGATCTTTTTAAAATCTTTTTAAGCATATATTTACGTATAACTGACAATATTAATTTTATTTCCTAATAAACTAGAAACATAACCACAATATCTTTTGATATCTTTTTATTTCAATATATATATATATATGGAAACATAACCACAATATATATATTAAAATAAAAAGATATCAAAAGATATTGTGGTTATGTTTCCATTTTATTAGGAAACAAAATTATATCATTCATGTTATATATAAGTTATATTATTAGTAATAATAAATGATGTTAACTGATTTCTAGAGATGATCCATTGGGTCCATTATAAAAAAAAAATCACACATGAATTAAGATTGCGACTTCTGTTTTAATATAATAGAAAAATATACTAAAACACATTTACAAAAAGGAACACACAATTTTTTTCTCAAAAGTCAAAATACATATAAAAAATTAAAAAACATTTTTTGTATTTGCTTTTGATATTTTTTCTATTAGAGTTTATGGTTTAGTATTTTATAGGTGAAGTTATAATTTGTTCAAAAAAGGTGAAGTTACAATTAATAAGAGTTTGAGATCTGAAGTAGTTAATATTATTATAGAGATTTTGTTCCTTTTATGTTATTTTTGTGTTATGTAAATGATATAAGTTTTAAATTTTTGTTGATGTGCAGCTTATGAAAAACATTTCCCTCCGTATCCCAATGACGAGGTTTGGAGACTTAAGAGAATCGCAAAAGATGGCGTTTTGGCAAAGCGTTTGGCTGAGCAGGGGATTTTTACCGTGAAGGATTTACGCCGTTGGTATGCGGTATATCCAAATGAGTTATACAACGTAGGATTCTAAACCTAAAGTAATTTAAATAAATCTCTAAAGTAACTAAAATCGACTAACCTAAATTGTTATTTTTAAGCAGATACTTGGTAGAGAGACAAACTCAGGAAGAATCTCAAAGAGAGCATGGGAAACAATTGTATCCCACGCGATGCAATGCGTTTTGGACGAAACAGAGCGTTACATCTACAACGCGAACGCTGACGGATCGCTTATTTTCAACTCTGTCTATGACGTGATTAAAGTGTGCTTTAGTGATGGCACGTTTCGAAACCCTGATGAGATACCCACCTATCAGCTGGACAGGTTGAAGAGTAAAGCTTATGAAAACCTTGCCCTCTTACAGAGATTTACAGAACATCAACATCCACAAAGGTCCTTGCAATGCACGCAAAGTCCTGGGTTTGGCATCGCATGTCCTGAATTGCAGCAGCACGATAACCTTCAAGGTATACAAGTTGATTATGGTCGCGCTCTAGATCCTTTGATATGTATATCCTATAACATACATGCTAAATTATTAGAAAAATATCTTAGAATAGGAATAAAACATGTTTATTCTGTCGCGCTCCAAGTCTTTTGATATATGTATATATAATTCACATATATATCCTATTATAGACTTGCTAAATTATTAGAAAAGTATCTTAGGATAGGAATAAAACATGTTTATGCTGGTGGCACTCTAGGTCTTTTGATATTTATGTCTTATTATAGACTTGCTAAATTATTAAAGAAATATCTTATGATAGCACTAATACATGTTTTTTTTTCTGGTCGCGCACTAAGGTCGTTTGATATGTGCATCTTATTATTAAAAACTTACTAAATTATTTGATGTTTTTTTTTAATGTTGTAGGAACTTCTGATCCATCATGCTCTTTGAGTTCTCCTTACTTCACAACTGCAAACTCCAACATCCAACCAGAGATGCTAATGAGTTTTGAAAACTCACCAGCCACGACGTTTCATGTCGACAGAAATTTCTTACAGAGAAACAGCTTCAGGTTAAGTGAACACGTTCCGGTGCACAGCGAAACACAAACTTTAGCGGCAAGTGGTTATGTCGAGAATGCTGCGGATGATCATGGCAACACTTTTCCTTACTATAACCAACCTGACATGTCCTCGAACTTTTCACCTGGTGCGGCGGATTGGGAGCAACAAGCATTTAGCAATTTGTCTGTTAGCGTGTTTGGCACGGAAGAAGCTGGAACGTTTAATGTTCGTTTTACAAACACTGTGGGGTCTCCAAGAGCCAGGTGGTGTAAGGTTAAGGCAGCTTTCAGGATCCGAGAAGTCTGGAAACAGGCAGCTGCCAGACAACGAGGGAAGGCTTGCCTGGCGTACTAGATTCAGTAGTTTCGATTCTTACAGTGCACAAAAGATGCATATATATTGCGTGTGTGTCAGTGTGTGTGTGTTTTTTTTAGCCAATTGCTGTTCCAAATGGCTTTTGTCCCAGCTCATGTTTGATATATCTTCATATGAAAAAAGCTATACATTAACGAATAAGTTTACAGCTTTTTACTAAAAACCCTAATCATGCTATATTTTACTCCATGGTTTCTTGGGATACACGAGAGCTATTTATAGACAGATTATTTATGGTTTCCCCTTTTTGCCTGCACCATAAGAAAAAGCAAGCGATTTTTTAACTTTACAACACTTGACTAACTTTTCAGATATACTACTTGTTCTATGCCTACATGGCTACATCAAATTGGTGTTCTAATAATGTTTAGAGTATCCTCCCATAAGACAATAGTGTGTAGAAGTAGGATCACTATCGTTTTGGATAAGCCAAAAAATATATGTAACTTTCATCTATTTTAGTTTTGTATATAAGACTCTACTTAAAAAAGTAATAAAAACACCATCATAAGATTATACCAATTCAACCAATTCTCTGAGCTTCTATATATTTAACATAGTCAGCTTTCGAAACAAATCATATTTCCACATATTTCTCTTAATAAAGAGTTGATTTCACTTTGTTAAAATTTATTAGAAATAATCTGTCGAGTTTGGACAAACTATTGTATTGCCTTTTGTTTCCCTTTATAATTTGTGTACTTTTGATTAAGAAGATTTTTGGCTTCCTCGTAATCACAAAAAGTCTATGAGCAAGTGAAAACATTGGTGGCTTTTGCTTCATTACTTTTTCTATATCCTGTCTACATGTAAACACATTTTCGGAATCTGTGGTTTCTTCTACTTTTTTTTTCTCTAACACGCACTCATAATTATTAGAACCAATTCCACAGATCCCGGTCGTGCGTACACCACTTGGCTTTTCACCCGTGACCCGACAATGATTTGGCAGATGTTTTGTTTTATGTCGTCAATCTACCAGAAAGCCATACTCATTATTGATCAAAAGAGCAACCAAAAAAGAGTTCTTAAGGAGATCTTCAAGCCTTTCTTGATCACTGACTCAAACCAGAAAAGAAAAGAAATCTTCACACTGCTTCTCCTTATCAATCCTCTAGGATTTATTATAGTGATCAGACCCCTTCCCCATAACGGTTTTGGTTCTTTTGATTCAATTGATCTATAAGAGAGCCATGATCTTGTTCATCGTCTAATGTTTCTCTTCTAAATTTAACTAGGGAAATGGAAGCAGAGAAGGAGACAGTTAGGTGTTGCAGTGATTGCAAGACCACCAAGACACCAATGTGGAGAGGTGGACCATCTGGTCCCAAGGTCTCTTCTTCTACCTTCAACTACTATACTCATAACTTTATTTGATCTTTAACCGGAAGCTGGATGATTCAAGAAGTATTGTTAAGTTGTTGTTTTGTGTGTGTGGTGGAACTCGCAGTCACTTTGCAATGCATGTGGGATCAGATTCATGAGACAGAGACGATCTGAGTTATTGGGTATTCGTATTATTCATAACCACAAAGCCTACAAGAGTATATACACATCATCAACATTATCATCACACGGTGGCGTGTCTTTGAAGAAACGACGGAGGACTCTAAAGGAGGAAGAACAAGCTGCTCTTTGTTTACTATTATTGTCTTGTAGCTCTGTTTTCGCCTGTTCAAAAAAACAGAGAGTATCGCGCTGAAAAGACAGTTTTGTCCTTAAATTTTTTAATAAAATTCAAAGTCTGATTACAAAATACAAACGGGTGGGTCTTAATGGTCAGAGACCTTGTGTATGGGGGCATCAAAAGATTTTTATGTCACTACACAACGATGTGTGTCTCAGTCACGCAATTCTGTAGATTCAAAATCCACTAATTTAAAGATCTTAATATGAACGTTTATGGCTGGCTCAAGAACAACTCTCAACCTCGAAGCTGCTTGGTGTAGGAGCTTCTTCATCAACGGTTGATGGTAAGAGTAGATGAATCAGACGAAAGGTGAGGACACAACTACACAAGGAAGTAGAAGCAACACTAAGAGCATCCTCAACGCTCGTTGTTTAGCCTAGGAAGCTTAAAAGACAAATAATTAAAAATATGTTGGCCCCACAATTATCCCAAACAACGACTGCTAAGAGCATCCTCAACGCAGGGAACTTAAAGGTGGCTTAATGTTTTTTTGGTTAAAAAAAAAATAGAAAATGATGGAATTAGAGTAAACACGGCGCTTAATTAGGCAGCAGAAGCTGCGTGGTTTGTGGACACGTGTTGGACGGTGGGTTCTTCGCGTCTCTTTCTCTCTCTCACGAACCGTCGAGCTCCTTGTGTTTCATCTCGATGAAATCACGACGCCAGCCGGATCTCTACTCCATCCGCATCGGAGCCCAAAGCTCCTCAATCCTCTTACTATCACTCCTTACCCTAAGTTCGATCCCAACGACGTCAATCCTCCTCCTTCTCCCATCTCCGGCAACGCCGCCACCACCATTATCGGAGTTCAATCCTTATGTCTTTCCTTCCACTGTTCCCAAAGTAAGCTAATTTGCATCACCCAATCTCGAATTTGTGTGTTTAATTGATTGATCGATTTTGGTTTTGGAGGACAGATACAATGGACTCTGTGAAAGACACGCTTGGAAAATGGGGGAAGATGGCTGCGGACGCCACCAAGAAGGCTCAAGATCTCTCAGGAAACGTTTGGCAGCATTATCGAGAGATCGCTTATCTCAAAATTTTATACATTTTTATTAATAAAAAAATGAATAAGCTTCCCAAAGAGTAGTTAGCGTTGAGGATGCTCTAAGTATGCAAAATAAGCTGCGTGTTCTCTTTGTTTCTTCTACTGCTTGCGTGCAAATTGGTCACGATTTTAATTTTTTTTATTTAAGACAAAAAAATGAAAAAGATAATAATAAAAAATAAAAGTTAACCACTCCTATAAGATATGTGCGTTGAGGATGCTCTAAGGGCTCAACTGGTGACTGTAGTTTGAGGAAATGAATGATAGAGACTTCTTAGTTCCACTTGATTCCTAATTTATTTTACCATTTACAGGAAATTTTTATTATCTGTAGAACTAAATAATTCCGTTACTTTTCATATAAGGAACAATATCACTAATATATTCCATATCAAATTTGATAGGAAACAATTATTCCTTCTAATTTTTTCCATATACTGTAGTTCCTTTGAAATCTTTTCCCAATCATTCCTACCACTTGTGTGACGTGTTCACCAATTGCACCCTTAGAAAATCTTTAAACTCAAAACGTTGTTTAAATTGGGCTAAAGCTTTAAGCTCTTTTAGTAGAGGCCCATATTCAGTATCTCTAACAGATTACAATCCCAAGAATTCTAAACTCCTAAAAGAAAGATTAGTTTTGTTCAAATTATTTTCTACAAACTCAAAAAGTAAATGAATACAGAATCTCTTATCCTTGAATACAAAGTCTCAGGTTCGAATCCAAAGTGATAAAAAGTTTGTTTTGTTTAATTGGGAAACACAATCAGCCAATAAGGTCACAAGCTCAAGACATCGTCTACCTTTTTTCCTCCTCGATATTCAAACCACTTAATAGAGTAACGTGCACCTATCACAATGATTTTGTTTTGTCCCCCTTTTACTGCTGCGCGTACGTTAGCCCCTCCCGACATCACTTACTCTTAATCCTGCGCCGTGGACCCCGATCTACCACTCAACACACGCGCACGCGGCGCGTGTAATCATCTCCGGTAGATCCACCGCCCTCCTCCACTCTCCATCCACCGTATCATACAACAACACAAGGCTCTCTCTCAGCCCCCTCTCGCTCCTCCCACTCCTTCTCAGCAAATCGTCAATGCACCCCACCACCTGAACCACCGCCACTTTATCCTCCACACCAACGCAGCTGAACCTCACCGTCCCGTCTAACCTCACCTGCGCCGGCAACGGCGGACTCTTCAGCCTCGTCCACTCTCCAAACACACCGCCTCCGCCGCGACGCGCGTCGAACCGCCAGAACGAGAGCTCCACCGCGTGGCTGCTCAGCACGTACACGTGTCCCACCGCCGCGCAAGCCGCCACCACGCATCCGCCGCCGGGAACGGAGCGGCTCCTCAGCCACTGACGCGACCCCACGTCGAAAAGATCCATGGAGCTCGCGTAGACGTGCGCCGCCGCGCCGCGCGACGTCGCCGCCGCCTCGTTTCCGATCTTCAAACCTCCGATCACGTAAAAGACTCCGTCCACCGCCGCTCCGATGCAACCGTACCTCTTCCTCGCCGCGTGCGTCACCACCTCCCACCGATTACGCTCCGGATCGTACTCTTCCACCGCCGCCGTGACTTCCGATCCACCTCCTCCGCCGGCGACGTAAATCTTCCCGGAAACGACGGCGATCGCGAACTTCTTGCGCGGGAAAATCATCGGCGATCTCAAGGAGACAGTCCCCATCCAAGAATCGTATCTCAAAACGGCGTTTCTACTGACGACGTAGACTCTCGGTCCGATCGCCGCCGCGCGCGCGTGAGACAGACTCCCCTGACCGCCGTCGTTGCAGACGGCGAGTGAGACTCTCCACGACGGAGTCTCGGAGTGATTCTGCAACACCGCGGCGAAGAGTCCGGAATCGACGGCGGAGACGGCGAGGAGGGAATGCCGGAGGAGGCCTAGGCGACGGCGGAGGTGGAGGAAGTAGGGGGAGAGGAGGAGGCGAGACCAGCGGCGGCACACGGCGGTGAGGGAAGGAATTGAAGAGGAAGGGACTCTGGAGAGGCATTCGAGTAGTAAATCGTCAGGGAGAGAAGAGATCGGGGTGACGGTGGGGGGAGGAGGAGGGTTCGCGTGGTGGATCGGGACGAGGGATTTGGCGTCGGAGGGATTGGGTAAGCAAGATTTCATGAGCCATGAGAAATGCCGGGAGTTGCAGCTCTCTGACATCAGATTTTTTTTCTTACAGAACAAAATCTAATCCTAAAAAAATAAGATAAATAAATAAATACAACTCTGCGAGTTACCCCAGTTTATCAACGACTTAGAGTGTGTTTATGGTTATCCATAATCTATATTATTAAAACAGAAACATTTTAGATTTTAGAATTGGACCTCCTATTGTTTTGCCTATATTAACCTAACCTTTGATAAAATATTTCCTTAAATAATGTTTGTTAATAACCATAATCATTATCTTTCGTATCTTATATATGCAAAACTTTAATACACTTCGAATGTCTTTCCATAATCATTATATCATTCAACTGATTTATTAATCTTTACTTTTTGACATCACCGATATACCAATCTATAAAAATTGACTATACTTTCATTACCAAACAAACTATATTATATATTCTTCATTTATGTCAATTGGTTGCAGACAATTTGTTAACCAATGTTTTTTCAATACTATAGAATTGACAAACTCTACACTGCCACCTATATTCATTGTACCACAAACTCTACACTTTCGTACCTAGCTCTGGGCATTCGGGTTTTTGGTTCGGATCGGTTCGGTTTATTCGATTTTCAGGTTATTCGAGTTGGGATGTTTAGGAACCGTTTAGGAACCGGACAGTTTTCGGATCAGTTATGTTTGGATAATATCGGATTCAGTTGGGTTTCTATTTTTTTATAAAATCCAAAGTAGAACAGTATTACAAATAATTCGGACTTGGTTCAGATTTAAAGCTAAAAAAACCAAAAAAGAACGAAAACCCAAGAAAACCCGAAAAGTCCGAAAAATATTCGGGTTATTGGGATAGTTCGGATTTTTTAAACATCTTTTATTTATAAATTATATTTTATATATTAAAATTAAAAATAATTATTTTTTCAATATATTCAAAATATTCGGGTACCCATTCGGTTTTTGGTTCGGTCCCGATTCGGTTTCGATTTTTCGGGTTTAGAAATATAGGAACCATTTGGGTTTTCATAATTGCCGGTCCGGTTTTGGTTCTGGTTTTTCGGTTCGGTTTCCGGGTTTTAGATAATATGCCCAGAGCTATTCATACCTGTATAAACCATAATATTAGTGTAGGTTAAGAAAGGAAATACATAATGCAAATGCAGAAGACTTACAATTAGATTGTATTTTTATTTAATGAATTTTTTAAAATACAGAAAACTTACAATAAATATTACTAAATTATTTTTGAAATATTACAACAATTAGGAGCAATTATGCAATAATTGTTTTTTAAATTAACTTCATAATGTACAAAGAAAAAAATTAAAACACAAGTTTTATAACAAAATCCGTTACAATAAAAAAATATAACATACGCTTGCAAAAGAATGAAAACCCGCCCGACCGGGTGGGTCATGATCTAGTTTTGATTAAATAATAATCACTAGTACAACACTTTTGAATCAAAAAAAAAAAATCACTGGTACAACACTTTTGTATGGCTTTGTACTTTAAATTAGGTACTAGATCCGGTCATACATCAAAATTATACATCCAAGGTCATCTCTAATTTTGTATCTCTACGCCATTTCTTTTTCCAAAATTGAGTAAAATTGAATATGAAGTAAGAATTGCTCCAACCCAACTCCATATCTCACTCCATAATAGAAATTACTCTATTTATAGAGTATTTTTTTTTTGTTCATCACTTCATTATGGAGTAAGAATTGAAATTGGGTTGGAGCATTTTTACTCCATTTTGGAGGAAAAAAATAGAGTTTTACAATAGAGATGCTCCAAGGTGATGTTTGTTTACTCATTCCGGACTTCGGGTGATTCATCTGAATGAAAATGAAAATGATATTAATTTTATGCATTAAAATATTATATCAAGATGGATCATTCAATTGCATTTGTGAAAACTTATTTTAAATTTTCATTCAAATAATGGTGAATTTTTATATAGCATTTGGGTGAGAGTCAGCCTTCACAAATCCACAAAAACAAATTTTCCGTCAAAATTACAAAAATAAATTTAGTTGCAAAAATCGAAAAATACATTTATCCGTCAAAATTGGAAAAAAAAATCAATTTCCCTTCAAAATCGTAAAAAATATTTTTTCGGCAAAATTACAAAATCACATTTTCCGCCCAAAATTCTAAAACCACATTTTTTCGCCAAAATCTTAAAAATAAACTTTCCCGACAAACCCATAAAAATGCATTTTTTTACCAAAACCAGAAAATACGATTTCCCACCAAATGTGAAAAATCATAATTTCCCATCAAAACTAGAAAATGTATTTTCCATCAAAACCGACCAAATTCAATTTCATGCTAAAATTGGAAAAACACAATTCCTGCCAAAACTAGAAAACTTAATTTTCCGCCAGCAAAACATAAGACTTTTGTTAGTTAAACAAGAATTTAATTTGTTATCCTATTGAGCAAATTGTATGGAAGTTACCTAGGGTGGCTTAGTGTTGTGGGTCGCGGCAAGTTTTTAAATTGGGCTTCGGGTCGCTTCAAGTTTTAATTGTCGAACCGGGCCGCTAGGGGGAGAGAAACAAATCGGTGACGATTTTGGCCTTATGACCCCTGAAACTCTGGGCCGTGACCCACGAAACTTCCGAGATCGTCCCAAAGTAACGACCCTAAGACTTGCGGTGACCTATCGGCCCAGAGGCTTTCGCACGTGTAAAGGTCTAATTTTTTTTTTTTTTTTTTTTTTTTTAAGGGTGACCGGTCACAAAGGTGGAAGGTAATATTAACCTTTCCCGCCGTTTACTGTTTTCTGATATTTGTGGTAATATTAATTAAATTAATGTGTAAGAAATCTTTAACTCGGTAATGGTGAGAAGGTGATAAAAACTGGTGTACAACTAAAAGAAGCAGCCCTAGGCGTAGAACTTAATCCAATCATCTGAGGCCGTGGAAGCTCATCCACCTCAACCGAAAAGGATGGAAACACTTAGCGGTGGTCGGAATGTCGGGTCAGGAAGCGGTGGAACGGTGAGTAAGGAAATCAGGACCAACAGAGGCGAAGGTACAGACTTTGAGCTATAAGTTTAAATTTTTTTAAAAAAAATTGTTTGGTTCCTATGTTTGGTAAACAACCCTAACGGGTGTTCATGCTTGGACTGTAGGTGTGTGTAATTCTTGCTTTGTTGTTATGGCTGGGAGGTGGATAATGTTTGACACCGGAGTTTGGGATTTCAAGATAGACAACGATAGATTGGGTAGAGCAGTCGATTCGTCCAGAATTAGAGGGACTGAGGACTTGCAAGGGGCTATTTTAACTGCGTATGGGCTATTTGGAAGGGAAGTGTTAGCGGAGGTGTCGTATTGGCTGAATGATGGAGAGGGTGAAATGGTGGGCCTACAGGCTGCTCCCGTTGAGATAGCAACAGACAAAGATTTCAGGATTTTCAAGGCGCTTCACCGGGCAGACAAATCCGTTAATCTCTTCGTAACATTCAGGGAAAGTGTTGGAGGAGTGACGATATTTCTAAGGTCGGAATATGCAATACGAAACCAAACGAATGCACCCGTTCCACCCCCTGATGAAGATGTTGCCTTTTTGATGGAAGTTCAGCAATTTGAAGATCGTCAGAAACGCAACTCGCAGTCTGGAAGAGTGGAAGGGAGTGAAAAGGAACATCAGAAAAGCGGAGAAACTCGTGACGATGCGAGTGGGGTAGTTGGAGAGAATTGCGAGGAAGAAAAGGGTGACGATTGTGGAGATGAAGTGGGAGTGGCTAATGGAGAGAAAAATGGGAACGTTTGCGGAGGTGACTTGGCAGTGGATAATGTAGAGAATGAGGAAGGCAAAGTCGAAGAAGGAGACGCAGTCAAAAGGAATTCAGATGATCGGCAACAGCAAACAAGTCTTATAAAAGAGACAAGAACGGCAAGTGTTGAACCTCTTTCAATGGGGAATGGAAATAATGGAGGAGCTGCCGAAGATTTTGCTCCCGAAGATGATGGAGATGATGGGGAATACGACTACAATGGCTGGCATGATTATTGCAGAAACGATTGCGTGACGGACGACGACGACGATTTTGTAGAAGGTCCGGGCAAAGGAAGAAGTGGTGGACAGCGTATTCGGCGTCCTGGTGGTACTGGTCGCGGAGGGTCTGCAAAAGCGGGGTGTGGGAAGAAGCAAGTAGCACGTGGAGGTGGATATATATCCAAAAAAAACGATTCATCTGTGGAAATCACCGATCTAGCAAGCGACCTTGGATCGCCCTCCAAATTGAACACAGAAGTAACGGAGACCGAGGTAGATGTTGATGTTGTTCTTGTGACGCCCCCTCAAAATAAAAACAAACACACGAGAGTGACTGAAGATAATGATGATGATGTTGTTTCTGAAGTAATGACCAAAGCTGGAGATAATGTGAATGGTAACCCCACAGACGCTGAATGTGCCTCCAAGGAAGCACCTGAGGCCGTTGAAAGTGGTGAAATATGTCGCGAAACTCCCCCAAAGAAATTTAACACGCACATCCCCGAGCTAGTAGATGAGGACGATGCGGAGCCTGCTGTCAGCGGTATTACACAAATTCAGGGTGGAGAAGCATTTATGAAAGGTATACAAGTACCAGAAATGTATGGATTTAATGATGTAGAGGGTGTGTATAATGAAATGGAGGGTAGCAGCTGCAACCCGCTTGATATTGACTTCAGCAAAGAGGACTCTAATATATTCGTGGGGAGGAGGTTCAAAGACAAAGCGGAGTGCAAGTTGACGTTGGCTATCTACGCAATCGCGAAGGTGTGCTCGTTTAAGCTCCGGCATTGCAAACGTCGACTAACGGCGAAATGTCACGAAAAAGATTGCAACTGGAGAGTAGTGGCTGTTCAACTCGGTGAATCTCCAACTTATCTGGTAAAAAAGGCCATTTTGGATCATGTTTGCGTAGCCGATGTTAGAGGGAAGTATAAAAAACATGGTACATCCAAAGTGCTTGCAGCTCTCTTGCGTTCGAAATACGAGAGGCTCTACGCCGGGCCTCGTGCTATGGAACTACCGGAAATATTGCGAACGGAATTCAACTATACATGCTCGTACTGGAAAGCCTGGAAAGCGAAAGAACTAGCGATTGCATCGGCGCAAGGTACAGAGGAGGAATCATACAAGATGCTACCACAGTACTTCCATGTACTGAAGCTGGCAAATCCTGGAACTATCACCGATATCAAAACCGAAAGAGACAAAGAAGGAAAAACAAGGTTTAAGTATGCGTTTATGTCTCTGAAAGCATGCATCGATGGTTGGCAACATTTGCGTAAGGTGTTAGTGGTGGACGGCACGCACATGTTTGGAAAGTACAAAGGTGTTTTATTAAGTGCGAGCGGACAAGATGCTAACAGCCGGGTATTCCCGATTGCATTCGCAGTTGTGGAAAGCGAGAACACAGAAGCTTGGTCATGGTTTTTCGAGAGATTATCCACTATAGTAAAGGATGGTGCAGATTTAAGTATAATATCAGACAGATGCGCATCAATTTTCGCTGCGATAGATAAATGGTATCCCCGTGCACACCACGGTATTTGCCTTGTACACCTCCAGCGAAATGTTCAGGAGAAGTACAAGGGTTTGCAGCAGAAAGCAATGGTTGGTCGGGCAGGTGAAGCCTTCAGGGTATCCGAGTTTAAAGAGATAATGGAGCTTCTAAAACTGACGGATTGGAGGTGCTGGGATTATTTGGAGAAGATCGACAAGAAGCTATGGACACGTTCACATTTAGAAGGGGACAGATTTAACGTGTTGACCTCTAACGTTGCTGAATCGTTGAATAATGCTCTGTTGCCCGCGCGTGATAGTCCTATAATGGCATTGTTCGAGTTTATACGCCGGAAGCTGTGTACATGGTGTATTAGCAGACAAACGAAGATCAGTAAGATGAAGGGGAATGTTCCAGATAATATCCAAAAGATACTCGTCGAACAGCTGGTACTGTCAGCGGGCCTTCTAGTACTGGAATGTTCAACTTGGCAATTCGAAGTCACGCACAAGCCAACTGGTTTTGGTTTCACGGTTGATTTGGATAAACGAACTTGCACTTGCCTCGAATTCCAAAAGCTTGGGTTGCCATGTCGGCACGCCATTGCATGTGCGTCTTACCGTAATATGCAGTACACCGCGTTTGTTTGCAAAGAACATCAGAAAGAGACATGGGCTGAAACAGTTAAGGGTGTCATACTTCCTGTTCAGGATCCAAAGGATGTTGCAGTGCCGCCCGAAATACTAACTGTACATCTTTATCCACCAACGACCAAACGAACGAAGGGAAGACCTGGAGTCAAACGTAAACTGTCCCCAGGAGAGATACCTGTAAGACTGTTCTGTGAAAAACAATTAAGTTACGTACTGCTAAATTTGTAACTATAACAACTCTATTGTTTATATCAGGGGGGGAGCAAAAAGCATAAGCCCAACAAGTGCTCAAATTGTTTTAAGGAAGGTCACAAGAAGACCACTTGCAAGCAAGAGAAGCCCTGAATAGAGGTTGAAGAAATGTTTGGTTTTGATAAATAACGTGAACACTGGCTCGCTAATGTATTATTTTGGATCTAGCCGATGCGCAAGGCCACAGAATAATGTGGTGTACGGGATAATTGTTGCGGTGTACGTGCTATTTGTTGCGGAATGTATTTTTTTGGATATAGATGCTGCGTAAGTCCACAGCGTATTGTGGTGTACGGGATAATTGTTGCGGTGTACGTGATATTTCCTAAGTACAGTTAATTTGGTACTCAATATATTATGGTTGTAGTGGAAATTTGTTGTACACCAATTAGTTAAACAAAGCATGCATAATACTAATAACAGGAGTCGATATTACATCCGAATAAGGTACTTAGTTTACAAGCCGATAACAGAACTTAGAGTAACATAGAGTTTGGACAACAAAACAACACAACAAAATGCAGTTAGAAACCGATGCGTTAACTTATAAACCTTTCATATCATTCATCGGAATGGATACGACCCCTTCTCCCCCTACGTTGTGCAAGATCCGCCTCGACTCCGCTAACCAATTGAGGCTGACCAATTAGGCGTTCATCACCTGGAATGTGCGGAACGTCCCTCTGAAGAATGAGAGTCTGATAGATCAAGCTGGGGAGAACAATTTTCCTGTCTGCATCACTCTGACGAGACATCTCGATAACCTGGTCATAAGCCAATCGACCAAAGTCTATCGGCTTGTTTCTTACAAACGCGTAGAGGAAACGAAGCCGCTTCTTTAGCATTGCATCTACATGGAATCCAGGTAGCCAGTTTAACTCACAGAGTCTGTAGAGGCAAAGGTAGTGGGGGAGGAGGTGGGTTAGGGAGAATGGCTCCCAGTGAGTAGAGCGACCACCGGTGAGGAAGGTTATTGCACGCGAGAGATCATCATCCTCCCATGGGTGAACTTGTTCCACAATCGGAGTCATGAATAGTTGATTAATCACGACAGGGTCGAAATCGAAACGGCTACCCCTTATAAAAACGCCCGCGTCCGCACCGTATAGGTTGGAGATGCATTCCCTAACAACCCTAGGACAGAAAGGCCGCACATGCAAGACAGTGTACATCCACCCCACATTTTCAACGATTGAGCGAGCCTCAGCAAAACCCGGATCATCTAAAACTAACAACCCCTGAACTTGAAACCCTCGTATGCAAAGTTGTTGATACTTACGGTAACTTTCTTCGCTTAGATGACGATTAGACCATGTGTTTGGGACCGGTGGGCCGGCGATAAAGAACCCCCGGCTGGCTTGTCGCCGCGCTTGAAATGTCATAAACCGCCGTTGTTCCACCACAGGCTCATGGGAGGAACTTGAACGTTCGTCGGAACTTGTGGTGCTGTATTGAAGACGGCGGCGATCGTTGGAGGCAGATGAGGAAGACGACATTTTTAGGGTTTCGAAAATTTGTTTTTTGCAATTAGATCTACACGATGAGGAGAAAGACGAAACAATTACAGTTTCCGAGAGGATATAGAGGATCTGGAGAAGCGCAACCGTCAAATCCAACTGTATAAGTCATTAATTAAAAAGTTTGATGAAGTAACCACCAAAAACATAATATTTGGGCCTTAACTCTGTATATTCGTATCGAACGTCAGGCCCAACACTGAGAACAGCAACGGGGGGCTGATCTAAGAACCGGTGTACAATGATAACTAGAACTAAGAATATAACGGCTACAAAGAATATTGTAAAAGTCAACATAGCCGTTGTGAGTGATTTTAAAAGTCAACATAGCCGTTGTGAGGGATTTTAAACGAATATAGCCGTTGTGTATGGATTACTGTAAGTACTAATTCCTATTTAAGCAGCTGTGTCTACCTCGAACTCTTCTCGCAACACATCCAAAATTGTTTGTAATCCAAAAACAAATCAACTGATTCGTATATGGCGGATATGGCGGATCCTTACTATGCGGAGATGAAGGAGCACAAACGAGACGCTGACTGGCGCTTTGCTTGCTTGTATGCCAACTACTGCATTCCTAAGAAATGTACGTGCGGCGGCGCTATAACGGTCGAAACCGACGACACAGGAACGGACTACTATGTATGCAAGGTTTTTGAGGTAAGAATGGTTGTTGTGGTAATTACTTAATTAGTTCATCGAAATTATGTTAACAACCGTCAATCACATCAATATTCTTTCCCTTCTAGGACGATGGTTTGCACATCCGACATGCCTGCCTTCACGCAATCGAGGAAGAGTTTGATGTCATGAAAAGCGAATTCCGCGAGGAGGTCTCGCTCCACCGTAAGCTGCAGTATGAGCTGGAGGCAATGCGTAAGGACATCGAAGAGCTTAAGCGTGTATTGATGAGGGGTCGTTGATGTGATCTAATGTCTGATCTATTGGAATCTTATGCCTGATCGAATGTTATGTTTAATGTATTCAAATTTCACCCTGTTCTGTGTAATGTTATTTAATATCTTTTGTTATGTATGTTGGGTCTTTTATAGGACCAATTGTTTTACGTATGGATGATGTTAAGTAACTTAGGGACGGTTGAACGGTTACATGATCCCACTAAACAACGGTTGTATAACAGAGAAAGGGTGCGTTGCGATGTTTAAACCTATAAATAGAACGAATGGTGGGGTTGTTTTTGCACAGACAACCTTAAAATGAAGCAAGGAAGTTCTACAGTTAGAGAATACAATACATTGTTCCTTAAAGATGGACTCCTTGAAACCTTGCAACAGGAGACCCTGGTAAGGATGTATCGAGATGGATTACGCGAGGAGATACGGGCAGAGCTTGGGGATAACGTGTTCTTAAACATTGACGACATAATGCAGGCAGCTTTACATGTTGAAGAGGGTGATGAAACGGATGAAACCGGCAACCAGCGAAAGAAGAGATCCCGAAGCGGAAAGTGCGAGACGTTGGGTGATACCGATGGCTCGACAACCGAATCTGACGAATCGGGGAACCGCCAGAAGAAGAAAGTCCGAACCGGAGAAGATTCCACCAGCAACTTGTGCGGGGATCCAGAAGATACCGATCAGGGTGGTGACAAAAATGATTTTCCTTCTTACAATGATGCTTTTTACGACAGCGAGGGGTCTACTCCGGAGGGGGTAGGTGGGAGCGATGAGGAATCCGATTGTAAGGTTGATCTTGAAGACTACAAGGAGTACCTTGACGAACACCACCGGAGCGAGTCCGAGTCAAGTCGAGAATCAAAGTGAGCAGAACAATTGGCAATAGATTAATATGTACTTTATTGATGTATTATAATTATGCATGTATTGTATATTGTACACCGATATGAATTATATGTACACCTTTCATATTACATATTTCATGGTTGCTTTTATATAATCAAATTGCAGGAAAGGTCGAGTACTTAATTGATGTATTATAATCATGCATGTATTATATATTGTACACCGATATGAATTTTATGTACACCATTCATATAACGTATTTTATGGTTGCTTTTATATAATCAAATTGCAGGAAACGTCGAGTACCTAATTGATGTATTATAATCATGCATGTATTATAATCATGCATGTATTATATATTGTACACCGATATGAATTATATGTACACCTTTCATATTACATATTTCATGGTTGCTTTTATATAATCAAATTGCAGGAAAGGTCGAGTACTTAATTGATGTATTATAATCATGCATGTATTATATATTGTACACCGATATGAATTTTATGTACACCATTCATATAACGTATTTTATGGTTGCTTTTATATAATCAAATTGCAGGAAACGTCGAGTACCTAATTGATGTATTATAATCATGCATGTATTATAATCATGCATGTATTATATATTATACACCGATATGAATTATATGTACACCTTTCATATTACATATTTCATGGTTGCTTTTATATAATCAAATTGCAGGAAAGGTCGAGTACTTAATTGATGTATTATAATCATGCATGTATTATATATTGTACACCGATATGAATTTTATGTACACCATTCATATAACGTATTTTATGGTTGCTTTTATATAATCAAATTGCAGGAAACGTCGAGTACCTAATTGATGTATTATAATCATGCATGTATTATAATCATGCATGTATTATATATTGAACACCGATACGAATTTTATGTACACCTTCGATATTACATATTTTATGGTTGCTTTTATAAAATAAAATAGCAGGAGAAGTCTAGAACTTAATTGATGTATAATAATTATGCATGTTATGTATATTGTACACCGATAAGAATTTTATGTAGACGATAGATATTACATATTTTATGGTTGCTGTTATATAATCAAATAGCAGGAAAAGGCGAAATAGAAACATGACAAAATATTTAAACAGACGAAATAGTAACATGACAAATAGAAACATGACAAATACTTAAACAAAGGAAAGATAGATAGAGCGAATTCTAAAGACATGGTTTGCCCTTCTTTCTGCTTGTGTGTTTGCTCAGTAATTCTGCGACCTGTGCGTTTTTCGGACACGCACACATCAATGGCTCTGTTATCCCATCTCCAACGACATTAAAGACAAAAAGGTCCCCAATAGAGGACCTGTTATCCCGACAGAAGTTTCTCCACCCACTTCCGATGTAGTACTTACCCGCTGCGTCGGAAAAATGCAAACGTACTTTCCATGAGTCTCCTTTTTTGTTAATCAGTAGCGTGTGTTGGAAGTGTTTCTTCAGAGCATGAGAAGTCGTTGCTCCGTGAGGGAGATACTGCATTGAAGAAAATGTAATCAGCGCAAAATTATATATAACTAAACCATATAATAGATGGACGAAATAGACTTACCAGTTTGTCTTCTTCTAGATTTTTATTACGGACTTCAGCCAAGAAACAGTTGTTCTTGAAATCGGCAGAGCAAGGAGATGCGAAAGAAGACTGCGCCCCTGTTACTTCTGAAAGTTAGAGCAGGAGACCAGAACAGTTATATCACAAAAATATTTGCTCTGCATCGATGTTATAACATTCCATATAACTAAAGTTTACCAATATTGTTGTTGTCAGATGATGCTGAAGTATACTGAATGTCACAGCAACTTGGCCCGAAAGGTGTGACATGAAACACCATATCTCCTTGATGTCTAAAAATTACGATGTCACCAATCCGCAGACTATGAGCTGCTGCAAAGTCTGTCCACCCATCAACGAGTTTCAAACCGTCAACCTTCACAACCCAGGCTTTATCGGACGCATCTGTTATCAGTGTAGCAGTTGTGATGTGCTCGTTGCGTCCTTGGAGATGCTTTGCGAAGAAAGCTTGAGGAACGCTCTGCACAAACATGGATTCCAGGTTAGCAAAGGATCTAACATTAATACAACCGGAATTAATTGTTTCTGTTGAGTACGAGTTGATTCTCGAAGCCGGGGAGGAGGGGCTTAAAGAAATGTGGTTTGATAGGAGATTGAAGAGACGATTCGGCCATTCCTGAATCGGCCATTCCTAAAAGATAGAATGAAGAGGCGGAAGGTCGACTGGGATCGGCTGATTTGATTTTTTTACAGATCGAGATGATATGAGAACGGCGGCCTAGGGTTTCAGCGTGCCCCTTTTATTGTACAGATATTGGATGCTCTGTAAATATAAGTTTCTTACGGGACGCGATTTGTAAATAAATTTTAGGCTTTGATTTTATTAACTATAGTGGACGATTGCTTATACTTAAAATAACAAATACAGTTCGAAACCCCGACGAAGACCCAAATTTCGGTACACCCTTAATAATAGGTTGTACACTTTTAATAATATAACAGTTAAGTTGTTAACCATTCATAAACTTCAGACAATATTTTTCATACATCAAAAATAAATAAAGTAATCAGTAGATATAAAAAGAGTTTTGTCTAAATGTGAAGATTCAGTAACAGAAATTGAGTAATAGTTGACGAAACTAATCTTCAATTGGCCAAAAACGAGCAGTCAGGTGTATGTTATCGCAGAAGTCCCAAGCAGCAGTATTCCAGAAACAACGATCGCATTGGTAAGGTGATCTTGATCCATTTAGCTTGACCACCAAGACTGGTTCTATTAATCTGGAGCACCAGCAATAGAATGCCGTTTCAGGGTTTATCCTTTCAGCAACAGAGAGAAAGATGGCAGGTTTTTCGTAACCCCAATTGCCTGAAAGCTCCCAATCACAGATGATTTGAAACATCCGATCCACATGTTGACGGGTAAATTCTGGGTAGTTGTGAACCATTCCTCTGTCATCCACGCTAAAGGCCAAGTTCATCATACCGTCTACAAACTGGGCCAACAAACAGCCTCTCTCACCAGCGAGGTGTATTTTTTCTCTTCCTACATCAACTAAATGGAGGATGAAGAACTCATACATTCCTCTCAAGTAGATGGCCTCTGGATTACCTAGACGGTAGCAGTTAAGCTTGAACGTTCGAACAGCCATGACCTCGTTTATGAAGTAGGACGAATCGAGCAGGTACATGAGATTGGCCGATCTGTAGAAGTAATCATCTCTTCCTACAATGTTGAACCCGCGAAAAGCAATTCTTGCAGCGCCAAAGTCCCGCATACTGTTTGCTGCAACCTTGACGAGAATCTTAGTCAGAATTGAAAGAGGGAGGGAATCCAAGTTCATGTTCTCCATTTCTAACTCGATCAGTGGGCTCTGTTTGATAGAAAAAAACCGACGTTAACGTGGGGTATTGTGCGCTTTGTATTTATAGATAAAATATGATATCGTTTGGAACGCATCTTTTCGACAAACAGATGATTCGCATCGTTTGGATCCGTACCACACCAGAATTCCACAACGGGTGGCCATCGGAGCTTTCACATTCTCTCTCCGGAGAGTGGTTAACCATTTTTTTATATCATTTGGATCATCAATTATAGACTCTATTTTCACTAATTCGAAGGACGATTTGGTTGCTGGCATCTTTGTTCGATTCAAATTTCAAAACGAAAAGGTCTTGTTGCAATCAAGAATTGTATTCAGGGGCGGATCCACCTTGAGAGTGGGTGTGGCACATGCCACATGCTAACTGAGAGATATATTTCCTATGCAACTATAAATACAGAGACAATTTTGTAGGCACTTTGGTCTTGAAGGTTAAAAAGGGGTGGCTTAGTGTTGTGGGTCGCGGCAAGTTTTTAAATTGGGCTTCGGGTCGCTTCAAGTTTTAATTGTCGAACCGGGCCGCTAGGGGGAGAGAAACAAATCGGTGACGATTTTGGCCTTATGACCCCTGAAACTCTGGGCCGTGACCCACGAAACTTCCGAGATCGTCCCAAAGTAACGACCCTAAGACTTGCGGTGACCTATCGGCCCAGAGGCTTTCGCACGTGTAAGGGTCTAATTTTTTTTTTTTTTTTTTTTTAAGGGTGACCGGTCACAAAGGTGGAAGGTAATATTAACCTTTCCCGCCGTTTACTGTTTTCTGATATTTGTGGTAATATTAATTAAATTAATGTGTAAGAAATCTTTAACTCGGTAATGGTGAGAAGGTGATAAAAACTGGTGTACAACTAAAAGAAGCAGCCCTAGGCGTAGAACTTAATCCAATCATCTGAGGCCGTGGAAGCTCATCCACCTCAACCGAAAAGGATGGAAACACTTAGCGGTGGTCGGAATGTCGGGTCAGGAAGCGGTGGAACGGTGAGTAAGGAAATCAGGACCAACAGAGGCGAAGGTACAGACTTTGAGCTATAAGTTTAAATTTTTTTAAAAAAAATTGTTTGGTTCCTATGTTTGGTAAACAACCCTAACGGGTGTTCATGCTTGGACTGTAGGTGTGTGTAATTCTTGCTTTGTTGTTATGGCTGGGAGGTGGATAATGTTTGACACCGGAGTTTGGGATTTCAAGATAGACAACGATAGATTGGGTAGAGCAGTCGATTCGTCCAGAATTAGAGGGACTGAGGACTTGCAAGGGGCTATTTTAACTGCGTATGGGCTATTTGGAAGGGAAGTGTTAGCGGAGGTGTCGTATTGGCTGAATGATGGAGAGGGTGAAATGGTGGGCCTACAGGCTGCTCCCGTTGAGATAGCAACAGACAAAGATTTCAGGATTTTCAAGGCGCTTCACCGGGCAGACAAATCCGTTAATCTCTTCGTAACATTCAGGGAAAGTGTTGGAGGAGTGACGATATTTCTAAGGTCGGAATATGCAATACGAAACCAAACGAATGCACCCGTTCCACCCCCTGATGAAGATGTTGCCTTTTTGATGGAAGTTCAGCAATTTGAAGATCGCCAGAAACGCAACTCGCAGTCTGGAAGAGTGGAAGGGAGTGAAAAGGAACATCAGAAAAGCGGAGAAACTCGTGACGATGCGAGTGGGGTAGTTGGAGAGAATTGCGAGGAAGAAAAGGGTGACGATTGTGGAGATGAAGTGGGAGTGGCTAATGGAGAGAAAAATGGGAACGTTTGCGGAGGTGACTTGGCAGTGGATAATGTAGAGAATGAGGAAGGCAAAGTCGAAGAAGGAGACGCAGTCAAAAGGAATTCAGATGATCGGCAACAGCAAACAAGTCTTATAAAAGAGACAAGAACGGCAAGTGTTGAACCTCTTTCAATGGGGAATGGAAATAATGGAGGAGCTGCCGAAGATTTTGCTCCCGAAGATGATGGAGATGATGGGGAATACGACTACAATGGCTGGCATGATTATTGCAGAAACGATTGCGTGACGGACGACGACGACGATTTTGTAGAAGGTCCGGGCAAAGGAAGAAGTGGTGGACAGCGTATTCGGCGTCCTGGTGGTACTGGTCGCGGAGGGTCTGCAAAAGCGGGGTGTGGGAAGAAGCAAGTAGCACGTGGAGGTGGATATATATCCAAAAAAAACGATTCATCTGTGGAAATCACCGATCTAGCAAGCGACCTTGGATCGCCCTCCAAATTGAACACAGAAGTAACGGAGACCGAGGTAGATGTTGATGTTGTTCTTGTGACGCCCCCTCAAAATAAAAACAAACACACGAGAGTGACTGAAGATAATGATGATGATGTTGTTTCTGAAGTAATGACCAAAGCTGGAGATAATGTGAATGGTAACCCCACAGACGCTGAATGTGCCTCCAAGGAAGCACCTGAGGCCGTTGAAAGTGGTGAAATATGTCGCGAAACTCCCCCAAAGAAATTTAACACGCACATCTCCGAGCTAGTAGATGAGGACGATGCGGAGCCTGCTGTCAGCGGTATTACACAAATTCAGGGTGGAGAAGCATTTATGAAAGGTATACAAGTACCAGAAATGTATGGATTTAATGATGTAGAGGGTGTGTATAATGAAATGGAGGGTAGCAGCTGCAACCCGCTTGATATTGACTTCAGCAAAGAGGACTCTAATATATTCGTGGGGAGGAGGTTCAAAGACAAAGCGGAGTGCAAGTTGACGTTGGCTATCTACGCAATCGCGAAGGTGTGCTCGTTTAAGCTCCGGCATTGCAAACGTCGACTAACGGCGAAATGTCACGAAAAAGATTGCAACTGGAGAGTAGTGGCTGTTCAACTCGGTGAATCTCCAACTTATCTGGTAAAAAAGGCCATTTTGGATCATGTTTGCGTAGCCGATGTTAGAGGGAAGTATAAAAAACATGGTACATCCAAAGTGCTTGCAGCTCTCTTGCGTTCGAAATACGAGAGGCTCTACGCCGGGCCTCGTGCTATGGAACTACCGGAAATATTGCGAACGGAATTCAACTATACATGCTCGTACTGGAAAGCCTGGAAAGCGAAAGAACTAGCGATTGCATCGGCGCAAGGTACAGAGGAGGAATCATACAAGATGCTACCACAGTACTTCCATGTACTGAAGCTGGCAAATCCTGGAACTATCACCGATATCAAAACCGAAAGAGACAAAGAAGGAAAAACAAGGTTTAAGTATGCGTTCATGTCTCTGAAAGCATGCATCGATGGTTGGCAACATTTGCGTAAGGTGCTAGTGGTGGACGGCACGCACATGTTTGGAAAGTACAAAGGTGTTTTATTAAGTGCGAGCGGACAAGATGCTAACAGCCGGGTATTCCCGATTGCATTCGCAGTTGTGGAAAGCGAGAACACAGAAGCTTGGTCATGGTTTTTCGAGAGATTATCCACTATAGTAAAGGATGGTGCAGATTTAAGTATAATATCAGACAGATGCGCATCAATTTTCGCTGCGATAGATAAATGGTATCCCCGTGCACACCACGGTATTTGCCTTGTACACCTCCAGCGAAATGTTCAGGAGAAGTACAAGGGTTTGCAGCAGAAAGCAATGGTTGGTCGGGCAGGTGAAGCCTTCAGGGTATCCGAGTTTAAAGAGATAATGGAGCTTCTAAAACTGACGGATTGGAGGTGCTGGGATTATTTGGAGAAGATCGACAAGAAGCTATGGACACGTTCACATTTCGAAGGGGACAGATTTAACGTGTTGACCTCTAACGTTGCTGAATCGTTGAATAATGCTCTGTTGCCCGCGCGTGATAGTCCTATAATGGCATTGTTCGAGTTTATACGCCGGAAGCTGTGTACATGGTGTATTAGCAGACAAACGGAGATCAGTAAGATGAAGGGGAATGTTCCAGATAATATCCAAAAGATACTCGTCGAACAGCTGGTACTGTCAGCGGGCCTTCTAGTACTGGAATGTTCAACTTGGCAATTCGAAGTCACGCACAAGCCAACTGGTTTTGGTTTCACGGTTGATTTGGATAAACGAACTTGCACTTGCCTCGAATTCCAAAAGCTTGGGTTGCCATGTCGGCACGCCATTGCATGTGCGTCTTACCGTAATATGCAGTACACCGCGTTTGTTTGCAAAGAACATCAGAAAGAGACATGGGCTGAAACAGTTAAGGGTGTCATACTTCCTGTTCAGGATCCAAAGGATGTTGCAGTGCCGCCCGAAATACTAACTGTACATCTTTATCCACCAACGACCAAACGAACGAAGGGAAGACCTGGAGTCAAACGTAAACTGTCCCCAGGAGAGATACCTGTAAGACTGTTCTGTGAAAAACAATTAAGTTACGTACTGCTAAATTTGTAACTATAACAACTCTATTGTTTATATCAGGGGGGGAGCAAAAAGCATAAGCCCAACAAGTGCTCAAATTGTTTTAAGGAAGGTCACAAGAAGACCACTTGCAAGCAAGAGAAGCCCTGAATAGAGGTTGAAGAAATGTTTGGTTTTGATAAATAACGTGAACACTGGCTCGCTAATGTATTATTTTGGATCTAGCCGATGCGCAAGGCCACAGAATAATGTGGTGTACGGGATAATTGTTGCGGTGTACGTGCTATTTGTTGCGGAATGTATTTTTTTGGATATAGATGCTGCGTAAGTCCACAGCGTATTGTGGTGTACGGGATAATTGTTGCGGTGTACGTGATATTTCCTAAGTACAGTTAATTTGGTACTCAATATATTATGGTTGTAGTGGAAATTTGTTGTACACCAATTAGTTAAACAAAGCATGCATAATACTAATAACAGGAGTCGATATTACATCCGAATAAGGTACTTAGTTTACAAGCCGATAACAGAACTTAGAGTAACATAGAGTTTGGACAACAAAACAACACAACAAAATGCAGTTAGAAACCGATGCGTTAACTTATAAACCTTTCATATCATTCATCGGAATGGATACGACCCCTTCTCCCCCTACGTTGTGCAAGATCCGCCTCGACTCCGCTAACCAATTGAGGCTGACCAATTAGGCGTTCATCACCTGGAATGTGCGGAACGTCCCTCTGAAGAATGAGAGTCTGATAGATCAAGCTGGGGAGAACAATTTTCCTGTCTGCATCACTCTGACGAGACATCTCGATAACCTGGTCATAAGCCAATCGACCAAAGTCTATCGGCTTGTTTCTTACAAACGCGTAGAGGAAACGAAGCCGCTTCTTTAGCATTGCATCTACATGGAATCCAGGTAGCCAGTTTAACTCACAGAGTCTGTAGAGGCAAAGGTAGTGGGGGAGGAGGTGGGTTAGGGAGAATGGCTCCCAGTGAGTAGAGCGACCACCGGTGAGGAAGGTTATTGCACGCGAGAGATCATCATCCTCCCATGGGTGAACTTGTTCCACAATCGGAGTCATGAATAGTTGATTAATCACGACAGGGTCGAAATCGAAACGGCTACCCCTTATAAAAACGCCCGCGTCCGCACCGTATAGGTTGGAGATGCATTCCCTAACAACCCTAGGACAGAAAGGCCGCACATGCAAGACAGTGTACATCCACCCCACATTTTCAACGATTGAGCGAGCCTCAGCAAAACCCGGATCATCTAAAACTAACAACCCCTGAACTTGAAACCCTCGTATGCAAAGTTGTTGATACTTACGGTAACTTTCTTCGCTTAGATGACGATTAGACCATGTGTTTGGGACCGGTGGGCCGGCGATAAAGAACCCCCGGCTGGCTTGTCGCCGCGCTTGAAATGTCATAAACCGCCGTTGTTCCACCACAGGCTCAGGGGAGGAACTTGAACGTTCGTCGGAACTTGTGGTGCTGTATTGAAGACGGCGGCGATCGTTGGAGGCAGATGAGGAAGACGACATTTTTAGGGTTTCGAAAATTTGTTTTTTGCAATTAGATCTACACGATGAGGAGAAAGACGAAACAATTACAGTTTCCGAGAGGATATAGAGGATCTGGAGAAGCGCAACCGTCAAATCCAACTGTATAAGTCATTAATTAAAAAGTTTGATGAAGTAACCACCAAAAACATAATATTTGGGCCTTAACTCTGTATATTCGTATCGAACGTCAGGCCCAACACTGAGAACAGCAACGGGGGGCTGATCTAAGAACCGGTGTACAATGATAACTAGAACTAAGAATATAACGGCTACAAAGAATATTGTAAAAGTCAACATAGCCGTTGTGAGTGATTTTAAAAGTCAACATAGCCGTTGTGAGGGATTTTAAACGAATATAGCCGTTGTGTATGGATTACTGTAAGTACTAATTCCTATTTAAGCAGCTGTGTCTACCTCGAACTCTTCTCGCAACACATCCAAAATTGTTTGTAATCCAAAAACAAATCAACTGATTCGTATATGGCGGATATGGCGGATCCTTACTATGCGGAGATGAAGGAGCACAAACGAGACGCTGACTGGCGCTTTGCTTGCTTGTATGCCAACTACTGCATTCCTAAGAAATGTACGTGCGGCGGCGCTATAACGGTCGAAACCGACGACACAGGAACGGACTACTATGTATGCAAGGTTTTTGAGGTAAGAATGGTTGTTGTGGTAATTACTTAATTAGTTCATCGAAATTATGTTAACAACCGTCAATCACATCAATATTCTTTCCCTTCTAGGACGATGGTTTGCACATCCGACATGCCTGCCTTCACGCAATCGAGGAAGAGTTTGATGTCATGAAAAGCGAATTCCGCGAGGAGGTCTCGCTCCACCGTAAGCTGCAGTATGAGCTGGAGGCAATGCGTAAGGACATCGAAGAGCTTAAGCGTGTATTGATGAGGGGTCGTTGATGTGATCTAATGTCTGATCTATTGGAATCTTATGCCTGATCGAATGTTATGTTTAATGTATTCAAATTTCACCCTGTTCTGTGTAATGTTATTTAATATCTTTTGTTATGTATGTTGGGTCTTTTATAGGACCAATTGTTTTACGTATGGATGATGTTAAGTAACTTAGGGACGGTTGAACGGTTACATGATCCCACTAAACAACGGTTGTATAACAGAGAAAGGGTGCGTTGCGATGTTTAAACCTATAAATAGAACGAATGGTGGGGTTGTTTTTGCACAGACAACCTTAAAATGAAGCAAGGAAGTTCTACAGTTAGAGAATACAATACATTGTTCCTTAAAGATGGACTCCTTGAAACCTTGCAACAGGAGACCCTGGTAAGGATGTATCGAGATGGATTACGCGAGGAGATACGGGCAGAGCTTGGGGATAACGTGTTCTTAAACATTGACGACATAATGCAGGCAGCTTTACATGTTGAAGAGGGTGATGAAACGGATGAAACCGGCAACCAGCGAAAGAAGAGATCCCGAAGCGGAAAGTGCGAGACGTTGGGTGATACCGATGGCTCGACAACCGAATCTGACGAATCGGGGAACCGCCAGAAGAAGAAAGTCCGAACCGGAGAAGATTCCACCAGCAACTTGTGCGGGGATCCAGAAGATACCGATCAGGGTGGTGACAAAAATGATTTTCCTTCTTACAATGATGCTTTTTACGACAGCGAGGGGTCTACTCCGGAGGGGGTAGGTGGGAGCGATGAGGAATCCGATTGTAAGGTTGATCTTGAAGACTACAAGGAGTACCTTGACGAACACCACCGGAGCGAGTCCGAGTCAAGTCGAGAATCAAAGTGAGCAGAACAATTGGCAATAGATTAATATGTACTTTATTGATGTATTATAATTATGCATGTATTGTATATTGTACACCGATATGAATTATATGTACACCTTTCATATTACATATTTCATGGTTGCTTTTATATAATCAAATTGCAGGAAAGGTCGAGTACTTAATTGATGTATTATAATCATGCATGTATTATATATTGTACACCGATATGAATTTTATGTACACCATTCATATAACGTATTTTATGGTTGCTTTTATATAATCAAATTGCAGGAAACGTCGAGTACCTAATTGATGTATTATAATCATGCATGTATTATAATCATGCATGTATTATATATTGTACACCGATATGAATTATATGTACACCTTTCATATTACATATTTCATGGTTGCTTTTATATAATCAAATTGCAGGAAAGGTCGAGTACTTAATTGATGTATTATAATCATGCATGTATTATATATTGTACACCGATATGAATTTTATGTACACCATTCATATAACGTATTTTATGGTTGCTTTTATATAATCAAATTGCAGGAAACGTCGAGTACCTAATTGATGTATTATAATCATGCATGTATTATAATCATGCATGTATTATATATTATACACCGATATGAATTATATGTACACCTTTCATATTACATATTTCATGGTTGCTTTTATATAATCAAATTGCAGGAAAGGTCGAGTACTTAATTGATGTATTATAATCATGCATGTATTATATATTGTACACCGATATGAATTTTATGTACACCATTCATATAACGTATTTTATGGTTGCTTTTATATAATCAAATTGCAGGAAACGTCGAGTACCTAATTGATGTATTATAATCATGCATGTATTATAATCATGCATGTATTATATATTGAACACCGATACGAATTTTATGTACACCTTCGATATTACATATTTTATGGTTGCTTTTATAAAATAAAATAGCAGGAGAAGTCTAGAACTTAATTGATGTATAATAATTATGCATGTTATGTATATTGTACACCGATAAGAATTTTATGTAGACGATAGATATTACATATTTTATGGTTGCTGTTATATAATCAAATAGCAGGAAAAGGCGAAATAGAAACATGACAAAATATTTAAACAGACGAAATAGTAACATGACAAATAGAAACATGACAAATACTTAAACAAAGGAAAGATAGATAGAGCGAATTCTAAAGACATGGTTTGCCCTTCTTTCTGCTTGTGTGTTTGCTCAGTAATTCTGCGACCTGTGCGTTTTTCGGACACGCACACATCAATGGCTCTGTTATCCCATCTCCAACGACATTAAAGACAAAAAGGTCCCCAATAGAGGACCTGTTATCCCGACAGAAGTTTCTCCACCCACTTCCGATGTAGTACTTACCCGCTGCGTCGGAAAAATGCAAACGTACTTTCCATGAGTCTCCTTTTTTGTTAATCAGTAGCGTGTGTTGGAAGTGTTTCTTCAGAGCATGAGAAGTCGTTGCTCCGTGAGGGAGATACTGCATTGAAGAAAATGTAATCAGCGCAAAATTATATATAACTAAACCATATAATAGATGGACGAAATAGACTTACCAGTTTGTCTTCTTCTAGATTTTTATTACGGACTTCAGCCAAGAAACAGTTGTTCTTGAAATCGGCAGAGCAAGGAGATGCGAAAGAAGACTGCGCCCCTGTTACTTCTGAAAGTTAGAGCAGGAGACCAGAACAGTTATATCACAAAAATATTTGCTCTGCATCGATGTTATAACATTCCATATAACTAAAGTTTACCAATATTGTTGTTGTCAGATGATGCTGAAGTATACTGAATGTCACAGCAACTTGGCCCGAAAGGTGTGACATGAAACACCATATCTCCTTGATGTCTAAAAATTACGATGTCACCAATCCGCAGACTATGAGCTGCTGCAAAGTCTGTCCACCCATCAACGAGTTTCAAACCGTCAACCTTCACAACCCAGGCTTTATCGGACGCATCTGTTATCAGTGTAGCAGTTGTGATGTGCTCGTTGCGTCCTTGGAGATGCTTTGCGAAGAAAGCTTGAGGAACGCTCTGCACAAACATGGATTCCAGGTTAGCAAAGGATCTAACATTAATACAACCGGAATTAATTGTTTCTGTTGAGTACGAGTTGATTCTCGAAGCCGGGGAGGAGGGGCTTAAAGAAATGTGGTTTGATAGGAGATTGAAGAGACGATTCGGCCATTCCTGAATCGGCCATTCCTAAAAGATAGAATGAAGAGGCGGAAGGTCGACTGGGATCGGCTGATTTGATTTTTTTACAGATCGAGATGATATGAGAACGGCGGCCTAGGGTTTCAGCGTGCCCCTTTTATTGTACAGATATTGGATGCTCTGTAAATATAAGTTTCTTACGGGACGCGATTTGTAAATAAATTTTAGGCTTTGATTTTATTAACTATAGTGGACGATTGCTTATACTTAAAATAACAAATACAGTTCGAAACCCCGACGAAGACCCAAATTTCGGTACACCCTTAATAATAGGTTGTACACTTTTAATAATATAACGGTTAAGTTGTTAACCATTCATAAACTTCAGACAATATTTTTCATACATCAAAAATAAATAAAGTAATCAGTAGATATAAAAAGAGTTTTGTCTAAATGTGAAGATTCAGTAACAGAAATTGAGTAATAGTTGACGAAACTAATCTTCAATTGGCCAAAAACGAGCAGTCAGGTGTATGTTATCGCAGAAGTCCCAAGCAGCAGTATTCCAGAAACAACGATCGCATTGGTAAGGTGATCTTGATCCATTTAGCTTGACCACCAAGACTGGTTCTATTAATCTGGAGCACCAGCAATAGAATGCCGTTTCAGGGTTTATCCTTTCAGCAACAGAGAGAAAGATGGCAGGTTTTTCGTAACCCCAATTGCCTGAAAGCTCCCAATCACAGATGATTTGAAACATCCGATCCACATGTTGACGGGTAAATTCTGGGTAGTTGTGAACCATTCCTCTGTCATCCACGCTAAAGGCCAAGTTCATCATACCGTCTACAAACTGGGCCAACAAACAGCCTCTCTCACCAGCGAGGTGTATTTTTTCTCTTCCTACATCAACTAAATGGAGGATGAAGAACTCATACATTCCTCTCAAGTAGATGGCCTCTGGATTACCTAGACGGTAGCAGTTAAGCTTGAACGTTCGAACAGCCATGACCTCGTTTATGAAGTAGGACGAATCGAGCAGGTACATGAGATTGGCCGATCTGTAGAAGTAATCATCTCTTCCTACAATGTTGAACCCGCGAAAAGCAATTCTTGCAGCGCCAAAGTCCCGCATACTGTTTGCTGCAACCTTGACGAGAATCTTAGTCAGAATTGAAAGAGGGAGGGAATCCAAGTTCATGTTCTCCATTTCTAACTCGATCAGTGGGCTCTGTTTGATAGAAAAAAACCGACGTTAACGTGGGGTATTGTGCGCTTTGTATTTATAGATAAAATATGATATCGTTTGGAACGCATCTTTTCGACAAACAGATGATTCGCATCGTTTGGAACGCATCTTTTCATAACCTTTGCGTTGCTTATGATACCCCTTGGTTACTGACATCACGAATAACCGGTGTACCACATAAAAGGAAAGGTGTACCAAGTTTAATTGGATTCAACTCGGTTTAGATAATATAATAATTCCATAACTCGGTTTACTGTTCGTGCACAGTTCTTTATCTCCGTACACCGTGGTTATATTGTTGCATACCAATAACCAATGCGTTTGCATCGTTTGCAAAATTTGAGTATGTCAGTTGAAAGTGGTGAAACAATTATCGTAGATTAAAAGACGGGATTCTATTACGAGGATAAAGTACTTGCACACCATACATAATTTTTAATTGGATTCATATGTCTCCCTGAATAGTTATTACAAAAGAAGCACAACAAGATAATATATCAATCTCCTCAGCGTGTAGCTTCTCAAGCAACAAGATAATTCAAAGCTTCTCAATAATTCCCTTGAGATATGCAATCTCCTCAGCGTGTTGCTTCAAGACTTTCTCGATCTCGTGGATCTCAAAACCACGGTATGCAATGTTTGCATCGTTTCTCTCGACATCTTGGGCAATTCTCTGAACGCGATAGTCATGAGCACCTAAGCTACGCAAGCTGGAGTCGTGCTCCTCAACAGTTTTCTTCAAACGTCTGGTTTCATCTTTGATTGCGGTGGTCCATTCTTGCTTTCTGTGCAACCCGTCATCCTGGAAATAGGATTTGAACGGACATTTAAATCTTGGGAAAGAACAAGGACAATTGTATGCGAGATTACAACTCACCTTGAAATCTTTGCATACAAAGAATTTCTTCGGAATGGATGCGGCTTCTGTACAGATCTGAACGATTATAGCGCTTCCGCAAGGACACTCTTCCGGGATTCCAAAGTTAGAGTCGGCCACATAATGTAACCAGTTACCAAACTCGTTACCATCTGAGCTGCTGGAAGTCGACATCGGCGGATTATTTTTGCTTAAGTTTAGAGAGGGATGTTTTTAGGTGTTATTAGGTTAGGTCGAAGTTGGAGAAAGAAGAGAGGGCAGGTAATATTTATTTGGAAAGAATAGGTGTCACCATCGTAGCCATTCAATTATTCTCAACGCCCCATCACTGTGCACTTTATTTCAAATTTCAAATTAAAGTTATTTGAAATACTGGTTCGGGTTTACAAAATAACCCGGCCCATACTAAACCCTTAACCCGACTAAGGTATGAATGGTGTACTTCTTTGTTTGTGTCATCTCGATTTAAGTACTTTTTTGGTGTTCACAAATTTGATAGGACTGGGCACAGATATGGAGTTCGGTGGCAGATCTATCAATAAGGGAAAGGCAAAGTGTCAGGGAAAGGGGAAGCTCCCTGAAACCGATGTGCAATGTTTCTGTGCGTTGCCGGCGAAGAAATGCAAATCTTGGACAGACAAAAATCCTGCTCGGAGGTTCTACGGGTGTGAACGCTGGAAGGTATATGTCGTAATATAGTCTTGTAATTTCTCGAATGGGTTATGATTTACTTTTTTTGTAGACTCCACTAGATTGTGGGTTTTTCAAATGGATCGATGTCGAAGAACCGTTCGGATGGCAAAAGCAGGCTCTGATTGAAGCTAGAGACGAAATTGCCCAAAAGAAGCGGACAATCTTGGAGTTGAAGAAGACCATTTCTAACATCCAGAGTGATTTAGCGAAAAGTAAAGAAATGGAAGAAGACATCATTAACGGGTTTCTAAAAATGTGAAGAGATGTTTGATTAGAACTGCAACCTTGTATTGATGTATCAGTAAATCTCTAGCAAACGTTTTGAACTAAAAGCTTGTATGTTATTTCGATTTGCAAAGTCATTATTCCAACACTAATTAGATGCAGAACGATGAACAACATTTACGAGGAATTGGCAGAAAGTAATACATAAAAGACATAGAAGACAAACAGGGAGATTTACCGGTTGGTAACATTTAAAGGATGTGAGAAATGTCGACGCAAATCCAAAAGAGACGGCATTTTTTGCAAACCCCTTCTACAACATCTTCGTGATCATCGCCATACACGCACCTGGGTGTCTTAACTATGACATCATCCGGGTACTTGAAAGTTTCCTCATATTTGTACTGGTTCAGGTTTTCCGCTCCAAATAACATCAAATTGTTCTCTATGGATTCTGCGATTTCAGAAGTTTCATCCGATTGAAGATCATGGTGATAAACTGCGAACTGCTGAAAGACCTTGCTCGCTTCCTTGTCCTCCCCAAGACAAACATTGAATATGGCCACAGCTAGACATGAGAATTCATGCATTGGGACATTTGGTTTCAATATTTTAATACTCTCCTCAAGTCCTATGCTCGGTGCTGTAAGGAGACCTTCGGAGTATATTGCTTTGATGTTGCCAGCAGCGACACACTTTAGATGAAACTCCCGAAACTGACAGCCTTCGCGTATTTGACATGTCTAGAACCTTTCCTCCATTTCACTAACATCGCACTTCTTCAAGACTGAGGGCTCGTGTGCGAGGGCGTACCCCCGTTTTCCAGCCCGCAAAAAAGGGCCAAGATTGTAAAATGATTCATATCCGAGAATCTCAATGATTTTGATCATAACTTCGTCGGGTAGATTTGGGAGTACGTGAGCTTCCATCACTTTGGTATCGCTTGTTGGAGATTTATGGTGGTTTGTTTTGGTAGGTAGGAGAGGGATTATGGAAATTTAATAAACAGGTTTGTAGAGAAAACGTGTGAAGTTGATACCAGAAGTTATTGTCCCAACCACATTTGCAACCTAACACTGTCAAATCATGTTTAAAAGGGGCCATTATGTACATTTACTAAACGTTGAAAAATCTAGATTTTTATTTTTACTCGGTTCAGGGTAAATGCGACCCCTCGCTGCTCCGGATAGCCAACGGTTTGACCAGTGAAACAAAGACAACCCTTCGTTTGCCTCGGTCCACTCATTATATAAACTGAATCTTAAGACATCATTAACACAACGCTTTACAAAAAATCGGGATTTAATGGAAGAGACAACCTTTCAAGATTTGCCTTCAGAAATCCAACTATTGATTGTCTGCTGCGTCGCAAAAAAATCCTTTAAAGATCTATACAGACTCAGATCTACTTGTAAGTCAATGCGTGCGTTGGCAGACACGCCTGCCGTCTACAATTCGTTCGATCTCTATGAATACCCTTGGTGGACAGGCTTGCGCAATACGCTGTTGCGCAGATGCTACGATGTCGGCAACCCGAGTACGCTTTACATCAAGGGTGTTGAGTATTTCTACCGCCTACAACGCCACGAGGAAGGTATTGCTTTGCTGAAGCAAGCAGCGGATGCAGGATACCCACGAGCGTTGTATACCTATGCAATGACTCGCAAACTCTACTGGGGTGATGAGAGATGCTTCGCTCGTTTTACGAGAGAAGCTGTCAGTGAAATTGGATCGCTTGTAAGAGAGGACGATGTGCCGTGGGTCGGGGTGGAGAACCAGGACTTCGAATCAAAGAAATTCATGTTCATGTCAATAGATCGACCCTTATTTTATAATTGCCCCTGTGTACCTACGGTGGATATCGATTGGGATCTCTGGCATATGGAGTTTATCAAGCCTAAAGCCATGTGTGACAGATGCTTCTGGATTATAGAGGTTGGTCTTTTCCTCCGGGATTTTCGTTGCGCCACGACTTTTCCGCCCTTCCACACTTGGGAATAATAATTTACTGTTGTAATACAGCACTCTTCCTTAGTTAAAGCGTCGTTCTAATTCCTCAGTATCCAGTTATTATGGTTCGCGTTACACATAAGGCATGGTGTGCATCTTTATCAACATGGTGTACATCTTTATGACATACGTTCCAGTAGATAGTAAAGTAGTGTAACACTTTAAACTTCAAAATATCTACGAAAATCAGTGATTATGGTTGTCGTTAAACATAAGACATGGTGTGCATCTCTATGACCTTAGTCACCCACTAAGATGGAAGTCTAAACATAACGTTTCGCTTTATATTGTATACCCAAGGTCACAAGATCGAGCACCAAACATAAATGTATTTTCTTTTATTCCGTTCATTGATCCACTTTAAATGATAAACTCATTCCTGCAAATCTAAGACTTCGGCTGCAACTTTACGACAACGGTGTACGCGGTACCAACAGCAAACACAGTCTTTCACAGGGTCTACTAACAGCGGTGTACTTATCGTTATTTTGTTCGTGTGCATCTTTCTAACATCGGTGTACATATCGTTATCATGTTGGTGTGCATCTTTCTAACACCGGTGTACATAACGTTATATTGTTGGTGTGTATCTTTCTAACACCGGTGTACATATCGGTATTTTCGTTCGTGTGCATCTTTCTAACAGCGGTGTACATATCGTTATTTTGTTGGTGTGCACATTGTTTGCTGTGCATCTTTCTAACCGCGATGTACATATCGTTATTTTCTTGAGTTCCGGCGATTTATAAAACCAAATTAACACAAACACACAATAAGTAAACATGTTCCATGAGGGTCACACAAACATAAGTACCATTGGGTTTCAACAAGTTTCTGAGAAAGATAAACAACGGTCACATCTTTACTCATTGTTTACTTTAGCATCTCCCACGAATTCTTCATAGCAGTCCATTGCATACTGCTCTCGAAACCTGTCAACTTCTTTATCGGTAATCCTACTCATTTGCTCCGTCGATCCGGCAGCATGCATCTCTATGAACTTCGCAGCACATGGCCCACAGTCGCCTCCCCTTTCGTTATGATAAATGCCTTCGGCGCGGTCCCAAGTAAAAATTCTAAGACCTTCCTTCACCTTATAGCATTTATGCCCTGCATATTTTTCTAATATATAAGGCAACGACTGTACAACCGAGCACATTTGTCCTTCAGCATCCTCGATCTCAGTATGCGGAACATATGAATCTAACACCGTTATATGGCCTTCGTTGAGCTTTATGCAAAGACCAACCCAGTGATCTCCACCCCAATTCATCGGGGTGTACACGGTGTCAACATCGCGACCAAGTCCCAACTTCATTTTCTGCCCCTTGCTCTTTCCTGTCACATACTGTGCTACGTTTTTCCCCCATTCGAACTGCAGCTTATCAGTCTCTGCGCTAAAGGCACTCCAGTTTGACTGAATGGTTTTTATAAAGTACTGATCGAAGAACACCATCCTCTCCTTCTGTAGATATATCCCGCGGCGCCTCCACAACATATTCATTATCACATGCATGTGCTGTACCAAAACAAAACGATACAAATAATTTGAGCATTAGTTGACTGTGAAACGTATAATGTGCTGACAATGCATAGCTTGATAGTACCTCGTCAGACAACCATTTCTTCGGTTCAGCAATTTCAAGGAAGAAGTCATTACAAACAGAGTGACCGGTTGCGATATCCCACATCCTGAAAATTTAACCAACAGTCAGGACCTTATGCAACAGTAAGCAATGAAGCCTTAAAAAGAGTGAGAACTTACTGGGTGGGGTTCTCCTTCAAAATTTCCGCAAACTTCTTAAACTGTGCTCGATTCGTTTTCGCAATGGGCTTATACTCCACCTTCTCCTCGCTCTTAAACAACTTTTTCACCCTTGGATCAGGGGTGTACACTCCGGATATCTTGCTGGATCTAATGCGATGCCGTTTACCACCACTTCCCACATCTTCAGAGTCCGCTTCCGTCTGCGCACACAGATCTACTCGGTTATCTTGTTTCTGGCTATCAGTGGACATGTCATCTTGACAACTGTCATATCTCTCTTCGTCCTCCGTACCCTGTAATTCAACGTTGATCTCCTTAACCGTTTCATCAGCAACCACGTTCGGCCGAACAACTTTTCCCACCCCCTGCACAGGGTTCTCAATATTTTGTGTTTCAACCGAGTCCACAGATTGGGGCTGTGTGTCTGCCGTCCTCGCTTCTTCACAACCTTCTCGATTCTCCTCAACGAACACACCACCGTCCTCCGGACCCGTTTGCTATATAAAGTCAGTAACCTATGTCACCTGGTGTACACCAAAGAAAATGTGGACGTATGCCTCAAAAAAAAATTAATTGCACATCACCTGCGCCGACCCAATCCCGACATGTGGTGGCGTGGGGGTCCCCACCAGCTCCTTTCGTTTCCCCTGTTCACCGTCACCATCCATCCGTTCCCTTCTTTCCTGTAATTTCAATTCGGTTGATCACGCGCTCTAAAATATGTGGAACAAAGTATGGTATAACAACCTCTTCGGTTTCATGGCTTTCAGAGTTGATGTCCTTCACAAGCGACTCCACAAACTCCATAGGTTGAGCACCTTCCCAAACTTTAAGCCCCTCCCCAACTTTTCGAGCACTTCTTCCCTGCATCAAATCCGTTACTAACGAACTTCAACAACTGTACAACAATAACAGCCCTAACTTTATGTGACAGATATTAGTACTGTCTATGATATAAACTCGAGCGGACATGTTTCAATCCCGGTGGATGCAACCTTAGATTTCCATGAGGTGTTTCCATCCCATGACGGATGAAAGGAGCGTACACTACCAACCGAACTGTAACAGTTCGGCTTTGTTTTCTCCCATGCGACTGGGGACCCTTGCTCAGACAGGTACGTTGGGTTTCTTTGGTCAACTGTAAACGCATGCTGGAAGGTAGACGGAACCCGCAAATATTCACAACTAATGTTATAACCACTACTTAGCCAAACACCACACAACTAAATTATATGCAAACGAACCTTTGCTGGTAACACATAGGACTCAGGCACAACTTTTAATACACCTTTAAACACGACGAGGGCATCCGATTGTCTTTCAAGCTGCTGACCATCCCCCCTCAGCGATGGGTTAGAAGTCTAAGCAATTACAGAACAATAAAAAAATCTATCACATTACCTGATCGCCTTGGTTTCCGCCGGATTGTGGAAGAGGTGCATTGTCAAACTCATTTTCTTCTCCATGATCATCACAATCTAGATCTGGTGAGGGTGGGTTGTTTCTACTCGCTTCCTGGAAAACGGAAATTGTGTCAGGACAGCGATAATTACCACACTTTAGTTAAATATTCGTGAAAAATAACTAGGGCGTTCAACCTTTGCCAACTCCTTTCCACCTAAAGATCGACGCCTAGGCAACGTTTTTTTCACAACCGGACGAGGTGGAACGGTTTTCCTTTTTTTCGCCTTCAGGTTTTTCCCCGCGCTTTCACTCCCAATACTATCACGAGACGCAGTAGCTGGATCAGCTATCGTTTTCCTCTTCCTAGGGTTGCCTTTCCTCCCCTCCGCCATACCAAAACTCTTGCAAATCAGTGTCCGCAGCTCTTCAATATTGTTCTCCACCCTCTCAAACCCCCGGGATATCCACTGTTTTAATTGTTCATGCGTACACCTCTCCGAGCATTCACGATTCCCTTCTCCGCTGTTTCCAGAAGAAGAACTTTCTTCTACCTCAATGGGAGCTGGAATTCGCGGTCGCAAATTTCTCTGGTGTACGGGAGTAGGACAAGCTTCCGCCTCCTCCGCTGCGTCAGGAACCTTTGACTTGGGGGAAAATGACTCGTCACCACCAGGGAAATCCTCAGGTTTGAATGTTTCCCCACAGAGCAACTTCTGCACCAGAGCAGTTACTTGGATATCTTCATTCTGGTCCACCAACATCAGCCGCTCTTGATCAGGAATCACGGTGTAGTTTACATAGAGCTGTACACAGGCAATAAGCAAGGTAAAACACGTTATATACCAATGGCCGTAACCGTTTTACTCCCCGGTGAAAACATTTTCATCTACTGTATTAAAAACAGAGGGAAAACAAACTTACGTCTGGGTCTTCCTCTACAGCAACTATTTCGTTTCCGGTGAGGATAACTGAAGGCGATGAGAGCGCTCGGGGGGAATCAATGAAAGTGTCGGTGTTCCCTGCGCCTGGGATTTTCTCCGCTAGCAGAGGCACAACATCAAATAGGAACAACTGCAGAGCTAGTGGAAACCCATAACAAACCGTCGTCTGTTGCGCTAGCCGCTCGCGCATCACTTGGACTGGGCTCTGACCTGGTTCAACAACAAGGGGAGGTAGGAAACGTGGGACGGTCTTCAAGTACGACTCTCGCCCCCACGGAAACGCCAGAAAGCTATCAACGTCTGCGAGCATCTCCACGTACCTGGGCGTTAGTTTTAGATCTTTGCTACTTGGGCACAGAACACCATCAACCAACGCGATCAGAGCCAATGGTAGCCGTTTCTCCGGAGCTAGATAGTCATTTTCTAACATCCGGAGCACACTTTGAACTGTTATCTTACCCACAGCCGTGTCAAATAGCTTGTTCCACATCGTCGGAGGAACACATTCCGGTGCTTCCGAATCCTGAACGTCGAAAGCTCCGCAGTTCAAACCTGTTACGTCTCGGAATTCATCAAGAGAGAAACGGAGTGGATGGGGTCCGAAAGTGAACCAGAACTCGTTCCTACGAGTCGTAACAAGCTGGCGGCTAAGGAGGCATCCGATCAGCTTCGTTGAGTTCTGGCAGCGTACAACCGGAAGCTCAAACAGCCTCCGAAACTGGGAATCCATCAAAGTCTGCATCGCATCCTTTCCCTCTAAAGCAGCGGCGACAGAACCGATGACGTGTGATTTTGAGTAGATGTTTACTCGCAACTTTCTCGGGTACGCCCCATATGCGAACAGCCTCCGGGGCAACAGCGATGCTGTCACTCCATCCGAAAATTATCCCCCCGAGTTATCACCACCACCGTCGCCGTCCTCAGATCCAGAAGATACTAATCGAAAAAAATATTGTCAAAATCAATGGGTTTAAACAAAAAAAACGGAATCGACTAAAAAGAAAGCAATAGCTGATCGGAGCGACGGCTTAAATAATCTGTCCGATGACATGCAAAGACGGAATCAACAAACCACATCGGTGGACGAAAAGCTTACCCGCATAGCGCTGCTGTTTCGCAGGAGGGAACTCCCGTGGTTCCTCGCAATTCGATCTGGTGCGCCGACGAACGGTTGTTTCCCTTTCCTTCGACTTCGTCATCACTGCAGTCGTCGTCTGGGGCCTAACTATCGCCGGTTTAGCTTCTCCGACTTCAGCGACGGGGTAGAGAATACAGGTGGGGCTGTGACCGGCTAGACAATAGAGCTGGATCTAGGTCTACAGTCGAACAGACTTCACAGTAAAAGGTTTTTACTAGAAGGTCGTTTACCGCCTAATGTAGGTAAGGAGACGAAGTTAATGACCCGCTTTTTCGGGAACCGGGTAACTCGTCGAAACACTCACGTGCGAGACGGGAGTGGCAGGTTCTGTAATTCCGCAGCTCGAGCAAGGATGGTCTGGTCTTTTACTCGCAACTTACCCCGGGTCACGAAATCAAGCGACCCATTTGTTGAATAAAAACTACCTGCGGCCCAAAGTCCGAATTATAAACTTGAAAGTGACCCACTTAGACAATAAACTCAAGTTACCTATGTGAATTTCCATTACCTGTTCCAAGTGAACAAGAACATTAAGATATCAATGGGGAATAGAATAAGTTATCCTTGGTTAATATGGTTCATGTGGAAGAACATAAACCAATTGTTAAAAAGAAAAACAAAAACTACAGATCGGTGAGCCTTTTGCATTTAGAATGTAATCATTTATTATTGTCAATCAAAGTGCATTGAAGATGTTCGATCTCCTGGAGTCAAATAATACAAATTGAAACTGACATGTACATAGCGTTTTCATTGCAGGAAAACTTTTTTTAACGCTGATTTATTATGATATTGCAATTATGAAAAAGATTATAAAGACGATTCGACAACCGACAAACTATCTGCTTTATGAGATCTACACCTAACTGCATCACATGAGTCGTCCTATGAAGATCCATTCCTGGCCCGATCTACTTGCACCATGTTGAAGATCTCTTGCACGCTTTTCTTCTCTTGTCTGCATTAATAAACCGCTCTCTCCGGGACTTGAAACATGGATTTTCCTGAAATCTGCAAGAAATTGCATAGTCTGGGATTCGAATCACAGATCTGGGTGTAGAAGCTTTTAAACCTTAACCATTAAGCTACGATGTTTCCACTGCAGGAAGAATCTACGAGATGAAAAATAATTATGAGAGAGTGAATAAGGAACCAACAAATAACAAGCGAAGTTATTGGAGACTGAACCAATTAATTAAAAAAAAATTTGCTTCAGCATGAAAGGATTCACGCCTGTTTATTAGAGGAAGAAGAAATTATGAAAGAAAGAAAAAAATAATATCAATGTGAAAACACACGTCAAAAGGGGAGTTGATAAATTTTTTTTTTTTGAAAAGGGGGAGTTGATAATTCTCAGAGTTGATTTTTCAACCAAAATCTCTGGGTTGGGTATGGATTTTGATAGCCATAATTTACTCACAAAAACAATATCAAAAATCATTCAATATCTTTTTGTTCAAAAAAAAAAAAAAAAAAAAAAAAAATCATTCAATATCTTTACAACTCCTTTTATGATCAAAATCAATTCTTACATGAATAACACTTGATTTTAACTCATCACTTCAAATCTTAGTTTGAATAACAATAGATTTTAAACTCCTTTAGTAATGATTTTATAAACAAAAGAACCAATAACAATAGATTTAAACTCTTAGAATAAAAATATTTTAAATACAAGAATCAATAACACTAATATAAAAAAAAACTCTAGTCAAGTCCATCAATGAATAACAATGTATTTATTTTAAATTTAATACTTAATTTTTCATATTATATCAACTTAAAAATCAAACTGGGTTTTATTTATAAATGTGTCAAATATTTATATTGACTATTTAGATTTTCTACGTTACTCATTCAAGTTTAGTTTCCTAGAAAATCCAATTTGGGTATTTTTATATTTTGAACCAGATAAAAGATCAAGTTTTTTGGCTCTGGTTCGGTTCAATCCGGATTCCAGATTCTGTGTTCAATCACTCATAATCATAATAAATGCAATAAGATTTTTTTTGACAAAATCTACAAATGTAAAAATGCATTGAGTTTTTCTTTGGACAAAATCTACAAATGCCATTTTGAACCTCCAAATTGATTCGAATCTACCCCATAGAGCAAATAGAAAGTAAATCTCAATTTTCTGTTTCCAAATAAAAAATTTACCACACGGAATATATGGAAATTATTTAATACTAAAACTTTCCCAAAGACCAAAAGTTTTATATATATATATAGACCTCTCTAGACCCATAAAATTAAGAATTTTTTATTTCTCACCAGATTTCTTATAAAAAAATAGTATGGGTATTACAATGACTCTGGTAAAATGTTTCATTGTGATCTTAGCAGTTTCGATGTCCAATCACAACGTTTTGACTTCAGGTATATTCAAAAATTTAGCTTATTTATTTTCTAATTAGTGTTGATTGTTTAAAAAAAACAATAGTTAAACATATATAAACTGTAACGAATTGCGTTCGTATGAAAACATGCATTCAAATTATCTTGTTAATATTATATTCATTTGGACATGTTTTAACTGTCTTCTATATATATGTTATATAGTTATATAGATGAACATGCAAATGTTTATTATATCAATCATAACGAATCATTGATTAATATAGAATTTTCAAATAATTTTATTATTTGATATAGGTGCAGAGATCCAGAAATTCTCATATGACCACTGTAAAACTTTGTGCTCGGATTCATATGGATGGTTCGAGTGTCAACATGACTGTTTCGCAGCTGGCTACACAGCTTTTGGGAGCTGTGCTTCTCGTTCTCCTAAAGAACCTGAGCGATGTTGTTGCCAAAACAAATAGACTCATATTTTCTCTGAAAACAGTGATTATGACCTTTAAAAATCCCTCAAACTATTGGACCTGATTTGTCTCTTGTGATAAATGCGACGAAATAAAAAAACGTTTTACAATTAATATCCAAGTTGTTTTTCTCTGCACCTAGTATATTAGTACAAGACAGTAGTATTAAACATACAATAAAATTTGTTGAAACACCGGGTCTTTTGGTCAAGGTTTCAATTGTTTGCACACCAGATTTGGGATTCAGTTTCCAAAGAATATGTTTGTACTAGATCCGATACGTCAAAATTATACAGGTGATGTTCGTTTGCTCATACAAGTGATTCATCTGGGTGAAGAGATGATGTTCCTTTATTCATCCAAGTGATATAATATCCATATTAAACTAGATCTCAAAAAAATGAAGTTCTTTTTATAAAATTTAATCGTATATATAAATCTGTTTTATAGAAAATTAAAAAAATTCCTTGTAGATTCCAAAATTTAAATAATTTAACGGTTGGATGTAAATAATAGTAGTATACTATAATTTATTACAATGTATTTATAATAAAAACAAAATACTATATTGAACCTTTTATTTAATTTTCGTTTTTTAATTTTAACTTTTACAAAACTATGCATTATTTTTTATATAAAATGTGTATATTACAGAGGTAAAATGGGTCCAGATTTACAGGAATGTTAAGGAATCCATAAATGGTTTCGGATATCTGAAACATGGACACATCACACATGTTTAGATATTATATCATCCGTGAGTTGTTCCAATCAGGATCCAAATCAGTAAAAATAATTCAATTTTTTTTTAAAATACTAAAATTCTAAAAATATTTAGATGTTTTACAAATTTATAAATATGTATGTATACAATATTATAATAATAAGAATGCAATATTACAAAACTTTAATGTATAAGTATTAATATATAAAATATAATTATTAATAAAATAAAAAATTAACATGTTTTTTTTTTTAATACGAATCCAGATCTGGATATCAAGACTTAAAAATCAAGATATTTAGATCCAAATTTGGTTTTTACAGATCCAAAATATTAATATCCGAATCCGATTCGGACACTCCAAATATCTTATCTTCAGTACGGATTTCTGGTCGTATCCGGATCAGCAAGTCCAATGGGGACAATCGGACATTGCCAGAGGAGGTCTTATATATTTTGGATGTTTTAATATACATTTTTGTGTGCATCGATGTTTTAATATACATTAAATGTAAAAAGTATAATTAATATATTTAAGTGTATAAATTTACTTTGAATACATTCGAGTATCCAAAATACTCTGGTTCGGTTTTGATTCTATAAATACCAAAAATTTAAATGTGTTCAGATATTTAATCAATTTTGATTCAGATTTAATACTACTTTTCGGATCGGGTTCAGTTTGATTCTTCGGATTCTGTTTTTTTCGCCCAACCCTATTTTTGGATTTTCAGGTTTACACTCCTATGTTCCATTTTAGTATTTTATAAGTAATGATCGGGTTTGGATAATAACAATTCGGGTTCAGTTCAAATTTGTATTGCATCATAAAACCTAAAAAATAATCATATATCGTTTGGATTCGGGTTATATCGGTTTAGTTCGGATATATCTGAAGTAAAAGATTTTTTTTTAATAAAACACTTCAGTTGGATGGAAAATAATCCAACACAATTTTAAAAATTAATAAAATAACAATAAATGTTAAATCAAGCATAAAAACATCATTTGTAATTAAGCATTACCTTATAGATATAGTAGATTTGTTATTTCAACGAGAAAATTATGAAATACTTATTTATAGCTAATTGGATATTTTATGTATTTATTTAAAAATTAATACTTAAATTTGCATATTATATCAACAGACAAATTGAATTGAGTATTTGAATTACTTATAAATGTTTCAATTATTTATTCTGTCTCTCAATTTTTTATGGGTTATTTATTTGGGTTTAGTTCCCTACAAAATTTGTTCGGGTATTTTTATATTTTGACCTGGATAACAGATCAAGTTTTTTTGTTATGTTCAGATATGGATTCCAGATTTTGTTTCCAACCACTCACAATCATAATAAATGCAAGAAGATTTTCTTTTTGACAAAATCTACAAATGTGAAAAATGCAATAAGTTTTTTTCGACAAAATCTACAAATGCCATTTTGAACCTCCAAATTGATTCGAATCTACCCCATACAAGCAAATAGAAAGTAAATGTCAATTGTCTTTTTGTAAATAACCAATTTAGCCACGAAATATATGGAAATTTATTAATAGTAAAACTTTCCCAAAGACCAAAAGTTATATATATAGGACCTCTCTTGACCCATAAAATTAAGAACATTTTATTTCTCAACAGATTTCTTATAAAAAAATAGTATGGGTATTACAATAACTCTGGTAAAATGTTTCATTGTGATATTAGCAGTTTCGATGTCTAATCGCAACGTTTTGACTTCAGGTATATTCAAAATTTTAGTTTATTTATTTATTTTCTAATTAGTGTTGATTATTTTAAAAACAATAGCTTACATATATAAATTGTAACAAATTTGTGTTTGTATGAAAACATGCATTCAGATAATTTTGTTAATATTATATTCATTTGGACATGTTATAACTGTCTTATACATATATGTATGTTATATCATTATATAGATGAACATGAAAATGTTTATTATATCAATCATAACGAAACATTATTTGATATATAATTTTCAAATAATAATAATTATTTGATATAGGTGCAGAGATCCAGAAATTCTCATATGACCACTGTAATACTTTGTGTTCGGATTCATATGGATGGTTCGAGTGTCAACACGACTGTTTTATAGCTGGCTACACAGCTTTTGGGAGCTGTGCTTCTCGTTCTCCTAAAGAACCTGAGCGATGTTGTTGCCAAAACAAATAGACTCATATTTTCTCTGAAAATGGTTACTATGACCTTTAAAAATCCCTTAAACTATTGGACCTTATTTGTCTTTTGTGATAAATGTGACACAATAAAAAAACTTTTACAATTAATATCCAAATTGTTTTTCTCTGCACCTAGTATATTGCAACACATATTCTTAAACATACTATAACAATTGTGGAAACACCGGGTCTCTTGGTCAAGGTTTCAATGTTTGCACACCAGACTTGGGATTGCTTTCCAAAGAAAGTGCAAAATTTTATAGATTATATGATGTAATATTTTCGGAGGTTTTAAAGTACAATAGAGAGAGTCACTCATTCTGGTACAAGCACCGTCCGCAATTTATATGTTTTTTTTGTAGCATAAATCAAATTATATGTTATGGAGAAAGATACATCATAGAATCCTTGTTCATGAAACTGTTCATCATATTTGTATATAAACAATGTTGTCATCCACGATTTCATCAGTGTCAATATAAAACATACTATAAAATCAACATCTCTTATTTAACAGACATTTCAGCGTGAAATATCATTATTCATTGTATGAGCGGGATCACAGAAGCAAACCTAAATTATTTTAAATATTAAAACTATAATATCATTGAATTATGATAAACTGATTGAGATTACAAAGTATGACCGGCATATTTCATATTTTTGAAAGTAGGTTACACTAAAATGAAAAGTTTAAATCATAGAAAGTGAACTAAGCAACAGATTCTTCCACTTCGATCAAGATACGGTCATCTCTGATTTTATGATCTCTTGAGTCTTGACCACACCTTCTACATGCATCTTATCATTGTGGATTGCTAATATATATTCGAGAAATTAATAGGTCATTCTCTCAGGATTTTTACTTATCGTCTTTCTAACAGGTCCGAATCCTTTTTGGAAACCATTGTCATTTTTTAAAAGACCAATTGTTGTTAACACAATATGACACACATTACATCATGATATAATTTTTAACTCTATTACATATGATAAACAACTACCTACAACATATACGATAATGATGAATAATTTCATAGACATTAATTCTACGATGAAACTCTTTTTAAAATTCTTAGATCGATGGACGATTCTGTATATACAACATCTTTGACACAGCTATAGTAAAATAAGTTAATCACACTTTTTCTGAATTGTTTCTTCTCAGTATTTTCTATTCTGTATATACAACATCTTAGATCAATGAATGACTCTGTTTGCACAGCTATAGAAAATACTGAGAAGAAACAATTCAGAAAAAAATGTGATTAACTTATTTTACTGTGTTAAGTTATGTAGTTTAGTTCAGGAAAATATTAATATATATATATATATATATATATATATATATATAAAATTTTATTCAATGTGTTAATTTCTTTAATTTATTTTATTTATTAAAAACTTAACTATACTTATAGAATACATAAAGTTCTTATTAGATTTTTTAAAATATATATTTATTTGGTTATTTATATATTTATGTTATTAGTTATTACATATTTACCGATTTTATCAATATTTAAAAATAGAATTATAAGTATTATATGAAATCTACTGTAACAAAAGAAATAATAAAATAAAAAGATGCCGAAAGATATTGTGAATTAATCAATTTTATTATTTAACTAATTATAAATTGATTTGACTTTATTAACTTTAATAAATTTTCAAAGGAACACAAAATCTAATTGCATATTTTATGAATAATCATGAAGTAAAAATTTGTTTTGAATAGTATTTTTACATAGAATATACCATTTTTTTACAATATACTGCCTTATATAATTCAAAAAAATATACTGCCTTATAATTACAAAAGGTTTCAGCATTAGTCATGCATAAATCTTGCATTTCAAATTAAGATATTGATTAGCCATAATGGTAATAAATGCAATATGATTGTTTTTGACAGAATCTACTACTGTCAAATAAATGCAACTAGCTTTTGATCTGTGCGTCCGCACGGGTGATTGTTTTCAATTTAATATCTAGTTAAGCTATATAAAAATTTGTTAAGTAATTTATTTGTAACAATTTTCTTTTCATTTATGACATATAGCAATTTAATTTATAATTTAATTTTACTTCTTTTCTTATGTTGGTTTATGAATCATATTTATAAAATATAAAAACAGGGCGTATATATATATATATATATATGATTTCCTAAAAAAATGAAATATCATAGATAATAAGATTCATATTTGAAAAATATAATGTTTACCTTTAAAACATAATCTTAAACAACATAATACAAATTTAAAGATAATTTTCAAAATTAAATTTTAGTTTTAAATTATTTTTCTGTTAAATTGCTTTACAAATAAAATATATAAAAAGGAAACTACTAAACGTGAAATTATATATATATATATATATAACTGATTTCCTACAAAAAAATAGAAAAAAATTCACAAAAGAAAAGCATAGTATTTAAAAAAAATCCATTTGAAACATAATCTGAAAGAACCTAATAGATATTGAAAAAATTAAAGTATTAAATTTTTTTCTATCAACCAGTATTTATAATAAACAAAAGAACATTTTTTTGAAAAAAAATGTATATATTATTACTATACACAAAATAAATTTATTTGGATTTCATGCACTTACATATTGTGTTGTTACATATGCCCTGTTGAGTGCTGATAGTAATATCGATTTTCCATTAGTAGTTATAAAAGTGACATAATTTATACATTTGGTTTTATACTCTCGGTTTATTAATAGATGTCAACATGCAGGAAAGTTTGGCCACATTAGAGGACTAAACCGAATAAAAGATGATAATTGGGTCTCACTATCAGATTGGCTGGGTTAAGACTTAAGAGTATGTGTATCAAATGGGCTTTTATTTTATGATGTTAAATTAGGAATAGGACATTATCATGTGTCTCGGTTAATTTTTAAAACAAAACTCATTGTTTAATATTAATGGTATGAAAAAGTAATTATTGTGGAAAACTATGGTTTAAGTACTATTTGTACTTCCCTTTTAATAGATTAGATAAGTTGTTTTTGACAAAATCTACAAATGACATTTTTAACGTCCACATTGTTTCAAAACTACCTCATACAAGTACTTAGCAAATAAATGTCAATTGCTTTTTGTAAATAACAAATGTAGCAAATAAAATATATGGAAATTAATTAATAGTAAAAGATTCCCACAGATCATTTTTATATATATAGTATGGGTATTACAAAAACTCTGATAAAATGTTTATTCGTAGTAATGTTAGCAGTTTCGTTGTCCAACAATAGCTAAACATGTAGAAATTTTAATGAGCACGTATTTATGTTTTGCCTTCATATATAAACATGCCTTCAAAAGTTTTATTAATACTATATTCGTTTGGACATATATAATAACAGTCTTCTATTGATATGTTATAATACTATGATATTATGGACGAACAAGCTAATATTTTAATTATATCATTCATAATTAATTATTACTATTTGATTTAGGTGCAGAGATCCAAAAATTATCTTATGACCACCAGGCTTGATGACCTCTGTGATACTCTGTGTTCGGATTCATATGGATGGTTTGAGTGTCAGCAGAACTGTTTTGCAGCTGGCTACTCAGGTTTTGGAAGCTGTGATAGAGTTGCCAAAATAGATAGACCCATCTTTTCTCTACGAATGGATGAGTTTATATCCTAAAAATTCCTAACTAATGAACCTAATCTGCCTTTTGTAATAAAAGCGACACAATATAAAAAAAAAATGTGTTACAATTATATATCCGCTTTGTTTAATTTTCTCTGTACCTAGTATATTACAAAACATATCCTTAATACATTAGAACAGGAGATTTTGATTTTTTTTAAACCGAATGTTAGGACCAACATTGGCAATTGGCAATGCATTGGTATATATTAGACCTACATGTTGTTTAGAAATTTTAAGCTTTTTTGCATTATTTAATTTATTATTAAACAATATTAAGTTAAGACTTCCACATTGGACCAACATTGGCAATGCTTCCTAAACATAATATAAAACCAACATTTCTTAGTTAAAAGACGCTTATTTATGGAACTTTATTCATTATTTGAGCTTGGACCACATCACTATAACATTGTTACTCTTTTTAATTTGATAATATTGAAAATAATAAATTAATTTAATCAGTTTAAAAAGCTAACATAAATTAATTTTATCCGTTAATAGAATATTGATTTGTTCATGATACACATATAAGCGAGTAATCATATGTGTGTTAGACCATCTTCAATGGTTCTCTATTTTTTTCTATATAATTTACACTAAAATAAAATATTTCTATTATAAATTAATTTTCGCTTCAATATTATTATTTTATAATATAATTCCTATATTATATAGGGAAATATAGATAAATGTCACTATTTTACTCTAAATTATAGAGAAAAAAATTAGTATGCCATTAGAGATGTCTTTAGAAACAAAACTTTATACTATGACACATGTACTGGATTTAATGTTTATTAATTTGTTATTTATGGTTAGGATCTACTCATTTTTCTCAAGGTTTTGTACTCGATATTGCTTGTGCGCGTTTAGTCTTGTAATTGTACCTTCAGTTTCAATAGATTTTGGTTTGCTCATATTTTGTGATATCAATATACTCACAACCGTCCATTACCACAAAAAGATTGAAGACTTTTTTAAAAGATTTTAATAAGCTGTAAAACATTTATGTGGTTGTTGTAAACAGCAAAAATCAACTACCATCACAACATTTGTAGATGTGAACCTCAATACAACTCAACCTTTCAATGTAAAAAAAAATCTACATCAACAATTAACCAACCGAATTATCTGTTTAATCTCATGTGTCATTGCAACTATCGGCCTTTCATATTATTTGTTCTATTCTCATAGGTCACTCCAATTTTGATTTAGCAGATTTAGCACGGCAATACCAGTTTTGCCTATTAGTAATCACCAGATTTTGGTTTGCTCATATTCTCATGTGAAAGCCTATTAGTAGTCACCAGATTTAGCACGGCAATACCAGTTTTGTTCTTAATAGGCTGAACTTGTTGTGAATAACCATCGTTTGGGAATTCGTAAGTTTGGAAGAAAATGTAAAATACTAAAATGTAAGACGACGAGGATAAACAGAACTTGACAAATCTTGATACTCAGCATAACAAGAAGATTCAAAAGTATTGCATGAATAAATCCTCATTGTTGTAGCACTTCATATTTATAAACAATATAAGTTATTGAAGTTTCACTTGTGGCCCATGGTCTACATACTTGCATGAATAATGAGTGATGTTTTTTTGTCCATTGCCACTACTAAAGTCTCATGGACTGCATCATTAGCCTGGCTTGTTATTTTGCTATATTATCCTATAAGTAGGAGGCCCTAATAAGTCAAGGGAAAAAATGACTAATCTAAAGTAATTAGTAACGCAATTGACAAAAAGACTTGGTACAATACGTAGAAGAAATGAGGTATGACAAATGTTGTTACCAATCATTAATTGATAAACACGGTCGTTATATAATGTTAAAATTGTCTTCGGTTAGAAAACCGTTCCAAATCAAAACATTGTCGAAATACAAAACTAAGAAGAAAAAAAACTAAAAGAGCAAAAAAAGGCCGAAAGTGAAATACAGAATAGTGTAATCCAACATACGGTGAGCCGCTTTTGAGTTAAGCTGCTGTGGGCCCCCATAGTAAAAGCATGTGTCGTTCAACTTCTCGCTTCGGTAGTACTCGGGGTGAGTTGCTCCTACGGAAAGATTTTGGAGGGGTTGAAACTCGCTCTCGGTTAACGCTATTCTTAGATTGCTCATATATGCGACTTTCCCCCTTCCACTATCCGGAAAATACCCCGACCCCATTTGGGTTTTGGTGTGCCGCCCAGATTCGTTTTCGTTTGTGATCTCGCCACCCCACTGTACATTCGCCGCGTAATCGGTTTGGATGGTAAAAAGAGAGGCCGGCCAATAACCCACCGGCTCGAGTACATTGTGGCCAAATATGATGCCTAACCACCAACTCTTAGATTTTGTATCCTGCATGTTATTTGTTTATTTATTGGTTAGAATATATATATATATTTGTTTATATACTATTTTTGAGACACTGAAATTAAATATATACAATAAGACAATAGTTATAAAAAAATTGGACCTTCCATATTCTGATTGTCAAATCGAGTTGATCTCCTCCAAAGATAGATGTTCGAGATATGGCACCTTCCACCATAATTTCTTTACTAGTTTGTACGAAACCGCCAGTACGAAGATTGTAGCCTCCGGTCGCGTTGTACGCGTTCGTCTACAACATAAAAACAACTAAACATTTAAATCAATGATTGATTGAACTTTTGAATTCTTTTTATCATGGCTCCGATCATATTTTAAAATTTACGAAGCAACTAGTTATTAATACTTTAAAAAAAATACTTATGATATCAGAAAATGAAATCGAACAAAACTAAACGTACAGTCCAAAAAATGAAGAGTCGGGGCTGTGAGTCATTATAAAAGTCTGGATAAACCTGTTTAGTAAGAACAAAAAAATACAGGTTAGATAATAGACTAGAACAATTAATATAAATAATGGGTAGTTATATTGTCTGTTTTGTTTAAACTACCTGCCAACCAGCCTCTATACTGTTTAGGTCACTATGATTGTAAGAACCGGATGTTAGCCAGATTTGCCCCAGACTGAATTCATTATAGCCCTCTATTACGGGATGCCACACGTTCATCGTCACCTCTGTTCCGTAGATTTTTGGCTTGTTTTCCATAGCACCTATTACATACTGATGAAAACTATACATGAATTAGAAAAGAAATAAAATGTTATGCATTCGATTTTTTTCAGTATAGATTGTCACGGTTTCGGGTTTGAAAATTCAACTCCTAATATGACTACATTTTATATTACATTAGGTTTTGGACCTTAAAAGTAAAACTATGTGGGCTGCGGCCCTCTTTGTCTTCTTCTAATGGGCTTTTATTACGTAATTAGGCTCGATTTGTTACCATGGTTGGTTTATATATCGTTCGTTATTTATGAAGAAATAGGGTTAAAAACTTAAAAGAAACTAGGCCTTCTGTTTAGTGTTTACTGTACTTTCTTTGTTTAATAAAGGATTGTTGATAGTGAAATTTGAACCACGCCCTTTCAGACCATAACCTCAAACCACTAATTTAGTTTCCTATACTTTTTCTTGTAATCTCTATAATATATTTTAATAATTAATTTAGTTATTATTAAAGGTTCTCAATATTTGAAATGTATGTTAATAGCATATGTATTCAGTACTATAGTTGTATATTTCTATATATTTAAACAATAATATAAAATTTTAAACAATTTCAGTCTTGGTTCGGAACTTCAGTTATTATGGTGTATATATATTATCTTGCATACTTCACTTTGTAATTTAAATTGTAACTCTTATTATTAATTAATAACTAAGACGCACGCATATTATAAAAAAAGAAACTAAGGCGCATAAAAAAGTAGTTACATACCTCATGACTTTTGGTCCTCTCACTGATGCTGGAGCTTGAAGTTCCGTTATGGGTTGAAGTAGCCCTTCTAATTGGTATCGATCCCTCCGGACATCTTGTTCCAGCTTGGTGCCAGACTTGCCAATTGCTGCCCATTTCCGCCTCTTTTACGACCATATCTGGTATGTGTGTGGGCGGTTCCTGTAACATTGTTTATAAAACACAAAAGATTACTAGATTTTCCCCCGAATATACAATAAGTTGATCCTATGGGATTTACAACGCTATGGGATTTACAACGTAAGAATTGGAAACATGTCTTTGAAATTATATAAAGAAAGGTGTTTGAAAAAATAGAATTTAAAACAGTTTCAAAACAAATCAAAAGGGAAAATGAAGAAAAGGAAATACCTGAAGTTTGTGGTTCTTTAGAAGGGGATGCCCAAATGCCGGTTGATTTTCTCTCAGAACGCAATCGACAGTGTCGCCGTCGGGGCTCTTTCATTTTCAGGAAAATAAAAATTGAAATTGTTAGTTAATTTCAATAATATTCAGGTATAATATTAAGAAGCATACCTCGATTGTTAAAACCGGTGGGGTTGAGCCTCCAACCCCAGCGGTTAGGAGAAGAAGCCATAAGAATATAACCCATTCTGCTCCATCAGCGTTCGCCATCTTTCTCTTTAGTCTTGTTATTTCTAAATTCTCACGACTATGAAGAGGTTGAGAGTGAATGCCTTAAGTCAAAAAATGAAGAGGTTGAGAGTGCAATGTATTGAAATGGTGATTTCATCGACCAACCCTATGTATATATATATATATATAAAAAGTTCCAAGTTACGGAAGATATTGGATATAGAGAAAATGAAAATAAATAAAAGGAACGTCCATATAAGAATGTATTTCGAAACCCGTGTTTTCTTTATTTGGAACATCCCTAAATGGCAACCTACGAACAAAGTTCACGATATGTACTTGGGTGGGCAACCACGTCCTCCTTCATGCTTTATTTTTATATTTTATTTTATTATAAATGTATATCATGCTTTTTTTTTGTTCAAAATATATCATGCTTTATTATCTCTTATTATTTCTCCAGACAGTTGTATCTTTTGTTACGTCTCTTTATTATATAGTGTGATATAGTTCAATATACATAGATACGCACTTTAACTTCCTGATATCTGTACAGTTCAACAGAATAAATAAATTAAAATTAAAGGAAATGCACCAATAATTTGTAACGAACTTTGTAAACACTATATATATCACAAAACATAAACTCTGTTCCCCTTTAAATTATTTTGGGAATAGTGCTAGATTGTTATGATTATAAGAAATTCAATTTGTATCTTTTGGGTAAAACTGTAAAAGTTATAAACATAGAGAAATACTAATAATATTCATCGGTATGGATCTTTAATCATGAGGTTGAGTTTGTGTTGGAAATAAAGATAAATTATATAGGTGATGATAGTTTACAGCATCCCAATATTTTGTATAACTAACTGAGATTTTTGTAAATACAGTTAGCAGTATACTACATCTGTATTCCACTTATTTTTATTTTCATATTGTAAAATCTAAGAATGTTAATAAATCATAAGATTTATAACTTTATAACTGAAATATTTAATTAATAAATATACTTGGTTCTTTTTGATCAATAAGCTGATGATAGAGCTTCTTGACGCAGCATTTACATTTGAGAGGGGCATTAATTATTTTAGTAGGAAGCTCAATAATTGTTAGTTTTCCTTTTATGTTCTGTTGATTCAGTTTATCGACCGATAAGATCGAATAAACTCTAATCAAACTAAATGACAAAGCCTATAAGGTAGATATTTCAAAAAGATCAATTCTATACGTCGAAATCCAATATCAAAATCCACGACTGTCAAATATGGGATAGATGAATGCATACTTTTTTTTTGATCAAACCAGACTTTAAATTAAAAGGAAACTCCAACATTCAGGTTACAACACTTGCAGGAGAAGAAACAACAGAAAGTGCAGATTTCGCAAGAGTATCTGCAAACACATTTGCTAAACACGGAACAAATTTAAAAGAGATAGAGGTGAGTGATCGAGACAGAACATAAATGTCATGAATCACCTCCCTAAGAGCCACATCCTTGCTTTGAGTCTTCAAGAGCAAAATAAGGTTCTTAGAGTCAGAATTAACAGTGAGACTGCTAACATGAGAAGAGACTGCAGCTGCAACTGCATCTTTAACCGCCAAAGCCTCAGCCACCAGAGCTGAAGGAACATAACGCCGGTACGAGGAGGAAGATTCTGCCAGAGTATCTTCAGAATCTCTAAGTTGCCACCCAAGCCCACAATTTCCTGTTTCTTTGTCCCATGCTGCATCAGAAAACACAGACCAAGTAAACGGGTTAGCTGCAGGTACATATGACGAACCGACCACATACTGTGGGACAGAAGGCTTTGAGACAATCGTCTGAGCCGCCTTCCAGGCTTTAACATCGCAAATAGCTTTTAAGACCGTGCTCTCCTCTGAGAACACTTTGTTTTCAAACACAAATCTATTCCTATTTGTCCACAGGATCCATAGAATCCAGGGATAAATTGGTGTGCTTCCCACTCCCGTCGGAGGCAGGGAGATCATCTTTTTGCATTGCGTGAGGAGGGACGATACTGACTCGACGCTCTGTATTCCTGGTTTAAATAAACAAGGGACCAGCTCCCATACTCTCACAGCAAAAGGACATTGGAATAGCACATGGAGTTCTGTCTCACGCTCACCACAACGCTTACAGGCTGGAGACACTGATATACCCCTAGCTTCCAAAACCGAACCCACAGCCAACGCTCTGCAGTTTGCTTTCCACATGAAGTGTCGAATTTTTGGAGATGTATCTACCTGCCAGACACATGTTTTCCAATTGATATCTTGAGCTCCTGCATCCCCATTATTGATCTTTGCTATCGCATACCCCGACTTAGTTGAATAATCCCCGGAAGCATTAAATAACCAAGCTCTTTCATCCTCTAGAGAAGTGGAACTAGGGATAAGGCTTCGAATCTTCCCCTCATACTGAGGTAAGGTCTCACGGATCCTTAATACATCCCATTCATTTGTTCCTGGTACGATGAGATCACTTACTTTCCAGAATTGGGTAGCTTCAGTAGGAGGGCCAATTGGACTCGACGGTTCCGTGGTAGACAACCAAGGTTCCTTCCATAAGTCGACATTGTGCCCCGAACCTAGTGCCCATCCGAGTCCCTTTAGCAGCAAGTCTCTCCCCACCAGGATACTTCGCCATCCATGAGAAGCACAAGAGGGAGGTTGGACCGTTAGGAAAGAGGAATGCACACAGTATTTTCCGGAGAGGGTTCTAGCAATAAGAGACGATGGGTTCTTTAGAACCCTCCAAGAAAGCTTTGCCAGCAAAGCATCATTAAACTGGCTTATTTCTCGGAACCCAAGTCCCCCCGAGCTCTTGGGTTTAGTCATTGTTTGCCACGAAACCCAACAGATTCTTTTCTCCACCGGTGACGCATCCCACCAGAATCTAGTGAGGACAGATTGCAATTGCTTACAAAGCGACATGGGTAACTTAAAGCAAGACATGGTGTATGTTGGCATTGCCGCCAAAACTGCTTTCAGCAAAACCATCTTCCCTGCTCCCGAAAGAAATCTAGACGTCCAACTATGAGCTCGTTGTCTGATACGGTCAATCAAGGAGGCAAATATATCACGTTTCCTCTGACCAAAATTCTCCGGTAGGCCCAAGTACTTTCCTAAACCTCCTTCATTGAGGATTTGAAGCTGCTCCCGAACTCTCCTCTTTGTAGCACCAGGTGTTTTTGCCGAGAAAGTAATTGATGACTTATCCAAATTTATGAATTGGCCAGACGCTTCCTCATATTTTTTAAGGATCGTCACAAGTGCTCTGCAGCTCCTCGGGTCTGTTCTACTAAAGAACATTGTATCATCGGCGAACAGTAGATGGTTGATGGCCGGACTACCGCGAGCCACCTTAACTCCGATTACTTCTCCTCGCAGTTGGGCTTTCTTACATAAACCCGATAAGACTTCCGTACATAGTATGAAGAGGTATGGAGAAAGCGGGTCGCCTTGTCGAATCCCTCTTGAAGGGCGTACACTACCCTGCGCTGCTCCGTTGATCAAGTATGAGTAAGATACTGTAGTGACACAGGACATAATCCACTCTATCCAAACTTCATGAAAACCAAACCGAGAAAGAACATCTCTCAAAAAGGTCCATTCAATACGGTCATACGCCTTACTCATATCTGTCTTTATCGCCATACTACATCGAACCCTTGCTCCCGAGTGTTGAAGGTAGTGGAGAATCTCATGTGTTATAAGCACGTTATCCGAGATTGATCGTCCTTTGACAAAAGCCGACTGATGCTCTGATATCAGGTCCGGAAGGAGTGGCTGAAGTCTCCGAGAGAGTAATTTTGCGATGATCTTGTAATGAGTATTACAGAGAGCTATGGGACGATAATCAGCAACTTTCCGCGGTCCCGTAATCTTCGGAATAAGTCTTACATGCGTCTCGTTTTGTCTTGAGTCCAACTCGCCTGACGAAAAGAACGTCTGAATATCACTCACTACATCTCCTCCAATGATGTCCCAAAAAGATTGGTAGAAACTTGCCGAGAAACCATCCGGTCCCGGCGCTTTGTCAGGGTTGATCGAGAACAAAGCCTCCTTTATTTCAAGGGACGAGGGGGGAGCAATTAACCTCTGATTCATCTCCTCCGATACTAGAGGGGATATACCTTCCGCCACCGTAGTGGCAGAGTTAGCCTCCTGTGATGAGAAAATCTGGGAGTAGTAGTCTGTAACGCATTGCACAATTTCTTCCTCCTGGTACACGGCTTTTCCACTAGAATCCTCTAAAACTGCAAATTTGTTCAAAGCCCGACGACCCCTTGTAGTAGCATGAAAAAAACTGGTGTTCTTATCTCCACTATTTAGCCAAAGGATCCTACTCCTCTGTTGCCAGAATAACTCCTCCTCCTTATAAGCTGCTTCCAATAGTAAAGTGAGCGACGTGATGCGTTCATTATCCGGGGTGGAACTGGATAAAGCAATCTCAAGGTCCTGCTGAGTGCTCTGAATTACAGTATTGCTGTTCTGATTTTTCTCTCTAGTCCAGAGTAAAATTCCATGCCTGATAGTACCGATCTTTGAAAAGACAGATTCCAAAGGATCTTGGTTCCACTGCTTTTCAACCAATTGTCTAATCTCTGGTTTGTCCTTGAGCCGACGATCAAAACGAAACAGACCCTTTTTCCTTCTTCGTTTAACATCAAAAGAGATAACCACAGGCCGGTGATCGGACCCCTCGAACCTGAGGTATTCGCAACTACCAGCTGGGAATTTTTCAAACCAAGAACAATTTGCCATTGCTCGATCGAGTCGAGACTGAATGAAATAATTATATCTGGTTCCTCGCCAGGAGAGATGGTTCCCGGAATGCTGCAAATCCCATAGACCCATCTGGGATACAAAGCTTCTGAAGGACAGAAAAGACCCTTCCCATCGCGCCAGACCTCCAACTTTTTCAGAGTTGTTAAGGAGATCATTGAAGTCCCCGGTTAAAAGCCAAGCATCTTCTCTATCCGATCCTAGTTCCGTAAGTTTGCTCCAGAAGAGAGGGCGGTCCGCAGGGTTTGGAGCACCATAAATAAAGGAGACAAAACAACTAGTTCCACAAGCCTCAATTTGAGTATCAATTATATTAGGGGAGGAATAAAGAATGTTAACCTGAATATCGTCTCTCCAGGAGAGTGATAGACCCCCTGACATTCCCACCGGTGGGACAGTGAAGTGATTATTGAGTTCCGAACGCCTGAATAGCTTCAATACTGCTTCATCCTGATTTTTAGTCTCCATTAGGAACATAACTGCTGGGGAAATTCGCTTCTGGAACTCCCGAATCCGCTGGCCTGTCAAGGTGCTCCCAATTCCTTGACAGTTCCAGCTGATACATGCTAAGGAAGAGACCCTTGGAGAGGATGAAAATCCTTCTCCTTCCTAGACATCGCCGGGAAAGGGTTAGTAGCAGGCTTCTTTTGCTGGGCTTTCCTCTGGCCTCTGCCTCCCGCTATAATAGCATCCACCATCAGCTTTCTACGGGGAGATTGGAGAGAAGAGGAGATACGTTTCTTCTTCATTTTTGCTCCCCTTAGTGGACTACGAACTGTTCTCCTTTTAACAACTCTTTTACCCGCAGCCTTATCAGTCAAAGCAGGATGGATTGGTTGATCTCCAGATTCTTCAGTTTCCTCAGTGGTATCTGATCTTAAGGGTCCAAGTCTTAAGGAAACATGAACCCTGTCCTCACTGAGCGTCCTTATGGGAGACCTTTCACATAATCCCAGCCTTCCTGACTCAAACACATTAGAACTCGATGGACGAGTAGAAGTAATTGGAAGTCTGGGTGGAGTTGTCATGTCCTGTTGTTGTTGAATAAACACATCCTGTGGGAACCCAGAGACTTCAGCTTCGGCCCTCGCACGCTCATGACCCGAGGAGCTAGTACGTTGGGTGTTAACTGATAGTCTTCCTTTAGCAGAGACTCTATTTTCGCCAGGAGAACTTCCCGACCGCAGATCAGACAAACGAGAAGACAGAGATCTCTTGTTCATGTTTGCTTGAGCAGTTGCAGGTGTCTGATTTGAACTGGAGTTGAGTTCTAAAATAGGAGATACTCGATTTTCTCTTGGAGGAACAGAGAGTTGTCCAGATTTTTCATGAGCTTTTACAGTCGAGGAACCCCCATCAATAGTGACTCTATTGGAGAGTCTTTCATCGCGCGGGGGGAGGGAGTTATGAGGAGCTAGGTTACTGTCGTTGTAGCGGCGTTTGTTCTCTTCAAAACCCGACGTAGGACTCCTCTCCAGCTCTCCTCTTCTTGCCGGGGGGACAGCCGATGGGACTGCATAGAGTGATAGTGAGAACGAGATCTCCGCTCGTACTCCTCTCCTCTGTCATCTCTTTTATAGTTGGTCCACCGCGCGCCTCTCTCCTGGGGTGGTGGAGCCTGACGGTTACGTTTCCTATCATCCTGTCTTCTTCTCTTTTCATCAATACTTTCCAGAGTATTTTGTTGGGAAATGCCCAGATACCTTCGAGGTTCCTGCTGGGGGTAGCGGTCTCTCCTATGCTGACAGTTATCATCTTCATGGCTGAGAGACTTGCAAAAGAAACAATGTTTCTGCAAATACTCATATTCCATTTCTATTTCCACAACATCGCCCTTTGGTAATTGGAGATCCATCTTCATAATGAGAGGTTCAAGTCCATTAACAGAGACTCGGAGCCTAGCCTTTTTTGCTTCCTTGTCTTCCACCCGACCCAAAACAGGTCCTATAACATCGATGGTTTGGTCATTCCAGTAATGGAGGGGGATCCCATGAACGTTTACCCAGAAAGGTATCTGGTTAGGGAAAGCCTCAGAAACAATTGGTTCCCACCTTTGGAGAATTACCATCCATCTCTTGAAGTGAAAAGGAGCCTTTGAGAGGATGGTTTGCAGATCTTTTTCCGACTCAAAACCAAACTGGAAAAGAGAGGGACCTAGAGCTCGTCCCGTGATTTTTCCAACAACGCTCCAATGTTGCAAGAAAAAATCGACCAAAGCTCTGGTTTTTTGGATAGAAGGATTTGTAACTCGACCTATGAGAGTAAGCTTGTTCTTCTCAATGAGCTCAGAGATGTCCGATTCAGGGACTTTGACCAGCGGTTTTCTCTGGAAAGTGTTAGTGGCCATAGCTTTGCCCTTCTCAGCCCGCGAATACCGATGCGCCATAAGGTAGCCAAGAAATCAACCAGGGGAAAAGGTAACCTGAAGCAGTAGTCGACTACAAACTGTAGTAAAATTAAACTGAAGCAGGAAGTGACTACAGACTGTAGTAAGAAAAGTGATGACTAGAATCCTTGATTTTGGAGACTTGACGAACAAGGTGAAGATCCAAAACAGGGGAGAGGTCTAAGAAACTAAGAGCCTCCACACCCCTCTTCCATAGACATCTTCAGACCAGAGCTAATCTTCATGCTGACGTTGTTGCGGTGCGAACGGTCGGCTCCGGCGGTCCCTCCGACACGGTCGGGGGAAGAACCCGGTGGATAAAGACCAGTTGTTCTAAAGACCGGTGGAAATTACTTTAAGTAGTAGGACTTTTGGAAAAGTTTGGAAGGTAAAAGATGGGTTGAAACTAAAAGAGGAAGGTCAACTTTCGAAACTTCCTAACAGCCGCTGGTTAAAGACCAATATTGAAACTCGGGCCTGGGAGAGAGTTCCCTAACTTTTGCATCTATGAAGAGAATATTTTTATTTATTTGGCTTCAATGATGAATGCATACTTATGCAAAATACCAACAACGTATTATCTACTGTAATGCTATAACGATAAGAGGTGAGTAAACAGTGTAGAGAACATAAGAGGTGTGTGGTCCGGTCCAGTGAAGGGAAAATCATTGTTGGAAACTTTGCAAAAAAGGCTCTATTCTATATATCAAAACAATATAGATAGCCCGAAAGTGGAAGGCCAAGACTAAGGATAAATTTTACGGCATATTTAATATGTACGTTTGAAATCTTGACAGTAATAATAATATAATATGTCACATTCTTCTATATTACATTATATCAATCCGAAAAGGGTCGATGATCTATTTCCCCACGAGAACTATCATATAGCATCAGATCCTCACCAAACTATGACCTCGTGCTAGATCTTCACGAAATAAAAGTTCTAGATGTATTTCTCCCCGAATTGATAGTTTAGAACTTAATTACCCTAAACCAATGATTTTAATTGGTTTACTTATTTTAATTGGTTTATTTTAAACCAAATGATTTTAAATCAATTAAACCAAAAAATTAATTTTTTCATATATATATATATATATATATATATATATATATAGATATATAGATATATTATTTCCACTTAAACAAAATAAAAGTTTATTTTCAATTTTCTAAATATTATAAGAAATTAACTATATATAGATAAATAAATAATAAAATCATATACTACAAATTAATCTATAAAACTTATTTAAAAATTGAAGTCCTTTATTAAGATACTACAGTTTACTTAATATGTAACATATAAAAGAATCAATAACATGTCATTTTAATTATAATAAGTAGACTATTTTCACATCATTTAAATAAGAAATTATATAAATATAAATAAAATAAAAATATCAGTAAATTTAATAAGTAAATACAAAATAAAAAAATATTTCATGTTTTGCACTTTTAATTCACATTTATTTTATTCTTTTACATGTTACATATTAATTAAACCATATTATCCAAATAAAGAACTTCATTTTTTAAATAATTTTTATTGATTAATTTGTAGTATGTGATTTTATTATTTATTTATCTATATATAGTTAATTTCTTATAATATTTAGAAAATTGAAAATAAACTTTTATTTTGTTTAAGTGGAAATAATATATCTATAATATGAAAAATTTAATTTTCTGGTTTAATTGATTTAAAATCAGTTGGTTTAAAATAAACCAATTAAAATAAGTAAACCAATTAAAATCATTGGTTTATGGGTAATTAAGTTCTAAACTATCAATTCGGGGAGAAATACATCTAGAACTTTTATTTCATGGAGATCTAGCACGAGGTCATAGTTTGGTGGGGATCTGATGCTATATGATAGTTCTCGTGGGGAAATAGATCGTCGACCCATCCGAAAATGATAATGATATTAATTGCAAGATACCAAAGAAGCATTACCTAGTGTACTTCTATGACGATAGTTAATATGGTCCATCCACCAAATCTAAAGAAGTTTCGTTTTAATGTTTTCTAATAAACAAAATTGGAACTTCTTAAGAGGTTAGGAACTTAGGATGTGGCCAGAAAGTTATGATCTTACGTATGCGTTTACATTCACTCACTTATGTTATGTGTTATTATTAAACTAAAGTGAGTTTACACACCATATATAGACTACCTAATTATAACTAAAAAATTCCAAAAATGAATTATGCAATAAAACAGCACATGCTTACTCAGGCTGGCATAATGTATATAAATAATACAGTATTACTAATATTTGTTTTATCCATTTCTGCGCCATCCCAAAATGGAAACAACCTTTAACCAAAAGCGGCAACCATTTCCAACTCTCTCCTTAAATATTTTGTTTATTGAGTTCCATTTTTAATTGTTTTAGCAACTAATTGTTTTAAATAGAAAATTTTGAATTAATTAGGAGTTTTAATTTGAGTTTTTCTTCGGTTTCATTTCTTTATATATACCAATATTCTATCAAATTCCGATCATTTTAAAACTTAAACGTCTGTAAAAGAAATCCAAATTACTTTGTTTTATTTTTGGTGCAGAATTTGACATCATACCAACCAAGTTTAGCAAGTTATATTTGCACCTTTTCAAAAATTAATGTACTGGAAAAATGGTTTTGCATCTATTTTACTGATAGTAATACAAATCATTCAGAAAGAATCACTACTGCTGTTTGGAATCTATATATATATAGTCAGAAAACTAATACAAACAAAATAATATTGGCGTTTTGTAAATTCACGTTTAGATAAACATTTCTTTAATCTAGTTGTTCTATTATATGATTTGCAATCGATATCAAATAAAAAGTAAATAACAAGGTAACAGTAGTTCAAAAATCAATTTACTAACATGATCCAAATAATTACAAAAGCATATTCATCACTTCCATTGGTTTTAAGAAAATTATAAGTCATGAGTCTAAGGGCACCAACATCGGTGATGCGTGCCACAGGTTTGTCATTCTAATTTTTTATTAATTTTTTTAAAATTTTTACTGTTTGATTTTTTTTTTAAAGTAGATCAATCGTATGCCACCACATGGCGTAGAGTCCGTAGAACAGTGATGATACATGTTCATCCCACTGAACCTGAACGATCCGAGGTCATCACTATATCATTATTATATTAATTTTTTTTATGGAAGAGCGTAAATCTCATTCAAAGTTCATCAATGTGGTTGCTCTAACTTCACTAGTTAGTATTAGATCCAAAATTCAGTAAAGGAGAAAGTACAGAATGTGCACATTCTATCAGTTTATTTCACTTCTCTCTTTCTTTTATTTTGTTTTAGCCATTGTGTTATTTGATTTTAGTTTTAGTCAGCTGAATTCAAACTACTTCTAAAATTATTGATGACATAAAGTTATGAACAAATTTCTAATATACAGAAGAGCTGTTATAGAAAAAGTTGATTTATAAGATGTGCCAAGAATAATTTTTATGCTAATTAGTAATTATAAAACTTGCTGTTGTCGTAGCAGTTTTATGCTCTTTGCAAGAATATCAATGATGTGGCATGGATATTTTGTTTTCCCCCCATTACATCTTTTGTATGATTATCAGAAGAAAATTTCTTACGTGTATATAAGTTATACTTTGCTTGCGTTTATTATTATCGGCGTAACCCCTTTTCAAATCGATGAAATAATCACTAGCGGAATTTTTTTTATGGTTATGTTCAAAAAAAATTCTTTGCTGACGCTCTGCAATCTGTGCTCAACTATCGCTGCTCCCCCCAGGACACATCTAGTCTGATATCTCCAGTGTCATCTCAAGAAATTTTCCAAGCTTTTAAAGCTCTCCGAATGAAAAAGCTCCAGGTTCTGAGGGCTACACCAAAGAGTTCTTCATAGCAACATGGCCTATTGGAGGAAGAGATTTCACAACTGCGATCCAATCGTTTTTCCTATTTGGCTTTCTTCCCTCAGGAGTTAACTCCACCATCCTGGCCCTGATCCCCAAGAAGATCTCAGCTCAAACCATGAAAGACTTTCGGCCAATCTTCTGCTACAACCTTGTGTATAAGGTGATCTCAAAGATTCTTGCTAATAGGCTCAAGCAGATTCTCCCAGCTGCGATCGAACCTAATCAGAGCGTGTTTATTAACGGGAGATTGATTCTAAAAAATGTTCTTCTTGCCACAGAATTGGTCAACGGTTATCACCTCCCAACTGCGTCCGATCGTTGTACTATTAAGCTGGATATTTCTAAAGCATTTGACACCCTCAAATGGAGCTTTATCACAGCTGTGCTGCAAGCAATGAGACTGCCTAACCAGTTCATTTCTTAGATCCACCTTTGCATTTCTACAGCGTCCTTTTCAGTTGCAATAAATAGGGAACTGGAAGGATTCTTTACGAGTGCTCGAGGGATCAGACAAGGGTGCTCGCTATCTCCCTACATCTACGTCATCGTCAACAACGTCCTCTCTGGAATGCTCAATCAAGCAGCGGCAGATGGTAAAGTGGGTTATCATCTGCAATGTCAATTAGTTCAGCTTACTCATCTCAGCTTCGCCAACGATATTATGGTTTTCACTGATGGCAGTGTGAGGTCTCTCAACGGGGTTCTTGAGGTAATGGATCGTTTCGCTGCTATCTCGGGCCTACAGATTAATGTTGCAAAGTCATCGATTTTTGCAGCAGGGGAAAATAAACAAACGTTACTGCTGGATGCTCATAACAGGGGTTTTGCGACTGGTACTCTGCCTGTGCGCTATCTTGGGATGCCGCTGACGACTAAAACCTGGAGAAAGCTTAACTATGAACCTCTCATTGACAAGATTCGTAACAAGTTTCTCTCATGGACTCATCGGGCTTTGTCATATGCAGGGCGCCTTTAGTTAATCAAATCAGTGATCACCAGCACCGTCAACTTTTGGAGCTCCGTGTTTATGCTGCCTCAGGGCTGCACTGATACCATTGAAAGCATGTGCAGCGCCTTCCTGTGGTCAGGTTCCCCAACCATCACACACAGAGCTAAAGTTGCGTGGAAAGATCTCTGCTACCCTAAGGAAGAAGGTGGGTTGGGTATAAGAAGTTTTAGTGATACAGCAACAGTATTTGCACTCAGCCTTATCTGGAAGCTCTTTTCCCTTAAAGAGTCTCTCTAGGTAGCGTGGACGCGTAAATATCTCTTAAAAAACAGCTCGTACTAGGATGCTAACTGAAAAAAAAGGATCTTGGATTTGGCGTAAGTTGCTCAAACTCCGCCCCACTGTCTATGAGTGTATCAGATACGATATCAGGAATGGTGAAGCAGTGTACTTTTGGTTCGACAACTGGTTGGGCATGGGGAAGCTTCTTGATGTCACTGTTTTGCAAGGTATTAACTACCTAGGAATTAGCAGGAATGCAACGCTAGCAGAAGCATCAACTGAGGACGGCTGGAACATTCGTAGATGCGCGCAGAGAAGATACCCACAACTCTGCGACCAACTTGCAGGAACTAGCAGGCCGAACGTAACAGCAGGGCCTGATCAAGTTCTTTGGCGGCATGCCCAGGATGACTACAAGCCATGTTTCTCATCCACCAAGATATGGGACTATCTGCGCACAAAGAAGAACACCACTCCTTGGCACAGACTTGTGTGGTTTCCTCAAGGTATACCTCGTCAATCTTTCATGGTCTGGTTGGCTATTCAAGATCGCTTGTCCACATGAGTCAGAATGAGGAGCTGGGGGATGGAGCAGAAATGTGTATACTGTGGGGAAAGGGATGAAAAGAGAGACCATTTGTTCTTTGCTTGTCCCTACACTTTCATTGTGTGGATGAATGTTGCTGGAAAGCTTCTTGGCTCAGCAATAACTTCGGATTGGGACGACACAGTTGCTTCCCTGCTGCTTACGAATCAGAACAGACTTGACACAATCCTATTGAAGTTAGTCTTTCAGTCTGCTCTTTATGCGCTGTAAAGAGGAACTCTCACTGGCATGGAGGTGTTTGCATCACGGTGGAGAGGACTACCAAGACCATTGGTAAACTAGTCAAGAACATGATTTCTTCTCTAAAATACAGAGGCAATCACAGGCTGGAGCCACTGCTAAGGCGTTGGTTTGAAGTTCAAACAGTTTAGGAAACCATATTCTTTCATTCTTTATTTTAGCATAGCTCAAACCCCTTTGTAAATCCAATTTCTATTTTTGATCAATAAATATGAAATTTCATTAAAAAAAAAAACAGCCCGCCATTTAGAATATTAGACAGAAAGAAATTTAGAACAATCGTAATATTAAAAAAAAAATTAAAACGTAACAGAACAAATGATTTATTGGTTACAATAAAAATTAGGTACAAAAAAGAAACCAGAATTGATCGGTAACAAGCATAAAAACTAGAAAGAATGACATTGATCGTCCCCAAATCTCCGCCACCGTCCTCGCCGGATCTTGGCATCTGGCTCACAGTCTTTAACAGCACGTATCTGGATTCCTTTCGATTAGTTGTAACCACTCCAACGTTAATTAACCATACAAAGTTGTTAAAGAGCGAGATCCATATAAGCCCTCTATGAACTTCGCCAGGGCAAGCGATCTCCACAGGCCGATCTTAACACGCCGTGCATCCCTCCAAGCATATCTAAACACTGGGATTACTAGATGAGACCACCACCGCTTTTGCCGAAAAACAGATTTGAAAAACCACCACTTAGAGAAAGGTTGGAGAAAAAATACATAGAGAAAAAATAAGTAACACATGGGTCGTGGGTTCGACTCCCACTGTGGTCGTATTTATAAAATATTTTTCGATTGTGTGTTCTCCAAGGAAGTGTGGTCCATCTTATTGGAAGGGCTGTTACGCTCCCATTTCACTACGACATGGGGTGAGATTCTCCAACTGGCAACATACACAACTCTGGAGATGAAGACCAGAACTCTGCTGCGGTATACTATGCAGGCCACGATCCATTCCATATGGAGAGAACGAAACGATCGACGACATGGCGCACCATCTACGAATCCTCCCTTGTTGGTCAGGATGATTGACAAGCAGATTCGCAATTGGTGTTTGACAGTAACAGCTAAGGGACACAAGAATTACGAAGCTTTGTTGCAACGTTGGTTTGCCTCGAAGATGTGAACTCTGTTTTTCTCTCAAATAGTTATGTTTTTGGGTTTTCATGTTAAAGCATAAAAACCTAAACAAATATGCCACTCGAACTACCATTTAACAAATATGCTTGATGTATAAACGTTGGTTTTCTTTGAATAAATTTTACAGATATTCAAAAAATAAAAACAAAAATAAGTAACACAAATACTGTATGAAGTTTCAGATTAGACAACTTACGTGACAATTGTTTTTCATTTTACCCCTAATTTATTGCTATTACATTAGTTGCGATTATCACTTTCTTTTGATTCGATAATCTCTTATTTACTTGCCTACATAGTTACATATATGTAATATGGCCGGAATAGTAGGTTTTATATGATAAAAATTGGCTTTAAAGTGGATGGTATCAGGCATTGGACCATCAGGCACATATATCTCTTGGCTATATATTCATACATGAGACGACGATCTCTGATCTCGGAAACACTTCACATTGACATTTGTCTATCTATGGTTGCGCACACACTCATAATATTAAGTACTCTGCTATTAAAAAATATTACCTTTTTAAGATTTCGTTGGTAAAAGCCTTTTAAGATGTTGGTGATGTGGTCCAGAGAGTTATGATTTTACTTATACGTTATATTTATATTTATTTTAGTGTTATCAATTTTAAACTAAAGTAAGTTTATACCATATATATATAGACTACCTAATCTTCAGTTAGAAAGACTATACTTAATCTAAACTTAAGTTTTCCATGGTTCTGAATTATGCAATAACACTCGGGCTGGCTTATAATGTATTTAATTAAATAATATTACTTATATTTATTTTATCTATTTCTGGGACGTCTCAAAATGGAAAGGAAAACCATTGACCAAAAGTCTCTCTCTCTCTCTCATATTGATTTGTCTATTTGGACTCTGTACTATGGCAGACTAAAAATATATTAGATATTTATGTACGCTTTGGATTCTCATTAGTAATCATTGCATCATAATATGAAAAACTTATACTATCATTTGCAAATGAAAATTTTATTATGGTGAAATATAACACAACTTGTTATACAAGGACTCCCATATACATTTCCTTACTTTTTCTTTTGTAGTGGAATGACTAGATCATTCCCTCATAACCTCATTACAACTCTCATTCCGTTGTGTAAATATTGTGTACAACTTGGACTAAATCGGAGTATTAATTCTTCGGTTTCATTTCTTTCATATATATACCATTATTGCAAAATCTGAATATTTTCGACCTAGAACGTTAGTAAAAGAAATCCAAAATTACAAAACATATACTTCGTATGTTTTGTGCAGAAGTTGACATCATACCGAACCAGGTTTAAAAAACCATTTGCATTTAACTTTTCAAAAAGTAATCTAAACTGGAAATAGTGTTACATCTATTTTATGCATTTTTAGTGAGATGTGAATATTATAAACAATCATTCACAAAGAATCGCTGTTTTGGTTTGGAATCTATAGATATAGAATAACAACTTATACGAACAAAAACAAAATTTTAGTCTATCAATCACCGACTCTGAAAACCTGTGGTCCTGTAGATCTTGATTTTTTGTAATCTTACGTTTTAATCCATGATTTTTTAGAACTAAATTTATGATTTTTTCACTTTCAAAAAGAAAGAAATAGCTAAACATGCTCTTCTTCTTCCTTTTGTTGTCTGCCGCCAAACATGTCCTTAAATGAAATATGTGTTACAAAAAAAAGACTTTATCTAAAAAGGTCTTACGAAAGATAAAACATGGAATTAAATTGTAACGGCCTGCTGATTATCACAAGAAAATGGACAAGATTATTTATGTCGCGTTATATATCTCTTCAACATGTCAACAACGAAGATTATTAAATAAAAACTAATCAATATCAGATTTCTTTTTAAACGTAAAAATTCTTAATTCCCACGATACGAATAAAATAAGGGTTTGCGTTTTATAACTTCACGTTTAGGTACAAATTTTAGCAAAAAAACTTCACGTTTAGGTTAAATTTTGTTTTAAATAGCTGTTTTATTATTTTATCCCACTGGCCACTACCAAAGAAAAAGGAATTAAGAAGGTAATAGTAGTTCAAATATCAATTTCTTGATACAGTGACCAAATAATTACAACGTATATTCATTTTTTTTGTTTATAAGAAAATGATACGGCATGAGTCTGATTAACTTCAACAGTTACTATGCAGATTTTAAAGTCAGAACAGTAGGAAGTAGAAAATGAGCACTTTCTACCACTTTGTATCACTTCTCTTTTTCTTCAGTTGTCGTATATTTTATTTTGATTTAGCCATTTCATTTTTCGTCAATCAACTCAATGCAAACTAAAAAAAAAAAAAAAAAAAAAAAACTCAATGCAAACTTTCTCAAAATATTAACGACACAAAATTACGTGACAAAGCAAGAAAAAAAATATCCGTATAGTACCATATAAACTAGATATACAAGATGTGCCAAACATGATCATTTGATGCTAATCAGAAATTATATAACTTATTGTTGGAGTGACGAACTTTAAGCTTTTTGCAGTTTTACTTTCCAAGAATATCAATGCTGGCAGAGATATTTGAATCTCATTATTTCTATAACATCTTATGCGTGATTACTGATTATCACAAGAAAAATCATGCGTGTAAGTTATACTTAGCTTGAGTTTACGGTTATGGACGTAATCCCTTTTAATTTAGTCGATGAAGTAGTCACTAGCTACTAGAACTTTTATGGTTTGTACTTTATACTACTAGGTACAGATGAATTATAGTTTTTACAGTATTTGACTGCCTTTTGGTTGAAAATGAAAAAAAAAATAAGATAATTTATTGGGGCTTGAGGAGATAAAGGGAGAAGATGATTTCAGGGAGCAGTCTGCTTGCCCCTTTTGCTCAGACTACTTTGATTTCGTCTCTCTCTGCTGCCACATAGACGAAGATATCCTATGAACACTCACAATCAATGGGGTAAAACGATATCATTATTCTCTCACCAAATAACCAATCGTTCCCTCACGTGGGTATTTGTTCCATCACATGGTTCTTGGTAGATTAGGCAGACGACTGTTTACTGTATAGTAGCCTCTCATCTTGGATATATACAGAATATGGAGGTGAAAGTAGTCCAGTGTGTGTAGGGACAGGATTGGCATTGCCACTCGGTTTGATTCTGCTTGAATTCCTTTTGATACCTTGTGTTTGAATCATGTAGATTTAACATTTTTTACTCATTGTAGGTATGTCCCGTCTGTGCGGTGAAAGTGAGCTGAGCTCTGATATGGTTGCTCATATTACTCTTCAACATGCAAATTTGTTCAAGATATTCTTTTTAATCTTTCCTCCTACCACTTAGTTATATATTTTTTCTTTGTGTGAATCTGTTTCATTCATTCCTTAACGAAAATATTACATAACAACGCGGAAAAGGAAAGCAAGAAGAGGTGGGGCTCAGTCAATGCTAACAATTTTGAAGAGAGAGTTTCCTGATGGAAATTTTCAGAGCTTGTTTGAAGGATCTTCACGTGTTGTTTTACTTTCTTCGTCGTCCAGTATAGCTTCTGACCCTTTGCTGTCTTCGTTCATTTCACCAATGGCGGGTGATGAACTCTTCATTTCTGAGTCAAGTCTATGTGGAGAAGAGACAAGGTCTGCCAAGAAAACATTGCGTCAGAGTTTGCACGAACGGTATTGCTTCAACACCCTCAGATTGATTACAACATGTCTTGATATTCTCATTTGCATAGCCCCTCTGATTAGTCTTTTTTTGTCATTGACCGGGTTATACAGGAATGTTGAGAAGAAGTCGCTTTCAGCAGAGGATCACAGAGAAAAGTTGAAACAGAGCGAGTTCGTTCAAGGGATTTTCAGCTCTATGATTCTTCATGACGATATATAAAGTAGAAAACAGAACTTCTCCAGGGTTATTAGATCGTTCAGGCCAGGGGTTGAGAAAATAAATGTAACGGAGTTGTTGTTAAGCAACAAGTGATATAGGGGGGTTTGGGACTTTGGGCATTTACCAAAATAGAGAGATTTGTATTGTAGAGTCAAAGAGAGACATGGATAGTGAGTTGTTATTATTTATCTTATTGAACACATAGTTTCGCTAATGAACACTCAAAATATCTTTGTAGACTGTAAGAAAAACAACAGAAGAAAGGTATGTATTTCACCGACATTTGCATTGAGCTATTTGGAAAAAGCTTGAGAAACAAGTATGTAAAACTACCATCCAATGAATATACAATTGTTAGCTCATTCAGCGATTAGAAATGATGAAACATTCCGGTAACTATCTTGATTTTGACCAGTATTAACCACTGAGTTCTGCTCTTAAGCATCCGTAATTTTTTCGTTTTTATTGTTTGAATTAAAGTTCTGCGAGTATATTAATGAACATCATTTTCTAGTTTTGATAAATGACACATCCTTATGAACAGAACCAACATCTTATACAGACTGGAAATAAGAATCAAAATACTTGAACTTGAAGATTGTAGGGCTTTACCCCGAAGGGAGCCCTTCCAGAAATTCTCGAAGGCCAAAGACAAGCTCAGGCCTAAGAGGGGGTTTGGAAATAGTTTTCAACCAGCAATAGACACGCCTCGGTTAGTACCTCATTAGCTGCGTCATTGCCCCAAGCGCAAAGATGATTTTCAAATAACGACCACGTCTCTCTTTTATAGTCAGCAAAACCAACCTACTTGATACACATTACCGATGTGGGATAGTTAATTTAGCTTGACCTTACATAATCAGTTATTAATGTCTTTCTGTCATATGCACATCTCTGTAACTGTTTTCGAAATCTCAGTTCTGCCTAAAAACAAAAATGTTTTGTAATTTATTTAAACAAGAAATACGATATCAAATCGGTTCAAGGTTAATCAAGATACGAAATTACAAAAATATTTTAAAGACTTGTACTATATATGGTAGGAGCCGCGCGAACGCAGGCTCCCTCTGCCACAAATAATGACGCAGGCTCTCCCACTTGGGGAGACCTTAGGCTAAGCGCCTCTCCTTAGTGCAATGGAGATCACTAGCCTAGGCCACTCTTCTTCTTGATCAAGAGTCGACCCCGTCCAGGTAAGTAATTTGCTTGTTCTCTCTACTTCCCTTCTTATACTCTACTCCGCTTGTTATGTTTTGTATGTGTAAGCGATGTGGGATGCCTATAACATTTTACTACTAAAACAGGCTTGAGATGACAAATTCGTTTGTGTTGTCAATATGGGCCGAATGCTATAGGACATTTAAGTGTTTGGGCTGCAAACCGAAAACTAATCTCTCGAGTTTTAAGTTCGAGTAGAAAGGTTAAAAGTGAAGCATTCAATTGAAAAAGGATGAAATCATCGGATAACAATAAAAGAAGTGACATCACATAAAACTACTAGCTGTTGCTGCCTTTGTTGATATCTTGAAGTGATAATTTATCTGAAACAGCAAGCGCGGCCATGAACAACTTGGAAGACCAAAAAAAGACTTATTACATATAAAGAAATGGAAAACAGAATTGGTTATGCTTGATGTCAGTATTACAAAAACATACCAATGCTAACCATAAACCAACTAATCTACTGAAGATTTTGTTGAAAGGGGCGAATTTTTAGATATTCTAAACATGGTTGGAAGCACATGCTTTTTATTTGCTTGTACACATGACGGTACACGAAATAGGGCAGTATTGAACATCTAAATGCACTTTAACGACACAGCAGATGTACATATTTGCATTGAAACTTCCACTAAATCCTCCCACCAAACATTATGCAAAGAAAAGAGACACAACCATATATTGTAGGCCATACCAACTAGTTAATTAGAACACTCAGACAATTGTATAGGGTTAGAGATCATATATATGGAAGAGGGTCTAGTGTCTTGGCCTAATGTCTCTTTTTTTTTGGATTTAGAAGTGCTTAATCACCTGTTTAGGCTTTTTAGTTATATATATCTGTTTTAAAATCATGTTTGTTTGAGAAAAATGGAGAAAGAAAAATTACAAAGGTTGCAGTACATCAAACTTTATCTACTGTATGTGTTGTCTTGTCTAATATATATCTCCCATTTTGTTTTCTTAGGAAAACTTTAAAACTAAAAATTAATTTTCATTGTATTTCTTGACATAGTTTGTCGATGCAAAATAATAGTGTGCAGACGTAATATATATAGATAATAATCAACCTTCATATATCTTTTCACGAAAACCCTACCTTGTTTCCAAATGTTTAATCATAATTTTGGGTGTGAATAGTGAAGAAAGCTATACAGTAATGTTCCATCCAATCAACTTTAAAAGGTGGATTGCATCTTAAAACTTGCGTGTTTTCTAATTTATTTCCTAACTAGAGAAAAAACCCAAACTTACAATCCAAAAATAAATATCACATACAACTTAGTTGCTATCACAACAATCAGTGTTATGATTGACAGTGTTATACCATAACATCTACTCGTGGCCAAAGTGTTTAGGTCGGGAGAGACATGAGACCTTCTTTGCTACTTTAAATGTTCCAATCCCAAATAAAAAGTGTACACTGAAGGACCCCTCTCAAAATCCCTCACAAATCAAAAGTATTTCTCAAGTACATCAAATCAAACTTACGGAACCTCTTTACGTCTCTCTGCGATTAATTATCTACTAATCACGTTAATTGCGAAGCATAACTGTTACATCTTTTTCGGTCAGACAGATTTTTTTTGGCCAGACGGTTGTTATTATCTTTTTGTTCCATAACAAATTCCCTATACACATAAAATGTTGATCACTTGATCTCATATCACTCCAGTCCGATTTATATAATTTTAGGAAGGGTTGTTGGATTAATAGCCTAAAATCAGTTCTATGTGTGTGAACTCTGTATTAGTTCATCCTTGCATCAACACTTAGATTAAGCAGATAAATAAGTCATTTGTGAAAAGAAAAACAACTGAAAATGATATTTGGTCTGTGATTCCTACAAATTAAGAAGCAAGTGAAATGATTCATCAGTTCAACTGATACTTGACAGTTTAAACAAAATTTATTAAGTAAGCTCATGTAAACAAAAGCTGGTAAACTGTCTGAAGACTCTGAACTCTTAACTATTGAAAATAGGCACTTAAAGGTAGGTCTTAAATAATGTTACAAAATTATTGAGAACGTTCCCATTTAAGAGACAACGATCCACTTATTATTAAAATCCATTGAACTGGACCGCCGAAACGAATATACACCACGTCGTACCATACATACACATTAATACATGCATATTTAGAAGAACCATCTAAGCAAAGCTATGTTTTTACAGGTTGTTGTGTTCGGCAAAAGGGTCATGTTCACGTCTAAAAGTTGATACTTGTACCTTATGAATATTAAAAGAGACATTGATTTTTTTCTAAAAGACGAGATGATACTATAATATTAATGTAAAATAGAGCTAGTTCGTTTGACATACAACATTTTCTAAGGCTAGAGCTTATATTCAACATATAGTTTAGTTCTAGATATTACTATTCCCACCAGCTAAAAATCTACAACAAAATAATTGTTATAAGATTGAAGATCGTGAATACAGTTTAAGATTTGACGATTTTTTTTAGCAAAAAGAAAGTTTTTACGATTTGTAGGGGATGTAATTAATGCCAAAGCTAATCTCTGTTCTAAAAGTTGAAAGAAGAGAAAATGTTGAGGTCCAGACATTGAGGTGTGCTTATTGATCTGAACTTACGTGCCTAATCCTCACTTTAGCCAGCATGTTTGTCTATTCTTCCGGCCCAAGCATTTCATTTAATCAATTAGTTAAGCTAAACCATCGATAATAATTTAATTACGATTTCCTAACCACGTTGATCAAAATTTCGGTACATGCGCGCGTCTTTTTAGATCAGGTCGGAAGCTCCGGTTTGAAAAACATGCAAACGGCGTTAAGGTCATCATCTTATGATTCTTATCATGCTCATAATTTAGTGAAAAATGCATCCATTTTTAATCCATTTAACAGGAAACTAATGATTAATAACATTTTTCACCTTAGAACAATTCATAATTTCAGATTTTTACTAGTAATAGAATCACTAAAAGTTATAATAAAAATGAATAGATAATATATATATATATATATATACACACACACATATATATATATATATATATATATATATATATATATATATATATATATATATATATATGTAAATACACTTAGTTCTTACTGTAAAATTAAAATTATGTTGGAAAATTCCATAAATTTCTGCAAAATTAATATTTTGTGTGTTTATAGATATTAGAATATATATTAAAATTTTATGATGAATATATTATTATTTATAACAATTTTAAACTAATAATAATTCAGCACATACAATTAATTGTCTTAAAATTTACAGTTAATCATTATTAACTCATATCATATGTATTGAAAGCATAAAATACATATGTTTGGAAATACCAGTTTTATACAAAATATATATCTTTCAAGAGTTGAAGGGAGTGTTTTATAATCAAACACGTAACTAGTTCCAAACACAACCTTTGAACAAAAACAAAATGAAAACATATAGCCACTGGTCACATAAAAAGGAAACAAATCATATTTAGCCAAAGAAAGAAAGAAAACGAACCTGACCGGAAGGTTTAGGGGGATAGGTTCGGAGCGTATTGCGCCTCTCTCACCACCTCCGCTAGATATTAATTTATTTATTTTGTTCAATCCATAGAAAGTGTGAGCAAGAAAGTGAGGGAAAAATATTAAAATTAAATTCAAAAGACATATCTCTCTTCCATTGGCCATTGCGATCCTTTATATACAAACCGCAAACTCCTCTCTACCGTCTTCTTCCTCACACACAGAGAGAGATCCTCTAATCCTTAAAACTAAATAACAATTTCACGAAAATTCTCAGAAACCCTACCAGATGGAGTCCAATGATTTTCCCTTCTCCGTAGTATCCATCGTTGAAGATGTTCTTCAACATTATAGTACCCGATCAAACGACGCCGGATTGCTCTTACCGCGGAAACTCGAAGAATCTTGTGAGTTTCTCTCCCCGACCTTATCCCCTTTCGTGTGTTGATTTTTGAATTTACCTCGTTGAAAATGGCCTATCATGTAAAACATATATCTTTGGCACGTATAGCTTTACGAAGATACGAAGCTGCTGCATGGCTTAGAGATACGCTCGAAGTTTCTAGCGGTAGAGACTTTCCGGCTGAACCTAACGAAGAAGATTTTAGGTTTGGATTGAGAAGCGGGATCGTTCTTTGTAATGTTCTTAACAAAGTTAATCCTGGCTCAGTCTCAAAGGTATCAACCCGAAACCACAACATGTAATATTAGTTTTATGACATCAAGTAAACGGTTTAATCTTGGTGTTACATAGTAAAATAACTGTATTAAACAATTGCGGACAAGCTTGCTCGGAGTGATCCATAAGCTGTGATTTATGTTGATTATGTTCCACCGATTTTAATTTCTTAACCGGTTTATTTATTAAACTAGTATAGTTTTGGCGGAAAATAGAAGTATTAAACCCACATAGACAAAATAAATGAAACATTGTATTGAATTATGTAGAGAGTTAACATACTTTTTTTTTCAGGTTGTTGAAGCACCGGATGATGTTGCAGATGGAGCTGCACTCTCTGCTTTTCAATACTTCGAAAATATTAGGAACTTCTTAGTTGCAGTTGAGGAAATGGGTTTGCCATCTTTTGAAGCTTCTGACATGGAGAAGGTAATGAAGACTTCAAAGAAGATACACAAGTGTAGCTTTTCTGTTATTTGATTTTGTTGAATTTATTTTTCAGGGAGGAAAGTCTATTAGGATAGTGAACTGCATACTTGCACTTAAGTCTTACAGTGAGTGGAAACTGAAAGGTGGAACTGGTCCTTTTAGGTATGGATCCAATATGAAGAATAATTTTGGATCTAGAAAACCATTTCTGAGGAAAAGTTCAGAGCCGTTCATGAGTTCAATGTCAATAACTCACTCATCCTCTGATCAACCTCTGTGTTCTGATGTTGGGCAAGTAAGTGGAAATGTTTGTTTCTATGGCATCGGCTGTGGTAGTTGTTGAGAGGAGTATCTATGTATTACTTTGCAGGGAGATTCCAGATCCATTAATGGGCTTGTTCGATCATTTATTTCAGACAGAAAGCCTGAAGACATTCCAAGTGTAAGAGTTCTGTTTGTCTTGTTGAATGAATTTTTCTTATATTGGAATAGATCTTTTTTAGATTCTTAGGATATATACTAAAACAACTGATGTTTATGTATCTTCAGTAGTAGGCTCATGAATTGTTAGCAAGATTAGTATACACCAATTCCCAAAATTCTTATTGAGAAATCTGATTTATTTCTTTCTTTAATCTGATCAGGTTATAGAGTCTGTGTTGAACAAAGTTATGGAAGAAGTGCAGCAACGGTTATCAATCCAAAACGAAATGGTGAGGACAATCATGATGTCATTGTCTTCAGTCCGAGGTTTTGGTCTGGATAGGAGGTACTAAGAAGCTGGGTTTCAATTTCTTTTTTTCAGATGAAATCAAGTTCAAAGCCTGTTCCAGAAGGTTCAAAGCCTGTTCCAGAAGATGATTCATCCTGCGAGACAGTGGTACCTTCTCAGCAGTGTGACGTGAGACAACATGAGGAAGCAGAAGAAAACATAGCATCACAAGTCGTAGAAGAAAAAATTCAAAGGATAGATTCTGAACACTACGAAGAACAAGAGATTCTTCTAAATCAACAAAAGCACATCCAGGTAGCTCCCCTTGTGTTGCAACCATATTGTGAAAATGTTTTTTTTTTTTTGCATCTTCTTTAAGAAGGAGCTTGAGCTTTGTTTAAATGCTTGCAGGAGTTGAAGCAAGTTCTTAACTCTACCAAAGCTGGAATGCAATTACTGCAGAAGAAGTATCAAGAAGACTTCTTTCACCTAGGTGTCAACCCAGATCATATTCTTGCTATGTCCTTCTTCAGGCCTCAGTGTTTAATCAGTGAAAGTATAATGTTGTGTCATCGTTTGGGTTTTGTTACACAGGCGATCATGTAAATGGTTTAGCTCATGCGGCTACCGGATACAAAAGAGTTCTTGAAGAAAACCGCAAATTGTACAACCTAGTGCAGGACCTAAAAGGTATCTTCACAGAAAAAAACAACAACTTGTGTCATACTTAGAGACCTCACTCACACTTGGTAATTATTAGGGAACATACGAGTGTACTGTCGGGTTAGGCCATTCTTGCCTGGGGAACCAACTGCTTTGAGTACCGTGGAACACATAGACGAAGGGACAATCACGATCAGAGTGCCATCAAATTATGGGAAAGAAGGACACAAACCATTCATGTTCAACAAAGTCTTTGGTCCTTCTGCAACACAAGGTTATTGGAGGATTTTTATGTCACAATGTTTCTTTGAGTCTGTTTTTCTCTGATTAACAATACTGAATGACTCCTTTGTTCTTCAGAGGAAGTGTTTTCAGACATGCAGCCTTTGGTACGGTCGGTTCTTGATGGCTACAATGTCTGCATCTTTGCTTACGGCCAAACCGGGTCTGGGAAAACTTTTACCATGGTAAAAAAAACTGATACCATACTTGTCGTGTGAACCAAGTTTTAAATTTCTAATTTCCCTAGCTACTCTAGACAGGGCCTAAGGAACTGACTGAAGAAAGCCTAGGCGTGAACTACAGGGCACTGGCTGATCTGTTTCTTCTAACAGATCAAAGAAAAGACACAACCAGCTACCAAATCTCGGTCCAGATGCTTGAAATCTACAACGAGCAAGTCAGAGATCTACTTGCCACAGATGACCAAACTAAAAGATATCCTTTGACTAATAATCTTTCAAACCGTTTCCTCATCTTTCAAGAACTATAAGATAACTTTCAATTTGTTTGAGCCTTAACTCTTGATTACGTTGGAAATTAGAAACAACTCTCAAAATGGAATCAACGTTCCGGAAGCAAGTCTAATGCCTGTCTCATCCACGGATGATGTTATACAGCTGATGGATCTAGGACAGATGAACCGTGCAGTGAGCTCTACAGCCATGAATGACAGAAGTAGTCGATCTCACAGCTGTGTGACTGTTCATGTTCAAGGGAGAGACCTCACGTCTGGAACTGCCCTCCATGGCTCTATGCATCTTGTTGATCTTGCTGGAAGCGAGAGAGTGGACAAGTCAGAGGTGACTGGAGACAGGCTGAAGGAGGCTCAGCATATCAACAAGTCGCTCTCGGCTCTTGGGGATGTGATCTCTTCGCTTTCTCAGAAGACTTCTCATGTGCCTTACAGGAATAGTAAACTCACCCAGCTGCTTCAGGACTCCCTCGGTAAAAATTCTCAAAGCCCTCATCACTGTATCATATACAAAGCATTTTTTTCAACTTCTGTTTGTATGTTGTTAGGTGGATCAGCAAAGACGCTGATGTTTGTCCACATTAGTCCAGAAGCTGATACTCTTGGAGAAGCTATTAGCACTCTGAAGTTTGCTGAACGAGTAGGGAGTGTTGAGCTAGGCGCTGCTCGTGTGAACAAAGAAGAGGTCAAGGAGCTTAAAGAACAAGTTCGTAAACCATACTCTATGACCATACTTTGATTCTCCTAATCCTATCACTAATCTGATAATGTTCTGTGGGGATTTTAGATTATCAATCTTAAAATGGCTCTAGCGAGGAAAGGAAATGGTAATGATGCACAACCAACTCCTCTGCCACAGAACCCTGAGAGAATATCAAGAAGAAGATCACTTGAAACACCTTCCGTGCGGCCCAAGCTTCCTACCATGAGAAACGCAACAAGCAACTTTAAGTCTCGGATTATGGATCTAAGTGGACCAGAGGTATGTGTATGAATGTTTTGATTTCTTTCAGGAGCAACCAAAGTTGGTATCAAGACATATTTGTATACATGTAACAATAAGCAGGGGTTTAGTGATACTGCATCTTCAAGAAGACACACTTTAGATCTCCATGAGTTAATGAGGCGGAGGCAATCACTAAACTCAAATGAAGACGATAGAGAGTTTAAGTCAGGAGAGTGGATAGATAAGCAACCACTGTATGTTGCTTACATTCCATTTACATGTATTTATCTGCATCTTCTTATCATTGATCTCTACCATCTTTTTTTTTTTCAAATGACAGAAACGGTGGGAAACAAGACTTTGAAGTGCAGAGTACTACAGATAACGAATCTGATGGAGGCGTAGCAAGTGAGTGCTCAGATTCTGATTTGTTGTGGCGATTGAACGTTCAAGTGAATGTGCCTAGAGTTTCTAGTAAACAAAGTTCAGCAAACTCCAAACCGAAGAAAGTCCAGACAAGAACTACCAAACTATCAGAAACTAGGTAATAGTAATATCTTTAAATTTTGATTTAAGTATTTTGCAATAGTCTTTATCGGTTTGATCATCAAACTTTGTGTTTTCTTGTGGCAGAAGTTTAATTCCATCTCTGATCCCAGCACCAAGTAAGAGAACTCCTAACACCGTGAGTTCTCAGCCACAGCAGCGACCAACCAAAGATGGAAAACGCAGATTAAGTTTAGGCAACTGAACATGTTTTTTTTTGGTAAAGAGTTAAATCAGGGAGACAACAAACAAGATTGTTTTTGTATAATGTGAATCCCAAATATACTCTGCTTTGTGTGTACAAATTTACTGGAAAGAGAAGAAAATTCTAAAATCCTAAACTCCATTTGTGACTTCTTGGATATTTTGAACATAACTACATACATACCGAAGTACGATGTCCAGATTAAACCGGCTCAATTTGCTTTGGCTTTTATATTCCAAAGAAAACGATTCTGAACCAAAAGCATTTTGCACTAACTTGTAACCACTAGGAGACGTGGTGTTGTCAACCCACGTTTTGTAAAATCACTCAGATTCCTAATACAAATACACAGCTCTTTCCACACCACACCACTACTATCTTTCTCTTTAATCATTGGTTGAATCAATGACGCTATTAGTATCCACCTCAAACGGGAAAAGGACATTTTTCAACCTCAGCAATTTTTATCGTGTCTTTTCAGACCTGCACAAAAAATAGAAGTAATTTTATACCTAAACCATAAAGTTATTTGAAATTCCTACCAAAACTTTACATTATAATACAAAATCCTACTTTGACTAACTAACCGTTAATTTTGAGTGCAAAACTTAAAACGACCCCTCTGATGCAGGACTACCTTCAAGCAAGACATTTAAACATCTTACAAGACAATCTATTGTAGCTTGATTCAGAAAAGCGGTTCTCAGGAACTCTTACCCGCTAGTGTTGCAATCACTGATGAGCAGAGTCATACATGTCGTTCCAAATTCATTGTCATACATGTCTCTCCTCTGTTGTTTAATGGTAACGACAGAGGATTGGGGAGACAAGAAGAACAGAAACTAGCCCAACCCGAGACAATTCTTTCTGAAACAAACTGAAGATTTCATCATAACAGAACTTCCTATTGTTAGCTTCCAAATTCTTGCTTCGAATTACAAAGATGTGATGGGAAATAAAATATTGAAATTCTTGTGAATCTTTTGACTGGATAGGTAAATAAATATGAGGTATTCGGTCCAGCCTCTCAGCAACCTAATATAGTGTCCTAAATTCTCTGGAAAGCACCGTTTTATCTTGTAAAAAGCTCTAGTAGAAGATAAATTATGTAATGCATCCACTAAGTTGTGAGATGAAGAAAAAAGTACAGTAGTTAAATTAAAAGCCACATGGATATTATTATGACAAAAGATTTCTCCAAACCACACATATAACAACATAAAAACAAGGTTATCAATTCCTGATAAAGCAAAGCAAGTTTAAGTTAAACAACATCTTATTCTTCTTCTTGCTGACTTAGGTGGGGGATTTGGCTTTGGACTTGATCGAAAGGAGCATCTTCTTCTTTTGAACTTGATCCGAGCTGCTTACTTGTTCTGTCTCGGGCCCAAAAAAAAAACAATTCAACAATAACCATCTGATTAGATACTTGATATATATATATACACAGTGGAGATATGGTGACATGAATGTAATACCTTGATGACGATGACGACTTGGGCATGGTGGTGTTGGTTGTGGTAACATGAGACCCCTCCTTGATGATTCTCTGTTATAACAATATAAGATGACAAAATAAATTTATCGGTTGCGATTTTGCAAAAGGAATATTATTTGGAAAGAAAAATTAAAATAACCTTCCTCCTTGAAGGATCAGTGCGCAGGTACCGGCGACGAGGAAGAGGTAAAATCACTGCCTTAAACGAATTCTTTTGTTTCCTATTGAGACGAGGAAGATAAATTGGGTTCCGCATTGCAACACTTTTGTGAGGGAGGTCGCTGGAAACGAAACCCTAGCTACATTTATATATATGCCCGTAAATTGGGCTTAAAGCAAGCTATATAATCTTCAAACCCTGGTCCGGCCCATACTATTATACCCAAACTACATTTTCTCTGACTTGTCTTTGAACCGGCAAACCGGTATTATATCGACGTCACTATCAACACTAGGAATACTTGATTTTTTTTCCTTGAAAATAACAAGGGTTAATTTGCTGTATAGCCAATTCCTGAAAGATCTATCTATCTATCTATCTATACTATTATTTGAGAAATGATTTGGCTTATGTGTCAGCCTTTCCATAATTTTAGTTAATTTTGCTTATTTGTCATGTTTTCCATAATTTTAGGTAATTTACTTATTTATCATGTTTTTAATAATTTTATTTTTGATTATTATCATGTTATCCATAATTTAGGTTATTTATTTATTTGCAATGTTCTTAATAACTTTATTTGTCATATTTTCCATGATTTTATGATATTTTATTTATTTGTCATGTTTTACTATTTTTTAAAGTTTATTTGTCATATTCCATTATTTAGATTGGGTCATTGATTTTAATACATAACTTTTTGATTTGTTATTTTTTAAACATTTTAGTGATTATTTTAAAGATATTTTAATTATATTCAAAAATACTATTATTTGAGAAGTGATTTGGCTTATGTGTCAGCTTCTCCATAATTTTAGTTAATTTTGTTTATTTGTCATGTTTTCCATAATTTTAAGTAATTTACTTATTTATCATCTTTTTAACAATTTTATTTTTGATTATTATCATGTTCTTCATAATTTAGGTTATTTATTTATTTGCAATGTTTTTAATAACTTTATTTGTCATATTTTCCATGATTTTAGGATCTATTCTATTAATTTTCCAGCATAATCAGTTGATAAAATGTCGTGTCCAATTATTATTTTTCTAAAAGATTACTATTTAATAACTGCTTATTTAAATGGTTAACCACGTTCTTAGTTTATAACAAAGACAGTTTTTTTTTATTCAGTTATATATGTTTTACATTCACAACAAAGTCCGATTCATTGATTCAGCTATGAAAGTATGGTAGCCATTGAAATGTTGCAGAGAATTCCAAAATATTCTTGGGGAAGATGGAAAATATTACAAGAATGCCACTCAGAAAAAAAGTACACATTACATGATTATGATATCGAATACATGTGTAAAAATGGGCCGGCCAACCTTCCAAAAATTTAGTATATTTAAATTTTAAAATAAATCTTCAATTTGTATTCATAAATTTATGATTAGAAAGTTAATAATAAAATAGTAATAATTAATTTCAGATATATTTACAGAAAAAAAAAACAATACTATATATGCGCTTCAAGCACATATCAAGATATAATATAGGTCTAACATTTTACCAGATCCGAAGAACCAAACTAGAACGGATCCGAATATACATGTTTAAATCTGTGTCTATGCTAAAATATTTATTGGATCTTTTTTATGGGGTCCCACGAGTCTCGGTTTGGATCTACGTCCTACAAGAGACCCAATCGGGTATTCAAAATACTCAAAAATTATTATATATTAGGTAAATTTGGATGATTGTGTGTATTTTGGATATTTCAGATATTTTTTTAAGTTTCGGGTTCAGGTTTTTAGCTATAATTTCAGGTTTCAGGTAAATTTTAGATTTCAAAAAAAATATAATTTGGGTGTTCGTGTAAAATTTGAGATACCTTTCGGGTTTTCGGATCTGATTTTGGGTAAGTTTCAGATATATTTTCTACAAATATTTTTAGGATCTGCAGGTACTTTTCGAGTTTTCAAATTCAGTTTGGATATGCAGGTCTTTTTCGGGTCCTATATACCCAAATCAACCCGAATCCGAAATAAAACTACCTGAACCGCCAAGAGTTCGACAAGATCCGGGCCGAGCAGACCTGAAAAACTATAGATATCTATATGGATCTAAATTTTCAGGAACCGAAGGATGCAGACCCAATAAGACCTGATCCGATGACCGGATGCCTAAGCTTAATCTCAATAGATAAATAGGATTACAAAAAAATGGATTTATAATTATAAAGAAACGAGTGTATGCCGGCCAACTTAAAATTACTATTATTTCTACAGTAAATCAAATAGATTTTGATTAAGATTTATACACATATATGACTACAAAAAAATATGATTAAAACAAAAACACAAGTATTACAATTAAATATCTAAAAAAAGTCAATCAAAAAATATACATGTCCCTTTGAAAGGGCGGGTCAGAATCTAGATTCTGAAGACCCAAATGTTTTCAAATATTTTTTAAAAAAATAGTTTCATTTAAAATAAAAATCATATAAACTTTTTAAAATACACAAAAACAGATTTTATCAATACATAACGGGTCTATGACAAAAAAACAATAGTTTAAAAACATTAAACTTTTTATTTAAATTAAAATACTAAAAATAAAATCACTGTGAAATAATTCACAAGTTTAACAGCAGGTTAATAAAAAATCATAATATGGTTCATAATTATTTGGAGTCTTCAAAATTTTGGTCATATTTAAAATAACAAAAATAATTCATACAATAATCTTAGATAAATTTCATAAAATTCTTAACAAAATATAATTTATCAAGGATAAAAATATTCATGACAGAAAATTAATTTTTTTCAATAAAAACTATATCCGCCCTCTGAAGCGCGGATCAGATTTTGAAATTGTCTTTTATCATATTTGTTACAGATGAAGAGAAAAAATATGGAAAAATGTGACAAAGAAGCTTCACATAAAGAACATCATTTTGGTAATGTCTTAACAAAGAAGACAAATCAAACTTCACAATATCAAGATTGGATGGAAATTAATAGAGAGAACAAAGATAAAATAATGAGTAACCTGTTTACAAACTCCAAACAAAGTGAATTGGATTATATGCATTTTCTTTTAAACCATAACAAAAATTCGACCAACTACACATATTTACGAACTGTTAATGGAGTTTTGTATCCAACATTTGAAGATGCTTATAATGCTCTTTTTTTTAACTACTATTTTTTCTTTAGGGGTTTTTTATTTCTTTGTAAGCTTTCGTCCAATAATAATTTCATTTCAATGTTCAAAATAAGAAGCCTAATTATTTTGAAAAAAAAATACACAAATAAAATTAGAAATAAAAATAAAAATTTGCCCAAAACACACATATCTGATACAAAAATATATAAAAAACATACAATTAGAAATGTAATTTAAAAAAAACATACAAAACAAAACATATACCCGCCCTCTTAGGGCGGGTCAAAATCTAGTATTTTACTTATTTGTCATGTTTTACTATTTTTTAAAGCTTATTTGTCATATTCTATTATTTAGATTGAGTCATTGATTTTAATACATAACTTTTTGATTTGTTAGTTTTTAAACATTTTAGTGATTATTTTAAAGATATTTTAATTATATTCAAAGATAATTATTATTAAAGAGTACTATTAAATTTTAGATATAAATTTATAGTTTTGCAAGATGTTTATTTAAAAAATATTATACCATTTAATATTCTTTATTTTTATTTAAAAAAGTTTATTTCACTTTTATGCAACCAAATTATCTCACATATAAATATAACTAAGTAATTCGATTGATTCACATCAAAATCATAAATGTTTGATATTTGGAATCTATATTATGTATGGGACATTGCTTTTGCGAATTTCAATTGAAGGGTGATGAGGTAAAAAATACAAACTCATGCAGTTAAAAATTAAAAAAAAAACTAGCTTCTACTAGACATATATAATTTATTAATTTTAGTTTATAAATTTTTACGTAAACAGAAATATTTTTAATTATTATATATTTTGTTAATATGTGTCACTATAAACTCATATGGTGAGAAAATTCATATAAATGCAATTAAGACTTTAGTGAAGAAGAGTTTAATTTCATAAGTTTCACTGAGAATTACTATTAATGGTTTATTTTGTAGATTTATCTTTTATGTTAATTTAACGTATTAATAAAATTTTATTAGATTATTACGATGATGAAATGTTTTACGTTTGTACTGACAAAAATTATATCTTCTGATTAATTTAATATTTGAAACTAATTAAATAATTTAGATTGAAATATTAAAAGAATAAATTGTTAAATTTGAATTTTATATATATATATATATATATTATTCCGCACAAGTGTGCAGGCCACCATCTAGTAAATAAGTATATGTCAATGATTTTGACATATTTAACGAGAAAACAACCATTAAAATCACAGACTTTCAAATTAAAGTCAAAAAATCATTAACTTTCAAATTTTAGTCATTTTAACCATCATATTTTGTTGACTCGGCCATTTAAGAAGTCCGAATAGTCAACTGTTAAAATCGATTAAAAAATAAACGCATGTTAAATCTCTAAACGACATTATTTTAAGAAACGATTAAACATTGATCAAACGAACTTGTTTTTTCTTTTGAAACACTTAAAACATCTTTTCCACGAAATCAGAGTGAAGAAGATGAGGTTGATTTGAGGTTATATTTTTGCGAAAGAGATGATTTGAGTGCTTTTAGAAGCAGAAAGACGTTGTTTGATCAATGTTTTAATCGATTTTTAAAATAATGTCGTTTAGAGAGTTAACATGCATTTATTTTTAATCGATTTTAACAGTTGACTATTTGGGCTTCTTAAATTGCCGAGTCAACAAAATATGATGTTTAAAATGACTAATATTTGAAAGTTGATGATTATTTGGATTCAAACATGAGTTGAAGGTTTTTTTGGCTTTAATTTGAAAGTTCGTGGTTTTAATGGATGTTTTCTCCATATTTAACTCGGTAACATTTTAGTCGGTTATATCCATATCCCTTTATAAGTAGCCGGTAAAAAAGATGAAAAGGTATATGATGTCGTTTGTTAAAATGTACTAGGTGTTCTCCTGCACTATATGCAGTAAACAAATTTAAAATATACTTTTAATAGATACAATATAAATTATGTTTAAAACAAAAATATTATTTTTCTTATCACTATTTTAACACAGTTTTTTAATTGAACATAAAAATTAATATAATTTTTTTTTAAAATTATATTTAAAAATATGCATGTATATATTTAAAATTATAATCTTAGCTAGATTTTTCTTTCTATTTATTAATTAAAAATATTAAAAAATTATAGTAGAATTTTATAATTATCAAAAATTAAAATTAGAAAATATTTATTAAATTTGTAAATATATAAGAAATTATTGATTTTTATGATTAAATTTTATTAATTTAAAAAAAAAAGAATACATTTTTGAAAAAAATTGTATAATTTTAAAATATATAATTAAATGATATATTCAAAATTTTTATTGCCATATTTGAATAAATTTATTTTAATGATGATTTATCAGTTATTACCATATTTTATAAATATTTCCAAAAATATAGATCTACGCTTAATGTAATATATGAGTTATTACCATATTCTATAAATATTTTTCCATATATATATATATATATATATATATATATATATTTACATTAAATACAATTGTCTATGTCATATTTAATCATAGGCATGTCATCAATTTTAGTAGACATGTCACAAAATTAATTGTATAGAGGACATTTGGTAAAATCACTTTGCAAATATAATCGAGGGGATGGACAGGAGAAAAACACGGTTATAACTATCATGTCACGTAATTACCACCAACGTTACACATTTATTTATCACATACTATCGGTAGGTATTATGGTGATGATGCACAACCAACCTCTATACCGCACAACCCTGAGAGAGTATCAAGAAGAATATCACTTGAAACACCTTCCGTGCGACCCAAGCTTCCTACCATGAGAAACGCAACAAGCAGCTTTAGGTCTCAGATTATGGATCTAAGTGGACCAGAGGTATGTGTATATATGTTTTACTTTCTTCTAGGAGGTAGGTGATAGGTCCCTTGCCAAGAGATAATCAATGTTGATCTAGAAACATGGATTTGATACCAATTAAGGTCACTCTTCAAATCAAAGAGAATTTGCCAAAAGACAAATTAAGAACACACACTTTTCTTTGGGTAGTTAAGACTACCTCTTTTTGTCTTTTTCATTTCTTTAAATAGAGAAGTACATGAAGCAAATACGTGAAATGGAAAGCGGAGTCATTGACTCCTACATTGCAGGAAATATGGGAAATGTGGAGAACGTTACGTAAGAAGCGTTCCCCTTATTTAACAACTGAAACAAACTAAATAAAAGATATATCTTTAAAGATATTTGTTGTTTGATTTCCTTGGCGCCACTTCAACGTCATCATGCGAGTCTTGTATCCTATCAATACTCCCACCGTAAAAATGAACCTTGTCCTCAACGTTCAAGCCATGAAAACTCTTCTTAGGAACAATCGCATCCTCCGGGTTTAGTCGCAAAACATGGCTGTTTTGGGAAGCCGGCATAGTGTTCATGCACTTTTCAACGAAGCTGAACTACAGACTTTGAAGCGTAACCCTTATTGACCACTTTTTTTTTCCTTGGTTTAAAACAGATGGATGAATGGCAGATGGTACGAAACATTTTTTTTTCTTTGAAATAACAGAAATATGATTTTTTTAAAGCTATGGATAACAAAACAAAAAAGGGAGGAAGATGACAGAAACATTTTTTTTTTTGAAATAACAAACAAATATGAAAAGAAATAACTGAAAAACAATATAAGAAATACAGATTTTAATCCATAGAAAAGAAAAGGATGTTGAACTTGATCAAAACCCGAGAAGAAGAAAATGGTGAAAAGAAAAAAATAGCTGGATAGATCTCGATGACCGTTGATTCTGAAGAATGACATTTCGTCAAGGATTCTTGATAACCGTTGATTCATGAAGAATACCGATAACAAGGATGATTCCAAATATAAACTTTTTGATACCACAATGTGGTCCGGATCAAAAACAAAACATGCTCTGATACCACTGATAGGTCCCTTGCTAAGAGATAATCAATGTTGATCTAGAAACATGGATTTGATACCAAGTAAGGTCACTCTTCAAATCAAAGAGAATTTGCCAAAGGACAAGCTAAGAACACACACTTTTATTTGGTTAGTTAAGACTACCTCTTTTTGTCTTTTTCATTTCTTTAAATAGAGAAGTACATGAAGCAAATACCTGAAATGGAAAGTGGAGTCATTGACTCCTACATTGCAGGAAATATGGGAAATGTGGAGAACGATACGTAAGAAGCGTTCCCCTTATTTAACAACTGAAACAAACTAAATAAAAGATATATCTTTAAAGATATTTGTTGTTTGATTTCCTTGGCGCCACTTCAACGTCATCATGCGAGTCTTGTATCCTATCAGTGGGAGCAACCAAAGTTGGTATCATGACATATGTGTATACATGTAACAATAAGCAGGGGTTTAGTGATACTTCATCTTCAAGAAGACACACCTTAGATCTCCATGAGTTAATGAGGAGGAAGCAATCACTCAACTCAAATGAAGAGGATAGAGATGATAATTCACTATCACTGTATGTTGCTACATTCCATTTACATGTATTTATCTGCATCTTCTTATCATTGACCTCAACCATCTTTTTTTTCAAATGACAGAAACGGTGAGAAACAGACTTCGAAGTGCAGAGTATTACAGATAACGAATCTGATGAAGGCGTAGCAAGCGAGTGCTCAGATTCTGATTTGTTGTGGCGATTGAATGTTCAAGTCAATGTGCCTAGAGTTTCTAATAAACAAAGTTCAGAAAACTCCAAACCGAAGAAAGTTCAGACAAGAACTACTAAACTAGCAGAAACTAGGTACTAGTAATATCTACAAATTTGGATTGAAGTATTTTCAATAGTTTTTTATTGGTTTAAACCTTTGTGTTTTCTTGTGGCAGAAGTTTGATTCCATCGTTGATCCCGCAAGTAAGAGACCTAACACCGTGAGTTCTCAGCCGCAGCAGCGAAGCAGCGAACAACCAGAGATGGAAAACGCAGACTAAGTTTAGGCAAGTGAGCATGTCTTTTTTTTTTGTAACGAGTTAAATCAAGGAGACAACAAACAAAAGATATGTTTTTGTATAATGTGAATCTCAAATATACTGCTTTGTGCGTACAATGTTATACAAATTTACTGGAAAGAGAGGAAATTTCTAAATTCTTAAACTCCATTTATGACTTCTTGGATATTTTGAACATAACTACTACATACATACAGAAGTACGATGTCCAGATTAAACCGGCTCAATTTGCTTTGGCTTTTATATTCCAAAGAAAACGATTCTGAACCAAAAGCATTTTGCACTAACCTGTAACCACTAGGAGACGTGGTGTTGTCAACCTACGTTTTGTAAAATCAGTTTGATTCCGAATACAAATACACAGATCTTCCCACAACACCACCACTACTCACTCTTTAATCATTGGTCGTATCAATGACGATATTAGCATCCTCATCAAACTCTCCTAAACCTCAAATCATGACTGAGGTGATCAAGGATTTGCCAAGGCTCCTTCCTGTGTCCACGTCTACATTGGGCAAGTTAAGCGTTTCATTGTGTCAAGTGATCAAAAAGCCTAGAACACCAGAGAAAACCAGGAGGAAGAACGAGAAGAAAATATACAAGAAGAAGAGGCTTAAATTTGGACCTTTTAAATTTGGACTTTGTATTTCACATTTTTCTCTTTTTGTTTTTCAACTTTAAGAAGAGGCTTCAATATAAATGAATAGTTGTCGACGAAGATAAACAAACTCGCTCACATACCTTTTTAACAGAACGTAACATGGTCAATGCATCAATTAATAATATACACGTGATAGCAAATTCTTGCTACCATACTTTATAACTGAGATCAACATATATGTTTAAATAAAGCCAACTTACAAAAAAACATACAAAAAACATATATGGTTAAATAAATTGAAAAATCCTCATGTTAATGTAATATGGTCCAACTATAAAAAATATTTAAATCGTTCCAAAAAATAACCAAAAGACACTCTTTTTTTTTTCACGACCAAAAGACACTCTAATATATTTTATTAAAACATGATTATTATCTATTGATATATGTCTAGTCAAACTATTTTAATACTATTATTAATTTTTTTTTTTTTTAAAAATACTATATATATATATAAATATAAAACACAAATATGATAATAAAACTTAATTTTTTTAAAAATAATATAAAACGGAAAATACCGCCCTTTTAAGAAATAAACGTGATAAATAATTTCTGACTGATCAACATACTAGTTATACTAAAAATAAACGTGATAAATAATTTCTGAACGAATCCTATTTTTAGAAGAGATTCTATTCCCTCTCCCCCTTTTAATGAACCAAAATGACGATGACAATTAAAAAAAATCAAAAAGTCTGAAACCCTTCTCTCTCGCATCAAACAAACCCCTCACCGCTCCTCCTCTATCTCACTCTCCGATCACTCCCAATCTCAAAAAAAAAAACAAGTAAACGACACCGTACACCTCCTCAAAACCAATCCAAACTGGCCCAACGAAGACGACGAACAACAACTCCTCGACATCTGCCCTTTCGTTCTCGATCGAATTCACGACGACGTCGTTGAAACCGGGTTCAAGCTCTTCGATTGGCTATCGAATCGGAGAAAAGACGAGCTATTTTCAAACGGAAGATGTATGACGAAATGCGTAACCGACCCCTGAGAGAATATCAAGAAAAAGATCACTTGAAACACATTCCGTGCGACCCAAGCGACCTACCATAGGGAACACACAAAGCAACCTTAGGTCTCAGATTATGGATCTAAGTGGACCAGAGGTATGTGTATAGATGATTTGCTTTTCTTCCAGGAGCAACCAGAGTTGGTAAACTAAAATTCATGACAATTTGTGTATACATTTAACAATATGCAGCAGGGGTTTAGTGATACTGCATCTTCAAGAAGACATACATTAGATCTCCATGAGTTAATGAGGCGGAGACAGCCACTCAACTCAAATGAAGAGGAAAGAGAATTTAAGTCAGGGGAGTGGATAGATAAGCAATCACTGTATGTTACGTCTCACATTTCATTTACATGTATTATTTATCTGTGCATCTTCTTATCATTGATCTCTACCATCTTTTTTTTTTCAAATGACAGAAACGGTGGGAAACAAGACTTTGAAGTGCAGAGTATTACAGATAACGAATCTGATGAAGGCGTAGCAAGTGAGTGCTCAGATTCTGATTTGTTGTGGCGATTGAAAGTTCAAGTGAATGTGCCTAGAGTGTCTAGTAAACAAGGTTCAGCAAACTCCAAACCGAAGAAAGCTCAGACAAGAACTACTAAACTCTCAGAAACAAGAAGGGTAATAATAATATTTACAAAATTTTGATTTAGTTATTTGCAATAGTTTTTATAGGTTTGGTCACTAACATTTGTGTGTTTTCTTGTGGCAGAAGTTTAATTCCATCTCTTATCCCAGCACCAAGTAAGAGACCTAATACCGTGAGTTCTCAGCCGCAGCAGCGAGCAACAAGAGATGGAAAACGCAGATTGAGTTTAGGCAAGTGAACATGTTTTCACCAGTTTTTTGTAACGAGTCAGAGAGACAACAAACAAAAGATTGTTTTTGTATAATGTGAATCTCAAATATACTGCTTTGTGTGTACAATGTTATACAATTTACTGGAAAGAGAGGACAATTCTAAAACCCCTAAACTCCTTTTATGACTTCTTGGATAGTTTCAGTTTGAACACAAATTACATAAATAAAGAAAGTATCATGTCCAGATCAAAACCCGTTCAATTTGATTTGGTTTTTATATTCCAAAAGAAAACCAGAAAACCAATCTGAACCAAAAGCATTTTGTATTTGTTTTTCGAAAAAGAAAAACACGATTTAGCACTAACCTGTAACCACTTAGCAGACGTGTAGTCAACCCCCACGTTTTGTAAAACCACTTTGATTCTTAATACAAATACACAGCTCTTTCCACAACACCACCATTACTCACTCTTTAATCATTGGTCTTATCAATGACGATACTAGCATCCTCATCAAACTCTCCTAAACCTCAAATCATGACTGAGATGATCAAGGATATGCCACGGCGCGTGCCTGTGTCCACGTCCACATTGTGCAAGTTTAGGGTTTCATTGCGTCAAGTGATCAAACAGCCTAAAACACCAGAGAAAACGAGGAGGAAGAACGAGAAGAATACATACAACAAGAGGATGAAAGAAGAGAAAGGGAAGAGAGGTTTCATTAGACTCAAGTTGGCTTTTCCAGTTAAGAAGATGACTTGTGTGATTTCCGGTGCCTTCAGCCGCAAGAAACCGCTTGCAGGTGAAAACAGAGGACAGAGAGATGATTCTGAAAAAGAGACTACTGAAGCTGATGAGCCCTTGGCTGTTGTTAAAACTAAACCTAAGCATAACTCACTTCAGAGGAAGAGTTTTTGGGGAGGCACAAGAACTCGGCTGAAGATACTAATCTTAGGTAAAAGATTGAAGACGACAAGAAGAAGAAGAAGAAGACAAAGAAGAAGCGTAAGCTTGAGCGAGGGTAATGGAGAAGAGGAGCTGTGCAAGAAGAGAATACTAATGGGTGAAAGATGCAAACCGATAAACCAGTCAGGTGTTTTGCAGTATGATGGTGATGGGATTATTATCCCCGAGCCATGACCGTGTTTAGTATAGTCATAGTATGTTGCTTTACTCACTCTTGTGATTGACAGATATAGTTAGTTATACAAACTTTATTTCGTACTAATTTCATTATTTTTAACGATTTTGAAACTAATTAAGGCTACATTAGAAGATCTATTGACACTGCCGAAGCCTTTATAGATAAACAAAAGTAACACTATAACTAACGAACCTAGAAATTGAAGGAATAAGATGGAGAGATTTGATTATTTTGAGTAAGTCTTATTGTAAATTTGTAATTTAACTGCTATGGAGTTTGGTTACTTGTAGCGGATGGTGGATGGTGAATTATTGTTGATGTTGTTAGGACGAATATTTTGTTCAAGAGGAAAACAAATGTCCGCGGTCTTATTCCCTTGTTGGGTTTCCAAATTACAATGCCTTTGGGAATTTTGTAAATTGGTGTATCCTTGCATAAGCTCATTCGTATAGGATGAAAATGATCAGTCTTGTGTCACACGGTGTATAGACTTTTTTTTTGGTTACTTTAAGCGTGTGGTTACTTAAAATCTTGACGTTGAGTGTCGTGTAAAGAGTTAGTGTTTCTAGAGGAGATTCCCTTAAGCCTTTTATATATGTGACGATCTAGCACTTGCCGTATCATATTTTATTGACCGCTACAAAATGAACTTTTAGGTATAGGTTTATAATCAGATTTATAGTCGCCATGTCACAAGGTATAGGTTTTTGTTGTAACTTATATGATGTTTAAATGATAGCTGGAGCTTACGCTAAACAAGCCGACCATTTGTTGACTCATTGAAGCCCTTTGACCAAGGTAATTACCAAATCTTGTCGGTAACCAACAACAATCAGGTGGTTTCAGATTTATTTGTCGTTGTTCCCTCAAAATTTCTATCTCTTTTCACCTAATGCCGGACTTGAAGATCTTTTGCTTCTTCCTCGTTTCTTCTCTCTCTCTCTCTGTATATTGTTTATAAACTAAGCTCTCCTTACTTTCTGATTCAACATATATACATCTAAGTTATTCCGGGGGAGGAGACATATTAACGAAGCTCGGATTCAGGCCAGGTATGATTATTAATTTTCATCTCTCTCCGGGTAACTAATTGATAATAACTGCGTTTCAGTAAGGTTGATATTTCATATATCAATTTGTGGGATTCTTATGCCCAAGTTGATGGGCTTTTTGTGCCACAGAATCGTGCAACATTCGAGTTTTCCATTTTTCATATTGCAACGAGATTTGTCTAAACTTTTGTGTGTGCTTACTTATGTCACCATATAAGTTCTGCTGTATTTCCCAGCTATTTTATGCTGCTTATACGATCATTTCAACGTTGATTAGTATCTGTAGCTGGTATTTTCTTAATCATTATACATTAGGATAGGAAATGGGGTAACAAAAGTTATTGCTACGATGAACAAACGGAAAATCCACCGCCCACATCTGATTTCTTGTCGACGCGTGTTTACCGCAGTGTAACATTTCATTTAATCCGAAGCTGGGGGTCGCGTGTAGGTCCAGTGATGACCTAACTCATCATGTGGTTCTCGATTAAATTTCGGTTGCCGAAATTATAACTTCACCTAAAAAAAGGAAGTGATCGTCTGATCGATCACACTAGAAGTCTCCTTGTGGTATGGTAAGCCTATGTTTCGCACGTCACGTGCTCATGCGTTATAGCTCATATTACTCATTACCACGTAGGCTCTCGAATCAGATCCAAGGTCAACCCGTTGTAATTACGTAATCTGTAAAATTCCAAGATCCTCTTAAAAGTGTGTATTCGACTGAGAATTTAAGTAGTTTTTATTAAAAGGACAATTTCAGTAAAATCTATTGTTATTGAACATGGCATTTCATAAAATATTATGATTATTGAAAATATTTTAAATTGTGGAGTTTAAAAAATTTCAGTTGATTTTAGGATGTTTGGTTAGAATGTCTTAGTTAAAAAAAAATACAAATCTTGTAGTTTTAGTTGATGTTCTATAGTAGTTTAACAAAAATCGCCTAAGTTTCTGCAATTTATTAAAATAATTTGAAAATCAAATCGCATCAAATATTAAATTGAAAACACTCCGCTTAGTCTATTTTGGTATGTTACTGTTTTTAAAACACTAGTCTGGATGATTAACTCATGAAAGTTAGTTTTTAATATTCTACAAGCAGCCAGATACGATAAGAAACTAAAGGTAAAAAAAACAAAGAATAAGTAATAAATACGGTAAAAACTCTGTAATTAATAATGTAGGAACTATAAAAATATATTAAATTTATTAGTTTAAAGGGTATTTTCTGTTTAAGATTTATATTTTTGTAAAATTATTTTTAATGTAAAAATAAAAATATTTCATTCGTGATATTACATATTGATTAAAGTTTATATAATTGATTTTTAACTATTTTATTATATTATCAATATATTTTATTATGATGAATATGTATTATATAATACAAATTCATTTATATATATGTAGTTCAATAAAAGAAAATTAGAGATAAATTCATAAAGATAAATAGCAAAAAGTTTTATGTAAGTTTATAAAAAATGGTAATTAATAATATATTATTTTAATGACCATATATTTATTTAAGAGTTTTAAAATATTATTGTCTTATCAAATTATAATTTAAATTAGGATTTTCAAAAAATTATCATGTTTATTAATTTATCAAGTATCTTATTATATAAAGCATAGTTTTCAAAGTTACTAATTAATATGATTGCGACATGTGTCATTAGATTTATTAAGATGGTGACATGATATAATTCTTTTTTGTTTATGATTTAAAAGATATTTAAAAAAAGAAAATTCTCATTACAAAATATTAATTTAAATTTTTTTTTTAGGATTTTAGAAAAGAAAACTACTTTTACATAGTCTTTTACATTTCTTTTATAGAATTTTAGAAAAGGAAAACTGTAAGATTGTTAAAATATTTCATAGTAATTTTCAATTTTAAAAAATAATCTACACAATTTTTTTTTAAAAGTAAATTTTAATTTGTTATTATTTTAAAACATATTGTGACATATTTTATCTTTCTTTTTATTTAAAGAGATTTAGAAAAGGAAAGATTTCATTACAAAATAGCCTTTTATATTTAAAAAACAAATATTCAAAAAAAATACTCTTGCATAATATTTTACAATTATATATTGTTAAAATATTTGATAGTAATGTTTTTAAAAGTCTAAACAAAAATAATTGTAAGAAGCTACAAGCAAATAATTATTTTTTGTTTTTAGAAAACAAATGTAATGTTTGTTTCTAAAAATACCAAAGAAATGGATCGTAAAAAAATACTAAACAAAAACGAATTGTAAAATTCTACAAGTATAATAAATTATTTAACAAAAAACATGAAGAAGAACTAACTATAAAATAAATAATATTCCTTATTTAAAAGCCTAATTAAAAGAAATTTGTAAAGTGCTATTATTATTTTCTTATAAGTAACTAACTTTCGTTTTTAATAGGTAATTTTATTTTTAAAAATTATGACCAAAAATAGCTACAAATAGCTACAAATATTTCACAACTATATTTAGATATAATCTTCCATATTATTCTTACATGAAAATTATTACCTTAGTATTTTCTTAACCAATTAATATTTTTATATATTTTTTAAATCTTGACCAGAGATAATTGAAAATTTATATTAATAGTAATTTTTTCTTCAAAAAATTAATGATAAACATGATACTAACACTGATTTAATTAAGAAAAAAATTAAAAATATTAGTGATACTGACAATAACTAATTTTCAAAATGACAATTTTTAAAAATACTTAATATAACTGGAAACAGTTATTTGATAGAAATTTTAATTTTCTAAACTCTAAAATATATTTGTGAAAGATTCCGTAATATTAATTTCCTTTTCTAAAATCTTAAAAAATGTAAAAGAATATTTGATAGTTGTTTCCCTTTTTTACAAAACAAAATCCTAAACAAAAGAAATTTATATCATATTTTTTCTTCCTAACCAAAAGATAATTGTAAAAGTTTATTTGATAATATTTTAATAGAGTATTTGATGATGATACTAAAAATTATTTATTTAACAAAATAAATGTAAAGTTAGTATTGATACAAATTTTAAAATAGCAATTTTAAATTTCTTTATTAATTAATAAAAATAATTATTTGCTATGAAATTATTTTCTTCTGAAATTTTAAAGAGAGGATAATTGTAATAGGTTATATGAAAGTAATTTCCTTTTCTAAAATCTTAAACAAAAATGTAAAAGAGTATTTAATGATATTTTTATTTTTAATTGTAAATAAAAAGGAGATTTATCAAAGAAAATGTTTTCTTAAAAAAATCCTAGCAAAATAAAATTTCAAAAATTATTTAATAAAACATTAAATTAGTACATAAGAATGTGTATAATGTTTTCATTGAGTCCATTGACGTATTTGACTTTTCTTTTTTTACTTTTAATTCAATTTCTTATTTCAAATTATGTTCAGTTTAAACGTTTAGGTATAGTGTTTTCTTTAATCCTAAATACAAAGGTTATATCAAATCATCTATATACCATGATGATAAAATATAAATTTTAACTTGAACATTCATGTTAAAACATGATTTAATGATAAAATAAATCTCATGCAAAATATATAAAAAAAAATTATTAAACTATAATAAAATAATATATTATTTTTGATTTTTATTAGTTAGTTTATAAAGTTTATATCTAGTTAGTTTATAAAGTTTTTTATTATAGACAATGTCAACTTATTATGGTTTAAATTTCGAATATCCAACCTGTCTGACCATAATCTTTATATATATTTTTTATTTGTTTTTCAAGTCCAATATTTGAAACCAGTTTTTTTTAAAAGAAATTGTGTGCATGATTATTGCCGACATATTGGGGATTCATCCAACGAACCAATACAGCGCTTTATGTCCCGTCACACCGAAAGACTACGGGTCACACACAGTTCCCATAAAGCTGGGTCCCCCACTAACTGTTCCTTCCCTCGAGGAATGTGAAACACGAAGGTTCGTGTCCAGATTCGTCACGGCGTCTGACTATTGCGACCTGACACTACGGTTATCGATCCGGTTCAGTCGCTGTAAATACTACTAAAAATATCGCTGATCAAACCGGAGTATAGCCATGTAAACCGGAGTATCGTGCAAACGAATCGAACCAGACAAATCATTCCTTTATCATGAGCTGTCTTTTCGTATTAAACTGAAAAATTATAACAACGACCAAACAACTAATACTATACTCGAGATAATTGTGTGAACTGTTCTTTTTCTTTTCACGAGAGTTATTTGGGTGAGATTACTGGTTATTTATATTGCATTTTATTAGCATATTAAAATTGGTTCAATTGGTTCGATTGGTTTAGTATTACATTTCGGTTATCTTATTCCGGTTAACTATTTGTAACAAGATATATGAGTCAGTTGTAACCTCCAAAACAAGTAAGAAAGATGAATAACAGAAAGTATTTTCGAGTCAACGTTCTCTCTCTTTCGATTCTCTCGTTCTTCATCTGAACTTGTAACATGGTATCAGAGCGTTGAAATCCACTTCAACGACGTTCGATCTTGTTTCCGTTCATCTCTTTCATCTTCGATCTCCGGTTAATCCGCCGGAATCGAGCTCTGTTTTTGACTATTCCGTCATTTCGAAGCTCAGATATGGTTACTCTTCGACGATCGGCTCGACGACCGAGAATCTCAGGCTCGGCGGCGAAGTCACAGAATCCAGCTCGCGCTTCATCATCAAACACTATTCCGGTGTCTCCGATTCCAGTTCCACCTATTCCGGTGCCTATTCCGCCAACTCACGTGCCGTTTCAAGCTCCGATTCCTTCTTCTCCGGTGATGCAAGCTCCTTTACCCTCCGATGCCTTGGTTTTCGATGGGATCCAATACTCACCGTACTTTCTGACGAACAGTGACAATCCGGGCTCATCGATCATCACCGAGGTACTCGATGGATCTAATTACAATACATGGAGTATCGCCATTACTATTGCTCTGGATGCTAAGAACAAACTCGTTTTTGTGGATGGATCTTTACCTCGACCTATTGAATCGCATCCATATTATCGTATTTGGTCTAGATGCAACAGTATGGTCAAGTCATGGATCTTGAATTCGGTTACCAAATCGATCTATGGGAGTATCTTACGATTCAACGACGCGTCGGAGATATGGAAGGATTTGATGACGAGGTTTCACATAACGAACCTCCCGCGATCCTATCAACTTACACAGCAAATCTGGTCTCTCCAACAAGGCTCCACTGATCTATCAACGTACTATACGAAGTTGAAGACTATGTGGGATGATCTTGATGGAGCAGATTGTGCTAAGACGTGTCAGACGTGTTCATGTTGCAAAGCTATGAACACTAAAGCAGAGCATACTAAAGTCATCAAGTTCCTGGCAGGCTTGAATGATTCATATGCGAATGCAAGGAGTCAGATCATCATGAAGAAGCATGTCCCTGAGCTCTCTGAAGTCTATAATCTACTTGACCAAGATCACAGCCAACGAAGTTTTCATCCTGTGGTCAATGCAACTGCATTTCAGGTCACTTCATCAGAGGATACTCAGCCGGCAATCAATGCTGCTTACACTGCTCCACGCACCTCTCGACCGATATGTTCTCACTGTGGCTATAACGGTCACACCGTGGATAAGTGTTACAAGATCCATGGTTATCCTCCGGGTTTCAAACACAAGACTAAACCGTCTTCTGAACGTGGTACTACAGTCACTGGTTCTGTCAAGCCAGTGGTAGCTCAGTTGACTATTGATGAGCCTTCTGTCACTAAAGATCTGAACTTGGAGATGTACAACACGCTATCTAAAGATCAGATACAAGGGGTTATCAACTACTTCAATGCTCAGCTTCATACTGATCAGTCTGCGGTTGCCTCTTCTTCTGGTGGAACCATTACCGCACTTCCTGGTATGGCTTTCTCAGACTCTACATTATGTTTTGTGGGTGTATTACGAGCTACTGATAATGTGTTGTCATCTCAGTCATGGATTATAGACAATGGTGCTACTCACCATGTGTCTCATGACAAATCTTTATTTGAAACATTGACAGAAACTCTTAATAGATCTGTTACTTTACCAACAGGCTTGGGTATTAAGATTGCAGGGATTGGACGCATTCGTCTTAATGAATATCTGGTGTTACATAATGTGTTATATATACCAGATTTCAGAATGAATCTTCTCAGCATCAGTCAATTAACCAAAGACCTGAAATGTCGAGTAACGTTTGATGATACAACTTGTGTGATACAGGATCCTATCAAGGGGTTGATGATTGGTCAGGGTGAACAAATTGCTAATCTGTATGTGCTGAGTGGCGCTTCACTTGCAGAGTCATCAGCTAAGGAGCTTCTGTTTTCTTCAAATGTCGTTGTGGACACGTTTTTATGGCATAATAGGTTAGGCCATCCATCTGTATCTAAGATTGCTTCCATCACAGATGTACTTGGTTTACCTAAACGAAATAAAACCTCTTTTCATTGCGCCATTTGTCCACAAGCAAAACAGAAACATCTTCCTTATCCTTCACCTAATAATTTGTGTCAAAATGCGTTTGATATGCTTCATATCGACATATGGGGCCCTTTCTCTGTTGAGACAGTTGAAGGCTACAGATATTTCCTCACAATTGTTGATGATCACACAAGAGTTACCTGGATTTATCTCATGAAAACCAAGTCAGATGTTCTGCAGATATTTCCAGATTTCTTACGAATGGTTGAAACTCAGTTTGGTAAGATTGTTAAGGGTGTCAGATCAGATAATGCACCTGAATTGAGCTTCACTGAGTTATATAAGAAGAAAGGGATCAAGGCATTTCATTCTTGTCCTGAAACTCCAGAACAGAATTCAGTAGTGGAGAGGAAGCATCAACACATTCTCAGTGTTGCAAGAGCCTTAATGTTTCAAGGTCACATTCCTTTGGAATATTGGGGAGACTGCATTTTGACTGCAGTATTTCTTATTAACCGTTTGCCTACTCCTCTTCTGAAGAATAAGTCTCCCTTTCAGGTCTTGATGAACAAAATGCCAGAGTATAAAGGTCTTCGAGTACTTGGGTGTCTGTGTTATAGCTCCACTTCCTCGAAGAACAGGCATAAGTTTCAGCCAAGATCAAAGCCAGGAGTGTTCTTGGGTTATCCAGCAGGTTATAAAGGGTATAAAGTTTTGGATTTGGAGACCAATACTACACACATTACTCGTAATGTGGTCTTTCATGAAGACATCTTCCCCTTTGCTATTGATAACTCTCTTTCTACTTCAGATTTATTCTCTATTCTTGATGATGCTGTTGTGAAAAGCTCAGACACAGAGCAGCAACATGTCCCTGTAGTTGAGAATCTTCCTACAGTTGTGGATAATGCGCCTGTTCCTACTGAGTCTATTCCTGCATCTAAGGAAGCCGAACCTGAAACTTCAAAGAGAGCTACTAAGCAACCTGCGTATCTGAGTGATTACTACTGTAATGTCACAGATACAGACATTCCCTATCCACTTGCTGCCTATTTATCTTATGAAAAGCTATCCGATGGATACAAGGCGTATATTTGTTCTGTTAATCTGCATGCTGAACCCACATCCTTCACGCAAGCCAAGAAATTTGATGAATGGTTGAAGGCGATGAATGAAGAGTTGTTAGCATTGGAGAGTACAGATACTTGGTCCATCTGTTCTTTACCATCAGGAAAGAGAGCGATAGGCTGTAAATGGGTATACAAAGTCAAGATCAATGCTGATGGTACTTTGGAACGATACAAAGCTCGCCTCGTTGCCAAAGGTTACACTCAACAGGAAGGTATTGACTTTGTGGAAACATTCTCTCCAGTTGCTAAAATGACTACAGTGAAGACTTTATTAGCAGTTTCTGCAGCGAAGAATTGGACTCTTAAGCAATTGGATATATCAAATGCATTTCTTAATGGAGATCTTGAGGAGGAAATATATATGACTCTTCCTCCTGGTTATACTCCAAAACCAGGTGTTGAGTTACCTCCTAATGCAGTCTGCAAGCTTCACAAGTCTTTATATGGCCTCAAACAAGCTTCCAGACAATGGTTCTTGAAGTTTAGTGCTACTTTGACTTCGTTGGGGTTTTCTACTTCTCATGCTGATCACACTTTGTTTATCAAGAACATCAATGGCGTATACGTAGCTGTATTGGTCTACGTAGATGACATTATTATTGCTTCTAATAGTGATGAAGCAACAGAGAAACTAGTTACTGATTTGAAGAGTTTCTTCAAACTTCGCGATCTTGGTGATCTTAAATATTTTCTTGGATTAGAGGTGGCTCGATCTTCTTCTGGCATCTCTATATCTCAACGGAAATATACTCTGGGATTGTTGGAAGATGCTGGCTTGTTGGCGTGTAAACCTTCAAGCATTCCTATGGAACCAAGTGTGAAACTCTGTTCGGATAGTACTGAACCTCTTCTGGATGATCCTCTTGCTTATAGACGTTTAGTGGGAAAAATGATGTATCTGACCATTACTAGACCAGACATCACCTACGCTGTTAACAAGTTATGTCAGTTCACTTGTGCTCCGAAGATGTCTCATCTCAAGGCCGCTCACAGAGTTCTTCATTATCTTAAAGGAACCATTGGTGTTGGTGTGTTTTACTCGAGTTCTTCTAATCTGATTCTCAAGACTTTTACAGATGCAGATTGGAACTCTTGCAGGGACACTAGACGATCAACCACTGGTTATTGTTTCTTTCTTGGTGATTCTCTTATTTCTTGGAAGTCAAAGAAACAAGATACTGTTTCCCATTCTTCGGCAGAGTCTGAATACAGAGCTATGAGTGCTGCGGTTAAAGAAGTAGATTGGATGGTTAATCTTCTTCGAGAGTTTGATGCTCCTCAACGACAACCAATTGCTTTCTTCTGTGATTCCACAGCAGCGATTCACATTGCAAATAATGCAGTCTTTCACGAGCGAACAAAGCATTTGGAGTCTGATTGTCACAAGATCAGAGACAGAGTCAAGGAGGGGAGAATCAAAACACTTCATGTCCGCACAGATAATCAACTAGCTGATGTATTCACGAAACCTCTACATCCGGGACAGTTCCATTTTCTTATAGGCAAGATGTCTTTGCTTTCAATATGCTTGCCATCTTGAGGGAGGGTATTAGCATATTAAAATTGGTTCAATTGGTTCGATTGGTTTAGTATTACATTTCGGTTATCTTATTCCGGTTAACTATTTGTAACAAGATATATGAGTCAGTTGTAACCTCCAAAACAAGTAAGAAAGATGAATAACAGAAAGTATTTTCGAGTCAACGTTCTCTCTCTTTCGATTCTCTCGTTCTTCATCTGAACTTGTAACACATTTTGTTTGACATAGTACAAAAGGATCTCAATTGACCTCTACCTATTAATTATATATGCATGCATCTTTATGAAGCCTTTCTTTTATACATATGGACCACATATGGACCACATTCACATTTTATAAACAATTATCTAATTGTTTATAGCTTTCAGTATATAAAACTGTTTTATCTATACTTAGGTCTTATGTTAAACGTGTATGGCGACGACCTACGTACTTTATATGTATTTTGAATGCTCAAATTGTTGTTTTCCCATTATGCGTTTGGTTTACCAATTATTCTCAACTGGAATTATACAAGCGTTTGCTGAGGACGGAACTAGTTAACAACATCTGGAAGGGCCACATATAACAATCAGTGCTTTGCCTTTTACAAAGTTAGATCTCACTATTGTCGAGTCGTTTCGGTCAAATTCATGTTTTTCTCCCCATCTTGGTTGGCCGGGAGTAAAAGTACGTAGCCAATAACATAAAACCAAAACATTTACATAAACTAATTTCTAAAATATAATTTACAAAACTAATTTACTTCAACTGACTCTGCATATCTGAAAAACTGCCAATCTCTGAATTAGTTTGATGTTGACGGAAATATCTTTTGATTAGAAAACTATTTGTATCATCTTAGTCATATGCATTCATTAGTATTTCCGTATATAATAATACATCAACCATGCTCGCGTATGAAAAGTTACTTTTGTAGATATTTACTTTTACATCGATGTCGTTGACATACGGAAATATTGTTACCACGATTATCATATGATGCAATGTCAAATAAAGTAGTATATATATGTGACTGAGTGATTGGATTCCTCTATGAAAATTGGTTTTATACATTGTTTTGCTATTATTTGTATAATAATTACATAACCTTCAGTCCGTTAAAAAAAGCATAAACGGCTACGGAACTGTTGACATCCTCTGTACACGGATAATGTTAAATAGTATAACTGATTATTTATTTATATCGGCCATTAATACATTCAGTAGTAAGCTGTTTATGTTTTCCTGTTCTGCAAAGAAAGATATTTGATTGATTGATCTATAAAATTTGATAATCTGACCTTTATTTGTTGGATCTGTTTGTTTTGACTCTTGATGCAACGATTGGGACACGCACACTTTTCGCTTAAACTACACCACAATTTTCATTTCATCATATACACAATTTCCTCATCTTGTTATTGTCTTGTTTCTAACAATAATTTCTTATCATCGTATCAATATAAATAGAGCATTTTAACAATATGTTAAATTATCTAAGTTCTGTAACAAAAAAGAAACAAGTTATAGTTGACAAGATATATAAGTTCCGAATGGTAACTGCAGTTTGAGCAGTGTGGGACAAACGGTTTAACTGCGGTGCGGTTTTAACAGTTATAAAAATGCATAGATATATGATATATGTAAAAAAAAACTGTTAGGGTTAACTGCGGTGCGGGACGAAACGCGTTTACCATTCGAAGCCTAATTGTGTAATGTCTCAAGAACTTATAAACATATCTCGTAGTCGTCGCTGTTAAGAATCCCAATCTATATATTACAATTTGTTTTCAATCAACCAGATTATTTTAAAACACAAACAACAACAAATATCTTGGAGACTTTATGATTAAAGAAAATGTAATTATTGAATTTTCTTATTTAATATCATCCACAAAAGACCAAAGACATTGTCGTCCATGTCCTTGTCCTTTCTCCTGCAATAAGATAAATGACAGAGAGAACTACTGGAACACCCTACCAGAAATATTAACTTTTATTTATCAAGGGATTAATATTAATTCCTATTTCTTACCTTAGTTGTTCCATTAAATGTGTTGCTTCCTCTTTGGAGCAATAAATGGATTTTGATAACGTTCCCTCGCTTCTGTAGCTAATTCTTCTCCTTCTCCGGTGGGTGCTACGTCAGCTTTCCCGAGCTTACGTCATCTATACGGCGTCTCCGAGCCATATCAAAGGTTTCCCTTTCTATCGATATCTCTCTTCATACATCTAACTAGAATCTGATTGGTATGTGATTAATAAAGAAGGCGAAAAGAAACCCTTTGCTGATTTTTTCCCTTTTCGGTAAATCTGTGGAGATTAGTTGTGTTTGCTTCTTTAAGCTTTTTAGGTTTAGTATATATATTAATGCCACAACTTGCTCAAAGTTCTGAGACTGGCACAGAATTTTTCTTTTTCGTGCTAGTTTTTTCCTGAAAAAGCAAAGGAAGGAATCTTGAAACCTTGCAACTTGTTTTCCTTTTCCTTACTTAGAATATTTCCAAATGTGTGCTTCTATAAATAGAAACTTGATTTCCCTTATAGTCAAATTCGTATTTTATATTCGCAACTTTTATCTCAAAAGATAGTCTGAGAAGCTTGTTCGATGGAATTCCATGTCAGACTTATGAATATCCTGCTTCGACATTCAATATAATTTATTATGATTTTTGCACCTTTAAATCCTTTGTACCTCTGTTTAGACTTTTCCTCCTAAAATTTTGTTATTTGTTCTGATTTAGGATCAATCTTGAGCTAAACGAGAAAGTTGCTCTTTGTTAACTTCTCGTGTAATTAAAAGAATGGGACGCTTTTCCTCGATGTTCAGTGGGTTAGCTCGAACTTTCTCGATCAAGAAAGTGAAGAACAATAATGAAACTAGCGACGCTAAGGAAGCTGCTGATGAGATGGCGAGAGATGCCAAGAAGAAGGAGAAGATTCTGAAATCATGTGGCTACGTTTATGCAGACGGTTCTAATAACTCGGCCTCTGTTTTCTCTAAACGCGGAGAAAAAGGCGTTAACCAGGACTGTGCAATCGTTTGGGAGGTATGTTACAACTCTCTTCAGTTACTAACCTTTTTCCCCGTTTCTAGCTTTTTTCTGTTTGGCGTTTGCGTTTCTCTGTTAGACTGCTTGGTTCCTTGAATGTAACTTGACAGCCTAATGTTCAAGAAATAGCTAGCTGTTGGTTATGTGCTTATAAGAAATTAGTGCTTAGGCGTTGTCTATACCGATTTTTTTTTTTTAAAAAATTGTTTTGTTTTAGACCGATTTTTAGAAGCAACTATATTCATATATTATCTATGCGGTTTATTGCTTATACCATAGTTCTCGTGGTTATGGATCCGTCTTCTTATTCCGATAAAATCATTTTTTCTGCGTTTACGATTTCTTTCAGCTTCTTCAAACGCAGGGTTAGCTAATGATCATGTGTTAACAATTTTTTTTTGGTAAACAGGGATTTGGGTGCCAAGAAGACATGACTTTCTGCGGAATATTCGATGGACATGGACCATGGGGTCACTATGTAGCCAAACATGTAAGAAACTCAATGCCTTCGTCGCTTCTCTGCAACTGGCAAAAGAGTCTTGCTCAAGCCACACTACTAGATCCCGAGGTAGACCTCGAAGACTCCAATAAAAAGCTCCCGAGATTCGACATATGGAAACATTCCTATCTCAAGACATGTGCATCAGTTGATCAAGAGCTTGAACATCACCGCAAGATCGATTCTTACAACAGTGGCACAACGGCCCTTACTATTGTCAGACAGGTAAAACATAAAAGAATATTGGTTACCTATTGTTGGTTAAAATCTTAAAATGTTATATATGTTTATCAATGGTTTCGTGCTGTATGTAGGGTGAAGTTATTTATATCTCAAATGTAGGCGATTCACGAGCCGTACTGGCCACGGTTTCGGATGAAGGAAGCTTGGTTGCTGTTCAGCTCACCCTCGATTTCAAACCTAATCTGCCTCGTTAGTTCTCTCAACCCCTCATATGGAAATAAGAGTAGGAAAATAAAATATGAATCTTATTATAGTAAACTCTTGATTTTCTTGTATTTGTTTTGCTGTGAAAAAAATAGAGGAGAAGGAGCGGATACTCGGATGCAAAGGGAGGGTTTTCTGCCTGAAAGATGAGCCTGGAGTCCACCGTGTGTGGCAACCGGACGCAGAAACACCGGGACTTGCAATGTCGAGAGCGTTCGGAGACTATTGTATCAAAGACTATGGGTTGGTCTCAGTCCCTGAAGTTACTCAAAGGCACATCTCTGCTAAAGATCACTTCATCATCTTGGCTAGTGATGGGGTATATATTTATAAACACAAAGTATTTACACTGATAACGTTATTGACTATTTTTTTTTTCTTTTTGAATATAAAAGATATGGGATGTGATCTCAAACCAAGAAGCTATAGAGATCGTTTCTTTGACCACTGAGCGGCCTAAGGCGGCTAAGCGGTTAGTTGAGCAAGCGGTTCGGGCTTGGAAGAAGAAGAAACGAGGAATCGCCATGGACGATATGTCCGTGGTCTGCCTCTTCCTCAGTTCGTCATCGTCATCTCTCGCGCAACATGTTCATCATGCCACGACTTTTAAGTAAAAAAATGCATGTAAATAGTTCAGAAATAGCGTTGCACGTTCATTTTAAATTTGGAATTGCATTTTTTCGTTGCAGCCATCATGAGTTGATTCATAAGTCTCAAGTGCTTCATTGAATTATTATAAGCTGAGAAAAAAAAAGGTGACAATAAAGAAACCATATAACAAATTTATTCCAATATAACTTCTTGGTAAACTGGGAACACTGTAGTGGACAAAAGTCTGGAGTTCTGGTCTGCAATGTTGGGTGTTAATATTTATTAAGTGGGCTTGACCCATCTTGAATCTGTGATCCCTTATTCTTGCAGGACCAGAGATCCTTAGACAGCAAATGTAAATAGACAATGACTCTAACCTTTACACATGATATGTGTTTTTTTTTTACACATCATATGTTAATATAAGAAGGGGCGTGCAGAGGGCATATGTCGTTGATACGATTCTAAATTGGAAAAGTATATCAAAATTATCAAGTGTAGACGCACATGTATACTGTATGGTAACTATTTTGAAGTTTTATATGGACCATAATACTTGAGGTGACGCATGAGCATAGATTCATATTCTTTGTTTGGGAGGGCAATGAACTCATCCTTGCATTTGATGTCATCATATGAACAAAACCTGCAGATTCGGGGTTACTCTAAGACCAATAAAATGTGATCATCATTGCAAGTTCGCTCTATATAAAATCCTCACAGCTCTTCACCTTGTTTTAATTCAATCAATGCTATATCATATGAAAAGAAACTGGTCACCATATCACGTACGTATATATTTCTCCACGGTTCCAAATCATTTTATACAGCTTTTTCTTACATCTAGCTGACTATATCACTTATTCAGATTATTTTTCTAAAACATGTTTTTAAACTATCTTCTTGATTTTTTATTGAATGTATGAAAACCTGCACGTAGTTATATTTGTCCTCTCTGCATTGTTGGATCTTCTTGTGAAGAGTTACTATCGAGCTGCATATAACATGATTTTCTTTTACCAAATCATATATTTTACGTCACTAGTATTTAAAAGAGAGGATAAAAGAAAAAAAAAAAGAGAGGGTAAAGGGATACATAAATCTTGGTCCCAAGCCAATGGTCAACAAAATGAAGTCAATGGAGTAGGAGAACGTGAAAAGCGAGAATCTCGCAACTTGTAGATGAAGGTTAGTCTTTCAACTTTGTCGTATTCTTTTTTTTTCTTAAGGCTTAAGTCGGGCAGCTATTATTCAGGTGAGGTATATTAAGCCAACAATCTATATTTATAGTATTATCTTTCCTATATGAACCCTTATTTAATATTGGCTTCATTTATAAAATGATTCGAAAGCGCTTTTGTATAGAGATAGACTATAGTGATTTATATACAAACGAATTCTACGAAAGACGTTCACTACATAATACGAAGAGTAATACAATCCTTATTATGCAAAATACTACCTATGCCATATCCATTCACGTTGCATATCGTAGTGACCTACTGAAATCTATGGTCCAAAGAATTAGAAATCCTCATTCGATCTCGCTCACAAATTTTACAAACATTTAAAAGTATTCTCAAAACATGTTTTATTAGTTAGAAGTTCCTAAACCTTTTAATTTGGGTATGTTTCTAGAAACCCTTCGTAAATCAAAGCATGTGCCTATTTTAAATATTTTTGAGTAGCCTGTAGATTTTATTGAGCCTAATAAACATATAAACTTTGACAATTTCGGATTTTAGTATATTCAGATTAATAGAGTAATTGGTTTGAAACCCCAGCTTTTACAACTCTTGGAGGGTTTGAGGAGTCGTAGCTTGTAACGTTGACTTTCAAGAACAAAAACAGAATATACTTCTTCGACCAGATTCTTAAATCGAAAACAGAAGTCTGTCTCAACAAATCACATGCATACACTATTTTTCCGGGATGGGATGTCGTCCGTTTTTATTTGAAAACTTCAGTGACAAACTAGTACAGTAGTTGTTTAGAAAGTCTCAACCAGACTTATATATATGTTTGACATTAATATATAAGAAAACAAGATCATATTTAGAGTAGTGAGCATCATTTCTAAACCATTTTTTCTTCCAATTCCTAAGTTTAAAACGGCGCGGCCAGGCTACTATTGTGTTTTAACAATAATCAAAACAATTCGAAATAAACGAATACAGGTCAAGAAAAGAAAATGTACTGACTTATCTTATTCTAAGATTAAGTGTGTATTGACAGGTGGTGGAACAAATATGAGTTTGTATATTATTCAACCAAAATAAAACTCATATTAGTTCTGCCTCCTGTTGAAGCCCGCATTAATCCAAATAAGATATCATCACATTCACATTCACCCACCCACACACACGTATATTCGTATATTCCTGTGTTATAGTATATAACTTATCTTACATGCCAATATGTATCTCTTTTAAAGATGAATGAAAGCACACTAGCAACAGATGTATAAAACTCAATTGTTACTGGCTTATACATTTGACATCAAATCAGAAACATTTCTATAAATATATTTAATTAACTATACATAAGAATCTTAGAGAAAACTAACTATAGAGGCATACACTACAAAACAAACATTTCAACAAATTCTACGACTAACCACTATCAATCTATATATATACGTGTTCATAACTATCTAGTTCGAGTGTGATAATATTTACATGGAACACGGAAAGAAGCGTATAGTATTGATTTATAAAAGACATATGAGAAGTTCTATTTGTAAATAATTTATTTTAATTGGAATGTCTGTCACTGCCTATAGTATAGTTAGTTCTTTCGGTTCAATAAAGATTCTAGAGAATATGGAAGCTTAGTTCAATGAAAGATAAACTTTCTTTGTAATCTAGATTTTTCATATATAAACAGAAGATAGTACGAAGTATAAACAAAGCCCAAAAGAGGGAAATAGAGCTTTCAACAGTATAAATTGAAAAACCTAAAGCTTTATTCAGAGATAAATCTAAAGAAAATACAATCAGAAAAAAACGTCAGACATTATCTTCTGATCTGTTTAAACATTATGCGCTACCGCACTTTGACAAGCTATGTGAATTTCGACAACCAATAAGAAAATTCATGCTGAAATTTCGTCACCTATATAACAATATGTCAACTTCTGGAGAACCGTACACAAAAGTACATAAATTTTCAATAGGCAAGCATTTAGAGCTGGAAAAGTATCAAGCATTTAGAGCTGGAAAAGTATTAATTTTTCTTATCACTTGTCAATAAGATATAGTAAAAAAAAAGAAAAGCAGATAACTCTGAAACAACCAGTGAAGGTCCCAACGTGAGCCGTCATGGGAAATGTGCTAATACATGACGTTGGAAACTTTGCAATAAACTCGGATTAGGTGTTTAAGAGCTTATTGTATAATGTGTACCCACCTTACCCACGTAATCGTTTTAAAATAGTAAGCAACTCTCGAAAAATAGTACTAACTGCGGGGTCCCACTTAACTCTTCAATATACGGTCGTCCAGATCGTATCTACGATCCGCCACGATGATCCCGCGTATTTCCACGTCAGACATAGAATAATTTTATATATTTTGTTTATGATATGGTTTAGGTCAAACAGATAGGTACGGTCGATGCACGTTATCCGGGACCCGCAGAGGGTGCAGACCTAATTTAGGTACAGTTGAGCAGTAATCACCTGCTCCTGATCCTACAACAAACCCACGATAAGCCGCTAAGGTATCGCCACGTGTTTTGTTGACAACCGTACATGACTCTCGGACTCAAAAGACCAACACTTGTTTCCGTACCGAACAAAAAGTCAGGGGTGTTTTCGTCATTTGACTTATCTTCTTCATCGATTTATATGACACTCGAGGGAAACAAATTGAAGTAAAGAGAGGTTCGGTCTTGTGTTCCCCCACCGGAAATAAAAAAACCCGAAGGTTTGAGGATGAACCCGAATCTAATAACCCGTAACCCGATTCGGATCCTGGATCAACCGGTTCACCACTCTCTTCTCTATCTCCGAGCTGTCTTCCTCTTCATCCCGACTTAAAAAAAAACCCGTACTTTTCTCTACTTTCAGACCAAACTAAAAGTATTGTCTTTTTTTTTTTCTCTTGTTGTGTCGGAAAATGTCGCTGTCTCCATCCATTTTATCCGTTCTGTCGGAAGATCTACTAGTTCGCGTCTACTCGTTTCTAGACCCTCCCTGTCGGAAAAAATGGCGACTCGTAAGCAAAGAGTTTCACCGAGTCGACTCACTGAGTCGAACATCGATCCGAATCCTCCGAGTCGAGTTCCTCCCCTCGCTTCTCTCCAACTACCCTCACCTCTCCTCCCTCGACCTCTCCGTCTGCCCCAGACTCGACGACGACGTCGTTTCGCGCCTACCGTCAAACGGCGTCGTTTCGGTAAAGTCGCTAAACCTCACCCGAGCCACCGCGCTCAGAGCTAGAGGACTCGAGACGCTGGCTCGTCTCTGCCGAGGCCTCGAGAGCGTCGACGTGTCTCACTGCTGGGGGTTCGGCGACAGGGAGGCGGCGGCGCTCTCCTCCGCCGCGACGGGGCTGAGGGAGGTGAGGATGGACAAGTGTTTGAGCCTAAGCGACGTCGGATTAGCGAGGATCGTCCTCGGGTGTGGCAATCTGAGCAAGATCAGTTTGAAGTGGTGTATGGAGATCTCCGATCTCGGGATCGATCTTCTCTGTAAGAAATGCAAAGACTTGACATCTCTCGACGTCTCTTATCTTAAGGTTCGTATCTCAAAGTTTCTATCTTTGTAAGAGCTATTTCAAAAAACAAAAAAAGTTTCTATCTTTGTAAGAGATTTTTTTTTTTGCTATAATTGACTTTTGATTTTTGGGTTGTTCAGATCACGAATGATTCGGTCCGGTCCATAGCTTTACTACCGAAGCTTGAGGCTTTAGAGATGGTGAACTGTCCGTTGATAGATGATGATGGGTTAGAGTATGTTGAGAACGGTTGTCCTTCGTTACAGGTACTGTTTTGTCTTCACATTTAAAAAAAAAAAAAATTATGTAAGATTGTTTAGTACTAACTTGTAAGAAGTGTAAACAGGAGATTGATGTCACGAGGTGTGAGCGTGTGAGTGTGTGTGGCGTTGTCTCCATTATCAGAGGCCATCCTGATCTTCAACACCTTAGAGCCAGTCACTGTGTATCCGTAAGTCCTCTTGATCAAACATTTATGTATTTAGCCGTGCGGGTTCGGTTACTTTGGGTGTTACGCGTTGGTTAGTTCGAATTTGGTATAGTTTAGTTAGTTCGGTTGATTCGGTTATGTTTTTGTTTAAATTGGTTAAAAATACAAAGAATTTTGGTTTAAGTTCGGTTATTTTGGAATTTTAGTTAAGATTGGTATATTTCACTTTCTTTACGAAAATAGATGAACCGAAACAATTTTTTTTAATTGTATAGTCGAACCGACAAACTAACCGAACTGAACCGAAAACCGAATTGTTCAATTCGGCAAGTTCAGTTAATAACTGTAGGACTAGATATATTGATGGAATAACTCTGTGGAATGTGTATAAACTGGTTACTATTTGTGATACACAGGAAGTATCTCTGAGCTTCTTACAGAACATCAAAGCTTTGAAGCATCTCAAGACACTATGGATCGATGGAGCTCGTGTCTCTGACTCCTCTCTTCTAACCATAAGCTCTAGCTGTCGATCCTTAACCGATATCGGAGTGAGCAAATGTCAAGGCCTGACGGATATCGGAATGACGGGACTTGCACGCAACTGCATAAACCTGAAAACCCTAAACCTAGCGTGCTGCGGATTTGTGACTGATGCAGCCATCTCTGCGGTAGCTAAGTCTTGCCGCAGTCTGGAGACTCTCAAGTTAGAGTCTTGTCATATGATAACCGAGAAAGGTCTTCATTCTCTCGGATGTTACTCCAAACATCTTCAAGAACTCGATCTTACTGACTGTTATGGTGTAAATGACAGAGGTAAAACAAATATACATGTCGATTTCAAACTCACATTTGTGTTTGTTTACATCTCATCAGTTATGGTATCTTTACTTACCTGCAGGGCTTGAATATATCTCAAAGTGTTCGAATCTTCTAAGATTGAAACTTGGCCTCTGCACAAATATCTCAGACAAAGGGATGTTTCATATCGGTTCCAAATGTTCCAAGCTTCTAGAACTTGATCTATACCGGTAACACTCTTCTCTTATAACCATCTTTGAGCTAAAAGGAAAGTTGCAACTTCTTGATTCGTTTTCTAATTGATTCTGGTTTGTGTTGAGTGCAGCTGTGGTGGTTTTGGAGATGACGGTTTAGCAGCTATATCACGAGGCTGCAAGAGTTTGAACCGGCTCATTATATCGTACTGTGGCGAGCTAACAGACGCTGGGGTTGAACAAATCCGCCAGCTTGAGCATCTAAGTCACCTTGAACTTCGAGGGCTAAAGAATATAACCGGTGCTGGTCTAGCTGCAGTTGCGTGTGGCTGCAAGAAATTGGATTACTTGGACGTCAAGAAGTGCGAGAACATCGATGACTCAGGCTTCTGGGCTCTTGCTTACTTCGCAAGAAACCTAAGACAGGTAAATTTAAAAACAGTGAGAGAATAAACCGACCGGTTTGGTAGATGGAAACATATGTGATGTTTTGTGTTGTGTTTGGTTTGGTTTGGCAGATAAACTTGTGCTATTGCTCGATTTCTGATACGGCTCTATGCATGTTAATGAGCAATCTAAGTCGGGTTCAAGACGTTGACTTAGTCAACCTGAACCGTGTGACTGTGGAAGGGTCTGAGTTTGCTCTAAGAGCCTGTTGCAATAGGCTCAAGAAGCTTAAACTTTTCGCGCCTCTCAGATTCTTGCTCTCATCTGAATTGCTTGAGATGCTTCATGCTCGTGGTTGCCGCATTAGATGGGACTGAAGACAAATCTTACCTCGGATTTGGCAGACTGTTGTAGCCGTTAAGATTCAATGGAACTGTCTTAGTAGCACTTTAAATATGAGTTCATTATGTCTACTTGATGTATATATCATTTACCAAATATTCTAATATGTTTTTAAATTCGGGTCGTCAATTATGTCTACTGCTTTGGTCTTATCTTGCAACATAAACAATAGTTTTTTGTGTGGTAATTTCTTATTAATAACAAAATATTATCGTTGATATTATAAACAAAATGATCCCCGTAAATTACATTTTCAAGGTATTTGAAACGTTCTACTGTAAATGCTACATGTTCACTTTTATGTATATAAGTGTTTGTTAGAATGTAAAAATCTATTCAACAAAAAATTATTTACAACGAATTTACATGTAAGTGTTGCCAATTACACCTTTACTTTCACTCGCTAGCAACAAGGGCACTAATAAGATCTATCAAATAGTTTTAGAAAATCTCTTACAAGCAGACGCAATCTACTCCTTAAGACTTATTTCCCTTGGTTGTTCATAAATTTTTACTCCCTAGTAGAAGTGTAGAACATTGAAAAAGTAAAAAAGATGTCTACTACCAAAAAGGCTAATAATCTCAGAAGATTATTTTACCTATTTTTCTCTCATGGCAGAGAAGCAAATCTAGTATGTAGTCAAACAAGTTAAGAAACAGCTGTCTAATTTTCCATATGTACAATGAAATTTCTTTACTTTTGCAATGGCTAAATATTTTTCTTAAAATTAGTGACGAATAGCTTCATCCTCCTATTACATTCAAAGATGCTACTACTTTGACTAGCTAGCTTATTGGTTGTTATTTCATTTTAAAAATATTTTTGGTTCAATAATTTAATATCATTACACAGAAAATATCAAGCTATATTTATGTTGGTACATATTAGTTAACTAGATATGAGTATGTTGCGTTGCAACAGTTTTTTTTGATGTTTTAGTTTAATATGAAAATAAGTAAAAAGAATTTCAATCTCACCTAATACTTTTTTTGATGAAAAGTAAAAAAAAAATGAAAGTCAAATACACCAATTTAGTCAATGATTACATTATGCACATTTTCATGTACTAACTCAATGTTTTATTAAATAAGTTTAAAAATTTTATTGTGCCAGGATATTTAAAAAAAAACATTCTAGTTTATAAATCTCCTTTTTATTTACAATAAAAAAATATTGAATACTCTTTTACATTTATGTTGAAAATTTTGGAAAGGAAAAATGTGTCATATAACATATTATAGTTATCTTTTCTTTCGAATTTCAGAAAAAAAAATTGTTATCATTATATTTTTTTATCATAATTTTTTTTCAGTTTTCTAATTCTCACTAATGTTTAATCATATTAATTAGCAATTCTGAAGAACCAAACTCAATATAATCTTTTACAATTATATCTTCATTAGGATTTTAGAAAAAAAAAGTATTAAATAAAATATTTTCAGATCTTTTTTTTATTATATTTTAAAAAGGAAAATTTCTACAAAAATTACTACGGAATAGTTTTTCCTTTTTTAAAACTTGTAATAATAAAATTTAATCATTATATATTTTTAATTATTATATATTTAACACATGTAACAAAATTTAAAGGAAAATAACTATCAAATAATAATTTGAAATTATCTTTTGTTTAGGATTTAAAAATAGAAAATTATTCTTATTAGTATATATATATATTTAATCATTATATATTTAACACATGTAACAAAATTTAAAGGAAAATAACTATCAAATAATATTTTGAAATTATCTTTTGTTTAGGATTTAAAAATAGAAAATTATTCTTTTTATAAAAGTCGTTTTTACGATCTTATATATTTATACATATACTTTTAGTCATTATATATTTTAACACATGTTACAATATTAAAAGGAAAACTATTATCAAATAATATTTTGCAGTTATCTTTTATTTAGGATTTAAAAATGAAAAATTACTATAAATGATATTTATAATTATATTTTTTAAAACATTAAAATATGTCAGATTTTTAAATATAAAATTTTCAAGTGTCATGATCATGTTAATTAGTAACTAAGATATTTGATAGTAATTTTCTTTTCTTTATATAATAAGATAGGAAAATAGGAAAAAATAAGATAGGAAAATCAATGTAAAAAATAAGAAAATTATCTTTTCTTTAATATGAAAGTAGGAAAATAGGAAAATCAAAGAGTAGGAAAATAGAAGAATTATATTTTCTTTAATATGAAAGTAGAAAAATAGGAAAATCATTCTTATTATATAAATGTTAAATATATTGCACACATGTCACAATCTAAAATATATAATTGCCACATGTCATGATCGTGTTAATTAGTAACTTTGAAAACTAAGCTTTATATAATAAGATTTTGACCAATGCAATTTAAGAAAAAAATGACTAGAGAAACAAAGATAACTTCTAAATGGATTGAAAGTGGTATATAATATGCATTACGTAAGCACACATGACGTCACCTATTCCACAATGAGTGTAAAAACAGAGTTGTAAAAATTATTTCCATACATCAAAGGAAGACAAAATGAGTAAAATCAACACAATGAAAGAAATAACCATATCTTCTTGAATATGAGTTGAAAGTGTAGCTCTGGTTTTAATTAATTTTACACAATGGAGATTTCATTCTATAAGTGTTAACGAGCGATAAGGTAGTCTTCTCAATAAATAGCGTCATCACCTCTCCGAATCTAGCACACAGAGATAAAAGATCACTTGTCAGTCTAAACAAACTAAAGAAAAAAAATTTGTTATGGAGAACCAAGTTATGTCTTCTGCAAGCTCTTCCGTGGCCCAACCCGAAAAATGCATTGACATTAACGTGGCTGTGGAGGAGTCCAAGGATATGGCAATGGAGAACAACAACTCGGGACTATGGTCTACTCGGGAGGTTATGTCTGAGAACCCTAGTCTCGGATCTGATGTTGTCCCAGCAGGAAACGGCTTCATGCTGCGTTACACATCAGAATCTTATAAGATCTACACTTGTCGCTTTTGCAATAAAGAGTTCTCAACCCCTCAAAGCCTAGGTGGTCACATGAACTCGCACAAGAAGGAGCTACAGTGGGAAAGGAAGCGGAAGGAGATGGAAGAGGAGATGAAAAAAGAGTTCCCTATTCAGTGGGCATTAAGTCTATATTCACAAGGTGCTTTATCAAATGATAATAATCTTGGCATCACTTCTGAACCTTTCAAACGCAGATGTACCGGCCTTTACCCATCTTTCAATAGCGGACTCATGGATATGTACATGACTGGTCCTCGCATGGCTCCTACTGGCCTCTTCGCAGGCAACATTTTCACTAACGGTTCCTCTTCAGGAGGACTTGAGCAAATACCCTCCTACAACAACGATCCCCCGATGCTCGCTAGAAACGCTCCTCCTTTTCCTCCACATAGGACTACCAATCTTCCTAGCTATTCGTACCCGCTAGAGAATGTATTGAACGAGGAGGATGCCATCTTAAATCTAGGAAATGACAATATTGTGGAGACTGATGATGATGACGACGATGCTGTTGATCAGCCAGAAGAAGGGACATCTAAGAGCTGGGGCGCTGATTTATCCCTTTAAGTATTGTTTAGTTTTCATTTTGAGGTATCATATCTATTATAGACCTCTCCATCAATATCTATGTATGAATGTTGTTTTTCTCTTTTCTAATTTTATTGTATTTCATTTTAATATTCCTTTGGATGTAACATCTCTTCTCCTGGTTGATTTGTTTTTTTTTATCAATTTATGATTCCTTTTATTTTTCTCTTTTATCATTACTCAAGTCTCTTACACATTTATTTATTTATTTATATTATTAAAGCATGATCATATTAGTTTTTTTACCAAAACATACATTTTTTTATTAACATTGTATGTTTTATTAAAGACAATTAATTAATATTAATAAAAACCATTTTTTTCTGATCCAGCACACTGTCCACATCATATATCTCTTGGACTATTTAGACCGATAAAAAAAAATAGATCCAGTTTTCACATTTTTTTCCTTTGGAACATTGAGTCCAAATTCAAATAACGTTTTCAATCATTCTTAATATTTTGTGTAGTGAACAAAAATTAAACATTTAATTATTATATTTTTTCTTTTCTTAATATAATTTAAGCATTCTAAAAAATGAATTTTTCATTGAAAAGTATACATTTTTATTAAAATTATTTTTTTTTATTAAAAAATTAACCACATAATAAAATTAATTTATTAGAGTTATACCAACTTAATTCATTAAAAAATAAAGTTTACTTTTTAAAACATAAATAGTCATTTAAAATGAAACATATTTACGAAAAATAAAAAGCTTAAGCCTTTTATAAAATAAAACACAAATATAAAAATATGACATTTAATAAATATTTGTCAATTTTAAAAAAATAAAGAAAAATAAATCTGCGCTTCGAAAGTATCGGTCAAAATCTAGTATATTACTTAATTTTTTTTACATATTTTCAATGTGAGATTTTATTTCCAACATTAACATAACCATAAGGCAAAGGATAATGTTTACAAGGTATCATGAGAAACTGAATCTCGCAGGTTACTTCAGCTTTGGTTCAGCGCACACATGGGGCAGTGATATGATAAAGTTGTTTTTCCTTCTTCCCCATTTAGTTGTACAAAGACATTCTTTCTCCTCATTTAAAAAAAAAAACATTATTTCTCCTCATGATCAATACATTTAACATTTCATCATTAAAAAAAAATGTTTTTCATTCGCTAAAACAGATAAATTTACTATATCGTTTCATTTGCTAGATTAAATACTAGAAATTAATCAATTATTAAATTATCTTTTTTAAAAAAATATTAGAAGTTAATGTAGTCATTATTTCTAAACCATCACTTTTCTCTTCTATACAGACAGTAATTTTTGGGTATATCTTACTATAAACAAAAATGTTGTTATCCTCAGCTCCGCAAATTAATTTTCAAAATATTTGAAATGTTTTTTTTTGACCAATGTTTTCCTGAAACGTTTCACTGTAAATATATTACTTTTGGTCTTATAATTAACCTTACCTTTCATATATAAATACCCCAAAACAAAGACTAAGTTTGCATAAGTTTAATATTTTATGCTCTTTGTTTGATGTATGAATTCATTTGATGCATGCCATAACAACAATTTTTGACAATCTTGCTCTGGCGTGTGCTCATGTAAATATTAATAATCAATATTCCATCTCGAGACTTAAGTTTATGTTGAGTTTAGACATAAAATATTATGCATACAAAACTCTATCGTATCCTCAAGATCCAAAAATAATGTTTAGTTATGTCTTAGTGATGCAAGTCATTTTCTTTTCATTATGAAGATATTTGTCTAGCACTATATGGTGCGTAACATGTAATATATATACACTCATCCTGGAACTCAGATTTTTTTACTCGTTCTCCAACACTAATACTGATAACTCGACTAACATAATCAATATGCACACCAGATGTAGATAGCTATTAGTGATGACTAGTGAGTCTAACTTACACCCAAAAGCTAACTCAAAAGTGTAACATTATCTATATATATAATCCAGAACCTAATCCCACACGATGCAATATTAATAGTAGCCATAGTTCTGAATCAAAAGGTTTGAAATCAAGACACGTAATTTTGGTAGAAAAATAAATTGTAAAAAAACTTTGGTAAAAATTACTTTCCCTACAATCAAGGATTTTGACTATTACCAAAAAGATTTTTAAAAGCTCATGATATATAGATGGCAACAAAAAATGAAAAAAAAGAGAACCATGTATTAATTAAAGAAAAAGCAAATCAACCAGAAGAAGAGATGCATACAGAGTTACAGACAAAAAAAAACAACTAAACGCATTGCAAAAACAAAACTAAACAATTCATAGGACTAAACAATAGTCAAAGAGATAAATCATCCCCCCAGCTCTTGGATGTCCCTTCTTCAGGCTCATCATCACCATCAGCATCAGCATCAGCAGCATCATTATCATCAGTCTCCATACCATTACCCTTTCCTATCTCCGAGATGAAATTCACCTCGTTCACTACCTTCTCTTGTGGATACAAACCGTTAGGAAGATTGGTGGTCTGAGGAGGAAGAGGGAAAGGAGGAACGTTTCCAGGGAACATCGGGGGATAGCTGTTGTAGGGGGGTGTAGGCCCAAGTCCTCCTGAAGATGAACCGTTGGTGAAAGCATTGTTCCCTGCGAAGAAGCGAGTAGGACCCCCGCGAGGCACCATTGCAATGTTCGGGTCCGGGAATCCGTGAATGAACGATGATGGGTAATTATTACCTGTAAATCTGCGTTTGATAGCCGCGAGAGGGATCCCAAGGTGGTTCTCGTTTGATAAAGCATCTTGTGAATAGCCACCTAAGAAAAACAAAAGAGGATTGTCTACTCTATGGTTCAAAAAGGCGTATCCGGGGTACTCTTGCTCCATATCCTTCCTCTTCTTCTCCCACTCTCGCTCCTGCTTGTGCGCGTTCTGGTGACCACCTAGGGCTTGGCTTGTTGGGAACCCTTTCTTGCAGAGGGTGCAAGTGAAGATCTTGTTAGATTTTGCTGGGTAAAGCAGCGTGATCTGGTTCCTTGACGTTGGGACAGGGACAACAACAGATCCGAGACTAGGGATCTCACTCCTCCCTAGTCCAGGATCGTTGTTCCCGGTTGCCACCTCCCTGGACTCCTCCACAGCCACGATAGCGTCAGTGCCTTGGGGAGCGGGAGAGCTTGCATAAGGCACAACTTGGTTCTCCTTTGCCGCCATCTCCTTGTCCTCCTCCACGGCCACTGCCACGATCACGTCATTGGGTTGGGATGGCGCAGATGAGCCAACAGAAGACACAACTTGGTTCTCCTTTGCCATCTCCTTGTTGGCCTCCTCCACAGCCACGATAACGTCATTAGGTTGGGGTGGCACGGAAGAGCCAACGGAAGACACAACCTGGTTCTCCGTTGCCATCTCCTTGTTGGCCTCCTCCTCCACAGCCAGGGTGACGTCATTGGATTTTTCTGGTTGGGGCGCGGAAGAGCCTTCAGAAGACACAGCTTGGTTCTCCACCGCCTTCTCCTTGGCCTCCTCCACTACAGCCACGGTAACGTCATTGCATTCCTCGGGTTGGGGCGCGGGAGAGCTTTCGGATGACGCAACTTGGCTCTCTGGTGCCTTCTCCATGGACTCCTCCACGGCCACGATGATCTCATTGCATGCTTTGGGTGGGGCCATGGAAGAGCTTGAAGAGGACATACCTTGGTTCTCCATAACGAAATATTTTTTTTTCTTTAATTTGTTGGGATTGAGAAGTGTTTTTCTCTTTGTGCTATAGATTCGGAGAATGCGGACGCTATATAGTGAGAAGATTACTTTATTGTACGTTAACAATTATAGTATAAAATCTCCATTGTGTAGAATTAAGTAAAACCAGAACTTGACTTTGAATCCATATCCTAGAAGTTATGGTTATTTCTTTAATTCATTATGTTGATTTTACTCATTCTACCTCCCTGTGGAAGAATACATGGAAATGTTTTTTACACCCTGTATTTACACTAAATGGAATAGGCCGTATATATACACGTACAGTATGTGCTTACGTAATATGTACTACTTTCAATCCATTTTAGAACTTATTTTTGTTTCTCTAGTCATCATCTTCTTTTTCTTAAATGGCAGTGGTCTAAATACAGAGTTGTATACAACTTATATGTTATGCATATATTTTTTTTCTGTATAGAGACATACATATATATTATTTCCCCAAAAAATATATATATTTAAAAATGAATTACAGCTAAGAGCATAATTATTGGTGAACATATTCCAAAGGTATCTCACAAATTTAATATTAATAACTTAAATGTAAATAAGTTCATAGTTAAATTCTTAAATTACAAATTGGTACATATATACCAATCAGAAAACAATCTATGTAAGAAGAGTATCTTAAGATTTTTTATTTACGTTCTTAACGAAAATCTGATAATTTTTCTGTTTCCGCTATCTTCAATTTCTTTTTATTTTTTTAATATCTAGAAAAATGTCTTAGATACTCCAATGGATGTTTTCTAATAATCTTTCTAGTCAGAGTAGTTTTTTTTACTGTTATGAAAGTATGAGGTTATTCTTCTAATTTTATCGAAAATATTTATTTATTATTCAAATAAAAAGAAATTGCAATGACTACAAACTACCGTCTTTTCTTACCCTGCGTGACTGCATACATATTATAGGTGTTCTTTTTGCTATTATAGAAAAATAAGTAAAAAACTTGTGAAATATATTTCTTTTTTTTTGGGTCATAGTCAACTTTGACAGCTTTATATGTTTTAATTGGGAGAAAAATACCCAAAATGCAACAATATAACAAGATGGTGCATTAACTAGTAAGAATTATTAGAGCACGGCACTTAATCCGTTAAATTTGATTTAATTTGTAATTCGTTTCGATTTGATGCGAAATTTTTTGAAATTTGAAAATTTTCAAAACAAAGCAAATAGTAAAAACTAATATCCATTAAAATCTATACAAATTACAAATATTAAAATTTTGGAAAACTGATATCTAATCCGATAATATATAAATACGTATATATATATAAAGTTTTAAATATATAAAATTATATAATTACTATTCTAACATATGATTTGACAAATTTTATTCATATTATTAATTATATAAAATTATTACATAAAAAGAAGAGAAAAACATTTATGACAATTATAGCTTTTTATTAAATTTTGTGTTATTATAATTGTTAACTGGGTTAAAAAAATTTACAAAGTATGTAGATTCACTACTTCATTTAATTTTTATGTTATATATCATGCAAAAAAAATTTGCAAAACAAATTTGTATCAAAATTTTATGATTATGTTGTGTTAATAAAGACATGTGAGATATTCATAAGTATTCATAAATATCTACAAAAATCTATTTATTTTTAGGATATCTATTTTTTCCGTATATTGACATTTTTTTAGAAGCAAAACAATTCAAAAAATTAAATATCCGTAACATACAAAGTAAATCACAAATATCTTCAAAAACTCGGATATCCGATCAGTGATCAGGTCTAAAAATGAGAGCTTTATTCCTCTTATTATTTTTTTTTGACGGCTTATTCCTCTTATATATTATATTCATACATACATATATGATATATATATATATACATACATATATAGAGAGAGAAATAAAGGTTGAATAACTATAGTGTCATTTTTTCATTAAATCAGACTACAGAACTATTGATGAAAAATAATATCCAATATATTCATAGATACTGACTTACTACATAATATGTTGGTTTGCTGTTAGATATCCTTTTACACTACGAATAGCATTCTGAAATCTTTCAAATTTCCGGAAACAATGCCTACAACATATCATTTTTTTCTTTCCCAAATTATGTGATCTGCAAAAATCCAAGATCATGGCCTAAAAACCATAAAACAAGATGCCAACATTATTAAAACTGTTAAAAACACTATTATTAATCCTTTAGTATAGCATGGCTCGAATTCTTGTCAATGTGTTTTGCAGGTGACGAGTTCGTAAGAGATTTTCACCTGTATAAAGATTTTCCCAATGCACATATGCCCAATTTTATTACCAAATTATTTGATACTTATAATACTTTTGACATTTTTTAAAGCCACTACATTTTATTATAAAACCTTAGGACCTTAAGTCCTTAATTTTTTTCGGGTTAACATTTTTCTCTGAAAATTCTGATTCAAAATATAATATTATGTACCATGTTGAAACGAAATACACAAAAATCAGCCGCAAACATTTCTAGTAAGCAACCGAAACTTTAATTAATATTATGTCCAAAGATATCAAGCAAATATTAGTCTTCAAACTTTCTATTTACTTGACTTTATGATTTTGTTTACCAAATATTCCTAAAACTTGTTAACAAAATTGGAATTCAAACCCTAAATTATAGTAAAACCAGCATTTTCTGCAAGTGATATAGACGAATATCTAAGAAAGAACATTCGTATATTAGAAAAATGGACTTGAAATCTGTACCCTACCATGTGTTGTAGAATTTTTCTATTTCTCAAATCTAGATGTATATATTAATATTACTAAATATATATATATACTTACTAACTTAGGGCATGTCATATAGCATACATAAATAGCCATTTAAGATCAACTAGATTTTCACCCGCCCGACCGGGCGGGTTTTTGTTTTCATTTATTTTGATATAAATATTTTATTTTCATTTAATTTTTGTTTTAACTATTTAATATAATTGTTTTATTGCCATTTTCAAAGATATTGTAATATGAGACAAATTTAATAGTTTTAAAAAAATAAATTTTTAGCTTCATAGATTTATATGACCGAGTAAATAATTAAACATTGTGTTTTTGTTAAACTTTTATAATAAACTATATAGTTAAAAAATCATTGGTTTAAGGTAATATAGATTAATGATTCTGGTTGATTTAAAAAAAAATATTGAAATAGTTAACATAGAAAAGTATACAATTTATATTATATTTATTTAGTTTTTACTATCTATAAATTAAATGAATTATCGATTTTTTAAATCTATCAAAATTATGCTGTTATGGAAAATAATAGTGTTTAAGGTGATTTTTTTAAAATTATTTTGAAAAAAAAATTAAGGATACTATTACAGAAAATCATGGTAACAATAAATATGTGGCTTTGATCTCCAAGTTTTAAAATAAATGATTGGAATATTCTATAATTTTGTTCAATTACGAAAATGATATGTATTCTATCAAAGATCATATTGCTTTTATTAGTTATAACAAAATATGAGTTGATTAGATACGCGACTTGCTCTCCAAGTTTTTAAATAAATGGTTAGGATATTCTATATTTTTCAATCTCACGAAAATCTATCTATTTTTTAAAAGTAAATTTGTGTTTGATTAGTTATAAATAAATATAGGAGTGATATTTATTTAATTTGAATATTAATAGAATACATGTAGATATTATTCTAAAATTCAGAATATTCTATATTTTTTAATCTCACAAAAATCTATCTATTTTTTAAAAGTATATTTGTCTTTGATTAGTTATATATGAAAATAGGAGTTTATATTTATTTAATTTGAATATTAATAGATTAAACGTAGATATTTTTCTAAATTAATATATTATTAGAACGTTAAATATTTACATGCATTTTTTGAAAATTAATATATTGTTAAAATATTAAATCAACATAATAATTTTCTTTTAATATGATTTATTTTAATTATATGATTGATAAAAAAATTAGAATATTTATTTTTCATTTTGTAAATGTTAACTGGATATATTAGTTTATAGTAATATTTCAAAACTAATCACGAAATTAGTAAAAATATTTTCATATATTTTTTGAAAATTAAGTTCTGTTAAAATATTTTTAAACATATTTTTTTGAAATTTTAATATATATATATATATATGATTTAAATATAAGTTGGATTTAATATATTGTTATGAAATCCCTAAGATATTGGGAGGTTATTGTGTTTTATATAATATTGATTATTAATGATTGAATAATGTAATGTATTATATTAATATGAAGATTAATGATGATTAAAATATAATGTGACAAACTCTAGTAGATAGTCCATTTTATAAAAAATCACACATGAATGAGAAGTCATGACTTCTGTTTTAATATAATAGATAGATAAAAACTAAAAGAGATTGCAATCATTCTTTCTCGTAAAAGATATTTTATAACAATGTTCTTAGAAAAAAAGAAGCGAATATCATGTCATTCATCACTTATCCAAGGCATTACATTGTCCACCAATAAAATAACGTGAAAATTATAGTTTGTAATTTTATTTCGATCATCAATGAATTAAGATCATCAATGAATTTATTAGTTCTCCATGTTTAGTAACTCATCATAGAGAGAAAATAAAAGGCCAAAACCAAACCACAACCCTAACTTGTCTCTGTCTCTCACGATCTTAAGCATAACGATTTTCCCGCCAAACCTCATAAAACATAGCAAGCAAAACTACGAACCTCTTTATCTGTCGTAAAACAAAACTATCATTGTAAAATATTTTTAAAATTATGCAAAATAAACACTCCTAAGGAGGCTACGTAAGCTTTCGTAAAAGGAGTCTATATAAAATAATAATAAATAATAAACAATAAAAATGGCTTTCGGATCGTACGACGACGATGATTCTAAGAGGAAGAGGAGGTACGTTGTTATCTCCATCTCCTCTGTTCTTCTTGTTTCTATGGTTGTCGCCGTTACCATCGGCGTAAGCGTCAATAAAGATAGCGGAACTAAAGAAGAGATCACGGCTTCCGTTAAAGCCATCAAAGATGTCTGCGCGCCAACGGATTACAAGAAGACTTGTGAAGATACTCTAAGGAAAGATGCAAAGGACACGTCGGACCCCTTGGAGCTTGTGAGGACAGCGTTTAATGTAACGATGAAACAGATAACTAACGTGTCGAAGAAGTCACTGACTATGATCGAGCTACAAAAGGATCCAAGGACGAAGATGGCTTTGGATCAATGCACCGAGCTAATGGATTATGCAATCGGGGAGCTTAGTAAATCTTTTGACGAGTTGGGAAAGTTCGAGCTTCACAAGGTTTGTAAAATTACGGGTTTTTTATGTGCTTCTAACTTAAAATCAATTGCCAATAACTGGATAAATTATATATTTTAATATATTAATTATTATTTTTCTAACTACTGATGTGTGACTTAATTTCTTTATTAACAAGGTTGACGACGCACTGATTAAGCTAAAAGTTTGGCTCAGCGCGACAATTAGTCATGAGCAAACTTGTCTCGATGGGTTTCAAGGAACACAAGGTGATGCAGGCGAGACGATGAAGAAGGCATTGAAAACCGCGGTCCAGTTAACACATAACGGGCTTGCAATGGTCAGCGAGATGTTGAATTACTTGGGACAAATGGACTTGCCGGAGATGAATAGTCGCCGGCTGCTGTCTCAAGAGTTTCCTTCGTGGGTGGATGGGCGCGTGCGTAGGCTCTTGAATGCTCCATTGTCTGAGGTTAAACCAGATATGGTCGTGGCTCAGGACGGAAGTGGTCAGTACAAGACGATCAACGAGGCATTGCGAAATGTACCGAAGAAGAAGAATGCGACTTTCGTGGTTCATATTAAGAGTGGAAGCTATAAAGAATATGTTCAAGTGAATAGGAGCATGCCAAATCTTGTTTTCATCGGTGATGGACCTGACAAATCAATCATTTCCGGTAACAAGAGTTTCAAGGACGGTATTACCACATACCGTACATCTACCGTTGGTAATGACTCTTATGTTATCTTATAGTATATCTAAGTGGAGTACTCAAGACATTTTTAAAAATGTAAATATTAAAATCTAAAGCTTTACTTTTATCATATTTTTAAATCTAGGGTTTATAATTTTTAAGATATATAGATGGAATTACTCCTCATCACTTTTAAAAATATATTACCGTTAATATATTTTTTAACAGGGTCTAAAACTAGTTTGAAGGGGCACACTGTTTACTTATTGTGATTTCTCTAATTACCAAAATGTATATAACGAATGAACCTTGTCCTTATTACAGCAATTGTTGGAGACAATTTCATTGCCAAGAACATGGGATTCGAGAACACAGCCGGGGCCTTAAACTATCAAGCGGTTGCCGTTAGGGTTATGTCAGACGAATCCATATTCTACAACTGTAGATTTGATGGTTACCAAGACACTCTCTACGCACATTCCCACCGTCAGTTTTACCGGGACTGTACTATAACAGGCACCATAGATTTCCTCTTTGGGGACGCAGCCGCGGTGTTCCAGAACTGTACATTGTTAGTAAGGAAGCCACTCGCGAACCAGGCATGTCCTATAACCGCCCACGGACGTAAAGATCCGAGGGAGCCCACAGGGTTTGTGCTACAAGGGTGTACTATTGCTGGTGAAGCGGATTACTTGGCGGTCAAGGAAACTAGCAAAGCTTATCTCGGAAGGCCGTGGAAAGAGTATTCAAAAACTATTATTATGGAGACGTTCATACCGGATTTTATACCGGGGGAAGGATGGTCGCCGTGGCAAGGAAACTTCGGTCTTGACACGCTTTTCTACTCGGAGGTGAAGAACACTGGACCGGGTGCTGGTTTGACGAACCGGGTTACTTGGTCAGGAATCAAGAAGTTGAGTGAAGAAGAGATTGTTGAATACACTCCAGCTAAGTATATACAAGGTGATGATTGGATTCCTGGTAAAGGTGTTCCTTACACACCCGGGTTTTTTGCCGGAAACGGTTCATCAGCAACTGGTGTCGGTTCCTCCAGTTCTACAACTACCGGTTCAAGCGAACCGGACTCGACAAGTTCTACAGAAACCGGTTCCAGTTCGACTACAACAGGGTCAGATTCTCCAGCGGCTGCCCCAGGAGCCTCGACTGTCACTGAAACTAGTGGCTTAGGGTCACCTTCAGCTAGTCCTTCAGCTTCACCATCAACTTCACCATCAGCTTCACCATCATCTTCACCATCAGCTACTCCTTCAGCTTCTCCTTCAGCTTCACCATCAGCTTCACCATCAGCTTCACCATCAGCTTCACCATCAGCTACTCCTTCAGCTTCTCCATCAGCTTCACCATCAGCTTCTCCATCAGCTTCTCCATCAGCTACTTCTTCAGATTCTCCTTCAGCCTCGCCATCAGCTACTCCTTCTTCTTCTCCATCAGCTACTCCTTCAGCTACTTCTTCAGATTCTCCTTCAGCCTCGCCATCAGCTTCTCCTTTTGCTTCACCATCGGCTACTCCTTCAGCTTCTCCATCGGCCTCCCCTTCGGTTTCACCTTCTGCTTCTCCGGAAAGCTCTGTTTAAGATTGTGTCTAACTAGAGGTCGTGTGCATGTATCTGTGCCTTTTTACTCAAGAAAATGATAAAACCTTGAGGATTTTGTAAATGAGTATATGATTAGCTTTGTAAATTTCATGTTAATATCTTCCGGTATATATGCTCTTAATTTATTAAAAGTCATTTAGTAAATTTTGCTATATATGTTATTAACTCATCAAAAATCAGACCCTGGGGCCTAGACACAACATTTGCATACACTTTTGGACATGTTTCAAGATATCATATCGTTTTTTTTAGTATACCAATAACAATTTAGTTGGAAGGAAAAAAAAATAGTGATCATGGTTTCAAATACTAGATCATTTTGATTTGGTTAGGCGCTAGGAAAGTAGCAAACTAGCAAACATATGGCCCCAAAATTCGTTGACTGGTCGAACCCAATAAGCGGGGATTCTCGAATTGCATAAATATCCTCGTCCTTTTAGTTATTTATAGTAAAGCACCATTGAAGAGTCTTTTGTTACATAATTAAGCCCTCTAATAATTTCAAATGTATCTCTTCTCTTACATATTGAGCTCAAAACCCCTCAATGACCTAATCCATTATCCTTTTGTTCATGTAGAAGAAGACCAATCTGTCATGAAAATGAGTTGAATCTCTTGCGTTCTACTTCTCGTACAAAAAGCCCAGTATATCAGATTCCAACTTCCAAGGTCCGGTATTTGAACTTTTGGGTTACCTCTCAATGTTCTAATGTTGTTGGGGGTGGTACATACACTTGTTATAAGAAACCTTAGTGTGATCTTAATTGAAAATTTTAGTCACGATAGCAGTAAATTCTTAAAATGTCTAATAAGCAAAACATTCAATTGTCGATTAGAACAGAAAGACAGAAAACTCAAAACAATGTCTGCAAAACGCAAAAAAGAGTAACAAGAGTGGTCTACAAAAATTCCGATTCTGAAAGCAGCAACCATAAAGGAAACAACAATCTCGAACACAGTAGAATGTTTGTTTTCTTAGACCTTGAATCCACGACTCTTTCGCTTTCCTCTAGCTTTCTCAAACTTCCTTCCCTTAGACCTAACATAAGGCTTCGAGTGGCTGTGTGGCACACCAGGCGCAGGACCAAAGTGCTTCACTGCTTCACGAGAGTTCTTGGGTCCTCTAAGCAGAACCTGTCACAACACACCAAGTTCTTTTAACAATCTTTAACAATTTGGAAAAAGAAAGGTTGTATCATTTCCAAATTATAACTAACCGTGTTCTGTCCCAAAGGAGCAACGAGAGCAAGCTGGTCAAAGGTCAAGCACTCACCACCAGCTTTCTCAATCCTAGCCCTAGCCCTTTCCGTAAACCTCAAGGCAGTAACCTTCATTGCAGGAATCTCATGCACTCTCAAATCATCAGTGATGGTCCCAACCAACACAGCAATCTTACCATCCTATAGTAAGATAAACAGCAAAGACATCAAAATCTAATTACTTCCTATCACAATAGAGTGGGTCACAAGAAAACAAACCTTGCCGTTCATGAACTCAACGAGCTTGGAGAGTGAAAGAGGAGCCTTGTTGACTTTGCTCATGAAAAGCCTCTTGAGGATCACAGCATCGAACTTGCTTCCGGTTCTCCTTACCAAAAACCGGTACAGCTGCAAAAGTTAAACCAATGTGACATACGGTTCAGACAACAAATCAATCATAGAGATTCGGACAAACTAGTCAAATATAGAGATTTAACTACCTTGACGAGAAGCTTGAGGTAGACATCATCGGACTTTGGAGCTGTCCTTTTGGTCTTCTTGCTCTTTCCTCCGGCGATAAGATCGATACCCTACACCAACGACAAAACCCAAAGCGATTGAATTAAACTAAATCAATACACTAATGATAATTACAGAACACAACATTCGAGATCTATAACACTAGATGAAACCATAAGGAAATAATCAGTCATCAGCTAGAACTAACAGATCAAAGCTCAGATAATAACAAACTAGGAAACGAAGAATGGGCGGCGGAGATCAGTGAAAACGTACCATGGCGTCTGTTACGGAAGGAAGAACGAAAATGAAGCTAGGGTTTTTGGAATTTATAGGAGCTAACTCCTTCGCGTTTTAGGTTTCATGACTTTAGCTCATTGGGCCTAAATCAAAAGCCCATTTACAAAATATTTTCGAATAAGGAATATATGTGTGCCGGACTTAGCATTTTGTGGAAAATAAAATGCGGTCAGTGAAAGTCATCGGATTATAACAACTAAATTGAAATTTTAATTTCACTACCAAATGTCATCTTTGGAGATTTGTATCTCCTTGATAGCCTCTTCTGGTTTCTTTCACTCTTTTTAGTTTAAGTTAGAGTGAGTGCCTCTAGTAGATTTTCACTTCTTGCTCATTTATTTTCTTTGTTGTACAAACCCCTTTTGCATATCATCAAAGATACCACATTTCAAATACAATACTTTCAGCACTTGGCAAAACTTTACTTGAGACAAAGCCTCTACAGTTAGTTCATGGCTTTTGCAACTAAAACATCTTTCCATACGCTTACTCAGCTTGTTTCATTGGTAAAAAAAAGGAAATCATCTTTGAACTATTCTTCTATTCTTTTCAAAGCTGCACTATACGAATTCCCGTTTACATTCCCTCCCAATCTTCTAGCAGCTCTCTGTATCGCAGCTAGCCTCTGCTTCTGATTATAACTATTCCATTGCCTGTAACAAGTAAACCAAGTGTCAGTACGATGAGGTGTTAAAGCCTTAGAGAGAAGAGACAAAAGCCAAACCTGATTAAGAACATTCCTGCAACAAGAAACGAAACTCCCAAAGAAATCTTCTGAATCGTTGTCATTACACGAACCCACTGCAGAAGATCTTTAAAACATGACAAAGTCTCAGTCTTGAAAGAGGACTTCTTTTTGGAGTCTCTGGACCATGATTCCACCACTGATTCTAGACTTGCTTTGCTTCCGTAACACGGTTCTTCTCTAGAATCCTCATCTGTCTGAACGGAGAAACCAGCTGCTTCGCAGAATGATGTGCCGTTAGACTCCCAATTTGAAGCCTTAACGCAGATGATGTCGTCGTTTACTCCACAGGGGACAATCGTCTAAGCACACATATAGAAGCCATTAGAATCCTTACAAACCCCCACAGAAAACAAAAGTCCATGTGTTTGTTTATAACACTCTTTACCTGTGTAAGTGCATTACTAGCGAAGTATGCGTCTTTACAAGCTTCAAATACTCTGTCACAAAAGGAGGCACAGATGCGAGGAGGACCTGGTTGAATGCCGACGTTTGGGTTACAGATCGAACACTCCAATAACTCGAACAAATGCAAGCAATCTTGGCTAGCTTCTCCGTACGTAGCTAAGTTTCTGACCGCTACGAAAGCTGGGGTTGTCTGAGCAGGAGAGCAACATGTACTTTTACGGAACACACGGCACATTGTTAGATCTTTGGATCCTCTACCAACAGAGTTAGGAGGCTTTCCTGCTGATTCATATGGTGGAAACCTTCCTCCTTTAGAAACACATACTCCTCTCGAATCCGGCTTCACTGCACCTACAACCCCCAAAACAGAGCATTTCACTCAAACTAAACATATTTTTTGCAAAGACTTCCACTTTTATGGATAGACAAATCTCAAAACTAACAGTTAACCAACATGAACAACAACAAGCTGATGAACAATTAACAAAATGCAAAACTCAGTTTCTAATAAATTTCGTTTGCATCAGAGTAATCAAGATGATTCAAAAACAGAGCGTTTCATTCAAATTGAACAGCTTTGATAAGTTTATAATTGCAAAGACTTCCACTTTCATGAATAGACCAATCTCAAAACGAACACTGAACCCACATGACACGAGCTGAGGAACAAAACCCAAAACTCAATGTGGTATGCGTCAGACGAGTCAAGAATTGATCCAAAAGACAAAAAGATTGAGACTTTGAATGATAGAATCCGAATCTACGATACCCATATCCTGAAATCTAACAAACAGATCAAATGTGAATGTGAATCACAAGAACCCTAAGGTTTGGGACTAACCGGAGGAGAAGGAGATGAGCAGATGAAGAAACAAGATCGGACTCTGAATCAGATACGCCTTTTTCGTTAAACATCTTCCCATCTTTTCTTTGATTGATCTGAGGTCGAAGCAAAAGTCCAGATAAAGACGAAGCAGACAAGAGTACTCGTGACTTAATAAGTTCAACAAGTCTGGTCCGCGAGGAAGACACATACGGGTCGACCTGAATACCCGATTGTACAGACTCCATCTACTTGGTTTTAGAATATTGCTTTGTTTATAAGTTTCATTATTTCAATAGTCTAAGCTTATAACATGAGCTAAAGCAGGCTTTCATTGTGACACAAATCTGATCTCAATCTGTCTGAATCGACAATGTTCAGAAATAACAACATGAACTTGGTTTGGTTTCATGAATCCTCAAAGTAACTTGACGCCAGCTTCCCTGACAGAATCGATCACAGCCTTGACTTTACCATGATACCTCTGCTCGTTCTTCATGTGAATAGCAACAGCTGGGATGTCTTTCATCAAGAGTCTTTCCCCAAGGAGTTTCCCAATCTTTGACGCAGCAGCCACGTCGCGTGTCACCCCCATTGTTTCCCTCAGTGCTTTCTCCTGTGAACTGGCAGAGCAAGCCACTGTGGAAGTAGGTGAGTGGATGACTTGGGCGTGGACAAACTTGTTGGTGAAGTGCAGCTTCAGGACGTAAGGTTTGAGATAGTCGAAGAGACGCGGTGGTCTCACTGCCGGTGGAATCACCATCTTTGCCACTCTCTCTTACTCTATAGAAGTCTGCAAGAAGAGTCAAAATGTAAACCCTTAAAACACATTTAGAGAATTCAAAAAGAACTAAGAAGAGAACTCTTTAACTTTCACTAATCATCAACACAACATAAGACAAAGGCTCACACTTGTAACACGTAAATGATCAATGATGCATTCACATAAGCAAATCCAACTCCAAGTGGTGATAATCACATTATATCTAGAAATAAGTATTCCATTTAAAGCTAAAACCTTCACACATATAAATCATATCAGAACAAAGACTATTGTGTGATGCGGACATCTTGAATCATCATACTACATTTTTAATTCTATGGCACTTGATCTCATTCAGACATTTCATCGAACACCTGGTGGACACTAGTCTGGTGATAAATTTGTTCAGGATTGAATCTCGATAGCACATTCCTATGAAACTAATCTACCGTAAGAACTGCCGAGAATACTTTGAAAGTTATAAACATTCAACTCGGATTTCACGTACCTGGAAAATAGAAAGCGACGGAGTCACGGCTAAGAGTGGAGATTGGAGAAAAATGCCGACGAGGATGACAGGTGGAAACCTTAGGGCATTGGGTTTTGAATCAAACAATTTAGTGAGCCCATTATCAGCCCATAGATAGTTTGTTTTCGGTAGTGGGTCAATTAGTTCTCCTAATTTGAGTTTGGGATCATCTAAGACTATTTCAAATTTTCAAGTCATCTGAGATTCTGAATTATATACATTAGTAGTACTTCGAAAATTTATAAAACATTCAAATATGTATTGGTGCTTCACATACCAAACAAACCAGATTGTAATTTATTAGTTACATTATATCCATAGCTGCCTCAATAAACTTGAGACTGGTTCACCTTTGGCTCGCTTTGAGTCAAGTCTTTTGTAGTTCGTTACAAAGTTGACAGCGATATTACTTCCGTGATCTAACGGTGACTTTATTACAGTATATTTCACTATATGTCTATATATATCGAACTGTTACTGAAGAAAGAGACAGAAGTGGAGTTAATGGCAGTGTGAGAGTGAAAGAGAGAAAGTCCCCCGCTTTTTAAGGGAATCCACCTTTCTTTTTACTCCACTTTACTAATTACACGCTTGCATGCATTTTTATAGCAATGACGTAAGCATGTTGTCTTTATTGGTAACTCTTTCCCAATAAAAGCAAAACAATCGCTTTTACAAAAACAAAATACAAATGAAAAAAAATATTATAGAGAGAAATACATAAGAAAACAGTTTTTTTTTTTGTCAGAGTTAACAGCAGTCTTGAAACTGGAATATTCCGATACTCATTTTAGAAAACAGAGTAGTTGTATAGCTGTATTTAGACATTGTAATTGGGGAGGAGTCTCTTCAGAATATTTATCGCAGTTTCAATACTATCCATGGGAAACGAAATCAGTTAGTCGGTAATCTATCTTTAACTTTTACCATGACACAATTTTTAGAAATGACTGGATATAGACATATGTGTAGTATGTGTATCGATGCATTACAATATCTCATATATCTTGTGTCCATGCCAATTCGTGTGCATTGTTATCGCGTAAGACCATCTCCAATAGAGTATCTAAGCTAGATCTATCTCCAATAGAGTATCTAAGCTAGATCTATATCATGGTTCTATCTCATTAAATGGTCAAAATTAAATCAAAAACAAGAAAATTAGATAGATATGAATCTAAAAATAGAACCTTTTAGAAGCATATCTAAATTAATTTGATTATTTTCAAATAAAAAAATGATTTAGAACTCTAAGACTATATCTATTGTTGGAGATGGTCTAACATTGCCAACTAAAGTGACAAAATAATCGAGATTGAGTGCCTACATTTAGTTTATCAGTGCCCTACTTTAAATCGTTATATATCCATATACACCTTATATATAGTAAATGTCCATCTGAAGCTGTCCAATAAATTAAAAACTGTTGTCCGATAAATTTGAACTCAACCGTTCTCCTCACCTGCGACGATTGCATATACAGTCGGGAGGAGAGAGAGAGACACGTGTTGGAGTAGTAGAACACGTGCGAAAATATGATCAACAATATAGATCGATCTCATTTGCTCGCACGTGCCCTGCTTCTCCAGCAAGTGTTACCCACCCATTACATTTCTCTTGCATCAACTCCACATAGCTTCCAGGGTCACGTATATAAAGCTACTTACATTATAGGAAGAGAAGAGATAGTTGTTTGTGTATAAGAAAAAAAAGTAACAACTTCGAGTGAGAGGATGCATGCTGAACTTCTGCTTGCTCGTTTAATTGTATATATATAGTGGTCAATTGTTTGATACAAAAACGAGGCAAAAGTCTTGAATAAGATAACTCTTAAATTTCAAAAAGTTATATATAGCTTATTCTCATTAAAGTGATTGAGTCTAGTAGTGGGATATCTTTAAATGTGGATAAGAAGTAAAATGGCAATCATATCACCAAGTCTTTCATTTCTTTTCAATGATTTTTTTTTCTTTTTCTTTGTCAAATTTACTTTGAAAAAGAGGTATATAAAACACGCATGTCTACATAGATTCGTAAAACGAGACTTGCAGTAGTATACATTACCAATCCCTTTTACATCATAGATTGATTTAAACTAACAATAAATAATGAATAAACCGACGTCTTTGGTAGAAATTAAAATTTGATTATGCATAGCTAAGCAGAACTGGCCTTTGACCATAGGATTGGATAATGGAATTAAATTTGGACAACATTGGGTAGCTTGTAAGAATAGTAATAATAGTTTAAGTATTGGTAATGACCAATGGAATGTTACGCAATGTATGTAGTAGAGACAGACGACAGTAAAGACAGGTGAATAGTTTGGGGTCAATTTATGTCTGTCTACTTCCGGCCACCGAATCCAAGTTCAAGTTTCACTATTGTAATTTGTATCTGTACTTCATCGTGACGTCACCACTGTTATAGTTATCGACCTTGAAACTATTTTTACGTACAACTAAATTAGTATTTCAAAATCTTAAGATACGTGAAGGTTTCTATTAAAATTTAAAACAGTTAGGCCCAATCAAACTTTTGTTCAGAAACGCAGTGATAAGAAAGTACAAATCGTTTTTTTCTACTACTAAAAAAAATTGTGATTTTATGCAAATAAAGAAAAAGTGAATTATAATTATGTGTTACAATAATTTATATACGTATATTAAAAAGGCCGAATTTGCTACAAATGCAGATATGAAACCATAATTAGGTGTTCATGCACCGCAACTTTTGTTTGCGCTCCTAGTAAGAGAAACCAATGTGAATTGACGCAGATAGCCCGGTTCACTTAGGCTGAGCTAGATACTAGGCAAATCCCCTCAGATTTGTTTTGTCAGCTACTAATGAAAACGACTTGTTGTCTTACATGTAACACACGTATTTTTCCTTTTTCGAACATACACGTTGGCGCCTAAAAGAGGGACAAAACATATAATCGCTCGTGTGTTAAATGTGTGTCAAAGCAGCCTTCTAGAATATATATACCAAATATAAAAACCCGATAAACCGGTCAACCTTTACGGTTTACAATCAAACGAAAAAATTCAATTGCTTTACACACGAGAAGAAGGGAACGTATTCGGCCATGGTAAGTTAAAGTTTAATTTTAAAAGATTCCAACGGTTTGTTCTTCTTTTTGAGAAATATATAACAAGATTGCTAGGTTTGTGACGAAAAAAAATTTTAAAGGCTGACAAGGATGAACTTCTAACAGGAATCCATCATTGCTTATTCAACCTAATGGGTCTTTCATGTAGAGAATCCATCAGTGGAAACAAATTTGCATGGTTTTCAATTCGAAGCAAGGAAGATAATCCGGTTTGTAAACCGGGCGGTATAGATGAGGAGCATTATTGGGTATACTAGTGAACTTATTTAATATAAATTGGAGAGAATGGATAACTACAAAACGTGGTATCCCAAATTACCCAAATAAAGGGTAAGACTCTACGAATTGGTGGATGAGAGAAGATCAACGTGTCAATGTAATAGACATTAAGGAGCCCGGTTAACGCGTTAACCGAAACTTAACCAACAATATCAAAGAATTTGAGAGGTAATTGATAGAGTAAAAGAAGATAAAGTACAAAGATGGATATCAAACGGATTTCTAATATAATAGTGTTATGTGTCAGAGATATTTTTTGGTAACCTATGAAAGAATGATGAGGTCTACCACTAGGTAGCCGGTGCAGTGTCAACTTGCTCTGAGCTGGATTTGGTTCAAGGATCTCCACCTTCATCCCTCAAACTCGCTATAAAAACATGCTTCCAGCTTAACAAAACATCACCAAAACAACACAAAAAAAATCCAGTTTAGGCGTTTACAACCAGAAGCATCTACTTGTTCTTTCTCAAGGTAAAATATAAGAACAAATATATAGCAACAAATTAATTTAAAATCTTAATAAATAGCTATAATCAATAGTCTTAATCAGTTTTCGTTCATACGTTGGAATTTTGATTGCTGTTTTCTTCAATTGCATCTTACAGATGGAAAGATTGTTTAGGCTCATCATGGGCCTATGGAGGAAATCCTCAAACGGTGATTGGACCTTTGACGAAACCGAGTCATACGAAGTTGAAGCACTGATAATAAACAGAACAGACTCTTTTGAAGGTGTGGTAGAGAGGACTCGCATAATGCTGAACCTTGGAATATTAACTCCGGTAGCTATGTCTTATACACTCCCGGAGTGGATGGTTCAGCCTGATGCTGATATTTCTCCTCCGATCACACTTGCATGTGACAAAGATATTGAGATATTGTCGAGTGTGAGTGAGTACATGTATGATCCGGTGATTTACGTTACAACTGGACCAGAATTAGTTGCAAAGTATCACTTCTTCTGTCGTTCACCTTTCACAGTAAGTGATACTACTTACCTAGCAGAAGGAGTAACTGAGGAACAACATCGAGCTGCCATAAGAGGTTCGATTGATTGAATCTTGTTTTATTTTGGTTATATTTATCAGTTGGTATGATATACTGGATAATAAGACTTTATTTTGCTACTAATTTGCAAGACTTGGTTGGAGGACATCCCATCGTCTGCAGCAACCATCTTCTGGAGTTAATGTTCAACGAACCACAGCTCCTTCTCGTCTATCGTGTTGCTCTGGAGATTGAACTGGTGTATGGTCACCGCAACGAGCCGGAAGAGAATGAAGATCCTTCTGAGTATCTAAACCTAGACATCAATGACCAATTTACAATGGAAGAAGATTTTGCCATTCCCCCACCAGAGACCGGCACCAACCATGATACCGGAGAAGGTAATGTGTTTCTTTAAAATTCAAAATGTGTGGAGGGAACCGGAGCACTACGGTTGTAATGTTTGGTGGTTTAACATGTAGGCATTTTATAGAAAATTCAATGTGCCTAGAATTTATTTGTATAATATAAAGTTTAAATCATTGGGTGTTACCACCACGAAAAAATCTAAGTAATACATTTGGGTATTTTTGTAGTGCTATACGGGGAACCTACGACCATTCAGCAGCTGGAAAACGCCATGATTGTGCAATCAACACCTCTGGATGTGCCACCTCTCCGCGTCTGGAGAGACCCCACTTATGAAGAAGGTTACTGGAATGAGGCAATGAACAATGAAACGGGTTATGAGATATATCTTTCTCAGTCTACACATCCAAATGAAGGCCTTCATGGTATCCCACTTCCCCCGAATAAAAGGGTTTCCGCTCCCCAACCGGCTACAATTGTCACTATTGAAGATACTGATGGATCTGACACCGGTTCTTCAGACGGCATTAACGAAACTGCCACTGTCACAAGCGCACCTCCACCAGAAGATGGGGAACCTTTACCTAACATTATGATTGGTAATATTTTAAGCAAAATTCAATCCAATAGGTTAAAATCATGACATCAATAACGACCGTAAATATGTTTACCTGAAATACATAGGTGACCAGGGCGCAGGTAGGACCAATGCAAACCCAAACGCAACACCCGTCGGTGTAGTTCCGAAAGAAGTATCTACCTCTGCGGGTATTACCGAACCATGCCTTGACCTGAGCCTTAGCTTAGGAATAGCGAAAGACAGCGACAAAGCAGTTCCTCTTATAGTTCTCGATGACTCGTCCTCAGAAGCTGAGGAGGGAAGCGGTGGGTTTGATCCCCTCTTTTAAACTTCTAATTGTTCCTCAAAGCTAAGTTAAAGAATAACTAGGACCCTTTTGTGTGAAATATGTGGACGACGGGAGATCTATTTTGTTTTTGTCTTAAACTCTAATGATGCATAATAACTAGTTGTTTTTGTACTGTGAAATATGAATGTAAAATAACTTTATTTGCTATCTTGACCGAGTTCTAACAAATGGACCATACGGAAACAAATGTATAGGAAATGGAACAAACCTATCTGATGACTTATATGAGGGAAAAGTTTTTGCAAGTAGAGGTGAATTCAAACAACACATGGCATTATACGCATTGCGGCATAAATTCCGATTCAAAAACTCACGGTCATCGACCGAAGGAATGGCGCTTCGCTGTATAAGTTCAACTTGCAATTGGAGAGTGTATGCCGTAAAACTCAAGAACGTTGAAAAGTACGAAATTAGAAAACTCATATTGGAGCATACATGTTCCGTCGACGATCGAGCAGGTATATACTCTAAGTATGACATTAGACATTATACAACTTAATGTGGGAAGAACATAACTAAAGCTCGTTTTTTTTTAAAAAAAACTGATATATATATATCGAACACTATACAAATTTTTAGAAAATACAGTACATGTATAAAGAAAATTAGGGCTTACAAGAAAACCTGTCGAGAGGAAAAAGAATGTAATGGCCTTTCATAACCGAATACATACTAGATCAGTAGGATAAATATTTTGTGTTACTGAGACTTGTAAGGTATAGTGATATTTACACTAACTGTTATCAAAAAACTGACTCTATGTTCATGCGTTACGCAGGTTACGAAGACCAAGCAACACATTGTGTCATTGGTGAGATGCTGAAGGCAAGATTTGCAGGAAAGGGATCAGGCCCAAGGCCAAATGAGATTATGCAATTGATGCTGAGTGATCACAATATAAGAATATCGTATTGGAAAGCTTGGCGCTCACGCGAAGTCGCCCTACAATACGCAAAGGGGGCGTTCAATACGTCTTACACCTTACTTCCACCATACCTGCATAAACTGGTTGTATCCAATCCTGGCACAATTGCTGAGATGCATACTGTTTACAAAGACGGAGTTGGTCATAGATTCAAATACATGTTTCTTGCCATTGGTGCATGTATATCCGGATTCGTTAACATGCGTAATGTTTTGATCATTGATGGAGCACATCTGAGAGGTAAGTATGCCGGATGCATACTGACTGCTTCAGCACAAGATGGGAACTACCAAGTGTTTCCAATAGCAACCGCCATAGTTGATGGAGAAAACGATAAAGCGTGGGAGTGGTTTTTTCAAATGCTTTCACAGTTCATCCCCAACAATGATAACCTTGTATTTGTATCTGACAGACACGCTTCGATCTACCATGGAATAGCAAAGGTAAGAACCCATTTTAGTTGGTCGTTCATAAAAATTTTCTTCTAATTTGTTATTTTATGAAGTTTGTTATATATCAATATTTTGTTATGTTCAACGTATAAGGAAAACAACATATTGGTCTCTGATATGAATGTAATTATATTTGTAGGTCTACCCAGCAGCAAAACATTGTGCTTGCGTTCTACACTTGCAAAGAAACATTACAACTTATTTCAAACACAAGCACCTTAGTTACTTAGTTGGCAAAGCAGCAAGGGCATTTCAACTAAATGAATTCGAAACAACTTTCAAGGAGATCGAAAACATTAGCCCTTCTTGTGCAGAGTACCTAAAGGATTTGGGTTTAGGTCACTGGGCACGAGCTCATTTCTCTGGAAATCGTTACAACATCATGACAAGCAACGCTGCTGAAACATGGAATTCCGTACTTCGAGAAGCAAGGGAGTATCCCATTGTCGCTTTAGTAGAATTTATCAGATCCAAACTCATGGATTGGTACGCAGAAAGACGTGATGTTACAGTCGACGGTCCAGGAACATTGACACCACGCGTAAGCAAAATCATTCAAACCAACTTTGAAGCAAGCGGTGGCCAACTTGTAAGCCGGATTAACATTGATGAATATGAGGTTATGGAAAAGAATGGATGTTCTTTCCACGTTAACCTTCGCACTAAATCTTGTAGTTGTTGCACATTCCAGACGCTCCTCATTCCGTGCCCCCATGCTATTGCTGCAGCTGTGAAAGTTAAAGTTCGTATTGAATCACTTGTTTCTAACTTCTACACCATAAAGACGCTTGCAGCTGCTTATGCCAAAGATATAGCTCCTATAAGCTCTGCGGCAAATACACCAGGATTGACCATTGATGGAGGAAACACACGACTACAAATCTTCCCTCCCGCAACTAGAAGACCTCCTGGGAGACCTCGGAAGAGCAGGATATTGTCAACAGGGGAAATACAGGTAAGCAACGTATATTGAATTTACTTATGGTTTCTATAATACATGACGTCCTCTTTATTTTTTCGTAGAAGAAAATCCGAAAAAAAAACCATGTTTGTAGCCGGTGCAAAGGAAAGGGACATAACAAAGCAACTTGCAAAGTTGCTATATAAAAAGTAAGTTGGATTACGCGGAGGAGGCTCCTCTCGGATGATGAAGGTGTGTGATATGAAAGGTGGACTGTCATAGACAGAAAAAAGTATAACATGGAAATGTAAAATAGTTTTTTTCATGTAAGGACTGAGGCAGGTTGTACTAATTCCCGAGATTATAAGATAAATAAGAAGCCACCATCCTTTTGTTTAATATAGTAACTAAGACAAACGCCTAAGGTTAAGCTGAGACGTAAAACTTAAAGTTGTTTGATTTTATCAAATTGAAATCATAACCGGCAGCATGGCTTGTGGAAAATTGGGAAATTTGGACATGATAAATTCAAAAATTTATAATCATCACTTGGGTCTTCTTATGGCAATATTAACGTTAACATAGAGCAAAAACTTTGATACGTCACATGGTATTGTAACACAACGAAACCTGGAGTAAAATAGGAAAATTTATATGCTTCTAACAAACCAGACAAAACCAAACGTTGGTTTATATACAAATCGAGCGTGTTATAATTATCTCAGTTGGTTAGCTCCAAACCATTATCCAACTTGGAGTACGGCGTATGAAGAAAAAATGTTTAGGTGTACACAGTTATTAATTTAAGAAAGGGCATGGAATAATATAAGAGGATACATGATTCATATTATACATAGAAACGTTATAACGTTTCGGTAGGGACAACCAACGAAGAAAACATAAGAAACACATACGGGCTCTTTTTAATCCCGACATAGAGATATCATACAACATACAACATTTATTCAGAATACAAAGCTTAAAACATAGATAAGATCATGGTTCTGACAAGGGGGAGGGTCTTTTTATTGGTAGTTTGGAGCAAGAACGTTGGAGCTGTGGTTTTCAGACACCCGAACCGGACGGAGCAGAGGCAGAATCTACAAATAAAGAAATTTTATGTTACCTACGATGCATATAAAGTACCGTTACCATGTATATAAAATGATAGCAAGCAAACCATCATTTGGACCAGAAGGTGGAGAACCACTCCCAGATGCACCATTTCCACGCGCAGCTTCTTTTGACCTCTCAATTTCAAGATGAGCTCTGTAAATACCGACAAGCTGTTGCTCGTTAAAAACTTCCTCCAAAATTTCCTTGCTGGCTACAATTTCACGTTCATCTAGACCTAAATTTGTATTCGATATTGTTAGGATTTCCAAAATAACCGAACATAAAAAGAGTGAATAGATTTTAACTACAAATCTTACCCTTGAAGACAAAGGTCGCGCCAGCAACGGTGAAAGTAGTTTTCATGAGAAATTGGAAAGTTGCTACATCTTCAGGACCTGATGAGACGCACAGGGTAAGTCCTCGATACATTGTACGCAAATGCATCATCTCTTCCACATCATCAGTGTCAGAAACAGTTGTTGGTGGCTTGCGTGTTCCGTCGGGTTCAAGCATCCAGTCAGGAGGGTGATAAGCGAGAGACAATGGAGTTTCCGGTTTCAAATTATAACGCTGCCTAATGATAGCGTCCAAACCATCAAAGGTCTCTGTCGCTTTGATGGACACCAAATAACCAAGGTCACTTGGTTTCCTCTGGAATATCCAATAACCATCATCGTTACGTTGCCAAGCCCCTTGGAATACACGCACTTGGAATGGTGTGGCCATCTATGAAACTTATGAAGCATTAGTAAAAAGGAAGTGAATCTAAAAGCTAACGGAAATAAAGTTACCTTGTGTTGCTTTGTTCTCGTTAGGTTAAGTACGGTTTTGGAGTTCATATACAATAACCAAGTGTGCCACTTTATATAGACCAAAAAGGTAGAGGAAAAGTAGGATAAGAACAACGACACTAAAAATTGGTAAATAAACAAAATTAGGGCTTCTGTCTAAAATAGCTATGATGATAAGATTCGACGACTGCCTCAACCGACACGATTTGATGGACAAGCAATCCATTTTCAATATCTTTGCCATACGCGTGCCTGACTTGAAGAGACATATCATCTCCACTATTACATATCGTTCCAAAACTAGTATCAATTGGCAACCAGCAGAGATAACCATGTAGCTCGTTACTTTCACATGTGAGTACAACAATTTTTGTATAGAACTATTAAAATCCAAATACAACCTAAAGTCATTGTCATAAATAGATATAGTTGGATGTGAAATACAAATCTGGTTGTAACATTGTAGTGCACAAGATTTATTATAATAGCGGGGATCCACTTTAAACAAACCAAATTTCCGAAAGTAATATTGCAAACAAACCATAAAATTCTCAATATGTTACACACTAGACATCGAGTTTTAACAAGAAAAAGATAACAGCAATGGAAGTACAAATGCCAAAAGTTTAAAAGTTCAAACTACAACAACGTTATATTTAAGAAAACCGGAAACACACTGATAGAGTAAAGATGTGAAAGGTTTAGAACAACAGTAAACCTAAACTATAGCGTCTCCTTGAACTCATAAGCCAATATAGCGGCCCTTTTAGCTTCATCGGTAAGTAGTTCAGGTTTAATGGTCTTGCACGCATCAAGACCATAAAGAGCATGGGTCGCCATTAAGATGAGAGACATAAGTCCTGAATCACAACTTTTCGTTACCTGAGCAACACTTTTTGGCCTGAAAACATCAAAACACTGGAGGACCGGATTTTCTCCACTATCTTGACATGCATACCTAGCTAAATATGGTAACATCTGAACAAAGGGAGTTATATATTTCTCAATGGCAGCATCCTTATGGAGAGACGACAGACAATCAAGAATTATGATGTGACCACACTCAGCATCAAAGCAAATACCAACCCAATGTTTATTCCCAACATTAAATGGGAAATAATACCTTCTAGTATGGGGCATAGGATCATCTTTTTCGGGAAAAACTTCTCTCAACACGGTTGGGAAGTTATAAACCTCTTTAGAAGTGCTTTTTAGGAACCTCGGATAGGTCCTAATCACTGATGAAACAAATTTTGTTTCAAGCAATACAGAACTTCTTCCACCGTTACAACGAATCTGACTAAGCATACCAGCACGCATAACTCTGCCAATAATATCTACAATCTGGAGGAATATACATAACCAAAGTGAGAAGTGTGAGAATCGAATTATCTTATTCGACAGCTTCTATACAGAACTAACCTTCGCCGAATAATTTCGTTTCCTCTCAACAATAAAGAGTATTTCTTTAACCGATGCCGCTATTCCAGCCACATCGACAACCCTGCGAGAAAAAATGTACAAAAAGTTAAACATTACCATATAATGCAGGTCAATCGAATGAAAGCTTATAACAAGAAATGGAAAACTTACGAATTCTTATTTTGAATTGATGCCAGTTTTTCAAATTTCCTCTCCATATCAGTCATATCATCCAATAAAAAGATAAACTTTTGAGCTTTTCTATAGAGCGTGAGAATATGAGGACCACATTCATATGTTTCAACAAGACGTAAAGGAACCGTCTTTTGCCGCTTGCTCTTTCGGGAGAATTGATGTGCATCTATATTCCCGGCTTCAATATTGGACCCCAAAGAATCAGGTAATGGGCCCTCTGTTCCCACACATTTCCCAACCGCAGCACTCTGCTCTTCCTGAGTAAGACCAAGCGAGAACGAAGGTTCTTCGCCAAGATTAAATGCAGGCGTATTATGTTTCTCCTGCGTGAAGATAAGATCTTGAAAGTTATGAATTAACATTTTTACAACACAAAAGTTGATAAAAAAATTTAAAAAAACTTTGTTACCAAACTCTGTCCTAAAGAGAGCTGCCTAGCGCGATTTTCGCTGGTCGCTGACTGAGCACAATATTCCGGAGCCGTATTTCCACAATCATATCCGGATCCACCATCGACCCTATTAGTCGGAGTTAAATTCTCACCCTAATTTATTTAAGACAACAAGGGGCCACAAGTTATTATAAAATACAACATTATAGCGGTCCCTAAACCCTAAAACGAAACGAACGAGAATACTAATAATTTTACCTCATTCACCGGAATCGACCGTGGGGGAGTTGAGTACTCACTAAGATGGGTTAACACATTTCTTATAGTCGATGCATTTACATCACCAACAGGAACGACCTCGTTGCCCTGACGCGAATCTGCATTTCCCACTTCATGATGAACATTTTTTGGTACTTCTTCCGTTGTAATGTTATCTTTGCACAATGCATAAACCATCTCCTTAACACTGTGGCTCAAATCCTCCGTAAACTTGCTTAACACGGACTCTACCTTTGTCAAAATGCTCCCCTCCATTTCAGCCATGGTTGAACAAGCGCCCTTAACGTATTTGTCCAGATAATCAAACTGAGGTTGGATTTTCTCGATCACAATGGCAGCAATATAAGAAGCATCACTGCATTCCCCATTAGACATGGGAACGTATGATTTCTTCGACTTTCCTGAACGTTTTGATGAATGGCGCATACACACCACATCTACGTGTTTCAACCCACCTTGAAATGAATCATACGTATACGGAGTTTTACGCCTTATGCCGTCCACCAGATTGTCCACTCTCGGGTCTTCCTCTTCATCAGAGTAAATAACATTCTCGACATCTAAACCCTCCAAAGGTTCCTCATCAAGTAAGCTATCAACAACAGCCTAAACACATAAAAAATTCCGCATTACCAAAACCTTATTATGAAAACTTCTAAATATAAGTACTAGCAATGTTAAATATGTACGTCTTCTTAACAACATATTTTTACTCCCTATAAAAACTTACATCATTTCCTTTATCAACATTTCGCGCGTGTGCGGGGTTTAGCGTGTGTTTCTTACTAAAAATATCACGCCCACCACCTTCAACATCTTCGGCATCGGACTCAGATGAAGAACAAGTATCATCGACCACCTCAGTAAGAGCAGGAACAGCAGCAACCAACACTAGTTGTAACGCAAGTACAAACCCTTTAACCGCAATCGTATTTTGAGACAGAGCAACCTCATCTCTTTCTTTAATACTACCCATAAGCAAATCAAATGCCACTCTTCCCCACGGGAACGAAAAGAATTCTCCAATATCTGCAATTGCTTCTGCATGCTCTCTCGCTATCTTCATGTTCAGGCTTGTCGGAAGAAGAACGGATTCAAGAAGGGCCAGGCACGCATACTTAACCCGGATTTCCTTATCCTTTACTGTTTTCCGGTATAACATCTTGATAACTGCTGCGACGGTAACAACTTCCGCTTTCCCAAATAACGCCGGCCAATAAGATTTCTCTGATACAGTTCTCTTAAGCTTCATTTTCGATCTTCTAGGAAATTTACCACAAGGTAGTCCCGTAACTATTGCAAATTCACGGAGCGAAAATCTTACCGGTTGACCAGAAAATCGAAACCAAAGTTCATGCTTCTTCTTCGTTTTCAGCTGCCTTGATAACAAATACCTTGCGATTCTTCCAGAAAACGCAGGCTTCTCTGCGATCTCGATCAATTTACCAAAAAGACGATTGCCTGATTACCTCAATTTCATCTTCCTCTAACGCATTAAAAATACGTTTTAAAGAGCTCGAAGTTTGATAGGTAAGAACACGAACACCTACTGGTTCTTCCCCAGGTGCAAACATCATTTCGGGAATTGGCCTCATCTGATTTTCTTCGGGTGAATCCGGAATATCAACAAGGCGTGATGACACCATCTCTGCAAATGTATGAAAAAATGTCCTCCCACGTTAAAGTTCACTGTTTGCTTCGTATACTCCGCAGGAATAGATAAATGAGACTCAAAAAAAATTTTGCATCGATTTTCTTGAAAGTTTTGCAGGTGCGCAGATTTCCTTTATTGCGATATTTAAGCAAAATCTAGTTTCTTTCTATCATCACGTGGAGTAGCTGTGTCAGTGTCTGCAGCTACGATATAGGGGTATTTCTGGAACGATTTGTAAGTGTAACAGTTCTCAACCGCGTAGCTAATTAACATTTTGTTTCTGTATATACCGTGCAATTTGCCTATTAAAAATAGAACAAAGATTTACACGATAAAAAAATACTTAATTAATTTAAAAAAAAAAACTCTTTCTGAATCCAGGCCCGTCCCGGCTGGCAATCGTTCCAACAACCGGCGGGGAGCACCTCAATATACGATCGCGTGCAGTAAATGGGAGCACGATTAGAGTATAGCCCCTTCACCAATGACTAAGTTATAACTCATTACTCATACAGTTATACTGTATCCGACTACTTAAAAACTTGTATACATGTTTTGTAGGATTTTGCACTGAGAAGCGCCCGACTAATCCAGGATAACGACAAGGTACTCATGCAATCCCACAACTAGTAACGCATTCGATCACTACCAAGTGATAAAGCAGTTCACGCGAAGTTTTTGCACGCTAAAAATCAAGATAACTTTACTATAAGCTTTGTCAATAAAGTATATAAAAAAAATAATGAAAGTTTATGTGTGAGTCTGACTTTCTCTAATGCGAAATCGCATTAGTTGATTTTTTTTAACGACAGCATAATTTGGTTTGGAGTGGGAAAGAAATTAAATAAGAAATTTTAGTATAAAATGAAAAGAAGAAAACGAGAAGAAAAGAAGGAGGATGGTGAAGAGATATGAGAGATGATGATGATGATGATGATGATGAAATGACGGAGACAGTAACACAGAGAGGAGTGGGTTGCGTGTTCCTCGCGAGTTTCTTTCTCTTTTCCTTTTTGTTTTTCCCTCATAACTAAAAGGAAAAAAAAAATCTACCACCATAGTCCATAGATAGTGAGACAAAGACTTTCTGTGTCTGGGAAATCTATGTATTGTTCTTGTATGCGCTCACTATTAACAAACCTAAAAGCTGGAAAAATCTTTATGATCTATGCATCGTATAACGTTAATATATTTGTAGCCCATATCCAATGGTAGCACGAATTCAAAGAGATGCATGCAATAATCTATGGGACGGGGAAAAGCCCATATTACAGACCATGAAAAAGTACTAGGAGTTTGACTTACTTTCTGTTTACTTTACACTGAAAATATGTTTTTAACTCATGTACATAATGAACAAAAAAAAACTCGTGTACATTATTATCTTCATATGCGGTTGAAAGGAAGCAGTGTAGTAGTGTACCTTTTTATTAGGTCCGTTAAGCTAAATTTTATTGTTTTTGTTTTTATAACTGGCTAAACTAAAAAAATTCAATTAAAGAAAATCGAATTTGGGTCAATTTAATCATTGTTGAAGCATAAGCAACGAATCTTTAGACGATAGGATGATATTGATATGTGAAAAGGGCAATAGAAAATATATTAAGAAATAAAAAAGATATTTGTATAAGTAAAAGATTTCACTTTATGAGAAAGAGAAAAAAAGTGGAGGATTCCGCAGTTCACTATCACTCTTGGTTTTAAATAGCGTAATGCGAACAAATGCGATAAGGTGTTCGACTCTCGCCAAACGCCATGGCGAGGCAAGTCGATCGCCATGTGTAACCCACATCCAAAACCGTAATTGTCTATTTCTAGCTTTTAAGTCATTGATAGAAACAGTAAAGAGAAAACTAAAATACCAAATCCATTGAAAGCTTAAAAGTTTAAAGCCAAAAACCAATTCAGATGTACTAAATTTTAAAAGAGCAGAACTAGAAATCCTAAAGCTCTAAAATTCTGATTCAGATTTTTCCTTGATAAGAAAATATAGTATATGAGAACAGAGACCTAACAGTAGAAGAAAAGAAGATATAAGCATAGTGGATAGAATGAAGAACATAGAAAAAAGAAAGAGAAAGAGCTGATGAAGAACTTATGTATTGTATAACTATAATACTATAGTAGAGTAGATAGGTTTGTCGATATTATATTAGACGGTAGAGCTTATGTATTAAACTGAAGTTTGTTTAGTAACCAAAATAATGTACAAACCAAGTTGGTTTGAGAGGGGAATCAGTGAGGCATCGCTAGAAGCTACTTATGAATAATACTAAAGCGCTCAATAGCGAGCGCCATGTGTACCTCGCCTGGCTTTTAGGTGTCAATGCGATGAGCACACCGCTACACCTCGCCTAGCGCCATGGCGAGGGAGGAGTTCGCTTTTTAAAACCAAGCTATCACTTATTTCTGGCGAGGTTGAAGTGGATCGTTCCCCCATGTTTTATGGGTTTGGGTTTTCCCCTCTGACCTCGCTGCTTTTAACACTCTGTCTCTCTATCTCTCATTTCACATTTACATTTTCTCAAAAAGAAACAATCAATAAACTTGATCAAAAAAAAAGAAACAATCAATAAACAAATAAGTATACTAACATATGATCTTGCATTTGTGTTACATCTAAGAGCAGCATTATCGCTGACTCTTAAAAAACTATTAAAAAAAGAGAGAAGCTCAAGACTCGCCCCTTGTGTAAGGTCTGGAAGGCCCGCCCCTTAGTGACAGGTGTCACCACATGAGCTGATGAAGCAATCGGTTGCGCGTCCCTCTCAATCATCTCTCTTCTGTTTCTTCATCTTCTTCCCGACGGAGATTTCCGAATCGTCACAAAATTTCCAGAGATTCCCGGGGACGACAAACTGAACTACCCCAGAACTGGCTCCTCCGTGCTCCTCCCTCTCCATCAATTCAATCCCTATCAATTCACAGTTAACATTGCTCCGCTCTCCACTTTTCCCATTAACCCTCCAACTTTCCCGCCTTTGCCTCACTCTCTTCCCGCCTTACACTCCCCCCCCCCCGAAGATTCCATGGCTCGGAAGCATCAATCCTCCATCGCCCCAGCAGGTGCCGAGCCTAAGAAGCATCGCCCCGTCGGATTCTCTCCCGCCGGTGAGCCGTTTACTTCCTCCTAACGAGTGCATCAAAATTTTATCTCGGTACGTATCTCTGATTACGAAATTAGGGTTACGCTTCTCCTTTTCCCCCTCTTTGGTGAAATTAGCTGTTCTCACTTACGTTTTTGTAGTTGTTTTTGGCTTTTATCGGACAAATTGAAATTTAATTGCAATTTGTATCTAGAATTGGCTGTGTGTAATTCGAGTATGTGTGATTCGAAGTCTGCGATATAGTTGATATATAGTGTCGCTGTACATTAATTGATAGCTTCCAGCAAGGAGGAAGTGGGTTCTCCTGATGTTTCATGTGTTACTCCTGTTGACCTGAACGGATTTTTTTTGATGGAGATGGGAAGATATATGGTTACCAAGATTTGAAGGTCGTTTTCTTTCTTTCTTTTAAGTTTTTGGTTTCTCATTGTTGTGGTTCTGTTCCGGCCTAATCTTGTTGTCTATTTCATTTTGTTTCAGATCAATGTATGGATTAATAGCATCTCGTTGCATTCATATGCTGATATTACGTACCAGAGCTCAACCAATGTAAGTTTTAAGTTTGTTTTTGATCTATTGGAATGTTTATATATTGACTTTTAGAATGAAAATCCACTTTGGAACTTCATTGCCTATAATCTTCTCTTTTGTTGTTGTTATGTGAAGGGAGGCAAAGGCATCACAGACCTCAAGTCTGCTTTGTAGGTACTAATCAGCTTCTATGTTTCTTCTTGTCTGATGCCTCAATATTTTTGTTTCTATTTTTTTTTACGATTGACTACTTCATTCCATCCAGAACATATTTGGTGAGACAATTGTTGACAGCAAGGATGGATTTCTGGAAAACTTTTAGACCGTGAGAGATTTTATCAGATAACTACAGTATTGGAATCTCTCATATTTCCTCGAACTAGTTCCTTTCTTCTCATCTCGCTGTTACTTTTGTAGATGTTGCAGTTTGTGTTTTAATGAACCCAAAATCATAATTTTTTTTCTTAAGAATCCCAAATTAAAAACTCTCCATTGGAGCTAAAAATATATGAAACTCTTAACTACAAACTCTTAACTATCATTAATTATTAAATATTCATTCAGATCCAACAAAAGACCCTAAGGGTTAATGATGGTCTTAAAGTATCCAACCTCCTGAATGTTTTTTTTTTTGAATTTAAAAAGGGTTAAACCCGGGTCAATGATGACACAGACCTAACCCTCGGGTGGAGGTACAGTCCACGGATAGACCCTCTCCTGGGCATTCAAATGAGCCGAAAGCAATAGCTCATATCCGTGTGGCCGGTGGGGTTTGAACCCGGGTTCACCTTATTGGGTTTTTAACCTCCTGAATGTTTCTTCAATGATATCTACATTCAAGTATTTTAAAGAAGCATGAATACTGGCAATTATGGTGTATATGATACATATTGGAGTCGATTTAATGTTTGTTCAGAATCAGCAGTTAATATGTAGCCAGCGAAGAAATGAGTAAACCAGAAGAACAATGGATTTAAATTCACCTAGAAAACCTCAATCACACACATATAAGGATAATAGAGTAACCATAATTAAAGCTCATGCTTCTTACTCCCTCTGTTTCTGAGTAAGTGTCATTCTGACATTATTCACGCAGATTAAAAAATCATTTAATTTTGCATGTTTTCCATATAAAAACACTATTACCCATACACTTACTCCTATTTCAACCAATAGACAAATAATATGCAGAATAAAATCAATAAATTCTGCATCGAAAACCTAAAACGACACTTATTTTGCAACAAAAAATTTCCTCTACAATGACACTTATTAAGAAACGGAGGGAGTAGAACTTAAGGACTTAACACCGAGATGATAATGCAAAAAAAAAAAAACTACAGTATTTCTAAATGACATCCCAAGATTAGTGTCTTTGTGAGAATACATCACTAATTTACTTTGGTAAAGGTTTATTGAACATTTTGATAAAAAAAGGGTTTCTTGAACATTAAAAGGGAGATAAGGAATCATATTCTCCAACTGGAATATCTAACTTTGATATCTTTACCATCTAACAGTCTATTACAACCCAAAATGAAAAGAAAACTGTACCTAATACGGATGATTGTGACACTGGTTTTCATACCAGGTTTTGACCAATGATAGGCGATTGAACCGGAGATACAAGTAAGCCATAAACAAAAAATAATATATATATCAGAACACCGTGATTAAGTACACAAAAACAACCTACTTGAACACCATGATTAAGGAAGAAGGTGGCCTAGGCTGCAGGGATTTGGTCTCTTGGAACACTGCCTGTTCACTTAAACTCCTGTGGCTTTTATTCACAAACGCAGGTTCAATATGGGTTGCATGGTTCATTAAGGAAATATTAAAAGGGGATGTTGCTAACTACTGGATTACAACACCTAAACAGCGCTATCCATGGTTCACAAACAAACTACTGAAGATGCGGCATATTGTTTATGAATGGATAAAGATTCAGGTTGGCTCTGGTACCTCAGTTAAATTCTGGAGTGACAACTGGTCCCCTTTTGGTAGACTCTCTGATTTCCTTGCGCCTCAACATCGGAACTCCATGGGTGTTCCTCTTAACTCATCCCTTCATGATATTTACTCTGATGGCTCATGGGCCATTCGACCAGCTAGGTCAGAGAAGCAGATACAGGTCCAGGCTTATCTCTCTTCTATTCAACTATCCGACCGTCCTGACAAAATAGCTTGGATAGTTAACGGTAGGGAGTGGACAAAATACAGTACTGGAGCAATATATAACCTACTGAAGCCTCATGGCAATCCGGTACCTTGGAAGAATGTTGTTTGGAACCGGGGAGGAATTCCGAAACACAGCTTCTTCACATGGCTCGTTACTCTTGATCGACTCCCAACTAAGGCTCGTCTTCTTTCCTGGGGTCTGCAGGTCCTGTCGGATTGTGTACTCTGTGGCTCTCCATCGGTCGTGGAATCTCGTGATCACCTATTTTTTGATTGCTCATTTGCGTTCGGCCTTTGGAATCTCTTTGCGACGCGCCTTGGCATCTCTGCCTCTAGATCCTGGTCGTCGACTCTATTGGACATGCAGAGACTAAGGGGTCCTCTGTGGCAAAGAAAACTCACTCTCATCGTATGGCAACTCACCCTTTACACTCTATGGCATGAAAGAAACTCTCGTATCCACAATCAAATCTTCAGATCTCAACCCCAGCTGGCTGCTACTATGGATAGAACTATCAAGAACCGTGTTCATTGTTTCAGAGAGAGCAATCCAGTGGTATCATCTCAGATGCTGCAGTACTGGATTCAATCTTCTCTCTGAACCGTTCTCTTATGATTTGATTTCATCATCGACTCTTCCACCATCAGATTCCCAGGGACTTTCTTTTGTGTATGGGCTGGGTTTTTCACTTGCTGTGTGTTTATTTGGGCTGTATTTTGGTAGGGCTAAATTATGTAAGGGGTCAAACCCATAAACTAAGGTCTTGGCTAGACCTGTTTTCTTTTCTTTCTCATGCATTTTAATAGAAAAAAAGTTTAAAAAAAAAAAAAAAAAAAAAAAAAAAAACAACCTACTTGATATACTTCTCCGATGTGGGATTGTGAATTTAGTTTTGTCCAATCAAAGAAAAAAAGCAATAATGAACGATCGTGTTTCTGCATATGTTATTGCTCCTGGACCTTCAATTCAGCCACGGAATATAACTTCACGACCCAAGTATTACAGATGAATCAATGGAACCCGATGAATAAAAAGAACTATGACTAATTATGAGAAACTGATAAAAAATTGACTAGTATTGTATGGTAGGAGCCGCGCGAACGCAGGCTCCCTCTGCCACAAATAATGACGCAGGCTCTCCCACTTGGGGAGACCTTAAGCTAAGCGCCTCTCCTTAGTGCAATGGAGATCACTAGCCTAGGCCACTCTTCTTCTTGATCAAGAGTCGACCCCGTCCAGGTAAGTAATTTGCTCATCGTCTCTGCTTCGCTTCTTATACTCTCCTCCGCTTGTTATGCTTTTTATGTGTAAGCGATGTGGGATGGTTTACAACACTTTACTACTGAAACAGGCTTGAGGTGAGAAAATTCGTTTGTGCTGTATATATGGGCTGAATGCTATAGGCCCATCTAAATCCGTCATAATGTCTGGTGGAAGAAGGAAAGAAAATATTTCAAGGCAATAGAACGAACATTGCTAGCTTTAAGTTTTAACAAACAACCATCAAACGTGCTCCAGCCAGAACGGCTAATGTGTCAGCACCTGAGCGTGTAGTCTGAGAATACAATCCAATCCACAAATGTGAGAGATCTCTAGTAGTGAAGAAGGGTCGAAGATCATTTCATCGTCATTCATGGTAAAAGAAGTAGAAAACAAACACTAGAGCCTTCCTTCCTTCCTCCCTTCCTTCAATCTCTACCCAAATGTTGAAATGAGGAAGTTTTTGTATATGTTCATAAACTTGGCCACAAATGCTGACACCACCAACAAATGGGCCACAGATGCAGAGAGTTTTTAAATACCTTCTATGTATTATATAGCTTTCTGACCTAACTTCATCCGATGTTCCTGTTAACAAGAACCAAACAACATATCATCAAGAGAGCCATTAAACCAGCTCAAAAGGGTCAGAGCTTAGTCTCAAATGAGAACACAGATGCTGAGACAACGAGTGGTATATAAATAATCTTACATAATATGCAGCCCAGAGGCAGACTTCAAGCTTTAGCTCTGAGTCCAGTTTCCTCAGTAGTTCATGAAGAAGTCTCTGGGAAAAAAAGTTTAGACTATGTGTAAAAAGTAAAGAGAAAGGGACACACGAATAGTAGATTTGGATTTTGTTTGAGACCTTTAGTATGACTTCTGGTGGAATGCAATTAAGTAGAAGCTCGTATACCTTCCCACGCACAAGAAACCCTCAAGATAGATATGATTAAACCAAAAGATGTTTAGATCTATAATTTACTAAAGTGTGACAGACCTTTTAGGGCTCTGTTCCCTCAGCATGTCAGTTGCTATTTCAGCAACATACTCTTCCCAATCCATGGGAGATATCACTTGGTTATCTGCGAACGGATAGTTACCACCAAAAAATGTGTAACATTATTTTTTAAAAGAACCAACAAGACTCTTTCACTGTCTGCATAGATAGAGTTAATGAAGCTTTTACTTATGGACACGACAAGTCTCAAGTGACAAAAACAGCTCTTCTAAGCAAGCTTCTTTGTAAAACGTCTATTAGCTCTTCTTTGTAAAGGTGCTTAAATCACAGAGATCATTTGTTTTTCTTTAGACATCTGATAGAAATTTAAATAATCTACCAGGAAATTTAAATTGACAAGAGAAAACCTTAGAACAGATCGCATTTTATACTCAGCAACATTATGATATAATTTTATATATATATAAAAATATACAGAGATGATAATAACTCATCCCTTTGAATAGAAAATTAACAACTGCTGAATGAAATATAGCATGAAAAGCGATGCAAAATATAAAAACAGTCAACTAGTGCAGCAACAAGAGAAGCTAGCATCGATAGGAGCCAGCTAAAAACACACACAGAGGTTTTGTCCTTTATAAGTTGTTGAGTCAACCACGTCCACGCCCAGCTCCTGTTTTCACAACATAATTATAAATTTAGCTTGAATGCCATTGTAGCAGTCATAGAATTAAGTTAATCAAAGATTCAGTGACAGGGAGCTTTTACCTCTGTTGCCAGTCATCTTGGCCATTGGAGCTCCTCTGCCTCGGCCTCTGGCGCCTCCATCATCCATGCCACGTCCTCTTCCACGTCCAACACCTGGTGGTTTCCTATCTGTCCGGGTCTTCTCCTCCTGTACTTTATCAATCACCTGAACAGAGAATAAACTCCATATAATTAAAAAAAAAACAATCTAGGCTGATGAAGTATATTGTACAAGATGTAAGAAACATAAATAGACACAGCTTAACGACTGTCATATCTAGAATGTTGTTAACTGAATATATCTCATCACAGAGGATACAAAGTACACTATAAGAAGCTACTGGCTTCAGAAACACAAAACAAGAAAGTTAATGATCTGGTCAGGCAAACACCATTCTCTGTGATATCGTCTAAGACGCGCTACAACAAGAGGCAAAATCCCAGTTTTATCAAACAGGATTGCATGCCCTCTTGGAGCACATATCTGATTTGGCTAAGCATCATCACTCCAGAGCAAGGAGAATAAAACTAGGATATACACGAAAGAACATATTACCTCATCAGGAACACGAAGGTACTTGATAGTGTTACCACGGATATAACATTCCGGCATCCTCCAAAACCTGTCTCCATCCTACAGCATAATCAAACATATCTGAGCGTCAACCACACAAACTTCACGACGAAATACAAGAAAATAAAAATGGAAACTTTGATAATCAATATACGAGAGGAGACGATAAACCTTTGATGTGCAGATTACTTCACGGAGATGAATGTTCATCCAAGTATCGCAATTTACTAAATGCCCGTTGTAAGTCTCTCCGTTCTTGAGCTCTACAAGCTATCAAAAGGATTCAATCATCAAAAAAGATGCAAACTTTAAGAGAACAATATAGACTAGTCCTACTAACGCAGCATCTCAAACTTAAAACAGTGCCTACTTAACTTCTGATCCAGATGTTATAATCAAAGAGTTGAAGTTTCAATTACCATGGGATGTCCTTGAGCAGTCTTGAGAAGCGAAAGAGGAAGCTACAAAACGCAAACAAAGAGCTAAAAGAGTCAAACTTTCAAGTTATACAGAAATCAACACAGTAGGAAGAACCTAAGATTCAGTTTAAGCCCAGCAAACAACTTACCATCTTCGCCAATCAGAAGATTTAGAGATCCGTAGAGAACCAGGGCGGAAACAGAACAGAACCCTAACAAAGAGAGAGAGAAACCTTGATGGATTCAGACAGTGGGAGGGATCTCTGATTTGGTGGTCTTTTAGGTCAAATATAAGAACTTTATAATAGTCACAATGTTTTCAGTTTTTCACCATTGATATACTTTTACGTTCTGAAGAGATCAACAATTCCGATATCGTCCAGCGGTTAGGATATCTGGCTTTCACCCAGGAGACCCGGGTTCGATTCCCGGTATCGGAGCTTTTTCTATTTTTAATTTATTTTAAATATCTTTTCTCGTATCCATTCACTTAAAGCCTATCTGTAGCCGTTGAAAATCGTTAATTTACACTTTAAAGTGTTAATGATGATTCAGCAAGTAATTAATTTGTATAGCCAAAATAAAAGTGGCTTATAACATCAGTAACTTCACTTGATACAGTAACCTGAGACATTGTCATAAACTATTTTGCAGCCCACATTACGTCAGACCTGCTCTAAATTAGCATCCAACTCCAAGTTCTTGAACCTCGAACCTCGAACATCTCCGGTAACTAAATCTTGAGAACAGTGTGTAGAATGCGTGTGAATGGTTTCAGCAAATGAAAAGCTGATAATCAGGTTCCCCAGCTCCTCCCACATTCAAGTAATTGACATCAACCGCAGTTGTTCCCAAATCATCTAAGTGAAAGACAAGACAAAAACAAAATTTAGTTCATCATTCATGTGAATCAATATAATCTACAATGAAGTAAATCCTGTATAGGTTAAATGAGACCAGAGAAGGCTTAGAGAGTTGTTTCAAACCTTCGTAGATAGTTCTCACAAACTTAACATAGTTAGGTATGAGATCTCGGTATATGATTCCATCTGGATGCGCATCAAGCACCACAAGTACACCTATGGATCAATCAAAGAACGGTGAAAAACTACAATTGGTTCTCGTGATTCAAATAGACATAACGCAAGCCACATGCGTGATCTCAGGAAGGATAGATACCTGGAGCAAGCCAACCTGGACCAGAATTGCTGGGTAATGGTGCAAGCCAAAGGATGTTTCTTAAGTTCATTGAATCACCATACTTCACATCAGATCCTAACAGAAAGAAGAAACAATCATCTTACTGAACAACGAAAGAGGATTTTTCTGTGACCAATTCTCTGTTTCAAGAGACTGCAGGAAAAGTTCAGGCACACAGAATCAGAGAAGAGGTTACTACACCTCTCTGGCAATATCCCATGTTGTAAGGAAACGCTTCCTTGTCATAAGCTGGATACTCCTTAGCATGAAACCTGCCAATTCCTTTTCATCAGCAAAAGATACTGATCAACAAAAAACTCACCAAAACCTACATTAATTTACACCAATCTATAAATCGATATTGCAACATGTGTCTCAACTCCTAACGGAACATGACCCTTGTTTATCCAAATCATAACTCATAAGACTATTTCAAGAACCCATAGTGTATACTTCAATCCAAAACTCGAGAAGATCTACTTTAAACCTAACACTCATCTGCTGTTCATACACAAACACACACAGTACATGACCCTTGTTTACTTTGAACCCATAGTGTATAAGGAGAAGACAAAGGGGGACTTACAATATCCCAAGTCGTCCAGACTCTGAAGCAAGGAACATGTGGCCATGGAACAAATCATATCGACTCAACGAAACATTCAATCCAACACTCGGCCCCCTCGATTCAATTAAACGAAACAAAAACTCGAAATACAAGTTCACTTCCTGTTTCATCAACGCATTCATCATCAGAAACCAAATCAGCTCACAAAAAGAACATAAACTCTCATTACAAAAAAAAAAAACACTTACGTCAGCAACGAAGTGACGACCATAAGGAGTTCTCGTGAGATGACACTTGTTCGTTCTCGGAACCTAACACAACAAACACCCGAAGATTAATTAAACCAACTAAACCATCTCACGAACATTATAACCAAATTAAACCACTTAAAACGAACCGGGATAATTGTGGGATCGAGAGCTCGGTGAATCGAACCGGGATCGCCTCCCGAGTCGACAGCGATACGAGCGAGCTCTAAAACCGCCTCCGGGGGCCACCACACGAGAGAGTTTTCATAATCCTCCTCGACGGCGTCGTTTTTACCCGAGCAGAGTCCGGTGCGGAGCGAGCACCGTCCCGAATTAGGTTTATTCGGTTGGAAAGGGACGAGGAATTTGAGACGAGAGCGGAGCTCTCGATAGACGGTGGGTTTGACGGTGTACGCTGCGGCGGAGGGTGGTCCTAGAACGGCGAGGAGGTCGTCGGCGGTGGCTTTGGGATGGGAGGCGGAGAGTTTGAAGGAAGAGGCGGCGGCGAGGGAGAAGGAGGTGATGAGGATGGTGAAACGGATAGGTGGTGCGTACGAGTTCACCATCGTCGCGTGCTCTTCTCTCGTTCATTTGATTGGAGGAGGAGAGTTTGTTACGGAAGCAGGTGGAAGAGTTTGACACACTTGAGGAGTTTGTGAGTGTGTGTTTTATATATATGAGTGTTTGGGCTGTTACGGGCTGATGGGCCCATGTTTACTAGATAAAACAATGTCAGCAACAACCAAATTTAGAGGTGATTTGATTATAACAATCTTCATGCTTGGAGTAGTTCCATTCATGTCATTTAGCTCTTAGTTAAATTCCATGGCCACTTATTTTTATGGAAAGATTGTGATTTGTGAATAATGAGTGATTCATCAGTTCCAGTTTTAGATTTGTTGTCTCTTTAAATAGTGTATTTTCTTGTGGGTTTTAGGTTTGTTGTTTGTCTCCCATTTCAAACCTTTTCTGGGAGATTTTTGCGTGTTGTTATTATGTTCGGTTATGTATTTTATCTTGTTTGTTTTTATTGAATGGTAAATGAAATTTAAACGAAAAAACAATATCAATGTTTTCTTTCAGTAATCATCAATTAGCCAATTTAATTTTCTTGCATTAACAAAACCGTTCTTATTGTCCTATATAGCTAGATTCACTCTGCTTATATCAATATGGAACTATAGATAGGAAATATTACCATCTTTGAAAAGTAATCCATGCATGTTCATGTAGTCGTGTAACCCATTTGCCATTTAACAAATCGTGATCACTCTCCTCTTAAAACATATAAGCAAATAATTATTTCAATCCACGATCGAGATTCCGAATAAAAATGAACTCACATAACGAAGAGCATGCATAGATAAACATATGGTTACATTATAATGTTTTGTTTAGCAACGAAACCATCACATCTGTATCCGTAGGTGAAATACGTATGAATATAAATAAAAGACACAAACACAAACAACACAAGAACGAAATAGTAAAACAGGAATCTCAAATTTTACCGTCTGCACCTCGTGATGGTGCTGCAGCCGCGGCTGTAAGGGTTAGCCTGAGCGCCACGTTGGCAGTTGTAGTATGATGCGCCGCGTCTAGAACAAGGAACACTGTTCTTCCTCATCGCACCATAGCTAACGTACTTCTTTGATGCTAAAATGCGCCTGCTGCTCTCAGAATCGAGTTCAAACTCTTCTTCTTCTGACATACAATCTGCGATTGTTCCTCTACAGTTAGAGGATGATCCTGCTCGGACCACGAATCCCAACGCGTCTTCGTAACCACCAGCTTCGACCCTCGCGGTCACAATCACGAGAATCACCACTACAAGGTAGATCATGCGAGAGCTCACCATTTTTCTTTGAGCCATTTCTTAATGGTTTCTTGGTGGTGACAAGAATGGTTAAGGGTTGGGTCTATTTAGGCTCAAATAATATATTAGAGTGGACAAGTTCTTGATTTTATTTACGGAAACACCATCGCTTTTGATATTCTCTTTGAAATATTTTAAGTAAAAAAATTGAGTTGTTGCTTTGTATGTATGTGTTGAGTTAATAAACATAGGTCGCGGTAATCCTGTTTATATGTATATCAGTAGTGCTCAAAGGGCAATTATGTCTCCAGAAAAGCACCATTGAAACTAACCAATCGTTCAAAAGTTGTAAAATTAAATTGGTTAAATCGCTTTAAAAAATTGACATTGAAGAATCAACATATTTTTTCTCATTTTGTGAAACAATTAAAAACTTTATAAAACCTCTTTAAAACAGCCGATCAAATGTACATAATGTCAGATCGGTGATTTAGCAGTAGAACTATGGGCCCGGTTTGGCTGCAACTAGTTGACTGGTTTAACAAATTCTTCTATCTCCACCGACGATTTTACCAGTCTTTGTTAAAAATATTTGATCGCAGTCGGCTCGTATATAATTTCTTAAAAAGTTGAATCCAAATGAAGACGTGTAGGTCACTCCTTTCTAAACATCACCACCTACACAAGTAACACAACTACACGATCGATTTATCTATAGGGTTGACAAATTACATACCAAACAAGCGAAGTAAACGCTTTTTTTTCCTTCATATAGTTTAAGCACCAGAATAACATAAAGGATTGCTATGTGTAGACTCGATTTTTGGTGAAGGTCAATTAAATCTTTTTTATCAAACCACTTAGTGAGTGTCAATGATTTTTATATGGTTTGTACATTTTTAGTTTCAGACATCGATTTTTATTAAATCTTCACATTCTGCTAATACATAGTAACAACATGGTAATCGCTGGTTTTCCCACCAATTTACAAAACTTCTAACACTATAGTATACTGAATCTGAAAATACTATCTAAGAGACATATATATAGTTAATACTTTTTGCTGGTGGCTGTAGTTTTAAATGACTGGAATGTAACTTTGTAACATCATGTTGGCTTTGATTAGGTGTGCATTGAGCTGCCGACACAATTATAGGTGTCATTTTGTTGATTAGACAAAAAGTTATAAGAGGTTGTTGCGGTGTGGTTCATCCACATGCCACTTGATTTGGTATATTGCAGCAAAACAAACTAGTATGAAACTAAATTACTTCTTTTTTTTGGTCTTGTAAAACGGTGAAAGCACCGGTGATTAGGGGAAACCATAAAGATTACCAAAGATATGAAGAATCTTGTTTGTCCATTAAAAAAAAGGTGGAAGAAAGGGAGCTAGAGCAGGATTATATTAAAGAATGGAGGAGGAGCCTATATATACTTTTGTCAATATATCAATTATGGAATTTGGTCGAGTGGTGTAAACTTTGATAAACTCTCAATCTTCTCCTTTTGAGATATTATTCGAATCAGTTATTATGTACTAATATTTGATGCTAGAGAAATAACCACCATGATAAAGAACACACCTTCAGGCTTCGTCAACCACACAAACAACGAAGTTCACTGATAAAAATGTGTGAATTGAAACATGTTGAATTTGATATACGTAGCCGAATACAACTCTTATGAATGCTTGGCTATGTGGTTTGCCAAACAAAATCCATCGACTCCTCTGGTCCACTTTCAAAACCAATGTTGAATGAATGCATTAAGAAAACTTCTTTTTTCTTATCTGAACATATAATACTCGCAGGATTATATAGCAATATGGGCCGTAAAGGGCCAAATGTATGTTGATTTCTGTCAGGCCCGTCTAAAACTTAGGGTTTTACGTAAAAGTAAGTATAAACGCTTTGGCTTCTCCGACAAGTCGTTTCTCTCGCCGTTGCCGCACTTGCTTTGCTTCTCCTCAGGTAAAACTCAAACGCACTCTTCTTCGTTTCTGTTTAAGCTGCACGCCAATTAGCTGAATGTATAGTTTTGCTGAATCCTATAGCTCTATAGCTTACTATAGATAGTAAATACCATTAGATGTTCATTTACATAGGTTTTGCTCTCTCATTGTTTGAATCTCTGAGACTGATAGATAATAGTAATAGATTCACATGTTGCTTTCATTGCAATCATTATAAACTTAGCACTTAATGAATTTAATCGTCATTCTATTCTGATGTAGTTGTTTTTTTAATAGTGTTTTGGATTTTAGATTGTGTCTACACTTCAAGCTAATCAATCAAGATGCAGAACGAAGAGGGTCAGATCACAGAACTATACGTTCCTAGGAAATGGTAGTCAACCATTTCTTCTTAATCTGATTCTCTACTTGATAACTCTCATAGGCAGTCATCTTTACTAAACAATTTGGTTCTTGTTTGTTATACAGCTCTGCTACTAACCGGATGATCACATCAAAGGATCACGCCTCGGTGCAGCTCAACATTGGTCATTTAGATGCTGATGGCATCTACACCGGACAGTTCACTACCTTTGCTCTCTGCGGTTTTGTTCGTGCCCAGGTCTGTGCTACACTCTTTTAAGCTAATTGTCTCTAAATGCTTGTGTTCCCAATCGCTTTGTCCCAAGTTCAATCAAAGTAGCCAGCTTATTAGAGTTTTGTTAGTTAGATTGTAAAACTTGTTATCTTCTCGAGCAAACACTGCACCTTTGGCTAATCATTCTTCATCAAAATATGACATTTGCTAAATGTTGAAACTTACTATGTTGCAGGGAGACGCAGACAGTGGCGTGGACAGGCTGTGGCAGAAGAAGAAGGTCGAAGCCAAACAAATCTAAGATGCTTATTAAGTTGTCGTTCTCTCTTTTGTTATTTACTTGAAAACTAAACGAAAGATCATTGGATATTACTAAAGTAATGATTTTTGCTTGACCCTTGGTTTTAATGCTATTGCTTGTCAAGCATTTTCTCTAGTGAGGTACATTAGTATACTATAAACCTTTGTCAGTCTCGAGTTCTAGAATTAACTATTGAGGCATCATCTCACCTCAATCTTGACCAAATGTAAACAATTAACATTGTAAACCAGACTGAAACGCTCTTATACAACAATAGCTTTGGTTATTCAGGTGTTGTGATGGGCATTAGAAGATTAGAGCTTAATCTTCTAAGGTTTCTTTCTTTATCAACTTTTGTGGGGGTCTCACTTTTGTGACTTACCGCAGGAGCGAACAAAAAGATAAAAAGGTTGTTTAACATAGGGGATGAATCTAACGGCTGAGATTACTCGAGTGTCTTTAATATACTCCTTCCTTTGCGGCTCCCACGTGTGGTCACTTTATACGTCGACTCCTTGAGAACAAAATCACCATCACCATAATCACTATCCCGTAATAACAACCGTTGGATCAAAAGCAACGAAAAACAATCTGAGCGGGTGACTTCACTAACACCCGGATCGCCAGCGTGGCATTAGATGGTATATATACACACGCATCGTTGACATCCAACTTTATCCGAAAAATCGTAAACCGCCACTAAAGGAATCATCATCATCAGAAATGGAGACATCACCAGCATCAGCAGCGAAGCCGGCGAGAGGAGCAGGAGGAAGGAAAGGAGGAGACAGGAAGAAGAGCGTCACCAAATCCGTCAAAGCCGGTCTCCAGTTCCCCGTCGGTCGTATCTCTCGTTACTTGAAGAAAGGCCGTTACGCCGTTAGATACGGCGCCGGTGCTCCCGTCTACCTCGCCGCCGTCCTCGAGTACCTCGCCGCCGAGGTTAATCTCCTTCTCTCTTGAAAATGCAATTAGGTATTTGATTTTGACCTAATCTCGAAATCTCGATTTAGGTTTTGGAGCTGGCGGGGAACGCGGCGAGGGATAACAAGAAGAACAGGATAAACCCTAGGCATCTCTGCTTGGCGATAAGGAACGACGAGGAGCTGGGGAAGCTGCTTCACGGAGTCACCATCTCGAGCGGAGGTGTTCTTCCCAACATCAATCCGGTTCTTCTTCCTAAGAGAGCTGCGGGTTCTGAGAAGGCTGAGAAGCCTGAGAAAGCTGCCAAATCTCCCAAGAAGGCTTGAGGAATGCGTTTGGTTTACTGTTTTTTTTAGGATCTGTTTGTTTGCTGTCTATCTAGATGAAGAAGAACGTCTTGTTTTTTTTTTTAATTTGTATTAGGGATTATGTAACGGTGTCTTTCATCTCCGTTTGGTTTGTTTATAAATCTAATGGACGATTATGTTATTAAAAGGCATTTTGTAATGAATGAAGTAATTTTCTGGGTAATCTTCTTAGTTTCAGTCTAAGGGAGACAATCTAATTACATAATTTTCTTTCAAGATTTCATACGGCTTATCCACTCAACAGACATAAATTGATTTTTTTAAAAAGATCCTTCGGTTGAAATCGTACTTAAATGAAGTTAGTGGCATTAATCATAGTTGATTGACTAACTATTTTTGTTTTGTTAGCTAAATATGGTATTTTTTTTAACATGGGCGGGTTCATTAGAGAGAGACATATGTTTGCTCTTTAAGGGTTTTATTGGGCCTAAATGAAGAGGCCCTTTAAGATTGAACTTCAACCGTGCGTGATTTGTCTCTCTCTACTCATAGGATTTGCTTTACAGATATATGAAACTTGAAACAAATACGTATTAGGAGTTAAAATACATATATGTATAAGGTTTTCTATCATACAACGCTAACCAAAGAGTTTTATGTTCATTGGTAATTGCTGTTGTTAACTATAACGTTAGTAGCTGCTGTTTTCTTTTGTGTGAGCTGAGTGATGAATATGGTAGTTTGTAAGGATCCATTGTAATACATGACTGAAACAAATAATAAAGTCTGACTCAACATCTAACACACAATATATGATACCAAAAAACAACAGTTCTTTCATCTCTCAACGGGCTTTGTTTTTTTCACAATGGGTGGTAAGGAACATAGCCCAACAAGCCGGTAACGTTAGCCACAACGTCGTTGCATTTCGACAAAAGGTTGAGCATTTGGTGGGAGATGTCTCCTGCACCAACCGCTGAGCTCGGACCAGGGAAGCTTCTGGAAGGTGGTGGTGGCATAGGTGGTTCGACATGGTCGACTGTTTTAATGGGCTTTGAGTATTGTGGAGGGAGAGGAAGAATTGGTGGCAATGTTGAAGGAGGAGGAAGCTGTTGATGATGATGATGAACAACGTTTTGAAACTTCTTACTAACAAAATCCATTCCAAAAGATGATGACGATGAAGAAGGTCCATCGTTTCTATTAGATGGCTCATTGGTTGCTTTACTTGAGTTTTCTTCACCTTCTAACATGAACTTGACTCTTGGTCGGTTACTGCTCGAGTCATCTCCCAGTTTCTTCAGGCAGGATTTGAGGTTGCTCTTCGGTGGTGGTGGCAATTTCGGTTGGTGACGTGGCGATGCTGGGTCTGGCATTTGGTTCTGTGGTTCATCATCTTCCTTTGCGTTTTCTGGTTCTTGAGGCTCGGCTTTAGGAGGAGCATCCACGTCACGGAGGAAGTACCTTACGTTCACGTTACCAAAGAGAGCGTTGTTACCAGTTGCATATCTAAAAGCAGTCTGTGCATCGGCTTTATACAGAAAGACAACACGGCAGGTCGATGATTTCCAGAAAACCCTGATGGCTGATTGATCCAACAGCCCGAACCGACCAAACCTAGCTTTTAGCAGTGCAGGTGAAGGAAGAGATGTGCCTGGTGGAAACTTCATGACCAGCATTGTGGGTTCCACCACCTTTGCTGATGGAGCCGTTTTCTTCCCGGCTTGAGGTTTTAACGGTCTTGCCTGAACCGCACCGCTTTGCTCTCTTACTGGTTTTATACTGTCCTTTGCTTCTCGTTTAATCAGTTTCTCAGAAGCCATTGGTTTCAACTGATTGGTTTTCTTCAGCTTCTTAACTATTTCGTCTTGACGATCAGAAGAGAGGCGTTTTTTGCCAGCTTTTGATGGGTCTTCGGTTCTGTTCACAGTCTTGCCAGGTTTTGTGTCTTTGGCGTTTAAGGCAGTAGCATCAGATGAAGAAGATACAGACAAGCTTTTCTGGTAGTTAAGTGAACGGAAACGGAGAAAGAATCTCCTAGCAGCTCCAAAACAAGTAACCGATGAACCAGATAAAGGGTCAAGAGAGATGTCTTGCAGATGACCCAGTAGCTTCGACACATCAGCTTCCTTATAGGTATGCAAGTGCGCTGAACCAAGCTGGGATAACTTCTTGGCTCCAGGCTCCCCAGAAGATAATGGAAGCTTTTTCTTTCTCGGAAGATTAGGGTTTGGCTCTTTCATCTTTTTCTTTTTCTTTACTGGCTCTGAAGGAGGATTCTCAATGCCCATTTCGCCTGAAGATCGTTTCGCAGCTTTGAGTTTCTTGATTATAGATCCTGTGGAACCTCGAGGAGACTCAATCAGGGGCTGGAGAGAGCTTCCAGCTGATCCAGAATCTGGTCCAGACTCTTGCTTAAGAGGCGACATAGCTTCAGATTTCACATGCTCTGGATTTACTACAGTCCTTTCTTCGGTTTTCTCTGCTGATTCTTCTGCTACATCCTTTTCTTCATCATGAGAGAGCTTTGTAACAGAACTTTCTTTCCCAGGAATAGCTGCACTTGAAGAGTTGGAATCCACGCTCACACTCCCAGGCTGCTCATCTTTCATTGGAGTTTGAAGTGTTGACGCTCTTCTCAGTAGCACAGAGTCCCCATCCGAAGATCCACCAACGCCCGTACTTGAACTTGCTTCAACTTTGCCCAACGGAACAGTCTTATCACCAGCAGCTTCATCTCTTCGTTTGAGAAGGTACTTGTCTTGTTTCTTCGAATCCTTAACCTTTGTAGGGGTCTTAGAGCTCTTCGGTACACCTAGAGTTTCTGCTATGACCAGCGGTCCACTCAAGGGAGCTGGAAACATGACAAGTTGGAAGAGCACATCAACCACCAAGACAATAAACAACAAATCAAACAAGCTGACATTTGTGATTCTTTCAAACAAAGACTACAACGATATAAAACTAGAGAGGATCTAACACTCACAAAACCACCAAGTTATATATGTAACACATATATGAAAGCTGTTTCTTGAAAGTGACAGTAATACCTCGAGAGGGTGTTCTACTATTGGTTTCATTCGAAGTAACCGAAGCACGCACAGACTTCGACCCAAACGCCTGCGAATACGTCTCATCAAACTCCTCAAACACCGCCTTCCGAAAAGCACAAACCACAGCTTTCCTCTTCAAAAACCCCAAACTCTCTTCCCCATCACCATCACCACACTCCCGAGGCGCCAAAGCCAACCCCTTCACAAACGAAAGCGCCTCACCAGGCGAAAACTCATCCCTCGCCTTCTGAATCATCTCCCAAGAGTAAACCCCCTGAACCTCGTAATCCGGAACATCAACGGCAAAGTAATCCCCAACACTCGTCCCCCTAAAGTTATAAGCATTCCTACATTTACAAACCAACCCTAGCGCCGACCTCCTACTCGCCTCGTCCACAGCTTCCTCCACAGCTCTCACAAAATGCTTCGCCGCCGTCTGGTGCGCCTTCTCAGGCAAATGAGGCTCGAAGGGGATGAGCTCCGCGGGGTCGAACCATCCGTAGCTGCTGTCTCCGAAGAAGGCGACGAGGACGTGGTCCACTCTCCTCATGCGGCGTACGGAGGGAGATGCGAAGGCTTCGTTGAAGATGTGGCCTGGCCACCAAGGATGGGACTTTACTTTCCCCCACACCAAGTCTCCCACTTGGAAGCCGTAGCTTAGGGCTCGGGACACTCCGGAGGCGAGTTTCTCGCTCGCCACGTAGTCGTCGAACTCGGATAAGAGGGATTTGTAATCCGTTACGGGAGGTTTCTCTATAGCTTTTTCTTCCTCGAATGCCACGTCATCAGCTTCGGATCCGAGCTCATTAGATTCGTCATCATCTTCTTGTTTGTGAAGCTCATCGTTATCAGAAACCCTAGGCTCTGTTTCGCTTACGTCGTCTTCCTCGTTAGGGGTAATGAGATCAGCTTTCTCCGATCTCTCACTCTCCGAAACCCTAACCGACGAATCGAGCTCCATAGGTGAAGAAGAAGCTGGAGCATCGAGGCTCGAATCAACATCAGCATCCTTTGGATTCACCTGGGGATGTTCGATTGGATTCGATTGTTGGGGAATCTCGGCGTCTTCGTCCATCGCGAACACACCACCACGAGACGAATTTGAGATTTGGGGAAAATGACAAACCCTAGGGAAGCTAATCCTGCGAGAGAGATTGATTATATCCGTATCGGTTTATAGAGGAGAGAAAATGAAAGAGACGGATTTGAACTAGGATTTAAAAATGTAAGAAACAAAATAAAATGTAATTCGAGAGAAATATTTATACAGTAAGGGGCCAAAAAGATAATTTTAAAGTTAGAAAATGATTATTACGACATAAATACATGTATTGTTTATGTCTGAAATCTGAATCTTTTTTTATTTTCTTGTTTTTTTGGTCTACAATTGATACCAATCTGTAATTTAGTACCTTTAATTATAATTATCTTAGATTATTGTCGTCATAAAAAAATATTTTTAGAGTTTTTAATTTATATATTTTGCGGCTGTAATCAAATATTTTCACCTCTATTCATAAGCTAACTGTTACTCCACCTAATCAAATCTCTGCAAATCACATCACTTATAAATGGATAACCGTAAATACAAAAAACCTATACTGAACTCTGCAAATCACACCACATTTTTCTGTATATTCTAATAGTGACATAACTTAAGCACACAATTCAGCTTTGGCAAACTCTACAACCACAACAATACATTCTAAAGAGTGTTATAGACTTTTAACTTCATGTCGTCATGCTTTGGCTGAAATAAATATAAACTTTACTTCAGCAATCCAAATTCCATTAACATTAGTATAACAATACTGTTGCAGGACAGAACAGGGGAACAAAATCTCGAGAGGATTGCAAATGGCAAATCGAGAAAATCAACCAGCCGGTGGCCCGTTTGGTGCATCACTGGAGCTCCTATGTGACTTGTGCTTCGATCTTTTCTCCCGTTTCTTGCTCCTGAGGAAAATTAGAATATATATAGAGAGTAAGCAACAAAAAATAAAGTGGTTAGAAGAATCAAAAAGCAGAAAGGTATAATTAGTACTCGTCATGTGAAGAACTGTGTCCTAGACAAGATTTTAGCTTCCGGTTGATATGCTTCATGTCCTTTTCACTTGGGTACTTATAGTTCTTTACCTGCAAAAACAAAAAAAGCATATGTAAAACTGCGTTTTAGAAATGAAACTTTCAAGCTCTGTAGTAGATGTTTTTAAAAGTCAGTGCATACCAAAGATTCGACGTCATCCAGTAACTTTGAGAGGTCTGAAGTCGTGTGCTCAGAGTTCGGTTGAGAAACAATGTTCTCTAGATACCTGCGCTACATGCATTTTAGTTAAAAAGCTCCAACCACTAAAAGCTATCGTATAACGAAAACAAAAGCCAAGAGAGTAAAATAACCTATCAAAGTCCATCACTCCAAGAACCCCATTTGCAATACGCAAAGCAGCCAACGCCAACTGCGAAACAAATACACCAATCTGTGATTACTTCTTCTGTTAGATAGAAAGCAAAATAGAGAAAAAAATATCATGAAATAAGGATAACATGGTGAGAATATTTTTATATTACGAAACATGAGTTTAACCAGATTCTATGATTGGGTTTAAGTTACTATCTTCAACCTGATAAAAAAACAAAATGACAGGGAGAGACCAAAAGAAACTATCACCTGACCAGGAGGGAAGAGGAGTGGAGCATCAGTGAGCATCACTTTGTCTGCTTCTGCTGTTGCCGCTTTGAGCAAACTCTGCAAAGTAAATTAGAATGTTATGCCAGTATGAGAAAACGACACTGTAGTAAGGCCTCTATGTAATCATGAAGAGAGATCTACCTCCAGCTTTTGGATTTCATCGTCTCTAGCTTGAAGAAACTCCTAGAGGATGAAAAAGATGATGTCACTTTTGGAGACATCGTGATGTTAACAATGATGACAAAAAAAACACACAAGCCAAGAGTTAACCTCCATGTTACTGACAAAGCCTTCCATTGCACGATACGGTGCAAAAACAATCAGATCAAATTCCAAACTCTGCAAATAAAAGTTAAAATCTTAATATGAAGAGAAGAACAGAGATATATAAAAGGGCATTAGGGAGAAATAAACATAGGGAAGTTGCTCAAAAGATAAATAAATCATGCCTGAAGAACAGCCATCTCATACTTGAGGATTACGTGGTGATCTTGTTTAATCCCCTTCCCTATCTCCTCAGCAGATACATGATTCTCTTCTATTTTACATGCTGCATACACGCAGGTTAGCCTGTTCAATCAAAGGTATCACCAATTAGCTGCGTAATAAAAGCATATTGGTAAAAGCCTGTGCGCATTTTTGAGGATTCGAAAGAGCCTTACATTATTTCTTTTGGATGATGTTGCATAACAGACCATTGCAGATAAAACCTTTTAAAGTATTGGAGGGCTGTTGCCTGCAAAAAGATTAGAAGGGAAAAAAACATGAAGCCAGCTATTTTTGTGTGACTTCATCATAAACTTTCATCTGGAAGAAGAGCAAATGAACCTGAATCTTGTGAGGAAACTCAAAGGCACTGCACACTTCTTGGACTTTGGCCTCATAAAATGCTCTCATGAAACGTTCTTCATCAACACTCAAAGGTTTAAGCTTCTTATCAGCTTAAGAGAGTAAACCAGCAAAAAAAAAAGAAGATAACATTCATTTAAGATATTGACCAACAAAACGATAATGATGAAGATATTGGAGGCACCAGATTAAATCAAATAAATAAATAAATATTTTTACCCTGATCTCGTGCATTCTCTGTAGGATAAGTTAGTGATCCACTGGCATCTACTTCAACTTGGGTTGTTCCACACTATGAAATTAGAAAAAAAGTTAGAATCTAGAATGAATACAGACTAAAGTTCCATAATATCAACACTTTCAACAAACCTTCTCAAGCAATTGGACTGCCCTGTGGTTAGCAGCTTTATATCTCTCTGCCTAACAATCACAACACTAGAGTTTAGTTGCAATACCAATATCTAAACAAGAAGCAGAACATCAACAATAACAACAAACATAATTAAGCAGTAAAAAGCTAGAAGCACTAAGAGCCTCTAATTCTAGATTAATCTCATTCTCTTGCATCAAATAAAGCCCATTAAAATGTCGTTCCTTTCAATATACAAAAGCGTGTCTAAGAAGAAACAAACAGAGACAAATGAGAGCACAGATGTGTAGGCAATCGAAAAATGAAAACTTTATAAAGCCTACGAAAACCAAAAAAAACAATTACCAGTTTCTGGGGAGTGAAAACCCACTTAGCACGTTGAGTTGATGTCTGAAAATCCGCCATTTACTGGAGCGGCTCAAACAGTTACAAAAGATTCGAAAATGAAAAAAACCGACTTTATGAAGTTAAAGTGTCTCCCTTTATACAAAAAAAAAACAAAAACAGAGTAAAGTATCTCTCTTTATCAAACAGTGTGTTTTTCGTCGGTTTTGATGGAGATCGCCGATCAAATTCACTCACGCTGTCGACGACGGCGATTACCCGTCTCAATTCCAATTTCACGGACTTCACAGTTTATTTTGATTAACTATTTTTAAAAAGTTTATTTGAAGGGTTTAGATAGTGTTGGGCTCTGTAAGAGATAGTGATGGGCTCTGTTGGATTTCAAGAACTAAAACTTAATGGTTGTTTTGGTTTAAGCATAGTTGCTAGAGATAATGTTCCAGTCATTAAACCATAGTAGTAGTCTTTATCAATTATCAGAAGCAAAACAAGCATACGCAAAGATCTCCATCAGGTTGTCAACATCGATATGTTGTAACAGAACTGAGGACTTGTATCAACCGTCACATATTATTTCTGCATTTGTAGTATGATCTGGGCCAGGGAGGTTCACAGAAGTGACAGACCTCTTTACGAATGTGTGTATTCTATTCGTTATGATGTAATAATAGCATACAAAGATATACAGCATTTCCCTTTGGTTTACATTCATTATACCAAACTAGTGAACAGCACTACTCTGAGAGAGAAGACATCATAATCTTTCACATAGCTTTCATGAACCTGTTAATGGATGAGAATATTCCAGCAGCTTGACTCAATAATGATGGCTCCTCATCTGGTTTCTCTTCCACGTTCCCATATATAATCTGCACAAAAGAAAACGCAGCTAAATCAGCCATGCATTCAATTCCTTTCAGTGCTGTAAGAATGTGACAACTCAAATAAACATAGGAATCAAATCTACTATTCAACTGACCTCAAGATCCTCAGCATCAGGTCGACCAATGAGTTCTTTGGCGAGTAGATACCGCCCAGGTCTGTCTTTATTGTCATAGAACACTTTCCATTTACTAGAAATGAACGCAGGACACACAAAGGATCATTAATAGCATCTACATAGACTCTATCAGATTAGATATATCAAGTCTTAGTCTTCTTACCCAGGATAACACCTGAAAACAGCACCAGCAGCCAGTGGTCTCATGGAGTAAACCGTAGTAAAAGAACTATAAGAGCCAAGACATTGGTGTTAAGAAAATTAAACTTCTCAAGTCTCATTAAGGATCTTGCCTCTTTTTTTTTTTTTTTTTTTTTTTTTTTTTACCTTAGGAAGTAACGCCTAAGCTTTCTCACGTTAAACCCAACCCCAACTTCCTCGCTTATAAGACGAGGGTTCCACATAACCAGAGGCCTTGGCTTGAAAGAGCACAAAGAAAAATGTCTTGCTGATGTTAGAACAAAAGGTTCTTGGAGTAAAAGTTACGAAACTAAGATTTGTAAAGAGTTTAGTTACCGGGTCATCAGCAAGCCCTTTTGCAATTTTCTCAACATACTCCAGCATTTGGTAATCAGGAACAATCATGACAATGATCTCATCTTCTTTCTCCACTGGTTTACGGTCACTTAAGCTGCATCACAAGACGGAACATTACTGCATCTGCTGAACTAAAAAAAAAGCATCAAGCTCTCAAGATGAAGCTAAGTTACCTAGCGAATCCGAAAGCTGCATCCTTCCACTTATATTTTAGCAACGCAGCAGCTCCAGCATCTGGAAACACAGCTTTAACTCTCTGACAAGAACATTTCAAAAAGCATTATGAGCTATCAAACATCCATCAGAGACTTCATGTTAAAAAGTGTCATAAAACTGTTAACTCACCTCACACCCAGTTTCTTTAATGAGTGTCTCCACGAAAACCCTCGAAAGCTCCCAGAGTTCAGCTTGCGCACCTTCATCGTCTAAGAACTGCAGTTGAGGAATCAAGAGCTCCACCTGCGAGATTCAAGAGTCAGACTCAGGGAGAAAAACTAGTGAATGATGATTACAAAAAAACCACTAGCCCTTACGATAGCTCTTGTTCCTCCAGAGTTCACAAACGAGGCACTTGCTTCACCTGACTGTCTAACAGCTCCCACCAAATCATTAGGCAAGCAGCTAAAAAATTATAACAAATCTGTGAGTGTTGTATCCTCTGAAAGTACAGAACTAAAGATCTACATACTTTGTTCCAATCGTTCACTTGAAAAATGAGATCATTTCAAAACACACGTTCTCTTGTTGTTCCGACAGTCACACAAAAACATTAAAGAAACAGACCAAAGTGACAAACTTTGAATTGAACTCAACGCTTTGCCTTCACAAAAACAGAAGAAGACACAATACCCATAACATTTTCAAACCATATGCTCCCTTGGTGTTCCAATAGACACACACAAACATTAAAGAAACAGAGGAAAGTGACAAACTTTGAATCGAACTCGACGCTTTTCCTTCACAAAAACAGAAGAAGACCCAATATACCCATAACATTTTCAAATCATATGTTCCCTTGTTTTAATAGACACACAAATACTAAAGAAACAGAGGAAAGTGATAAACTTGGAATCAAACTCGACGCTTTGCCTTCACAAAAACATAGAAAGACCCAATTTTTATAACAAAGAAGTCGAGAAATTTCACTGAACTCGTCGTCTTCTTCTCCTTCTTCTTCTGGTGGGTCTGCAGCTTCTAATGGTACTTCTCGTGAAGCAGGGGAGGTAGAAGCTGATGTGGTCTGCTCAAGAGGAGAATCACCCTGAAACTTTTCGAATTTGACACATGTTCTTAGCTTCGAAATGGTAGAAGAAGTAGACAAGCCGCAAGAGAGAGAAGGCGTGAAAAATTGAGTGGAGGAGAACGAGGAGCTGGCGAGATAACCATGGAAACAGCTTGGTACTAAAGAGAAAGCCATGACCAGAGGTTCTGGCAAATCCTGATATTGAAATCCAATCAAATTAAAGTACAACAAACAATCGAAAAAAGGGTGTAAATGTAATTTATTATATTTGAGATATTTTTGCATACTAACAAGAAGTATAGGGGTTTGTTATTAAATAAGGAAAACTTTTATTCTTTTCTGTTTGAAAACCCTCCGAGGAGAGGTTTAAAGTTAAAGGGAGCTTTAGGATCCGGACACTCTTGGGTAAACCGTATCCGGATCCGTTCTCGGACGCTCCACTTGATGGATCAAGGAAGAGAAAATATATAGACGTTACAGAGCTCCTCAAATCGAACGGCTCTTATTCACCTAAATTCAAATTCTCCCTTTGACCTACTCTTTAATCCTCCTCTCTCCTCTCCTCTCAATCTCTTTCACTCTCTCTCACTCCGATTCCCTTCTCTCCTCTCAATCTCTCTCTGTCTTTTGCTCTCGATCTCTCTCGCTCTCGTTTCTTTGGGATCTTAAACGCAAATCCGCCATGGAAGGTACTACTATACTCGTTTCTTGATTGATCTGTTCTGTTTGATTCGTTTTGAGAAACGAATCGATTCGCTGATTTTTTTTCCCAATTTCTCGCAGATCAACATCCACAAACCTGCTACGACGATGTTTCGCCATGCGAATCGAAGGGATACTCTGCTGACAATCACGATCCCGACGCTGGTAAGGCTTCTCTCGTCCTCGATTTTGAATTATAGTACAGAAATCATTCTATCGATTGCTGAATCGCTCATTGATCGCTGTCTCTGATTCTCCGTGTATCTTTACTTGGCTTAGTAGACTATAGTATGTTTTACTGTGTGCTTCTTTTGATTGATTTTGGGTGAAACAGTGGAAGAAAGTGAGGAGGATACTGTTACAAGTGGAAGCCAAGAAGTTTCTCCAGCCGGTGGACCAACGCTTCCAATTCTGCAGAAGATTGTTGATCTGAGCACCAAAATCAAGGTACTCCCTTTCATTTGAAACACTTCTGTAGAAAGGAATGTCGATGTGAGCTTGTTTTTGTTAACCATTTCAGTTTCGTTTTCCATAGGTCTTGAAGGATGAACATGCGTTGGTATCCAACCAAGTAAAAGAAATCAAGAATTGTTCCTTTGTAGAACCTGAAATGTCAAAGGCTCTCCAGCTTTTAAGTCAGTACCTTTTTAATTTTTCTCTCTACAAGACTTGTTTTGGTTTTTAGATTTGTAATTGATGTAAGTTAATGTGTTTAATCCCAGATACTGAGCTTGGGACTCTGAAAAAGCAGTACTTGGAAGAGTCAACAGAGAGGAAGCGGTTATACAATGAGAATATCGAACTCAAGGGCAATATCAGGGTGTTTTGCAGATGCAGGCCTCTCAACCAAGCTGAAGTAGGAAACGGCTGTGCTTCTGTAGTTGAGTTTGATGCCTCCCATGAAAATGATCTTCAGCTACTTTCAACCGATTCCTCCAAGAAGCATTTTAAGTTTGACCATGTATTTAAGCCTGAGGATAGCCAAGGTAAATTAAAAGGGTTTGTCTGTTTTAACTTTCTTTTTGGAAACATTACACCAACTAGTCTTCTTATCTGAATGTACTGGATGGTTACAATGTCTTCTTTTTGTGCAGAGACTGTTTTTGCACAGACGAAGCCTATAGTTACTTCTGTGCTGGATGGTTACAATGTCTGCATATTTGCTTATGGCCAAACTGGAACTGGAAAGACATTTACTATGGAGGGAACAACAGATAACAGAGGAGTAAACTACAGGACACTAGAAGAACTGTTTAGCTCTTCAGAGAGTAGAAGTCGTCTCATGAAGTTTGAGTTATCTGTTAGCATGCTGGAGGTTTACAATGAGAAGATAAGGGACCTCTTGGTTGATAACTCAAATCCTCCTAAAAAGTAGGTCCTTCATTTGTTGCTTGCTAAATAGAATTATATCGCCTTACAGTTTCTCTCCTTTTGTTTAATATGTGTTCAATTAATGAAGGTTGGAAGTTAAGCAATCAGCAGAAGGAACACAAGAAGTACCTGGTTTAGTCGAAGCACAAGTTTTCAACACAGATGAAGTGTGGGATCTGCTTAAGAGAGGATATTCAGTTAGATCTGTGGGATCAACAGCTGCAAACGAGCAAAGCAGCCGCTCTCATTGGTAAGCTAAAGAGGGCTTGGAGACTGAAATCCTGTGAAAACAAAACCTTTTTCATACTCATAAAGTTTTATTTTTTGTGCAGCTTGTTGCGAGTGACAGTGAAGGGAGAGAACTTGATCAATGGCCAGAAAACCAGAAGCCATCTTTGGTTGGTGGACCTGGCTGGAAGTGAGCGAGTAGGAAAGGTAGAAACTGAAGGAGAAAGGCTGAAAGAATCCCAATTTATCAACAAGTCGCTTTCCGCACTCGGTGATGTTATTGCGGCCCTTGCATCCAAAACAAGCCACATTCCTTACAGGTTTTTCCCTTCATCCCCCGCTGTCAAGACATTTTCATTGAGCTTTATTGATTAATGTTCTTGACAAACTTTTCTCTCTTTATTGTGCAACGCCAGAAACTCAAAGCTCACTCATATGCTACAAAACTCTTTGGGTAAGTAAAACTTGTCCTATTTTTCCGTTGTTTACATAAACCACAAGACATGTTTTTGATCTTTATACTGTGTCCATTTCACTGTGACTTATACAGGTGGAGATTGCAAGACGTTGATGTTTGTTCAGATTAGTCCGAGTTCTGCCGATCAAGGAGAGACGCTTTGCTCATTAAACTTCGCAAGCAGAGTTCGTGGAATCGAAAGTGGACCTGCCCGGAAACAGACGGATGTGTCTGAACTCCTCAAGCTAAAACAAATGGTAACGCGGTTCTTCTGAGCGTCTATTCATCTAAGCTTAAACTTAACTTTAAGCTGACTGTCTTTTGTTGTCTTCTTTGTGATAATTTACAGACTGAGAAGCTGAAGCAAGAGGAAAAAGAAACTAAGAAGTTGCAGGACAACGTGCAGTCACTACAGCTACGCCTCACTGCTAGAGAGCACATATGTAAAGGGCTTCAAGATAAGGTAACTAACGGATTCCATGTGTTGACTTGAATGTCTCTTCTTTTAATTTCTGACGTTTGAAACCAAATCATTTTGCAGGTTCGTGATCTGGAATCTCAATTAGCAGAGGAAAGGAAAACCAGAATCAAGCAGGAGACACGAGCCTTAGCCACTGCATCATCAACAACAACATCTAGACAACCAAGAGATGCGCTACCGACAATCACAGAGAAAAGACCACCTTTGGCACCCTCAAGATCAATGCGGATGCCACTCAGAAGAATCACAAACTTCATGCCTCAACAACCATCTCAGGGTCCTCCTCCTGCCAAGAGATTCTCAGACGCAAGTCACGCAACAAGCAAAGAGAATAACAACGGTAACAATAACAACAGCCTCAGAAGAGCATCATCAGTGGATATCAATGCACTGATGAAACCAAGAAGAAGCTCCGTCGCATTCAGACCAGCTCCACCACTAGCCATTGCAACAGGCAATAACAAAACGCTCCAGCCGAGAAGGAGAGTCTCTATTGCAACGTTGAGATCAGAACCATCATCATCATCTTACATGACGAACATGACCACTCCATCACGCCCACCTTCCATTTCTTCATTCCGTGGTGGCAACGCGAGAAAGGCAAGATACTCGAATCTCTTCACTCCGGATCGCAGTCTGGTGACTCCTAATGCAATGAAAAGCAGCAGCAGATTCAACAAGAGCCCTGTTGTAGGAGGTGGAGGAGGCAGCGGGTGGAAGCCGACCCATCCCACGGTGGTGGCATTGCAGAAGAAGGCTGTGGTGTGGAGTCCGCTTAAATTCAGGAACAGAAGACCATCCTTCATACCGAGGCGAGCTTCTTCTGTTGCCACCGATTTGGTCCGGAGTGAACAGTAGTGATCTTTTGTTCACTGTCTTTGTGAAAGTGTGGTCTAAGTCACCTGTTAAAAATAGGATCTATGTTGCTTTTTCTTTTTATTGATCTTCGTTCGAAGTGTTAACTACAATTCTATTGAGAGACCTTTTGTGTTATGGCTTTTGATGTATGTGATGAAATTTGATTCTCGGCTCTATAAGAAGAAACTATTAAACAGAGTGCATTAGGGTGTTAAAGTGGTTACAGCCGTTAAGGCATTCTCTCAGAGCGTTAAGTTGTAACCAATGAACAGCTCGTGAACGTGTTTCTTAAGACTTGTTGTCTGTATATAAAAACGCTTTGGTGGGGAGGGGATTCAGGTTTGCTGAAGTGGTATCTTTGTGAATGTTGACAAATGAATGAAACGACTACAAGAGCTGCAATACACAGTGGCAGCAGGAGGAACCAAAGTTGTCTCTGATGTGAGCCTTGGTCCTAGTAAGTACCAAAACTTATTAAAGACTAGTTTTAGACTACAAGCAAAAATTGTAAGTCAATGGTTTATATACAAAAATACAAAAGGGAAATATTCAAGCGCATTGCTGTAGGATCAAGAATGCTACTAATATAAATCTCCAGTTAGAAAGCTTTCAGATTCCTCACAAGGTTCATCTCTTTCTCTCCTCCTTACTTAGAGGCCGTTTAATCTTTGTTGTGTTTTATCTATATATGTGGGGGTGCAGGAGACTGAAGGAAAATGTCACTCTCACTCTCAACGATGCGTCTTGGAATGGTAAACGAATCCTAAACTCACACCAATGTCAGAGTAAACTGTCCTAAAACCCATCATACTAATAAGGAAAGCCTTTAAAATCCGAAGCTGAAAGTGTCAGCAGCTATATGAGAAGCAGAACAAAGTGAAACACATGAGACGAGAAGTAGACTTTGTTTTTACAAAGAGCTCGTTTTGGATCACTCTTTCAAGGTCGCCTCTCCACCAAAATTAGCGGAAAAGGGTGTGGAGATAGTAATAGTTAATTTGGAACAGAGCAAATAAAGACAAAATCCCACACAAAGGAGATGAAAAAACTTTCTGTTATTGAAGAAACTCAACACAATGTATTGTTGTGACTATATATGTTCTCTCTTCTTTTTGTTCCCTAAATGTTTTGTGTTCCTACGGATCAACTATTACTTCAAAACCCATTTCCAATAATCTTTCTAAAAAACAGTACTCTCTGGTTAACTTGGGAATGATAAACAAACTCAGAACAAGAGATTTGCTATCTTCCTTCTCGATCTTCTCTCAGGCAGAAGCGCTCTTTCTTGCGGCATACACGCGGTATGCAGCCAGACCGACGACCACAGTAGCAGCTCCAACTGTTATACAAATTAAAAGAGAAATTTTCACCAAAACAATGAGTATGAAGCTTTTTTGTTATGGGGTTTGTTTGCTTGTGAGAAAATTTGTGTCAAAGATTCAAAGGAAGAAAAACTTACTTGATACACCCACAAGAGAGCGGTTGATCAGCCTGTTGTAACGTTTGCGGCTCTTTCCTGCTTCGGTCGCTGGAATACTAAGATGAGGACGTTGCGCTGCAGTTACGATATTGCGGAATAGGTTGTTGAAATCTCCCAACTTCGAGCTGATGGATACCGGAGGCTCTATTCCCATATCTTGTGTCACCTGCAAAAAGATCCGTGTGTAAGGTGCTTTATAAGTTACTCAAGCTATTTTCATTCAACTCAGAGAACAAATAAGAACCCTTACCCTGGTGGATTCTTCTATCGAAATCTGGGATGGTACAATATCGTCTTTTGCTGAAACCATAAGGCAGGGAACCTCATATCCAGTGGCCTCACCGTGATTTGCAACTTGTACAAGCAACTCACTCGCTCGCTTCCATGACGACTTATCAGAACTGCATGAAAAAAAGAGTATCAGGGATGCAAACAGCAAGTCATAGCCTGCCTCCTCAAGGTACACACATAAACTACTTAGAGAATATTTCAAACAATTAAAGAACGAGAATATACCTATCATACACGAAGACAGCTATGTCACATGCAGCCAACGACTCCTTCGATGACAATATTCCGTGAGCTCCATCTGCTGGAATTTCCCTCATCACAAGAGTTTTCTTTGCACTCTACACCCAGAGAATTTGCAATTGTTATTTCAATGAGCAAATTAGAGAAAAATAGCCTCAAAAGATACCAAGAAAACTCAAAGCTCTCTAGCTAGTTCAGCATTTTGCACAGCAGACACTGTTTACGAGGACAAGTAAACACACACATAATGAGATAAATTGCATAAGTGTTCCAACTCACCCCAGGTTCATCGACCATATTCACTGCATAACGCTCGTCAGTGGTTGATCCCGAGTTATCATCATATGACCTAGAATATGAAGAGACATAAATGTAAACCACATGGAGAACATGCGAACGTCTCTGACGCATAAATACATGGACAGGGTTAAACTCTTTTGGAAAGAAGCTAATATGACAAACCTTCCAAGAAAGCAGTTCAGTAATGCAGATTTTCCAGCGCTATTCGGTCCAAAAACGAAGCACTGGAGAACTTTTCTTTCACACTGTTTCTTTTTGCGATCTAAAAGCCTTCTCCTGGTAAAACGAATGGCAGCAGATGTATCCCCCTTGAATCCAATGTAAATCAAATACTCCACACTCCGAGCAGGTTCTAATAGTGTCATCAGTGACCACTGAAATAATTGCATGACATTTTAGTTTGTCAATCAACAAAAATGAAATAAAGGAGAATATATACTTGCGCAGTTGTGATTACCATTGATAGGAAAGCGTCAGAAGATAGTCCTCCAAGGGCAGTTTTCTCTGCAGCATCCTCATATGGAGCTTCCTTCCAGGGACTGCAATTCATAATTTCGCGTTTTAGTGAATTCTAGAAACGATAATATAATAATACACGCTTTCTGGAGGTGGAGAAGGTACCTTTCAGGAGCAGTTGAAAAAAGATCCTCGATCTCTTCGGGTTTCAGATTATTATCCTGCAATGTGAAAATTCATTATGACAACTATAAGAACTGCAACCTAAGCCATTAGTTAAAACAAAAGGAGACTTACCCCATCCGCATCAAACAACATATACTTTTCTTTCAGGAATTGGATTGCTACATCTGTCAACTCAACACTCTACAAAAACAAACAACACTACCATTAGCTGCACAATCCCGTTACAGATAACAGTAGTGAACCTACAAAGGATTCTGTGTCTGCAATTTACCTGATCAGGTTCTCTCTTGAATAATGAAGGTGGGAGCAATTCATCAGCGAGTTTTATATCATTGTTATACCCGTACTTCCTGAGTACGGTCCACGTTGTCTCAAGCCTCCCTTTCTCAATGAAAAGTGCATGTAGAAACAGGAAGCCAGTCAATGTCAATCCTACTTCATTCACACCTTCTGGCAACTTATCTTTCACAACACTCTTAACGCCCTCGACTTCAGCAGGCTGCAGCGGTGCATGGAAGCACTTGACCTATTTGAGACAACTATTAGGTGCGTCCTTGGGATAAGAGAATTGAAACTTCTTCAAAGAAAAAAGTCTGAAGAGGAAATAAGACCTGAAATGCGTTCAACTCAGCCTCGCTTAGAGTACCGTCTTTATCATGGTCACAGAGTATAAAGATGCGCTTCAAGGCCCTCACACACCGTGGCTTCAATGCCTGGGTATCTTGATCGAACAGAGGTGCTGTTGGGTGTAGGACAGTTTTCTGTGCATAGTAGAAAACTTCTTGTGCCTACAGGAAAGTTTATGTTATAAGGATGATAGTAACAAAAATTTGCGCCATGTTTGAGCTAAGACATATACTAAAATCCTGAAGAGGAATAAGAGAAGTAATGATACCTGGAGCTGCTTCAGGGCAGAACACTCGATACAAGTCTCAATCTCCCGAAACTGGTTCATCATAGGTGCCATCAATTCTTCGAGGACTACCGGGTTGTTGTCGTCCCTGAGGTCGAGCTTACAGCCAGCTACTATTATAGGGACTTTTACCTGTTTAAAGAAAAAGGTCACAAGCCAATCTTAATCACGTCACAACAAATCTTTCACACATTTCATCACGAGAGCAGTGATATGAACTATACACCTACTACAACAACAGGACATGACTAAAATGAAAAGAGAGAGATGAAAATCAAAACCTCTAGCAGACGAAGCTCAGGAAGCCAGTATGTACTCAAAGCTTCGAGAGTCTCGGGTCGGTCACAGTCATATGTCAAAACCACTGCATGTGCGAGCTTCAACTCCTCAGCAACCATGCCCTTATCTTCCGGCCTGAACACAAGAAAAGAAACAACCAAATTTTCTTTTTAGCACATCAACAAAACTGTCCAATGTATAACACAACTAATAACAATATTATTTCTAAGTCTTAAAGGTCAATTTGCTCTCCCATCACCCAAAGCCACATTCTTTATCCTACCAAGTAGTCTTATCCGAGAGATAAACTATAAAAGAGAGGAGTACCTTGAGGAAGTGTCAACGAGGGTGACGGGTATACCATCAGGGTAGAACTGAAAAGGAAGCCTGGTATCAGGTAGAACGGGTGGGACATTGGGAGGGAAAGAATCGGCTGCTGCAGCGACGATCAAGCTTGACTTCCCAGTGCCCTTTTCACCAATCACAACGATCCGAACGGAGTTAGGTGAGGACGCCATCTGCTGGAAACTGCAACGAACATCATCAAAAACCCAAAATTGAATTAACCTAATTCTTACTGAGGAATCAACAACTCGAATTCATGATTCAAGTACAAAGAAAAAGGAAGGATCTTTGGAAGTTTGAGACGAAAAAGACTGAAACTTTGCAACTGGGTTTATGAAATCGAGGAAGACGAGCAAGAAGAAAGAGAAAGATTGTGAATAATATGACGAAGGAGTCGAGTTTACAGCAAGCATGCATGGATAGACAATCGAATGAGTACATCGAGATGAAAGATTAGATATAGAGAAACGAGGAAGCAATCGCTTACCTAAAACTGGAGATTGAGGATGAGAGAGGGAGGGAGAGAGAAAACCCCTTGGGAGATAAACCCTAGAGAGAGTTAGGGGAGGAGAGACGATCGCAACGGAGGAGGAGGAGAAGATAAAAACTCTTAAAAGGCTTCTCCGCTTCTATTATATTATTATTATAGTGGTGTTTCCGTAAATTACACATTTTTATCCTTTATCACCACGCATAAGTAATTTTTAGATATTTTTCAGAAGTGGTTTTTCTTCAAATAAAGTAATTTTTATTAATTAAATTCTTAAGTTTTTAATGTATTTAATGAAAGTGTTGGCTTTACAATTTATATATACTGCATGTTTTTTAGGGATGGGTGAATCAAGAGCAATCTCCTATTGATAGATATACATGTATATATATATATATATATATATATATATATTTAGATTAAGTGTCATTTCTTTATTTTTTACACAAATTATTAATATTTCAGCTGAAATTTATAATATTTTATTTGAAATAGAAAGTAAAATAAATAAATTGATTTAAGTTATATTAAAATTAGGAAAAAATAATTATTTTATAATGAATATATTTTTAAATAACAATATCTAATCTGAAACTGGAAACTAATAATTAACAAGTAAATATATTATGTAAAGGAATGAATGTAGAAAAATACATCTTCATCACAGAACAAAAAAAAAATTATTGGTATTATTTCTTCAAAAATTTATCGAAAATGAGTTGTATTTATATTTGTCAAGCTATTCAATTAATAGAGCTAAGCTTAAGTTCAATTAATAAATCAATGTTAATCGAAAAAGATGTAACTTGGTGACTAATGGGCTCGACGAGCCCAGTTTTAAAAACATTAAAAACACGTGGCGCCACTTTTTATCGTTAGATATTTTTATCATTTAAAAAAATCACATACCTTCTTCCTCAATCAGTCAGTCTCATCTCTTCTTTTTCTTCGCTTATCCTCTCAGAGGTGAGAACAAGATGGGAGTTGATTTGGAATCTATCTCGGAGGCTACCTCCGGAGCTATAGGATCGCTCCTGAGCACAACCATCTTATACCCTCTCGACACCTGCAAATCCAAGTACCAGGCCGAGATCAGTGTTCCCGGAAACCACAAATACAGGTTACCCCCATGAATCATCTGCGTGTTTACTTGTATCAAATCTGGATCATAACATTGACGTGGGTCAGTTTATATAACGTAATTATCCCATAAAGTTCGATTCTTTGACTCTCTCGTGCCTTTTCACTGAGCTAATGAGTTTAAAGCAGTAACCTTTTTTTACTTTCCAATTATACTCAGAATCACTTTTGATCAAGACCACAGTTGTAGAAGCTATACATCTCAAAAAGTCGTGAACTTGTAGATATTACAACTGTTAGTAAGCTGTGTTTAGGACAAGAGTGTGTTTAGGTATAGTATCTATGGTTGTTTGTTGTTAAAGAGTTATTCTAAAGGCTGTTGTGTTGTAACCGTTTTTTACAGACGCATATCAGATGTCTTTTGGGAAGCGATATCTTCAGGAAACGTTCTCTCGCTCTACCAAGGCCTAGGGACCAAGAACGTGCAGTCCTTTGTTTCCTCCTTCATCTACTTCTACAGTTACAGCTATTTCAAGAGGTTGCATAGTGAGAGGATAGGTTCTAAGTCGATTGGAACTAAGGCTAACCTCCTCATAGCCGCTGCTTCTGCTGCTTTCACCAATATATTGACCCAAGTACGTTTCCTTACTTGGTCTTCTTCTACCTTCTTTTATGTATTTATAAAACTTCAAGTTATATGTTTTTGTGTAGCCTCTAGATACAGCTTCATCAAGGATGCAAACAAGCGAGTTTGGAAATGCAAAAGGGTTTTGGAAGACGTTAACCGAGGGTACTTGGGGAGATGCATATGATGGCATGGGGATTACTCTTTTACTCACCCCTAATCCTGCTATTCAGGTACCTACCATCCTCTTTAAAACCCGTTCACTTACAGTCTTTATTAGCTGAACAGTGAGCTTCTCTTTTGTATGTAGTATACAGTGTTTGATCAGCTGAAACAGAACCTCGTTGACAAAAGAAAGGCAAAAGCCAAGAAAGACTCTTCCCCTGTAGTCATCTCTTCCTTTATGGCCTTCTTGTTGGGTGCCATCTCAAAAACTGCTGCTACCGTCATCACTTATCCACTAATCAGGTATCATTATTATAGCTTCCGGGTAACGTACTCTTTTGGTGGATATTGATCTCTATACATTCATGGTTAGGTGCAAGGTGATGATTCAAGCAGCAGATGACACAAAGGATAATGCAGCTAAGAAGCCCCGAGAAAGAATAAAGAAAACGATTCCAGGGGTCATCTACGCTATATGGGAAAAAGAAGGGGTCTTAGGGTTCTTCAAAGGCTTGCAGGCTCAGATCTTAAAGACAGTTTTGAGCTCAGCGTTGCTACTCATGATCAAGGAGAAAATCACAGCAACCACTTGGTTTCTCATTCTAGCTATAAGAAAAACTATGTTTGTCACAAAAGGTAGGTTGAAAAGTCCATAAAGATTGCCCCTTCCGCAAGCCTCTCAAGGCCAAGCAACAGCAAAGACTTTACTTTGTCAGTCTGTACTTGAAAAACTTTCAAAAGCAGGCAAATGTTGTAAGTCATTTTCATATATATATTCTTATTAATGAAACTACTGGTTAAAAAAAAATGATTTGTTACAAATGCATTGTAGTAGGAACAAGAATGCTCTACTAATATATAAGATCATAACAAGTAGACTTGGGTTCTTCATTCTCAAATCTTCTCAGGCAGAGCCGCTGCTCTCTCTCTTGCGACATACACAAAGTATGCAGCAAGCACAACAGCCACAACAGCAACTACGACTGTCATACAAAATTCAAAAAATAATTTCACCACTTTTTGTTAGTCTGTGAGAAAATTTGTGTTAAAGATTCAAGAGTCAAAATGAAGATAAACTTACTTGAAACAACCATAAGAGAGCGGTTGATTGGACTCTTGTAATGTTTGCGGCTTTTGCCCTTGGTGTCGGTGAAGGGCACAAACTTTACTCCGCCCATATACTTCTGCAAAACCTTAGGGACCTCCACACCATCCTCTCGCTGGTAGTTCTCGAGAATGCAGCAAATGGTTCTCTCAGTAGCGGTAAGTGTAGAATTCAGCATATGCACATACTGCTTCTTATGCTCATTGCTCTGCATTCAGAAACCCACATATATAAGAAGAAGTTACACAAGAACCAATCTCTTTGATCGATGGTGAAAGGTAAAAAGAGTTGAGAGAGAGATTTACCTTCTTCTGACCGTATCTGGTATTAAGCCTACGAGCTTGGTAGTCCGTACAGTTGGAACATGACACAAGCTCTCTGTAAGTACCAGACGCAGGAAACCAACCTTCCAAATCATACTTTTTAGCAGCTGCATCGTTCAACGCTCCAGAGACTATCTCCACGACTCGGTATGGAAGTTTTAGCTGCAAGATTAGTATACAATTAGCTAATTAAAAAACAATATTGAAACATGCTTTTTAACTTATATAAAGATGCAAATGATTACCTCTTGGTAAAAGTCTGCAGAGTTGTTCATCATCTCCTCGAGCATTTCCCAAGATTTATTCTCGTTAGGACTGGTGATGCAAAACTGTTCAATCTTCTCAAACTGATGAACACGGAAAATGCCAAGCTGGTCTCTTCCATGGGAACCAGCTTCTGTTCTAAAGCAGGTCGAGTTACCAGCATATCTGAACCCAAAGAATATGTTATGTCAATACATCTTTTTTTGTAAATACATAAAAGAAGCAATATAGTCTTATGTTTATAATACTTTATGGGAAGCTCGCTGGGAGGGATCCATTCATCCATATGGTATGCACAAAGAGGTTGTTCAGCAGTTGCAATCAGGTACTTGTAATCCTTATGAAGGTCTTCGTCATCTCTTTTACCAGTTGCCTGATTAAGGTCTTCGCCAGTTACGTCTTTGTCTTTTCCTTTACCAGTTACCTGATTAAAACAAAGACATAATAAACTCAGGATGCAAAGCTCAAGACAAGAATAACAACATAATACTAATTGAGTGATTCCTTTAAAGACCTTGTAGAGTTCTCTATCAAACTCTTCCAACTGTGCGGACTTGGCCATGACATCCTTGCTCATGAAAAAAGGAGGTTGCAACGCTGTGAACTCTCTCTTCTTCAAAAAGTCTATCCCAAAGTTGATAAGAGCTTGGTTGAGTAACACACCGTCTCCTCTCAGGAAGTAGCCTCTTCCTCCAGCAATTTTAGCACCTGAGTTCCAAAACCATCATCTTTTGACAAAACCCACAAACACAAATGACCAATGCTGGTACTATTACCTCTCTTAGTATCTGCAATGAAGGTTTTCTCAACGAGATCCACATGGTTCATCACCTTCTGACCAGGTGCAAAAACCGGCTTCTTACCCCAAACTTTAACCACAGGATTATCTGCCTGCAGAATATGAAAACACCACCATAATTTTTTACTCAGTCCATTTCATTTTAATTGTCGTTTTAGATAATATAATAATGAAAAATAAAACATTGAAGGGAACAAACCTCATTGTTACTAACTGGAACAGAGTCAGGGACGAGATTTCCAACTTTCTTCAATTTTTCTTTGAGCTCGTCAAAAGCATCACCAACTTCCTTTTCCTTGTCAGCAGCGTCTTGTTTCTTCTTCTCCGCTTGCTGAATCACCTCACTCGCATCGCCACCAGACTATTATTCCAAAAAAAGAAACAAAACCTCATTAAAAATCATAATTCGGAGGTTGGTGTTAACTTACTAGAATCATTAAAAAAACTGACGATTTTGAGTTTGGCGACTTGCTTGTTCAGCTTGTTGAACTCCGTTCGTAAAGCATCTACTTCAAATTGACCTAAAACACACGCCAGAAACGTGGTTAGCAAGTCAACCTCACAAGATGCTGAGTAAAAAGGGGATGAGATATACTTACGCTGACGCCATTCTTTGTCGAGATTTATGATCTCATCGACGAGATCAACGCTGGCGAATCTCCTGCGTTGTGATTCACGGATGATCTCCGGATCGTTCCCCTTCTCTTCTCTAAATAGATTGATATCCAACATCTTCTCTTGTCTGCTCTTCTCTCTGTGAATGAATCAGCTCAAAAGAAACAATTCAAATATGGAACAACTCTCCTATATTTATAGTAGTAATACAACCCTAATCTAAATAGTAACCTTCTTTTTTTTTCGATTTACTTTTTTTTTTGTCTTTAACTTGCACCACAAGTCTTGGAATTATCCAACAAAGGTGTATATCACAAAAACTGAATTGCAAGTTCCAAAAGATCCCCAATTGCTTTCTAAATCACATAAATACCCCCAAAACTTTCAGATTTAATACAGAAACCCCCTATTTCCGTCATTATTAGTAAACAATCTTCAGCATAAACATCACAAAAATGCCCCCAAACTTTTAGAAAACCCCTTCTTTTCTCCAGCCTCACAGCTGCAACATCCAAGTGCAATGTATAGACTTGGTCGCGAAGATCTGGTTTGTGGTGTTGCCTAAAGCTTCATATTGTTGCTGGAGTGAGTCTGTGGTTATATGTTTGTATTCTTCATATGTAATAAAAGCAAGGATCTCTGTGTAGATAAAAGCATGCCCTATAAATTATGATCCCATGATAGATAAAAAATGATCCTACTAACAGAAAGCAAGTCCCAGGCTTAGTCTTGAAAAGGCAAAAACGTCAGTCCGTCCATAAACGGCTACAATACCTAAAGGAACCAAAGTTGCCTCTGGTGTGAGCACTAAAAGTTAAAGACTAGTGTTAAGATGCACGCAAGAGACTTTGAGGTAAATCCAGTTATACAAGAAAATTATTAAGTCATTGGTTTATATTCAACCACACCAAAGGATTTGTTACAAATAAATTGTTGTAGGAACAAGAATGCTCTACTGATATAAGATCACAATAACAAGAGACTTGAGTTCTTCCTTCTCAATCTTCTCAGGAAGAAGCGCTCTCTCTTGCGACATACACAAAGTATGCAGCAAGCACAACAACCACCACAGCAGCTACGACTGGCATACAAAATTGAAAAATTAATTTCACCCAAGCATGAGTATGAGCTATTTCATTACAGGTTTGTTAGTCTGTGAGAAAATAAGCGTCAGAAGATTCAAGACTACGGAAGAAAGCTTACTTGAAACAACCATAAAAGAGCCGTTGATTAGCCTGTTGTTACGATGTTTGAGGATTTTTCCTGCTTCGGTCTCTGGAATACTCAGATGAGGATGTTGCGCTGCTGTTATAACTTTGCGGAATAAGTTGTTGAAATCTCCCAACTTCGAGCTGATGGATACCGGAGGATTTATTCCCATATCTTGTGTCACCTGCAAAAAGATCCGTGTGTAAGGTACTTTACAGGTTACTCAAGCTATTTTCATTTGACACTCAGAGATCAATAAGAAACCCTACCCTGGTGGATTTTTGTTTGGAAATCTGGGATGATACAATATCGTCTTTCGCTGAAACCATAAGGCAGGGAACCTCATATCCAGTGGCCTTACCGTGCGTTGCAACTTCTAGAAGTAACCCACCCGCTCGCTTCCATGATGACTCATCAGAACTGCATGAAAGAAAAAAAAATCAGGGATGCATACAACAAGCCAAATGAACGTAATTGTTTCACACAACCCACAAGTAGAGAATGATAAGGTATCTGCTAAAGCATATTTCAAACAATCAAAGGATGATATATACGATATACCTGTCATACACGAAGACAGCTATGTCACATGCAGCCAAAGACTCCTTGGATGAAACTAGACCTTGAGCCCCATCTTCTGGAATTTCCCTCATAACAAGAGTTTTCTTTGCACTCTACACCCAGAGAATTTGCAATTACCATATTAATGAGCAAATTACATACAGAAACTTAGAGAAAAAAAAACAGCCTTAAAAGATGCCAAAAAAACTAGCAAGTCTGAACAGTTCTGTTCAAAACGCCCGACATGTGCTCATAGTATCAACTTATCTAGGATATCTAGCTAGCTCCTGTCTTTCAGTATCTTTATTCGCACACAAACACACACATAATGAGACAAATTGCAAAAGTGTTCCAACTCACCCCAGGTTCATCGACCATATTCACTGCATAACGCTCGTCAGTGGTTGATCCTGGGTTATCAACATATGACCTAGATCATGATTCATGAAGAGACATGAATGTCAACCACATAGAGAGGAAAACTTTGCGCTCTACCAGTAGGCTAATGTCTCCACGTGTATAAACATGGATTGGATTGTACTCTTTCCTGTTTATATTTTGGAAATGCAACAAGTTTTGGAATGAGCTAATATGACAAACCTTCCGAGAAAGCAATTCAGTAAAGCAGATTTTCCAGCTCTATTCGGTCCAAAAACAAAGCACTGGAAAACTTTTCTTTCGCATCGTTTCTTTTTGCGATCTAAAAGCCTTCCCCTAGTAATACGGATGGCAGACGATGGATCACCCTGGAATCCAATGCAAATCAAATGTTCCACACACCGAGCAGGTTCTAACAGTGTCATCAGTGACCACTGCAAGGATAATATTGGAAGATTAGCAAAAACATAAATTTGAATTGGTTCAATGATAGATTTTTATATCCCAAATAATAAAGATACATGAAAAATTATGTCTGACAGAAAGAATCGCATGATACTTTAGTTAGTCAATCAACAAAAAATGAAACGAAGAAAGAATGAGTGTATTTATTTGGAATTGTGCATGCATACAAAATGTTCCTTGAGTTGTTGAGCATCTGTAAGAGTATTGATTACCAGTGACAGGAAAGCGTCAAAGGATAGTCCTCCAAGCGCAGTTTTCTCTGCCGCATCCAGATATGGAACCTCCTTCCAAGGACTGCAATTCATAATTTGGCATTTTAATGTAATCTAAATTATGCGTTCTTTGCTTTCTGGAAGTTGAGAAAGTACCTTTCAGGTGCAGTTGAAAATAAATCATCGATCTCTTGAGGTCTCAGATTATTATCCTGCAAATTGAAAATTCATTAAGACAACTATAAAAACTGCAGCCAAAGCGATTTAGTTAAAACAAAAAAGGAGACTTACCCTATCCGTATCAAACAACATATACTTCTCTTTCAGGAACTCGATTGCTAGATCTGTCAACTCAACAGTCTACAAAAGTAAACAACAATGCCAAGGAAGGCATGTTAATGAAACCCAGCAATGTAACTTGTGAGCATCCGATTTCTTGTTTCTGATAATAATAAAAAATCCAAACAAAAATTCGATATACAGCTCATCCAGTTATAGATGATTCTGTTTCTGCAATTTACCTGATCAGGTGCTCTCTTGAATAATGAAGGTGGAAGCAACTCAGCAGCGAGTCTTATATCGTTGTTATACCCGAACTTCCTAAGTACAGTCCACGTTGTCTCGAGCCTCCCTTTCTCAATAAAGAGTGCATGTAGAAACAGGAAGCCAGTCAATGTCATTCCTATTTCATTTACACCTTCTGGTAATCTTTCTTGCACAACCCTCTTAATGCCTTCGATTTCATTAGGCTGCAATGGTGCATCGAAGCACTTGACCTATTTGAGACAACTATTAGGTGCGTCCTTGGGATAAGAGAAATGTTTTTTTTTTATGAAAAGTCTAAAGGATATAGGCTAGAGCCATATCGATGATGAAATAGCCAGAACACAAGAAAATGATGAAACACAAAAAGAGGAAACAAAACCTGAAATTCATTTAACTCATCCACGCTAAGAGCACCATCTTTATCATGGTCACAGAGTATAAAGATACGCTTCAAGGCCCTTACACACCGTGGCTTCAATGTCTGGGTTTCTTGATCAAACAGAGGTGCTGTTGGGTGTAGGACAGCTTTTTGTGCATAATAGAAAACTTCTTGTGCCTACAGGAAAGTTTATTTTATAAGGATGATAGTTCAGGCCTGAAATATAATTTAACAATTCCCAATCTCGTAAGGCAATCACATGCCTTGGCTCCCTCGAAAGTCGAACCAACTTGTGTGCCACGTTTGAGCTAAGATGTATAATAAATCCGAAGAGGAAAAACAGAAGTCATAATTACCTGGATTTGCTTCAAGGCAGAACAATCGACACAAGTCTCAATCTCCGGAAACTTTAGCATTATAGGTGACATCACTTTTTCGAGGCTGACCTGGTTATTGGCGAGGTCAAGCTTACAGCCTGCTACTGTTATAGGAACATTCACCTGTTAAGAAAAGGTCACAACTCACAAGGCAATCTTGATAAGGTAAGAGGCTAACAGCAAATCTTTTACATATTTCACCACAAGAACAGTGATATGACAACAGCAAGATTGACATGACTAAAATGTAAACAAAGAGGAAAATCAAACCTCTAAATGCCGAAGCTCTGGAAGCCAGTATGTACTCAAACGTTCGAGAGTCTCGGGTCGGTCAACGGCATGTGTCAAAACCACTGCATCTGCGTGCTTTAATTCCTCTGCAACCATGCCTTTATCTTCAGGCCTGAACACAAGTTAAGAAATATCAAAAGATACTTATAACACATCAACAAAGCTGTCAAGGTATGAATACAACCTAGGCCCTTCATTTCAAACAGTAACTAAACAGGTGGCAAAGTGCTATGCTATCCCAACAACAATGCTCTTCTTCATGTGGAAACAAAGATAAAGAAGAATACCTTGAGGAAGTGTCAACAAGGGTGATGGGTATACCATCAGGGAAGAACTGTAAAGGCAACTTGGTATCAGGTAGAACAGGAGGGACATTGGGAGGAAAAGAATCGGTGGCTGCAGTGCTAATCAAGCTGGATTTTCCAGTGCCCTTGTCACCAACCACAACGATTCGTACAGATTTAGAAAGTTCAACGGTGCGAGCTGAGTATCTTGTCATCTCAAACTGCAACAAAAACCAAAATTGAGTTCATATCCAAAAAAAAAACGAATGTGTGAGGAACACGAGCAGCAAGAGTGAGAAAGATCGCGAAGCATAGGGTGAGTTTTCAGAACCACGCATGAATCATGATAGACAACAGAAAGAGTACATCAACAAGAACTTGAGATGAAAGATTAGATGCGTAAACGAGAAATAAGCCCTGACCTAAGCTGGTGACTGAGATGGAGAGAATCACCAAAGCTGAAAACTCAAGAATGTGTGAGGAATGATGCTTCTATGTCTTTTCTTTTGTCAAGCGATGCTTCTATGTCTTAGTTAACGAAAAAACGAAAAGGTAAAAGTTTAAGTATTAATTAGTGAAAGTGGTGGTGTATATTTTACCATTTACTTATACTGAAAGTCTTTTTCTATTAATATGTCAACTGGCATGAGCTCACATATGCATTATAACAATTAACAAGGACGGACTAGGTATTGAATGGAATATTTAAGTATTCATTAGTGAAAGTGATGGTGTATTTTACCATTTACTTATACTGAAAGTCTTTTTCTATAATATGTGAAGCGACATGAGCTGACATATGCATAATAAACTAGGACGGATAAGATGTTGACTGGAATATATAAGGGATTTATAAGTGAAAGTGATGGTGTATTTTACCATTTACTTAAGACTTTTTGCCTCTGGTCTCGGCAACTACGGGTTTAGTCTTGAAGGGCAAAAACGTAACTCTCCCTGGTAGTTCTCGAGGATGTAGCAAATATTCCTCTCAGTTGCTGTAAGAGTCGAATTCAGCATATGCAGTATGCACACACACTGCTTCGTCTGCTAATTGCTCTGCATTGAGAAACCACATAAAAGTGAATAGACAAGACTGAATATCTCTGCTAATGGAATGAAATCAACTGAGAGAGAGAGATTTACCTTTTTCTGATCTTAAGTCTTCCAGCTTGGTAGTCTGCACAGCTGGAACAGGACAGTGATCTTGGCTCTGATACCAACTTTGTGCAGCGTACAAATGAAGGATCGATTAAGATAGCTCCTTAAGACCAACTTTCTTGTTGATGAGTTGAATAGAATGGAACAAGGGATAAAAGCAAAGCTCTTCTTGTTTAAAAAAAATCAAAACGTGTCTTTTACAATAGGAGATAACTCTTGTTTTATATAATGAAACTAGCGACATCCTAAAACCGGACGTAGTAATTATCCTATAACTAAAAGAACTAAACATGAACATCAAATTAGAATTCTGATGAGATAAGGATAACACAAACTCGGTTTAGAATACAAACGAGATACTAAACCAGCATGGATGCTGTGATGTCAATACCTCTTGTTCGATACATAAAAGAAGCAATATCCTTAACGCTGCCAATTATATCATAATATATTTACCTTATGGGAAGCTCGCTGGGATGAATCCATTCATCCATATGAATATGCACAAAGAGGTTGCTCAGCAGTTGCAACAAGGTATATATCATCATCTCCTTCACCAATCACCTGAATAAAACAATGACATACTCTCAGAATACAAAGTTCATGACCAAATCTAACAACACAACTAAAGAAAATGTTTAAAGACCTTGTAAAGTTCTTCATCAAACTGTAGTGTAACTTATTAGAATCATAATCCAAAGATTATGAGCTTAGCCACTTGCTTGTTGAACTCCTTTCCAAAACAATCTACTTCGAATTGAAAGTGAAACACCAGAAATGTTGTTAGCAAATGAGAGAGATGACGCAAGCGAAGGATCTCATCGGTGGACGAACCTCCGGAATTGAGATTCCCCGATGATTTCCGGATCGCTCCCCTTCTCTTCTCGAAATTAGATTGATATCCAACATCTTGTGTGCTCTTCTCTCTGTGAATTGAAATCAGCTCAATAGAAGAAACAACGTATCATCACAAATTGAAGAGCACAGAGGATAACGTTACTCACAGCTACGGAGACGGAGAATAATGGATTATCATCGGCATCGATTTGCAACGATGATGAAACTCTGTTTAGTTTTTGGTGCTCACTGTAAATTGAATTGATCTTCTTTGTTGATGATGATGATAAACCGCCGAAAGATCCTCGATTTCTTTCTATATCACATAAATACCCCAATACTTTCAGTTTGATCACATAAACCCCCTTTGTTCCGTTATATCCAATTTATCATAAATCACATAAATACCCCCAAAACTTTCAGATTTGATTTAGAAACCCCCATTCTTTTACATCACTTGAGGCTTCTCTCTCTCTCACTCTCCTCGCATTTGCAACGTTATTACAATGTACAGCAGGATTCGCTTGGTTGCGAAGACGAGTTTCTCCACCACGAGTCTCCTCTCCTCAGTCGCTTCCACGGATACACTGAAGAAGGAGATACTGAGAAAGAACGGTCCAAGACTCAGTGTCCCCTCCCTCCTTCAGCAACGCGACGACTCGGGTCACCCCATCACGTTACCGGAGCTCCGGCTCATCTCCAAGCGCCTAATCAGATCAAACCGCCACGATATCGCCCTCCAGGTTACGAAAGTCTTTCCCTTTATTATTCAAAACAGAGAAAGAAGTTGAAAAAAAAAGTTTAGATTTTTCAAAACGTTTATGTATCACAGATGATGGAGTGGATGGAGGGGAATCGAAAAGACATTCACTTTAGTGCCGACGACACTGCTCTTAAGCTTGAACTGATCATCAAAGCTCATGGCTTGAAACAAGCAGAGGAATACTTCGACCAGCTTCAGAGCTCTGTTTCGTTGAAAGCAGCTTACCTTCCTCTCCTTCGTGGCTATGTCAAAGGTAGATTGGTTAAAGAAGCTGAATCTCTCATGGAGAAGCTGAATGGGTTTGGGTTTCTTGTGACTCCACACCCGTTCAACGAGATGATGAAGCTTTACGAAGCGACTCAACAGTACGAGAAAGTAGTGATGGTGGTTGGGTTGATGAAGAGGAACAAGATACCGAGGAATGTTCTGTCGTATAATCTCTGGATGAATGCGTGTTGTGAAGTAGAAGGTGTTGGAGGTGTGGAGAGTGTTTATGGGGAGATGGTTGGTGACAAGAGTGTTGAAGTTGGGTGGAGCTCGTTGTGTACTCTAGCGAATGTTTATGTTAAGGTTGGTTTTGTTGGTAAGGCTGAGTTGGTGCTTGAGAGTGCGGAGAAGAAGTTGAATAGGAGTAATAGGCTTGGATACTTCTTCCTCATCACGATGTATGCTTCTTTAGGAGATAAGGAAGGGGTTGTTCGTCTTTGGGAAGGGTCTAAGTCTGTTTCCGGGAGGATTACTTGTGCAAACTACATATGTGTGTTGTCATCCTTGGTGAGACTTGGTGGTCTTGCAGAGGCTGAGAGGGTTTTCGAGGAGTGGGAGGAGAATTGCTGTAACTATGATGTTAGAGTCTCCAATGTTCTTTTGGGTGCTTATGTGCGTAATGGACTGATCCGGGAAGCTGAGTCTCTACACGACCGTGTGTTGGAGAGAGGAGGTAGTCCTAACTATAAGACTTGGGAGATTTTGATGGAGGGATGGGTGAAATGTCAGAGTATGGAGAAGGCTATTGATGCTGTGCACCGAGCATTCGAACTGATGAAGGGATGCCATTGGAGACCGTCTCAAAGAATCGTCATGGCTATTGCTGAGTACTTTGAGAAGGAGGAGATGATAGAGGAAGCAAACACATATGTTAGAGATTTGCATCGTCTTGGTCTTGCTAGCTTACCGTTATACAGATTGTTACTTAGAATGCATGAACATGTTCAGAGACCAGCTTCTCACATCTATGATATGATGAAGCTGGACAACATCCAAATGGATGAGGAGACTTGAGTGAGAACTCATACTTGTTTCAAGAAATTTCAACTTTCAAACATGTCCATTATAATGCATTCATGTCTACAATTAAACAACAACAAAAAGAAAGAGATTTGTAAAAAGCAATTTTTTTTACATTCAATACATTAGTTAAAGAATGGACTCCTTATATCTGTAACTGCAGCCTCCTTCTAATATATAGTGAGAGGCATAATATGATTTTGTTTAACCATGGAGCATCTGATCAAAAGCAAATCTCAGCTCCACTACCACCAATTGACGCAGTGAAGCACTGAAAACCAATGGACTCAAGCTCCTCCACCACTTTGTCCACGACCGTCCCTGAAACCAAGAGGGATTCAATGTCAAGGGACAAACAAAAATCAAGATTGATGAACCAGAACATTTCTGAAAAAAGGATACCTGTAGGTAACAGAGTGAGGACGCAGCCGCCACCTCCAGCTCCAGTAAGTTTTGAGGTAAGCTTGTGCTTGAGCGTGGTTCGGATCACAGTATCAATAGAGCTGTGGCTAACCCCCATTGACTGCAGCAAGCCTTGGTTGATCTCCATGAGTTCTTTTATACTCTCTTCTTTCTCAGCAACCGAGATCTCGTCTTTAGATTGGATGATCGAAGCTAGCTCTTTGCTTATAGAGTCCACGGCACTGAACACAGACTTCATAGCATCTGGATGTCTGACCGTTCTCTCTGATACACCAGAGACCAGAGCCTTCGTGTTCCGTCCTACTTTAGTGTTGGTGATTAGCATTCTTAGAGGCATGTTTGAGTGTAACCGAGTTATCTCCCCTGAGCAGAACTTGATCATGTTGCCTGCAAAAGAAACACAAAAACACATAAGAGTTTTGATGAGAGACTTTGGAGGATTTATAGTTGAAACTAACCGTATGCACTGACGGTGTTGTCTATTCCAGAAGGTTTCCCATGGATGATCTTCTCACCTTCAAAAGCCCATTTATTCAGCAACTCGAGATTGGTTTCATCTAGACAAGTCCAACCATCACTACGAGTTTTGTCTGAGATGGAAGACGCAATGAGAGCAGCTGAGAGGGCTACACAGAAAGCTGCTGATGAACCGAGGCCAGATCCGTATGGAAGCTCGGTTGTAATGATGACCGTAGCTGGACTGAATCTAAAAAAGCACAACAACAAGAGTCAAGAAATCTAAAAATACGGTTTGGAAAATCTATTTGAGCTCAAATTAAATTGTGTGTTTTCCTTACCCTAGGATATTGGTGTATAACCAGAGGAAGGTGGAGATCCCAGAGGTCAACCAGATTTTTTCCTCTGGGATATTCTGCTCTTCAACCAAAACAGCAATTGATTTAAGGGCTTCGCCTGAACATGAAGCTGGTGTAGAAGGGGAAGAATTGCTTGAAACAGAAGGAAACACTTCTTTGAGTCTGGATACGGACCAGGAAAACTCCAAGGAAAGGTCCTTAAGCTGAATTGTAAGCCTATCATTGTTCTCATCTGTCAGAAGAAAGGATAATGTTAATGCTTTTAAATTTTGTTTCTACATTGGGAACAACCATAGGTTGATCTGAATCTGTCCGGTACTAAGGTCAAGTCATTTGCTATAGCTATCCCTCTAGACACTTAAAACAATGTCCAAAAGAAATTCAAATCCAGCAAACACGCAAGCCTAGAATGAATTAACCTCCATCCCTTTGATACTACTTTTACTTGGAACATGAACATCAAATCTAAAAAACCAAATCAAATTTGAACAAATGTAAACTCATGATTGTCCTGCAGATTCAAGGGGTTGGTTACTTTTTGGATCCAAAGCTTAGATCTTCAACTTAGCAATCTCTAATCTGATACACACTGAGTTCAATCCAGGAATCCACAGTTTCTATGATCTCAACGAAGCATTAACAACCAGGAAAAACAAAGCAAATCCAGTGTATAATGTAAGAAAAGGAACCTGATTGAAGAGGAAGGCGTAGAGTGACGTAAGTGTAGAGATCAATGGCAGCTGCTACTGCAGTGGATCCATGGACAACAGCGTGTTCCCCTGCAAGTATGATCTTTCCCGGAGCTCTCGCTTTCACCTCCATTTCTTCTGAACTGATTTACATAAACAGAATTGTAAAGGACATAAAGACAGATTCACCAGCAACTACGATAATTCAAAACACCAACTCAGGAACAGATGTTAACAAAAAAAAATTATGAATCAGATCAAAAGGGAAATTTGCATAATTGGGATCTGAATTCAAAGTAAAGACTGAAACTTTAGAGTTTAATACCCAAAAGGGTACATGTGAAATCACATCAAAGCTGCTCAGATCGAAAACAGAAGCTAAAAAGATGTGGAAATTGAAAGTCAAAACTCATTACATTTTCTTAGCTCACGCAATAATACGTGCGCATAAATAAAAAAGAGACTCAAATCAAATCAAACAAAACATATAGCAGACATTCGAGAGAGAGACAGCATGTGCCGAGAATCACCTTGAAAAAGAGATGTAGATTGATGTCTGAAGCCAGGCACGATCAGCTTATTTAATTAACCAAAAAAAAAAAAGATAAATATTGTGAAGAAAACAACTGGATCCCGGTTTAACTTTCCGGTTTGAAAATACATTATGTGAATCAGTCTTAGTTTTCAATTCCCGGTTTGGTTTGGTTTTGCTTTTACAAATCGTGTTTAAAGAAGAGGTTAGAGTTGAAACGACGCGCAATTTAGCAATGGCTGAATCCACAAAAAATATAAGTATCCAACAAGGCAGTGTAAGATTAGGAAGATCTTCAGATGCTATACCTGCTTGTGTTCCAAGTAAATTGTGATTGCAAGTCCGCTGTTATGTTCAGTGTCAAGCTGACCTGAAAACACGTAAAATGCCAAGCATTTAGAATATATATGCAACAGATAAAAAGGGTCTATATACTTATTAACTAATATCACATTTGGTGTACATTCACCAACTTGGATAATTTGAGTTCACTTTGACTTGTTAATGTAAAATCTTAATATCTTACTCTCATGTTCAAGGAAACAAACACATCTGAAACCTCCCCATGACTATGAAACTCAAGAAACACAATGAAGACTAATTAAGCTTGAGGTCATGACTCTTGATCTCGTCCAACCATCAAGAAACAAACATAAGGAGTAAGGCCACGAAACCTTTACCTCGTCATTCCCATGTGGATGCTTCTGATCCCTTAACGTTTTAAGATTATGAAGACGATTATGAAGACAAAAAAAGACGAAAATGAACGTTTTAGTGTTTTTTTGATCCCTTCCTCTTTTGGAACTTTTATAATTTAATGATATTTGATTTATTTCCATGATTGATATCGTCGCTCTAATGTGATTGGCCAACCACTAGTGTGATTTAGCCGGTATTCCGATTTAAAATAGCACAGGTTTACTAATGAAAAAATGTTTCTAATAGAAATCTTATGTCTAGTGTTTGATTAAGAATTCTTACATTGAAAATTTTGGGATTCGAACTCTAAACATAACCATTTTATTAATTGATAAATAGCAACAAATTAGTGTTTTGAATATGTTAAATCTAATGAATATTGTCAGTAATCCAGTCTGATAATCTGATTCAGTCTAAAACTAGAATATCTGCAGTATATGTACATATATATAGGGATATATGGTATGCTCCGTCTCTTTGTTGTGAACTACAAGACTATAATGGCGCTCTTGTTTCATCATATATCTATCCATGTAACTATCTTTCTAACCAACCTCCTCTTAATCCATCGGGCATATCTCGAAATCATAAGAACATGAGTCTCATAGTAATATATACAACCGATCGCAATTTTTTTTTACCAATTGTTTGGGGAATGTACATGTACAGTGATATCATACCCATCCATCCTCTAGTTTTGTCACATCATCGTTTAGTAAATTTATAGGCAACAACGAGTTTTGTATGTTTTACGTTTGCGGTTACGTATGCGTTTGTGTGTTTAATTTTGATGATTAGTTTTAGAATTATCGTATGGTACGTACCTTCCTTTGAATCAAACTTTATCACGACTTTGGGTAATTTACGTTATTATCTTTCTAGAACGTATGTGACTAGTGGCGGCTTTCGTGCGTCGACCTAGCCGTGGTCAGTTTTTTTTTCAACGGTCGTCGTCTATCTAGATGATGTACATTGGGAATTAATAAGTTTATTTTACATATTTGAAGGGTGCGATATGATTTATTCCAAGCTGTACTCAAATAATATTTCATACAAATTAAGAATGGTACGATATGATTTATTCCAAGCTGTACTCAAATAATATTTCATACAAAATATTTTTGGTCTGGATATGTCGTACTCCAAAGTTCAAACGTGAGAATAGGATTATCTGAAGTGTCTGAACTAAATAATACATACAGACTGTATGCGTTTATTAACAGATACTCCTGTATTATATTCTCTGTATTCTATGTATTATTGGTCGACGACTAAGACTTTTTGTTTCGTGTTTTATGGAATAGAGAGGCCAATCTCCACCCCATGTTCGACTCGTTGTTTCTTTAGTTCTTTTGTTTAGCGTGTAAATATCCATTCAATAAAAAAAGATCCATTCCTTTTGCTTATATGTCTATGTTAATCCTAATGTATCTTCAAGAATCACAACTATATGAATAAAGAAAGTAAACAAAAATATATGAATAAGTCGATTTTTTTAATGAAGAAAGCACAAAAAAACAATAAAACAATCTCCATGTCCATGGGACCGAGTCTATTGACATTTAATATCTTACCAGAAAAGATAAAGAAAATTAAGGAATTGCGTAAAATATCTTGTATGAAGAACAATGCACAAAAACCTACTGTAGTTTCTGATAGAAAAAGACTTCTAACCAATTAAACCGGCAACATATCTGAACCGCTAGGCTGTACCAGTATGTTGAACTTATACTGATGATGTTCCTTCACCCTCCTTATTAGCTTCAATTCTTGGCGAAGGAACCGGTGTACTCCTCCACAGAAACGACGGGTTTCTAAGAAAATTCCACCGGTCTGCTCGTACCGAGTCACCGGTCGGACTGGTTACTGCATTTGCTCTAATGCTAACTGTACCACCACCTAGCCTAATTGAACCATCGTCCTGGCTCCTCCACATAAACGACTGCGTTTTGCGGAACAACCACCGGTCCGACCGAGCCCTTGACCGGTCAACCGGTTTACCACTCCTAGAGCTTCCTCCCCTCGGTAGAACCAATACACTATTCGACCGGTTCATCTTCCAATTCGCCACGATCTTCTTCCTTAAATCTTCCGGTAACCTCAACGTAAACCGCTCGGTACATTCTCCAGGTGATACCACCGAATGCCCCGTCGTATGCGACCTCGAGAGTTCGACACGTGTAGCAATACTCCCACCAAGCTCAACTACCGGTTCAGGAACCACCACCGACTGCTGCGACTCGATATCAATTTCGTTTACTACTCCCGGTTCGACCGGTTCCGCGAGATTCGTGCGACAAACCGGACATGTCACGTGACCCTGAAGCCAAGCTCCGATGCAGTGAGGGTGGAACACGTGATCGCACTTAGGAAGCAAACGCAGCGTTTCGTCGTCCTCGAACTCGTTCAGACAAATCGCGCACTCCAACGCACCTCTCCCGATCTTCTGCGTCTTCACTTCAGAGTACACGAGAGTAGGGAACGTCTCGATCACCGACGCGTCGAGACCACGTGCCACCGCGGCATGCGCCACTCTCCTCGCTCCTGCTCCAGGATCAACGCTGCCGTCCACTGAGCCAGTGTAGCGGCGGAGGTAGACGGTGAAGAACCCCATGAAGAAGAGGATAGCGACCACGACGACGATCGCTACAGCCATGGCGGGACTTAGCCCGGTGCCGTATCTGTACTGCTCGTTTCTGGCGTCGGTTTGACCCGAGGCTAGCTCCGAGCCGGCTAATAGTAGAAACAGGACAACAGCTTGAAAAGACAGTAAGCTCTTCTTCATGCTTCTGAATCTTAAAGAACAGTTAAGATATTATTAGTATTTTTTTTTTCAAATGGAGAGTTTTATAGAGAGATGTTTGAAAAGTTTGAAGGCTTTTGGAGAAGAAGCGTGGAAGAAAGACTCAAGAGGGTGGTGGGACCACCAGTTTGGGGATAATCATCAGCGAATGTGTCACTTCACGTGGACAGAGATTTTTCCAACTAAGGTTGCAGTGAAAGTCAGAGTCATAATAAGAGTTTGAATGTAAATTTTTAGGTAAATCACTTATCACCAATAATTCTTGGTTTTTTCATCTTTAGCTATCCTAAGAAACAATCTCAATGGTTAAAAAACTCTCTCTATATTAGAAAAAAAAACTCAAAAAATTCGTAACTATATGATATTACTATTTCAAGGACTGTTAAACTTTGTTATTAAATTTGTGATATTTCTGAAAATGACTAATGTTATTGTTATACCAAATATACTTATGGTATATAGAGTGTTTATATGAGTTTATCAGTTTTTCTTTCTAACTTTTTAATTTTTTTTTAATATTTAATTTGTTTTTTTTTGTTTTTCTTATTATTTGAGTAGCTGAGATACTCTCTCAGAAATTATCACTGGACATTGCCTAACGACATTATAAACTGTTTATCTAATAAAGTACTTGAATTTGGTAGTTGGTAGACTTTTTTTACACTTTTAAATATCGTCAAATAACGGTTCTGAAAAATGAACGATCAAATTTTGAACTTGCCAGTTGCCACACAAGAAGGGAAGACCGTCAAACTAAAAGATGATAATGAAATAGGCGAGGAGGGCGAAACACACATGAATAGCCAAACTTTTAAGAAAAAAATACTACTATGATATTCACATCCTTCTAGAAAGCTCTTAGCCATCATATATAGTTTCATATGTCTATCTTGATCACTGACTCAAATTTGTTCTAAAGTATAACTTTATGATAAGAAAAAGTATGACATCTTTCAATCTGAATCAGGAAAACTAATGTTTGCATCAGTAAATAGTTTTTCAGCATGACCCTACTTTTTAATTGTTTGTCAGCATCCATCAATACTACTTGGAATACAAGCAAATAGTTTAGGGATTTTTTTTAAAAAGGCAAACATTATTGTCATTCTTGTGAAGAGGAAAAAAAACACACAAAGTCAATCTGACTTGACTTGCACGCGACCAACTTAATGACTTTGGCCCAAAACAGCATGTGCTTTAAACATCACGCACTTATTATTAGGAAAGTGAAAAAAACTCAAAGTCTTTTTTTGGAGTTGCGTGATTGCCCACCGTTCTCGCTGCATGATTCAAAGTTTTTGGTAAGTAGGTATTGGGACACCCGAATCATCCGTCAGTTTCTTGTAAGCACATGCTCACTCGAAGTAGCATTTTTTTTGTTCTCGCAGCCACAAGCACAACACAAGAAGGGCAAGAAGTTATGGTGTCGTTGTAGAAAGCAGAGAAGGAGACGCAAAAACTTGGATACTTTCTCGCTAGAAACTTGAGTATGTGCAGACAACATTCCATCTCACTGCATAAGCATAAGTTTGCAATGTTTTTAGTTAATGATGCTTAAGCATAAAATTTGCTTATCCAAGTTTACTTACTCAAAGCTTGTGTTTTCCTTCTTGTCAGTAATGAGAAAAAACTGTATAAGACACGATTTTGGGAGGACCACAAATGTAACCATGCCCAGGACCAAGAAGCTTGAAGTTCGTTGGAAGCTTAACAGGAGTAAATTGAAAATTCTGGATGTTGCGCCATACTCAAACCGAAAGAAGCCCTCCTTTATCCTCAACGTAAGTCCTTTTGCATGGTTCATGAATTATATGAAAATCAGATTGAAAATATTAAGATCAAAATCGCAATTATAAATAAGATATAAAAAAATATAAATATTACAAAAAAGGAAATAGACAGTTACGATTTTCAAAAAAAAAAAATGTAGACAGTTACGATTTCTTACATTCTCATCAGCTAAGATGAATTCTATGGTTTCCCCTGATAGTTGAATGTTTTGTTTCCAAGAATGTGGAAGACTGACAAACCAAATATATTTCCGGGGCCTCAGGTCATTAATGCCGATAACGTTTTCATTAGAGGCTTTCGATCTTTGGTTTTGCTTGCATGTTAGTAGCCGTATGTTTGTTTGACGGTGTGGGTTTGATTAGGAAGAGGCAATGGCTATCTTATAATATGAAGAGGTTAAAGGGAGAGGTGCTTAGGCTCTTGGGGAAATTTGGAGCATACTCTAGGCCGTATCTCACGAGATTTTGTGCACTTTATTATCGATATATCATTTACTTTTAATATTAGGAAAATTCAGTTACCAATTTGAAAGCACAAGATATTATGTGGGTGTTGCACAAGTTAATATGGTTTTGGTTAGAATCATTTGAACCGTGATTTTAGTTAAATCGAATAATCTTGTTTCTCTATATTTTGTTTTACATTTATTATATTTAACAAATAGCGAATCTTATATGTATTTGAAATAAATGCTGTGGATTAATGACCGAGTTGTTAGAACTATGAATCTCGATCTTTTTACCTTCCGGTTTTGGAATTACTGAATTAGTAGTGTTCAATTAAAAATATCTAGTTGTCTTTATTGTTAGTGAATATGTAATATCTTTACAATATTTACATATCTGTTAGTTGAGATTTCTATAAAATAGTAAAGAATTAAATGAAACAGAATATTTGAGTAGTTATCACATACTCCCTCTGTTCCTGAAAGTAGGATTTTCTGAAGTTTTCACGTTTATTAAGAATACATTAAATATTTGCAATTTAGTTTATTATTTATCTTTTTACACACTTTTCAACAACTATCTACCAATAAAATTTAATCAATTCAAATATTCGTAATTAATGTTTCTCAAAAGTATACAAAAATACCTTAAACAAATAGAAAATCTATCTTTGTGAAACAAAAATAAAATCTAGAAAATCCTACTTTCAGGAACGGAGGGAGTATGGTTTATGGCCAAGTTAAAAATATTGAATGCAATATAAAGTATAGATATTAGTCAACGGTGACATTATTACTTTTTTAACACTTATTCGATCAAATCTCTTAAAAAATATTCCATCAAACGTTTGGGAATGACTAGTATAAAATTTCCATTTTTTGGTTCTGTTAATATTCCTTAACGACACATGCACAATTTTCAAGAGATTTAAAAAATTTCATTTATTGGATTTTTAGAACTTGTTCATTTTTCTTGTCTATGTTTTTTCTTTCCCATTTCTAATAAGGTTAGCCATATATATATATATATATATATATATATATATATATATATATATATATATATATATATGCTTAGTCTCTCTTGAACTTAGAAAACGAAAGTTAGAAAGAACTAAAAGTCTTTGGTTTTGTGAAGAAAAAATATGCTTAGTCCCATCATTCTGTCTGCCAGTGGAATCATTATGTTTGCCATTGGAATCTTCTTGGGTTTAGTATATTTCTGTTTGAAAGGATGGATTCAGTCTCGAGGTACACAAGTTACGCGCAATTCTGATGGTGGTGCATAACTATTTCTGTTTAACTATTGTTTTATTTTAAATGATTTTATATTTTTTAGATTATTAATTCATCGAATAGCATATCGGTAATGCAGTACTGCAATATGTATCACTAAACAGTGAAGATTTTCAGTTTATTTATTTATTTAATAAAATTATATCCTTATGTTTACAACTTTACATACGTTTGTAGTGTGATACTACATGATTACTAATGTATATAGTGGTGAATGTCATTAGTTTATGGAAAAAAAAAACTCAGTGTGATTAACAAAAAAAAACAAATTCGAATACGATGATCAGATTTTTATTGATCCAATCTAAATTAAAGATTTTCCGTGGAAATCTATATCTATATCTATACTAAAAGGGGAATATGGTGAATTTTTAAGCTGTCCACGTCAGCATAAAAATTCAGGCCAATCAGCACATTTTGTTTTTCCACGTCACACAGGCTTGATTTTGGGCTTCTTTTGATTATTACCCATATCAGACGAACAGAAATAAAGCTCCATTTACTGTAAGCCCTATTCTAACTATCACACAAGTAAACGACCACAAAAGAAACCATCGTCCTCCGCTACCACTTCGTCTTCTTCGCTTCGATCCCATAGAAACAGATCCTCCTCTACAGCCTTCAGTTGAACATCTTCAGGGAAATCTTGCAAGAGAGATCGTTTTATTAGCCAAGCGTTTCTTGACGCCTCTGTTGCAATTAGTTTTATAGACTAAACCATGTTCGTTGAGATTGCTGCGGCGGTTGAACAGAACCGGCAAAAAGCTTCCGTAAGTTCCGCAACTTTGAAACAATCTAAATTGGCCAACACAAAAACTGACTTGCAAGGTTCTGTTTAATAGATTTCCTTTACAAGCAAAACAACATCTTTACATAACCCAAGTCTTCTTTTGTTTCTTGCATTCTAATTATTTATTCATCGCAGATATGCTAATAATTATTTTTGTTTGTTTGTGAAGGGTTTAAACTAACGTAATCGATTGATGCCTAGGAAAAAAAAGAATGAAGAGGAAAGTCTAAGAAGGAAAACAAACATCCAAGTAGTTCTGTAGATCAAGGCACAAGGTATGTTTGCGGGTTCTGTTATTATATATATATATATATTTGTGTTTATGAGTTACATGCTATAGGTTCACATTTATTCTTTTGCTCAATTTATGTACTTTTTTGCATCTACATCAGTAGGAATCGTGGATTATGGGGTTTCTTTGAGCGCCAGTGAGGAAGTCTGCACCAAACTTATTGGTATTCTTTAATTTCCTATCTAATGTGAAGCATATCTTGCACATAATATATTTGTATTTGATATTTCGAATTTGTTTTTAACCAAGTGAAAAGATGATGTGTTAATATTTGGGCTTTTTTGACAATAAACAGGCAGATGAACGTATTGAGAGATCCAGAGAAAACGTTGATAGCTTGGATTCCGAACCCAATGGGATCTATCCGTTTGAACTTCTAAGGGATTAAATGATAGAGCTGGAGAAGCGGGTCCAAAGTATTGACATAGTCATGTGATATAGTCGACTATATAGACATAGTCATGTGATATAGTCGACTATATTGACATAGTCATATGATATAGTCGACTACATGCCTCAACTACATGACCGTTGAAAGCCAGACTTGAGACTTGGAAGCCAGACTTGAGAGCCAGACTTGAGTGCTAGGCTGGAAAAATATAGCTGTTGGAAAGTGTTGACTTTATGGTGTGAACACAGATTCAAAAATATAGGTGTTAGAACTCAGATCTGTAGAGTGTTTCCACTATCTCCTTCTATAAATATCTTTGTATGTAAAGACAATAAAATTAAGGAAAGAGTTCTCCTTCTTTACTCTCTCTCTCTCTCTCTTGTTCTTGAGCATTATCTCTCTTGTTCTTCATTTTCTAACATGGTATCAGAGCCATAAGCTCTTGAAAACCTGATTCAATTCCGCAAAGCACTCTCTGTTTCTCTTTTCTGTTGATTCATCCTTTACTTTCTCAAATCTCTCTTCAATTTTCTTTTATCCAGTGGATAATAAATCTGGGTTCTTGAGTTTCTGGAAATTTAATTCTCTTTTCTTGGTTGTGCTAACTCTGTTCTGTCTCCATTTAATTTTCTTGAGAGTTTATCTTGATTCTAAACTTCTTTTCTCTCAGTTCAGAGTGATTTACTTGTTTCTGTCTTGAAAATTCTTGAAAAAAAAAAAAAAAAATATTTGAAATCTTAAGGAGAGGATGGAGGATTACAGACCAGTGAGGATTCCATGTTTACTCAAGGGACCAGGAAACTACATCACCTGGTCTAGAATGGCCAGGACAGCCCTTGGAGGTAGAGGATATTGGGAGCATGTCACTTCAAGCTCTGCCCCAAAGAAAATCACCCAAGGAGAAGATGGCAAGGAGGTTGTAGTGGTAGATGAAGGCAAATGGGCTCAGGAAGATCTCATGGTGCTGTCTACATTGCAAAGCTCTCTTGATGGTCCATTGATGGACTCTTATTCACACTGTACCACCACAAAACAGTTGTGGGATACTTTGCACAAGGTTTTTGGCAACACTTCAAACCTCACCAGAATCTTTGAAGTGAAGAGAGCTATCAACAACTTGGAGCAGGAAGAAGGAGACTTCACCAAGCATCTTGGGAAGTACAACCAGCTGTGGTCTGAGCTAGAGATGCTAAGACCAAGCACCAATGACCCTGATACACTTGAAGCCAGGCGTGAGCAAGACAAAGTCTTTGGACTGCTTCTCACACTCAATTCAAGCTTCAATGATGTGGTGAAGCATATATTAAGAGACAAGGAGCTTCCATGCTATGATGAAGTGTGTGCTAGACTACAAAAGGAGATAGGCTCAGATGGTCTCTTTGGAGGTGGAAAAGGAGGAATGTCTCTGGCACACAAGGCTGAGAAGATGGAAAGTGCAACATCTAGCAAGGCTTACTTTAAGCCAAGAGGAGGAGACAGATCAGTAACTTGTGAACATTGCAAGTACAAAGGACACTCCAAAACCAACTGCTGGACTCTCCATCCCCATCTCAGGCCACCCTCAGCCAACAGGTACAACCAGGCAAAAGCCCATGAAGCAAGAGCTCAGGAACAACCTGTACCTGATTCCATGCGCGTGGGAGATGATGGAAGAGCCATGATCTCTACCACTCACACTGGCGCCTCCACCTCTTACACCACATCTCAGCCATCTCATGAGGATGCATTCATCAGGAAGTCAGACATTGAGGCATTGATCAGAGCCCTCAATGCAAATTCTGGTAACCAAAGTATTCATGCCTTAAATTCTATTCAAAATGCAGCTCACACTGCTAGACCCTTAATTATTGATTCGGGAGCTTCTCATCATATGATTAGGGATGCTAGACTGATTAGTAATGTTAAACCAGCTCTAGGCAATGTGGTGATTGCTAATGGGGATAGAATTCCAATTGAGGGAGTGGGAAACTTGAAACTGTTTGAAAAAAATTCACAAGCTTTCTATATGCCTAGTTTTACCTCAAATTTATTATCTGTTAAAAAGGCAGCTACTGATCTAAATTGCAATGTTATTTTTAGTCCTAATGATGTTTACTTTCAGGATATTAAGACCAGTAAGCTGCTGGGAAAAGGTGTGAGCAAGGGAGAGCTCTACTTGCTTGAAGACACCAATTTATCAGATTTATCTCATGCATTTAATTCTGTTTTAGCTAGTAATGTGTTGTGGCATGCTAGATTGGGCCATCCCCATTCTAGAGCTCTAAGTTTAATGTTGCCTAATCTGTCTTTTACTAATGAATCTTGTGAGGCTTGTATTCTTGGTAAACATTGCAAATCTGTTTTTCCTCAATCTATGACTATTTATGAGAATTGTTTTGATCTAGTTCATTCTGATGTGTGGACTGCCCCTTGTGCATCTAGAGAAAATCATAAATATTTTGTGACATTCATAGATGAGAAATCAAAATACACTTGGCTCACATTGATTAAAAGTAAAGATAGAGTCTTAGAGGCATTTATCAACTTCCAAAACTATGTAACTAATCACTTTGATTCCAAGATCAAAATTTTCAGGTCTGATAATGGTGGAGAGTATACCAGCAATGCATTCAAACAACACTTAGCAAAACATGGAATTATTCACCAAACAAGCTGTCCATACACACCACAACAAAATGGAGTTGCTGAGAGGAAGAATAGACATCTTATGGAAGTTGCAAGGAGCATGATGTTCCACACAAATGTTCCAAAGAAGTTTTGGGGAGATGCTGTCATCTCAGCTTGCTATCTGATCAACAGAATCCCTACCAAGATCCTCAAAGATATCTCTCCCTTTCAGGTATTAAACAAGATCAAACCTCCAATAGATCACTTGCGTGTGTTTGGGTGTGTGTGTTATGTCTTGATACCAGGAGAGCAAATGAACAAGCTGGAAGCCAAGAGTATCAAGGGCATGTTTATTGGATACACTCACACACAGAAAGGGTACAAGTGTTACATTCCAGATTCAAGAAGAGTGATGGTCTCAAGGGATGTAAAGTTTGTGGAATCCAAGGGGTACTATGATGAGAAGAGCTGGGAAAGCCTTAGAGATCTCTCACACGGACCACCTGATAGGGCAAACAACCTGAGAATCATATTGGAGAGCTTGGGAATCAGCCAGCCTAAGAACAGTGTGGCGTCACCAGCATCTCCATCACCACCCGTGACTGCAACCAATGAAGCAGCAGCACCAATTATTGATTCAGTCCAACCTGATCCTGAGGAGGGCAATGAGAATGAATCAACACCAGAAGATGATTCAGCATCAGTTCATGATCAAGATGGAACTGAATCTGATCATGCTAGTGACAACCAGTATGAGGGTGATCAAGGAGAGGAAGAGGCAGTGATAGAAGAGCAGATTCAACCATTAAGAAGAAGTACCAGAGAGAGAAAACCATCCAAGTGGGTTGACACCAAAGTATACTTCAACGGCAATGCAGTAGCTCATCCTATCCAAGCAACCTGCTCCTTTGCAAGTTATCCTCAAGATCATGTAGCATTCATCAGCAACCTGGATCAGGAGTATATTCCAAAGACCTATGAGGAGGCTATGGCTGATGATGAGTGGAGAAAGTCAGTTGGAGATGAAATTGGAGCCATGATCAAGAATGATACTTGGTATGAAGCTGAACTTCCCAAAGGAAAGAAGGCAGTAACAAGTCGCCTGCTGTACACCATCAAATACTTGGCTAATGGAAAGCCAGAGAGGAAGAAGACAAGGCTAGTTGCAAGAGGATACACTCAGGTCTATGGAGAAGACTACCTTGACACCTTTGCACCAGTAGCAAAGCTCCATACCATAAGAATCCTTCTCTCAGTGGCAGTAAACTTGGAATGGGATCTATGGCAGATGGATGTCAAGAACGCATTCCTTCAAGGAGAGCTAGAGGATGAGGTCTACATGAGACCACCACCTGGTATGGAAGACATGGTCAAGCCAGGGAATGTTTTAAGATTGAAGAAAGCAATTTACGGATTAAAACAGTCACCAAGAGCTTGGTACCACAAATTAAGTACAACTCTCAATGGAAGAGGATTTGTAAAATCAGAAGCAGATCACACCCTCTTCACCCTCACAAGCCAACAAGGAATGGTGATGATACTGATCTATGTAGATGATATTATCATCACAGGAAGTGACAAGGAAGGTATCATCTCTACTAAAGCCTTTCTTAAGTCTACATTTGATATTAAAGATTTGGGTGAGCTAAAGTACTTTCTAGGAATTGAGATGTGCCGCTCTAAAGAGGGGCTATTCTTATCCCAAAGAAAGTACACACTTGATCTATTAAATGAGGCAGGAGAGCTTGGAGCAAGAGTAGCTAAGACACCACTTGAAGAAGGCTACAAAGTATTGCGTGAGGGGGAGTTTGAAGATACTGCATTTGGCGACTTTAAACTCTATAGAAGAATGGTTGGAAAGCTGATCTACCTCACCATTACAAGGCCAGACATCTGTTTTGCAGTGAATCAAGTCAGCCAGTATATGCAAGCACCAAAGGTTCATCATTGGCACATGGTGGAAAGGATTCTGAGGTATCTAAGGGAGGCCCCTGGTCAAGGTGTTTGGATGGGTTGCAACAAGAGCACAGAGATTGTAGGATACTGTGATGCAGATTGGGCTGGTGATAGAGTGGACAGGAGGTCTACTACAGGCTATTGCACTTTCATAGGAGGCAATCTGGTTACTTGGAAGAGCAAGAAGCAAAAGGTGGTATCATGTTCAAGTGCTGAGGCAGAATATAGAGCAATGAGGAAGCTGACCAGTGAGCTCATTTGGATCAGAAACCTGCTGAGAGACTTGGGTATAGAGACAACAACACCAATCACAATGCACTGTGACAACCAGGCAGCCATTCACATAGCTTCAAACTCAGTCTTCCATGAGAGAACAAAACACATTGAAGTGGATTGTCACAAGGTGAGACAAGCCGTGGAGCAGAAGATCATCTTACCTTGCTTCACTAGGAGTGAAGACCAGCTAGCTGATATCTTTACCAAGGGAGCAAGTACCAAGGTCTGTGAGTCCATACATCCAAGATTAGGACTCATAGACTTGTCCAGATCATGATCTCCTCTGCCATGAAACATCTACTCTTTTTCCTTTGTGTGTTTTTGTCCCAATGGGTTTTACATACGAAGGTTTTAATGAGGGATGTGTTCATGGCCTTCCAAGCTCACCCATACTGTATGGCTAAGCTTGAGGGGGAGTATTGACATAGTCATGTGATATAGTCGACTATATAGACATAGTCATGTGATATAGTCGACTATATTGACATAGTCATATGATATAGTCTACTACATGCCTCAACTACATGACCGTTGAAAGCCAGACTTGAGACTTGGAAGCCAGACTTGAGAGCCAGACTTGAGTGCTAGGCTGGAAAAATATAGCTGTTGGAAAGTGTTGACTTTATGGTGTGAACACAGATTCAAAAATATAGGTGTTAGAACTCAGATCTGTAGAGTGTTTCCACTATCTCCTTCTATAAATATCTTTGTATGTAAAGACAATAAAATTAAGGAAAGAGTTCTCCTTCTTTACTCTCTCTCTCTCTCTCTTGTTCTTGAGCATTATCTCTCTTGTTCTTCATTTTCTAACACAAAGAAGTACAGATGAGTCGGTAAATGAAGAGGTTAGTAGTAACCAGACTTTGCTGCAAGATGGTTGTTTCATTTTCGACACATTTAGTAAATATCAATTTGGCACGTTCTGCAGGGAAGTTCTGGGGATCCTTCTACATCAGGCAGTAGCACGAAAGGTGTGGAATTTGTTCAGAGCTCAAAAAAAGAAAATGTCACTGAGAATACACTCCATCAAATCAAAGAAACAAACACAATATGAAAGTCATTTCAAACTTTCATGGCACCCAACTTTTTCTGATCATCTTTGTTCCTTGACATTTAGTCTACTTCATGGCGTAGTTGCTGTGATATTTTTGATAGGACGTGTGGAAATCCTTTTGCATCTGTAGCAATTTTCTGTGGTCAATAACATCTGTAGCAATTTTTATAGTCAACTTTGATGCATAAATATTTTTTTATAGCTACTCAATGATCAAATCTCGAACTAATTGTTCTGACTTTAAAATATTTTGATTGCTTTCTGAGAAGTAAGCTTAGAACTTAAGCACAATAGGTTGTTTCTTAAGCTCTCGGATTATTCTCTTATGAAACAACACTAATTCAGTGTTGGAACTAATTGTCAAGATGTGGATCTTACAATATGGAAGAATTAAGAATTTATGTTCAGTGAGCTGCAAATCATAAGTATTCAAAGATATAAAGTTTTCATGGTGACAAGTATATTCCTATTTTTTTTTAAAGTACAAACTTAAAAATCTGGTACATACTGATTAATAACTCTTATTTTGCATGATAACTATTATTCGCTTCATTATCAGCCACACAGTTTTACTTCCACTTAACAATAAAAACATCAAAGACTTTAAGAGGAAAATAACAGTAAAGTTCGATACATGAATTAGACCTAACATATTTAAGTTCCAATCTACAACTCATAAGATTATAATCAAGAAAACATAATTAAGAATAACTTCCCTACATTTTGAGAACTGTTTATGTATTCTGAATTATTTTTTTATATTTTCGTCCAACTAACCAATAAAAAGTTATTGCAAAAAATGCAATGAAGAAAACCTATATGTGATATCATGTAACAAAAACCAGAACATGTCTCTTTTCCTATACAATATCCTACACACTAAATAGTTCATATACACAGAAAATTATACAATTTGATATTCACACAAAAAAATTAGTCGGAGTATATAACAACAACTATCCGCGCGTAGCGCGGAAAACGACCTAGTAATTCTAATCCTTCATGAGGCCTGTCTTTGGAGGCCGTGGCTTTGAGAAAATAATAATTAGGGGATGTATTTGTTTACTTGTAAAATTGAAGATGAAAAACTATACATTTTGTTAATGCGTGTTTGAATTTTGTTTTGTGTTTCAAAATTGACCGGACCGGTTTGGAACAGTTTAATTCGATTTTAGAAGGCTTTTATTGGTTATCCTCACAACGAGCCCTAATCACTCACTGCGTTAATACGTTGACGTTTTGGTGGAACAATTTTGGTAAATAGCAAAATGCGTTAATACGTTGTCGTTTTGGTGGAACGATTTTGTGTAAATAAGTAGTAAATAAATAGTAAATAAATAGTGTCACCCTAGTGTTTTATTGGATCAATCTTTGAACTACTACAAAAGCTTCCTTTGAGATTAATCAGTTTGAGGAACAGAGGACCTTTGATGTTACATGTTTTATTCAAAAGTACAGACACACACACATACTACAGTCCATAACACACAACTGAAAACTAAAGCCTTGAAAAAAAAGCGGCAATACATTGACTCCTACGAGATTGTAACAAACTCTATTAACAGTTTCAGAAGATGAACTCTAAGAGTCCTATTCCCAATCATCAGCACAAAAAAAAGCCAGCATCCTTCATCTCTGAGTAGTACACATTCTCCAAGTTCAGATCTTCTTCCTGCAGCAAAAGCCTTTCACATCAGAAAGAGAGCAAGAAGAGAAGATGAATGAATGGGATGATGAGGTATTTTACCTGGAAAAAGTCTGCGAGAAAAGTAACGTAAAGAAGAGAAGGTATAAGGCGTGGTAGCAGACACTCATGACCCCATACAACCTGGCATTTCATTTTTTGAGTTTTTATTTTCCCCTTTAGTGTTAAAAAGCTGGTAAAAGCAAGACGGTGTTCTCTCTGTTGGCATGGTTTTAGATAGATTTACCAGAATCCAAAGTGAGCACCGTTTGCAGTAAACGCAGATGCAACTAGGTGAAGTCCGTACAGGGCAAACATGATGGTTATGTACTTGTAAAATGCAGGCCTTGCTGCCAAAAACAAGACGATGAGAAGGATGAGAAATACAGCTATACAAGGAAGATGGAAGCGTTGGATGAAGTTACCGGGTAATCTTTCTCTCCAGCTAGAGTTGTACATAAAAAATACCATCCCATAAACGCCAGTGAGTAAAAGCTTGTGAATGACCCATAATCCTCATTTGAACTTGTGTACATTCTCATTGTTGTCAATGAACAACGGCACACCAAACCCAAAGAGATAAAGCGCCTGCAAAAAAAGTGTAATAACCCGGAAGTATTGAGGAGATGACAGAACCAAGTTCAGCCATAACAAATCTATGATTTCAGAAGGGATCAGACTAGACAAACGTAAACAAGATGAGATACCTTGAGAAGTAAATCGAGGGCAATGACAAACCCCGTGATTAGGAAAGTTCTAGTTAGTGCTTGTGCACCGCTTGCATAGTTTCCTTGGAAGAGAAACGCCACCAAGCTTACTTCCAGGAACAACATTCCAGATGTTGTGAACAGAGTCAACAGATTCCAAGCTACTTCCTTCCCAGGAGTGCATTCCCAACCCTAAGAACATGCACACGCACACAAATTAACCAAACAGGAGGTAATAAAAAACACATGATAAAATAAAATAAAAAACTAAATGGAAATTGAGTGCGTATAACATTTACTACCAAATGATTACATGTATGATTACAGTTATGATCTCCGTAACAAACACCAAGTCAGTTACTATCAAATGATTACATGTATATTCCTTTCAAGCAGTAGAGCTTCATCCTAAAATCAGTGCATTCCCATCCCTAAACATGCAAATCAACGAAACAGGAAGCACGATACACATGATACAATCAAATCAAAAGCTCAATGGATGATATAAAGTGATAACATATGATCATTCCAATCTGAATACTATCAAGTGATTACAGGTACATTCCTTCAAAGTAGAAGACTTTCATCCTAAGATGCGTATTCATGAACAATTCAAGACCAAAAAGTTTCTAAATTTGAGGTTCACCAACCCTAAAGTAACAAGCTAGTCTAATTCAATCAAAGTTCTGATCTATTCATCCAATTACAGTTATATGATCTTCCAACAAACAACATTCCATGAACAGAAAAAAGTTTCTAAATTTGAGCTTCACCAAGCCTTAAAAAAATTCTTTAACAATTCTCATCCTATTTATTTCAATCAAAGTTCTTATCTTTTTCACCACCCAACAACTGAATTCGAACGAACCGTGCTGTGTAAGAACCCATGGCACCTATCGACCCATCCTCCATAGCCTTTGGGGGTTGAATTATGGTTTAGCTGTGTAAGTTTGTGGAATTGATTGTCTTTCATTGATCGATATTCACAAGTATTTATACAACAAGCTTAACCGACTTGGTTAAGATAAACTTAACTAAATTACATCATTATCTCCAATATTCCTATCATTATCTCTTATCTCCAATACTCCCCCTCAAGTTGGGAAGATGAAAGTTTCGAACTCCCAACTTGAACAGCAATGCTTCAAACTGAACTCGTCCAAGTGCCTTTGTCAATACATCCGCCACCTGCTCATACGTCCGAACATGAATTGTTTCCACCAAACCTTCTTCAATAGCATCTCTTACTTGATGACAATCAGACTCTATGTGTTTAGTCCTCTCATGAAAGACTGGATTGGCAGCTATATGTATTGCTGATTTGCTATCACAGTACAACTTAGTAGCCTTCCTTTGCGTAGCTCCCAAGTCACGCAGCAACCTTCTCAGCCATTTGATCTCCCTTGTCGCTTGCGCCATAGACCTGTATTCTGATTCAGCTGACGAGTGAGACACCACTCCCTGTTTCTTTGTCTTCCATGACACCGGAGACTCCCCCACAAGTGCAACATACGCACTAAGTGATCTTCTCGTAAGCGGACACGCTGACCAGTCGGCATCGCAGTAAACAGAGAGACTCATATCTTCTTGCGACCTCAGTAAAATGCCTTGTCCTGCTGTACCTTTCAAATATCTAACCACCCTCATTGCAGCCTCCCACTGCATCTTGCGAGGCTTCTGCATAAACTGAGACAGAATGTGCACCGCATAAGAAATATCAGGTCTCGTGATTGACAAATATATAAGACGTCCTACCAGCCTCCTGTATTTCTCAGCATCATTCAAAAATGGACTCAAGTCCAACGCCAGCTTGTGTTGAATCTCCATCGGAGTAGCCACTGGTTTACATCCAAACAAGCCCACATCTGCAACCAAGTCCAGAGTGTACTTGCGCTGAGTGAGCATGAAACCTTCCTCTCCTCATTATCTCTTATCTCCAATAAGCTGTGAAATCAGAGAAGGTGACAATGGTAGTTCCTCAAGGAATCACATCTCTCTCACCAATGAGGGGGAATGAATCAGAAGAAGAGAGTGCACTACAAGAAAACTGGCCAATACCGAGGGAAAATATCGTCGGAATGTCCTCGGAATAACGGTATTCCGACGACATACCGAGCATATCATCCCTCGGAATAATGGCCTCGGTATTTAGCAAGTCCTCGGAATTTCCTCGGAAATTTCCGAGGAACAATAATTCCGAGGACATACCGAGCACGACATTTCCTCGGACGGGTCGTCGGTATATACCGAGGAGTTTCCGAGGAAAACGATCATCGGATTACGGATTAGAAACCGAGAATCATTCCGAGGGAACGGTCCCTCGGAATATTCCGAGGACACTTTCCCTCGGAAAATTCCGAGGACTATGTTCGTCGGAAACAGTCCCTCGGAATTTTCCGAGGGAAAGTGTCCTCGGAATATTCCGAGGGACCGTTCCCTCGGAATTTTCGAAAAAATTAATTTTTTAAAAAAATGAAAATTAGGAATTTAAAATCGAAAATATAAAATTAAAAAATTAAATTTCAAAAATAGAAAATTAAAATTCAGAAATTTAATTTCGAAAATATAAAATTCAAATTCAAATTCAAATTACTACAAATAAAAAAACATTCGAAAGTTGTAAGAAAAAAAAACTACTGGTTGGGGTTTGGGTTTTGGGGGTTCGGGTTCTGCAGAGTCGGGAAGGTCACGTTCGGGTGCAACGTCCTCATCATCTCCATCATCTGCTCGTTCAGCTTCTTCTGTGCCTCGAAGTCCGCTTGCTGAGCCTCGAACCTCTCTTGTTGAGTCTGCATTTTGTTCTCCAATGCAGATATGCGAGTATCCTTGTCTTGCAGCTGACCAAGGAGTACTTCGGTATCAACAAAAGGCGGTGGTGCGGCTGAAGATGCAACTGACTGGGCCCGACGAGACAAACCGAACAAACGTCCCTTCCTCTTTGGAACCGTCTGAAATAGAAAATTGACAAAGTTAAACAATAGGTTGACAAAGTTAAACAATAGCTAAGATGCATGAAATGAAATTTAAAAAAAAAAAAACTTACCGATTGAACGATTTCGTTGATCCGATCCTGAGGCAACTGGGTACCCGTCGAATCGTCGTCGTCGGTTGGAAGCTGAGACGCTGCTTCTTCAAGCTGAGTGCTGATGAGGTTGACCACATCTCTCGCAAGACCATCATCAATCTCGCCGGTCTTCTGGTTGGTATACGCCCTCTTCATTAGGGCGAAATCATCAACCGGCTGACCGTCATTTGCTTCCACCTTGATATCAATATAAATTAAACAAAAAATTAGTAATTAGAAGAAATTAATAAAAATTTGAAACTTTTAAAATTTGAAAAATAAACAAATGAAATTACCATGCGATCCCTGAGAGTTGCTTGAGACTGAGCACCCAAGTTGTGCTTGAAGACGCCCTTCCCTTGACGCACGCTTTTGCGGTTCGTGGAGTTGGTGGAAGAAGTAGCCTTCGTCTCATCCTTACTCCAATGAACAGAAAAATCCGCCCAGACCGTCATGTTCATCGACTTTGGGACCTTTATAAAAAAAATTGTTAGATAAGTTAAAAAATATAATAATAAATTTAATTTAAGAAATTTTTAAAATAGTAAAAAAACCTTGTCTTTTTGCCACTTCTTCTTCCACTTGTGCATTTGATACGAGTAGTTCGTCATGACTTTATGGACGAAGTGGTAATAGATGAACGTCGTAAGGTCGGGATTCCAGTTGAACTCTTGCTGCAAAAAATACATAATTAGTAGAAAAATTATATTAAGAATAAAAATATAAAAAAAAAAAAAAATTGAGAAATTTACCGCAAATTGTTGAAACCACAGGACTTTCTTCCAGGTAGGGAAGTCCGAGAAAGTCGGATGTCCCTCGTCCAAAGACGAGTACATCATATGGTTGAGCCATGTGCTGATCCCGTTCGCGGATCGGTCGAACCATGTTTGATGCCGTCCAGATGGATACGGAGTGAGAAACGGCAGCCGCTCACGACCCGGCTGTCGAACATACTCCGCAACCCTCACCAGTTCCGGAGGACCCACATAAGTCGGAGGAATAGGGGGTGCAGCACCGGAGCCACTAGGAGCTTCGGGAAATGGAGAGGGAGATGTTTGGTGCGAGCTGCGGGGCGATTGGGAATCCTGAACGGAGACACTCCCCGAGCCACGACCACGACCACCACGACGCTGTCGAGGAGGCGGGGTCTGATAATCGTCATAAGACCTGAGTATAAAAAATTAATAAATTCTTAAAAAAAATAGAAATAAGTTTGAAAAAATTTTTTAAAAAAGTTTTAATATATTTAAAATTAAGAAAAATTTATAATTTATTAGATTACATGATTTATTTATATCAGTATGAAAAATTAATAAATTGTTTAAAAAAATTGAAATAAGTTTGAAAAAAATTTAAAAAAAAGTTTTAATATATTTAAAAAAAGTTTTAATATATTTAAAAAAGTTTTAATATAAGGAAAAAAGTTTTAATATATTTAAAATAAAAAAAAAATTATAATTTATTAGATTACATGAATTATATATATGAGTATAAAAAATTAATAAATTGTTTAAAAAAATAGAAATAAGTTTGAAAAATTTTTTTAAAAAAGTTTTAATATATTTATAAAATTACATAAAAAAGTTTTAATATTTATAAAATTACATAAAAAAAGTTTTAATAATTTTATTATTACTGGAAACTTAAAAAACGTTTTTAAAATTAGAAAATTGTTTTTAAAAAATCAAAAAACGTTTTAAAAATAGAAAAACGTTTAGAAATTCAACCAAAAAAAAAAAACCATTCCAAATCAATGAAAAACAACAATCAAACCCACAATCCTAACTTAAACTACTCATGCAATCCTAAACTATCATCTAACACCCTAAAATCCGAAATTCTAATCCCATCATTCCTAATCAATCACAATTTTGGAAGAAAAGAGAGAGATATAGAGTTCTTACATGATTGGGAAGAGATTTGGCAAAGAAATGGAGGAGAGAAACGGTGGGAATCGCCGGAAATCGGTGGAGGAGAAGGAGGAGCCGCGTAGAGGAAGAGAGGAGAGGAAGAGAGAAATGGGGAAGAAGATCGCGGTTACCCTAATTTATGAGGGGTCCGACGGATTAGTTCCGTCGGAATTCCCTCGGTATTTTTTAAGTTGTCCTCGGAATTCCCTCGGTATGGGAATATTCGATATTTCACGAAATGTTTGGCGGTTAGGGGTTTCCCGGGTGATTAAAAAATTCCGAGGACCACAGCGTCCTCGGAATTTCCTCGGAAAATACCGAGGACATTCCGAGGAAACAAGGATTTGGGGTTTCAAATTCCAATTTTTTTCCCGATTTTCATTTCCTATTCAAATTTAACGCATACCATTGAGGATTCTTTGTATAGATGAACATAAACCATAAAAAAACAAAATATCAGAAATGATTGTAAGTATCTCGTTTAACGTTTGTTAAAGTGTATAAGTGTTTATCTTATGCTGTGTGGTTTTCGTTCAAGCAATCGTAAAAAGTGTTTGTTATTGTATAAAACACCTAAGTATGACTTCATAATATGGTTAAGACACTTAATGAAGGCTATATACGTGTTATTCAATCCGTAAAACGTTGTTTACGGTTCCCTAAACCCAATTCCTCGGGATTTCCTCGGAAAATACCGAGGACATACCGAGGAAAGTATTGAAAATCATTGGCTTCCTCGGTATTTCCTCGGTAGAATCCGAGAAAATCACGGATTTCCTCGGTATTTCCTCGGTTTTTTCCGAGGAAATACCGAGGAACAACACAAAATAATCAAATCCCTAAATCTAGAGGTGAATACCGAGGAAACCCTACTGGCCCTCGGTATTTCCTCGGTTTTTCAAAAAAAAAAAAAAAAAAAAAAAAAAAAAAAAAACTACTCTGATTCCGAGCCATCATCACCAGATGAATCGGAATCTGGATCTTGGTGAAACTCTCCAATAACCGGTTCATCTTCTGCATGAACGACGGCTTCTTCTGCGAAGTCGGTCAAATCGACTACAAGAACACCTTCTGCTACATCTTCTCCTGCACTTAAGTTCCCGGCTGTGATTGGTTGTAGTGGGTCTTCCAGCTCAGAACTTCCCTGAACTCGGCCTCTCGGGTTAACTCTTGTTACTGTAACCCATGGATCATCTCTGTTTCTTACCCGGGGGTACTTGATATAACAAACCTGTAACATTAAAAAAATTATTAGTAAAAATATAAATTATGATCAATCATTCTGAATAATTTACATTCACTTACCTGATCGGCATGAGAAGCAAGAATGAAAGGATCATAATATTGCAGCTTCCGCCTCGAATGTACTGATGTAACACCAAATGCATCTGTTGTGACACCTCGATCTGGAGTGTTGTCGTGCCAATCACAATAGAAAACAGTACATCGCAATCCAAGCATGCCCAAATACTTGATTTCCATAATCTCTTGTATGTGTCCGTAGTATACATCATCTCCTGATGCAGAACAAACACCAGCATCATAGGTCGTACGCAAACGTCTCCTCTTTTCAGTTGTGAATGAATATCCTCGAGTACAAAATCTCGGATATGACTTCACAACACATATTGGGCCAACCACCATATCGCGTATCCAATCGTCAAATATTTCACCTCTGGCCAAACCAGCAGACACCTGTGTAATAGCACATATGAATTAGTATAAAAATGTGAAAAATTAAATTTTATGAAGTTTAAAGCACTCACATAAGTAAACATCCATCCAGCAAATTCTCTCTGCTTCATTTCTTCAAGTTCCGTCTCTGTGGCGTATCTATGTTCGAACCGCTTTTCTGCCATGAAAATCCTGTACATATGATAACAATAATATTATTAATTAAAATTTAAATGTTTATTTGTTAAAAAAATTTAAATTAGTAGTAAACTTACCTCTCATATGGAAGAACATCTTCGCAGTTGGTGAGCAAATATGTTTGCAAATGACTACGCTCCTGGTCAGTAAGTCGACGGTCCTTTGGTTTTCCGCTAAGTCGTCCAACATCTGTGAAAATGTCTGGAACCTTAACATGATATGTTGCCCGTTCGCCTCTATCATCATGCCGAGCAGGTCTTCTGTTTTTGGTATGAACTTCTGCTGGAAAGTAGTACTCGGCAAAGTTTGAAATCTCTTCATTGATCATCTGTGCGACTATAGAACCTTCCACCCTACTAAAATTTTTCACCATCTTCTTCAAATGGAACATATACCGTTCATACAGATACATCCATCTATACTGCACAGGACCACCAAGTTCCAATTCTCTTGCCAGGTGAATAACAAGATGCTCCATAACATCAAAAAATGAGGGAGGAAATATCTTCTCAAGGTTGCACTGAATCACGGCTATGTTAGTCTTCAAATTTGTAATACCTTCAAGAGTCACTGATCTGCTGCATAAATCGCGGAAGAAATCACTTATCCCTGCAACTGCTTCATGAACTTTTCGTGGTAATAGTTCTTTGAAGGCAAAAAGAAGGAGGCGCTGCATCATCACATGGCAATCGTGACTTTTCAAGCCAATAAACTTTCCTTCCTTTCTGTCGATACAATTACGCAAATTAGATGCGTAACCATCCGGAAACTCCACATCGTTTGAAATCCAATCAAAGAAAGCATCTTTTCCCTCTCCATCCAATCGGTATATGGGAAAAGGAGCCCTACCATTCTCATCAACATGAAGTTCTGCACGAGCACATATATCGACTAAATCCAGTCTTGACTTCAAATTATCCTTTGTTTTACCTTTAACGTTAAAGATCGTGTTCATGAGATTGTCAAAAAAGTTCTTCTCAATATGCATGACATCTAAATTATGCCTTAGCAGATGATGCTCCCAGTATGGCAAATCAAAGAAAATACTTTTTTTGTGCCAGTTATGTAAATCTCCAACAGCATCTACCGGAAAATGCTCATGTCCACCAACGTCTGGGGTCCTTTCTGCACCGTAATCTCTTAGTTGTGTCTTCAAACCTTCTCCACTAACTTCCTCAGGTGGACCATCAAACACCTGTTTGTTCTTCCTAAACAAATTCTTACTCCGACGGTATGGATGATCATGTGGTAGGAATCGTCTGTGACAGTCAAACCAACACGTTTTTCTTCCGTTCTTTAGTTGGAAAGCATCTGTGTCATCTTGACAATATGGACATGATAGCCTCCAATGCGTTGTCCATCCAGATAACATACCATATGCTGGAAAATCACTTATTGTCCACATTAGTACTGCCCGCATTTGAAAGTTTTCTTTACACGAAATATCGTATGTTTCAACACCGTGAGCCCATAGTTGTTGCAACTCATATATTAGTGGCTGAAGAAACACATCAAGTGATCTCTTAGGATGCTCTGGCCCGGGAACGAGAATGGAGAGAAACAAAAACTCTCGTCGCAAGCACAAGTTTGGGGGTAAGTTATATGGTGTAACAATGACTGGCCATAGAGAATATTGTCTTCCACTCTTCCCATACGGGCTGAAACCATCAGTACATAATCCAAGGTAGACATTTCTTCTCTCATATGCAAAGTCGGGATACAATGATTGGAAATGCTTCCACGCTTTTGCATCAGAAGGATGTCTAATCTCACCATCTGTTGAGTGCTCCGCATGCCATCTCATTCGTTGCGCTGTGCGTTCCGAAAGATACAACCTCTGCAACCTTTTCTTCAAAGGCAAATACCACATCCTCTTATATGGCACTGGAACTCTTCCACTCGTATCTTTGTAACGACGCTTCCCACAAAATTTGCATGTAATCCGCTGCTCATCCGCCCTCCAATAAATCATGCAGTTATCGCTGCATACATCTATTACTTCATACGGTAAACTAACACCGGATACGAGTTTCTGCACCTCGTAGTATGAACCTGGAGCTACATTATCCTCAGGTAGAATACCTTTTACAAAATCAGCTATCGCATCCACACAGACTTCAGCCAAGTTATAATCGGTCTTAATGCCCATCAGTCTTGTAGCAGATGATAAAGCTGAATGACCATCTCTGCAACCTTCATACAAAGGTTGCTTTCCAGCATCCAACATATCATAAAATCTCCTAGCTTCTGCATTGGGTAAATCTTCCCCTCTAAAATGATCATTTACCATCTGCTCAGTACCTACACCATAATCTAAATCCGTTCTAATTGGTTCTTCTAATCTAACCGCCGGCTGAGGTTCGCTAGTACTACCAAATTCATAACCAGTTTCCCCATGATGATACCAAATTTTGTAACTTCGTGTAAACCCATTCAAAAATAAATGAGTCCAAACATCCCACTCTTTAATAACTTTTCTATTTTTACAATTAGAGCAAGGACATCTTAACTTACCTGTTTCTGCTTCCGGTTGTCGGCGATATAACGCCATGAATTCGGTTAAACCTTGTTGGTATTCTTCCGTAAGCAATCTCGTCTCCGGATCCAAATGAGGTCGATCGATCCAAGAACGAAAATAATTTGAAGAAGACATGTTTTTTTGATCTAAAATTCGTGATAGTAGGAGAGAAGAAGAAGAAATGGGGTGAATGAAGAGGAGGAGAGATGGCTGTATTTATAGAAGAATTCCTACCGACATACTGACGGAATTCCGAGGAAATTCCGAGGAAAGTTCACATTTCCTCGGTATTTCCTCGGAATATTTGAAATCACACAACGGCTCTCCCAACGGCTCTCTAACGGCTACAAAAAGTCCTCGGAATTGAAGAAATATCCGTCGGTTTTTTCCCACGGACATCACTTCCTCGGTATGTCCTCGGAAATTTCCGAGGAAATGATGTTTCCTCGGAATTTCCTCAGAAATTTCCGAGGACATTCCGAGGAAACCTAGAAATCGGGTATCTTCGAAATGTCCTCGGTTTTTCCTCAGAAAATTCCGAGGACCATCATTTGCCCTCGGAATTCTCTCGGAATGTCGCTGTTTTTTTGTAGTGGTGGTGGGTTTTGGAAGTTTTGGTGGAGTCTTGGGGATGTGATTGGAACGCAGAAATGATTTCTAACCAGAAAGGGTAACAATGAGGTTTAGATTAGAACATTATGATAGTTTTTGGACTTTAACGTAATTATGATAACTTAACATAGAGGAGAAAACATAATAATAATACGACAGGAGAGTCTGTGTAAAGCATCGAGGGAATACGCATCAAGTGACGAGAGAAATGTGTGGGGGTACTGTAAGCACTAAGCAGTCTCCTCTTCTCTTTGCTGTTACATATCATCTACCCTTGTTAACATACTCTTGTTGAACAGCATGCGCTCTGGAGCTATATATTCTTCTATATAAAATAGATCATTGTTTTAACACATGTATTATGATGTAATATGACAACTGTTATAACTCTTTTTATAGAATAATCTTCTTCAATGGTCATATTTGTAACATGCTATTTTCTTTTGGTAAATTTGTTTACAGTGATCTACATAGATGATAGCAACGCTAATGTTTTTGCAACATTTTGTACGTTTTCTGTATACAAGAGGTTTGTAACATTGGTACATTGCATAACTATGATTACTGATGACTTCATTTTCTTAAACCAATATAATACATAACAGGTTTTCTGTTTTTAAAACATTAAACATAAGAAATAGGGAATGCTTTAATGTTCCAAAAAAAAAAAAGAATAGGAATACTTTCAAGAAAATGCATGCTCCTTTATTTTTTCTTTAACAGTTCTCAGGAGTGAACAAAATAACAGGCCATACTATTATTGGTTGGAAATTTAGTTTTCTCTTGCTCAGCATGACATTACTAATAAGAAAAACAAGTGATTTAAGTGTAAGATTTAAATATCGTTATCATAGTTCATAATGCATATAAAATAATAATAATAGTCTTGAGTTTTGAAACAATGAAAAGATTTTACAAGAAGATTGAATTGACATTTGAGATAAGAACGCCTGCATGTCAATGATTATTATGTTAACCATTCCCATATGACTTGTCCGACAATTAATTAATGTGTTATTTAAATTAATTAATATATCGGTTATATTCACAAACATCCGGTCGGAATTATGTAAGCCAAAAAACACAAATGGAATTAACCGATGCCGGTTTAGTTGATTCGGTTTAGTCACACAGACAACACTCACTCGTTGTCTCGCTCAAGAAGATTAAAAGAACGGTCTCTGTTAAAACCTGTAATAGAAGGAAGAAGAAGAGACCGTCGTACGAAACAAACGAAAGGTTCTTCCTTTCTCTTTACTTTTCTCATACGCTTCATTCGAATCGTTTCTTTATCTAAAGTTCATTCCTTTTTTAAAATCTCATTTCTTTTCACCAAATCCTTCTGTTGGTTTATGATCTTCTGCTTCTCTCTTTTCTCAAGTTTGGAGCTTCCGCTGAGCTTTCGCTTGAAGGGTTTCTAGGGTTTCTCCTTGGTTAGATTTTTTACCATTTTTGGAAACTTCTTTCGTGGAGGCGAAGAAATTGTAGGCGAGATGGAGAAGGAGGAGGAGAGCAAGTTGAAAAACGAGCTGAGCCTCTGTATGGTCAGAGGCGAGGGTCTGCGTAAAGCTGGATGAGGTTTAAGCTTACGCCTCTAACAGAGTAGAGGAGAGGATCAGGGAGTTAGATTCCAAGGAGGTGGAGCTGAAAGGTCAGAGCTTTGCGCTTGAGGAAAGAGCTAAAAGGGTTGAAGAAGCCGAAGATCGGATTGTTGATTTGGAGATGGAAGTTGAAAAAAAGAGGAAAGAACTAGACTTTATCAAGAATCAGGTGGAGGTTTCTCGAGTTGAGTCTAATGCAGAGGAAGTGAGAGACTATCTGAGCTAAGGAGATTGGTGGAAGAGTGTGAGGCAGAGAAAATGTTAAAGGGGAGTGAGCTTAGTGAGATGATGAAATCGTGTAGACAGACTCAGGTCGAGCTTGATTCGATGAAGACTGAACTTGAGAGATATAATGTTCAGGTTACTGCAGAGATGGAGAGTCTGAGGAAGTTGGATGAAGAAGCTGAGAGGAAGACAAAAGATCTCGCATTGATTCAGAACAAGCTTGTGGAATGTGAGAAGACGTTTGAGACGCTGTCGTCTGAGCTTGTCTCCAAAGAGGAAGAGTTGGGAGTGATTAGTCAGAATATTGAGTTGAGGGAACAGGCGGTCATGTCCGTGAATATCGACATGAAGGAGGCTTGCCAACGGATGGAGACAAAAGACAAGGAGTTGAAGGATGTTCAAAAGCTGATTAAGGAAAGGAAAGCACACTGTGAGTCACTCATGGTGTTGATTCAGGAACGCAATGAAGAGTTGCTTCTAAAGTGAAGCAACAGAATGATATAACGGAAGCTATCAGTTACTCCAACGAGAAACTTGAAAAGATTGAAGACAGTTTGAAAGACTTCCAATCTAGAGAGGAGGAGGTAGCTAGGGTAAGAGCATCATTGATGGAACGTGAGCAAGGGCTTGCACTGAGAGAGAAAGAGCTTGGTGCTAGGGAGGTAGTGATTAATAAGAAGGATCAGGAATTGAAGTTGGCAAAATCTGCAAGCTCGAGAAAAGAGGTTTCAAAATCCTCTAGGAAAACTCAACAGAAGGCAAAGAACTTGTGCAGTTTCTGTCAACAACAACTGAACTCGGATCAACACGTTGACTTGGTACGTGACGCTGGAGTATTTGATGAGAAAACGTTGCAGTTACTCTTACGTGGGCATCTGAAGAAACTTGATCAGCTTCACCTCGACGTTCTGTCTTCTCTTAGAAGATCTTATGACCCGGCAAAGCTTGTGGTAGATACAGTAATTGGGCTCTACTCTGCTCACCTCAGAACGTCAGTTAAAAATCTTGATCGAAAGAGTGTTCAAAGGAGTAGTATCTTCTTGCTTGAATGCTTGATGGATATGTCAACAAAACCAACAACCGAGGTACAAGCAGAAGCTATCAGGTTTGCTACTGAATGGAAGAACACAACTCTGGTTAACGCAGAGAATCCAATAGAGGTGTTGGAGTTTCTACACTTTCTTGCTGCATTCAGTTTGGCATACACTTCTGATTCTGACGAAGTCCAAAACCTTTTTGATGTGACCTTTCTTCGCAAATATGGTCCTAGTCTATGCAAGGCTCTTGGAGTATCAGCTCTAGCACCTGGTATGTTTTCTCAGTAACGTCTCAAAAATCAGTGTGTGTCGCCGTTAAATTGTTCTATCAAACCAAGGTCCCATATAATCTAGATATCTGATTATGATACAAGCAAAGCACTAACAACACTTTTAAACATTATATCTGCTACAAGCAAAACAACTATCAAGCTCTATTTCAGTCTTGTGATGCTTATTGATTTTTTTTTGCAGTCAACAGTGTGCCATCACTGAATGAAAAGCAGCTAATCATCAATAGTAGTGATCCATACTCCTCGGATGTCCAACAAAGCATAGCTTCATCTCATTTACACAATGAAGATGCTCTTAGGGACTTTGAGGGCTCATCAAATGAAGATCCAGGCAGGTTTGCTCTAACTTTTGTCGAGAAAGCACTCACGAAGGCTAGTGAGAGAGGGGAGTTGAGTTTAGAAGAGTCTATACTGCTAACGCCTTTGGTTTCCCTTTTGGAGGAGCTGGCACGTGTTGGTATCTCGACCGATCCTGATCTACAGTCTGAGGCAGCAAAGAGTGGCACATCGATGGGCTGGGATGATGGGAGATAATGTTGGAAAATCGCAACTCGAGGTTTGGGCTTTTCTGCAGTTCATCGTGGTGTTTGGATTGGTGTTGAAACAAACTCAACAAGATGAAACTCTACAGTTTGCCTCGCATGTTGCTCAGTTCAGACACGCTCCAAAGCTCTTTGAATCTCTTGGTCTCACTCATGCCATCCCCAGTACGTTGTTGTACTTTCTACAACACATTTGTTGCCTTTGTGTGTGTGTGTTTTTAACTCTCTCTGCTCTTAACATCTGTTACTCTTTTTCTCTCTGCAGATTTTGTCAAAGAGCTCCTTTAAAAAGGTTTATATATTCCTGCAATCCGGTTTATGTTTTACTTCAAAGTGGAGACCAACTTTTCTCCCCTGAAGTTGTTAAAGGAACAGATCATCAATCTCAGAAACTCAGCCAAAAAAAATTCAAGATATGAATCACAGGTTGAAGCTTGTTTCGATCCAATCTCTTCTTTGTCAAAACTGTATATTCTCATCAAGTAACTTATGTTGTTGGCTTATAGGCTGAAGCTAACAGAGATGCTGCTACACTGAGGGAAGTGATGGAACTCATTGAAGACTTCAAGCTGGAAATTGACATTCCTACTGATTTTATCCTCAAATTCATGGTTCCTACATCATCTGTTCCAGTTCAGTCAACCCATATGCAGGCTTCGCACACAGTCACTCAAAACTCATGCATTGCCCACTCATGGCACAAACCTTCCAGCAAGCTTTGGTACGGAACCGTCTACGTCGTTGCAAGGTCAACAACATTCACACCACGCTGGTTCTAAACGTCCAAGGGTGTTGGATCCTGAGGGTACTAGACCGGTGATTAGACCTTGCTTCAGTCAACCACCCGGTTCTGGCAGATTCTAGTGCTCTGTCTAAGGCTATAAAGCTAGGTAGCTAAGTAGTAGGAAGCAAGTAAGAAGAAACAGCTTTTTTTATCATTTGGTCTTTGATAGGTTTAAGGTGGTGTTTTTTTGTAGCTCCATGGTCTCTCTTAATCTCTCTCTTTGGCAAGAAAAAACATACAGAGAGATCCTTTTGTTTCAGATAGGGATAAGCGGGGGCATGTTGTTTATGTAACTGAAAAGTGATTAACAGTGACAATAAAAATTTTACTAATCAGATTAAAAACCAATTCAGTAATATAAGCTCCTCTGTCTCCATGCAAACTCGTGTCTCGGTGCATCTCTTCTTCTCTTCTTCTTTCTTCTTATAGCTTTGCTTTGGCAGTACTTTGTAACCTGTCTTCACGTTTTTTTTTTTTTTTTTTGCTAAATAACCTGTCTTCACGTTGTAACTAACTTGTAACAAAATGCTGCCTATGTGTTTCTGATACTTTCTGATCATCAGACACTTTGCATTTGAAATCTGTCAGTGACTTGAATCATGAAAAACTAGCTTGTGATTCAATCCCTGCTCGCCTTGCGCATATCTTGTGCAGTACGTTTGATTTTGAACTCCACTTTTTCACTGAGTTCTTGAGCCTGTTTTGATTATCTGGGGTATAGAGACTGGCTAATGTAACGTGGAGGTATTTGTGTGGTTCAAGGTCAAGCAAGAGACAGTGGAGAAAGTATCCGACATTGTGAAGAAGCAAGTTGTCTATAGCAATTGTCTGATCCGTGAGAGCTTTTTTTTGCAGTTGAGATAGTAATAGGTCTGGGTGAAACAATGAGGTTTAATTAGACCATTATGGTTGCAGATACAACAAGATGCCATAACTCTGCTCTATGTATATTTTGATATCTACACTAATATGGTTTTGTTTTTTGTTTTTGGTAACCATGGTTTCATTTAGAGGTACTATTGATCAGTTTTCCTCTTGACTTTAGGTTACCTCGTGATGTCAGTGGCAGTGATTTTATATGTAAATGGTTTTTTTTCGTGTCTACACGCCACATATATTCTAAGTGTTTTAATTCTATTTTTGAATTTATTTAGTATGAAAACAATTTAATAAAAACGGTACTTGAGGCTGAGAAAACTTACCGAGACGATAATTAAGTCAAATACATGCAAGTGATATGTCCACCACGCCTCTGGGAATTTTCCTGACAGGAGTCAAAGAGTTTGACTACATAAAATTATATCCTTATGTTTACAACTTTACATACGTTTGTAGTGTGATACTACATGATTACTACTGTATATAGTGGTGAATGTCATTAGTTTATGGGAAAAAAACTCAGTGTGGTTAACAAAAAACAAATTTTAATAAGATGATCAGATTTTTATTGATCCAATCTAAATTAAAGATTTTCCGTGGAAATAATTCTAATCCTTCATGAGGCTTGTCTTTGGAGGCCGTGGCTTTTTTTTTTTTTTTTAAAAACACTTTTTTTAAAACACTTTTTTTTGAAACACTGGAGGCCGTGGCTTTGAGAAAATAATAATCAGGGGATGTATTTGTTTACTTGTAAAATTGAAGATGAAAAACTATACATTTTGTTAATGCGTGTTTGAATTTTGTTTAGTGTTTCAAAATTGACCGGACCGGTTTGGAACGGTTTAATTCGATTTTGGAAGGCTTTTATTGGTTATCCTCACAACGAGCCCTAATCACTGACTGCGTTAATACGTTGACGTTTTGGTCGAACAATTTTGGTAAATAGCAAAATGCGTTAATACGTTGTCGTTTTGGTGGAACGATTTTGTGTAAATAAGTAGTAAATAAATAGTGTCACCCTAGTGATTTATTGGATCAATCTTTGAACTACTACAAAAGCTTCCTTTGAGATTAATCAGTTTGAGGAACAGAGGACCTTTGATGTTACATGTTTTATGCAAAAGTACAGACACACACACATACTACAGTCCATAACACACAACTGAAAACTAAAGCCTTGAAAAAAAGCGGCAATACATTGACTCCTACGAGATTGTAACAAACTCTATTAACAGTTTCAGAAGATGAACTCTAAGAGTCCTATTCCTAATCATCAGCACAAAAAACATTTAGGTGATGTGATTGCAACGTAGAAATGATAGTTTTTGGGCTTTAGCATAATTATGCAATCTCCTTTTCTCTTTTCTGGTCAAAGAGAAAAAAAAACCTCATTCTTTTTCTTTTTTCTGGTCAAAGAAAAAAAAAACACATTCAAATGGTCAAATGTATGTCCAATGTCAAGGTGCCAAATAGTTTTATCATTCTCATTTTTTTTATTTCTTTTTTCTTTTGCAAATAATTTATAACTCATCATGTTGTAAAATGCAAAAATGCAAGGATCTGGAAATAAACTAAATTAATAAATACTCCTCAGACAGAAAAGTAAAAAGCTTTTAGTGTACCCTTTTTTAGTGAACCTAAAAGATTATTACCTATATACTACTGATATTACGTAAGCGTAAGTTGAATTGACATAGAACGGCAGCATGTTATGATTATTTAGCCCATGTGACATCTTTTTAGTGAACCTAAAAGATTTTTTTTCTTTGCTATAAAGTTCTTTCCCTAAAAAAAAACTCATTTTCACAAACTCTTTTGCTGTTTTCTTACAGACACTTCGATGTTGTTAGGGTTTATGATCTTCTGCTTCTCTCTTTCTCAAGTTTGGAACTGAGATTTTGCTTGGAAGGTATTTAAGGTTTCTCCTCCTTTTTTTACTATTTTTAGAAACTTCTTCCGTGGAGTTGAAGAAATTGCAGGCGATGCAAAACTCTTCCACAGATTTTGTTCAACATTCGTTTCTTTGCTAAAAAGTTCTTTCCTTTATGCAGATTTAACCCATTTGATTCGATTTTCTACGCTTGTTCGGGAGATATCTTTCTGGGTTTGTTGAAATCGAAGGCTCCCTCGATCTTCTAGGTATGTTACACTCTCGGTCTTCTTCACATCATGCTTGCTTAAGATGTAACATCACTCTCTGTTCTGGCTTTGTAAATTTGTGAAGTTGTTTATAGCTCAAGTTCTTCAGTTTGAAACTTTTTTTACTATTTTTAGAAACTTCTTTCGTGGAGTTGAAGAAATTGCAGGCGATGCAAAACTCTTCCACATATTTTGTTCAACATTCGTTTCTTTGCTAAAAAGTTCTTTCCTTTATGCAGATTTAACCCATTTGATTCGATCTTCTACGCTTGTTCTGGAGATATCTTTCTGGGTTTGTTGAAATCGAAGGCTCCCTCGATCTTCAAGGTATGTTACACTCTCGGTCTTCTTCACATCATGCTTGCTTAAGATGTAACATCACTCTCTGTTCTGGCTTTGTAAATTTGTGAAGTTGTTTATAGCTCAAGTTCTTCAGTTTGGTTTTGTTTTGTGGGTTTGTTCTTAAAAATTGAACCTTTCTTTCCTCCTGACTGGATCCACAATGTATTCCAGGTTGAACATTACAGGATCACCAGACTACTCATCACTCGCAGTTCTATATATCGTGATTTGACTGCTCACTCTCAACTTGCCATCACGGTAAACAAATCACGAGCTCTAAATGCTTTTGCTTGTTTGGTGTATTGTTCAATGAAGATTAAACCCATTTGAATGTTAGTAACGAGCCATCTTCTTCGTGTTAGTGAAGATTAAACTGGAATATGAATGTTATTGACTTTGTTTTTGGCTTTGTTAGTGAAGATTAAACTTCATGTGTATGATTTTGCTTGCGTGAGACTCTTTTGAGTTTTGAACCATTAACATATAGTCAGTGTCATACATGTGGATGAGCGTTAACTGGTAGATAAGTTTTGTGGTCACGAGATTGCTTCGATATGTCTTTAGCTAGCGACTGTTTCTTCCACTGAGATATGTCGAGTCATTTTGCTTACTAGATGTCTAAATGAACTTGCTTTGGTAGGTTACTAAGCAATGAACTTGTAAGCATTATCTGGTAAAGAACTTGTATAGTTGTAGACTAGTAAGCATTTACGGACTGGTCTCAGTTTTTTGTTCACTTGGTGTGTGTTCTGTGACTTCATTAGTGACTGAGTTCTTTTATTATGTTGTTCCAGAGTGGAGTTTGGAGGAGACCCTGTCGCAACCACCATCTCCGCCTTCAAGCATTTGATTCACCGACGCACCAATCTTCCTCCACCTCTCTTGGATTACGTTCACACCTTACGTCTCTCTTTCCTCATAAGAAAGGTTTTGTTGCTTCTATTCCTTACCTTTGATATCTTCTACTTCAAAAGTTATTTGTGGATTCTTTATGATCAGGCAACAAGTGTAGCCTAAGTGAAACCTTTTAAAACTCAAAAGAGTCTCACGCAAGCAAAATCATACACATGTAGTTTTCAATGTTATTGACTTTGTTCCTTCTTTTGATGAAGTCCATGATGTTGTCTCTGCTCTCCAGCAGTAATCATCTTCCCCCCCTTAGTTCTTTGAATACTTCATGTGTATGATTTTGCTTGGTGAGACTCTTTTGAGTTTTGAACCATTAACATATAGTCAGTGTCATACATGTGGATGAGCGTTAACTGGTAGATAAGTTTTGTGGTCACGAGATTGCTTCGATATGTCTTTAGCTAGCGACTGTTTCTTCCACTGAGATATGTCGAGTCATTTTGCTTACTAGATGTCTAAATGAACTTGCTTTGGTAGGTTACTAAGCAATGAACTTGTAAGCATTATCTGGTAAAGAACTTGTATAGTTGTAGACTAGTAAGCATTTACGGACTGGTCTCAGTTTTTTGTTCACTTGGTGTGTGTTCTGTGACTTCATTAGTGACTGAGTTCTTTTATTATGTTGTTCCAGAGTGGAGTTTGGAGGAGACCCTGTCGCAACCACCATCTCCGCCTTCAAGCATTTGATTCACCGACGCACCAATCTTCCTCCACCTCTCTTGGATTACGTTCACACCTTACGTCTCTCTTTCCTCAAAAGAAAGATTTTGTTGCTTCTATTCCTTACCTTTGATATCTTCTACTTCAAAAGTTATTTGTGGATTCTTTATGATTAGGCAACAAGTGTAGCCTAAGTGGAACCTTTTAAAACTCAAAAGAGTCTCACGCAAGCAAAATCATACACATGTAGTTTTCAATGTTATTGACTTTGTTCCTTCTTTTGATGAAGTCCATGATGTTGTCTCTGCTCTCCAGCAGTAATCATCTTCCCCCCCTTAGTTCTTTGAATACTTCATGTGTATGATTTTGCTTGGTGAGACTCTTTTGAGTTTTGAACCATTAACATATAGTCAGTGTCATACATGTGGATGAGCGTTAACTGGTAGATAAGTTTTGTGGTCACGAGATTGCTTCGATATGTCTTTAACTAGCGACTGTTTCTTCCACTGAGATATGTCGAGTCATTTTGCTTACTAGATGTCTAAATGAACTTGCTTTGGTAGGTTACTAAGCAATGAACTTGTAAGCATTATCTGGTAAAGAACTTGTATAGTTGTAGACTAGTAAGCATTTACGGACTGGTCTCAGTTTTTTGTTCACTTGGTGTGTGTTCTGTGACTTCATTAGTGACTGAGTTCTTTTATTATGTTGTTCCAGAGTGGAGTTTGGAGGAGACCCTGTCGCAACCACCATCTCCGCCTTCAAGCATTTGATTCACCGACGCACCAATCTTCCTCCACCTCTCTTGGATTACGTTCACACCTTACGTCTCTCTTTCCTCAAAAGAAAGGTTTTGTTGCTTCTATTCCTTACCTTTGATATCTTCTACTTCAAAAGTTATTTGTGGATTCTTTATGATCAGGCAACAAGTGTAGCCTAAGTGGAACCTTTTAAAACTCAAAAGAGTCTCACGCAAGCAAAATCATACACATGTAGTTTTCAATGTTATTGACTTTGTTCCTTCTTTTGATGAAGTCCATGATGTTGTCTCTGCTCTCCAGCTGTAATCATCTTCCCCCCCTTAGTTCTTTGAATACTTCATGTGTATGATTTTGCTTGGTGAGACTCTTTTGAGTTTTGAACCATTAACATATAGTCAGTGTCATACATGTGGATGAGCGTTAACTGGTAGATAAGTTTTGTGGTCACGAGATTGCTTCGATATGTCTTTAGCTAGCGACTGTTTCTTCCACTGAGATATGTCGAGTCATTTTGCTTACTAGATGTCTAAATGAACTTGCTTTGGTAGGTTACTAAGCAATGAACTTGTAAGCATTATCTGGTAAAGAACTTGTATAGTTGTAGACTAGTAAGCATTTACGGACTGGTCTCAGTTTTTTGTTCACTTGGTGTGTGTTCTGTGACTTCATTAGTGACTGAGTTCTTTTATTATGTTGTTCCAGAGTGGAGTTTGGAGGAGACCCTGTCGCAACCACCATCTCCGCCTTCAAGCATTTGATTCACCGACGCACCAATCTTCCTCCACCTCTCTTGGATTACGTTCACACCCTACGTCTCTCTTTCCTCAAAAGAAAGGTTTTGTTGCTTCTATTCCTTACCTTTGATATCTTCTACTTCAAAAGTTATTTGTGGATTCTTTATGATCAGGCAACAAGTGTAGCCTAAGTGAAACCTTTTAAAAGATATAAGTTGTGTTGTGTTGTGACTTTCTTTTACAAATCATATACTCGAGTTAGCTACACATGTTTTGTGTGTCTTTCTTCTTACTAACAGGTTGTGAGTTGGTTTAGGTTTGAGATGGAAATTGCTGAAGAACCTCTAGATAGGATTGAGGCACAAAGGTCAGTAGATGTTATTCATCATGAAGGGAAACTTCGATGCTTCCTGAAGAATTTAGTAAGCAAAGTCTCATGCAACCTTCTTCCACGAGCTCAAGGGACACCGGTCACGCCACCTGTGCTAGTAGAAGAGCCAGCGTTTCTTTCCGAACTCAGGGTTTCAGATGTTTTCAGTCTCTCTGATACAACCGAGCTGATTACTCCTGAGCTCTTTAGCAGTGTGTTTGAGGGAACCAAAGAATGGCTGCAGAAACTAAGAAGTCTTGAACTGCCACTTGCATGCTTGAAGAATCACGAAGGAGATTCAATTCTGCATCTTGCTGCTCAATGGAACGATCCTGAACTGGCGAAGAGCATCTGCTCGGAATGTCCATGTCTTCTATTGGCTCCAAAATCCAAGGGTCAGCTTCCGATTCATGTGGCGGCAAATGGTGGATCTTACGCTGTTCTTAAGGTTCTTACTGCAACATCAGCTTTCATTTCAGCTAAAGTGTCAGAAGAAGAAAGGTGGAGACTAGCCATATATGTTGTGAAGGACATAGATGGAAACACTCCTCTGCATTTGGCCTTGAAGAAGCGCTATATGGGTTTAGCTTCGCATCTGGTAGACTTCGCTGGAGGAGCTTCCTTTATAGCAAACAAAGATGGAATTTCCCCACTCTATTTGGCTGTTAAAATCGGACTTTCCTCTCTTGTAAGAGCAATGCTGGAGAGAAGAAACCAGGAGATTGAACTGTACTCACAGTTAGAAGGGAGAAAAGATCTTGTACACGCTGCTTTGAAGTCAACGAGCATAAGTTTGTTTTGCTATCTACCATTTTAATAACTGAATTTTGTTATGTTTGGCAATTGATATTCACACTTTTTTTGGCAGATACGCTTGATGTCATTCTAGATGCATGCCCAAGTTTTTTGGATGAGCTAGATGAGGAAGGAATGACCTGTCTTTCCTTTGGTGCATCCATTGGATACCGTGAAGGTGTGCGCAGTTTGTTAGAGCGATCGACACAAGGCGTTTTGGTATGTGACGAGGATGGATCATTTCCCCTCCATAGGGCAATAGAAAACAATCGTTTTGCCATTGTCAAGGATATTATAAGAAGATGTCCAATGGCAATGCGCATGCACAACAGAAAAGGTCAGAACGTTCTTCATGTTGCAGCTGCAAGGGGAGGATTGCCTATTGTACGGTATTTGGAAAAACAAGAATCAGCATTCTTTCTGGCAAACGAGCAAGATGTGGATGGCAACACACCTCTACATGTAGCAACCAGAAAGTGGCGCCATCTGTCTGTTCTTTTTCTTAGCAACAAAGTAAACTTGTTTATAGAGAACAACCGTAGCTTAACAAGCTTGGATTTAGCAGATTTTTATCTTCAACCGCAGTACATCTTTCGTCAGGTATGTCTAATCTCCTACCATAACATACATATATATTTTTAGTTAACCACATCAATAATCGTATACCCTTGTTGGTTTACAGAGGATGACAAGGATGTGCTTAGTATACAAGCTCATGAAGCACAACGAAAAACTCAGGAAGACCATGAAGCTAAGAAAACCATCATCAGTGCCTTCAGGAAACAACGAGTGTATAGGGGCTCTTATGGTGGTGGCAGGTCTTGTAGCAAGTGTTTCTATGCTTCAGCTGTTACATTTCCTGGGGGTTATGACACCTCCCATTCTTCGAAGTTCGGCACTGCAGTTCTAGAAAAGGAATTTACTTTCGTTGTGTACATGTTGCTTAACGGGGTGTCTTTCATAGCCGCGGTTATGACAATGATTAGTTTGGTCTGGGCGCTGTTGGGGGATTCTGCAGCGGCTCGCCTTTCATTGGACGTGGCTTTGCCTTTGATGTTTGTTTCAGTAACATGCATGGCGAATGCATTCATTACGGCCATGTTGTCTGCGCTTAGAATTTATTGGGTGGCAGCTGTCTTGGGCGGTTTGCTTGGCTTGTTTTTTGTCTCGTTGTTGCGCTACTCTCTCCTTCACCTTTACCTACAGAAATCTGGATTTGGTAGTTATTGGGCATGTCATGTGATGGTCAGTAGTGGTTTTTTGCATCTAATGTCTGAAGAAGGAGAAGAAAGTTTTATGTATGATGGCAGATACGAGATGCCATAACTCTGTTCTATGTATATTTTCATATCTACACTAGTATGGTTTTGTTTTGTTTTTTTTTTGCTAACCACGGTTTTGTTTAGAGGTAGTCTATATATGATCAGTTTGCCTCTTCCCTCTATACTATATAGCATTTTCCAATCAGATACGTTAAGAAAATTGACCTCACTGATGATAGACTCTATCCTTCCTAGACACAAATCAGTGAAAATTAGGATTTGACTAATGACTTATTAGGTTCCCTCGTGATGACAGTGATTTTACATGTAAATGGTTTTTTTTTCTTGTCTACACGACATCAATCTACATTTCTTGTTTACATTTTCTTAGCTCACGCAATAATACGTGCGCATAAAAAAAAGAGGCTCAAATCAAATCAAACAAACCATATAGCAGACATTCGAGAGATAGACAGCATGTGCCGAGAATCACCTTGAAAAAGAGATGTAGATTGATGTCTGAAGCCAGCCAGGCACGATCAGCTTATTTAATTAACCAAAAAAAAAGATAAATATTGTGATTTGTGAAGAAAACAACTGGATCCCGGTTTAACTTTCCGGTTTGAAAATACATATCAATCAGTCTTAGTTTTCAATTATCGGTTTGGTTTGGTTTGGTTTTACAAACCATGTTTAAAGAAGAAGAAGAGGTTAGAGTTGAACGACACGCAATTTAGCAATGGCTGAATCCACAAAAGTCTCACACTTTCATGAGTCATGACAATATCTCGAGTCTTTGTGTTGCTCCCTCCCTTTGGTTTCACATCGAATTTGACTGGCGTGATCAGTGTATGTGCAGAGTAATTGTCATGAAGTTAATTAGTAAAAGAGACAATGAAGAGCGCCAAAGGACTAGTCTATAAGATAAGTTATTGGCTCTCATAATCTCGTTCATTCCAAAACAATGTTTCAACTTCATATCAGTTAAATGTATGTGCGTCTCAAGTCTAACTGAACACTACTCTTCATAATCATCTGTAAGCTATAAGCGTTTGAAGCAGAGTATATTTATAACTGTAACCTGATTCAGGGAGTTGTTGGAGGTTTCGTACTCTGCTGCTACAAAAACAAATGTTTTCCTTCATCCGACCATACAAAAAGATAAGTATCCAACAAGGCAGTGTAAGATTAGGAAGATCTTCAGATGCTATACATGCTTGTGTTCCAAGTTAATTGTGATTGCAAGTCCGCTGTTATGTTCAGTATCAAGCTGACCTGAAAACACGTAAAATGCCAAGCATTTAGAATACATGCAACAGATAAAAAGGGTCTATACTTATTAACTAATATCACATTTGGTGTACATTCACCAACTTGGATAATTTGAGTTCCCTGTGACTTGTTAATGTAAAATCTTAATATTTGACTCTCGTGTTCAAGGAAAGAGACACATCTGAAACCTCCCCATGACCATGAAACTCAAGAAACACAATGAAGACTAATTAAGCTTGAGGTCATGACTCTTGATCTCGTTCAACCATCAAGAAACAAACATAAGGAGTAAGGCCACGAAACCTTTATCTCATCATTCCCATGTGTATGCTTCTGATCCCTTAACGTTTTAAGATTATGAAGACGATTATGAAGACGAAAAAGAAGAAAATTAACGTTTTAGTGTTTTTTGATCCCTTCCTCTTTTGGAACTTTTATAATTTAATGATATTTGATTTATTTCCATGATTGATATCGTCGCTCTAATGTGATTGGCCAACCACTAGTGTGATTTAGCCGGTATTCCGATTTAAAATAGCACAGGTTTACTAATGAAAAAAATGTTTCTAGTAGAAACCTTATGCCTAGTGTTTGATCAAGAATTCTTACATTGAAAATTTCGGGATTCAAACTCTAAACATAACCATTTTATTAATTGATAAATAGCAACAAATTAGTGTTTTGAATATGTTTAATCTAATGAATATAGTCAGTAATCCAGTCTGATAATCTGATTCAGTCTAAAACTAGAATATCTGGAATATATGTACATATATATAGGGATATTATGGTATGCGCCGTCTCTTTGTTGTGAACTACAAGACTATAATAGCGCTCTTGTTTTATCATATATATCTATCCATGTAACTATCTTTCTAACAAACCTCCTCTTAATCCATCGGGCATATCTCGAAATCATAGGAACATGATTCTCATTGTAATATATACAACCGTTCGCAAGTTTTTTTTTACCAATTGTTTGGGGACTGTACATGTACAGTGATATCATACCCATCCATCCTCTAGTTTTGTCACAATCGTCGTTTAGTAAATTTATAGGCAACAACGAGTTTTGTATGTTTTACGTTTGCGGTTACGTATGCGTTTGTGTGTTTAATTTTGATGATTAGTTTTAGAATTATCGTATGGTACGTACCTTCCTTTGAATCAAACTTTATCACGACTTTGGGTAATTTACGTTATTATCTTATGTGATGAGTCCTCTGTTTCAGTATTGTACATTAAGGTAAAATAAAAAAGAAAACAGGTGCGATGGCGAACCCCTGGTTCCCTGGGAACAGTATCTCCGCCTTGTCTCCGCTTCGTTCCGTTGGCGACTCCCCCCCTCACCCTCCCCTCCCTCCAGACCCTCCTGACCTCGACCCCGACAATCCTCTCTCACTTGCTCGATTCCCCCCTCTAAACTCCCCTGCCTCTAAATCCTCTAAGAACCCTCGTCCTCTGTTGCAATCCCCTCCTCGGAGCTCTGCGTCTGGTAATGTCCTGAGCCCCAACTCCCTAGTCCAAACTGTGGTTCCTACCAGAGATCACACAGAAAATACCCAAACAACTATCAGATCTGAGCGTACTGTTCACTCTGAATCTCAAAACTTCAGAATCCTTTCCTCAAGAGATTCTTCTCCAATCCAAACTGATAAAGCTTCAAAACCATCTCCCCTTACTCCTCCCCTTAACCCGATTCCATCTCCATCTCTCCCTAACTTTCCTCCTCCGTTAAACCCTATCCCATCTCCCCTAACTGAGCCTACCCCCCCTCTTCCGCCTCGCCCTTTTCAAACCCCTCCTGTTCTCAATCCCAATCATCCCTCTACCTCCCAGTCGGCTCCTCCCCCCCTTGTTGAACGAATTAGAAAATCCCAGGACAAATCCCTCAGTCGATTGGCTCCTCCGTCCTTCTCTGACTCGGGAAGACCTCGTGTTTTCATTCCGGAAAGTGTCTTTCAAAAAGGCGCTGAGCTCCACAAAGATTTCATAATTTGCTATTTCAACGGTCGGTCTCCACCTTTCAATCACATCCAGAGTGTTCTGAATAGCTTGTGGGGGAAAGGGAAACGTGTGGAGATTCACACTAACCCTCTCTCACGCTCTATGCTTGTCAGGATCCCCTCTGATTACTTGCGTCAAAAAATCATTGAGAAAAGAGTATGGTATGTGGGTGACTCCATGTTCCAAGCTGTCCAATGGACTTCCTCGGCTTCCCTCTCATCCCCTCCGTTGGAGTCTATTCAGATATGGGCACACTTAACAGGCATCCCTCTCGACTTGAGACATCAACAAGGTCTTAGTCTTGTTGCTGGATTGGTAGGTGAGCCGAAGGAGACGGATGATTTTACGCTCAATCTGGTTAGCTTGACTTTATCTCATGTTAAAGTGGCTGTGGATTTGACAAAACCTCTCCCCAGTGTTGTTGAGTTTACTCGAGAATCTGGTGAAGTTGTTGAGGTCTCTGTTGCTTACCCATGGATCCCTCCCACTTGTTCCCATTGCAAGGAGCTGGGTCATATTGTGAGGAATTGTCTACAGGTTCCCCTGCCTCCAAAAGCGGCTGCTTCCACTGCCAAATCAACAGGGAAAAGACCCCAAACTAGTCAAAAGACAGCTCCTGTAGGTACTGATGTGGAGAAGGAAAGTACTCACAACCTGAATAATGCAGCGTCTGTGAGACCTGAGTCTATTCCCCCCTCTGTGCCTTCACCCGTTCCCCCTGCTCCCCGTGCCCCCCCTTCCTTTGAGCCCACACAAAATAAGCCCACACAAAATAAGCCTCCCACCTCTCTTTCAACCTCCCAAAATCAGCCTCCCCTTTCTCCCCTTTCTCCTCCCCCTACCCTTTCAAACCAGTTAGTTCCCTTCTCCCAATCCAGTCCTGATTCTTTAAAAAAACCTCCTCTTAAACGGCCTCGCTCCAGCCCTTCCACCCAGAAATTTCCTTCCTTCACTGATCAGCTAAACTTTTTCTCAGCCCCACAAATAATTCCCCCTAATCCTTTTGTTTTCTCCCCTAACCCTTTCACTCTTTTGGCTACTCATGGTTCTCTTCTCTCTGAAGAGGCCATTGACTAATACCCTATGAATACAAAATTCATTTTTTGGAATGTCCGGGGACTTAATGACCCGAGAAAACATTCACCCTTTTGTCAATGGCTTTCGAGTCATCAACCCTCTTTTTGTACCCTCCTTGAAACTCATATCAAATCCCATAACCTTAACCACCTTATGGGAACGCTTTGTAGAGGCTGGAACTTTACTTCTAATCACATGGCCGATGAAGATGGAAGAATCATTGTTATTTGGAAGGATAACATCACTGTTAGAGTACTCCACCAGTCCCGCCAAGCTCTTACATGTGAAGTGAAGATACCGGGTACTGCTGCTTTTATTTATACGGCAATCTATGCCTCTAATGAAGCTTCAGAACGCACTGACCTGTGGGTGGAGCTGCTGAATACTTCCCAATCTTTCTCACTCCACACCTCTCCTTGGATGGTCGGTGGAGATTTTAATCAAATCCTGCACCCAGCTGAGCATTCACTCTTGGATGTGAACTCACTATCACCAGCAATGGTTGACCTCAAAGATTGTCTTACTCAGATGGGTTTGTTCGACTTGCGGTACCAGGGTTCTTTTTTCACGTGGACTAACCGGAGGCCGGAGGAACCAATAGCTAAAAAACTCGATCGTCTCCTCATAAACAGCCATATCCTAAATCTCTTTCCCAACTGTTCAGCCTTTTTCCTCCCTTCCCTTACATCTGACCACTCCCCTTGTCTGGTAAACCTTGCCTATAAAATCCCTACCGCTGGAACCCGCCCTTTTAAATTCTTCAACTACCTCACTAAACACCCGGGGTTTCACCAATTGGTACTTGAAGCATGGACACAAGCCGGAGATACTGCCTGGAACCTCGCTGCGCTTTCCTGGAAACAGAAACAAATTAAGAGTGATTTAAAACAGCTAAATAAAGATAATTTCTCTCAAATTCAAATTAGAGTGAGTGAGGCTAATCGTGTTTTACAAGATGTGCAGGTGCAGGTTATGCAGACCCCTACAACCCAACTTTTTGAATTGGAGAAGCAAGCAAATGAGAGATGGCTATTCCTAAGAATGATCGAAGAAAGCTACTTTAAGCAACGATCAAGGATCAACTGGCTCAAGGAAGGTGATCAAAATACTACATACTTCTTTCGGATTGTGCAGTCACGTCTAAGCTTCAATACTATCAGATCTTTTGTGCTCATCACGGGTGTAGTCTTGACGGATCCTATTGATATGAGCTCTCACGCAGTCAATCACTTCACTAGTATCTTAGGTCCAATGCCTCCCCCGCGGGTCTTAGTGGCCTCTACTCTTGAATGGTTTCAATCCCTCTCCTCTTTTCGGTTTGATCAGAGTCTCTCTGCTGTGATGACTGCTATTCCAAGTGTGAAAGAGATCACCAAAATGCTTCATAAGTTGAACCCGAACAAAGCTCCGGGGCCAGATGGTCTAACCTCAGGTTTCTACAAGGCTGCTTGGTCTGTTGTGGGGAATGAGGTAGTGCATTCAATCCAACACTTCTTCTACAGCTCAATCTTGCCTACTGCAACGAACAGTACAATCCTCTCCTTGGTTCCCAAACACCCGGGAGCTTCACTGATTACTGATTTCCGCCCTATCTCCTGCTTGAACACGCTCTATAAAGTCATATCTCGCCTCCTGGTCAGACGCCTAAAGCCCATTCTGCCGCCTCTCATTGTTCCTAATCAGACAGCATTTGTAAGAGGTAGATTGTTAGTGGAGAATACTTCACTGGCTGGAGAACTTGTCAATGGTTATCACAGAAATAATGGTACTAAGAGGATCACTATCAAAGTTGACATAGCAAAGGCGTTTGATACCTTATCGTGGGATTTCCTCTTCTCATGCTTGGAGGGTCTTAACTTGCCTCGACAGTTTATCTCTTGGATCCGTTCTTGTATCTGCTCAACCAGCTTCACTGTCGGGTATAATGGAATGGTTAATGGGTTCTTCAAGGGAACTCGTGGCTTGCGCCAAGGAGATCCCTTATCCCCGTACCTTTTCGTGATTGCTCTCAATAACCTCTCCCTAATGCTCAACAAGGCAGCTCAGGAAATGCGCTTCAATTATCATCTCAACTGCTCATCCTCAAGGCTAACCCATCTTTGCTTTGCGGATGATCTCTTGATATTTATTGACGGATCCCTGGATTCAGTTCAGGCGGTGCTTCAAGTCCTTCGGGAGTTTGAATGTCGATCTGGTCTGGCGGTCAGTGTGCACAAGACCTCCTTCTTTGCTTCGGGTTTATCATCTTCAGAAACTGATGCCATTCAAGTCTCCACGGGTATGCCTCTAGGATCTCTTCCTGTCCGCTACCTGGGTGTCCCTCTCTGCACAAAGAAACTTACTCTATTAAACTGTGAAGGTTTGCTGCAACAGATAAAAACAAAATTTTCTTCTTGGAGCTCTAAGGCACTATCGTTTGCAGGCAGGTTACTACTTATTAAAACAGTTATTGCTTACAACTTTTTGGTGTTCTACTTTCATCTTGCCAAAAGGTGTAGTGAAGCGGATAAATGCACTTTGTGGTGTCTTTTTGTGGAAAGGGAACATAGAGGCTCATCACACAGCAAGAGTTTCTTGGAATGAAGTCACTAAGCCTAAAAAAGAAGGCGGGCTGGGAATAAATGATCTACTGCTTTGGAATAAGGCCTGCTGTCTAAAGCTGGTTTGGCTTTTATTCTTTCAAGCAGGTTCAGTTTGGGTGGCTTGGTTTAAGGAGGAGGTTCTCGATGGTAGTCTGAGCAACTTATGGACCACTACCCCTAACAGGCGGTTCTCATGGCAGGTTAATAAACTCCTAAAACTTAGCCCAAAGATCTACAATTGGATTCACCTGAGAGCTTCCAATGGTCTCTCTTGTCGATTTTGGACAGACAATTGGTCTCCATTTGGCAACTTGAGAGAGTTCCTTCAACTAGGCCCTGCAAACTCCATGGGGATCTCCCCTACAGCATCCCTGGCGTCTCTCTTCTCCAACAACTCTTGGCAACTCCCACCAGCGCGATCTGAAAAACAGGTGCAGTTACATGCCCATTTAACAACCATTCTTCTAAACAATGAGGAGGATTACTATGAATGGGATATAAATGGTAGAGTGGAACATACTTATTCTATTGGAAGCGTGTATCATAACCTTAGAGTGCAGGGAGCCTGTGTCTCTTGGTTTACTACGGTCTGGAACAAAGGAGGTATACCAAGGCACAGTTTCTTGGCATGGCTTTTTGTACTCAACAGGTGTCCAACAAGGGATAGGATAATTGGCTGGGGGCTGCGATCCTCACCACTATGTTTGCTGTGTAATGCTGCGCCAGAAAGCAGAGACCATCTATATTTTGACTGTCTTTTTTCGTGGGGTATTTGGAGTGTGCTTGCACCTAGGTGTGGACTCACTCCTGCAAGATCGTGGTTAATGGTCATGACCCAACTGGCTTCGGTCAATAGGCAATCACCAAGGGGAAAGCTTACTTTGCTATGTTGGCAAGCTTGTCTCTATTGGCTTTGGGCAGAGCGGAATGCAAGACTCCACCGCAACACTTTCAGATCAAGTGACACCATCTCTCGCTTCATAGATAGACAGATAAGAGATCGTGTTCTCAGCTTCAGAACTTCAAATCCCTCGGTCTCTTCTCTCATGATGCAACAATGGCTCCCCTAGTATCCTCTTATCACGACCTTTCCCTCGTCGTCGTTCATAACTTACACCTCCAGAGTCTTCGATATCTACAATGAAACTTCCTTATTCTCCTGTCTCTTCATCTTACTTGGGCCTCTATTGTTTAGGTTGGTTACCTAATGGGGTTTGATATGAGTTCTTCTTTTGTTAAGTAATTGGGTTGGGCTCAAAAACTAAAGCCTACGGCTTGTAATTTTTACATTTTCTTCTGCATTTTAATATGAAAAGTTTCAAAAAAAATTTACGTTATTATCTTTCTAGAACGTATGTGACTAGTGGTAGTGGCGGCTTTCGTGCGTCGACCTAGCCGTGGTCAATTTCTTTTTCAACGGTCGTCGTCTATCTAGATGATGTACATTGGGAATGAATAAGTTTATTTTACATATTTGAAGGGTACGATATGATTTATTCCAAGCTGTACTCAAATAATATTTCATACAAATTAAGAATGGTACGATATGATTTATTCAAAATATTTTTGGTCTGGATATGTCGTACTTCAAAGTTCAAACGTGAGAATAGGATTATCTGAAGTGTCTGAACTAAATAATACATACAGACTGTATGCGTTATTAACAGATACTCCCGTATTATATATTCTCTGTGTTCTATGTATTATTGGTCGACGACTAAGACTTTTTGTTTCGTGTTTTATGGAATAGAGAGGCCAATCTCCACCCCATGTTCGACTCGTTGTTTCTTTAGTTCTTTTGTTTAACGTGTAAATATCCATTCAATAAAAAAAGATCCATTCCTTTTGCTTTTATGTCTATGTTAATCCTAATGTATCTTCAAGAATCACAACTATATGAATAAAGAAAGTAAACAAAAATATATGAATAAGTCGATTTTTTAATGAAGAAAGCACAAAAAAACAATAAAACAATCTCCATGTCCATGGGACCGAGTCTATTGACATTTAATATCTTACCAGAAAAGATAAAGAAAATTAAGGAATTGCGTAAAATATCTTGTATGAACAAATAAACAATGCACAAAAACCTACTGTAGTTTCTGATAGAAAAAGACTTCTAACCAATTAAACCGGCAACATATCTGAACCGCTAGGCTGTACCAGTATGTTGAACTTATACTGATGATGTTCCTTCACCTTCCTTATTAGCTTCAGTTCTTGGCGAAGGAACCGGTCGGACTGGTTACTGCATTTGCTCTAATGCTACCGGTACCACCTAGCCTAATTGAACCATCTTCCCGGCTCCTCCACATAAACGACTTGTGGAACAACCACCGGTCCGACCGAGCCCTTGACCGGTCAACCGGTTTACCACTCCTAGAGCTTCCTCCCCTCGGTAGAACCAATACACTATTCGACCGGTTCATCTTCCAATTCGCCATGATCTTCTTCCTTAAATCTTCCGGTAACCTCAGCGTAAACCGATCGGTACATTCTCCAGGTGATACCACCAAATGCCCCGTCGTATGCGACCTCGAGAATTTGACACGTGTAGCAACACTCCCACCGAGCTCCACCGCCGGTTCAGGAACCACCACCGATTGCTGCGACTCGATATCAATTTCGGTTACCACTCCCGGTTCGACCGGTTTGGCGATATCTTTTTAACTTTTTAAATTTTGTTAATCTTTTTTTTGTTTTTTTGTTTTTTTTTGTAGCTGAGATACTTTCTCAGAAATTATCACTGGACATTGCCTAACGACATTATAAACTGTTTATCTAAAAAAGTACTTGAATTTGGTAGTCGACAAACTCTTTTTACACTTTTAAACTAGGTGACTTACCCGCATTTGCGGGTATAATTCTTTTATAAATATTTATTAATAAATATACTATTAGTTAAAATATCAAAAAACTATTTATTTTAAAATATATTTTTATCTTTAATCAGTTTTTACTAATTAATTGTAAAAAAAATATCTAATTAAATAAGAAAACAAATAATTGTTAATAAAAATTTAAGTCAAAATTTTGAAGTTATCAAAATCTCAAAATAAATAAAAAATACAATAATGTTAAACCGACCTAACTTTACATATTATATGAATCATTGTTAATTAAAATATTGATTATAATTATATTTTAAAATATCTCCCATAATAATTGAATAAACACGCAAACATACCATATTTACAAACAAAATATTAATATGTAATGTATAAGATAAAACCATTATATATATATATTGTTATTTTAATTTATAAAGGCTATAATAGAGAAAAATAAGCTATAATCAATCTATATTTTTTTACTCTAAAATATAAATTGCTACTTTCTATAAAATGATATTTCTTTATTTTTAAATCATATTTATTTTTTGAAGTGGTCTTTAACTTTCAAGATTTAATAATTATAACTAAAATAAATTATTGTGAAAAATATTTGATTAAAAATATAGAATCACACATTTTTATATAATAGTCTTCTAAAGAAATTTTATTAAAACAAAGTCATAACTCTGTGAAAATATTGAAAGAAATTAAAAGTAAACATAATTGATTTTATAATATACTCTTTATAATATAAGGTACATGTTGTAAATAAAAAAAATTAATATTTTGAAAATATTCTCTTTTGGAGCATATATTTTTAAAATATTTTTAAATATGATTCTCGTAAAAACTTTTAAAATAAAATAAATAAATATTAATGATAAACTTAAATAACAAATACATGTTATTTTGCAAATGTAATAATACATGTATTTTGCAAATGTAATAATAATTTAAAAAAACACTACAAAAAGTCACATTAACAAACAAATATAAATCAAATTTTGTTATAACTTATGAATTTATTATGTATTTTGTAAAACTATCTTTAATATTTCACTATAATAATAAATCTATTTTTTATATGCGTATTTAAAATTAATAAATAATTGTTAAATAAGTAGATAAACATAAGATAGATATATGGGATTATCTTTTCTATTTAAAAACACGTTTTTATTATTTTCAAGGTAATTTTATAATATTAATTTGTAATGAGTTAAATAATGAATTATTCACTAAATATATCAAAACTTTAGTGAATAAATAAGATAATATTAAATATTGGTATAGTGAAAAAATGTACTTATCATGTTTTCAAATATTTTTATTATTAAAATATATGAAAAATATTTATGAAGATTATTATTATGCCTAAAATCATGGAGAATATGACAAATATGCAAAAAGCTTTAAAATTAAGGAGAAGATGACACATAAGCTAAATCACTTCTCAAATAATAGTATAGATAGATAGATAGATATCGTCAAATAACGGTTCTGAAAACAGAAAAGAAACGATTAAATTTTGAACTTGCCAGTTGCCACACAAGAAGGGAAGACCGTCAAACTAAAAGATGATAATGAAATAGGCGAGGAGGGCGAAACACACATGAATAGCCAAACTTGGAAAAAAAAATACTCTCTTAGCCATCATCCGTAGGTCCTACTTTGATATTCACATCCTTCTAGAAAGCTCTCAGCCATCATATATAGTTTCATATGTCTATCTTGATCACTAACTCAAATTTGTTCTAAAGTATATAACTTTATGATAAGAAAAAAGTATGTCATCTTTCAATCTGAATCAGGAAAACTAATGTTTGCATCAGTAAATAGTTTTTCAGTCTGACCCTACTTTTTAATTGTTTGTCAGCATCCATCAATACTACCGAAAGAAGCTTATACTATCATTTTAAACTTACTTGGAATACAAAAGGCAAATAGTTTAGGGAAATTGTTTTAAAAGGCAAACATTATTGTCATTCTTGTGAAGAGGGAAAAAACACACAAAGTCAATCTGACTTGACTTGCACGCGACCAACTTTATGACATTGGCCCAAACCAGCATGTGCTTTAAACATCACGCACTTATTATTAGGAAACTGAAAACAACGCAACGTCTTTTTTGGAGTTGCGTAAATTGCCAACGTTCTTCGCTGCATGGTTCAAAGTTTTTGGTAAGTAGGTATTGGGACACCCGAATCATCCGCCAGTTTCTTGTAAGCACTTTGCAGCTTTCTTGTAACCGGTCCTACTTCTCCTTCACCGATCACACGCCCATCAATTTTCACAACCTATAAGCAATGAACTCCGATTAGTATAAGAGTCACGTAACAAATCATTCTAAAGCTTTTCATATTTATCGTCGGAGCCAGTTCTTGTTTTAATGGGAAAGGTGGACTCACAATGATTATTAATCTTGAACCACTAGATTAAAAGTAATTTCTCTATTTTTGGCTGCTTTAGTATTTTAATGCAGGAAATCCATGTTTTCTCTGCTTTAGGTCGGAGCCGGCATTATTTATCATTACTATAGCCGGCTCCAAATTGGGTAGAAGAGTAGAAATTGTGTGTGTACCGGGCTGAGTTCTCCAATAGTGCCTGTAGTCCATACCTGAAATAATAATAAAAAATATGATTGAAAATAGATAATCATTAATCATATAACATTCTAAGACCAAGGAAAAGAAAGATGAGGAAACCTCGTCAGCTGTATGAAATTCAGACAAGCTGATGTTTCGTTCCTCCAAGATGAAGTTCTCTTTCACCACCAGTTCCATGACCTACACACATTGATGAGATGATTAGTGGGTTATGTCATAGTCCTATAGATATGTCTAGAAAAAAATAATGCATAAATCTTCTTCTCTCTTACAGTAGCTCGGGTAATGCCTGGGAGACAGTAATCTGCATGGGGAGTGAGCACTACGCCATTTTTCACCATGAACTGCGTCAAAAACATCGCATTATGTCTTTTAGAGAGTAAATATTTCAACCGGAGCCTCTTTAAGATCTTACAAGGTTGGTTGCATTGGTTTCAGACACAAAGCCATCCTTGTCAAGCATGATTGCATCATCCGCCTTGGCGTTGTTGCTTTCAACCTGTGTCATTATTACAGAGAGAGCATCTAAAACTATGTCTTAATAACACATGAATGTGGCAAGTGACCGAACCTTTGCGAGTATGTTATTGAGGAGGTTGTTGTGATGAATCTTGGAATCCAAGTTCTGAAAAACAAAAGCAAACAACGATGGATAAATAACACTTTTGAGTACTTTCAAGTAAACATAGATGAAACTGTAATGGGTCCATACGGTGGGAGAGTTGCGGCGTGTAGTTGCAGTCATCAGCACAATTCCACTGTCGCTGTCATTTACTGGAGGCTTCCACTCAGCAAGGACTATACATTATATTTGCCAAAAAAAACTATTACTCAATAAACATATTCCATAAACTATAGTCTAATAATTGCAATACACAAATAGAGAACATTACCGATCAAAGTGCATCCAGAACGGTTAAACGCAGGGCTCATTCCAGAAGTGACCTTTAACAAATCCATAGCTTGTTTGTGTTTAATGATACTTTGAAGTTTGGTAAGAGGTGTAAACAATACCTTTTTGCCTCGAGTTAGAGACAGTCTTATATGTGTCTTGTCAAACATCCCATTGGTTATTAGAGTTTTGAAGATGGCTGCTTTTACCTGTGCATTTTCCATTGTGATAACTTTCATTCAAAACCAATATGACATACAAGACAATGGTTTTATCTTCATAAAAAGGCTAATTACCTCCTCGCGGGTTGGGACATTGTTGAAAGCTAGAGCCTTTGCTGAATCAAACAATCTAATAAAACACTTCAACATATCAATAAAGAATGGTTGAAAGAAGTTCTAGGGTTTTACTCTTGCTTGCTTCTTACCGATCTAGATGTTCTTCAAGCTTGAATACTTTCCCTTTGTAGATTCTAAGACCCTCCCATACAGAGTCACCGCCTTGCACCACGGAGTCAAAAACAGAAACCTTAAACACGAATATAAGAATATATGAACCCTTAGAGTTTATAAAGCGGATACACAAACAAGTAAACATTTATATATAGTTTAAGCACCTTCGCCATCTCACGTGGCAAAATCTCATCACCAACCCAAGCGAAAATTTTAGCATTTTCAGGAACTGGTAGACTGGGAGGAGCTAAGGGGCTGGCCAAGAGAGATGACTTGCCCTTCACGTGACGCCTGAGAGTGTTGTATAGTGGTAAACAGTGCTCCAGCAAATCGTAATGCCTCATATTGAATGTCTGAAAAAGAAAATACAAAACTCACATTGTAGTTTAGTTTGAATAATGGTTCTAGTTTCAGAATCATTTAACTCAAGTAAATGTCAGGCCCCTACGCGAGGGTATTTCCTCGGAGATGAAAAACCAGTTGATTCGTGAACAGTCTTGTACCACCATGAAGCCCATACACCATCTTCTGGTATGGGACCAGCTTCCCATCTTCAAGAAACACACAATGATACATGACTATGGTTAGTAGGTTATATTTTAGTAAATATGTTTTAGCTTTTTCCTTTATATAGTTGATTTTGATGTTTTACACTTTAAATTAGGTTTAAGATTTTTTTTCCATTAAAATATAGGCCTATATAAACTGCTCTTATGATTAATTATAAACTAAGAAAATTACAAAAAAAAATTATGAGAAGTGTCCTGTAATCTTAAAAGTATTAGAAATCTGTCTAGGTACGTAAACATCTAGTTATTGACTGTAGACTTTGTGTTAAACGAATTTTAGTGTGGAAAGACTATTAGATTTTTTTTTGTATTTTATATGTTGAATTCTTTCTATAATGCAAAACAATATTAAAAGAAAATTAAGTCTCAAAAAACTTAGCCGAAGTCTCAAAAAACTTAGCCTAAGTGGATAAAAATTCTTATCACACAACAATGAATATTGTTTTGATGATGTTTACGGTCAAATCCAAGAGAATATGCTTTCGAGTCTTACTTAAGCATAGATGCCTGAAACGGGATATCCAAGTCATGACAAAGACCACGCAACGTAGCCTGAAAATAGATAGATGATGACACAAAATAAGCATCTTCTTGCATACTCTAGTTGAGTTTCTTCTCAAAAATTTCATAATATAGCAATGAAACCTCGGGATTTCGCTGAAGGTCATCCGCATCGATAACAGGTGGTGGCGTTCCCAGTTGGCAGAGATCGCTGTATATTGATACTAAGTCTGCCAATCCCACGTCGAGAAATGATAACGGGATTACCTTGTCAAATGAAGGCTGCACGAACATACAAACAAACCATAAGAATGAGAAGAAAAATCTCAAACCCTTAAAGGATTAAACAAATCCAAAGCCAGCGCTGGCCATAACCAAATAAGAAATTGACATATACCCCCAATTTTTTTAATTTTTTTTATCAAACTTCCTACTAAATTGTTTATGGCTTCCAACATTTAGGACCTGCCCTGGATAAACCAATTAAAAAAAATCTCATAACACCATAATCGAGCTTGGGAAGCTTACCAATATGTGAACGGGATTGCGTATCAAGATGAAGTGCTTTCCTTTACTTATTATTTCACTTGGCAAGCCAAGAATACGATGTTTTGCCAAATTCTGTGCATAGAAGAGCCATAAACACAATAAAAATTACACACTTTATCTCAAAACAGAGCGTGATATAGGACGAAACTGTGAAGTATTTGGAAAGAGAAATGATTATAACCTTACAGAACCTATATTTCTTCTTTCCTGGACCATAAATAATGTCTTTCACCACCTTATGCCCATCAGTTTCCTATCAGAAAATGCTGTTGTTTATTACTTTCTCCTCAAGGAACAAATCAGCAATGTCTTATAACATCTTTAACTCCACTCCATTTTTCATTTTGAAATAGTTTGAGTAAGAATCTTCAATAATCTTATTTAATTTTCTACTACATAATATAATAAAATATATACTTTTGTTTTTTACTCATTACTCTATTTTTATTCTAAAGCGGAATATAATTTGTGTAAAAAGACAATTTTATTTTTCAAAAAAAAAAAGACAATTTAACTATGAAGTTACTATATTTTGAAGAAAAACATAGAGTACTATATTAGATATGCTCTTGATACGTAGAAACCTAAATGGATTTACTGACATACCATGCTAGCAAAAATCTCATCTCTGTATGGCCTATCAGCACCTGTAGCTTTAAGGAACGAAGCGTTTAATGGCTCGTCAAGCACTTCAGTGTCATCTCTCTGAGGGGATTGATTTAAAAACCCAAGACATCTTTTCAAGATACAAGTCAGGCAAGACAAACATGTTTTCTGTCAATCAAGAGAACTGGTTCTCATGTACCTGTGCAAAGGAGTACATGAGAGCGGTGCTGAGTGATCTTGGACAAGACCATGAGTGAATCACCTCCATTGAAGGACGATCGTTTTGAAAATCGAACAGACTTTCTCAAAAATGAAAAAAAAAATCGAACAGACACTTTGATCTGTGATAAAGTCAACTTTAACTCAAATGATTGCCTTTGTACGTGTTTCGCTTATTCTGTCCGTGCTACTCTTTATATATTGCAAGTACCAGACCGAGAATCTTGGAGTTAATGTTAAAAAGATATAAATTATTCCCTTTTCACTTTTGGATAAAATTAGACATGTTCAAAAGTTTACCAGATTTGGCCTACTGGTCAGAATTTATGTTTTTTTTCTCCATTTTAGGTTGTCATTGTTTTCAGATTTTTGAAACAGGTTTTGGTTTTAGTTTTTTTTTTCTTTTCAAAACTATTTATCATCCAATATTTTGAATAAAAATATATTTTCTAAAATATTGCAAAAGTATTTATTAGTGGTATTATTATTTCTATTGCGTTTTTCTATTAAAAATTGTTAGTTGCTTTTCATTTTGTCTACTTTCTATCAGTCAATAATTAACTAAATGTTCTTTTTCTTTTTAATTTAATTTCTTAGACTAATTTATATTTGCTTATGATATTGCTTATTTTATTTTTGATAGCGTTATAATATCTTCTCATAGATGCACAATATTATTTGTTTACTTTGTATTAATGAAAAAATCACGTGCTTAAGTCTTTGTTAATTTTAAGTTCGTGCATTAATTTATATTTGCTGATGGTAGTGCTGATTTGTTTATGGCAATGCTGATTACGAATCCATAGATCCACGATTTTAATTGGTTGATTTTTTTGAAAGGTGACAAATCTTTCCTCTTGCTTTATATTTAGTCTTTCCTTGCATTAATTTATAATTGTTTAGGGTAGTGCTGATTACGAGTCCATATATAGACCCACAATCTTATTTTTGTATTTCTGAAGACGACCAATCCTTTTTTTTAGTGCTTCTATTCTTTTCTGTCTTTGTTAATTTAACTTGTACAAAAAAATATAGCATTTGTTTATAGTGGTACTTATCTGTTTATAGTAGCTCTAATTTTGAACTAATAAACCAACGTTTTATATTTGTTATTTATTTGAAATTAACAATCGTTTCTAGTGCTTTAAGTTATTAATCTTTGTTAGTTTAACTACTTTCACTAATTTATATTTGTTTATGGGCCTGATGGTAGTGCTTTTTTTTTTTTGTCAACACTCAATGGTAGTGCTAATGAACCCATGACCAACCACGTTCTCTATTTGTTATTATTTGAAAGTAACAAATCTTATCTAGTGTCTCTATTTTTTTATTTAGTATTTGTTAATGTAATTTCTTACAAAAATTAATTTATATATGTTTATAGTAGTGCCGAATTTGACCTACTATTTCTTTTAATTTATCATTTTAGAGAATATCCTTCTAAAACATGCTTAACGGAAAGCAGAAAAGAGACAAAAGGAAAGAAAATGATGGGTTGGTGAAATCACTGCAAGGTTTTATTGAATATACTAAAACAAAAAAAATCCTTTAAAAATAAAAATTAGTCTTATTGGTCTATGCCAATTTTATTTTCTTTATGTGTCATGCCATAATTTCTCCAAATAAAATCCAACTCCGCAAAAATGAGCTTTAGATATCAAAAAGATGATAGCGTTTAGCAGTTGTTTTGTTAAGCCTTAAGCAGATCTGCCATAACCGCATGAACCGCGCGATTTCTACCACCATCTTTCAGACCTAAACAAACTAAATACTATGTCCCAAAAAAGTTTACATTAGCTATTCAAGAATCTTTAATTAGTTTCAGTCCCAAAGAAACTATACACTGTTCTAATATAAACATATTATATCTGGAGGAAACTGACGCTTAAGCAAGTGAAGCCTAAGTTCTACTGTTACGTCATCACGTCAGTGATGGAAATGTCCATTTCATAGATAAGTGCCACGAATGCGCCGAAAGTGTCTTCATTTTGGATCAGTGGCTGCAACCTAGCGGTGCCGTTTCTCGAGAGAGCCATTGTCTCTTTTGGGTTGTCTTTCTACTAAAACCCGAAGTAGATGAGGGAGACATGACGGGTCATAGATTACATCTGCGCCTAGCTGATAAGAACGTAAGGATTAGTGACATAAGAAACATCTTCTACCAAAATGGTTTACTACGTTACGCACACAATACCATTCAATTATCACTAGCTGCCAAGATTCCGCCGTGTCAAGCTTGGAGGATTACGGGGCCATATCGAAGCATAACTGAATGGTATCACGTTTCTGAAACTAATGATTATATTATCGAGGATGTCACATTATTAACCAAAGATGATGGGAGATCAATGTAAATTTGAATTAAGTCTACAATAGAACAATGACACTAATGCAAGCACACTAATGAAAATTTGGGATTTGTTATATCTACTTACACGTCTTTGGTTCTTTTAATATCAAAATTTGACAATTCTATTAGATTCTTAAATTCTGTATTCTGAAATTTAATTTTTATTTTATCAGCATATTGTACTAAAATGATAATTTTGGTCATCCCTTAAGCATCATCGTTTTAGATTTTATTCACAACTAATATTTTCTTAATGTTATCAAACTAATATTGTTATCATTTTTTTTCTTCTTATATTTTACTCAAATATTTCTTATTTTTTGCTCATATTGTGCTTGTTATATTATTTACTTTTGTGTGAAAATTTTAACAAAAAATAATGAATAACAATCATAAGTGTTATTCTATTAAATTTATAAATTTTGTTGAGTACTTAATACACTAGTTTTTCTTTTGAGTTGTTTTCCACCTTATCAGTGAAAACAATTGTTGACAAAAAAAAAACAATTGTTGACACAGAAAAATAGTGGCATGACAACTCTGAATATTGTATTTATATCTCAGCCACCAATATAATTCCTTAGATTTTTGATACTTAACACAGTGGCAATGCAAACCTCAGTTAAAACAATGATTTCTCTTATCTGGGCACATTTGTAGATTCTCTACTGTTTCACAGTTCATTGGATGTGGCCTTGCCGTTGATGTTTACTTCTATAATATGCATGCATGACATTTGCATTTGTTTTCTTACATGGATACTTGGGTTGTGCATGTTACATAACTTAAGTCTTCATTGCTATTATTTGTATATGGCTTATTTATAAGCATTTTGCTCAGAATTTTATTCACTTGCGTTTAATCACAACGATCTATCATTAGTGCTATATTTCTTATGTTTCTCGCATGTTTTCTGAGTTTCTTTGGATGCAGCGAAGATGAAAATTATAAGACCTCTAGTCACATGACTGAGGGCCAAGTTAGTTGAGAATGATCTCAGGCAATTATCACGTCAAAAACTAGTTAGATAAATATATTAAAATAAAAATTTAAATAATAATATTAATTAAACTAATGATTTATATTAAAATCATAGAGAATATGACAAGTCAACAAAATCATTTCTCAAAATAATAGTATAAATAAATTTATTTATGTGAGGGTATAAATTAGTGTAAGAAATTAAATTAACAAATACTAAAGACTAGAGGCACTAGATACGATTAGCAAGTTTTGCAAGATATATATACCCTTATAGAGAATATGTCTCTAACAACTTGTTTCGTGGAAGCACAAAAGAGACTAAAGAAGCCCGCAAAGTGGTGGGCTAGTGGTAGGACGTCCCTTGGCTAAGGGTGCAACTCCCACGTCATGGGTTCGATTCTCCTCACTTGCTGTTAACAACACTTTGATGGGAAGTCTGTCAATTGGGCTTTGGCCCAATTGGTTTACCTGGTAGTCAGAAATGCAGGCGGCCTGTCTACCCCCTGGCATTAGTCGGAAGGCATTCCAAACTCGGGACAGGCAGTGTGGTGGCCCAACTTGGATCTCATGGATTTCATGGATCTCATGGCCTGTTCGACCCGAGTACGCTCGGAGCTCATGGTGTCCGTTGAACCATTGAACCGTTGAACCGCGGGAGAAGTCCACAATGTAGCATTTCGGTGCGTTCCTACCGGGGCTGACCGGATCAGCCGATAGGGTTTATCAAAAAAAAAAAAAAAGAGACTAAAGAAAGATAGACAATGAAAAGTTTTAATGAAGATATATCTTGTAAATCGTAGTGAATCTGGTAGAATTGATGATGAGTTTGGGAAATGAAAATGGACTAAAATGTTAGTAAAGAAACTACCGATGTGAAACAATATGAATCAGAATAATATGAATATACTAAAACAAAGGACGCTTGCCGTTGCCAGCACTATAAGTATTGGTTCCTTTTATTTGGAGATGGGTTATCAATCAGGGTTCCTCAGTTGAAAACATTATGAAACCTGAGGTGTGTACAGGGGCGGAGGCAATTGGGTTGGTGTGGGATAGCTGACCCCATTACTTTTAAAAAAATTACGTAAGAAAAATTATAAAATATTTGTTTTTATTATTGACCCCACTAAAAATAAAAACTTATCTCTGTTAAATTTTTTATTAACCTTGGTATGAAATGTTTCTGGCTCCACTACTCTGGGTGTGTATCTCTGATCGTTTTGTCAATAGCTGTAGACTTCCGTTCAACAATAATTTGACAAATATCATGATTCTTGATAGTTTCTGACTGATTAGTAAGTGAGAAGACTTGTTTAGCGGCCAAGAATGGTCTACTAAACCAGTGGTTGTTATAGTCAATTTGATTTGGCATTGAAGAGGTTTGGTTACATTTCATGACATGTAGAATCCTAGTTATGAAGTCTGGATTTAAGAAAAAATAAACTTTGTTCAAACACCTTTTTCTAGATGAAAATGATCATTGTTCTTAACATTGTTATTATCACTGTAACTTTCTCGTCTTTGTGAATAATCTTTACTCCATTTGACTTGACTCTAATGTAGTGCTTTTGAGTTAAATGTAATTGACATGTTTCAGTTCCTGACATTCATGGAAAGAGCGTTTATTTATATGAGAGCTACAAAGCCAACACACATTTACTTCAATCTACAACTGTAATCAATCAATCAAACACCAGATTCATCGCTGGCTACTATTGTGATTTACCTTAGTTTCGGTCTGATTATAGTCATGCTTGCTCTTGTTTCTTCTTAATTAGCTTGCAGAGTCTGCTTTGATTAGCAGTGGCAAAAGATATGCTAACAACGCAAGTAAAAGGCTCCACACTCAGCTACAGAAAACGGTGTATTTAACCTGTTAACTAACTCGGTTTCAGTTGCTCTTTCTTGCATTTCTTTTGAGAGGTTAAAACATTCTCATGCTTTATCTAAACCAGGATATATAAGAACATATACTAATATCACCATGTCAAAACTCTAAATTTCAGCTAAGAAGTGCCTAACGCTATCGCAAAGTTAAGAAAGACTGGGTACTCAAAGAACAAATTCTACATAGAAGCACTAGAGTTATTCAGAGATGTATCTGCTTGTACTGTTGGAATTGTGGTTCTTTTTTTTTTTTTTTGACGTCGAAAGGCCATTCTATTACTCAAGCTTGATGTGGTCTGGGTAACCAGACCGGAATAGAACAACCGATAAAATAAAGGTCTCTATGAAAAGATAGAATTGTGGTTCTTATAGTGAATATTTTGCAAAAAATTATCTTGAATTAGCTCTATGTGTTTAACATCAGATTAACATCATGATGGCCAATGGTGACAAGAAGACAATAAGGACAATATCTTGAATTATATGTATTGAGTTCTAAAGATCTTTACTATCATCAGAAATTTGAAGCATGTGATTCTAAAGGCAGTGTAGTAGCTGGAGACAAGAAAAAAGAGGTAAAGCATACTTAGGCTCATTTTCTTTCTCTCCACTTTCCAGTAGAGGCATCAGGAGGAATCTATGATTGTTTATAGGCCACAGATAATTGGTATTATTTTAAAAAAATTGATTCAACTTAGTGGTAATCTATAAGTTTGTTGCTTGTGCAGGTGCTTGTACGTGACATTTGGGTCTTTGAGAATTCTCTATTCTATACAGGAGCTTGCTGGTGACTGTGGCCGGATTGAACTTCCAACAAAAGATAACATCCAACCTGCCCTTTGTTTTTTTGCTAGTCAGTATTCTCTATACAAATTGGTTTTCTTCTACTTTTCTCTTACAATGTAAGCCTGAATGTTAACTGATTAGGCCTAGATCTGCGAGGTAAATCATTAATAAGTTCAAAGACAATCAGAAAGAAACAAACCAGTTTTCTGTTTTTTTTTTGTAGTTCATTAGCAGAGAAAGGTTTTTTGTTTCTATCGCTTATATTTGATCAGGCGCCAAGTGTAACATATTGTCTCTAAGTAGTGGGACCTTTCAAAAGGATAAGAATTGTGATGTGGATGAAAACGTAAAGACAAATTTTCTTATATCCAAAATGTCCCCAGCACTTCAATTCTTTTTGTCTTGCATCATTGCCTAGACCCCCCAAATTCAATTTGTATACAACTAAGAATCCTATAGATAAGAAGACAAATTTCAACTAACCAGTCTTACCTACCTAACCACTTCATGAAGAATAAAGGTTTAAAATGTTTGCCAAAACAGTAGTTCGGTTCTTTAGTAGATGTGGTTGTAGAACAGAATTTTCGTTTGAGTTTATTATTTATTTAAACAAATGGACAGTATTGAAAAAGCATCTCTAACGTTACAAAAAATTTTATACTATTTTTTGTCAGTTCATTTTTATTTATACAAACATTGTATAAAATACTTGTAATAAAATTAATAAATTTTGATTACAAATATATTTATTTTTTTTGTGATTAACGATTTTTCGTAATTTTTATCCAATCTAAATTTAGTAAACACAAGTATTATTTTTTTTTTCAAAATTCACAATATATCTTAATTACTCTTGGAAAAGTGTATCGAAAATGTGAAGTGTGTCTTTCCAAAACAACATTTTAAAAACATCGACAATTTTAAAAATGAAGGAAACACCTTTAAAGAATGAAAATCAATTAGTTTCTCGAATTGATTTATCTGACAGATTTGAAAGAGATCTCATCAGAATATTATTCGTCGAGGAATAATAAAAAAAGGGGAAAAAGTCATAGTAATCTTAGTTTGACGGAGATGTGATCTCATCTTCCAAAAAGCTTACAGTTGCAAATGGTCGGTGGCTGCTCGTCTCTGTCTTATTCTTCCTCCTCCACTTTCATTGCCACTACTACTTTGTCTTCTTCCCTTACTCTAATTCCAAGAAGCTTCCTTATCCAGACCCCTTTAAATCCGAGAAAGGTTGCACCTTTAAGGTGCCTGAGGTCACTAACGATGGAATCTCCGAAACCCATCCTCGATTTCGAAAAGTTTGACGATGGGTTTGTTCAGAAACTGGTCTACGATGCTCTCGTTTGGTCTTCCCTTCACGGCCTTGTCATCGGTGACAAAACTCATCAGGTTAGTTCCCATCGAATATCTCTCAAAGTTTCTGTCTTTTGATGTTTTGTCATGTGTTCCGACAAAGTTTGAGGTAAAAGTCAAAGTCTTTGAATCTCTGTGAGTCTGTTTGTAGCTGATTGATTGATCATTGTAGTCCTCATGGATTCATGAAGCTTATGGATTACTTGTTAGAGATATGAATTGATGAGAGGTTTTGATTTAACAGAAATCAGGAAGAGTTCCAGGGGTTGGGATGATGCACGCTCCCCTTGCATTGCTACCGACTCCATTCCCTGAACGTTACTGGAACCAAGCTTGTGAAGTTGCTCCCCTCTTCAACGAGTTGGTTGATCGTATCAGCTTGGATGGCAAATTCATACAAGACAGTCTCTCCAGGTTTAGCTAATTTAAAGTCCCTCTCTTTCTATCTGCTTTGCATTCAAAGTAGCTGTCATGCACAACTTGTCTAGTAACAACTTATGATTGATTTCTCTTATGTTGTAGAACGAAAAAAGCTGATGTCTTTACATCTAGACTTCTTGACATCCACTCCAAGATGCTAGAGAGCAACAAGAGAGAGGACATTCGTTTGGGTTTACACCGGTCAGATTATATGCTTGACGAGGAAACAAAATCACTTCTCCAGATAGAGATGAACACTATTTCGTGTTCCTTTCCAGGCTTTGGTCGTCTTGTTACCGAGCTACACCAGTATGTTCCGTCTTATGATTGCATTATACATCAAAATTTAGGTAAGAGTTTACATTATTTTACCTTTTTCCTTTGTTTGCAGATCGTTGCTTAGATCTCATGGTGATCATCTTGGGCTAGACTCAGAACGTATACCTAGAAATGCATCCACGTTCCAGTTTGCTGACGCAGTGGCTATAGCTTGGTTGGAGTACAATAACCCAAGGTTAGTCTTAGACTCTTAGGCAAAGAAGTGAGAACACTGTTTTTTTTTACTGTAATGGAATCAAGAACCAACTGCCTAGTTCTCAATAATGTTTAAAGATGTGGTTTTTATTTGCTTCAGAGCGGTAGTTATGGTCGTTGTGCAGCCGGATGAACGCAACATGTACGATCAACATTGGCTAAGCAGTGTATTGAGAGAAAAATATCCTCTTTTAACCAACTTAAGACTTTTTTAATGCTATGTTTGAACCGTCAAAAACTGTGTTGTTAGTTCTTTCTTAACTTCAGAACACGCACAATATAGTAACCATCAGGAAGACTTTAGCTGAAGTTGAAAATGAAGGGCGTGTACATGAGGATGGAACTCTTGTTGTGTAAGTAGATTCTCTGCATTGGCTGTTTTTAATGGCTTTTATTCTTGAAAACTATGTTTACGTAGTCTTTGTTGTTGCAGTGGCGGCCAAGCAGTCTCGGTGGTTTATTATAGATCAGGCTATACTCCTAGAGATTATCCCTCTGACTCAGTAAGTAAACTATCTTCTTTCTCATCTTGTGCCTTGACTTTTTTTTCTAAGAAAGTTATGAATTGATGTTGTGATTTTGAAGGAATGGAATGCTAGGTTGCTTATAGAGCAGTCCTCAGCGATCAAGTGCCCTTCTATAGCTTATCACTTAGCTGGGACCAAGAAAATCCAGCAAGAACTCGCTAAACCAGGTGTTCTCGAGAGGTACAATGGATTAGTTTTTTTATCTTTGCAGAGATGCTGAAACTGAAGAGCTGTTTTAATACAGGTTTATGGACAACAAAGATGACATAGCTAAGCTGAGGAAATGCTTTGCTGGGCTGTGGAGCTTGGACGATCAAGAAATCATCAAGAAAGCTATTGAGAAACCTGAGTTGTTCGTTATGAAGCCTCAGAGAGAAGGAGGAGGTTAGAATCCAATTGAGTTTCTACTTTTCTCTCCCTTATTCTAAGCGTGGATTGCCTTTCAGGTAACAATATTTATGGAGATGATGTGAGGGAAAATCTTCTGAGGTTGCAGAGAGAAGGAGAGGAAGAAAACGCTGCATACATCCTAATGCAGAGGATCTTCCCAAAAGTGTCAAACGTGTTCTTGCTGCGAGACGGAGTTTACCATAAAGATCAAGCTATATCAGAACTTGGTGTCTATGGAGCTTACCTCAGGTACAGAGTAGAAAGAAGAAAGTCTTTGGTATGCTTTAAATTTAATCGGTGGCATAATCTTTTGAGCAAATGTAACTGTGCAGGAACAAGGAGAGAGTTATAATAAACGAGCAGAGTGGTTATCTGATGCGTACTAAGGTCTCTTCATCAGATGAAGGTGGTGTTGCGGCTGGTTACGCTGTATTGGACAGCATTTATCTAAATTGAGATTGGATCACAGTCAATAATCATCCTGATTAATTCATGTTTATGCTGGTTCATTTCCTTTTTTTTAGTCTTCCTGCTTGTTTGTTAAAGATTTGTGTACTGATTCATGAAGATCTATAAGACAAGATTAGACAATAATTATGTTTGCCTCAAATATAAACACAACTGATATTATGATTATTTTGATATAGATTCCACAAAAGATTTGATTTGAAATTTTGATTGCCATACATATTAATCGATTAATTTGGTTTAAATATTGAATGAACCAGTCTTTTTAATCTTGAATTGTATAGACCATATGAATGGCTGATTCCAAAGAAAAATATGGAGAGGTTGTACTAATTTTATCATTAATATGGAGCTTATCAGATTATCTTCTAAATGTTATATAATGTATAATGTGTTTTCATAGAAAAAATTGGCAAATTGGGCAACTTTTAAGTTTGTAATTTGCTAATTGGGCAACTTCAAGTTTAAATTGGAGGATTGGACAACTTTTAGGATTTGCCCATATAAACTTGAGTCTAAATGTCCTTTGAAACCTTTGTCAGATACATTATTTACACCTCTGCCATTTCAATTAAAATATATGATATTTTATTTCCACATCATCATCTCTCTCCACATCTATGATACTTTTTGTTCTTGTTCTTCTTTTTTTCCTGATTCTCTAAAATGGTAAAATTGATTTCTTCTCCCTTTATCAAAATTTTGCCTAATCTTTTTTCTAATCAAATTTATTTCAGATTAGCCATTTCAATTAAAATGCATCTCTCTTGTAGATAATTAGCAACGATTGTGAAATTGTCTTGTTCATTGCTTGATTCAGTCTTTTTTTTCTTGGTTTCTGGCTTCTGAAATCGTTTTTGGGTTTCAGTCAAAATCAATCATTTTTGGGTTTTAGTTCTTCCATCTGAAAATATTTCTGGGTTTTGATAAAAAATAATTTTTTTAGCTGTTGTTATCTGAATCTTTGATTGTTTAAAATAGTAGAGAAAGATGGATCCATAAGAAGAAGTTGGTAAGCCTGGTGGTAAGAGCGGCTGAGCCACAAACAACATAAACAACACGAAATTAAAATAAAATTGATGCTTTACTGGTAAGAGAAGCTTGCTGCCATAAAAAATGATTAACATGCAGAAAACCCAGAAAAAAATTGGGGGAAGAAGATGAAGTATTTACGAATATGCCATTCATTAATTAAAAAAAAATAAGCGCGACAAAAATGAGCTTCGGACAGTTCGAACCCGAGAACCAGCAAAACATACTTCTTAAACCACTAGGCCACTATATGCACTAACAAAATACTTCACATATTTCATAATATACACTATTCTCTTAATCTCCTATTAATATCCAATTTCTCATTAGGGCAATTTTGCTTTACACTTTTACTTTTAAATTTTGGCTGTAAAGATTTTGGTTTTAAAAATTGTAATTATTATTCTGAATATTTCTAAAAATATGATTGGTATCAAAGACTTTAGAAACAGTTACTGTTATGAGAATATATTCCAAGTTAGTTTTTGACATTTTGAAGGTTTTAGTGATATTTAAGTGTATTTCTTTAATTTATAATATTTGCAAATAAATTTGATTTTTAATGTGTCATAAACATATTTAAAATTATTTATTTTGTAGTTTTAAGTTTATTAATTATGAAAAGCATCAATATTAAAAAAAAATTCTTAAAAATAATCCAGTGGGAAAAATTATCTAGATTATATTTCAATTTAATTGATTTTTATTGTTATTTTATTACATTTTTCATTATCTTTAATTTTTTTAGTTAAAAAATCTTTGAAAAATGCAAGAAAATAGAATAGGTCTGTTTTCTATTAAAAAATATCATATCCATCTAAAATTCTAGTTTTTATGGGTGTGAAAAAACTGTCATTTAAAAAATAAAAATGTAACCGTCAACAGTAAGTTCACTACTGTACATAAAATATTCTTTTATTTTATTTTCCAATCCATGCTACGAAAATTTGTAAAGAATGGTTAATAAATGTATTTAATGTCACTTATTTATTTCAACATTTCATTTATAGAGAATCTTAAGTTTTAGATGAATTTCTTATTTGTATAAATGAATGTGCTTCATTTATATGAAAACACAAATAAAATAAAATTTTAATTTTATTTATTGAATTAAATGAAAACAATTTGGTATATCAGCTTTCACAAATTTAGTTGTTATAAATTATTTGATTGTTGTTACCACTTTTTAATTAATCAGATCATTTATATTGAGATTGATAAATCAGATGCGAAGTTTTATATTAATCAGATCATTTATATTAAAAAAAATTGAGATGTGAAGTTTTATATTATTTTGAACACAAGTATAGTTATTATATTTTTTGAAACATTAATTATTTTGACGCAAATTTAGCTATAGTGTTATTTGAAAATATAATAGTATAATTTTATTTTTATTATTTACTTATAACAAAGGGTTTTAATTATTTTAAAATTCTACAAAAATTTGTGATTACGGAAATATTCATGTTTTGAATTTTTTAATAAAATAATCGAATCAAAACTACTTAAGTTTGACATTAGGTGTAGGGATGGTGTCTTACTCCTTTATAGGACCTTTTACGTCAAGTTGGTTATTTCCCCTAGTAAGTTCTCTATATTTTTCCTTCATATCATCAATTTATGTTATTGAGCTCAAATTGAGTTGAATTCGGGTTTTAAAGTATTTGGTTTATAATTTTGAGTTCATGGTTTAGAGTTTAGAGTTTGTAGTTTGGAGTTATATGGTTTAGAATTATGAGTTTATGGTTAAGAGTTCAGAAATTAGAGTTAAAATAGAAAATTATATTCTTGATGTAGAAAATAATAATTATTCCTGAAGATAACATGGTTAACATAAATGACAAAACTAAAATAAGTGATTAACACAAAATTGTGGTAAATATAAAACCGTAAGGAATGCCATAAATGAGATAAAAACGATAGTTAATGTGTACTATCAGGTGTACACTAAACAGTTTCATGCATAAAATGGCTTACAAACTTGATAGAAACTTGTTACACAAACATAAAACAGTGTGTAATGCTATAAATGAGATAAAACAAATAATAGAGAATTTGTACACTACAGGGTGTACAGGTACACTACAAAGTGTACACGTAAACTACCAAGTGTACACGTACACTACCAAGTGTACACGTACTATACGTAAATGCACGTACACTACAAGGTGTACACATACACTACAAGGTGTACACATACACTACCAAGTGTACACGTACACTATGAGGTATGCACGTACACTACAAGGTGTACACTACTAGGTGTACACTAAAAGAGAAAACTAGAAGGTGTATACTACTAAGTGTACACTAAAAAAGAAACTAGAAGGTGTACATGATTGGTAAATACTTAAAGGTGTACACTACTAGGTGTACACGATACTATTGGTGAATATAACTTGTACACTTGATAGAAACTTCCAACATAAACATAAAAACAAATAACAGTGTATTAGTGTACACCTAGTAGTGTACACCTAGTAGTATACACCGACATTTGAACACTTTTCAAAGAATTAGCGACATCTCTCACCTTGTACACCTTTTAGGTTTCCAAAATTATTAGTTGGAAAATTTTCATAAATATCACATTCATAACACCACTTTTATGTTTATACTAACCATTTTTATCTTCACTTTTAAAGAGAATAGAGACACTAAAGATATGCTTCCTGGATTTCAAAATAACACATATTATTAGAGTTTGGTGTTTTATTTAAAATTTTAAGTTTTTGAGTTTAGGATTTTGATGTAGATGTATACTTATATAGACAAATAAAATTAGAAAAGACATGTTTCTTATATATTTTGAAATGAATTTTAAATATTTACATGTAACTACTTTACATTTATAGTAATTAAGCTTTGAAATTAAAAATTTCAAATAATACTTATATAAATAATTTCAAAATTTAAAATACACTCCTTCCGTTCTTAAAAGATGTATGTTCTAGAGAAAATTTTTGTTTCTAAAAGATACATTTTTATAATTCCAATGCAATTTTTATCAACTAATAATAAAAAACTGTGAAGTTCTAAAACATTGATTGCATTTTGTAAAATCTTATTGGTTTAAAAATATAGTAAATATAAAATTATAGAAAACTATGTATTTATAAAAAAGTTTAATGTGTTTTACTAAAAATGTAAAAGTAATAATTAAATTCTTAACATTAGACACCTTTTAAAATATTTTCATTTCGTATAATATATATATATATATATATATATATATATTTAATCTATCTGAGAGTGTTACCAATGTAATTGATGTGGTCTAGTGGCGACAGTGTCTTTAATGTTGTAAGGGTGTCACGGGTTCGACCCAGAAGATGCGCGTTTTTGTTTTAAATATTATTTTTTCATTAATGGCAAATTTGTAATTAAGTTATCTTCTTTGTTTTAGGGTTTTCACATCTGTGACGTTTTCATGGCTGCCTCCAATTGCACACTAACATGTGTACACTACTGGGCGTAAACTAAAACATTTCATACATAAAATGATTTGCAAACTTGATAGAAACTTGTTACATAAACATAAAATCGTGTTCAATGCCATAAATGGGATAAAACAAATAATACTGGAGGTGTTTCATTACCGATATTCGAACACTTTTCAAAGAATTCGCGACATCTCCCGCCAATAAATTTTTAATAGGATCACGCAACATTTAAGGTATAGCCTTTTGTGTTTGATTTATAATAGGGTTAAGGTCTCCATGTTTAGGGTTTAGTGTTTCATTTATATTAAAGTTAAAGCTAAACTATTATTTTTAGGGTTTATAGTTGATGGTCTAGGGTTTAGAATTGAATTTTAGGGTTTAGGGTTTAGAGTTGAGGTTTTAGGGTTTAAAGATTTTAGGGTTTTGGGGGTTTAGGGTTTAGTGTTAAATTTTGAGTTTGAGTGTTTTCGGGTTTTGATGTGCATGTATACTTATATAGATAAATCAAAATTATTACATGGGAAAAAATGTAGGATTCATGTAGGTTTCCAAAATTACTACATGGGAAATTGTTAAAAATACCACATTCATAATATCATTTTACATGTTTATACTAACTATTTTTACCTACTTTTAAAGAGGTAAAACGACATCTATAATACTAGGGTTAATGTTGACAAAAATAAAATTAGGAATGACTAATCAAAACTTAGGGGTTAGAATAGATGGACATGGTTTGGGTTTAGCGTTCAGATTTGAGGATCTAGGGTTTAGGGTTTGGAGTTGAAGTTTTAGGGTTTAGATTTGAGGTTTTAGAGTTGATGATATTGATTTGATGGTTTAGGGTTTTAGAGTTTAGGGTTTAGGATTCAAATTTTGAAAAAGTTTAATTTAAAAATATTTATTTATTTTTTACTTTTATTTATTTAAATATTTATTAGAGTCAGTGAGTTTATGGGTATAGAGTTTTGATGTGGATGTATATTTATTTTGACAAATAAAATTTAAAAATACATGGTTCGTCTTATTTATGCTAGGTTTTTAGGGTTTAGTGTTTTATTTAACGTTTTGGGTTTGTGGTTTTATGAGTTTGGTGTTCCATTTAAGGTTTTGTGTTTGTGGACTCAGGGTTTAATGTTTTATTTGTAGGGTTTTATGTGGATATATATTTTTATACACAATAAAAATTTAGGATTTCATTTAGGGTTACACAATAAAAATTTAGGTTTTCATTCAGCCAATTACTAATTTAAAATATGCCCAATTTTTTATTGTTGTGTTTCATTTAGGGTTGTCATTTTGTATGTTTAGGGTTTAGTATTTCATTTAAGATTTAGTATTTTATTTAAGGTTTGGTTTTGAGAGTTTAGAGTTTAGAGAAAGACTTGGTTTATCTTATTTGTAATAGGGTTTATGCTTCATGATTTAGGGTTTGTTTTTTTTTTCATTTAGCGTTCCGAGTTTGTTGATTGATAGGTTTAGTGTTTCATTTAAAGTTTTGAATTCTTGGATTTATGGTTTAGTTTTTAGTTAGTGTCTTAATGTGAAAGTATATTTTAATACATAGTATCACTATCATATTATATTGATATAAGTTATTTATGGATGTTATGGTTTGAAGTTCTCTTATTTTCCAAATAAATTAAGATTCAAATATATTATATTATTTTTAATACATGAAGTAAAGGTTAGTTATATACTATTATATTGTTATATATAATAATTTTAGATAATATATTTTTATATATAAAAATTTGTCATATATTAATACTTTTATGTTCATAAAAAAGTTACATAGTTAAGAATTTAAAATCATTTAAAAATAACAATGAATTTTTGCCAACTAACTTAAAAGGTTTATTTACCGATTTAATATTTTCATATTTAGATAATATACTAATTTTATTTTAGTATAATTGAGACTATAGTTTCAATATAAATTTATTTAACCTTATGTTTTTTCTGAAAATTAACATAATTTTTAATAATATTATAAATATTACATAAATATTACTTAATGCACTGTGAGTTAAATAATGCAATAAAATTGTGATTATGTGAGTAAAAATAAATTAAAATTAATTAACTTTTTCAGTAATGATTATGTGACTAATGAAAACAAAATCGATTATGTAAGTTTCAGTTTTGTGAGTCACGGAAGAAAAATCAATACTTATTAGTAACAAATTTGTCATTTTATCAAAGAATTTTTGAATTATTAATGAATTTATCATTTTATTAACGAAACAATTATTAACGAGTGCAATGTGAGGTCAGTCCCAATTTATCATCTTGTTTTGGTAAAAATATAGTGAATCTATGAGTTATGTTTCTATTTTTTGGCAAAAAAAAACATGTGAATTCCATTAGGCAAAAAGAATGTAAGATCTATATATGTTTTTTTAATTGATTAAGTTTATCTATAAATTTACAAAATTTTATGAATAATTTATCATACATTAGCTCGAATTTTATAAATCTGGAAACTTAACTTATAGTCAAAATACATAATTTAATGAATAACTTTCATAAATTTAATAGTTGATAGCAAGTTAGTGGGCTCCACAAAATATAGTGGACACCACAAAAAGTAGTAGGCAAAAATAAATCTTGGGCCCACGAATCTATATATATAAAGAAGAGTTTTCTCTCTTCTTATGACATGTGGAAGGGGGGTTTTTTGACATGTGTCCTCTTTTTTTATTTTTTACATTTTAAGTCCTTTTACTTTTAAATTATTACAATTTGTCTCATTATTTTCTAATTATGCACTATCTAATCTTTTTTATACTAACCATAATTTGATAATCCATTTATTGTTAAAATTTAAAAATAAATAAAAATATATAAAAAATAATATAAATATATTTTACATATTTAATTTATTCACAACTAAAAATAACATAAATTACTGTATTTTATTATTTTTTACTCTATTGTATTTTTTACAATTATATGTTTATTTTATTAATTAATGCAAAAATAAACTAGAAACATAACTCATGATCGAAACATAAAATTTCTATAATCATAGAAAAAAACAAAATGCCAAAGACACATTAACTAAGTAAATGTTTAGAACTAAAACGATATAAAGAACAAAAATTAACTTAGCTCACTTTATCATAGAATTGTTTGGTTATAACAAGGAGATGTCAGATTCGTCCAAAAAAATACAAGGAGATGTCGAAAAGAGTAGAAAGATAAACTCCGAGACAAAACATCTTTCGAATACAAAGAAACACGATCGAAAACCAATACAAAGAACCAAGAAAGCGTGTTAGAACAAGAATATTCAACAAAAAGCAAAAATCGCCATGAAACAAGAAAAAAAATATTTAACACACCATAAGCGCATCCACCAGCTAAGATGTACGAAACACCTCACAAACTAAACAAGCACAGAAAAAACGTTCATACCAGCAAAGAACCACAAAACTCTAGATAAAAAAGATTAAAATTCTGAGAATCTAACTTCGCACACTTATACTAAGAAAAGCAGGGGAAGTAAACATACAACCTGAAGGAAGGAGGATGAAAGTTAACCACCAAGAAACCAAATCCCAAACTTGATACCAGACACAACATTATAAATCTACAGAGCATACACGGAAAAAATACTATTTAAACCTGAAATCGCAAATTTGGCAAAAGAGAGAGCCACTAGAGATGCGAGCAGTGATGAAATCAGCAAATCATAGAGCCAACCTAAACTATGAAATAGAGCATAAAAGTCTAATGATCAAAAACCAGATCTTGAAAAACCAACCGAACAAGAATTATCGACGGTAAGCTAACGAAGAAGAAATCAACATCAAAGACGACTAGACTATGATCCAACATAAGGAGATGCACTTCCTAACATCAACAAAAATCTTAAGTAAAAACAGGAGCAGCCAATATTGACCGAAACAAACTATAACGCTGTGAGTAAGAACCACACTACATGAAACTTATAAACTCAATTTATAACAAATACCAAACAATCTGAGGAAGAACAAACACACAAAGGTGAGTATTTTTTTGGTGAGGGTGAGAAGGAAAGCACACGAAGAAGGTAAACGGAATACATAGATAGTGATGGCTTAATGTCAAAATATGAAGAGAGAACACAAAACATCTCAAAGAATAATGTTCAAATAATTCAAATAAAAAATAAATACAATTTATAACGTTAAACTGTTAATCTTAAAATAATAAATACAAAGTTATTGAAATTTAATATGCTTTACATCAGAGGCTTAACTATTATATACAAAACATATTATTGAAAAATACAAACACAAAATATATAAATTTATCACCTATTATGATATAACACAATAAAACATTAAATAATGTTCTTAACAAGTAGAGATGGCCTCATAATTACATTATCTAAAAAATAATTACTTAACAACAATAAATATCAAAATTTCCAAATTCTTAATACTAAGATTTATGATTAAAAATACACCGTACCAACTTCGAATGTATCTTTACGATCAATATATATTTGATTGGTTAAATTGATATAGTCATAACTTCTTAATTTTGACAAATTCAAAGCGAGAAGAAACTAGCTGTTAATATAACACTTATGATTATTTGAAATTATCATCATAAGCACCGCTCACAAAATATAATTCATTGAAATCGACCTAGAAAACTCCAAAGCATCAAACTATTATAACACCTCCTCATCAACCCAATATACAAAACTAGGTTTGGGCATAAATCTCGAATCCGAACCGGATCCGAAGTAAAAATATTGGTTCAGTTGCGGATTTAGCCAAAAACAAGATCGATTTCATTTACTTTGGATTTTCGGTTTCATTTTAGTCGATAATTGAAGAGTAATCCGAGCTGAACCGAACAAATACAAAGGTGATAAAGTAAAACGTGACAAAAAAATTTATTTATTCCAAATGAGATGACGCAAAATAAAAGATAAATAAACAATGTCGTTTATATAACTAGAATATATTTATCAATTTAAGTTTTTAAGCATCTTTACTATCATATCTAATGATTGATATATAAATATATATATATATATATATACATATAAATATATATGTATAAACTCTATTTAATATAATCATTGTAAGATGAAGTCCACATTTATAAATTATCTAAATTATAATTTAAATTAATAAGTTTTAATCAAATAATAAATAATTCAGCTATTACATTTTCAAATTGTCATGCATATATTTAAACTTAAATTTATTTCATAGTAATTTTACAAAGACTACAATTAAATTAATAAATTTCATAAGATCATATATATATTTTGTTTTCTAAAATATTGTTGAGAAATTCTCTAGATTATAAAACTATAGCCAAATCATAACAATACTAGCAAAACCGGCGCGTAGCGCCGGCAAACCCCTAGTTACACTGTAAACTTGCCAAGTTTAGTGGGCAAAAAAATAAAAATAGTCTAAGATATATTCTCTCTCCACAAAAAGTAGTGGTCAAAAGTAAATTCTGGACCCACGAAATTACCTTATCAACTTGCCAAGTTTAGTGGGCAAAAAGGCTAAAAAGGTCACCAATATTTTCTCTCTCCTACTAGGTTGCCCAATTGCCTAATTTAAACTTAGACTTGCCCAACTAGCAAATTTGAAACTTAAAGTTGCCCAATCTTAAAATTTTCCCGTTTTCATATTATAATCATGTACTTCTTCTATTTTTTTTAACTTGTTTCAACATATTAAAGAACATAAAACTTTAAATACATTACTTTAAGATTTATCGATTTTCAGTAAAACCATATAACTAATAGTTGTTTTAATTTATCATTTATTTTATTTAAGCTTATAAATTATTTTATTTAAATTTATATTTCATCAATGATTCACTATTGTTTTCAAAATATTTATGTTAGATAATTGAAAGAGAACATCCATTCATGTAGTTGATAAACGTTGTTGGATTGCTTTTTCTCCGGGGTCACTGAAAACCATGCTTCATCGTCCAATTGGATTCCACGGTTGTATAGAGAGAAGAATATCTTACTTGAATGGTTTCTGAGAAAATGGCTTCTATCTCTTCTTAGTTAATTTAAGTAGATTAATTAATTTTTAATAGCTGTACTAAATAGTTTAAATATATTAAATATATTAGTTAACTACAAGTATCTCTATAAATATATTTTAAACATCGGTTATAATTCAAATCGAACTGATAAGTTTATGCTCAAATATATATTTGAGCAATTGTTTAGCAATTTTTTAGCAATTTTTGGGCAATTTCTATTACAAAATAGATGAATAAGTTGAACATTAGAGACTTTCTCTATATTTTGTAATATTCCAAGTAGTAATATTGATGAGAGGTTTTGATTTAACATAAATCAGGAAGAGTTCCAGGGGTTGGGATGCACGCCCCTATTGCTTGTGAAGTTGCTCCCCTCTTCAACGAGTTGGTTGATCGTATCAGCTTGGATGGCAAATTCATACAAGATAGTCTCTCCAGGTTTTTAGCATTTGCATCCAAATTTGCATCCAAAGTAGCTGTCTTTGCACAAACCGTAGCTTAACAAGCTTGGATTTAGCAGATTTTTATCTTCAACCGCAGTACATCTTTCGTCAGGTATGTCTAATCTCCTACCATAACATACATATATATTTTTAGTTAACCACATCAATAATCGTATACCCTTGTTGGTTTACAGAGGATGACAAGGATGTGCTTAGTATACAAGCTCATGAAGCACAACAAAAAACTCAGGAAGACCATGAAGCTAAGAAAACCATCATCAGTGCCTTCAGGAAACAACGAGTATATAGGGGCTCTTATGGTGGTGGCAGGTATTGTAGCAAGTGTTATGACACCTCCCATTCTTCGAAGTTCGGCACTGCAGTTCTAGAAAAGGAATTTACTTTCGTTGTGTACATGTTGCTTAACGGGATGTCTTTCATAGCCGCAGTTATGACAATGATTAGTTTGGTCTGGGCGCTGTTGGGGGATTCTGCAGTGGCTCGCCTTTCATTGGACGTGGCTTTGCCTTTGATGTTTGTTTCAGTAACATGCATGGCGAATGCATTCATTACGGCCATGTTGTCTGCGCTTAGAATTTATTGGGTGGCAGCTGTCTTGGGCGGTTTGCTTGGCTTGTTTTTTGTCTCGTTGTTGCGCTACTCTCTCCTTCACCTTTACCTACAGAAATCTGGATTTGGTAGTTATTGGGCATGTCATGTGATGGTCAGTAGTGGTTTTTTGCATCTAATGTCTGAAGAAGGAGAAGAAAGTTTTATGTATGATGGCAGATACGAGATGCCATAACTCTGTTCTATGTATATTTTCATATCTACACTAGTATGGTTTTGTTTTGTTTTTTTTTTGCTAACCACGGTTTTGTTTAGAGGTAGTCTATATATGATCAGTTTGCCTCTTCCCTCTATACTATATAGCATTTTCCAATCAGATACGTTAAGAAAATTACTCGACCTCACTGATGATAGACTCTATCCTTCCTAGACACAAATCAGTGAAAATTAGGATTTGACTAATGACTTATTAGGTTCCCTCGTGATGACAGTGATTTTACATGTAAACTAGGACCGGCCCGCCCTACGGGCGGGAAGTTATAAGAAAAAATATTTTATATTAATTTATGAAGTATTTAACAATTATTATAAATTAAAAATACTATAAGTAAAAAAATAATAAAAGTATTATGAAATCATTATAATAAATATTTTTGTTTTGAATTATAATGAGAATGACCTTCACTATTCTTTGATAAATAGCATTATAATTTTAATATTTATTTTAGTTTTAATGTTTAGTTTTATAATATTCTTCATTAAAATAATTATTAAAATACTTTTTTTTTTGTAAATTTGACTAAAAACTTCAAGTAATCCCTAAAGTAATTCATGTTTTATAGAATTTTCTTTGTGTTTTACAGGTGATGTAATTGTATATCTTCTTTGTGTGTGTGTTTTGTAAACTATTGATATGTGAAGAGTTAAGTATATTTGAGAATGTTAGGGTGTTGAAGGATTATGTATGTGAAGATTAGTTATATTTGAGTTGAATTTTTGTGTCTATATTAATAGATTACGACGTATAAGATATTATACTGAGTGAGTGACGTGTACGTGTTGCTTTCCTTGAATGGTTTTTTTTTTGTTTTGCTAAAATTGGTTGGTTAATTGTGGGTTACTATATTTTAAGGTCTTAAGAATAAGTTCATGGCTCTCAAGCAAAAATTACAGAGGTGAGAAATACAAAATTTTTGTAAGAGTACCCTTTTCGGTTACAGGTAACTTGCAACAGAGAGCTTTAGGGAACAATATGATCACATGGTTCAAATTTCAAATGTCAAGACATAAAATCTTATTAAGTTTTTTTTTCATCCATAACTTATGGGTTTATGTTATTTGCAACAACTATCATTATAGACGTGAAGATATAAAAATGCTAACACTACAAAATCCACATCTGATTATCAGAGTACCAACATTCAAATTTCTAATAATAAAAGATCTAGGTCAGGAAAGAAACCCTTCTTGTTCCTGCCCCACATCACAAATCAAACAAAAAAAACATCTCAACATACAATTGATGTATATATACGTAATTGGAACATTTGGATAGTGAAGACATATACCAGAGTTTACTGAAACATCACAACAGTCACACCACCACCAACACCTTCGATTTAAAGGTCACAATCTGGCATAAAACCAACCAATATGGATAAGAAAAATAAGTATGCTAAGAGTGTTGCTTGCTAAGGTTAAAGGAAAGTGATAGAAAACAGAGATTTGATCCGAAAGAAAAAGATAGAAAACAGAGTTACTATTTTGTTGTTCTAATAATAGAAAATATGAAGAAAACATTACAGTCACAGACAACTAATTCCTTAAGTTAGAAAACAACCTTAGTAGCTTAAGATTGAGATCTCCAACTTAGGAGGATATACAAATGTTTGGATGTAACTGATAACGTTTCATGTGCCAAAAGTAGCAAAAACACACATAGAATCATCATTTGAAAACCTCCACGTCAACTACTTGATATATTAATCAAAAACTCCAATTTTCGAACCATGTTCGCCTCTAAGAGGCTAAGTCCCCTCTATTTGAACTACAGGGCGGTGTGGCTTTAGGGCTAAAACCAAAAAAAAAAAGAGACAAGAACTGTTTTCAAGATGTTTCATCAAAGAACATAATTGCAGGTGAAGATGAGAACTGTTACTGTAGGGATTGCCTTGCTCATAGAAACATTTGAGAAGAGAGACAGTTTCGTCTGCCTTTGCACTTGTACCCTTTTCATTTTTGAGCTTCTTCATTATAAAAAAACAAAGATCACAATCTTCAATTAATAAGGCCGTTTTTTTTTTCTAATAAGATTGTAGTGTGACCTGTAGAGTCTACTAAGGAGATCTTACGTTTGAAAACTCCTAAGTGAAACGGAAATATGGAACCACAACCCCCGAATTTATCATTTCCGCATCCATAATATACTTCCTTTATACCTCCGATTAAAGAGAAGATCATATCAAGAACAAAAAAACAAACAAACTAACGGACAAAAGTTGCCAAGTTCAGGTTAAAGAATCATACCGAGAAACGATGAGGCTGATGCACACATTATGGAAGGTTCACACGTTACTTAACGAACGCATTCCGATAATTTCTCAGCGACTTGTGAAGGTGAAAGTCTATCTTTTTTGCCATCGTCCAATAAGTTCATCGGTTGCTTCCATCTCTGCATGTCTTGTGGCCTTTCCGAACAAAACTATAACAAACGACTTAGTTAGTAACGACTTAGTAAAATCAAGAAACACTCTATGTCATCATCGCATTGTTTTATGTTTCAGAGTTAATCATAGAGAGAAATAGGTGAAAGATTATAAAGATTACACTGAGTGTCTCATTAGGTCTGTTACGCCATGATGCAATGATTCCTCAAGAATGACACATCTGATCTGGACAAACAAACATATATGAATTAAATTGAAAATATTAGCTAGAAACAGCAATTGGGATAAAGCAAAGTAAAAAAAAATTAGATACCCCGCAAGAACTTCAAGAGCCTCTAAAGCAAGTTTATCCTGCAATCCAAGGGAATCAAACACCGGTACTCTAGAAAAGAAACGAAATTTTGCAGTATTGTGGAGCCAGCACTGGTTTTACCTGACTTCAAATCGGATGAGAGGATTTGCTCAAGATGAGAAAGACTCACATATATATACGATTACACACCGACTAGGAATTAAGAACGACGCATTGAAGACTAACAATGGGTAACGGAATTGATGGAATAAACACGGAGTTACAGCGCCGACCGTTTTAGCCAGGAAATGAAGCTCAGGCGTCATGAGAAGCCGCCGCATGAAGGGAGAGATGATGAACAAATATTTGATCGAGCAATTAGGGCTAGACGTCAAATAAAACGCCGAGTTTTGTCCTCACTTGACACGTGTCAACGCACCATGACTCGACTTATCTACGTGTAATCCTACGTGGCGCAACAGAAGAGAAGAAAACCCAATTTTATAATAATAGATGGTTTTTTTTCTTGTCTACACGACATCAATCTACATTTCTTGTTTACATTTTCTTAGCTCACGCAATAATACGTGCGCATAAAAAAAAAGAGGCTCAAATCAAATCAAACAAACCATATAGCAGACATTCGAGAGATAGACAGCATGTGCCGAGAATCACCTTGAAAAAGAGATGTAGATTGATGTCTGAAGCCAGCCAGGCACGATCAGCTTATTTAATTAACCAAAAAAAAGATAAATATTGTGATTTGTGAAGAAAACAACTGGATCCCGGTTTAACTTTCCGGTTTGAAAATACATATGAATCAGTCTTAGTTTTCAATTATCGGTTTGGTTTGGTTTGGTTTTACAAACCATGTTTAAAGAAGAAGAAGAGGTTAGAGTTGAACGACACGCAATTTAGCAATGGCTGAATCCACAAAAGTCTCACACTTTCATGAGTCATGACAATATCTCGAGTCTTTGTGTTGCTCCCTCCCTTTGGTTTCACATCGAATTTGACTGGCGTGATCAGTGTATGTGCAGAGTAATTGTCATGAAGTTAATTAGTAAAAGAGACAATGAAGAGCGCCAAAGGACTAGTCTATAAGATAAGTTATTGGCTCTCATAATCTCGTTCATTCCAAAACAATGTTTCAACTTCATATCAGTTAAATGTATGTGCGTCTCAAGTCTAACTGAACACTACTCTTCATAATCATCTGTAAGCTATAAGCGTTTGAAGCAGAGTATATTTATAACTGTAACCTGATTCAGGGAGTTGTTGGAGGTTTCGTACTCTGCTGCTACAAAAACAAATGTTTTCCTTCATCCGACCATACAAAAAGATAAGTATCCAACAAGGCAGTGTAAGATTAGGAAGATCTTCAGATGCTATACATGCTTGTGTTCCAAGTTAATTGTGATTGCAAGTCCGCTGTTATGTTCAGTATCAAGCTGACCTGAAAACACGTAAAATGCCAAGCATTTAGAATATAAAAAATAGTTAAACAAGATAAAAAATCTTAACTACTAAATATTACAAAATAATATACTATACTCAATCTTAGCAAATCATATGTATTCAACTATTTACACCTAATTAAATGTGCTCATATATTGTAGTCAAATCAGATATTTTATGTAATTTATACGTATAGAAAATTATTTGGGTTATATGTTCTTTTGTAATTATTTATATGTTCAATTATTACGTAGTTAGATTATCATTATATCATCAAAATCATTAATTTAGTGATCTAAAGGAATATTCAGGGGTTATACTAGTTAACTATTTAGGATTTTTTCGGTCTAACAAACCAGTTCATATAATTAAAAAAACCAGTAGTAATCATAATTTGAAAACAACAAATAGATTTGAAAGAACATTTTCAAGTCAAGAAATAAATTAGCTATAAATAAAAAATCATAAAACACAATTACAATACTGGTGTGGCACAATGATTTTTTTTTTGGCACAATGATTATCTGTACGTTGAGTTCAATGTATTGCTAGAGTTCTCAGATTCTTCCCAATTAAGTTTTAAATTTAAATAAATTTCATAATAAATGTAAATGTTTTAGTATATATATTACATCATAGAAAACATAATGACAGTGATAACGTAGCACAGTGGTTGCAACCGAGAGTGTATTGATGCCCCAACCAGGGTTCGAATCCCTCTTTTTTCATTTCAGAAGGAATTATATTTTTACGATTATTTATTTTTTAAATGTTATATCCACGTATAATAAACACTTAGCCGAGTTTAGCAGAGTCAAACTGCCACATCAGATTCCGTTATCTTTGACTGACTGAAAAATAATCAATGTATGTAAAAGCCGATTTTTGTTAGTTCGTGTACTGATTTTAAATAAACTAGATCTGTTGTCCGCGCGATGCGCGGAAAATGCCTGATGGTCAATTCAATAAATCAAATTGTCTTTTTAATTATTTTTTTTTAAAAAAATATAAAGAATGATGTTCGAAACTGAATAAACCAAATATGAAGCTGATGCGAGTGATAGTAACGAAATGCTGAACAGTTGGTAAATCCTTTTTCTGAGTCTCTCATTAGGTCTGGTGAGACTAAGTTCTCAATTCATGCTTGTTGATGTACTCTTACTCTTCCTTTAAAATGCTTGATGTAGTCGATTGATTTGCTGAAGTAGAATTTTGTTGCAGGTGTTGATCTGAGCTGTAGTTTGCCTGCAAAATAATGTATAACATAAACGTGGGGTGGGAATAACTATTGAATTGTTTTTGGAATTTGGATCAGTTTTCTTAAATTGTTGACCTTTGAATAGCTTAGGGATTACGCTTGTGAAGACGACTACTTTGAATTGTCTGTTCTTCTTGCTTTGTAAGACGCTAAACTCTGTTGCTTGCTTGTCACACAATATAAGCCTAACCATAGTCGACCTGAGATAGATTTACGTGTGTTAAGAAAAATATGTTTTAAGTATTCCTTCTTACATAGAGTTACCTGTTAAGTAAAAGACCAATGGTGACTTCAATATTTGTTTCTGGATGGTGTAGATTTACTTTTTGCAACAGGCGTATTTGACCGACGACATCTGCGCATATTTTTTATTTATTTAAGACAATATATGTTAGTCTAATAGAGATATTGCTGATTGTTTTACCTGATATATAACTTGGTATATTGGCTAAGCGCAGCAGACTTTGATAATTTTGTGGAGTGAAGTTATGAACGGAAAATATCGGACATGCAACCGTAACATTCAAGATAGTTGTCCCTTGGTCAAGATGGATGTAGTACGGGAGTTGGGTGAGTGTTCTCTGTCGTGAATTGCGTAGTACGGAAAATCCTGATAATTTATAGATATCATCTTCGCTTAAATAACTTGAGCTATTTGGTAGAGAATTTTGGTTTAGACGGTCCTCTAATAGCTGTCCCTGAAATGATCAAAATTATTACGCCAGATAAGTGAATATTGATTATTTTATATAAAATATGCGTAACTGATGACTATTCCATATATATATATATATATAGCTATATAATTTAGAGATTTAATAGAAGGCTTACATGATGGTCATAGCACATGAAGCCTCTACATATTTGGGCATTATCGGCGGGGTGATCATTGATATCCCAAATACTCCCTATACATACCATTATAGGACGAAGTGAAATATCTTTTCCAAGTTGATGGATTCTTTGTAGAGTCTGATACAGTTGAGAAGTCACTATAAAACATGATATATTAGCCAATATGTTTGTTTTTCGTAAAAGAGAAGTAGAATTTATAAATCATAATGAAATAAAAAAACATTTTCTATATAATTACGCCCATAGAGTTTACATGATGCTAGACAGGTTAAGAAGTTTCTCCTCCCTGACCTTGGAAATTTATAAAAAAGCCAGTGTTTATTGCTGTCTATTCACCATTTGTAACCTTTTTATTAAGTTTGTTCATGCCGCATAGCTATGTGAGAGATATACGTGTTTATATCCATATCTATGTGCCTGATCATCCAACATACAAATCTGCTAAAAAAAATTTGTATGGTATTCTCATTAATACTCTTATATTATTTTTTACACAAATACTTCTTCTCGTCTTCTTATTATTTTGGTTGGCATAACTTTTATATTCATCTAAATATATATATATATATATATATTCTACACTGGGGAGATCCATCTCTTTATTTCAGAAACAAATTCAAAAACATTAGCTACTTATGAAATAAAATATAAGCAAGTAAGCTATGTATAATAAGCTGATAAATATGTACATAAAATATATGTTATTATCTTATTTATATATGCTACTGTTAAGTAAGACATGCGATTTTAAATAAGGTATTTCACATAAGAAATGAATATATCTTTTTCATATGTCTATTATAAATTGGGATTTTTTTTTTTACCTTTGTTGGCTAGACAGATTTGTCTAAGCTGGTTATTTCATCTATCAGATATGATCATTACAACACATTATAAGTCTGTCTGAATACCAAACTTTTTAAAGAAGAATTGACCCTGTTATCGTTGCAAGTAAATAACATATAGATACTAACTTAGATGCGATTAGAAAACATATCAGACGGTTATGCAAAACAAAATCTTGACATGGATTATTGAAACGTAAAGTGTCCAGAAATTTGGCCATTGTTATAAGTTGACCAAAATGAGACGCTGACCAATCGTAATATAATTATGGTGATAACAAATTTTCTGAGTTTTTTCTAAGAATATGACAATAGTTGTGAAGAAACGATTTTAACCAATCGTAATATAAACATACCGGACGATTCGTGAAAAAAAAAAACGATTTTTGAGTTGATTTGGGATCGCTTTTAAAAAAAAAATTTTAACCAGTTGGGCTTAGATTGAATACAAAGCCCAATCAAAATCAACACCTGACCCATTAGCGAAACCAAGACGGGAATGATGTGGAGAAACGAAATGTTTTGACTGGTTCATTTAATCTGATGTGGAGAAATGCAGTGTTCTGATTGGTCGATTTTATATGTCGACGTGGACACCCTCAATGACTTCAAATAAGAGCTTTTAATAGTATAAGATAAGATAAGATAAGATAAGATAATATAAGATAAGATAAGATAAGATAAGATAAGATAAGATAAGATAAGATAAGATAAGATTGAGTGTTGATGTATGTTTTCGCACATGGTCTGAGTTTATGTACTGATCGGGACTGCGACTCTCCGTTGATGTATGAATTAGCCGATTTCAGTTATTAACGAATTAAGTGAAAACTTTACGAACATATGAGTAGTTACAGTGACCAATGGTTGATATGTTACGTTACTCAACCAAAGTTGTCCTATCCAGAACCAATGGTTGATATTCGCTGCTGCACTAACCAAAAAAAAATAGTCTCCAACTTGGAGTCCCATTTGATGAATATTTCATCTGAATCAGTAGTAGTTTTACAGAACGATTGTTTGTTGCTGAACGGTTATGTTGTTTCATAGTGTAGGACTAGCTCAATGTTCACAGAAGTATGTAGTCTTTCCAAGCTATTACAGATGCGTAGTTGTTGGTTCATCTGAAACAGCGTTGTTAAGAAGAAGACAAGTGTTGGAGCAAGTGGATTCGGAGTTGTCTAGTGGAAACGAGAGAGCTGCTTTGTCGCTTGTCAAAGATCTCCAAGGAACACCTGGTGGGCTTCGTTGTTTTGGAGCCGCAAGACAGGTACGTGCTGTGTAAGATCAATGTGAAGTTGGTTAGGTTGGATTATTTAGGTTTATGAAACTTCTGTTAAACTATTCTTTGGCTAATGTGTGTGTAGGTGCCTCAGAGACTTTACACATTGGATGAGCTGAAACTGAATGGCATAAACGCAGCTTCACTTCTCTCACCAACAGATGCAACACTTGGTTCTATTGAAAGAAACCTTCAGATAGCTGGTGTCTCAGGAGGGATAGTTGCTTGGAGAGCCTTAGACTTGAGCTCTCAACAGCTTTTCTATATCTCTCTTGGTCTTTTGTTCCTCTGGACTTTGGATTTGGTAACTCTAAATCAAAAAGCTCTGATTTCAGATGAAACACACTCACACACTTGTTTCTTCATAGACAAGTAATGATGCAAACCCTCTTATCTATAGGTCTCGTTTAATGGTGGAATTGGGAGTTTGGTTCTTGATACAATTGGTCATACGTTCAGTCAAAGATACCATAACAGAGTAGTTCAAGTAAGACCTTCGTTTTCACTGTATTTATCAATCAGTGTTCATTGAACTGAGAGAATAGTCTATAATGCAGCATGAAGCAGGTCATTTCTTGGTGGCTTACTTAGTCGGTATCCTCCCACGAGGATACACACTCTCAAGTCTTGAAGCTTTACAGAAAGAAGGGTCTCTCAACATTCAAGCTGGCTCAGCCTTTGTAGACTTTGAGTTCCTTGAAGAAGTACCACATAACCTCTCTCTTTACTGATTATTTGTCATTCCAAGTCAAAGCTTCTAATACTTTGTGTTTCTCAACCTGAAAACGCAGGTTAATGCTGGAAAAGTCTCAGCCACAGTATGTTTTCTTTTTCTTTTCATAGTTATATATACTTTATGAACTTCACAGCCCTCTTGACAAGACGAGTTGTAATCAGATGCTGAACAGATTCTCATGCATTGCACTTGCTGGTGTAGCAACTGAGTATCTCCTCTATGGTTATGCTGAAGGTGGTCTTGACGACATTAGCAAGGTCCCATTTTTTTAACCCAACTCATTTGATCATGAAGATAATAATTGGACATGCCAAATTGTATTTGATGGAAGCAGTTAGATGGTTTGGTGAAGAGTTTGGGATTCACACAGAAGAAAGCAGACTCACAAGTGAGGTGGTCAGTACTCAACACTATACTGCTACTACGTCGCCATGAGGTAGCTAGATCCAAGCTTGCTGAGGCTATGTCCAAGGGAGAATCTGTTGGCTCTTGTATCCAAGTAATTGAAGATTCTATAGACCCTTCTGATATCTAGACAGTCGAATGTCTTCTTCATAGATTTTGAGATCTCACTCATGTAAAGAAAGCATTTTTGAATGATGCATACTAGTGTTTCAAAACAAAAACAAAAAATGATACACACGAGTAAAGCTTAAAGACAACATTTCATCAAAATTTGAACCGAGTTGAACCGAAATTTTGGTTAGTTTGTTTTGAAGATTGGTTCGATTTGGTAAGTTTTCTAAATACTTTGGTTTTTAGAGTTGGTTCGGTTTGATAACTGAGTACTTTATTTTGCTTACAAAATTATATCAAAACCATATCAAAAATTTAAACCGTATCAACCAAATTTATACCAATTGATATAACCAAACAAATGAATTAACCAAAATTAATTTAACTTATCTAAAATTTTAATATAAATAAAGAAAATTTTAACCACAATAAAAAAAATTGGTAGAATTTTTAACTAACTCAATACCGAATTGGATTGAATTGTTTTTTTTTTTTTTGTTTTGGTAAGAATTAAGATTCATTTAAAATCGAAGTAACCGAATAACCCGCACTAACCGAACCGCGAGACCTACCGTTAACTGTTGAGGAACATTAAAGTAAAGAGTCTTGCAAGGTATAAAACTCAAATCCCTAGATCATTGGAGAAAATTACTCTACAAAAAAGATTAAAAAGATTTCAACTTTCCGATTCGAATCCACAAACAGATCAAAACCCACATCGGAGATTTCTTGATTTCTCGGAGAAAGGGGACGAATTTCGATGGAGGTACAATGGGTTTTGGTGTGTCACGGTATGTTGACGTTGACGGTGGTTGTCTCTTTCCTATGTGGACATTCGCCTTTCTTCAAAGGCACTCCCATTGGATGGATTCACTACTTCCTCACTTTCGGCGCTTGGGATTACTTACTGTTAACTTTCAAAAGCCTCTGTTTTTTGCACTGTGAATAAACTTCTGTTGGTTAGGGATTAGTGATCGTGTTGTTTTGTTGTTGTTTCATGTAGGAGGTTTGTTGAGTTTGTGTTTGGTTCCAAGGGTACGGACGCGGTTCTGTCGGTTGAGAGTTTCTGCTGTGATCGGCCTAATCCTTTACTGCAAGTTAGTAATTCTGATCTTCTTTGCTTTGATTTGGTTTATTAGTGAGCACATTGAAAGCTATTGTCTTTTGGATTAGGATCAGTTGAGTAATCCAATTAGCTAGTTCATTGGTGTAGATTTGATTTTGATCTGTGATTCTTTGAAATTCAAGTAAAGTGTTTTGAGTTCCTAGCTCTGAGCTAGTGTTGTGAGTTATGAGGCGAGCAAGTCTTAGATCTTAAGCTTGGAAACATAACTAACTGTGAATAGCATCGTGAGGATCATTACCATTCGTTAGAGATACTTGTAATGCTGTTCCACATATTGCAGATCATATATCTGGTGATTCTTGGATCAACATACCTTATTGCTGCGAAATCTTCCTTTGTCTATATACCTGGATATTACATCGGCGAAGTGCACAAGTAAGTCATGGTTTCTCTTTGTTATCGTTATAAAACTGTCTATGATAATATCTTGAAAGTCATTCAAATTTATTTCTCTGTAGGTATATTAGCTTCGGAGCTGTTGTTGTTGGTGTCCTGCTTTTTCTATTGACAAGCTTTTGTGATCCAGGGACTGTGAACGCTAAGAATGTTTCACAGTACATTTCTGCGTACCCTTATGATGATATCATTTACTCAGAGAAAGAATGTCCAACGTGTAAAATTCCAAAGTGAGTACATTCAACACCCTGCAGGCTCCCTTTTGCTTTGAGGTTATTCGTGTTATGATGTTTCTTGACAGTTTATTTCTCATTCAGACCAGCTAGATCCAAGCATTGCAGCATCTGCAACCGTTGTGTGGCGCGGTTTGATCATCATTGTGCGTGGATGGTTTGTACACAGCCCAAAAGCTCTTTATGAATATATCTCTTAACTCTACTTGTTGATACTGTGACTGATATCAAGCTTCTTGTTACAGAATAACTGTATTGGCGAAAAGAATACCAAATACTTCATGGCCTTTCTCTTATGGTGAGCTCTCATCTAATACTTAACCAGCCTTAATTGGATATACTTGGTAATAGTTTATCTTAAATGGTTCTTTAGTGTTTTGTAGGCATTTCCTCCTTTGTCTCTACGGAGCTGTAGCCATTGGGTTTATTCTTGCTGGGCGAGTAAAAGAACTCCGCATTGTACATATATTAACTAGTAAGTAGCATACTAGCCCCTTGTCTCCAACTAGTATCTTTAAAGCTTTTGATATCTGAAGCTGTTGTATATGGATTCTCTCTATAACAGCCTATTACGGGATAGATAGCTCTTTCCGCAGCTTAGCTCCACGTGTTTTACAGGTAAATAACAATCTAAACAGATCTTTATCTTCCTCGCTTTAATCTAATGGCATATGTTGGTTTGTCTTAAAAACAGTGGCTAGTTGGTACATACAACACCCAGATACTTTTGTTGGTGTTTCTTGCCCTTGTTTCTCTCCTCCTTGCTGGCTTCTTCGCCTATCACCTCAATCTCTGCTTAACCAACACAACAACTAATGAGGTAAAGTTTGTGATATCTTGGTCCATAGTCATCATTCTGTGATATCTTCATTAAAGGTTTTGTTTTGTTTGATGATAGAAATTCAAATGGAGAGAGTACACAAGTTTGCAGAAGAAGATAAGCGAAGCAAAGGCAAGTGCTGCTGCTCTCAAGGCAGGCATGAGAAACACCGAGCTGGAACATCCAGCAAAGAGCAAATGGAAGGGACTTTGGAGGAGATCTGAGGCCAAAGCTGTGGCCATCGTTGCCAAGAGGAATATGTATGATAAAGGAAACTTCCGGAATATTTCTGAGATTGTTTTCCCATTATCTTCAAGACAAGCTTTCCAGAAACCATATGATAAATCTGAATAGCTTTAGTCTTGTATGTAGTGTGTTAGGTCCCGGTTCAAAACCTTTTACACATCTGCTCAACTTCAGGAAAAAAAAAGTTTATGAAACTATTGTTCTTTACCTTCAGCTTTATATCAGATCTTTGACAATCATCTTCCACAAAATTTCTCATAATTCTCTCATACAACAATGTTCTCTTCTCGATCTGTTTTACTTGCTTCTAATATTTAACTTGATCAGAGTATTATAGCCGACAGTGTCAATATCCATAGTATCCAACCATAAATCATTTATTTTCCAATTTTTAATTGATTGATTATGTATTTCAGTTACCTTTCTTGATCTCTTTCTCACTGATTAAATGATTAAATCTCACTTGATTTACTTGATTTGATCAAATGTTTTTTATATATTATATTATATATTCAGACTTTTCTTCAGGTTTTTAGTTTAGCATCATGCTAGAGTTGAATATAATATAATATTCCAAGAGATCCAAAGTTTAATCTGTTTTTAAGAGTATGATTTGATCTTGAAAGTATGATTAGTAGGCATGTGCATATAAATAGAGAATCAAAATCAAACAGAGAAAATTGAACTGATCTTAAAAGTATCTAAACTGTTGCTATATATATATATATATATTTTTTTTTTATATTTTCGAAAAAAATATATTGCTATATTTTTGGAATCTAAAAAATAAACTGCACAAAAATTAAACCGAAAATCAATTTGAATTTTTAGTAGTTATCATTTACCTGTGTTTAAGACTAACATATACTTTTATCTAATTTTCTGCTGACAGAATCAATATTAAAATAACAAAAATATATGATCACTTATTTTAGGTAGATCTTTTTTATTTCTACGTAAATTTATATATGTGTGAATTTATATATTTCTTTAAATTTATTTCTAGTAAAGAATCGTTTGGAGAGTGCAATCTGGTTGACTCATCAAGGAATGTCGATGATTAATCACTCTCTAAAACTCTGCATGTTTTTAAACACATGCTCAACAAAAAAAATCAGTTACAGCTAATAGAAACAAATTCAAAATTCAAAGCCATTTGATAACATATGAACAAACAACTTGCATCTAACTATATAACCAAACTAATATTTTCTTGTTTTTTTGTTTTCCTTATAATTTACTTGAACTTTCCTTATTTTTTGCTTATTTTATTACTTAGCTTTAGGTGAATATTTTAACAAAAAAATGAATAACATTCGTTAGTTCTTCCATTAAATTTATAATTTTTTATTTGCTTGATTTGTTCAAACATTTTTTCTCTCTTGATTATATTATATTCAGTCTCTTCATCATATTTTAATTTAGCGTCACATTCTAAACTAACAAGATATGTTTTGGTAACATATTGTTTAATCATAACGATGGTTGTTCTCATTAGATAAATAGTTGTTTTGATTATATTTCTTGGTCTCTTTCTCAATGATTCCATTTCAATTGATTACTCGATTTGATCAAACATTTCTCCTATTTTGATTGTATTATATTCAGTCTTGTTTTGATGTTTTAATTTAGCATTTATATTCTGAACTAGACAAGATATGTTTTGGTAACATACATACTCATAAAATAGTTGTTCTTATTAGATGAATGGTTGGGTTTTTTTTTATTTCATTTACCTTTCTTGGTCTCTTTTTCAATGATTCCATCTCATTTAATTTACTATCGATTTGATCAAACATTTTTCTCACTTGATTGTATTATATTCAGTCTCTTCTTCATGTTTTAATTTAGCATCACATTCTAAACGAAGCAAAGATATGTTTTGGTAACGTAATGTTGAACGATGGTTGCTCACATTAGATGAATGGTTGGCTTATTTGTTTCATTAGTCATTTCTTGGTCTCTTTCTTAATAATTGCATCTAATTTGATTTACTCAATTTGATCACCATTTTTTCTCTCTTGATTATATTATATTCAATCTCTTCGTATTATATGTTAGGCAATGTAATGTTTAATCATATCCATCGTTGCTCACACTAAATGGTTGATTGGACTATTTGTCTCAGTTACTTTCTTGGTATTTTTTTCATATATTCCATTTCATTTGATTTACTTTATTTGATCAAACATTCTGATCATACTATATTCTTACTGTAATTGGTTATCGATTTTTGGAATATTATGAACAAATGAAATCGAAGAAAATGGAACATAGATAAATGAAATAAGGAAAATTATTGAATAAACAAAAATAGAATTCAATTTGACTTATTCATAACTTTTTTAATCCTGAATGTTTTATAGCTATATTCCATTTAGTTTATCCATTTCACAAGAATCATGGGAATGAGATTTGTTTTTTATTCCATTCAAATGGTAAAAAAGTTTTAAATCTATTGGAATAAGCCATTCCATAGAATTTCATTCCAAAAATTTGCAATTCAGTTGCACTTTCAGTCTCTTAATTTAACATCACATTCTAAACTATTCTAAACTAGACAAGATTAACAAAAAGAAAGAGACTTCTTTGACTTTAATCAATTAGTGCTTTAGAGTCAAGCTCCCACCATTCGTAGTCTCCACTTCTCTCACGTCTAAACGATGGAATCTTATGTGAGAATCTATTCAATTCCGTCTTTGGGATGTCTACAAAACCCACCACTGTCTCCAGACACCTTCTGTAGAGAAGCTTGTTACGCTCTGGAGCAGTCAATAGCACCACCTGTATGCTCTGCTCGTTGGTTTCAACTACTTCCACAATCTCAAGTTCTTCTTCAGTCTCAGCATAATCTGTAGTGTTCCAGTTCTTGTATACAGCCCATATCTCACCCTTTCCTGGGTATACTTCGTATCTGTTTTTACCACTCTTCACAGCTTTAATCTGCTGTGAGAACCTGCTAGGTACAAGCACATCTGCTGTACCTGTTTTCAACTTAAAGCAGCCACAACACACGGGATGCCTCATGAGATTTGGAGGACGACACAGCTCTAGAGGTGCTACGTGTAGCTTGAACTCAGGACTTGTGTCGATTCTCTTAACCTGAGCATACTTTCTGGGCATTCCACTGTTGTCATCATTGCTGTAAATAGCCCATATTTGATCAACCTGAAACTTGTCCTCGGATCTCTGGCTCTTGAAGTTATAAGCGTTTTCTTGCCTGGTTGTGCAACTGGATGGCCCATGAGTCTCTGAAACTGCTGACTTTTCAGCACCATTCAGCAAACCATTACCTCTGGAGTGAGACAATGACTCATCGTTTCTCCCACGCTTCTCTGAGTTCCCTATGGATTTGTCTGTTTTCCTGATTCTTGAGGAATCAGCTGCAGTGACGACCTTTGCAGGTTTCTTTGGTGTAGTCATAGCCTCATCAGAAAAACAAAACACATCATGGTTAGCAGTCTTCTTCTCAGCTTTTTCTTGGCCTGGACTTGAAGTTGCTCCGTTGTTTGTTTCACTAAGCACACGAGGGGATTGTCGCAGGTTCAAGCCATCCACTGGTTTGACACTCTTCTTGGACTTCTTCACCGAGTTCATTCCATGATTCGAGCATATTCCTTCAGATGCTTTGGAAGATGAACTGTGATCGTCATTGAGTTTTTGACGTTTCTTTGCCTGCACTTCAACCTTGGAAGCCTCCGGAACAGGACCACCAGTTTTACCATTCAGCATTTCACTATCCAAACCAACGCAAGCTTTAGAATTAGCCACCTCGAACAACTCTTTTGGTAAAGCAGCAGTGTCTAACTCGAAGCACCCAGGAGGAACACCTTCTCTCTCCCTTCCAGTCAATTTGAATGAGGGAACTTTGTGAGAAAACCTTAGAATCTCGTTTGGTGGAATCTGAAGTTGGAGAACTTCATACTTTACGTCTCGGCTAAACAGGGAAACAAACCCTTCCACTTTTCCCAAGTAAGCCACTCCAACGCCACCCACATCATTAAAATCACACAGAACTTCAACAAAGTCATATTCATAAGTTCCTTTATGGATATCTGAGCCACCAATCCAACTGTTATCCCAGCCTCTGAAAACTGCCCAAACCTCTCCTCTTCTTGGATAAATGACAGTGCTACTGTCACCAGGTGAATGAAGCATCTGACAAGAGAATACCAAACGGTCGTCTACTTCCTGTGTCTCCCTATCTTGGAAAACTCCACAAGCAATGGGAACAGAGTTATCGTTACTATCCTCTAAGGGGTCAAGCCACGTAATACAAACCTTGAACTCAGCTTCAATAACTTTTGTAATACGAGCATAAGACCGAGGCATACCATCAGTCGGATCATACAGAGACCACACCTGGTTGACAGCAAAAGAGCTTGTTGGCAGTTCAAAGTTATGAAAGTCTGGATCAGGTAAATCCTGAGTAATAGGCTTCTGGTTATTGTCAATCTTTCCCGTCACACCCTGACCCATCTCTTCTCCACGTGCTTCATTTCCTTCACTCTTTTTGTCTTCCGTTGATAATCTTTCTTGATTTCCAGAACCCACCCTTTTATTAGCCTTTCCATTTAAAACACATGAAGAGGCAGAAGAACCACCAGAATCAACACCTAACTTTTGTTTTTTCTTGGTTCGCTCAGATTTTAATCCGACTTTTGATCTTGACGTGAGTGAGGGAGGGTTTAAAGCACCATCACTTCTTCCCTTCTCTGCGCAAGAAACCTTCTGCCTTTTCCTTGGAGATGTCCTCCTACTATTATCCTTTGAATCTGCTTTATCCTCAGTCGGCTCCTCAACAATCTTTCTCTTTCTTTTGTCCTCGGTCACTGAGGATGCTTGGCTAGACTTTGAAACTGATTCATCAGGTACAGATTTCGATGCAACCTTGTCTGGTTCTGTAAACTCAGGTTGCGGCTTCAAACCATCAGCTTTGGGTAGCTCATCTGTACTGTTCACCTTTCTCTGTACTGTTTCTGTAAACTCAGGTTGCGGCTTCAAATCATCAGCATTGGGTAGCTCATCTGTTTTGTTTAACTTTCTATGTACTGTTTCTGTAACCTCAGGTTGCGGCTTCAAACCATCAGCTTTGGGTAGATCAGCTGTCCTGTCCATCTTCCCCTCATAACATTCCTCTGGTTTACTTGGTTCAGTATCATTCTTCATCAATCCATCCTCTCTTTTGGGTTTTCTTACCTCAGCATCTTTATCACCTCCTCTAATCTTCTCGTTGAATTTCTCTTTGGCACATTCTTTCTCATCGACCTCAGCTGCTGCTTTCTCTTTGGCAGATTCTTTCATATTGACCTCAGCTGCTACACTTCGTGGTTGAACACCATTAGACTCCACGTTTTTACTCACAGGTGTCTTACAAGGTCCCTGTTGGTCAACTTCTTTCTGACTAGTGCTGGGTCTAGGCGGCACTCTATTATACTTAATGTCGTAGGCCATGAATGACCTTTGACAACGGGAACAATACATCCTGGAGTTCACAAACTGTCCCAAGTACTTATACTTATAGCCACAATGCTCACAACACGTCCAAAACGTTTCCTTCTTAACAGCACCCCCACCAGCACTGCTCGCAGCTCCAAACTGTCGACCAGAGTTTGCATTCAACTGTCTGCTAGCAGCCTGTGAATAGATTCTCCGCTTGATATCATACTGACTCCGTTTCTCCTTGTCAGCAAGCAATCTGTTAGCTTCCCCAACCAGCTTGAAAGCAGCTTCCGCACCAGGGAACTGGTTTTTATCAGGATGGAGAAGCAATGCCAGCTTCTTGTACTGCTTCTTGATTGCAGCATCGTTGGAAAAATGCGTGACTTGGAGAATACCGTACCAGTTCTCAAGACCGTTGATTTTCTGGTCGGCAGAGCAATGCACATCGCACACGGCTAGCATCTGGGGCAAGCTGTCAAGACCTGAGAAGAGTCTTTGAGCCTTCATGACAAGCTTCTGAGCCTTGGGGAAGTCACCACTCTGCATCTTATCCTCTGCCAGTGCCTTTGCCCTACAGGCCTCTTCCTTGTTGCAGTCCATTATAATCCAAGAATCACAGATCATATATTATCTTATTCTGCAAACAAAAGAGTTAATAGCAATGTCAGTTCCTAAAACCATCCCAAAAGTTGAGACTGTGAAAGACAGAACTCAACTTACCATGTAAGAGACAAGAACTGAGATCTTAAACAATGTACTATCCACTCTTAATCAGATAGATAAACAAGCCTCTAGACCTGCAAACGAAAAGCTTAGTAAGTAAGAAGAAGAAAGCATGAGTCTTGTCTGGTTTAATTGCAATGCTGAGATCTTAAAGTAAAGTTTTGATTTTTTTTTCTTTTCAAAACAGAGCAGATACTTATCAATACAATCTAAGCAGAGCAAGAGGGTTTCGATCTGTAAGAAGCCCAGATTGAAAGCTAAAACCTTTTTTGCATCGACGGTGACAACACAACAACAACAACTGATAAACCCTGAGACGATGGGAATCTAAAAGCCAGTAAGTTTAAATTACCTAAAAGTTTGAAGCTTGAAGCTCGAAAGCCAGATTGCTCAGGAGAAGAGGAGAAGATTAAAGAATCTAAATTTCGAGTGAAGAGGAGAAATCGAGATAACGAGAGAGAGAGAGGGGGGAACATAAGACGGACAAGTTATAAAGGGGTCGTCGCGCTCTGTTTTTATTTTTCTTATTAATGGAAATAAAATCAATTTTTACCTTTTTACTTCTTAAATTTACTTTTCTTTTCTTGACACGGTTGCTACAAGAGCATTGTTATCTGAAAGCAATAAAAGTGTTCTCAAACAAAGAAAATAATATTATTATAATTTTGTTGAGCAGGAAAAAATAGTTTTCATCTTAAACTAAAAATTAGACCAATTAAAAGATGCCAAGTTCTAAAGAATTTTCTATATGTGTTCTTTGAGAACACAATCATATTCTCTTTTTCACTTTTTAATTTTTTTTTTGCTTTGTTTAATGATAAAAACATCTATGAGAATATTCATGAGAACATACCATTACAAATGTAGTAAGATCTTTTATAATAAGATACTTTGGAAAAATAAGAATAATAATAATAATAAGATACTTTGGAAAAAATGCAATGATAGTTTTTCGTGGAAGCGATGTCAATTACCCAAAAACTTGAAGTTTGAAACTCAAAAGGTAGATTGCTCTGGACAAAAAAAAGTGCACTTATACATGAGAGCAATAAAAATGGTCTCAAACAAAGAAAATAATAATATTATAATTTAATTGAGTAGAAAGAATAAATTTAATCTTAAAAATAATAATAATAAGATACTTTGGAAAAAAATGCAATTATAGTTTTTCGTGGAAGCAATGTCAATTACCCAAAAGCTTGAAGTTTGAAACTCAAAAGATAAATTGCTCTGGACAAAGAAAAGTGCTCTTATACATGAAAGCAATAAAAATGGTCTCAAACAAAGAAAATAATAATATTCTAATTTAATTGAGTAGAAAAAAATAAATTTAATTTTAAAAATTAAACCAATTAAAAGGTGTTAAGTGTTTTAATGAGTTTTAAAGAATTTTCTATATGTTGTTCTTCGAGAACTATCATATTCTTTTCTTTTCTTTTTTACTTTTTATTTGTTTGCTTTGTTTAATGATAAAAACATCCGTGAGAATACTCACAAAAAAGTACCATTACAAATGTCGTAAGATCTTTTATAATATACTTTTAAAAACTAGTGTCCTAAGATATTTTATAATATATCTTTTATAAAAAACAGATGAATTCAGTTTTTCGTGAGGGTGATGTAAATATAAGCATGGTTCCTATATACTGCTGATGGCGAGCATGGTTCCTATATTCTCGTGAGGGCGATGTAAAGAGCTTGCGGATGATCTCAAGCTGCAGCAACCAAACATATATCAAATCATAATCGTATCAATATGTATGTGTATTCTAACATCAATTTATATCTTATTTTAAAGTATATTATTATCAGGAAAGAGTCAAAATGTAATTCAATGGAATCCAGCAAAGATAAGCATGTAAGACAGATAGTGATGATAGTATTAAATGCATTCTTCAAGAAGGTGAGAGTGTCTAAAGGAATAACCTTTGACTGAGTTCATACAAAGTAAACATAAGCAAACAAATCTTATTAACTAACATAGACAAGATAATATAGTTCGAAAAGTAATATTTAAACATTAGGTTAAATAAAAGTGACAAGCCCATGTAATCCTTACAAACTCATTTTAAGATACTTAATTTCAAGAGGTCCATGCACTTCTGCTAATAATTTCGCTTGTTTCGAACTTCCCAACTAAACCTAAACCTTGAAGGAAGCTTTGCAGATAACCTTCATGCTTTAGTATCAAAAAATGGTCCAAGTATCTAGAAAAAAAAACAGTTTCAGTTGAGTAGGCTGGATGAGAACTTGCCCTGAGAGCAAAAAAAAATGTTTGCAATGATCTGTGAGTTGCTTAAAATGTGAAAGATCAGTACATATTACTCTTAAATATGATGTCAAAAAAAATTACTCTTAAATATAGGTAAAGGCTAACAACATTTCATAAAAGTATTATTATTGGTGAGTGTTTAATTGAGTTTATGATATTAAAATATTAATATTATCTTAGAATAATTTAATTGTAAAACTAAAATTTAGTGGTAAAAAATCAATAAAAAAAAAATAAATGACAAAGGAGTTTCTCATTTGAAAAACTTTTTGTGAAATTTTTTCAACTTTCTCCTTTTCTTTTCATGAATCCATGATTAGATAATTGATTGAATAGTAACATGAATGTTCTCAGATCACAGATTAAGCTATGAACATCTTGGAAAATCTAATCATGGATTCACTCTAGCGTGAGCTCACTGACGTCAGAGTGTTACTTTATGATCATTTACCATGTCAACTATAAAGATCTGATGCAATGACTACAACACAAAATGTCTAATTAGAAGAACAAAAACTGATGCAGTCAGTACATAAAATGTCTGTTTAGAAAGATCTGCTGCAAACGCTAAAAAGGCACCTACGAAGCTATAATACACTTAGAAATGATTCCTGTGATAAGGAGCATACTGATGATACTAAGAAGGTCCCTCTGGTTGTGTCCACTGGTTATGATTGTAGTCAGAGTTGAAACCTGTGCTGTAATGATCAACCGGCCAAGCCAGTCTTTGATTCAGGGAAAAGCCATGTTCAGGAAAGTGATTGCTTGCGTAAGAAGCAACCTGTACTAAGAGCTCTGACTTCGCTTTTGTCCTCTCGAACCTGGTTGGCTTGCAGAGGAAGAAACATCTGTCGTTGAATGTTCCAAACGTGTGTTGCTGCTGCTGCTGACAGAACCAACCTCTGCTAATAAACTTGGTGGTTCTGCCGTATCAGACACGTTTCTTCTGAGCTTCAAAAGTGACTTGATCCTCTCATCAAGGTCTCTGACATCGAACTCTGAATCGAGCTTGTGAGACGTTATGCATATGATGCTGGCTCTTAACGATCTAATCTGCATGTCTATGGCTGCAACCTGTAAAGCCTGTTGCGTTGTGTTACAACAGAACTCTCTTTTGAGTTGTGAGAACAAAGAAATTAAGAACACGAATCTCTTACCTGTGATGCAGGTTCGTTCCCTGCGTCTCTAAACGCCTTCTCTGCGGCCTCGTTTGTAATCCTCAATGAATCATTTATAATAGCAAAAAGAGGAGGGAACTTGTGAACCACACCAAATAAGTATATGTAGTTAACTGCCTTGAGACAATGATCAGTCTCTATGAGATTTTGAATGAAACCTGTTTCATAAAGTTCGTACATGTTCAATACTATGTTTAGAGAGATTCACAATGGTGAGAGAGAGTAGAGAACAAGGAATCATCATCACCTGTAATGGCACTGTCCAAACCAAGAAACTGGCAAAGATCAGGACATACAGTTTGCCAATAAGGATTTTCCAGTAGACTTAGAATGTCACTGGTGTTGAACTCTGACACTATTCCATAGATACCTAGAAACTTTAGGAAACAAACGACTTCAAGTTCATCAGTCTTACTCTTTGAGATTTTATCTCTCCAGTAAACAGCAAGTTTCTTTGCATCGCCTTTCACTGAATGTCTAATTTGAGCAGAGCGCTTCTTCAGCTGGTCCAACAATAAGTTGCAGCTATCTGAAGTGACCAGCAGCTTGAACTGGTAGCTCCCTTCGGTGTGTAAAGGACACAGAGACATGGATGTGTCTAGAACAAGCTTTTATGGATCTAATGCGCATCTGAAAGCCTTTAAGATATCACTCTTTAGAGGTTTCTCTTCTAGTTTGGTCCTTAACGTGACACTGATGTCAGGGTAAATGGAGCCACATAGAATGCTTAGCTTAGTTTCAGTGCTTAAAGGATGAGCTGGTTTGGTATCTGGCTCATGATTTACTCCTGATTCTTCAATCTTCTCCCCTGAAGGAACTAGTTTCAGATCTATGTTTGATATCATAGAAGCCAACATACCTGTTGAATTCGGTGAAGGAGTTATGGATTCAGTTAATCTTCGTCGTTTGGTTTCACGCTGCTTCTGTCTTCTCTCAGAATTTTTATGAACTGGTTCCATTGCTCTTTGATCCGATTCACCCTTCTCTAGTGCTCTCAGCTTGTTAAGAATCTTACGAGGGAACATAGACTCAGCTTTCCTCTTTTGGATGCACTCAAGGGCCATGGCTGCATCAGCTTTTATCTTCTCCCTCCCCGCTTTCTACAACAAGTCAACAAGCTTAAGTAACTACTTACCTATAACACATCTTAAGCCAGTTTGAATAAAACCAAGAGAGAGAGTGTGTGTTTAGCTTTACCTCCGCCTCCATTTTGTTTCCAGTCTCAGAAACTGATCGAGCAGCTCTCTCTGAGGAAATCAAATACTCATCCAACATAGCTCCTGGTTTATTTCCTGGACACAGCTTGTATAACCGGAACTCACAGATGAACCTCAGAACTGCTAAGTACTCTTCTTTGTTCTTTAGAGTTTCAACCACACCTGCATACAAATTCACATGACCTTTCAGATTAAGTTCACTCTATAAAAAAAACAAGAACTAGTCAAGTAGGCATTACCAGAGACCATATCTTCTAACCCAAGAAGCCGAAACAGTCCCGGGGCCTGATCATACAGAAGGAAACGCTCTAAAAGGTTTAAGAGCACCTCACGAGTAGTCAAAGTGGCTAAACCGTAAGCAGCAAGAAACAACAAGCAACCTAACACCAGCGAGTCATTGTTTCTGTTAGCTTTTGCCTTGCCTATCCACTCAATCCCAAGCCGAGTCGCTTCCTGACTCACCTCCCGTCTGCTAGGTAGATTCATCTCTAACAAAACGACGCAACTTTTAGCAACACTATCAGGTGTATCATCAGCAGCTTCCTCACCAAAATCTTTGTAGGAATCTAGTATAGCATCCAAAACAAGCTTGGCCGGGTCCAAACTCGGAATCAGTCTCGCCAAGACTTGGTTTCTCTTAACCAAATCGTTTGTAGACACACTTGAGCGAGCTGTATCTTTGGCCAACAGTGAAACCAGTGGCTCGAACTCATGTCTCAGATCTCTCTGTTGCTCTAGTTCCTTCTCCATGGACTCGATTTTCTTTCTATGCCCCTCGAACTCTTCAACCTCTGCCTTCCTTTTCTCCATCGCTTTCTTGTGTTCCAAGTAAACTCTTCCTCCTTCTCCTCAAACTCATCCACTCTGGCTTTGAACGAGTCATGAAGCGAAGAAAGCTCCTTCCCCTTGTTCTCAAGTTCCACGGCTCGGCCATTGAGTGATTCCTCCAGTGCTTGTAGCTCTTTCGCCTTCTTTTCGAGAAGGCTTTTTGTGGAGTCGAAATGCCTTTCGACCTCTTTCCATTGAATGGAGAGAAGAAGAAGATAATGAGCGCTTTCCTGGAGAGAATCTAGGGTTCGGTGGAAGTTATGTTTGCTTAGATCAACAAGCGCTAGAGTACTCTTTGCCTTCTCCATCAAGTCACCCATTAAAAAATAAAACCACAGAAACGAAACCTAAAAATTCACAACACGGACGAACTTTAATGATATGAATCTTCACAATTGCTTTTAAGTTTTTATTGCTGTTCTGCCTTTGTGGCGTCTGAATGTGTAATGATGAAAAGAAGTTAGATTATATTTTTTTTGTTTATCAAAGAAAAGAAGTTAGATTATATATTTGTTTGGATTTCAAAATCAGTAGTATTATATTTCCATAATCAATGATTATTAGTAAGTAAATTATTTTGTTGACTTAAATCACATTAACATTTAAATACAAAATTAAAAGGGAATATATGGATAAATACCTCTGTAGTATTATATTTATTTTCATTACTACATTGCTATTTATGTTTTTTGAAAACTTACATTTTTGTGTAAACAAAATGACTAACTTAGCCAATCTTAATATATTGAATATCTAAACAAATAAAAAGATCATTTTTTACTTTAAAAATAAAATTTACTCTGTAATATTTATTAAATATTTTGATATATGAAAAATAGATGCCATCAATATTTTTTATCATTCCTATTTAAATCACAAAATATATCTTCGTCTACATCTACTTTTTTATCTGATTAATCAACTTTAAATGTCAATGTTGATTAAAAAGTAAGTTTTTCAGTGAAATTTGTAGAAGTCTTGGAACTGGATTCAAAATTTAAACTAATTTGAAAAGGTTCTATTGAAAACATAAATCATAGCTTTCAATGTATTTTAAATTATTTGATGAGGATTTTAATACATTTGTCTATTTTTTCAATTTAGATTTTAAGGAAAAACAATTCAGTTTCATAGAAACCAATTCCTTTAAATATCATGATTTTTTAATCTTTCTAAGAAAATGCACTAAAGAAGGACCAAAACTTTTACTGATAAAAGATAATAAAATCATAATCATTTCCATATCATATAGATAAATACCGTCATTTTAAAAAGTGGAATAGAAACTATATTGGAATATAAAATGTTTGTTCCTCCATTATAATATATAGATTAAAAAAATGATATACTTTTTCAAAGTGATAATATATATATATATATATATTTTTTTAAATGATAATTAAATTTTTAAATCTATCATATCAATAAATTTTACGTATATATCTAATAAATAGAGTACATAAAGAACTATCTTCAAATTATAGCTTATATCTTAAGAATTTACTTTTTTACATTTTATCATATTTTTTCTTTATTTTTTTCAAATAAATTTATTTACTGTGAAAAGATATTTCAGTTAACCGCAACAACAATCTTATATCCTTTATTGTATTACAGAGGCTGACATTGACGATCGTAGTATACATGCTCTTGAAATGTGATGTAAAACTCAAAAGGACCATGAATACGAAGACCATCAGGGGCCTTTAGTCCGTAGCGGATAAGATGTTTTACATTACATGCGGCTAGAAAAGAATTTCGCCATTTTAGTTGCATTGATTTTTTTTATCTGGGTGCAGTTGAAAATTATGCAATGTTTCACAATTCATTGGATATGGCATTGCCATCACCTTTTATTGCTTTAATATCCATAGCATTTGCATTTGTTTTTGTCATGAATATTGCGGCTGACATAATGAAATGACGATACAATCCTCCTTTGGCAACAATCCTTTGTAATTGATTATACTGACATCTGAATTCTGAGATTCGGTGGACATATGTAATATAGAAATAGACTTCTGAACTGACACAAATAAGTATTTAAAATATTTCAAAATATCTTGTTATTTATTTTATTCATTATGTTAAATTTAGATAATTAGCTTTTATTTGTATTTTTTCATATTTATTAGGTTTTCTTATTTATTAAGACTATGCTTTCATTGATTTAAGGATTTTATTAGTTTTCTTATTTTCTTCAATTTTGATTTGATTAACAAAAAGCTTTCGATTTTGAGATAAGAATATTCTCTATCTCTCTTGTACCCCATTAATTTGATTAGATTTATCAATCAAGAAGAAGTTCCACGTGAGATTCTCCCTAATCCCTTGGTTGAGATTGCAAGTCTCCAATAAAGATTGTCTAATGCTTTGATCGACTTGTTTAGGACATCAAGTCATCTCGACAAAAAAATTAGTTTGTTGTAAGCCACTTATTGGTGTATACTAGGTGCAACTTCTCTGATAAAATGTCTAATTAGAAAAAAACAGAGGAATGATTAGTACATAAAATGCCTGACTAGCAAAAGAGTGTTACTTCATAACCATTTTTACCTTGCGAGACATCAATAATTACATGACATGTGATTAGAAAGATCTAGTGCAGTGATTAGCCCATAAAATGTCTGATTAAAAAGAACTGATGGAGTGATTAGTACATCAAATGTCTGATTGGAAAGATCTGCTGCAAACACTAAAAAAAGGTACTTACGAACCTATAAACACTAGAAATGATTTCTGTGATAAGGATCATATTGTTGATAATATTGCTGATACTGAGGAGGTCCCTCTGGTTGTGTCCACTGGTTATGATTGTAGTCAGGGTTGAAACCTCTGCTGTAATGATCGACCGGCCAAGCCAGTCTTTGATTCAGTGAATATCCATGTTCAGGAAAGTGGTTGCTTGTGTGTGAAGCAACGTGTACTGAGCTTTGACTGCGTTTTTGTCCTCTCGAACCTGGTTTGCTTGCAGACGAGGAAACAGCTGACAGTGAATGTTCCAAACGTGTGTTGTTGCTGCTGACAGAACCAACCTCTGCTAATAAACCTGGTGGTTCTGCCGTATCAGACACGTTTCTTTTAAGCTTCGAAAGTGACTTGATCCTCTCCTCGAGGTCTCCAACTTGGAACTCTGATTCGAGTTTGTGACACGTTATGCATTTGATGCCGGCTCTTAAAGATCTAATCTGCCTGTCTATGGCAGCAACCTGTAAAGTCTGCGCTGTTGTTGTTACAACAAAACTCTCTTTTGAGTTGTAAGAACAAAGAAAGAACATTGAATATTTACCTTTGATGCAGGTTCATTCTCTGCGTCTCTAAAAGCCTTATCTGCAGCCTCCTTTGTAATCCTCAATGAATCGTTTATAATAGCAGAAACAGGATGGAACTTGTGAACCATACCAAATGAGTATATGTAGTTAACTGCCTTGAAACGAAGGCCAGTCTTTATGAGGTTTTGAATGAAACCTGTTTATAAAGTTCATACATGTTTAATGCTTATAGATTCACAATGGTGGGAGAGAGTAAAGAACAAGGAATCATCACCTGTAATGGCCGTGTCCAGCCCTAGAAACTGGCAAAGATCAGGGCTTACAGTTTGCCAATAAGGATTTTCTAGCAAACCTAGAAGGTCACTGGTGTTGAACTCTGACACTATTCCAAAGATACCTAGAAACTTCAGGAAACAAACAACTTCAAGTTCATCAGTCTTATTCTTTGTAATCTTGTCTCTCCAGTAAACAGCAAGTTTCTTTGCATCGCCTTTCACAGGGTTTCCAATTTGAGCTTGGAGCTTCTTCAGCTGGTCCAACAATAAGTTGCAGCTATCTGAAGTTATCAGTAGCTTGAACTGGTAGCTCCCTTCAGGGTTTGTAGGAGGACACAGAGACATGGATGCGTCTAGAACTAGCTTTGCTGGATCAGATGTGCATCTGAGAGCGTTTGAGAGATCACTCTCTAGAGGTTTCTTTTCTAGTAACTCCCTTAACATGTCTGCGTTGATGGAGCCAGACAGAGTGGTTGGCTTAGTTCCAGTGCTTAATGCATGAATTGGTTTGGCATCTGGCTGACCATTTACTCCTGATTCATCAGTCTTCTCCCCTGAAGGAACTGAAACACATATTCTGATTAGAATGATGTCTCAAGTTTTCCTATAAAGAGAACAGTAGAAAAAACTTATACAACTTAGGTTGATACATGAATCAACATACATGTTGAACTCTGTGTAGGAGTTATCTGTTCAGTTAGTCTTTGTCGTTTGGCTTCAGGCTGCTTCTGTTCAAGTGGAATGACAGATTCAGCTTTAAGCTTCTCTACAGCGTTGGTTGTGTTTTGTCTTCTCTCCGTACTTTTATGAACTGGTTCCACTGCTCTTTGCGCTGCTGATTTACCGTTCTTTAGTAGACTCAGCTTGTTAAGAATCTTAGGAGGGAACATATGCTCAGCTTTCCTCTCTCGGATGCACTCAAGCGCCAAGGTTGCATCAGCTTTTATCTTCTCCCTTCTCACTTTCTACAACAAGTCAACAAGCTTAAGCATGACTTACACATCATAAGCCATAGAGAGAAAGAGAGTTTAAGCTTACCTGCGCCTCTATTAAGTTTTCAGTTCCAAAAGGTACTCGTGCAGCTCTATCTGAGGAAATCAAGTACTCCTGCAAAAGAGCTCCAGGTCTCCCTTTTGGACACAGCTTGTATAACCGGAACTCACAGATGAATCTCAGTACTGCTAGGTACTCTTCTTTGTTCTTCAGAGTTTCAACAACACCTGCATAGCAATTCACAAAAACGTTTCAGATTTTGTGCAACATCTAAAACAAGAACTAGTCAAGTAGGCATTACCAGAAACACTATCTTGTAACCGCAGAAGCTGAAACAGTCTCGGTGCCTGATCATGTAGAAGGAACCGCTCTAAAAGGGTTAAGAGCACCTCAGGAGTAGTCAAAGAGGCCAAACCATAAGCAGCCAGAAACAACAAGCAACATAACACCCATGAGTCATTGTTTTGATTGGTTTTGGCCTTGCTTATCCAGTTAATACCAAGTTTAGTCGCTTCCTGATTCACCTCACGTGTGATAGGTACATTCATCTGTATCAGTTTCTCCAACAAAACGATGCAACTCTTAACAACACCATCATTAAAATCTTTGAAAGACTCTTGTATAGCATCCAAAACAAGCTTTGCCGGGTCCAAACACGGAATCAATCTCGCCAAGGCTTGGTTTCTCTTAACCAGATCGTTAGTAGCACTTGAGCAGCCTTTTTTGTCTTTTGCCAAGAGTGAAACCAGTGGCTCAAACTCATGTCTCAGATCTCTCTGTTGCTCTAGTTCCTTCTCCATGGACTCGATTCTCTTTGTAAACCCTTCAAACTCTGCCTTCCTTCTTTCTATAGCTTCCTTGCATTCCGAGTGAAACCCCACTTCCATCTTCTCAAACTCATCCACTCTGGCTTTGAACGAGTCATGAACCGAAGAAAGCTCCTTCTCCTTGTTATCTAGCTCCACGGTTCGGCCGTTGAGTGATTCCTCAAGTGCTTGAAGCTCTTTCACCTTCTCTTCGAGAAGGCTTTTCGTTGAATCGAAATGTCCTTCGATCTCCTTCCATTGAATCGAAAGCAGGATAAGAGAATTAGCTTTGTCCTGGAGAGAATCTAGGGTTCGGTGGAAGTTTTGCTTGCTTAGATCGACAAGCGCTAGGTTCCTCGTTGCCTTCTCCATCAAGTCACCCATTAAAAAAAAAAAAACCTACAGAAACGAAACCTAAAAATTCACAACACGAACTTGATATGAATCGTCTGCTTTCTAACTGCTGTTCTGTCTTGGCGTCTGAATGTGCGTAAATAATGATGAAAAGAAACTAGATAATATATTTGTTTGGATTTCCAAAATCAATTAGTATTTTGAACCAATAAAAAAAATCAATTAGTATTATACTATTTCCAAAATTAATGATAATGTGTAATTAATTTATTTGACTTAAATTACAGTAGAATAATTAAAATCAAAGTCAAACATTGCTCATCATCATTGATTTGCCTTAACAGGAAAAAGGAAAGTTTATACTCCATATATATTTGTGTCAGCATTGCAACTACTGAATCTTTTAGGTATGGCCTAAGAATGAAGCTACAAATATGATACTTTTGAGTCTTTTTTTTTTCTCTCTTTTCAGTGTAGCATGAAGCTATATGTCTAGTTGTAGTTCTCCTATCTCTACTGAAACTTTTAGGTATGACCTACATTATCTATCAGGTTTATGCATGAAGTCAAAAGATGATACCCTTGAGTCATTCTTTTTTCTTTTCTCGTTTATGTACATTATCTTTGTATTTTATGTCACTTAAGTTTTAAGTTCATTATTTTTGTATTTAGCATGCAATTAGTGGAAGCGCAAAGATTAATTTAGTTTTAAGTGCCACTGTTGATTGCAATAAAAATTTGCTTAGAGAAATTTGTAGGAGGTGCCTTCCAACTCCATATCACTTTTAGCATGTCCCCGCTTGTCCAATTATGAAACAAAAGGATTCTCTCTGTATATGTTTTTTTTAGCAAAAGAGAGATTAAGAGAGACCATGGAGCAACTAACCAAGTATCAAGACCAAAAGACATTAAGTTGTTTTTCTGCTAGTTACATCCTACTACTTAGCTAGCTAGTTTTTAACTTGAGACACAGCACTAGAAACTGCCAGACCCTGATGGTGGATTGAAGCAAGGTCTAATCACCGGTCTAGGACCCTCAGGATCCACCACCCTTGGACGTTTAGAACCAGCTTGATGTGAAGATTGACCTTGGACCGCAGTTGAACCACCAGCTTGATACGTCTCTACGTCAACAGGTTGATTTGGTGAAGAACCAAAGCTTGTTGGAAGGCTAGGGTCTAAGCCATCAGTGGCAATGCATGAGCTTTGAATGTCTGTTTCTGAAGCCTGCATATGGGTTGATTGAGCTGGAACAGATGGTGAGACAATTTCTCGAGGAACCATGAACTTGAGAATAAGATCCACAGGAATGTCAATTTCCAGCTTGAAGTCTTCAATGAGTTCCATCATCTCCCTCAGTGTAGCACCGACTCTGTTAGCCTCTTCAGGCTATAAGCCACAACATAGTCACAACTTTACAAATTAATGACTATATACAGTTTGACAAAGAAGAGATGGGTCGAAACAAGCTACAGAACCTGTGATCCATGTCTTCTCTTTTCCTTGGCAGAGCGTTTGAGATTGATGATCTGTTCCTTCAAGAACTCCAGGGGAGAAAACTTGTTCTCCACGTTGAAGAAAAACATAAAACGGATTGCAGGAATATAGTTAGCTTTGTCAAGGAGCTGTGTCACAAAATCTGCAGACATAAAAAGAGTTTAGTGTTACCCCCACACAAAGGAAATTAATGTATTGTGGAAGTAACACTTACTTGGGATGGCATCACTGAGACCAAGAGATTGAAATAATTTTGGCGCATGTCTGAAGTGAGCAACATAGGAAGCAAGTTTTAAGGTTTCATCTTGTTTAGTTCGTTTCACCAATCCAAACGCCACAATGAACTGCAGAAAAGCCCAGACCTCATGCTGTGACTTTGCAACACTAGCTCCCATCATCTTCACCCATCGATGTGCCACTTTGGTAGCATCAGAGTGTAGATCAGGATCAGTAGAGATACTACCAACACGAGCCAGCTCCTCCAAAAGGGGAACCAAATTCATAAGTATAGGCTCTTTTAAACTCAACTCCCCTGTCAGACGAGCATCCGCGAGTGCATCCTCTACAGCGTTTAGAACAAACCTGCCTGGAGCTTTGAACGCTGGAAGTTCAGTACAGACTTCATTCGGCGAAAAATAAGTTGATCCATCAAAGTCCCGAAGACAATCTTCATTAGGCAAGTCAGATGATGTTTGGACATCCGGAGAGCGAGAATCCACTCTATTGCCGATTGGTGCTTCATGGGGATGCTCTTCAGGCTCAGCATCCAATGACTCCACATTGTTGACTGCCAAAAAAAAAATCAATAAGCATCACAAGATTAAAATAGAACTTTATTTTCTAAAGGTCTAAAGAGTTTTGGTATTGTGTTGCTTGTAGCAGAGAACACATACCATGTGTCTCTGGTGACCTCTCTCCACTTGCTGTAGTATGCAAACTCAAATCTTGCGTGTCCTCCACATGCCTTGTATCATTTCTCGGACCACCTTCTTCTCTAGTCCCTTCATTATTATGCTTTGCTGCAGTTGGTGTTGTCATGAGATCCGCAATGTCATGTGGAAGCATCCTCTTAAGCTCCGCAAACTCAGCCCCAACCATTTCCTTGAGAGAGGAAATCACTTGGTCAAAATGGTCTTTAACACTTAGGGTATAGCCTGCAAACATTGACACAACACGTTCCTCAAAAGCATCACTCGCCAGTCGTAGGACACTTTCAACGTCCATTGTAGTAGAACCACCACCACTAGGCGCATGGGTTGTTGGTTGACTCTCGACTGCTGGCGGGAAAGTGCTTTCTTGACCATCCAAACACTCCTCCACAGAATACTTATTATGTTTCTTAGCTTCGCTTGCCTTAACACCCCCACGCCAGCTGTTAATCTCAAAGGGGAAGTCCTCCTTGATAAGTGAGACCATGTGAGAGACAGATAAATCGTCAACTTCATCATCAAAGCGTTCAATGTCATGGTCTGGACATAGTACAGACCGCACTGATGCCTGCATGTTTTAAGGTAGGTCAGCAGTCAAAAAATAAAATATATATAAATGTAACACATTAACAGAACATGAGGGTTATAGTGATAACCATACTTGGCCTGTTAATTCCAAATTTCTTGTTGTCACAACATTGATCTTTAAACTGCTACTACAAACGCCTTTGACAATCTCTTCAACAGTCAGCTCTTCATGATCCCCTCCAGTTTCAGCTACAATCTGTGGGCAGCAGCAAACGGTAACAAGGACAATGGCATGTGCAAACCCTTGAATTGCGGTCGTGTCATTCGTGTACTGCGCAGGTGTCCGAGCCTTGGCACTACGAACCGTTAATACAAACGACTCTCGACCCCATGGGTATTTAAGAAACGCGTCAATGTCCCCGACCAACTCCACAACCTCCGGTCTCACCGTGTTCGCCCCACTTGTCGGGCAGAGAATACCTTCCACCAAAAGCAACAATGAGAGACGCAACCTCGTGTCAGCGTCTTTGTATTTCTCACCCATAGAGAGGCGGGTTATAATCCACTCAGGGGTGATCTTATCCTCACTTCCAAACAAAGATTTCCAAACCTCTCCATCACCTGGGGCCACATACTTGCCCTTGTATTTGCCTTTCTTCTTCTGGTGGCCGCCCACTGTGTTGGTAGCCTTAGAACAGTTAAGCCCTGTGACTAACGCATACTCCCCTATTCCGTAACGGATGGGCTTCCCTGCGAACGTCCACCACAGCTCGTATAGTTTGCGTGTTACCAGCTGCCTGCATAGAAGCTGGTGGACAAACATAACGGAGAATGTGTGCTGTCCCATTTGAAGTATTTGGCGGAACTGTGAGTCTGCCAACATCTCGTGCTGCTCTGCGGACATGCATTGGTTAATCACATCGATCCATCTCAAGTTGAAGTAGCTGTTGATTCTCTTGCGCCCACTCGGTTCGAACCCCGTCTGAAACAGTCTCTCCGGCAATCCTGACTCTTCCATCCTATACGGAAAATAATACAACAAGATTAGTCGGGGTTTAAAACGTGCATAGTTCAGTAGGACATGCGACCTTTACATTATTTTTTTGATAAAAATGTATTATACATTTGAAACAATAAAAAAAAAACTAAAACGATATAATCTGAAAAGTAAGACATAATATAGCATGCAGCTTTCATAAAGTAAATTGGATGTGTCTGCATGGACAATGTAAAATACTTTTTTCACAATTTATAATACAAATTATGGTTATTTTATCCTTAACGATATAGTATTGTATATGGATTGCAAATTTACGAGCTCCTTTCAACCACACACGGACGTCGAGTTCTATACTATTTATCTAACATAACATAGTATATACCAAGGTTTAGTTAAAGGCAGTTATGGCTACACGTTACCACAGCACAGGAGCGACGAACTCGCTTTACTTTTGCAAGTTCATTTTCATCGGATGTTTCACCTTTACTTGCCTTTTTTCGCAGAAATCCCTTTATTGCTGCGGTTCCGTTGTTGTTCCTTTTGCAAAGTTCCCAGCGAGTTACCCAGGACCTCGTAGTCCAGTGGTACCTTTTTGGGAGGGGAGGTCGGCTGTTCGACTCGCGGGGAGGGGGAGGCGTGCCCAGGGCCCTTAAAAAGGTACAGGCAAAGGCTGGCGCCGGGCCTAGGTGGTGGGTTGCCCGAAGGGTGGCCAACACCTGGTTAAACAAAAAAAAAAAAAAAAAAAAGTTCCCAGCGAGTTCCAGATCTGACCGTAACGCAATCCACACACTTATTTTGGTTAGTTCCACTCGCCGCTAGCGTCTCCTCAGCAACACCTCTGTCTTTACGTCGCCTTCGGTCGTCTGCACTCCTCCGGGCGTTTGATTTCGACAAGGTAAACCCTAAAAGTGTTCTCAAGCGCTTCACACTTGGGTTGCCTTCTCTCTCCTGACTATTCTTGTTTTTTTTCTACACGGTTTCAAGTTTTGGTCCAATCAATGCGCAAGTGGGGGTTTGGAGAAATAAATAGCAAGATCGATAGCTTCTTCTGAAAGATATAATCATATTCTATCCAATAAACGTTCTTTAGTTATTACTGTATTTTTCTAATAACGTTCTTTCTTAAATTTTCTTATGTTAGTAACTTTTGTGTAACAATATATATATATATATATATACACATATATATATATATATATGTTGATCATGGTATATTTTGGTCATAATCTAATTACTGTGAGGTTTAACTAATCTTTGAAAGCTTTGATCTCTAACACAAGAAAGAAGAGGAAACCAAGTTTTTCTATCACATTCTCTGTCACCAACTAGAACAACAAAGAGTCTTGCCTTTTCTTTGTTTCTTAGTTTTTTTTAATTAAAATTCCTTAAAAAGAGATTTGAGTAGAAAAATATAATTAACTGAAAGTTAAAGATTTGATTTGATGCTACTAGTAATGATCAATAAGATGGACGAACAAAGTGGAAGAGACTTTGGTCTCAATTGACAATAGTATTCAACATTTGATTCTTTTTTTTTCCTAAACATTTGATTCTTTTCTCGCGTACTTTTGAAAGTATACATTTTAGTCAGACTTCCACAAAATATTGACAAAAAATATATTATATCATGTAGTTTACTCAGTTATTATATATTTTAGAACTTATCACTAAAACCATACAAATCTTTTTTTTATTATTCATCTTTCACGTTATGAGAAAAAATATATTTACGAAAATGACATTATTTTTAATACCACGTAAGCAAAAACCTGGCGACACTTAGGATTTTGTTTCGTATTTTCATTAAGTCAGCCATAAAAAAATATATTCTTTGTCACGGCTGATTTAAGTTTACGTTTCGGCTGAATTAAAAAAAGCGGCTGAATTAGTAGAAAAAATGGACTCAAGACGATAAGTCAGCCGCACATAAATATTGAGTTACATAAATCTGGCTGAGTTGTGAGACAACAGATGGCTTACGTATAAAAGTAACGGCTGACTTATACATGGGTAGTTTGATTTCTAGAAAATTTGGCTGAGTCGTAGTTAAGACATGACTGAGTTATGTTTTCACGGCTGAGTTAATGAACATCGTTCGACTGGCTTATGGGATGTTGTTACGGCTGAGTCATGTTTTATCAGCTGTATCTGGATGGATTAACGGAAAACTCAGCTTCTATATGGCTGACTTATTAGTGAAAGATTAATTACTAGAATATCAATTTTTGACGGCTGAGTTTTTGACGATACGACTGGCTTATGGTTTTTCATCCTTGCTACAGCTGATTTATAGCAAAAGATTAATTACTGAACTAGTATATATGTTTCAGCAGACTTACATTGTACATGAGGGCTGATTTATATATTCGTTTGGCGGCTCACTAACCGATTTTCCATGTCATCCGTCATGTCACTGATTCGAATTTGCCATGTCATCACTAATGTTACAATAGTAAAAAAATGGTCTATGTTATTCTTCTTTCTTCATCTTCTTTATTTATCTTCTTCTTCTTATTGTTAATCTATCACTGAGATCTTATGGATCTGATAATTATTGTTTCTGCAACTGGGTCTAAAAAATATAGATTTTGAGATTTTGAAAATCTGAGATAAAAATATTAGATTTAGTGTTCTAAAGATAAACTTTATAATTTTTTATAACTTTATAGTTCTATAGTTTAGGGTTTGCAATTCAAATTTAAGAAAAAAATTAAAATTTTAATATTGTGTTCAAAATTGAAGGAATGATTTTGTTCCCGCTCAAAATAGTTTTTTTCGCGCTCAAAATACGAAACATCGCGAAACAACATACAGTTGACGGCTGACATATATAAATGTTACAGCTGGCTTATACGATTCAAATACGTTACGGCTGGGTTAATGATTTTATTCCCGCCCAAAATAATTTTTTTCCCATCCAAAATACAAAACATCGCCAAACAACATACACTTGACGACTGATTTATAGAAATGTTACAGCTGACTTATACCTTTCAAATACGTTACTGCTGAGTTAATGATTTTGTTCCCGTCCAAAATAGTTTTTTCCCGCCCAAAATACGAAACGTCGCGAAACAACATACACATGTCGACTGACTTATAGGAACGCTACGGCTGACTTATACCATTCCGTTATGCAATACGGCTGAGTAATGACGTAAAACTTATAATATAAACCTTAAACTTTAAACATAAACCTCAAACTATAAGCCTAAATTTTAAACCTAAATCTTAAACTTTAAATAATAATAAATATCCGATTTAATGTTCAACGATAAACTATATAATTTTGATAACTACATAATTCTACAGTTCAGTATTTGAGGTTTATGTTTATGAAAAGATTAAAATTAGAGTCTTATAAGTAAAAATTGTATAAGTGATTGTAAGAGAATATATATCTTAAGATCAAGTTAAAATCTCAACTTGAAAATTTAAGAGACTATACACATTCTGTTGATTTATATTCACTTGATATTTGATAAATAGATTTTCGATATAACTTTTTAAGTAATTAAATTCAATATATATATATTTATTTAAAAAGGGAAAGTCAAAGTAAAATTTATACTCCGTTATTAAATGCACCAAATTTTAAACTCTTGCCTCTTTTAAATTAAATGCACCAAATTTTAGCAAAAAAAAAGTAAAGTTTATACTCCGTTATTTTTGTCAGCATTGCAACAGAAAAGCTCTTTTAGCCTGATCATTGCTACAGGGGACTCCTTTTTTTTGTATGCAGCACCTATGTAGCCTGAGAATTTATAATCTGATTAATCAAGTTCAAGTGTCATTGTTGAGTATTAAAAAAGTTCGCTCAGAGGAAATTCTAGAGGGCGTCTTCAAACTCCACATCACTTTAGTTAAGAAAAAACATGTCTCTGAAACACTTAAGATTGTCAAGTTTTAAAACAACAAAAAGGAGTCCCTGCACTTTTTTCTTTACTAAGAGAGAGACCACGGAGTCTGCAGCTACTACCAATAGCCGAGACATATCAAGCCCAAAAGACAAAAGCTGTTTCTTGTTAGTTATTTTCAACAACTTAGCTACCTTGCTTCATAGCCTTAAACTTGAGACAGAGAACTAGAATCTGCCAAAGCCGGGTGGTGGATTAAAGCAAGGTCTAATCACCGGCCTAGGACCCTCAGAATCCACCCTTGGACGTTTGAAACCAGCTTGATGTGAAGATTGACCTTGGACCGCAGTTGAACCACCAGCTTGATACGTTTCTACATTAACAGGTTGATCTATTGCCGCTTGATACATTTCTGCGTCTATAGCCGGTTGAGTTGGTGACGAACCAAAGCTTGTTGGAAGGATCGGGTCTAAGCCATGAGTGGCAATGCCTGAACTTTGAATGTCTGTGTCTGAAGCCTGCATATGCGTTGATTGAGTTGGAGAAGATGAAGAGGCAATTTCTCGAGGAACCATGAACTTGAGGATAAGAGCCACAGGAATGTCAATTTCCAGCTGGAAGTCTTCAATGAGTTCCATCACCTCCCTCAGTGTAGCAGCATCTCTGTTAGCTTCAGCCTATAAGACAGGATAGATTACAACGTTAACAATCAAATGCCAATATAAAGTTTGATGATAAGAAGATATGGATATGAGCAAAAGCTATAACCTGTGATTCATATCTTCTCTTTTCCTTGGCAGAGTGTCTGAGATTAATGATCTGTTCCTTCAAGAACTCCAGGGGAGAAAAGTTGTTCTCCACGTTAAAGAAAAACATAAAACGGATTGCAGGAAAATAGATGGCTTTGTCAAGTAGCTGTTTGACAAAATCTGCAGACAGAAGAAGAGTTTAGTGTTAAACACTTAAACACACACAAAGGCAACAAATATATTATAGAGTTCAACTTACTTGGGATGGCATCACTGAGACCAAGAGATTGGAAGAGTTTTGGAGCCTGTTTGAAGTGAGCAACACGCGAAGCAAGTTTCAAAGTTTGATCTTGGTTAGTTAGTTTCACCACCAATCCAAACGCCACGATGAACTGAAGAAAAGCCCAAGCCTCGAGCGGTGACCTTTCCACACTAGCTCCCATCATCCTAACCCATCGATGTGCTACTCTGGTTGCATCATTCTGTAGACTGGGATCGGTAGAGCGTACAACACGTGCCAGCTCTTCCAAAAGGGGAACCAAAGGCATTAGTATAGGCTCTTTTAAACTCAATTCCCCTCTCAGACGAGCATCCGTTAGCGCATCCTCCACGGCATTTAGAACAAACCTGCCTGGAGATTTGAACACTGGAAGTTCAGTAAAGACTTCATTCGGTGAAAAAGAAGTCGAGTCCTCAAAGTCCCTGAGAGAATCTTCATTAGGCAAGTCAGATGATGTTATCTTTTGTTGGACATCCGGGGAGCGAGAATCCACACTATTGCTGATTGGTTCTTCAGGGGGCTGCTCTTCAGGCTTATCTTCCAATGATAGCACACTGTTGACTGCAAGAAAAACTTCAATAAGCATCACAAGACTACAATAGAACTCAAATGTTATTTTTGAAGGTCTAAAGTCTTGGTACTGTTTAAGAATAGTTTTAATGGTTACACACACAAACTCAGTAAAGTCATCTTAATGTTACTACAGACACGTTGATTTTTCAGAGAAAACATACCAAGTGCTAGCACACTATCGACTGCAAAAAAAAATTCAACAAGCATGACAAGACAAAAATAGAGCTTGATAGTGTTTTTCTTGTAGCAGATATAATGATTAAATGTGTTGTTAGTGTTTTGCTTGTAGCAGAATCTGATATCTAGATTATATGGGACCAGGTCTGAAGTTGAAGAACAATTTAAGTTTAACGGCAACACACACAAAATCAGGAAAAGTATCTTCATGTTACTAGACGTTTTTGAGTAAACATACCAGGTGCTAGAGCTGATACTCCAAGAGCTTTGCATAGACTTGGACCGTATTTGCGAAGAAAGGCCACATCAAAAAGGCTCTGGACTTGGTCAGTATCGAAAGTATATGCCAAACTGAATGCAGCAAGAAAGTGTAGAAACTCCAACACCTCCACTGGATTCTCTGCGCTAACCAGAGTTGTGTTCTTCCATTCGGTGGCAAACTTGATAGCTTCACCTTGTACTTCAGTTGTTGGTTTTTGTGACATATCCATCAAGCATTCCAGCAAGAAGATACTACTCCTTTGAACACTCTTTGGATCAAGATTTTTAAGTGCCGTCCTTTGATGAGTAGAGTAGAGCTCATTTATTGTGTCTAACACAAGCTTTGCCGGGTCAGAAAATCCTTTAGCAGAAGACAGGATATCGAGGTGAAGCTGATCACGTTTCTTTAGATGCCCATGTAAGAGTAACTGCAAAGTTTTCTCGTCGCATACGTTAGCGTCTTGTATCAAGTCAACTCGTTGAACTGTGTTGCCTTGTTTCTTTGCTTTCAGCTCAGGTTTCTTAGGGGATTTTGCCGACTTCAGTCCTGCTGATTTCAGTTGCTGAGCTTTATTATCAATCCTTGCCTCCCGAGCACTAAGCTCTTTCTCGTTCAGTTCAAGCCCTTGCTCTCGTTCCGTCAATAATGCTCTTAACCTGACTTGCTCCTCCTCTTTAGATTGGAAGTCTTTCAAGCTGTCTTGAATCTTTTGCTTGACGAAGTTAAGCTCAGCAATATGGTCAAGAATTGAGCTTTGAACCTGATCAAGGTGTTTCCTCTTGGCCTTCAACTCACCGCTGATTGAAGAAACCTCTTCTTGTTTCAACTTGAGCTGTCTGTGAAGTTCCTCATTGGAGCTATCCAAATACTGCATTCTCTTCTCTCCTTCTCCAACTTGTTCGTTTATCTCAGTGAGTATTGATTGTACAGACTTCAACTCCTTCTCTTTGATATCCAGATCTTCGAGGCACTCTCTATATCTATCTTTCACAGAGCAAAGATCTTTTTTCTTTGACTTATGCTTAGCAATGCATCTTTCTAGACGTCTTGTAGTCGAATCCAGTTTTTTCTCTGTCCAATCCAGTTCGTTCTTTGCTGAATCTTGTTTCTCAGATAGCTTTTTAACAAAAGCTTGAGCTCTTTCCAAAGTCTTCTCTTGAAAGGAAACCTCCAAGGATAACTTACGGATAGCATCCGTTATCTCATCATGTCGCTTCTCTTTAGAAATAAGTTCTTCACTGTGTTCCTCAATCAACAACTTGAGTGACTCACAATGCGGACTCCTTTCCTCAATTAGCGTTTGAATGTTCTCCAACTCCTTGGCTTTTGATTCTAGCTGTTGGCAAGTCTCCTCCATGTCACTGTTTAGGGATATGACCGTCTGTTCCCTCAAGTCAATGTCAAGACTAATTTCTTGCAACTCTTTCTCTTTGGTGACAAGCTCAGATGACTTTGTATCAAGAAGCTTCTGGTGGGAATCTAATTGTTCTTCCACCGATTCTAGCTGCCTCCCACATTCCTCAATTTTATCAAGAACCATTGTAAGATCCTTCCTCTTTCTCTCTATCTCCACTTCCAGTTCTCTACTGTGAGTTTGAGTCTTCCCAAAGCTCCTTGTCTGCGCTGACCTTAACATGATGCCTCTGAAAAACAGCTTCCATCTCTCCTAACTGTTCTTCCTTGCATTCAAGCTCACCCTGAGTCTTTAACAGTTCTGAGGAGCTTGTCTCCAACAGCTTCTCACATTCCACAAGCTTAGTTTGAACCAACGTGAGATCTTTTGTCTTCCTCTCAACTTCCTCAACCAACTGTCTCATATGAGTTCGAGTTCCCTCCATCTCTGCGCTGACCATAACATGATGCCTCTGAAAATCAGCTTCCATCTGTCCTAACTGTTCTCGCTTACATTCAAGCTCACCCTGAGTCTTTACCAGTTCCGAGGATCTTGCCTCCAACAGCGTCTCACATTCCACAATCTTGGTCTGAACCAATGTGAGATCTTTTGTCTTCCTCTCAACTTCCTCAACCAACTGCCTCATATGAGTTTGAGTTACCTCCATCTCTGCGCTGACCTTAACACGATGCCTCTCAAGATCAGCTTCCATCTGTCCTAACTGTTCTCGCTTACATTCAAGCTCATCAGAAGTCTTAAACAGTTCTGAGGAGCTTATCTCAATCAGCTGCTCACACTCCGCAAGCTTCGTCTGAACCAAAGTAAGATCTTTTGTCTTCCTCTCAACTTCCTCATCCAACTGTCTCCTGTGAGTTTGAGTTCTACTCAAAATCTCCATCTCCGCGCTGACATCACCACGGCATTTCTGAAGATCAGCCTCCATCTTCGCTAGCTGTTCACCTTTCAAACCAACCTCAACATGAGTCTTTCTCCACGATTCCCCCATCTCACTAAGCTCACTCGCCTTCAACGCTTGCTCTGCCTCACACTCTTCCACCAATCTCCTAAGCTGAGACAGTCTCACTTCCTCTGCATTAGTCTTCGCCTCCAAATCACCAAGCTTAGCTTCAGCTTCTTCAACCACTTTAGCCCTTTCATCAAGTCCAAAGCTTTTCTCTCTCAGCTCAACCTCCTTGGACTCTAACTCTCTGAACCTCTCCTCTACTTCACCTTTGGCTGATTCCAGATACTCATTTAGATCTTTCCACTGAACACTGAAGACAAGTACGTCAGAGGAATGAGAGTTAACCCTATCCAACGCGTTACGCAGACCCTCACCCCTCACCCTACACTCGTCCACCACGTTCTCCATCTTCATCTCCTCCATCGCCAACACTTTCTTCAAACCCACGGAAGAGTTTCCAAAAATGGCAAAAAAAACCCTAACGGGGAAGAGAACCGAGCAAACCCCTCAAGCCAAAGCTCCAAACTTTGGAAAGAGAGAAGCAGAAGCAACACAAACCCTAGAAATGGCGACGTTTCCGTACAAAACAGAGAAGGATTTAGTGAAAATGAGTTGAAAAAGGAAACAACTTTAGTCGAAAATCAACAGCCGGAAGAGAAATTATATCTCAAACATTGAAGTTTCGGAGAAGAGAAAAGAAGAAAAAGAAAGAACCTTTGTACGAAGACGACGATGAGCATCGACGACTGTGCGTCTTCTCTTCTTCCTTCTCTTGCAGTTTTTGACAGAGACACGTTCAGATTATTAATCATTTTGTTAATTGGAGGAGTGTATGTGTACGCGCTAAACCGACTTCTGCTTTTAATTTACCGGTTCGATTTCTTCTAAACCAAATTGACGAATAATAAATGAAATTATTCATCGACTAAACCAGCAGCAGTTAACTCTTTTTTTTTTTTGACTTCGCAGCAGTTAATTCTTATTTGAGTTTTTTCACAACCATTTTCCTCGGATATTTTGAATGTAATCAATATATAAATTAATTAATTTATTAATCAATAAATTAATTAAATGATGTATAATTGTCTTTTTCTGAGATGTCATATGAGATACGAAATAATCATGACATGCAGCCTTCTCCATGCCGAGGAAAATCAGATATCACTAAAAGCTTTCCTTTGTTTCAAACCCAAAAACTATATCATGTAGTGCATTTTGATAACGATATTAAAATTTGTTTACATATATATATAAATGTCTTGTTTTTCTTATTAGTAATGTCATAGTTAGTGAGAGAATACTAATGTCCCAAATAATAATGTGGTTGGTATACACACCTCGAGAACAATTAAGAATTCTTTTCAGACGAGTTGTATTGATGAACATTTTTTGGGGGCTCTTTCTTGAATTTCTTCATTATTTCTTATGATTAAAAGACAAAAACATATGTATTAAATATGTTTTAAGAACAAAATGTGACTAATCATAGCAATGCAATGTTATAAACCTCTTATGTAAAGAAAACATGATAGTTTTGAACAAGTGATTTAGTCATATGTATTAAGTATGGTTATATGAACAAAATGTGAATAATCATAGCAATGCAATGTCATAAACCTAGCCCTTTTTTCAAAAAAAAAAATGTTATAAACCTCTTTTGTACAGAAAACATGATAGTTTTAAACAAGGGATTTAGTCATGAAAGTCTACTTGATTAGCTTCAAGTTTGACCAAGATTTAATTTGTTAACGTTTTTCATCATTTTAGGAAATCTGATTTCGTATCATTAATGCAAATTACTGAAATTAGTTTACAAAAGTTTGATTGAGTCATGAAAGTACACTTAGTGTTAACGTCAAGTTTGACTATCATCATTTTAGGAAAGTTTATACTCCATTATTTTTGTCAGCATTGCTACAAAAATAAGCTCTTTAAACTGTATGCAACTATGTAGACTGAGTATTTATTATCTGATTTATCAAGTTTATGTGTCATTGTTGATTATAAAAAAAGTTTTCTCAGATAAATTTGTATAGGTCTTAAAATTCCACATCACTTTAGTTAAGAAAGACATGTCCCCAAAACACTTAAGTTCGTCAAGTTTTGAAACAAAAAGAGTGCCGCAGCATATTTTTTTCTTGTTGCGTAAGAGAGAGACCATGGAGATACGACTAAGCCAATGCCCGAGACATATCAAACCCAAAAGACAAAAGCTGTTTCTTGTTAATTACTTCCTACTACTTAGCAAGCTAGCTTCAACTTGAGACAGAGAGCTAGAATCTGCCAAAGCCAGGTGGTTGATTGAAGCAAGGTCTAGTCACCGGTCTAGGACCCTCAGAATCCACCACCCTTGGACGTTTGATACCAGCTTGATGTGAAGATTGACCTTGGACCGCAGTTGAACCACCAGCTTGATACGTTTCTACGTTAACAGGTTGATTTGGTGCCGCATCAAAGCTTGTTGGAAGGCTCTGGTTTGAGTCATCAGTGGCAATGCATGAGCGTTGAAAGATTGTGTCTGAAGCCTGCATATGGGTTGATTGAACTGGAAGGTTTCGAATGTCCCTAGGAACCATGAACTTGAGGATAAGGGCCACAGGAATGTCAATTTCAAGCTGGAAGTCTTCAATGAGTTCCATCATCTCCCTCAGTGTAGCAGCATCTCTGTTAGCTTCAGCCTATAAACCAATATAGATTACAACGTTAACAATCAAGTAACAATATACAGTTTGATGATAAGAAGATATGAATATGAGCAAAAGCTATAACCTGTGATTCGTATCTTCTCTTTTCTTTGGCTGAGCGTCTGAGATTGATGATCTGTTCCTTCAAGAACTCCACTGGAGAAAATTTGTTCTTCACCTTGAAGTAAAACATGAAACGGATTGCAGGAATATAGATGGCTTTGTCAAGTAGCTGTGTTACAAAATCTGCAGAGATAAAAAGAGTACAACATAATCGTTGTGTTAAACACACACACACACACATACCACAAAGGCAACAAAGGAGTTGCAGAAGTATAACTTACTTGGGATGGCATCACTGAGACCAAGAGACTGGAAGAGTTTTGGAGCCTGTTTGAAGTGAGCAACACGCGAGGCAAATTGTAAAGTTTGATCTTGGTTAGTTAGTTTCACCAATCCAAACGCCACCATGAACTGCAGAAAAGCCCAAGCCTCAAGCTGTAACTTTTCAACGCTACGTCCCATCATCTTAACCCATCGACGTGCTACTCTTGCTGCATCCTTCTCTAGAGGAGGATCAGTAGAGGGTACAACACGTGCCAGCTCCTCCAAAAGGGGAACCAAATTCATAAGTATAGGCTCTTTTAAACTCAATTCCCCTCTCTGACGAGCATCCGTGAGTGCATTCTCGACAGCATTTAGAACAAACCTCCCTGGAGATTTGAACACTGGAAGTTCAGTAAAGACTTCATTCGGCGAAAAAGAAGTCGAGTCATCAAAGTCCTTAAGAGTATCTTCATTAGGCAAATGAGATGAAGCTACGCTTTGTTGGACATCCGAGGAGCAGGGATCAATACTGTTGATGACTGGTGCCTCAGGGGGCTGCTCTCCAGGCTTCTCTTCCGATGATAACACCTTGTTGACTGCAAAAAAAAAGCATCACAAGATTATATAGGACCAGCTTTGAAGAAAAACTTAACAGCAACACACACAAAATCAGGAAAAGTATATTTATGTTACTACAGACACATTGATTTTTTAAGTTACTGAGAAAACATACCAGGTGCTAGAGCTGATACTCCAAGAGCCTTACATAGACTTGGACCATATTTGAGAAGGAAGCTCACATCAAAAAGGTTTTGGACTTTATCAGTATCAAAATCGTATGCCAAACTGAATGCAGCAAGAAAGTATAGAAACTCCAACACCTCCACTGTATTCTCTGCCTTAACCAGACTTGTGATCTTCCATTCAGTGGCAAACTTGATAGCTTCTTCTTGTACTTCATTCGTTGGTTTTGGTGACATGTCAATCAAGCATTCCAGCAAGCAGATGCTACTCCTTTGAACAATCTTTGGATCAAGATTTTTGGCTGACATCCTTTGATGAGAGTGGAGCCCATTTACAGTGTCTAACACAAGCTTTGCCGGGTCAGATGATCTTTTAACAGAAGACATGACATCAAGGTGAAGCTGATCACGTTTCTTCATATGCCCACGTAAGAGTAACTCCAACGTTTTCTCGTCGCATACATTAGCGTCTCGTACCAAGTCAACTTGTTGAACCGTGTTGCCTTGTTTCTTTGCTTTCCGCTCAGTTTTCTTAGAGGATTTTGCCGACTTCAGTTCTGATGATTTCAGTTGCTGAGCCTTATTATCAGTCCTTGCCTCCCGAGTACTAAACTCTTTCTCTTTCAGTGCAAGCTGTTGCTCACGTTCCATCAATAATGCTTTTAACCTGACTTGCTCCTCCTCTTTAGATTGGAAGTCTTTCAAGCTGTCTTGAATCTTTTGTTTGATAGAGTTAAGCTGGATTTCTTCTGACTTATGCCCAGCAATAAGGTCAGCAAGTGAGTTCTGAACCTGATCACGTTGTTTCCTCTTAGCCTCCAGTTCACATGAGCATTCCATGATCATTTTTCTGATTGAACAAACCTCTTTTTGTTTCAACTTGAGCTGTTTGTTAAGTTCCTCACTGGAGCTATTCAAGGACAGCATTCTCTTCTCTCCTTCCTCAACTTGTTTGTTTCTCTCACTGAGTATTGATTCTACAGACTTCAACTCCTTCTCTTTGATATCCAAATCTTCGAGGCACTCCCTATATGTATCCTTCACAGCGCAGAGCTCTTTCTTCGCTGACTCATGCTCAGAAATGCATATTTCTAGATGGCTTCTAGTGGATTCCAGTTCTCTCTCTGCCAAGACTTGTTTATCAGAGAGCTTCTCGATAAAAACTTGAGCTCTTCTCAATGTCTTCTCTTCAAAAGCTATCTCCAAGGATAACTTACGGATAGCATCCGTCATCTCATCCAGCCGCTTCTCCTTGGAAACAGGTTCTTCACTCCGTTCCACAATCAACAATTTGAGTGACTCACATTGTGCACTTCTTTCCTCAGTTAGCCTTTGAACGTTCTCCAACTCCTTGGCTTTTGATTCCATCTCATTACTTAGTGATATGATCGTCTGTTCCCTCAAGTCAATGTTCAGACTTAGCACTTTCAACTCCTTCTCTTTTGAGACAAGTTCAGATGACCGTGACTCAAGCAGCTTCTGTTGGGAATCTAGTTGTTTTTCAACCAATTCAAGCTGAGGCCCACACTCAGCAATTTTATCAAGAACCGCTGAGAGATCCTTCCTCTTTCTCTCTATCTCCTCTTCCATCTCTTTACTGTGCGTTTGAGTCCTGTGCTCCTTCTCTTCGCTGACCTTAACATGATGCCTCTCAATCTCAGCTTCCATCTGTCCTAAATGTACTCGCTTACATTCAAGCTCATCCTGAGTCTTAAGCAGTTCTGAGGAGCGTGCCTCTAACAGCTTCTCACATTCAGCAAGCTTGTTCTGAACCAGTGTGAGATCTTTTGTCTTCCTCTCAACTTCCTCATCCAACTGTCTCATGTGAGTTTGAGTTCTACTCAAGCTCTCCATCTCTGCACTGACCTCAGCACTACATCTCTCAAGATCAGTCTCCATCTTTGCTAGCTGTTCACCTTTCAAACCAATCTCCAAATGAGTCTTTCTCCAAGATTCCACCATCTCATGAAGCTCATTTGCCTTTAACACTTGCTCTGCTTCACACTTTTCCACCAATGTCCTGAGCGTAGACAGCCTCAGTTCCTCTGCATTAGACTCGCCTAGAGAAATCTCCACCTGTTTGGTAAGAAAGTCAAGTTCTTTCTTCCTTTCTTCAACTTCCATCCGCAACCCATCAGATTTCACCTCCAAATCACCAAGCTTTGCCTCAGCTTCTTCAACCACTTTAGCCCTCTCCTCAAGTCCAAAGCTTTGACCTTTCAGCTCAACCTCCTTGGACTCTAACTCCCTGAACCTCTCCTGTAGCTTACCTTTGACTGATTCAAGATACTTATTCAAGTATTTCCACTGAACATTGAAGACAAGTATGTCGGAAACATGAGTGTCAACCTTGTCCAACGCGTTATGAAGACCCTCACCCCTAACCCTAAACTCGTTCATCACGTTTTCCTCCTTAATCTCCTCCATCTCCAACCCTTTCTTCAAACCCACGGAAGAGTTTCCAGAAATGGCAAAAAGAATCTAGAACCGAACAAACCCTTGAAGCCAAATCTCAGCCAAAGCTCCGAACTTTAGAAAGGGAGAAGCAGAAGCAACACAAACCCTGAAACAACGAAGCTTCCGTACAAAACAGAGAAGGGTTAGTGACGATGAGTTAAAAAGGAAACAACTTTAGTAGAAAAAAGAACGAGCTTTGAAACAACAACGGGAAGAGAAATTGTATCAGACAGTCAAGCTTTTGGAAAGAGTAAAGAAAAAATAAGAAAGAACCTTTGTAAATAAGACGACGACGAGCATCAAGTATCAGCGAAGGTGTGTGTGTCTTCTTCTCTTCTTCTTTCTCTTATAATTTTTGACAGAGACAAAACTAATTATCCTCTCTTCTTACACGTTCAGATTAATATCTTTTAAAAAAAAAAAAAATATTAGAGAAAGTGTAAGTGTATATGTGTGCCCGTTAAACCGAATAATCTTCTGCTTTTAATTAATCGGTTCGATTTCTACTAAACCAAAATGACAGAGAATATATCAACTTTATTTATCGGCTAAACCAGCAGCAGTTCAATCTATTTGGGTTTTTCGGCCACATAACCAGGATATTTTGAATGTAATTAGTATATATATATATATATATATAAATTTATTAATCAATATACGTATTAAAATATTTGTAAAATACCTATATTTTTCTAGATCGGTTTGGTTTTGCATTAGATTCAGGTATTTAAGATCTAAAAAGATAAAAAAAATATCCAAATTCAAATGAAATTTAATCGAAGTATATCATTTTATATCTAAAAATTTAGAAAATAATGTTAAAAACTATTAAAATTAAAATTCAACTTTTTAAAATTCTAAATTTTACATTTAAAACTTCATATGACTTAAAAATGTTACAAAAATACTAACAAAAATTGTTAGCAAAAAAATATTTTAACTAAATCATAAAATAAAATATAGAAAATAGAACATTCAAATACATAGTTTTATTCATGTTCTTAAGTCGGATACAAATTGATTCTTACCGGACCGGATTTTCTCGAGTCAAATTTTTTTCGGTTCTGATTATAAACCTCTAATATACAGTAAACATGCATGATAGTTTTAAATCAATGATTTAGTCATGAAAGTCCACTTAATTAATCTCGAGGTTAACTAAAACTTCATTAAAATACTTCATCATTTTAGGAGATCTGTTTTCATCATATATGCAAATTATTGAAAATTACTTTACAAAATTTTTAGTCATGAAAGTACTTTTAACTAACCTGAAATTTGACTATAATCTATTAATGTTCTTCACCATTTTAGGAAATCTGATTTATTATCATTTATGTAAATTATTGAAAATCATCTTACAAAATTTAGCATATTGCAAATAGACCAATTTAGTTTAAATTTTATAAGGGAGTAAAATATTTGTTGTTTTAAAGTCATTTACATAACATTTTTTATATTACAACATAATAAACAAGTGTGAAAAAAATCAATAATCTATTTTATATTGAAAAATGTATAGTTCTAGTGGGCCATTACTAAACCGGCATAAAAAATCTTTAGAAAAAAAACCATCAAACAAGAGCTAATAAAGTAATAAGGATCGATGATATGTAGCAACAAATAGAATGTTTGGCCGAAAATACAAAGCACATGATGAAATGGACATTTAATAATGTCTCATATGTCTATTCCCCCCCCCCCCACCCCCACCACATTATTGTCTAAATAAGCTTTTTCTGTACATGTATGTTTTTTTTTTTTTGAACAAATTCTGTACATGTATGTATAAATTATCTTTCCCAACGTTTTGACATTTATGTCTTAAAGCATATGGCTCCAAACTTCGAATGTTCCCATGTCTTAGCAACATTATAGGTAGGCTCCATATATACTCTATTGTTTCCTCCTCCAAAGCTCTTCATAAAATCATAGCTTTTTAAAAAAAAAAAAATATTAAACATGTATTATAAAATTTCTGAAAGAATACTTCCTACAACGGATATATATTCCAAAATTAAATTACCGAAAACCTTTTAGTTTGAAAAGCTCAATCAAAATGAGAGCGAGTAATACTCTTTGTCTCCTTTCAGAGTGACAAACCATTTATACATAGAAACTGGAAAAATCCAAGAGGCGTCCAGAGCCTGCGTTGGACATGTCACATTGCCACTTGCATCTATTTGACTTAATTGGCTTTGGAGTTTTATTTTTGGCTTTAATTCTCGTTTAAATGAGTTTTCTTTTGCAGTATAGCTCATGGATAGTCACATGCATAGCACAAAACTCAAGTACAGTTTCTATTAAATTGTTATCATACAAGAGAAATAAAGCAATTCAAAAGCAGTTTAAGAATCCCTGGAATGAATATGGCGTGTAGAAAAGGAAAAAAAAACCATTTACATATCAAATCACTGGCATCTCGAGGTAACCTAGTCGTTAATGAACCCTAATTTTCATTGCTTTGTGTTTAGGATAGAGTGTCTCATCATTATTTTTTTTGATGAGTTATTAACACTCTAGGGCAGTTTCAAGTTTTTTATTACAACATAGGACAGTTATTGCTCCTAAGGTAGTTTTTTACAACTACAAGCAAACTAAGTTTATTCTTGCAACTAAATGGGTCTCACAATTTTAATCTCATTTTTTTCTCTTCTTTAACAGAGAAATAGTTTTAAAATAATAAAATGAAAGAGTTGATAGATCGTAATCTGAACAAGATGTTGAAGAATAAAATGGGAAATTCTAAAAAATCCTAAGAAAAAAGTTGGAAAACAAATAAAGAATATGATTCTTCATATATGCTGCCGAAAACAAAATGAAGAACATAATTGTGGTTCCTATGTTACGGATCGATGAATCAACACGACCAAGTTTCTTCCTCCACGTCGTGGTCTGCAACTCATCGCCACGCATTGAGACAATAATAAAAAAGCAAGATTTACGTTTTTTGTGTAGAATAGAGTAATTTTGAGCTTGAAATTGTATCTTATACGATATTCTACATGTTTAAAGGTATAATAAGCAAGAAAAATAAAAAAAAAATTGATGATTCAGGTGAGTATAATGGCTGGCGGCCATAGAGAGAAATTGCAGAAAACCCTAATTGATTTTGGAGAAGATGAAGTTAAAATTACGAAAATGCCACTCATTAAAAATTAAGTGTACACATGTACAGTTTGATGTATAACACAATACTAAGTGTACACATGTACAGTTCGAATGTAATGTACACACGATTTTTTTTCACAAAATAAGAAAGAACTGTTTCTCCAACAAGAGGAATGTATCTATATCCATTCTGATTTTTTCTTGTCCTTACATATGTATACATGTAAATTTATGTACAATGTGATTTTGTAAATGTACATTGTGATTTTGTACACCCATGTCGTGTACACTACCACGTTTATGTATAATTTACACATGTACACTAACGAATGTACACAACTTTACAACACGTTGAACATGTAACATGTGTCTCAAACATATGTGTACATGTAAATATCCGTTAAAAGATAATATGCATATTATACACGTATGAATTTGTCGATTGTCAAAAACATGTGTGTGCATATAAATTTATGTACAATTCAATTTTGTACATCTATGTCGTGTACATCTTATTAAAGAAATGTACATTTGTATACTGCAAATATGGGAGTTATTGTAATATTACCAAAAATAAATGTTGATTTTCTCAAAAAAAATGCAATTTTGTATATATGGTTTGGAATTCGAATGTATAAATGTAACATGATTATACAAAAGAATAAATTTTTCTTTAGTTTTCATCATCTAGGGTTCCACAGTTCTTGAATCCAGAACTCAAATTCATCAATGTCGTGTCGTGGATAACAATTTGCTCTTACTTTTCTTAGGATTTCTTCCTTGCAAATTGTACGTCTCTTAGTATTGTTCGCTGCCATTTTGCCTAATTGAACGCCGCCATTTGGTTGTCGATTATTTTCATTATCTGGTTAGTGACATAGATGTGAAGCTACCAAAAAAAATAAAAATCATCTTGTATGAGATGTAAAAAGAAAATGCCAGAGTAAAGTTGAAGAGGGAGAGAGAAATATACTTGAACCCACGTGCCTTTTAAAAATTTAGTTGGTCAACTTTATGGTTAGTTAGCTTATTTAGTTAGTGTATAGATAGAAAATGAGCTTTGGTTAGAAAAAACTGTTCTAGTAGCAAAAACTATCTCATAGTGTTATAGAAAACTTAAAACTGTCCTACGGTGTAATACTTTCTTTTTTGATTGTCGCCAAGGTCAAGAGGTGCATTGTATTTTTGAAAATGCTATCCAAAAGAAGAAGAAATTATTTTTAAAATAGTATGTAATCAAGCACTTCATGCTACTTGCAACTCACGTCACTTGCTGCGTATTCCTCATGTCTTATTTGCTACAAAGAGGCTCCCTGTCGTATGATATTCTTTTTTTTGCTCCACAAGATGTTTTCATAATTACGTTAAGACCCAATAACTACCATAATGGTCTCATTAAACCTCATTGTTTAATGTCTGGTAGCATAGGATCCAAGTGAGTGATGCTAGGTGATACTAGACTACTCAGTTTGTAAGTGTGGTTGAATCACTTATGTGGTGTAAATCATGTAATCCCTTTGTTGGTGAATGAAAAGTTTATGATGAATTAAAAAAAAAACCTCATTGTTTCACCCAGGCTCATTACTATCTCAACCTGCAAAAAAACTTACAGATCAGATTGTGGTCATGATTGATCTTGAACAACATACTTACCTTACGTTACATCATCAAATCTCTGTAACGCAAACATCAAAACAGGCTCAATAACTCAATCAAAAATGGAGTTCAGAATCAAACGTACTGCACAAGATATCCGCAAGGCTAGCAGAGATTGAATCATAAGCTAGATATTTATGATTTCAAGTCACTGACAGATTTCCAAATGCAAGTGTGTCTGATGATCATAGTATCATAAAACAGAGGCAGAGTTGGTGAAGACAAGTTACAATAATAAAAAGCTGTTTCTTATTAGCTACTTCCTACTAACTTAGAGACCATAGCTTTATAGCCTTAGACTTGAGACAGAGAGCACTCGAAACTGCCAAAGCCTGATGGTGGATTGGAGCATGGTCTAATCACCGGTCTAGGATCCACCCTTGGACGTTTAGAACCAGCGTGGTGTGAATTTTGTTGACCTTGCAACAACGCAGTTGAACCACCAGCTTGATACGGTTCCATACCAAAGCTTGTCGGAAGGCTAGGGTCTGAGCCATGACTGGCAATGCATAAGCTTTGAATGACTGTGTCTGAAGCCGGCATATGAGTTGTCTGAACTGGAACAGGTAATGCAGGAACAATGAATTTGAGTATAAGATCCGCAGGAATGTCAATTTCCAGCTTGAAGTCTTCAATGAGTTCCATTATGTCCATCATTGTAGCAGCATCTCTGTTAGCTTCTTCAGCCTGCAAGCCACAACACAGGTTACAAATTGATGACAATATCAGTTTTGACAAGAAGAGATGGATAACCTGTGATTCATGTCTTGTATTTTCTTTGGCTGAGCGTCTGAGATTGATTATCTGTACCTTCAACAACTCCAGTGGAGAAAAGTTGTTCTTCACGTTGAAGGTAAACATTAACCGGATTGCCGGAATATATAAACGTTTGCTAAAGAGCTGTGTGACAAAACCTGAAGAGATTTTTTTTTAAAGAGTAAAGCACACTAGTTAGTGTTCTGTGTATCAAAAATGTTAAGAGCAGACAAATGTGTTGTAGAAGTTAACACTTACTTGGGATGGCATGAGTGAGACCAAGAGATTCAAAGAGTCTTGGAGCATGTTTGAAGTGAGCAACATAAGAGGCAATCTGTAGAGTTTGTTCTTGTTTAGTTCCTTTCACCAATCCAAACGCCGCAATGAAGTGCAGATAAGCCCACGCCTCAAGCTGTGATTTTTCAACTCTAGCTCCCATCATCTCCACCCATCGATCTTCCACTTTGGTTGCATCAGACTGTAGATCAGGATCAGTAGAGATACCAACACGTGCCAGCTCCTCCAGAAGGTGAATCAAAGGCACTAGTATAGGCTCTTCTAAACTTAACTCCCCTCTCTCACTAGCATCCGTCAGTGCTTTCTCGACAGAAGTCAGAACAAACCTGCCTGGATCTTTAAACATTCGAAGTTCAGTAGAGACCTCATCTGGCGATAAAAAAGTTGAGTCCTCTATATCCCCGAGAAGAGCATCTTCAATAGGCAAATGAGATAATGTAATGTCTTGTTGAATATCCAGGGAGCAGCGAGAAGCTACAGCAATGCTGATTGGAGCTTCAAGCTTAACATCCAATGATAGCATACTGTTGACTGCAAAGAAAGAAAAAAACTTCAATAAGCATCACAAGACTAAAATACAGTTCTAGTGTTGTTTTTTAAAGGTAGAATCAGATATCTAAGATTATATGGGATCAGGTTCTATAGAAGAACCTGAAGACAACACACAGACAAAATTGAAAATGCATCTTTATGGTACTAGAGAGACAATTGTACCAGGCGTTAGAGCAGATACTCCAGGCGCAATCTCAGCTGAAGCAAGTTGTTCATTGTGTTCCTCAATCAACAACGTGAGTGATTCACATTGTGCACTCCTTTCCTCAATTAGACTTTGCATGTTCTCCAACTCCTTTCTTTTTGTTTCCATCCGTTGGCAAGCCTCCTTTATGTCACCATTCAAGGATATGACCGTCTGTTCCCTCAAGTCAATTTTCTGATTAAGCACGTCCAACTTTTTCTCTTGGGAGACAAGTTCAGATGACCGTGTCTCAAACATCTTCTCACATTCCGCAATCTTGTCTTGAACCAACGTGAGATCGTTTAGCTTCCTCTCAGCTTCTTTATCCAACTTCCTCAGACTATCCATCTCTGCGCTGACCTGAAGATGATATCTCTCAAGCTCAAGCTGAGTCTGTCTACACGATTCCACCATCTCACTAAGCTCACTTTCCTTTAATATTTTCTCTGCCGCACACTCTTTCACCAATCCCCTAAGCTCAGATAGTCTAACTTCCTCTGCATTGGACTCGCCTAGATAATTCCTATTTGCTTCAACTTCCATCCGAATCCCATCAGACCTCCTTTCCAAATCAATAAGCTGAGCTTCAGCTTCTTCAATCTCCAAGGATAACTTACGAATATCATCTGTTATCTCATCACGTTGCTTCACTTTAGAAACAAGTTCTTCACTGTGTTCCTCAATTAGCTTTTGAAGATTCTCCAACTCCTTGGCATTTGATTCCATCTGTTGGCAAGTCTCCTCCATGTCACTGTTTAGGGATATGACCGTCTGTTCTCTCAAGTCAATGTCCAGACTAAGTTCTTGCAACTCTTTCTCTTTGGTGACAAGCTCAGATGACTGTGTCTCAAGCAGCTTCTGCTGGGAATCTAATTGCTCTTCCACCGATTCTAGCTGCCTCTCACATTCTGCAATTTTATCAAGAACCATTGTAAGATCCTTCCTCTTTCTCTCTATCTCCTCTTCCAGTTCTCTGCTGTGAGTTCGAGTCCTCTCCCAAAGCTCCTTTTCTGCGCTGACCTTAACATGATGCATCTGAAAATCAGCCTCCATATGTTCTAACTGTTCTCGCTTGCATTGAAGCTCACCCTGAGTCTTTATCAGTTCTGAGGAGCTTGTCTCCAACAGCTTCTCAAATTCCACAAGCTTCGTCTGAACCAATGTGAGATCCTTTGTCTTCCTCTCAACTTCCTCAACTAACTGTCTCATATGAGTTTGAGTTCCACGCAAACTCTCCATCTCTGCACTGACCTTAACACGATGCCTCTCAAGATCAGCTTCCATCTCTCCTAACTGTTCTTGCTTGCATTCAAGCTCACCCTGAGTCTTTATCAGTTCCGAGGAGCTTGTCTTAACCATCGTCTCACATTCCAAAAGCTTCGTACGAACCAAGTAGAGACCTTTTGTCTTCCTCTCAACTTCCTCAACCAACTGTCTCATATGAGTTTGAGCTCCACGCAAACTCTCCATCTCTTCGCTGACCTTAACGCGATGCCTCTCAATCTCAGCTTCCATCTGTCCTAAATGTTCTCGCTTACATTCAAGCTCATCCTGAGTCTTAAACAGTTCTGAGGAGCTTATCTCAATCAGCTTCTCACATTCAGCAAGCTTGTTCTTAACCAAAGTGAGTTCTTTTGTCTTCCTCTCAACTTCCTCATCCAACTGTCTCCTGTGAGTTTGAGTTCTACTCAAAACCTCCATCTCTGCGCTGACATCACCTCGGCATTTCTGAAGATCAGTCTCCATCTTCGCTAGCTGTCCACCTTTCAAACCAAGCTCACTTGCCTTCAACACTTGCTCTGCCTCACACTCTTCCACCAATATCCTAAGCTGAGACAGCCTCACTTCCTCTACATCAGCCTCACCTAGAGAAACTTCCACCTGGTTCCTAACAAACTTTAGTTCTTTCCTCTTTGCTTCAACTTCCATTTCCAAATCAACAATCCGAGCTTCAGCCTCTTCAACCTTTTTACCTCTTTCCTCAAGTGCAACGCTCCGACCTTTCAGCTCCACCTCCTTGGAATCTAACTCCCTGAACCTCTCCTCTACTCTTTTAGAGGCGTAAGCGTAAACCTCATCCAACGCTTTAAGCAAACCCTCACCCTTCACCATACATTCGTTCACCACGTTCTCCAACTTGCTCTCCTCCTCCATCTCGCCAACACTTTCTTCAAACCCACGGAAGCGAACCGAACAAACCCTTGAAGCCAAATCTTAGCCAAAGCTCCAAACTTGAGAAAGAGAGAAGCAGAAGCAACACAAACCCTGAAACAACCGTAGATAACAGAGAAGTATCAGTGACAATGAGTTAAAAAGGAAACAACTTTAGTTGGAAAAAAAACGAGCTTTGAAACAACAATGGGAAGAGAAATTGTATCTCTAATAGTTAAGCTTCTGGAAAGAGTAAAGAGGAAAAGAAAAAAACCTTTTGTACGACGAAGACGACGATGAGCATCAACGATGATGTATCTTCTATTCTTCTTCCTTCTCTTTCAATTTTTGAGAGAGAAAGTGTAAAGTGTGTACGTGTACGCGCTAAACCGAATAATCTCTGCTTTTAGCTTACCGGTTTGATTTCTACTAAACCAAATTGTCAAAGAATCAATAAACTTTATTCATCGACTAAACCAATGTGACAAAGTTTAATAAGTGTATAGATACGAACAAAAATAATTGCTCGACAAGAAATATGCAAATATGTTTAATGATTAAAAGACAAAAAAAGTGGTTTTAAGAAGAAAAAATGAGAGTAATGTAAGCAATGCAAATGTTATACTCCTTGTTTTCAAGGTTAGCACATGGATTAAAAAAACACAAATATTTACACAATTTATTTTTGGTTACGTAAAATATCTTTAAATAAATCTAATACAACCAAAAAAATATATATTGTATTTTGAAACTGATCACAAAATTCAAATGGTATTAATGCCGATAATTATTACCATAATTGTCTAATTAAACCTCATTGTTTCACCCAGAACCATTATTACTATCTCAACCAGCAAGAAAGCTTCTCAGTTCTCACAGATCAGATAATGCTTCTTCACAAATACCTCCACGTTACATTAGCCAGTATCTGTAACGCAGATATCAAAACATGCCACAAGAAATCATTGGAAAGTGGAGTTCAAAATCAGACGTACTGCACAAGAAATTGCAAGGAATCATGATAAGCAACATATTTATGATTCAAGTCACTGACAGGATTTCCAAATGCAACTGTGTCTGATGGTCATAGACAGTATCAGAAAAACAGAGGCAGCATTGTGTTACAAAGTAAACGTGAGTACGGCAAAAGCAAAAACTATAAGAAGAAGAAAACATGCCCTCGCTTATCCATATCTGAAACAAAAGGATCGTCTCTGTATGTTTTTTTTTCCGCCAAAGAGAGACCATGGAGCCACTAAAAACAACACCTTAACACTACAAAAAAAGTTCACATTGATAGCATATTACGATAGCTCGTTTTACCGAACTGCTATCGTAAATCAATTTAAAATTTCTGAATTCTATAACAGCATTAAATAAACGCTATAATTGAGTAAATGCTATGATATCAGTAAGCGGGAACTAATTTCGCCAATACTTGAATAAAAATTAGTCAGGCGCTAAACAGATAATCTTTCCCTCCTATTAAAACACTTTTGGTTATTTAACTAAGAAAAAAATTTTGTTTTATGGGACTTAAAAAAAAATTCTCACACTCTCTAGAACACAGAAACCTTATTTAGAAAAGAAAAGACTCCAACCCTAGCCACCGCAACCAGATGCAGATCCGAAGCCACCCAGATCTTCTCCTCCAGCAGAAAGAAGAACGTTGGAGACCAGTACATGTACCGGCGAAGCTGTTAAAACCCTAGGGCCTCCAGCGACATTCTCGCTCTCTTCAAATGATTCAAATCTCAAATACATCGCACCAACGCTCTCTCTCTCCACACTAAGATCCACCACCGACGTCGGTGAGAAGAGGAGGAGACAGAAGAAAGAGAGATCTCGCATCAGATTCGTAATCAGTCTCTATGGATTCACCGTCAGTCCACCGCTTAAGAATGTCCGACCGTCACGAATAAGAGAAAGGCATTAACGTTCAAGTTCTTCTCCGATGCAGGTATTCAATTTCTAGAAATTGATTTAAGGGTTAGGTTTTTGGTTCTCATTTCACTTTTTTGTGATTGAATTAGCTTTTAGGGTTTCCCTACTGTGTGGAATCAACACCAAATTGCTTTTTTTTATTGACAGGCCATTTAGCGATGATGAGTTGATGAAAAATGCTCCTCAGGTTCGTACTTGTAATGATTTGCAAAGAGAAGTCGCTGTCTCTCAAAACATCGCTGGGAAGCACATTGATAGGGTTTTCACTTTGGTTAAGGTACCAAAAATGGGATTTTCTGTTTCCAACGATCAAGGAGAGAAACCTCAGATGTAAGATCCACCACGATACCTTCCAATATCTATTAACAGGATTATAAAGCATTACTGAGTTCTTTGTTCCAGCCAGAATAAAATTAAGCGGCGGAGGAGGCTTCGGTGCAGAAGAAACTTGTTTCTCTTCGCTCGGAGGTTTGAATCTGGTTCGGTGAGGTTATTTTCTTTACCAATTGCGTTGACTAGTGTTCGTTTTTGATGATATAAAGAATCGGTTTTGCTTGTTTCTTTGGACAGCTTTCATCTAATGATCAGGTTGGTGAAGAGAGTGCTCAGTCCGGCGTGAATGTAGTGTGCATAATGTGCCTCTTGGGAGAAAGCCAATGAAGTGAGAGAGCAAGGAGGATGCTTTCTTGTTTGTGAGGTCAGTTGAGTTCGTTTCCTTCTGTTGCATTTGATTTTTTTCTATGCACGACCAATGTCTAGGAATCTGTTCATCTTCTGTGTTTGTGCTAGGCTCACGGGTTTCCAAGTATAAGTTTCTTCAAGAATTTGATGACCAGATTCAAGGTCGCTGTTTCAGAAAGCAAGCTCGCTGTTTCAGAAGCAGTCTGGTGGAGAAATTGCATGTCACGTATGTTTTCTGTAACTTATGGAATTTTGCATAATTGAAGATTGTTACTAAGTTTGTTTGTTGTGTCTTCTTCTTGCAGGTTCCTCTTAATACCAGTACTACTGGTGATCATATACATTGCAGGTTCCTCTTAATACCAGTCCTCTTGCTTTTGAGTGAGTAATGACAGTGTTGCTTAGTTTATACAAGCTTTTGTAGTCACTGGTTCGTTGTGTTTGCCAATGTACCAACTTCTAAAGACTGAAATGCTGATATGAAATGGCTTGAGCTTATAGCGAGGCTTGAATTAGGATTACACTGGTTCTGTTTTTAAATTCTCAGGTCTCACTCTTTGTTGTCAATTTCATGCTTTTTAGTGAAAGCAGTACAAGATATGGGGTCTCTTATCAAGCGGCTTCACATGGATCAGTCGTGTAAGTTTTTAGTAAAATTTTTGTCTTATCAAACAGCTTAACATCGATAATATATGCGGTAGTTTAGTTCTTCTTGTTTGTTCTCATCATATCAATTCTTGTTTTTTCTCATCATATCAGATAGTGTTTTAATGTTCTGTCTTCTTTGTAAAACATTAATTCTGTACTGATATGCATTGTATTCATCATTGGTGCTTGCTTTCTAATGTTTCTGTAAACTAAAATAGCTTGTTTAGTTTGATTGTGCTCACATAGCATGAACATCATGAGCGATTCAGTTTAATAATGCTGCATATTGATCATTTAGTTTGATTTTGACATGGTTTGAGCTGTAGCATGAGTCATATGTGTTTCTGTGGATATATTGATGCCAATGGTAAAAAGAATGTGTTAGTTATGGTAGAGAGAGACAATGTGATTGGAGACGTTTTGGTGCAAGTCATGTTGTTTTGGTCTCATGTTGGTCTTTCTTTCTTAATAACATAAGATCTTGTTTTGGTGCAAGTGTTGTTTACTTTCCCTCTTGTGTGTGTTTGCAATGGATCCCGGTAGTTAGTGAAGAAGTTTTTGTGATTTATAGGTACCATGCGGACTGGAGAAGTGAGACACAGGTGGTCTCCCAGCTCGCTTTTATGCACTGGCTAGAAACTGGAACTCTTCTTGTGCATACAGAAGCTGAAGCAAAAATTGGGTGTATGTCTCTGAATCTCTTTGTTTAGTTCTTCTTTCTTGCTTCCAAATATATCACTGCGACCTGGTGTTTGTAATAAGAGCAGAGTCTAACTCTTGCTATATCTCTTAAGAATAGTGCAATTGTTTTATTGCAAATCTGGATTAAAAATCAACTTCCATCAAGGGTTCTAACCAATGCACATGCTCTTAGCTCACTAGGATTATATATGTTAGCTGTTAAAAGAGAAACAGTGTATTTGGTGTCTTTTGGATTTCGATTGATGTGTTTGCTTTGTTGCAGATCCTTATTCTAGGAGGAAGAACAAGAAGAAGAAGAAATTTAGTTGTAGGTTTTTTTCTGTTACTTAGATTTTCTTAATTGGTGTTTAGTGATGTGAACTAGAATTTGTAAACCAATTTTTGTTTATAAATAATATTTCTTTTATTTTTATTTATAAATATTTTGGTTTAATATTTATATAATTTTCACTCAAGATTTTACAGCATTTTACAATGTTATAAATAAAAATATAATAGCAATATACAATTGCTATTATTGAATAACCTATCATAGCACGAAATATAAATTTCGTAATCAATTTGTAACAAAAATAAAGTGATATAGTTAATTTAATAATATCATCCGATTATTGCTATCATATCTACTCATTTCGTAGCATTCAAAAAAATGCTATCGTAGAGGGGATACCTACGATGGCTGCCGATGACATAGCATTAGTGATTTCGCTATGATAGCCCTACCATAGCGTTTATCGTGTGCTAAGAATGTGCATATTTCTTGTAGTGTAAACCCACCAAGACCAAATGATAAAAAAATTCTTCTTACTTACTTCCTACTAATTAGCCTAGTTACCTTCCTAGATTTATAGCCTTGAGACAGAGAGCACTAGAAACTGCCAAAGCCTGATGGTGGACTGAAGCACGGTCTAATCATCGGTCTAGGATCCACCCTTGGACGTTTAGAACCAGCGTGGTGTGAATTTTGTTGACCTTGCAACAACGCAGACGGTTCCGTACCGAAGCTTGTTGGAAGGCTAGGGTTTGAGCCATGTGTGGCAATGCATGAGCTTTGAATGAATGTGTGTGAAGCCTGCATATGAGTTGACTGAACTGGAACAGATGATGAGACGACAAGCTGGTTCTCGTCTTGAATTTCTCGACGAACCATGAATTTGAGGATAAGATCTACAGGAATGTCAATTTCCAGGTTGAAGTCTTCAATGAGTTCCATTATGTCCATCATTGTAGCAGCATCTCTGTTAGCTTCTTCAGCCTATAAGCCACAAACATAGGTTACAACTTTAACAATCAATGAAAATATACACTTTGATGACAAGAAGAGATGGATCGAAGCAAGCTTTAACCTCTGATTCATTTCTTGTATTTTCTTTGGCTGAGCGTCTGAGATTGATGATTTGTTCCTTCAACAACTCCAGTGGAGAAAAGTTGTTCTCCACGTTGAAGGTAAACATTAACCGGATTGCCGGAATATATAAACCTTTGTCAGAGAGCTGTGTCACAAAATCTGCAGACATTTTTTTAAAAGAGTTAAGCACACTAGTTAGTGTTCTGTGTATCAAAAAATGTTAGAGCAGACAAATGTGTTGTAGAAGTTAACACTTTACTGGGGATGGCATGAGTGAGACCAAGAGATTCAAAGAGTCTTGGAGCATGTTTGAAGTGAGCAACATAAGAGGCAATCTGTAGAGTTTGATCTTGCTTACTTCCGTTCACCAATCCAAACGCCACAATGAAGTGCAGATAAGCCCAAACCTCAAGCTGTGACTTTTCAACACTAGCTCCCATCATCTCCACCCATCGATCTGCCACTTTGGTTGCATCAGACTGTAGATCAGGATCAGTAGAGATACCAACACGTGCCAGCTCCTCCAAAAGGTGAACCAAAGGCGTTAGTATAGGCTCTTCTAAACTCAGCTCCTCTCTCTCGCTAGCATCCGTGAGTGCTTTCTCGACAGAAGTCAGAACAAACCTGCCTGGATCTTTAAACATTCCAAGTTCAGAAGAGACTTCACTCGGCGATAAAGAAGTTGAGACATCTATGTCCCTAAGAAGAGCATCTTCATTAGGCAAATGACATGATGTTATGTCTTGTTGAACATCCATGGAGCAGAGAGAAGCCACACTATTGATGATTGGTGCTTCAAGCTTAACATCCAATGATAGCATACTGTTGACTGCAAAGAAGAAAAACTTCAATAAGCATCACTAGACTAAAATGGAGCTCTAGTGTTGTTTTTTTTTCTAAACGGTCAAAAAGAATCAGATATCTAAGATTATATGGGATCAGGTTCTACAGAATAACTTGAAGACAACACACAGACAAAAGTGAAAATGTATCTTTATCTTACTAGAGAGACAATTGTACCAGGTGGTAGAGTAGGCGCAATGTCAGCTGAAGCAAGTTGTTCTTTGTGTTCCTGAATCAACAACTTGAGTGACTCGCAATGTGCTCTCCTTTCCTCAACTAGCTTTTGGACATCCTTCAGTTCCTTATCTTTTTTCTCCATCCGTTGGCAAGCCTCCTTCATGTCGATATTCACCGATATAACCGCCTGTTCCCTCAAGTCAATTTTCTGACTAATCACTTCCAACTCTTTCTCTTTGGAGACAAGCTCAAACGACCGTGTCTCAAACATCTTCTCATATTCCGCAATCTTGTCTTGAACCTCCGTGAGATCTTTTAACTTCCTCTCAGCTTCCTCATCCAACTTCCTCAGAGTCTCCATCTCTCTGCTGACCTCAGCATGATATCTCTCAAGTTCAGTCTTCACATGTCCTAACTGTTCATCTTTAGAATCAATCTCAACCTGAGTCTGTCTCCTCGTTTCTATTATCTCGCTAAGCTCCCTTTCCTTTAATATTTTCTCTGCCGCACACTCTTCCACCAATCTCCTAAGCTCAGATAGTCTCACTTCCTCTGCATTAGACTCACCTCGAGAAACCTCCACCTGGTTCCAAATAAAGTCTTGTTCTTTCCTCTTTGCATCAACTTCCATCTCTAAATGAACAAGCTGAGCTTCAACTTCTTCAACCTTCTTAGCTCTTTCCTCAAGTGCAAAGCTTTTATCTATCAACTCCACCTCTTTAGATTGCAAGTCTTTCAAGCTGTCTTGAATCTTTTGCTTGACAGAGTGAAGCTCAGCAATACGATCAGTAAGTGAGCGTTGAACCTGATCACGGTGTTTCCTCTTAGCCTTCATCCCTGTGTTTAAAATGGCGCATGGCGCACCAAGGCGAGACGGTCCGAGCCTCGCGCCTTACGCCATGGCGCAACAAGGCGCTCGCCTTGATGATCAAAGTGAGAAGCCATTCATCCAACTTGATCCCTTCTCTTCTAATAGCTCGTCCTGTTTCAAATGCATTCAACAACAACAATAAGGTTTGCAGACCACTTGGATAAGCTATTAGAAGAGAAGGTTTGGTTTCATACCTGGTTTAGTCCGGTTTGCGCCTTACGATCGCCTTTATATGCTCGCCTTCTGGCCAAGGCGCTCCATGGCGCTCCATGGCGCGCGCCTTACGGACCCCACCCTCGCCTTGGATGTACATGGCGATGGAGCCGTCGCCTGAGTGCGCCTCGCGCCATGGCGCAAAAGGCGAGCGCCATTTTAAACACAGCTTCATCCTCTTATTGATTGAACAAACCTTTTCTTGTTTCAACTTGAGCTGTCTGTTAAGTTCCTCATTGGAGCTATTCAAATGTTGCATTCTCTTCTCTCCTTCCTCAACTTGTTTATTTCTCTCACTGAGTATTGATTCCACAGACTTCAACTCCTTCTCTTTGACATCCAAATCTTCGAGGCACTCTCTATACCTATCCTTCACAGAGCGAAGCTCTTTTTCCTTAGACTCATGCTTATCAATGCATCTTTCTAGATGTCCTCTAGTCAAATCCAGTTTTTTCTTTGTCGAATCCAGTTTTTCCTCTGCCGAACTTTGTTTCACAGAGAGCTTCTGGATAAAAACGTCAGCTCTTTTCAGTGTCTTCTCTTTTGAGCCAATCTCCAAACATAACTTACGAATCTCATATGTTATCTCATCACGTTGCTTCACTTTAGAAACAAGTTCTTCACTGTGTTCCTCAACTAGCTTTTGAACATTCTCCAACTCCTTGGCTTTTGATTCCATCCGTTGGCAAGTCTCTTTCATGTCATTATCTAGGGACATGACCTTCTGTTCTTTCAACCCAATGTCCAGACTAAGTGCTTCCAACTCTTTCTCTTTAGAGACAAGTTCAGATGACTTTGCCTCAAGCAGCTTCTGTTTGGAATCTAGTTGTTTTATCACCGACTCAAGCTGCGTCCCACTGTCCGCAATTTTTTCAAGGACCGCAGTAAGATTCTTCTTCTTTCTTGATATCTCTTCTTCCAGTTCTCTAATGTGATCTCGCGTCCTTTCCCAATGCTCCTTCTCTGTGCCGACCTTAACACGATGCCTCTTAAGTTCAGCTTCCATCTGTCCTAACTGTTTTTGATTGCATTCAAGCTCACCCTGAGTCTTTATCAGTTCTGATGAGCTTGTCTCCAACAGCTTCTCACATTCCACAAGCTTCGTCTGAACCAAAGTGAGATCTTTCGTCTTCCTCTCAACTTCATCATCTATCTGTCTCCTCTGTGTTTGAGTCCTACTCAAAACCTCCATCTCTGCGCTGACATCCTCACGGACTTTCTCAAGATCAGTCTCCATCTTTGCTAGCTCTTCACCTTTCAAACCAAGCTCCACATGAGTCTTTCTCCAAGATTCCACCATTTCACTAAGCTCACTTTCCTTTAACGCTTGCTCTGCCTCACACTCTTCCACCGATCTCCTAAGCTGAGACAATCTTGCTTCCTCTGCATTGGACTCGCCTCGAGAGATCTCCACCTGATTCCTAATAAAGTTTAGTTCTTTCCTCTTTGCTTCAACTTCCATCTCCAAATCACCAAGTTTAGCTTCAGCTTCTTCAACCACTTTAACCCTCTCTTCAAGTCCAAAGCTTTGACCTTTCAACTCAACCTCCTTGGACTCTAACTCCCTGAACCTCTCCTTCAATTTAACTTTGACCGATTCAAGATACTCATTCAAGTCTCTCCACTGAACATTGAAGACAAGAATGTCGGAAACATGAGCATCTACCTTGTCCAACGCGTTACGCAGACCCTCACCCTTCACCCTACACTCGTTCATCACGTTTTCTTCCTTAATCTCCTCCATCTCCAACCCTTTCTTCAAACCCACGGAAGAGTTCCCAAAATTGGCAAAAAATCAAACCGAGCAAACCCTTGAAGCCAAATCTCAGCCAAAGCTCCGAACTTGAGAAAGAGAGAAGCAGAAGCAACACAAACCCTAAAAATGGCAACGTTTCCGTACAAAACAGAGAAGGGTTAGTGAGAGTTAAAAAGGAAAGAAGTAAGAACTTTAGTAGAGAAATTGTATCAGACAGTCGAGCTTCTTAGAAGAGTGGTGAAGAGTGAAGAGAAAGGAAAGACCTTTTACTAGAATCAACGACTCTGACAGAGTCTCTGTGTCTTCTCTTCTTCCTTCTCTTACAACCTTTGACAGATTTTTTTTTTTTTTTTGTTATTATTAGAGAAAGTGTGAAGTGCGCTAAACCGAATAATCTTCTGCTTTTAATTAATCGGTTCGATTTCTACTAAACCAAATTGACAAAAAGAATCAAACTTTATACATCGACTAAACCGGCAGCATTTTATTAGATTTGGGTTCTTGGATATTTAACCATTTTCCGGTCAATCGATATATAGATATTAATTCATTAATCAGCACATTAATTCTATATTGCATAAATTTATTTAGTCTGACATGTCATATGGAATAAGTAACAATCATGACATGCAGCATTTTTCAATGTTGTAAATGTCAAATTTGTCGACCATGTTGATCTTCTAGTAAAATCAGATTAATATATCTTTATTAGCTTCAGTTCACTTATGATAACGATATTTAAACTCTTTTACGTATATCTGACTTGTATTTCCTATTAGTAATGTCATAGTGAGCAAGAGAATACTAATGTCCCAATTAATAATGTGGTATGTTATGTCATCATGTTCACTTTACACAACCTGGAGAACTGTTAGGAATTACTCATTATCTTGTATTAATGAACGTTCATTTTCTTTGAGAATTGGCATTTTTCTTGAATTTGTTCCCAATTTCCCATGTTTAGTGGTTAAAAGACAAAAAATAATATATGCATCGAATACGGCTTTGAGAAGAAAAAAATGAGAGTAATCATAGCAATGCAGTGTTATAAGCCTCTTATATACAGAAAACATACATGATAGTTTTTAGTCATGAACGTCCACTTGATTAGCCTCAAGTTTAATTAAATTTTTATTAAAGTCCTTCATCATTTTAGGAAATATGATTTATTTTCATTTCTGCAAACTATTTAAAATGTAAAATTTTAGTTAGCCATGAAAGTCCACTTAATTATCCTTAAGTTAAATTAAAAATTTATTAAAGTTTCCTCATCATTTTAGGAAATCTGATTTATTATCATTTATGCAAATTATTGAAAATGTAAAATTTGATTGAGTCATGAAAGTACACTTAATTAACCTCAAGTTTGACTATAATCTATTAACGTTCTTTTTTTGAGAAAATCTGATTTATTATCATTTTTGAAATTATTGAATAATTATGGTATTGCAGATAGAAGATTTTAAATTATTATTTCATTAGAGAGTAGAATATTTATATACGGTTTTCTGATTACAACATAATAAACAAGTGCTAAAAATCAATAAATGTATTTTATATTGAAAAATTTGTAGCTCTAGTGCGCCATGACCAAACCGGCATCAAAAGATTTCAGAGACGAACAAAAAATATTGACCAACAAGAGGATGTGTAGCAGCAAATAGAATGTTTGGTCGAATAATACAAAGCGTATGTTGAACTAGTGGGCATATATTTAATGTCACGTAATATATGTCTATTCATTTCCCCCACATTATTTTCTAAATGTAGCATACGGTTCCAATGTTCATATATCTTAGCAACATCATAGGCTCCATTATCCATACTCCATAGCTTTCTCCTCTAATGGCCTTCATCAAATTCAACGTTTTCTTCTTTTTTTTGAAAAGAAAAGTTTCAAAGGCAATAAAAAAATTCATAGCTTTCTTTTTCTAAGAAAATAACATTTATATAAATATTCTGAAAGAACACTTTCTACAACGGATACATGTTCAAAAAACAAATTTCAGAAACAATTATTTTAAGAAAAGAAAACCTATAAAAATGAGAACGAGTAAAACTCTTTGGCTCTTGTCAGAGTGTGACAAACCATTCATAGATAAAAACTGGAAAATTCCAAGAGGCATCCAGAGCCTGCAGTGGACATATCACTTACATGCATTTGACTTAGTTGGTCAACGTTATTATTTTTGCTTGAATTATCGTTTGAATGAGTACCATGCGGAAGTATAGCTCAAACCTCAAGTACAGTTTATATTAAATTGTTACTATACAAAAATAAAATAAAATCAAAAGTAGAATAACTTAAAAGCCTAAGAATAAATATTGCGTGTAGCCAAGAAAAAAATCCCATTTACATATAAAATCACGGGCATCACGAGGTAGCTTTAGTCGTCAATCGTCAACTCTAATTCATTTCTTTGTGTCTGGGATACAGTGTATCATCATTGAGGATTTGAGGTCCAGTAATTTTGTTATCTGATTACAAAATGCTATATTTTCAGGAGATTGGAGGATGTAGTGTATGTGATGTAGATGATGTACGAGATAGGTTTGTATCAAAGCTCCTGGATATGTAGATTGTTACGAAGGTCAAGAAGTGTGCTGTATTTTTGAAATGTTATCCAAAAGAAGAAGAGATTATTTTCAGAACAGTATGCAATCTTGCACCTCATGCCACTTGCTGGGTTATTCCTCAGTGTCTTATTTGCTGCAAAGAGGCTCCCTGTCCTATTTTTTTTTGCTCCTCAAGATGTCTTCATAATTACGTTAAGACCCAATAACTACCATAATTGCCTAATTAAACCTCATACATGCCTCACGTTAAATTAACAAGTCTCTGCAACGCAAAGATCAAAAGAGGCTCAAGAACTCAGTGAAAAGTGGAGTTCAAAATAAACGTACTGCACAAGATATCGCAAGGAATCATGATAAGCTAGATATTTATGATTCAAGTCACTGACAGATTTCAAATGCAAATGTGTCTGATGATCACATTATCAGAAAACAGAGGCAGCATTGTGTTACAAGTTAGTTACAACGTGAAGACAAGTTACGTTGGTTATATTACTGAATTGGTTTTTATCTGATTAGTCAAAGTTTGATTGTCGCTGTTAATCACTTATCAGTAAAAGAAACAACATGCCCCTGCTTATCCATATCTGAAACAAAAGGATCCTCTCTGTATATGTTTTTTTTTTTGCTAAAGAGAGAGATTAAGAGAGACCATGGAGCTACCAAAAACAACAACTTAAACCTATCAAGACCAAATGATACTTACTTTCTACTACTTAGCTACCTAGCTTTATAGCCTTAGACAGAGAACTAGAATCTGCCAGAGCCGGGTGGTTGACTGAAGCAAGGTCTAATCACCGGTCTAGTACCCTCAGGATCCAACACCCTTGGACGTTTAGAACCAGCGTGGTGTGAATGCTGTTGACCTTGCAACAACGCAGACGGTTCCGTACTAAAGCTTGTTGGAAGTCTAGGGTTTGAGCCATGAGTGGCAATGCATGAGCTTTGAATGACTGTGTCTGAAGCCTGTATATGGGTTGATTGAACTGCAACAGATGATGCAGGAACCATGAATTTGAGGACAAGATCCGCAGGAATGTCAATTTCTAGCTTGAAGTCTTCAATGAGTTCCATCACCTCCCTCAGTGTAGCACCACCATCTCTGTTAGCTTCAGCCTATAAGTGACAACATAGGTTACAAATTGATGACAATATACAGTTTTAACAAAGAAGAGACTGGATCGAAACAAGCTTCAACCTGAGATTCATATCTTGTGTTTTCTTTGGCTGAGTTTCTGAGATTGATGATCTGTTCCTTCAACAACTTCAGGGGAGAAAAGTTGGTCTCCACGTTGAAGTAAAACATGAACCGGATTGCAGGAATATATAAACCTTTTTTAAGGAGCTCTTTGACAAAATCTGCAGAGAGAAAAAGAGTAACAAATGTTAAGAGCAGAGAGAGTTTAAAAAAAACACACAAAGGCAACAAATGTGTTGTAGAAAAGTACAACAACGTACTGGGGATGGCATGAGTGAGACCAAGAGATTCAAAGAGCTTTGGAGCGTGTCTGAAGTGAGCAACACGCGAGGAAAACTGTAGAGTTTCATCCTGTTGAGTTTGTTTCAACACCAATCCAAACACCACGATGAACTGCAGAAAAGCCCAAACCTCAAGATGTGACTTTTCAACACTAGCTCCCATCATCTCCACCCATCGATCTGCCACTTTGGTTGCATCAGACTGTAGATCAGGATCAGTAGAGATACCAACACGTCCCAGCTCCTCCAAAAGGGGAACCAGAGTCATAAGAGTACGCTCTTCTAGACTCAATACGCCTCTCTGGTGAGCATTCATGAGTGCATCCTCGACTGAAGTTAGAACAAATCTGCTTTGATCTTCATTTGGTAAGCCCTGAAAGTCCCTAAGAGCATCTTCATTGGGTAAATGAGAAGAAGCTATGCTTTGCTGTACATCCGAGGAGCAGGGATCACTACTATTGATGACTGGTGCTTCAGGGGGATGCTGTTCAGGTGCTAGAGCTGATACTCCAAGAGCCTTGCATAGACTCGGACCGTATTTGCGAAGAAAGGCAACATCAAAAAGACTCTGGACTTGGTCAGCATCAAAAGTGTATGCCAAACTGAATGCAGCAAGAAAGTGTAGAAACTCCAAAACCTCCACTGGATTCTCTGCCTCAACCAGACTTAAATTCTTCCATTCAGTAGCAAACCTGATAGCTTCTGCTTGTACTTCAGTTGTTGGTTTTGGTGACATATCCATCAAGCATTCAAGCAAGAAGATACTACTTCTTTGAACACTCTTTGGATCAAGATTTTGAACTGACGTCCTTAGGTGAGCGGAGTAGAGCCCAATTACTGTATCTACCACAAGCTTTGCCGGGTCATAAGATTTTTTAAGGGAAGACAGGACATCAATATGAAGTTGATCAAGTTTCTTCAGATGCCCACGTAAGAGTAACTCCAACGTTTTCTCATTAAATACTCCAGCGTCTCGTGCCAAGTCAACGTGTTGATCCGAGTTAAGTTGTTGTTGACAGAAACTGCACAAGTCCTTTGCTTTCAGCTGAGTTTTCTTAGAGGATCTTCCCGACTTCTTCTCTGTTGATTTCAATCCCTGATCCTTCTTATTAATCATTGCCTCTCGAGTACTAAGCTCTTTCTCTTTCAGTGCAAGCACTTGCTCACGTTCCATCAATGATGCTTTGAACCTTGCTTGCTCCTCCTCTTTAGATTGGAAGTCTCTCAAGCCATCTTCAATCTTTTCCTTGACTGATTCAAGTTCCTCGTTGGAGTTACGGATAGCTTCCGTTATCTCATCATGTTGCTTCACTTTAGAAGCAAGTTCTTCATTGCGTTCCTTAATCAACACCTCGAGTGACTCGCATTGTGCTTTCCTTTCCTTAATCAGCTTTTGAACATCCTTCAACTCCTTGTCTTTTGTCTCCATCCGTTGGCAAGCCTCCTTCATGTCATTATTCACGGACATAACCGCCTGTTCCCTCAACTCAATCTTCTGACAAATCACTTCCAACTCATCCTCTTTGGAGACAAGCTCACACGACAGCGTCTCAAACCTCTTCTCACATTCCGAAACCTTGTCTTGAACCAATGTGAGATCTCTCATCTTCCTCTCAGCTTCCTCATCCAACTTCCTCAGACTCTCCATCTCTGCGCTGACCAGAGCATTATATCTCTCAAGTTCAGTCTTCATCGAATCAATCTCAACCTGAGTCTGTCTACACATTTCCACCATCTCACCAAGCTCACTCCCCTTTAACATTTTCTCTGCCTCACACTCTTCCACCAATCTCCTAAGCTCAGACAGTCTCGCTTCCTCTGCATCAGACTCGCCTCGAGAAACCTCCACCTGATTCTTGATAAAGTTTAGTTCTTTCCTCTTTTTATCAACTTCCATCTCCAAATCAACAAGCCGAGCTTCAGCCTCTTCAACCCTTTTAGCTCTTTCCACAAGTGCAAAGCTCTGACCTTTCAGCTCCACCTCCTTGGAATCTAACTCCCTGATCCTCTCCTCTACTCTATTAGAGGCGTTAGCGTAAACCTCATCCAACGCTTTACGCAGACCCTCGCCTCTCACCATACAGAGATTCAGCTCGTCTTTCAACTTGCTCTCTTCCTCCTTCTCCATCTCGCCTGCAATTTCTTCGCCTCCACGGAAAGTTTCCAAAGATAGTAAAAAATCTAACCGGGGAGAAACCCTAAAAACCTTTCCAAGCAAAATCTCAGTTCCAAACTTGAAATAGAGAGAGCAGACGATCATAAACCCTAAAACAACATAAGGATTTGTTGAAAAATGAGTTCTATAAGAAAAGAAAAAAGGAAGGAACTTTATAGCTAAGCGTATGAGAAAAGTAAAGAGAAAGAAAGAACCTTTCGTTTGTTTTGTACGACGGTCTCTTCTTCTTCCTTCTTTTACAGGTTTTAACAGAGACCGTTCTTTTATCTTGGAGAGAGACGACGAGTGAGTGTATCTGTGTGACTAAACCCAATCGACTAAACCGGCGTCGGTTTATTCTATTTGTGTTTCTTGGCTTACATAATTCCGACCGGATGTTTGTGAATGTAAACCAATATATTAATTAATTTATTAAATAACACATTAATTAATTATCTGTCAAGTCGTATGGGCTGCTACATAATAATCATAACATGCAGGCGTTCTTATGATCTTATCTCAAATGTCATTTCAATCTTCTTCTAAAATCTTTTCTTTGTTTCAAAACCCAAAAAACTACATATAAATGACTTGTTTTTCGTATTAGTAATGTCACGCTGAGCAAGAGAAAACTAAATTCCCAACCAATAATAGTATGGCATGTCATTTTATGTTCACTCCTGAGAACTGTTTAAAAAACCGTTAAAGGAACCTTCATTTTCTTGAAAGTATTTCTTTTCTTTAACATTAAAAAAGTATTCCCTATTTCTTATGTTTAATGTTTTAAAAACAGAAAACCTGTTATGTATTATATTGGTTTAAGAAAATGAAATAATCACTACCTAATCATAGTTATGCAATGCGCCAATGTCATAAACCTCTTGTATATCGAAAACGTAAAAAAACGTTGCAAAAACATTAGCTTTTCTATCATTTATGTAGTTCACAGAAAACAAATTTACCAAAAAAATAGCATGTTACAAATATGACCATTATAGAAGATTTTCCTGTGTTACAAGAAAAGGAAAAAAAAAAGTTGTTTCTATAAAAATTATAACAGTTGTTATATTACATCATAATATATGTGTTAGAACAGTGATCTTTTTTTTTTTAGCAACACAGTCAGTAACAGCCCAGAACCATGACACGTCTAAAGCAAATTTTAAAAAATGATGCCCTTTTGGGATATCGAACCCGACACCTCTAAGAGAATTGTTAGCTCTTTAGTCACTGCACCAATGAGATATTTTGATAAATGGCGCCTCAAACTTACCTATAATATTTGGCGCCCCAAATCCATGTTTTACGGGCTTTACCCCAGGACCGGGCCTGAACACAGTGATCTTATTTTATATAGAGGAAAATACTGCTGACGATACCCACACATTTCTCACGTCACTTGATGCGTATTCCCTCAAAGCCTTATTTGCACAGAGGCTCTCCTTGTCGTATAATATTATGTTTTCTCCTAAAGGTTATCATAATGACCTTTAGGCCCAATAACTATCATAATGTTCTAGTTTAAACCTCATTGTTTCACTTCCTGGTTAGAAATCATTTCTACGTTGCAATCACATCCCAAGATTCCACCAAAACTTCCAAAAACCACCACTCTCTCTATCTCTCTCTCTCTCTCTCTCTCTCTCTCTCTCTCTCTCTCTCTCTCTCTCTCTCTCTTGATTCCTTCCCCCATTGTTGAGAGATGCGACCATTGTCACCTTCTCTGATCTCACAACTAAACCCTATAACCGCCAAAGGCTATGGAGGATGGGTCGATAGGTGCCATGGGTTCTTACACAACACGGTTCGTTCGAATTCAGTTGTTGGGTAGTGAAAAAGATCAGAACTTTGATTGAAATAAATAGGATGAGAATTGTTAAAGAATTTTTTTAAGGCTGGGTGAAACTCAAATTTAGAAACTTTTTTTGGTCATGAGCTGTTCATGAGCACTGATCTTACTATCTTAGGATGAAAGTGTACTACTTAGAAGGAATATGCATGTAATCATCTGATAAGTAACATGATGACGTTCTAAACTCAAATGTCAATTCAACTTACTTGTTATAATAAAAGTTTCATTTACGTAATATCAGTATATACGTAATAATCTTTTAGGTTCACTAAAAAGGTTTCGATTTAATTTTTAATTTTATATAAGAGAGTAGGTACACTAAAAGCTTTCGCTTTTCTGTCTGAGGCGTATTTATGAATTTAGCTTTTCCAGATCCTTGCTTTTTCGCATTTTACAACGTGATGAGTTATAAATTATTTGCAAAAGAAAAAAAAATAAAAAAACACTATTTCTACAACGGATAAAATGTTTCAAAAAAAAATTACAGAAAACAATATTCTTAAAAAAAACCTTAAAAAAATGAGAATGATAAAACTAATTGGCACTTGGCATTGGACATACATTTGACCGTGTGAATGAGTATTTTTCTCTTTGACCAGGAAAAGAGAAAAATAATGAGTTTTTTTTTCTCTTTGACCAGAAAAGAGAAAAGAAGACTGCATAATTATGCAAAACCCCAAAAACTATCATAAGGTTCTAATTTAAACCTAAATGTTTATTAGAAATCATTTATACGTTGCAATCACAACCCCAAGATTCCACCAAATTTTTCCAAAACCACTCTTTCTCTAGGAACTTACCGTTGTCACATTCTCTAATTTCACAGCTAAACCCTAATTCAACCGCCAAAGGCTATGGAGGATGGGTCGATAGGTGCCATGGGTTCTTACACAACACGGTTCGTTCGAATTCAGTTGTTGGGTAGTGAAAAAGATCAGAACTTTGATTGAAATAAATAGGATGAGAATTGTTAAAAAAAAATTTTAAGGCTTGGTGAAACTCAAATTTAGAAACTTTTTTGGTCTTGAGCTGTTCATGGGCACTGATCTTACTATCTTAGGATGAAAGTGTACTACTTAGAAGGAATATACATGTAATCATCTGATAAGTAACATGCTGCCGTTCTAAACTCAAATGTCAATTCAACTTACTTGTCATAATAAAAGCTTCATTTACGTAATATCAGTATATACGTAATAATTTTTTGGGTTCACTAAAAAGGTTTCGATTTAACTTTTAATTTTATATAAGAGAGTGGGTACACTAAAAGCTCTTGTTTTTCTGTCTGAGGTGTATTTATGAATTTAGCTTTTCCAGATCCTTGTCTTTTCGCATTTTACAACGAGATGAGTTATAAATTATTTGCAAAAGAAAAAAGAAAAAAAAACACTATTTTTACAACGGATAAAATGTCTCAAAAAGAAATTACAGAAAACAATATTCTTAAAAAAAACCTAAAAAAAATGAAAATGATAAAACTATTTGGCACCTTGGCGTTGGACACACATTTGACCGTTTGAATGAGTTTTTTTCTCTTTGACAAGAAAAGTGAAAAAGAATGAGTTCTTTTTTCTCTTTGACCAGAAAAGAGAAAGGGAGACTGCATAATTATGCCAAGGCCCAAAAATTATCATAAGGTTCTAATTCAAACCTAAATGTTTATTAGAAATCATTTCTACGTTGCAATCACATCCCCAAGATTCCACCAAAATTTTCCAAAACCACTCTTTTTTTAGGAACTTACGGTTGTCACATTCCCTGATTTCAAAGCTAAACTCTAATTCAACCGCCAAAAGCTATGGAGGATGGGTCGATAGGTGCCATGGGTTCTTACACAACACAGTTCATTCGAATTCAGTTGTTGGGTAGTGAAAAAGATCAGAACTTTGATTGAAATAAATAGGATGAGAATTGTTAAAGAATTTTTAATAAGGCTTGGTGAAACTCAAATTTAGAAACTTTTTTGGTCTTGAGCTGTTCATGGGCACTGATCTTACTATCTTAGGATGAAAGTGTACTACTTAGAAGGAATATACATGTAATCATCTGATAAGTAACATGATGCCGTTCCAAACTCAAATGTCAATTCAACTTACTTGTCATAATAAAAGCTTCATTTACGTAATATCAGTATATACGTAATAATCTTTTAGGTTCACTAAAAAGGTTTCGATTTAATTTTTAATTTTATATAAGAGAGTAGGTACACTAAAAGCTTTCGCTTTTCTGTCTGAGGCGTATTTATGAATTTAGTTTTTCCAGATCCTTGCATTTTTCACATTTTACAACGTGATGAGTTATAAATTATTGACAAAAGAAAAAAGGAATAAAAAACACTATTTCTACAACGGATAAAATGTTTCAAAAAGAAATTACAGAAAACAATATTCTTAAAGAAAACCTAAAAAAAATGAGAATGATAAAGCTATTTGGCACCTTGGCATTGGACATACATTTGACCGTTTGAATCAGATTTTTTTCTCTTTGACCAGAAAAGGGAAAAATAATGAGTTTTTTTTCTCTTTGACCAGAAAAGAGGAAAGGAGACTGCATAATTATGCCAAGCCCCAAAAACTATCATAAGGTTCTAATTTAAACCTAAATGTTTATTAGAAATCATTTCTACGTTGCAATCACATCCCCAAGATTCCACCAAATTTTTCCAAAACCACTTTTTCTCTAGGAACTTACCGTTGTCACATTTCCTGTTTTCACAGCTAAACCCTAATTCAACCGCCAAAGGCTATGGAGGATGGGTCGATAGGTGTCATGGGTTCTTACACAACACGGTTCATTCGAATTCAGTTGTTGGGTAGTGAAAAAGATCAGAACTTTGATTGAAAAAAATAGGATGAGAATTGTTAAAGAATTATTTTTTAAGGCTTGGTGAAACTCAAATTTAGAAACTTTTTTTATCTTGAGCTGTTCATGGACACTGATCTTACTTAGGATGAAAGTGTACTAGTTAGAAGGAATATACATGTAATCATCTGATAAGTAACATGTTGCCATTCTAAACTCAAATGTCAATTCAACTTATTTGTCATAATAAAAGCTTCATTTACGTAATATCAGTAGACACGTAATAATCTTTTAGGTTCACTAAAAAGGTTTCGATTTAATTTTTAATTTTATATAAGAGAGTAGGTACACTAAAAGCTTTCGCTTTTCTGTCTGAGGCGTATTTATGAATTTAGCTTTTCCAGATTCTTGCCTTTTCGCATTTTACAACGTGATGAGTTATAAATTATTTGCAAAAGAAAAAAGAAAAAAAACACTATTTCTACAACGGATAAAATGTTTCAAAAAGAAATTACAGAAAACAATATTCTTAAAGAAAACCTAAAAAAAAATGAGAATGATAAAACTATTTGGCACATTGGCATTGGACATACATTTGACCGTTTGAATGAGTTCTTTTTTCTTTTTTTTTTGAACAAAAAATGAGTTTATTTTTCTTTAACTAGAAAAGAGAAAAAATAATGAGTTGCATTTGAAGAAAAAATGAGTTTTTTTTTCTTGGGGAAATAGTTTTTTTAGGCCAAAAAATGATCTACATGTCCCATTAGACTAATTTTATATTTGTGCCATTTTTTCCTATAATACTCTTTTGTAATTCACAAAATTAATGAAATAAATTGTTTTAGAAACAAAAAAAAAATTAAAAATAGTAACTAGTGATGAAAAACCAGTATCAACTTATTGGTATTTTTTTTGAATTCTAAAAATGTTTAAATAATAGTTTCATATTTTGTTCTAATAAAAGTATAATTGACATTCTACATAGTAGAAAATATGATCTACCTTTTTCATTGAATCTACTATGTTTAGAATACATGTTCTACATAAATAATAGTAATCTAAAAATATTTAGAAATCACATTCTACACTTAACCTATGTTTCTAAAATCCGTAGAAATCAAAATCTACACATAACTAGATTTCTAAAACCAGTAGAAATCAGATTCTACAGAATACTATAAATCTAAAACAATTAGAAATCGATTTCTAACATGTTTAAAGTATTCTACATATAGTAGAATACATATTTTACAGATAAGGACACATTCCAAAAATATAGGAATCGAATATTTGAAATATTTTATTTCCTTGTTTAATATTTCGTTTTAAAAAAATAAAAAAAAAAGGAAATCATGTTTTAACTAATTTTTAAGTTAAAAAAAAAGAAAGAAAAAGAAATCGACATGCTAAACTTCTTCTTTCTTCTCCAGACGCCACCTTCTATTGATTCACAAAATCGACGTGTTTGTTCGGTTCAAATCAAATGGGAATCAAACCGGATTTAACCGATGAAAATCCGCTAACACATGTTGGATTTCATCGGGATCGTTCGATCCTGCTGGAGAACGGTCGATCTACTCGTATCGAGCAGCATAGATCGATCGTTTCCAATGGGATCGATCGATCCCGATGAATCATCAAACCTCCATTTTTTTACGATTTATATTTTTGAAAATTTTAAAACATAAATCTTTTAAAATATTTTAGTTTAAAATATTTTTAATATTTACAAATCGGTTTATTTCTTGTAAATTAAAAATTTTAATTGAAATTAAGGGCAATATGGCCATTTTGAAAAAAATTAGTCTATTAGGACATAAATCACATAAAATTAGTTTAATAGGACATGGAGATCATTTTTTTGGCCTAAAAAAACTATTTTTCTTTTTTTCTTTAACCAGAAAAGAGAAAAAAGAATGAGATTTGCAACATTTCTCATGTCACGTGATGCGTATTCCCTCAAAGCCTTATTTGCACAGAGGCTCTCCCTGTCGTATAATATTCTGTTTTCTCCTAAAGATTATCATAATTACCTTTAGACCCAATAACTATCATAATGTTCTAGTTTAAACCTCATTGTTTCACTTCCTGGTTAGAAATCGTTTCTGCGTTGCAATCAACATCCCAAGATTCCACCACCACTCCCTCTCTCTTCTGAGATGCGATTCCTCGAGGAACTACCGTTGTCACCTTCTCTGATCTCACAACTAAACCCTAATTCAACCGCCAAAGGCTATGGAGGATGGGTCGATAGGTGCCATGGGTTTGTACACAACACGGTTCTCGTCGCTGCTTCTCTCTTCTTCGTCGGGTACTTGGCTTACGAGGCGAAGAAGAGCTTCTCCAAGCTCTCGAACCGGAGATCTTTCATCATGATCGGTTATTACGGCTCTCTCTGGCTCGTTAGCTTGCTCAATCTTGCTTGGTGCTGTCTTCAGGTTCGTTTGGTTTTTCGGATTCAGTTTTTGGGTAGTGAAAAAGATTAGAACTTTGATTGAAATTGAATGAAAAGATCAGAACTTTGATGCATTGGACTAGCTTGTTAATGACTATTTTAGGCTTGGTGAAACTCTCAAATTTAGATACTTTTTGGTCTTGATCTGTTCTTGGGTACTGATCTTGTGTTGAAATTATACATGTAATCATTTGATTGTATCCCATTTAGCTTTTGAATTGGAACTATTTAGGCTTGGTGGAACTCAAATTTAGAAACTTATTAGTCTTGAGTTTTTCATGGGCACTGATCTTAAGATGAAAGTGTACCACTTTGAAGGAATATACGTGTAATCATTTGATAGTATTTTTGGACGTGGAAGGAAGATCATATGTTATACGCAGCCACCTTGTATCCGCTGAGCTTTTGAATTTTGATAAAACATATGTATATTGTTGGTCATGTTTGGTTTATAGGGTTGGGAATGCACTCCTGGGAAGGAAGTAGGTTGGAATCTGTTGACTTTGTTCACAACATCTGGAATGTTGTTCCTGGAAGTAAGCTTGGTGGCGTTTCTCTTCCAAGGAAACTATGCAAGCGGTGCACAAGCACTAACTAGAACTTTCCTTATCTCTGGGTTTGTTATTGCTCTCGATTTACTTCTCAAGGTATCACATCTTGTCTACTCTTATACCTTCTGAAACCGTAACAAGTTTAGAGTTGTTATCGCTGAAGTTGGTTCTGTCATCTCCTTAATCCTTCTGATTATTGCAGGCGCTTTATCTCTTTGGGTTTGGTGTGCCGTTGTTCATTGACAACAATGAGGATGCACAAAAGTTCAAATGGGGATTATGGGTCATTCACAAGCTTTTACTCACTGGCGTTTATGGGGTGATATTTTTGATGTACAACTCTAGCTGGAGAGAAAGATTGCCCGGTAAGTTCATCGGACGCTTCCATCTTCCTTGTACCCACAAAATATTTGTATTTCTCATCCTTCTCATCTTCTTGTGTTTGACAGCAAGGCCTGCATTTTACAAGTACATAACCATCATGTTTGCCTTGTACGGATTCTACCTAGTTGCATCTGCGTTTACAGCAAACGGAGCTCATTTTGGATTCTGGTAAGTCAACAAAGAACACCGTCTTGCTTTTAACACCGAAGGAAAATAAAAACTCAAAAATGAATGCAGGTTGTATGGGGTCACGAGTGTCTGCTACCACGCCTTATACCTTCCTCTTCTTTACATTACTTTTCTCGCGGACTTTTTCCAGGTAATATACCCTCATCATCCCATTCATTCATCTTCTTTGTTGCTCTCTTTCTCATGTGAAAGGCTTTTGCTGCAGGAAGAAGATCTGAACTTGGAGAATGTATACTACTCAGAGATGAAGGATGCTGGCTTTTTCGATGCTGATTGGGAATAGGACTTAAGAGTAGCTTCTTCATCTTCTGAAACTGTGAATAGAAGTTTGTTACGAAAGCGTAGGAGTCAAGGTATTGCCGCTTTTTTCAAGGCTTTAGTTTTCAGTTGTGCTTTATGTGACTGTAGTACGTGTGTGTCTGTACTTTTGAATAAAACATGTAACATCAAGATTCTCTGTTCCTCAAACTGAATAATGTGAAAGAAAGCTTTTGTAGTAGTCCAAAGATTGATACAATAAAATACCAGGGCAAGGACATACAAGCATGATGAGAGAAAAGACAAGAACAAAGACAACACTTAAGCGGTTTTCTGTTGGATGAGTTCTTCAATGAGTTCAGCAGCGTGTTGGACTGTTGCAATCTCTTTTGCTCTTTCTTCCGCCATTGTTATCCCGAACTCTTCCTCCAAACCCATTACTACTTAACCTGCAAGAATGCAGTGGTATCTGATCACTGTTCGGGTGTATTTATACAAAGTTGGTCCATCAAAAACGACAATTTATTAATGCAGTTACTGATTTGGGCTCGTTGTTCGGATCCAAAATCGAATTAAACCGTTCCAAACAGTAACAAAGTTCAAACACAGATAAACAAATGTGTAGTTTTGTACCATTATTTTACAAGTAAACAAATACATCGAATATACATTGCAATCAGGAGCACTTTCAAAGAGTTTTGCCATGTTTCTGCTCTCAAAACGTAGGGACAGCTCTCTGTCCAACTATATTACAAACAAACAAAAAAATTACAGAGAACGCATAACTTTCAATCACATACTTCTCTCAAACTCTACTGAGATCAGTAGGAGGGGGGTCTCTCTCAGTTGGAGAACCAGGGACAAAGGGGACAAAGCCACGGCCTCCAAAGACTGGTCTCATGAAGGAGTCATCAAACTGTCTCCAGTAGTAATGCACTGTCCTAGTGGGCCGTGTCAAGAAGCCACGTATACTGTCTGGCCTAGGCACGTTGTGGTTGTTCCCTGCAAACTCTATGAACGAGTCTTGGTCTATCAAAGGGATCTGGATGGACTTTGGTGTGTTGCCATCAGATAAAAAGCTAGTGGTGACTTTCTGGTGCGGCAATAGGAATCTTATGAGCGGTTTTGTCAACATACCAAACACCTGAAAACACCAGTTCATGAGAATCATATTTTCACCAAATCAAACCAGTAGTAACTCAGTGAACATCAAGAGATATCTTACCACTGTGCTAAAGAGACAGACGGTTATGGTACTGGTGATCATGATTGCATTCCCTCGCAAATCAGTTTGCCCAGCCCTTGTAAACTGCAATGTGAAGCGTTGTGTCATTGAAAGCTTCATAAAGAGTTAATTAAAATAAAGAACATCTTCTTCTTTTTTTATACCTTGTTGTATGCAAGAGCCATTGATACAGCACCTCTCATAAGACCAGACCACCAAATCACAACCTGGAGGATAGATATAAACAGCTGTGAGATTCAAAAGAACTATTAAACCTATTAGTACCAAGTAGTAATGATTCATACTTGCATCTTGAAGTCGATTTTTTCGCTTTGGTTCTTCTTGGCTAAGTTTGAAAGAAACGATAAGGGAAAGACGAATGCTGCTCTTCCAAGCATGAGCAAACCTATTAGGATTGAGCTCACTGCGACCGATGTTCCCGGACTGTCACTCACGGATCTCCACTTGTCAATGTCCAAGGCATCCATTCCGACATACAAGAAGATGAATGTCTCCGCAAGAAACGACAAAGTTGCAAAGGTATGCCTGTGTCATGTAAAACGCAGTAAAATTAAGCATTGAGAGGGTACACTACATACAAAGTGTTTTGAACTGAGTGGAGGCTTTTCATACTTGGTAGTGATTCTTGAGCTCTCGGTTACGTTGTGCCAGGTGTAATGGGACATAACAATCCCACAGAAGAACACAGTGAGAATACCACTCAAGTCGAAAAGCTGCAACCCAAAAAAAACAATATTATATCACTATACTTTTGTCTTTAAATGTAATTCTAAGAAAGGGGTATGGTAGTTCATAGAATCTAACCTCAGCAAGCATATAAGAAAGATAGGCCATAAGCATCATGAGGGCAACCTCTCGATCAGTTGAGTGTCTGAGACATGCCATGTGGGAGACATCTACTTTAGACCAAACATTGAGAAATAAAATAAAATAAGGAGTCACATATATTATGCTGAATGGTTTACCTTCCAAAATATAGCTTTTTGATGACATATGCACTTATCAGACCGGTCTGTAAATGCAAAATGGATCACGAAGTCTGAACACAAGAGGATGCAAATAACAGTCACTAGAAAGAATGGTAGAGAAGAAGAAAATAGACTTACCGCAACACCAAGCAATGTGCTCAAGAGAAACAAATACATGAAGTTTCCAAGAAGTCGAAAAGCAGCTTCATGGTTAAGGTGGGTGAGGTCAAAGCTCTGAATGGCGTTGAAGACAACAACTGATGTGGCATCATTCACAACACCTTCTCCGAATACAAGACTGTAAAGCAAAGGTGTCTCATCTTGATTCAGAACCTATATCACAACACAAGAGGAAACAAGAACTATTGGTCCACATTGTTTATAGGGTTTGTATGTACTTTCAGCAACACATTACCTGCAGTGTGCAGACTGAATCTGTTGCAGCAAATATAGCACCGATTGCTGCAAATTAAAAACACCAAAAAGCAAACTTAAGTCCCCTGGAGTGAAAACTTATAAAGCAAAGTCATTGGTTCAGAGATATTACCAAGATAATCACCCAAGTCAAAGGTTCCAATGTCCAGTTTCTTAAAGAACTGTGTTACACCTGTTTCAAGCACAGCCAAATAATCACTATAACACGAAACTATCTGGCAACAAAACAGACTGACGATCCACACGAACTAATCCATAAGCAGCTTTCAATGGAATTTCAGCCAAACAAAAGGTACCTAGAGTTATGACAGTGCAAGAAATAACAGTTCCAATAGCACCAAAAAGCATAATAGTAACGAAGTTGCGGAAGAACTGTTTCTTTTTTACTTGAAACCTGAAACAGACAAGAACGGAAATAAAGTTATCACTCTGAGAAATATCTGGAAAGAGTAAATCCATGACAATGACAAAGATAGGACCACCAACGTGCACGTGAATCAATCTAACTAATTGACCAAACACATGACGCCCTCTCTCTTTTCAACAAACACAAGTTACTACAAAAGTTGATGTATGACAGGTTTATTAGAAGCAGAAACTAAACTTTCTAATCAACATCTGTAAAGTTTTTAACTTATACCACCTATAATTACATAGCACGTGTTTCTCTAAAACTAATTTTGGAGTAAAGTCTTGTCTCTATAGCACAAAACCATACCAAAGAAGTTCATACACTACAAAACATATAAAAATGGATGCAAAAAGAAACTGACCCTGCATTGAATATAATGGGTGGCAAAAGATAAATGAAGAAAAGATCTTCACTGAAGACTAGAAGATGTGAGCTTTTTCCATTACTAATCAACAAAATGACAACACCAGTGGCCAGCCCCTGCAACCAAAAACATCATTCAAGATGGAAACATGTGTGATTAATCATTCAACTACCTGAGGTTTTAATGAATCATATATATACAAATATGCAGTGGACACTTACAATCAATAAGGCGGTGATGGATTCGTTCATCCATCGGTTCTCCTCCAGAAGATGGCCAAGTACAATACAAGCACAAAGAAGTGCAACAAAGAGATTGAGTGAAACCACAGAGGCGTGATCAGAGGCCGAAAATGAAGGCATTCTAGATACCAAAGTATCCAAAAGTGATGCCAGCATCGTCATCGTATATATTAGAGATCCACCAACTTCCTTTTGCACTCCCAGATTATTATCGCCGATCAATGTACACAACAAAAGTTATCCACAGACATGTACAGATTACAAGTCCAAGATTCAGATATGGATCAGCAAAACCGGAAATCTGGTGTCTTTCCGAGCTGTCCTTCGAAACAAAGTCCTGTAATAACAGTAACAAAAGGTGTTAGTCAAACGGAAATCAATCCCTGTGGATTATTCTAGTCAATTACTGTATTTGAAATCACTCTGGATTATCATCTTCCTCTGTATACTACTCATAACATTCATAATTTAAACAGAAAATAGATAAAACAATCTTTTGTTTAGACAAGGAAGAAACAGAGGTGAGACTAAGCAGAGACCAGATCAGCTTTGAGTAGCTTCTTTATACATAAAAACATTATTTAAAAACGCAAAGGGTGTTCAAAAAAGTGAATCCAAATCTAAAGTCTTTTTAACGGAAAAAGGCTAATCTATTAACGGTATGCCAACATAAAATTCACAAAAAGTTTCCATTTTTAGTAAGAACCCTATCTAAAGCATGAAATGAATTAGGTTGAAAGCCCAGAACTTTTTTTTTTGTTTCCCAGCAACAAACACACAACTTCAAAAAATATATGAATTGCTAACCTCAAAGCGTTTCCGAGATCGAGATTGAATTTTTGGAAACTCTGAAGTCTGAAGGAGGAGATAGAGAGAGTCTCTCAGGAAATAAAATATAAAAAAATCTAAATGGAATCAGAGCACAAAACAGGACACATAACGTACGCGACTGTGAGATTTTTATACGAATCAAATTTTCAAACACAGAGAGAGAGAGAGAGACGTGTATGGTCCTGCTTCGAGCAGCTAGAGACAGAGAGGTAGAATATTCTAATTTCTTATTGACACAGTAGAGAGAGATGAAAAAAAAAGACAAAACAGGAGAGAAACAGAGAGAGTTTTATTACTCTTCAGGTCAAACTAGTACAAATGATCGAATCTCGGCCGTCAATTTAAACTACTTTCTCTGATCTAAGCAGCTTTAGATGTATGGGTTTATTATGGAACTTATAGTAGGTGATAAGCTCTCACTATCTTCATTAGTATATGCATAAATTTTGTTTTAGTATAAAGATTAGTCACTTAAAGTTTATCAAATGAAGTTTTACTACACTTTCTTTTTAAAAGTAAAAAATAGAAATATTGCATTTTATTTTTCGTAAATATAAAATCAAACAAGGAAACATGAAACCTACGAAAAATGAGATGATTTCTACTTTTTAATTTTTCTTTTTCGTAATATATTTTTTTTTAAATAAGAGTAGAATTTTTGTGCACAACAAAATGGAATGAAACTTTTTGTTATTGAAGGTTACTTAAAATTTTATATAGTTGTATGTCATCATCTTCTTAACATATTTGATGATGCTACCCACTTGCTCAATAATGACATTTATCAAATATGCAGCACTAACCACGCTTGGTAATAAACTGATTGCATACCTTGTTTATAGTATTTAGATTGTCTAATCTTAGATGAGCTAAATTGGAATAAAAATACATATTTAGAAACAAAAGTCAGATTGAAAATCAGATGGAGATATGAGTAAAACTATTGTTTAAATTCTATTGGGAATAGTTTTATGAAATTATGGGATTCTATAAAAATTATACATTAGTATGGGGCAGACAATTTTTTTTTTCATGCACTGCCCTGAATAAAACCTAAATGTTGTTTGCTGACTTAGATTCAAATTTAAGTTTTATAAATTTTTTGTTGCGACATTAATTTTTATTTCGGCTAAAGTGTCTGATGAAAAAAAAAGAAGACTGGATATATATATTGTGAATGACATAAATGGACACACTCCTTTGCATTTGGTCTTGAAGGGCCTCCATCTGGATTCAACCTCGCATTTGGTAAACATTTGCGGAAGAGCTTCGCTTCTTGCAAATAAAGATGGAATTTCTCCATTCTATTTGGCTGTTGGAATTGGCCGTCTCTCTCTTGTAAGAGCAATGTTGAAGACTGCAAGAAGCCACGAGATTGAACTATATTCACAGTTAGAAGAGAGAAAAGATCTTGCATACGATGCTTTGTAATAACAAATGTTTGTGGAATTTTATATGTAATTATCACATTAACCTCTCAAACACATTTTGTGCATATTTTTTTATTTCTTTTTTGTTATTATTATATTTTGCTAATGTTTTCCTAATTTTTTACATATATTTTGCCAAATATTTATTTATTTCTCTCTTTAAATAGTACATATGAACCAAAAATCTATTTTATAATCTTTTCAATCATAACATTACCTTATTCACTTTATTATTTGATTTAAATGCAAAACATTTTTCTAGTCAAAATTCACAAATGTTCCATGCAATATAGTTCATCCAATCTTCAAACATAATAATTTATCGAGCATATATGAACATAATAAGAGATTAATATGAATATGACATCATTTTATTGATTTTCTATAAATTATTCTCTGTTCATTATTTTATGTAGTACATAAATATAAAATGAATAGATTAAACATTATTATACTTTCTATGATTTTGAAAATTAGCTACCATATTTTATTATTTGTAATATGATTAGGTTATCTGGCAACTGATAATAATTAGTTTTAAACTTAATTTTTATTTTGGATCTAATTAAATAATTAAAAATTAGCATTATATTATGTAGTTTATAAATATTTATCATTATAGTATGTAGTTCATAAATAAAAATTGATCAAACGTTATGATTCTTTTTATAATTTCAACAATAAAAAGTTACCATAAATCATTATTTGTATTAAAATTTAAATTATTTGGCAACTGGTATTAAGTGGTTACAGATTTATTTATTTATTTTAGATATAAACTAAAATAAATAAAATGAAAAATCATTGGCTAAGCAAATTATGAACCACTTAATTGATTTTTCATTTAATATATAGAAAGATATATTTTCCGTTATAACAAACTTCTTAAGACTTCACAAATGAACGACATGTAACTATGTAAGCAAAACAATTAAGTGACTTATTGTTTAATATATAGGAAGGTTATATTTTTATAAATGTTTTATAAATCTTATAAATAATTTTAAATTATGATAAAATAATTTTAAATCACGATAGATAATTTTCAAATGTTTTAATTTTTGGAAAATGACTTATAAGACATAAATGGACATTACAAGACATTAATAATTATTATAATACTTTCTATAGTTTCTACAATTAGGTATCACAAATTATTATTGGTAATATCATTTAGATTATTTTGTAATCTATATTGTTCTATACTTATCTTTTATTTTAAATCAAATTAAAATAATGGAAAATTAAAATCTCTCAACCAATTAAACAATAACAATTTTTCTTAAGCTCTCTTTATGATTGACACCTAAATAAGCCACTTGATTGACTTTTCACTTAATATATAGGAGGATATATTTATTTCTTTGACATCATGTAGTTATATGTACATATTAATGCATAATAATTTACTTTTTTAAGTGTTTTGAAAAAGACTTTCGCCACACCCCAAATATATAACTTTTATAGAGTCCCAAAATTTTAAAAATATTAAATAGCATAGTGGTTTTAGTTAGTTGTTTTCTACTCTAAAACCGGAAATTCTATAGGGAATAGTTTTATGAAATTAGAGGGTTCTATAAAATCATATTAATCTGGGGGCAGACAAAGGCCTTTTCATGGTAAGCACTGCCCTACACAAAACCTAAATGCCGATGGCCGACTTAATACAACCGCACTCAAATTTAAGTTTTATAAATTTCTTATGTGATGTGAGATTGTCAGTTAAGTTCGCATTTAAAAATTATTATATATGATGTTTTAGACTGGCCATTTTTCAAGTATTAGCTATATTTGAATAAACGTATAGATCATGTACCATGTATTGATTTGCTAGGCAAATACAGCATAAAAGATGACACATATAGTTTTGAACTTCCTTCAAATGTCTATTGTGTTGAACATATATTATTTGTGTGATTACAACTTCTTAAGGTACTCATGAATCATGATTAAGCTTAATATTGTATAGATTCATGCCCAATTTTCAACTTATATTAAGAGTGTGATACGCACGAATCTAAAGATATTATAAAGTTGTAGGATCTGAATGTCAGGGGAAAGGACAAAAAAATATATCAGAGGATAGGTAGACAATGTGATCTAGCTAGCTTGGAATATTAAAATACGAGTCATTCTGTTCATTGTTAATAAGTTCAATGATCAGAAACTTGTAAAAAAATATCAGATTAATAATGCCAAGTTTGCAATGTATAGCTAGAAAATACGTCACAGCCGTATAAACGACTTATGGTGGTTCTAACATTTTCATTTATCAATCATATATGTTCAGAAACAAACACAACAATCTAATACCTTCTCGTCATTTTTTTTGTGTGTGTAATTCACCTAACGATTGTCCGTTGTCGTAAAATAAATAGAAGAGGGATTTTTCAACCAAACATATAAATATAAGAGAGATCATTGATCCGCAATTATTGAGTCATTATTTACTATCAAAGAAAAACATATTATAATTAGACCATGATTCAATCTACGTGAGGATAACATAAAATGGTCTTAATCCAATCATTCAAAATTCCAAAGTCTGTCCACGTCGTAGAAATTGTCTTTTAAAGCGTTAAAATATACTCCATAAAATTCTCTCTTTTTTTGACAACAAGATATATAAATTTTGTTGATATTGGATTGTGATTCCAAATGTATACAGTTGTTAATGATTTAACGTGCAAATTAGTGCCAAGCAAGAAAGATGATTTAGAACCTTTGAAAAAGAAGAAGGATAATACTAACATACTTGCATATAGCCGATTAACAAGACTTAAGTCACGTAAGTATATATAGCATACAATAATTTTCTCACAAAAACAAATTGTTTTCATTATCACGGTTATCATACACAGATGAATTGACTCTTCCGATATTTGAAGGTCATGTGAGATTTATGTAAGAAAAATATATGATATCAAATAAGCAGGGCCAAATTCATATAATATAAAGCATTCAGTTCTTTTCGGAATCAAAGATCATGAACAAATATATCATCTACCCATCCATATATACAAATATACAATCATATTTCTGATTTTTTCTTAGCAATTTTTTTCTTCTGATTTTACGTATTGACAATAATCAGTCTTTCTGTAGTTATATATATTGACATCATGTAGTTCTATGTTTTAGTAAAAAAATGTTTTAAGCAAAAAACAAAACTTAGAAAAATGAGTATGAACTTATGAACCGAACCCTTTTATATGAATTTGATTCTTGTTGGGAACAAAGTTTTGAGTCTTTTGACACATCCTGGAAGTTGGGGTCGATGGTGTGTCTCACTTGGTCCATACAGAAACATGCTGAAACTAGGAATACAAAACTAGCTCCACGGGCATGTCCCTAAGATCCATAGGATGAAACTCGAATAAATTCTAGTGTTGACAACTGTTAGAGCATCATTATTGCAGGTTCTCTTAAGGATTTCTCTGAAATAAAAAGCATTTAATTAAATAAAAAAGCAGAGAAATTATGGTTAAGGGTTTCTTTATCTGCCATTTAGAGAAACAATTGAGATGGGGTTTTTAGACCACGTGTCAGATTGAGAAAAAAGGAGAGATTTATTTGTTTTCTTTTTTATCTCTTTCGTTCTTTTGTTTCGAACCACCTCTGCTCTCTCGATCTCCGCCGCTGCTGTAAACCGATCGTTTATCATCCTCTGCCACGGGAACCTGATGCGGCGGATCTTGGCTGGTCACAGCACCACCTCCGCCGTTGTTGTTATTGTTGAGGAGAGCCATGATGTGCGTTCTGGGATTGTGATTAACACGCGGCGATTGAAGATTCAGAGGCGGCGAGGGAAGAGTGGTCTCTGTTTTGTTCGATCCAATCTTATCTCCTTTCTATATAAACTGTGATCATATAGGTTTAACCATAAATTTTGATGTGTGATTACCTCCTACTACATCGAGAAGTATGGTTGTTTAATCTTTTGCTTAAGATTCATAAGTATGTATCTAAATGTTGGCTATATGTTGTGGTAAATTCTAAAATAGGGAAAAGGGAGAAACTTTCGGAGATGGAACAGCAACTGAAAATGGCAGAAGCTGCTCAAAGGCGAAATGTTCAGGTTGAGAAGGCTGCAAGGGAGACTGAGGTAATTGCATGTTTTTCTATCTTTTTATCATTGCTATGCGCATCTAAGATGTTTGCAAACTCATGTGTTGGGATGGTCTTGGTTTTTTTGAAATAAAGGTTTGATTAACATATTTATATGAAAGTTGGTTTCATTGTTGAAACTGATTCTCGAGTTGTTCAAAAGCTGTATGGTTTTCGCTAGTTTAGGAGAATTTTATTGTTTCACAACATCTATAGCTTGACAAACTAACATGTATGTCTGTTTGAAAAGAAAGTATTGATGGTCTTTTGCTTGATTGGTTAAGTGATCCGTCTTGTGTGCTCTTTATGACATTACAAATTGCACACTGTGGCTTTTCACAATTATTTTATTTCATTTCTTTTATATATCACAGAGGCCTTTGAAGACTATTGCGAAAAGATCTGGTGATGTGTACATCCCGCTTGGTGTGTCTGTTTTACTATCAACAAGGAAGAGCTGTTGATGATTGTTAAGCATACCCAAGGTTTGTTTGACTATGAACGGACCTTTTGCTTTCCGTTTAAGTGTCTTGTTCTTGTCTCGGTTTAATTAGTGTGGTGAAGAAGAAAACGTGTACTGTCTTGTTCTTGTTCTGTTTTTTAGCTGTTTTGTTCTTGTTCTGTTGGTAATGGAGTTTAAAATGTTAAAAAGTTCATGTTCTGTTTAAATTGTTCATGTTCATATATATCTGGTCAATATTTTCATGTTATTTTTTTTAAAGAACCCATAACTAAAGAATCTACCATTGAAGGCACAAAATCTAATAGTTTCTGAAATAAATTCTTAAGTCCACTAAAGTACATTTATATACTTAAATAATCCTTGAGAAACACAAATGAGTTTCTGTGGATAATGATGCTCTTAGATACTTCAATCAAATTCATTAGAAATGCAGGTTTTTGAGAAAACAACTAAGCCTTACAAAATAGATGATCAGTTCTTAAGAGTTTCAAATAACACCTAAGGCAGAAACAAAAACAATAAACGACACTCAAAAAAAGAAAATTGAAACTGTCTTCAAGCCTCACTCTTCTTCTTCTTCTTATCCTTCTTTTCCTTCTTCTTGGCAGGCATTTCAGTTTCTTCTTCCTCGTGCTTCCTCTTCTTCTTCTTCTTTGAAGGTTCCTCAGATTTGGGCTCTTCAGCCTCAGGCTCTGCTTCAGCCTTCTTCTTCTTTGACTTCTTCTTAGATGGCTCCTCAGTCTTGGGCTCTTCCTCTTCCTCTGCATCAGCCTTCTTCTTCTTCTTTTTGTCCTTCTTCTCTTTCACACTGTCCTCAGCTTTAGATGTTTGTCCAATAACAGAGTCCGCAGCAGTGTTGTAAGTCTGCACAAAACAACAACAATCCAACTCAGCTACACACATCCACAGCTTCAGAAGTTTACAGAAACACAAACAAATTTCAAATCAGTCTAACCTTAGCAGGAGTGATCAGACCACCAGATCCAGTCTTCTTATCCTTATCATAAACCTCAATCTTTGGTTTCCCTTTAGCTGAGCCAGAGAGACGTCCCGTGTCTTTTCCTTCAAGACTTCTCAACCTTGCTTCAAGCTGTGTCCATAACATTACACACATTATCAATTAGGTTTGTTCGGATTGAGATGACAGAAGAAAAACATTGAAACGTTCTTTACCTTTAAACGGTTCTCAACTCCCATAGTGTTGTCCTCCCCATCACCAAGAGCATCACAACGGATAGCAAGAGCAGCTTTCGCAGCAAGCGACCTCGAGATTTTACCCTTGTTCTTCGGCGCAGCTTGGCCAACCACAGAAGCGTGGTAGATCAGACCGTACTTAGGAGTGGCGTGCTTGGTCTTGAGGGCTCTGAAGAGAGCCTTCTCAGCTCCAAGAATCTGAATAGTGCTCCCAGGCTGCTTCGAGAGGTTCAACAAACTACCACCGTGAGAGATTAGACGAGCACCGACGAGCTCACCAACGAGGCTGGTCAGGTTAGGCGCGATCGTGTTCATCCTGCTCTTCAAGTAGTCGTAAAGCTGAGCTCTGTACTCAGAGAGAGACAGAACCTGGTCACAGAGTTCCCTGATGTGCATCAGATCAAGGTCACTGACTTCAGTCCCCATGGATATCACAGCAGCTTCCTTAAGCTCAGCTTCAACTTCATCAGCCAATATCTGTAAATTAAAAAGAATATATATAATTAGATTCAAGAACTCAGAACAAAGAAAAGTTTTTTAAAAAGTGTTACCTCAGAGAAGTCTAGCTTTGCTGCATTGATCCTGTTCCCCATTAGCTTAACAGACTTAGCGTAAAGGATGTTATCACTTATGATCTTGGCAAGCTCAGGAAAATGCCAGCCGTACCACTCACGAACCCTCATGGCGTAAGTGTTGAGCTCCTTGTCAAGGTCATCAAGCAGACCAATCGCTTGGATGATCATAGTATCAACCTTGTCAGAGCTGAACTTCAACTTATATCTCGCGAGGCTGTGAGACAGCCCCAAGCTCATTGGACCCAAGTCTTGGTCTCCCAATCCAGAGATGAGTTCGGACAGCTGGCTTCTCACGCCACGCAACAGCTCCATAACAGCAGCGTTGTGAACACAGTTGATTCCCTAGAGTGAGTGAAATAAAAAATCCGTAAGACAAAACACAAACTCATATATGGGAACATAACAGAGTTAACAGGATAAAATACACTTACAAGTTTCTCTTTGATGATGTTTCCGAGCTTGGAATCAGCAACGGCTAGGGTTTCACCTTGACAGTTTGCTTTCAGAAACTTTCGGAGACCCTTGCTTGGAGCTCCTTCAAGCAGTTTGGCAACAGCTTCAAGAGCTTCGGAAGTGTTGTCGAATTTGTCAAAAGCCTTAAGCTTTACCATCTGTACTAACAACAAAGTGGTATCAGTAAATTATACTACACAGATAAGCCAGACACAAAAATATATCTTTAAAAGAAAAAAAAGAATCACCTTTCGGGCAGAGTCTGCAGAGGAGAACACATTTCCCAAATCCTACAAAACACAAGTCAACAAACAGAATAGTTTTAGATAAATATAACAAAATACAAAAAAGCTTGAGAAGGTGAAGATGGTAACCTCAACGTTAGAGAGCTTTCCTTCATCTAATACTTTGAAAACGGCGAAACCAGCTGGCGTCTCAAACAGTAGAAGCATTGTCACAAGCTGTAAATATATAAGACGAAACCAAACCTTTAAATCAGCTTAAAACGTACAATTAAAATCATTTTCTTAGTTTAAATGTTATATTAAAAAAAAAGACAGGAACTACAATATTAACAGAACAACAGTTCATTTTAGAACTACATAAAAGTTAATGTCTAGTAAGAAAAACAAAACTTAAAAAGAGAAACTCCTTTTATCTTTTTTCTTAGTTTTACATAATAATAACCTTCAGACAGAACAGAACACAACTTAAGGATTATAAACAACCTCATCATCATGAACAAGAACTATACTTTAACCAATAACAAGAACTCGAAGCAATAACAAACGATGTAGAGAGAGGGAGGGAGAGAGATTCAGTACCTCTGAGGGTTACGAAGAACAGCTGCTGCAAATGAGAGAGGAGAGAGAGAGAAACTAGGAGACGCGAGATTGCTAGGGTTTAACAGGGTATTATAGTGGTTGAATAAGTGGTGGGGAGATTCTCAATACGGCCTGCGAAGTGGCGGTTTTGTAACCTAGGGTTTTAAAAATCCATTATTTTGGGCTCAATCTCGGCCCATTAAGTAGAATCCTGTCAGATGGTAGTAAACAGAGAAAGTAGTGCAACAAGATAAATTAGTTGAGAATGAAAAAACGCAGGCCCATTTTTAATTAAATTATATTTTTTCTAGATTTATTTTTGAGTTTGGAAGCTTTTATAAAATTTCTTTTGAAACTTATCAAAATTTGATTAAAAAAAATTGAATACTAAAATGAATATAATAATTAAAGAATGTATTCAAATGAAAATAATAATTAGTTCAAAGAGACGAGTGTTGAAGAGTTTTTGATGGTTTTGTTATGTAATCTTTTGAAGTTCCTAATGACAATACAAAATTCTCACTCTTTATGTAACAAGTCTTTATACCATTTTTGATACATTTGTGGTCTATAAACTCGTTAAAATCTGTATATTGTTTTTTTTTTGTTGGTTTCATTCTAGGAAAATACAACTTGAAAATCACTATAGCCGAAGTCCTATAGATGTGACGTTTGAGAATGTTATGCTTTTGGACATTGAGAGATTATAGCTTTAAACTTTCTCTTTCATTCTGATCTTCTTGAATCTTGGATTATGCGTTGACACTAATGTGGCTTACTTCTATTTCAGCCAGGGTACAATTAAAAAGAAGTTTCAAAATCTTATTATACACATCAACATATATATATATATATATATATATAAGTTAAATTTACATACTGGACAACTCGATACCAGTAGTTACGTAAGTCCCAAGAAAGAGGAATGGGTATCACTTGGCTTGGTTAATCCGAGCAGCTGCAGCTACAGAGGCGGCCACGCCGGTTGGGTAAGTAGTGAGGTGAGGATCGTTCCTCATATCTGCACCTGTCACTCCCTCAGCATCTTTCCTTGTTGCTGGTTTGTCTGATGGTAACTTGCTTCTTGCTCCCTTTCAGAATCATTGTGACCCCAAAAAAAGGACAAACATGGTTAGAACTCGAACACAAACTGTAAAAACTGTACACAATCTATCAAGACATTGGCAAGGGTCACGAATATTTTAAAGGTAATATTAATAAACATTTTTTGATAGTTTAGGAGTTGCATTAACCATAATTGTTCACTAACATTTGTAGGTTTGTAGCCAAAACAAATGTTTCATCCGGTTGTGTCCATAACCGATTTGGAACATTAGATTCTAGCATTTTACTCACGGTGAGGACAACGGCGAGCGTAGTCTTGTCGTCTTCGGAGTTAGCTCTAGCATTGAGAGTGGCAGCTGATTGAGCACAAGCGGCAACGCCGCCAGGCATGATGTTGGTCCGTCCAGTGGCTCTAACCTCGGCCGCTTGTATAGCGGCTGCGTCACTCCACTCCACCGGCTTATTCCCTGCCGTGAGAACCGCCGCCTCTAGAGCCTCTCCGATCGTTATGATTCCTTCCGACGCCGGAGAGCTTGCAACCACATTTTTCTCGTTTGCATCTCCCTCCGCCTACAAAAGTTAATAAGGGATCTATGTAATATGTTGAAATGTAACACGTATATCAATTAATCATCTATGTAACTTGTTGAATGTAACATGTAGATACGGACCTGTCCACCGGAGGCATCGGCGACCACACCTTTCTCTCTGTTCTCCGTTGCCGGAATATTCTCGGCCTCTTGTTTTACGTCATTAGTTATCGGTTTCTCAAGCTGTTCTACGCTCATTTCTTCTTCCTTTTTGAGGTCAAACCTAAATTCTCTCTTTTCCTTGTTTTCCACGCAACACATCTATGCAAATGTTTTGATGTTATATAGCTTTTTGCACGAGCCATTCAATTATTGCGACACATCTTACACAATCAGAACAAAGGGTTCTCCTCAACTTTCTCTCCTCATTGTATCCCTCCCAATTAGCCAACACAAAGGTGACACATGCATAGCGCAATCACATTTGGTTCGGTTTTGACTAAACCAAATAAATTGATTGGGAAACAGTAAACCGAGTTAATATTATCCGCCGGTTTAGCTTAGTCGATACAATCGGTTAGGGTATTAATTAGGGTTTTCAAAGTTTTCAGCTTCACTAGAGAAACAATCACTTCCTTTTACTCCGCCGATCCCACCTGCTTCGCTCACCGTCTTTGTTGGCTCAGTAACAATCTCAGTGTTGTTGTTTGATCAACAAGAAGAAGAAGAAGAATGGATTCGAGACCTAGTGGACCAGCGATGTTGACGGCAGAGGAGATGGCCGTTCTGAACGAAGGAATCGGTTTGATACTTTCACGGTGGACTGCCATGAGAGCCGCCGTAGATAACGGCTGGGGAGGCCGAGATTCTCATCTGAAAGCTGAACGCACCGTTTCCAATGCTCTTAATTACTTCATCCATTTGAAAGGTTTCATCTTTATGCAATTTCCCATTAAAAGTTTGGATTTTTATCCAAAGTCTCTCTATTAAAGATGATGTCTTTTCTGATCACTTGTCTCTCGTGTGTTCATCTTTATTGTAGATCCAACGATGGGTTTTGATGGGTTAGCTGATATTCTAGAGAATGGTCTTAATGAGCTTAACACTGTGGCTGATGATGGAAGCCTTGAGGAGGTATATATACAATTTTGGGTTTTTGATGTTAGTTTCTTGTTTCTTTTTCTTTTTTTGGGTACTGAGAGTGTTTCCTTTTGTGTTGGTACTGATAGGTGACAGAGACGTTGCTAGATTTGTATTATGAATGTCTTGAAGGCAACTACCAAAGGGTTGAGAATCTGAGGGTGACTAGTTCTCAGACTAGTGCAAGAGTTGTCAAGGTTTTTGTAGCTGTATTTTTCAGACATTCTATCTTGCTTCTTAGTTTTGTGTATATATGAATCTGAGGAGGTTTAGTGAGATTTATATTATTAGATTCCTCAATATTGAGTAGTTTTTTGGGTGATCATGTCTTTTTTACTTCATTATTTTATAGATTTTTGGTGATTGTGAAAGTATTTTTAAATTTTATACATTTGTGGTTTGGTTGAAGATCATTTCCGAGATTAAGAAATGAGGCTCTCTTTGGTATTGCAGGTTCCAAACGGTAACGGTGAGGATGATGAGGAAAGCGATGATGAAGATGATGATGAGGATACAAACATGAGCAATGATCAAACCACAGACATGATGGTGGATGCATCTGAGGACTCCTCAAACCGGAGACCAGAAGCCATGCCGGTTGTTGATGAACCAAAAGCTGATGATGGCTGGACTGTAGTTCCAAGTAGAAAAAACAAAGGCAAGAGAAACTAAACGGTTTAGGTTCTCATGGTGTTGTGTAATGTCAACAGTTTTGGTTTGTTTTGTTTTAATGCTTAAATTAAATAAATACAATTGATTGTTACTCGTAACTTTTTAAACAGCATCAGAAGGTTGTGTTATTGTTTTTTCACACACTAATCTGCTTTAGATTCTCATTCATTTGGAAGATCTTTTTTCTCTAGGTTCGTTGTTGATGACACACACCACAGAAGATTGCTTTATAAAACAGGTTCTGTCTTATTGATGTTCATTTATTGGATCGGTAACGTTACAATGATTAGGAACACAACCAAACTGTTATCTTGGTACAAACATCTTGTACCAAAACCAAACTGAATCACAAATCGCCACTCACTGAATCTGTAGATTCTCTGCTTCATATCTAACAGAATCAAACAGTTTGGTTGATAAATAACGTTCTCCTCCGCTGGGGAAAATTACCTGCAGACCAGAAAAGAACCGGAACATTCAATAATCTAACTCAAAACATTTATGTTCAGTGAGAGACAGAAAAAAAGTTTTACCGCAATGAGTTTGCCTGCGTTTTCTGGCCGCTTTGCAACCTTCAACGCAGCAGCTGCTGCAGCTCCAGAGGATATTCCCACCTGCCAAATTACCTCAATGATCACAAAAAAAATCCTATGTTTCATAGTTTATACACTAAGAAAAGAACGTTAAACCAATTGTACCAGCAATCCTTCTTTGAGAGCAAGTAGCTTGGCTGTTTCAATAGCTTCCTCGCTTGTCACCTGAATCAAAAAAGAGTGCAAGTCTCAGAAACATTGTTTTGAGCTTCAGTGAAGTAGATGAATGTCGTCTACTTACTCGAATGATTTCATCAACAACTGTAAAGTCCAAATTAGCTGGGATGATACCAGCGCCAATCCCTTGGATCAAATGTCGACCTACAAAAATTATGATTAGAAAATGCAAAGCTCTCAGAGAAGACAAAGGGAAACAATGTTTCTTGGCTCACCTTTTTCTCCTCCGCTGAGTACCGGACTCTCTGCAGGTTCCACCGCACAAACCTGTTGCTCAAGAATGTAACAAAACATTATATACTTTTTCTTAGTTTTCAAGAAGTAGTGAAGTTTTTGAACCTTGATGTCTTTATTCATCTCCTTGAGGAACCTCCCAACTCCAGTAACCGTTCCACCCGTTCCAACACCAGCAATGAAAATATCTACTTTCCCTGCTGAGTCTCTCCATATCTCCGGGCCAGTGGTTTGGTAATGAATCTGCAAAAAAACAAATGAATCATTAGAGCAAGAGAAAGAGAAGACTCAAAGAACTCAAAGAACATAGACTTTGTTGATGTGTGATATTATATAAAAACCTCAGGGTTTGCAGGATTTTCAAACTGTTGTGGAACATAACCACCAGGAGTTTTGCTTAGTATCTCTTCAGTTTTCTCCAACATTCCATTAATGCCTATGCTCATATCTGTAAGATGAAGCTCTGCACCTAATGCTTTTAGAATGATTCTCCTCTCTAAGCTCATCGTTGAAGGCATCAGAAGTGTTACTTTATAGCCTTTTGCAGCTCCTATGCAGGCTAAACCGATCCCGGTGTTACCAGCAGTTGGCTCTATCAATGTACTCTTAACCAAGAAAAAACAATGAAACTATGTTAATGAAATATTGAGAAAGATTATATATTTCTATTATATGGTTTTCTTGAAGTTGTTTCTATTGAACCTCTCCAGGCCTAATCAGTCCTTTGTCTTCTGCATCTTTGATCATACTATAAGCGATTCTGTCTTTGACGCTAGAGCATGGCTGCATCATCTCAAGCTTGGCAGCTATACGGGCTACACAGCCGTCAACAATTCGGTTCAGGTACACCATTGGTGTGCTACCAATCAACTGCACCAAATGCAAAAACAGAGGACATGTTCTTTATTGTAAGAAAACAGATTGATTCAGAAGGAGATAAAGAACACAAAACTTGAGAGTTATTTACTTCAGTGACATCGTTCTTGATCATGCAACGATCTTCCATGTTCGTCCTTCTTTGAAACTCCTGAATATTTAATCTGAGATACAAAAAATACTCAACGATCTTACTTGTTCTTTACACAAATTGAAAGTAGCAGGGACATAGCAGAAAAGAGAACCACATGATGTTTTATTGAATAAACCAAACCAGAACAGAGAGAACCCAAAAATAAAGTCAAACCTTTATAGTTTGAAGGATAGTACCAGTGACGAAGAGAAAATGAGCCGATGATTCTCTAGATCCACACCAGAATGTATATATATAATACAGAGACATATTATATAGTATAGAGTGGTTGTACGATAAATACAACTTTAATTTATGTGTATATATAATATGGTTAAGGGGATTTGTTTTTTCGATACGTCACATGTGACCTAAGGTGCACAGATGTGAATGAAGTATGAAGACGAGTTCTGGCATGCATAATTTTGAGTGATGAAATAATACTAACTTCTAAAAGTCGTCTGCCATGTTGCGTAGTCTGAAAATAATGTCTTAACACTCGAGATGTACTTGTTTAATGTCAAGATAATATCAAACACTATTATTTAAAAGTTTTATAATCATTATGGTCTCACTAATAAAATCACTAAATCTTACCTAATCCACATAGGATTCTAATCAACGGTCTGATAATATTACAAAATTGTGACTTCAGTTCTTTTTTTTTAATTCTTGGTCCAAGCTGACCATATTCTTGTACGTTTTCTTGGAATGAAAATTGTTTTTTTAGATTACAAGGATGTTGTAGCTGAACTTCTAATATTTAAGATCACAATATGTAATATTTGACTTGTACTTTTCTTGTAATAATACTTAGTGAATTGCTCTTTTCTTTGCCAATGATAAGATTTATGTAAGAGAAGACAAGATGGTAGATGAAGCTACTAACATAGATTAGGATCATCTTTAACCAGTTTCAGACCGGGGATTACAATGGGAAGAGTAAATGAAGAACAACTATAATTATCCATCATCTAATATGTAACTATTACAGATTTTACAATGATCTGCAACAATACATGGCTTACCAAACAAAACCAAACCAAACCACACATTTGCCACTCATTCAATAGGCAAATGCTCTGCTTTATATCTAACCGACTCGAACAGCTCTGTTGATAAATAACGCTCTCCTCCACTGGGAAAAATCACCTGCAAACAAATCGACAATTGGGATAGTTAACTCGGTTCAGTGTCGGTTAAATCAGTTTATTAAATGGGCTCTTTAAACTTTGGGCCCATATGGTCGAGGGCCGGCGGTTCTGCTTACCGCAATAAGTTTGCCTGCGTTTTCTGGCCGTTTAGCAACCTTCAATGCAGCAGCTGCTGCAGCCCCTGACGATATTCCTACCTACCAAATGAACAAGAGTTACATTTATAAGAAACCGGTTTTAGTTTCCGGTAAATACCGACTAAAAGGAACATTAAACCAGTTGTACCAGCAATCCTTCTTTGAGAGCAAGAAGCTTGGCTGTTTCAATAGCTTCCTCACTTGTCACCTGAATAAAAAAAATTGCAGTTCTCAGAATATTGTCTCTTGATTTAGAAGAAGATAACCTCTTCTACTTACCTGAATGACTTCATCAACAATGCTTAAATCCAAATTGGTTGGAATGACACCAGGACCAATCCCCTGGATCAAATGTGGACCTACAAAATTGTTAAACAAGTATTGTTAGTATTATGTTAGAGATAATTAATAACTCTAATATGGGACAAGAGAGAAGGGCCGGTTTTCCGCATAGCAAATAAAACATTCGTAGCTAATATCTATAAATTTAAATTATTCCGTGTTCAAATTTTAATAAATTTACATATCTACTGATCATTTAGCTTTCATTATATAATAAAAAAAAACTCCTAAATCTCAAGCTGGCGGTTATGTTTTCTTGTTTGCTCACCTGGTTCTCCTCCGCTAAGTACTGCACTTTCTGTAGGTTCCACCACACAAACCTATTGTTCAAGAATGTAATAACAAAGTTATCTTTAAAACAAACTGTTTTCACATTTGATTCCGTTAGATTTATTATAGGTTTTCTTGTACCTTAATGTTTTTGTTCATCTTCTTAAGAAACCTTCCTGTTCCACTAACCGTTCCACCAGTTCCAGCCCCAGCAACCAAAATATCTACTTCCCCTGCTGAATCTCTCCATATCTCAGGACCAGTGGTTCTGTAATGAATCTGCATGAAACAAATATTTGGATTACAACCATAAAACAGTACAAAAAATACAGAGAGATTCAAAAGAAGAGAGGATGGTATTGTATAAAGAACCTCAGGGTTCTCAGGATTTAGAAACTGGTGTGGTATGTAACCACCAGGAGTTTTGCTTAATATCTCTTCAGCTTTCTCCAACATTCCTTTAATGCCTATGTTCATATCTGTGAGATGAACCTCTGCACCTAATGCTCTCAAAATGATTCTCCTCTCTAAGCTCATCGTTGAAGGCATCAAAAGTATCACTCTGTAGCCTTTTGCAGCTCCTATGCTGGCTAAACCAATCCCGGTGTTACCGCCCGTTGCCTCAATCAATGTACTCTAGAAAAATTATGGTTAGTGTAAGCCATAGCTTAGCTCATTACCACAGATGTTTATGTACATGAGAGTGTGTAGATTGTATACAGGCAACAAAAGAAAGAAGATTAACAGTGCTTTATATTAAACCTTTCCCGGAGTAATCAATCCTTTGTCTTCTGCATCTTTGATCATACTATAAGCGATTCTGTCTTTTATGCTAGAGCAAGGCTCCATCATCTCAAGCTTGGCAGCAATACGGGCGACGCAACCGTCAACAATTTTATTCAGATACACCATTGGTGTGTTACCAATCAACTAGTCCAAATGCGAAAACATATACATAGGTGTTTACACATATTTCTTATTCAAAGAAAGCAAAATGACATATAATAATAAACTGGAGATGTCTTACTTCAGTGACATCGTTCTTGATCATGTACCGTTCTTCCATGCTGGTCTGTCTTGGGAACTCCTGCAAGAATTGACCACAATCTACTTAAAGGGTCTATTTAGCCACAAGTAGGGTCTAACTGTGAAGCAGAGTGAGTATTGTGTCACATGAGAGACAATAACAGACAAACTGAATAGAGAGACATTATTTCTAAAGTAACAAAGAACATAATAAGCTCTGAGCTATGTCAAAGGCAACAATGAACACTGAAAATAAGATATTTTAATACAAAAAAAATCAAGAAAATGGTAGTGAGATGTAACTAGTGTGGCTAAAACAAATCAAACATAGCACCTCCAGAGCAGAGGTAAATGATAATAGTATGGCTAACGGATAAAACCAGAAAGAAGCACGAGATAGTAAACATGTCGCACCTTCATAGTTCTGACGAAAGTATCAATGAAAGATGAGATGAAAGATGAGACAAAAGACCGCTAAGTCTAAAACCACATACATACATTACATATATATATTGTAGATTAGTATTGAGTGGTTGTACAACAGAATAGTATTATCTTATGTATGGTTTAAAACTTTGATAATGAAGGGAGAAGAAAACACAATCAAGTCTCAATCTAACCAAATCTTTTTGTAAGAAAATCTTTAAATTTAACTCTTGACCTCACATGCAAATAGAAAAAAAAACATTACCAAAGTTTAACATAGTGTTTTGTAGTATCATACACAAACGAAATGTAAATCAAAAGGTTATAACAAAAAATGCAAAATATTCGTTAGCTCTGAAATTTTTAACTTTATAGTTTTGTTTTCTTATGAAGAATCAGTTTATAAAAAACTACTCATAATTTTAATTTTGAGTTAGACATGAATTGTCATGGAGATATCTTTTATTTTGTTCTTTTTGAGTTCAATAATTGAGGAGAAACTGAAAAAAATGGAGGTATGTTGTAGTGCTAAGAACCCATGTGGTGAAGACCACTCGTATGTGGATTGTGAAGCATGAAGACAAGTTTGTGCCCATTGCGAAGTTCGAAAATGACATCTAAGGGTAAGTTTTGAAATGGACATCTAAGGCCATGCTTCAATGGAGACGACATCTACTTAAGGTTGTACGTGAATGGAGACAACGTACAGGACTGTGTTTGATTGGAGACAAAGCTGTGAGGCAACCGCCTTTATGTCACGAGCCACGCTTTTTTTCTATTTGTTTTTAGAGAGACGAAAAACAACAACAATATCATAAGTCGTTTCAAACATTCTTTCTTCAATGTCAAGATTACATCTAAAGATTATCCACCCTTTCTGGTTCTGTAGGAGCTATGCAAATGTAATCTTTCTTCTGGATACTCGAATAGTGTGAATGTATTTCTATTTACACCACAAACACAAAACAGATATGGTCTCTTTAACGTCAACCACTAAAAGAAAATCTAAAGAATCGCTCTATTGTCAGAGAGGGCTCTAGGTAGGTCCCAAGTTCGAGTGTAAGGCGACACCAGCATAGGGTGAGTGATTATGAGCTTCAGTTCAAAACCTTTTTCAAATAACTATACACATTTCCACAGTTGATCATCAAATACATTATAACAAAAGAATACTACTAGCAACTGCAACATAGATCAAATCTCAAGAAAGATATGTCAATTGTCCATTCGATATACATTCATTCATACATGTATGACACAAATATTATTTACTTATTTTGTGAAATATAAATAGCTAAAGAGACATTTTGTTTTTATTGAACTAGTGACTCTACCAGCAAAAAGTATAATCTAATAGACTAATACAATGGTTATGCACAACCCCACTACCATTCACCTCAGATGGACAAAATTAAAAAGAAAACTCTAAAAACCTAGAAAGATTTCATCACCATCACAAATTTACTCAGATTATTAGGTTATAGCTTTGCTAAAACTATACCTCACCACCATATCACAAGACATCTTCATGTTCTACTTCCTTCTTCATATTGCTCATAACTTTAGATTTTACAAGAACCCAATACAATCTTCCTTCTGCCTCATCCTTCACTAGGCATTGTCTTTAACTCATGCAATGTGGCTCTAATCTGCTCCTGAACCAATTCTAACCTCCTCGAGTACACTTCCAACTCAAGAATCTGCTGTCTCCTCCACCGTTCATCCCCTACTCCTCCCTTACCCCCTCCTCCACCACCAAACCCAAGATTCACCGGCATCAGCATTGGGCTTAAGACACCCATAGCATGAGCACCACCTCCTGGATACCCTCCCACCGCAGCCATCATCATCCCCATCGTACCATCCATCATCTCCTTGATCAAGGGAGATACACAACCCTTCACAGTCTCTTCTATCAATCCCCCTAGACTCCTCCCCTCACTACTAAACTCACCAAAAGCAGCCACATTCTCATGGATCGGCCCATCAGACAGAGAGATAGGCTTGTTGTCTTCATCCATCTTCCCTATCCTCGATCGTGATCGCTTTCTACTCACTCCCACTTTCTTCTCCAACACGTTATCAGCAGAATCAATCTCCACATGGTGGTGCTGGTGGTTATTAGTTTCCTCAAACTCCATCGCATTATTGTTATCTTCAAACCCTATGATCTTCCCCGATTGGTTCCAAATCTTCCTAGAGATATCAAACGTGGCTTGATCGTGAGGGCTCTTAAAGGAAACATCTTTACCTAAACCTATCTTGCTCATCACGTTCCTATACTTCTTCTTAAGCCTACGAAGCTTCTCCACCAGCTGGTTCTTATTGAACTCAAGCCGAAGCTTCGATTTTATTAACTCGTAAAACGGCGCCGTATCGGGAGGATGCGAGCTGTTGCCACGGTGGCACGTGACGTAATCAAGAAAGCCCCGGAGAAGCTCTATCTCGTCCTCGTCGGTCCACAGCCTCTGGAAAAGACGCCTCGAGTCGTCGATCGCCGGCGGCAACGGCGGCTGTGGTGGTTTCGGATGGACGATCTCCGTCGTGCGGTGGTGCCACTTCGGATCGGAGGAAGGGAGAGCGACGGTTACGGTGTCCTTCGCCGCCGCCGCGGAAGCCAACGAAGAATTCGGATCGCCGTCGTCGTCGGCGGCGGCGACGTCTGGCTCAGGCATGACTTGCTGATCGTCGTCGGAATCAGTCTCTCCTCCGTCTGCTACTTCTCCGACACCGGCGCTAACGTCTTCCTCAAGCTCCGGCGATTCAACGGCTTCACGTTTATCCGATGACATTACCACGAGATCGCAGACGCTCGTTGTAGCTTTAGATCGAATCAGGAGAGGGAAGAGAAGGAAGCAGATCGAGATGGAGAAAAGAGGAATTGGGTTCAACGAGGATTTGATACGCTTCTTGCGTTGCGTTGGTGGTAGGGCATGAAGGAATCTACGACGACACTAGCGAGGGTAGTTTCGGAATTAAGGAAATGATTATGACTGGGCGTTGCAGACAAGTGGTCCAGACGAGTTCCCGTGCATTGGTTGTTGCGGTTTGGTTGAACTTTGATCATGTCTGAAAAGTCAACCGCACACTCAGCTCACAGAAAGCGTTCCCCGCAAACGCGATTCTGTGTAAAAATAAAGTCACGTGGGTGTTTCTGTAACGTCTTGACTCATTGTTCCATGGTAAAACGGTTAAAGAGAAATGCGTTTCGTTTCGTTTTTTTTTTATTTGTCTTAGTATAATTTTCTTTTCTTAAAAAATTAAACTGAATTTTTCTTGGTATTCAGGTTCGAACAAGTATGAACGTTCCCTGCTTCCCTATTAGAATTTACTAATGAAGGGGCAATGAAATGTAGACTTCAGTTTTACAGAAGATGGTGAGAATGTGTATCCCTTAGAAAAAGTTTCAAAAAAAAAAGAGAATGTGTATCCCTCTATGCGTTGAAGAGACAGTTTTTATTTTGTTCCAAAGCTATTTGTACAGCACAATCTATCACTAGGCTGGTCGGACAACAGGACATACAATCACACTATTGGGGAACTATTATTGATCAAATCTTGTAACCAGAAGAAACATTATATTATCTTTAACTGGAGTGCATATCAAGCTGAAATCAGTCAAAACCATCAGTCATATGTAAACAAAAAATCTAAGCTTAAATGGCTTAAAGACTTAGCAAGGGGACGAAGTTTTTTAAATAAATGTATTCAGCAAAAATCTTTAGCACATGATATTCTCTAAAGCTTAACTCATAATGCAAAACGAGACAAAACAAATGTGACAATGACAAGTACAAAATCGAGATAAAGAAGGGATGATGCAAAAACAAAACCCAAAATGCTGCCACTAGTCTTCAACACCTCACTTCTTCTTGGGGTCACCAGCCTTAGTCTACACAATCACACACGCACACAAACTGTTAACAAACAAACAAAAAAGGCACAACTGCAAATGTTTAGATTACAAGCTAGTGTCTACCTTCTTAACACCACGGATTTTCTTGGCCCTGTTCTTCCTCTCCTTAATCTGTTTCCTTGATTTCTCAATCTTGCTGTCAAGTCCATTCTGACAAAACACAATCATTTTAGTATGAAAATCACAAAAATAAATAGTCTTAATGAATATTCCAAAGATTTATGTTCCTGATATTGCCACATCTTTTCACATCAAAACCATAATAGTTTGTATTAGCAAAGCAGGCAAAATGAAAGCACAAAGAGCATGCTAGACTAAAAAACTAAGCCAGACAGATGATACAGCCTAAGGGGCACTACTGCTATCAAAGATGGTAAGAGTGGAAATGAATATTTTTACCCTGATGAGCCTGTACTTGGGCTCGAACTTCTTGGCACTCTCGACGTTGTCGTAGATCAAACCAAATCCAGAAGATTTACCACCTCCAAAGTGGGTTCTGAATTTGAAAACAAAGATTGCATTTGGGTCTTTAACCTCGTACATCCTTGCCAACTTCTCCTTAAGCTCAGCCTTCACCAACATTACAATAAATAAAAAAGTATAAGTTTCATGAATTAGATGGGTTTAAGTAATAGACACGACCACTGACGTTGAAAAGAGCATACCTTTGAAACATTGGCTCTTCCTGGGTGAAGAACATCAATGACCTACATTCAACAACCACCGTCACTAACCGGTAACACAATCTTATGAGTAAAAATGGATTGAAAGTTTCAAACTTTCAATAGCTTTCTCTGTTAAGAGTTTGTGCATTTGTCATTTAAGAAACAGGGAAGAAGAATCAAGCTACTACAATACTAAACATTGGGCCTAGGATTCTGCTGACCTAAGATTTTTTTTCTACATCACTAACGTTGTTCATTTCACTGGCGAATCATATAAAACACAAAGAGACAGAAACTCACAAACTGCTTCCTGGAGAGAAGCCTGTTGGTCATGAACTTCCTGGTCCTGATGGTGACAGCTTTCTCCGCCATGGCTGCTCCGATATGCTCTCCGGTTGACGAGTTTGCTACTCTCTCTCTCGCTGCGGCTTCTGAATCAGCAATCAAAAACCCTAGCTGATAATATATAGTTCTCATTTCTGTTGTTTTAGGTCTTTTTTTATATATACACTGGACTCTTGTTAGATGGGCCAGTCTGAGAAATATTAATTTAGGCTGTTTTCGATTTTGATAGATACAGATGAAGCCTATTGGGCCTAAATAAAACTACTCTATACTACCTTGACCAAATGATTTCGAGTTCAGGTTCTAGTGTTTGCATTCGAATTTGTCATTTACGTGCAGATCTATTATGATTGTTTGCTAGCTTAACTTAAGATCAAACTAGATCTTGATCCGTGCGACTGCACAGATATATGTTTTATAGTATATACAAATTTTAGAAAACGAAAAATTTAATAGTTCTATCTTCACTACTTTTATTTAATGAATTCACGAAAATCCTAACTGAACACGAAATTCCAAAGAGACTTGGAAACAAACCTGAACGTCCACTTCTAGCCACTATTATATATCAAATATGTGTCATCATATGTTACAATAATATGTCATTATATAATTAATCTTATTTTATACATACCATCAAATAAGTAATATTTGCGATCATATAAATATTTTATATAATTATGTAATAATATTTTATATGTACAATCATATAAATAAGCAAATATTATATTTCTAAATTTTGATGTGATATATAAAAACTCAATACTTTAAGTTAGTGTTTGAAATCTGGCTTTCTATTGTATTTTTCTTTTTATATTGAAAACATTTTGACAATGGTAATTGGAAAATATTTTAGTAAAAATTATTTTTTGAATATATGTATATTATTGAATAAACTTTTGATATTAATCAGTATTAAATTATTATTTTGATTTGAAATATGTATATCAAGTAATATAAATTCATTACATTTTAGTATAATGTAATGAACTTCTAACTTTTTTAATAGTATAGTCCATTACCTTTTTTCCTAGTATAGTACTATCTATGTTTCCAAACAGCGCTATATTTATTTTTTTACTATTATCCATGTTTCCAAACAGCATTATATTTATTTTTTTACTACTATTTATGTTTCCAAACAAATCGTAAAGGTATTTCTAATTTAATAAGATAGATGCATTTGCGTTTTAAACTTTCAAAAATGAGAATGAGATATTTGAGTTTAAGACTTAGTGAGTTGTACAAATAGAAGTATGGTATCATCGTCTTCCTTTTTTGCAATTAGAGAGCATCAAAGAGATGGTGACAGGACGGTAGCTCACTAGCTCGTGAGAGGACTCTTCGGCTACGTGGATTGAGTGAACATGATCAAACACATCTTATGTTTATCATCTTTCGGTTCTCAACTTTTCTCAAAGAAACAAACCATGCGTCTTCTTCGCAGTTCTCCGCATGTGTGTCCACAAGTTAAGAAGCTCGTTGGTCCGAAGAGGCTTCACAAGGTACGCAGTCAGCTGCACCTAGCTTCAAGCACTTTACCACCACAGGGACCTCGTCTTGCCTCGACATCACTTCAAAATAGCATCTTATAAGATTCGTTAGAATAAAGCAAATGATCATATCTGGACAAAATAGGAACAGCAAAGCACAAAGCTTACTTATGACAGGGATTCTCCGAAGATCATTGTCTCGAGTGATGTACCTCTGAATTTAGTGCATTTCCGCCAGTATTATATCGATATCAGGTCCCTCTGAATTTAGTGCATCAGTCACCTGCCTTGCTCACTTCACTGATGTCACTGCATTCCCAAAAAAATAAATTAAAAAGACACTAGAAACTATATATGCATTTAAAAAATACAAATATAACAATCAAGAACATCTCATCTTTCTTGTGCTCTTCATGGGACTCAAGAACAACTGAACAAGTATGTATTCAAAGATGGAAGGTCCATCAATGGAGCCTTGCAAATTGGGATTAGAACTAAAGAGTTGTGTGGTCTGTTAACCCACAGTCGTTTGTGTTAACCCATAGAGTTCTCTGGTGCAGTCATTGGTGTTAACCCACAGAGTTCAAGCCAAAGTCATCATCAATCATCTTTTGGTGGAAAACAGCAAGTTTAGATGGCTTAAACATATATACTTGTTTTACTTCACAGGCTGTCTTCAGAGTTCAGTATCCTGAAGATTTCAAGGCCTCTCGCAAGGAAACTTTAATGTTACAATAATGTTTTCTATTTTGTGATTATTTAAATCCCCTAGACTATATTTGTCAAATGATTTTTTTTTTTAAAAAGGTGACATGACATTTATTTATTCCACATGTCATCTAATTAGTTTTCACAATAACTTCTAACAATATAGTCTTAAATTCTTTCCCTAAATAAAGGTACGTAAGTTTTTTTTCTTAAATAAAAATTACGAAATTACCTAATATGATTAACGTATATATAATAATTAATGATTATAAATCATAGATATTTGATAAAAAAATTGCATCCTCTACCTTTTTTGTTTAATCTTATATTATTAAAATTTTAAAAATCACATTAAACATATGTTAAAAAGTAAATTTTTCATATATGTTATATTTTGAATTTTGTAAAACATCTATAACTTACAAAAAATGGTAAAAGTCTCATACTAAAAAATTTGTGATCAATGTTTTATTTGTTTTTGTTCAAACAAGGGACAATTGATCACAAATCGTATGAATATGAAATTTTATTATACATATCATTTAAATTAAATTATATAATATATAAAAATATAAATATTTAATTTCAAAATTTTCATTGAAAAATTATTGAGATCTTAATATTATACACATATATATATGTATGTATATTGTTACAATCAAAAATATAGGCGTGGACAAAAATTACTAGAAAAAGAAACCAAACCAAATATAATATAAAAATTAGTACAAAACTTTAATATATATTGGTTAGATATCTGAATGGCTTCAAAATTTTAGTATCTAGAGAATTAAAACGGAACCCGATCAAAACGAACCCCATATCCGAACCGGGTCGAACTCACAAAAAATTGAAACATAACTGAACCTAACTGTACCAAATGGTATCTGAGTGTCCACCCAAATCAAATATAATAAAGTTTTTGATAACAAAATATGTATTAATTATAATATTTAAATACAACATATTCTTACTGCACATGGTGGAGGAAAACATCTAGTTTACGTTAAAAACAAAGAAATAAGAAAAAATGTGATTTTTTTTTGGAATGTTTTTATTTAACACATGTCATAGTCTTACACCTTTATATAATAAGATTATATATAGCATCAACTCTTGACGAAGAAAAAGATAAAAACTCCAATTCGACAAAGATCTTCAAACCCTAGTTGGTAGACCTTTCCTCTGTTATGTCTTTAAATGTTCCCTTGAGTTATACATACTTACATAGCTATGGTTAAGTGTCTGTCTTCAAAGGCGATGAGAAGAGCAAGAGGAGGAAGGAGAAGAAGACAAAGAAGAGACGATTTCGTGGCGCCAGAGATTCCTTTTGGTCTCATGATCGAGATCCTGAGCAGATTGCCTGCTAAATCGCTTATGAGGTTTGTGAGAGACAAGGTTTCACTTCTTAGATTTAGGTTAGGTTGAGAGATAATGAATCGTGGGCTGAATCCCGTAAGTAAGCTTAATGAATGGATACGTTTGTATTGATGATCAAAGAGTATTACAAAAGGTGTTTATGATGATTACAAGGAGAATGCGTAATGTATTTAATCTAATCTGATAGTTGTTGTATCTATGGAGATCCGCCTCTATTTTGGATCTTCTCTGTCTTTATATAGTCTAGGTCTCGTCGATAGCTCCTTAACTGATCTCCGAAATACACGGCTTCAGTTACGTACTTGCTCCAGGTTCCTCTTGACCGAGTCTCCGAAGTATCAGCTCCCGTTATAACGTGACCTCCATTATGACGACTTCCAGGTTCAGTCTTTAATTCAGCTTCCAGCTCGTACTAATGTGACGGGCTTTACGCGGCCCACTTGGCAGCTTACATTTTACCGTGACCTCGCCTGAGGGTCATATTCGGGTCCAACAGTTGCCCCCAGCTTCCGAATAAAATCTTTTGTCTCGGAAGCTAGAATCCAGCTACCGACCTTATCTTTTCGTTAAAGTCATGATTAGTTCTTATCTTGTTTAGATACGGTTTATCCGATCTAACGGTCCTTATCACGTTAACCAAAATCAACGGTTCAGATGGAGGAAGTTTGAAATGACGTTTCCGGATCTCGAGAGTTGATGAGATATAAAGCTGCGAGCATTAACTGCTACGCCTCCCACTTTCTCCACGCCTCCGTTCAGTTTCCCAAGGTAACTTCCTCTCCCCTCGGTTATTTTTACTGCGTTTTTTTTTTTTTTTTTTTTTTTTTTTTTTTTTTTTTTTTTTTTATCTTTCTCGTTACTTCTCTCTGCAAATTCTCTCCCAAACCTTGCAATCGACTTTCTTCTTGATCTTCCCCATATCATGAATCCTCCGAAAGAAGGTTCCGGTGAGTCCGGGATGCCTCCCTCTGCCTCTGGGGCTAAACTACTGAAAGTTAAGCAAGAAGTCGGAGCCAAGATGAAGGGGAAAAAGAAAGCCAGAGAGACGATCGCAACCAGGGTCTCTAAGAGGAAGAAGAAAGATGATTCCGGCAGCCTACACTCGCCGTCGTTGCTGGACAGTCAAGACGTAGTCAACCTCATGACTCAAGCTCTTGGCTCGAAGGAGCTTGGCCGTGCCTGTAGCTCCGACGAAACCCCTGAGACTGCTCCGGAGGGTTGGTTCTGTTGTCACGAGAAGTTCATCTCCAAGTCTTACTTGAGATTTCCTCTCCCGACTTTACTGCTAGATCTACTAGATCATTACCAATTAGCTCTTCCCCAACTCTGTCCCTCGATCATCCGTGTGATTAACGGCTTCATCACTAGGTCCAAAGAAGAAGGGGTTGGCGTTGGTCTTACCGAGCTCATGAGCCTCTTCTCTTTGAAGGAGAGTGCTTCCAAAGAAGGCGGTTCCGGGACTTACTACCTCTCTAGTCGTCCCAATCACGTGATCTTTAGATTCTCCAGTAGCGATAATGACTGGAGGAAGAAATACTTTTATGTTAAAGTTGATCCTTTGACGGTTCCCGCTGGTCGGAACCTCAGGGTCACTTGGTCTAACCCATCTGGTTAGGAATTCTAGGAGTATCCATTTTCCTATTTTGTTTATTTACAGTTGGTTAATCCTTTTTCGTTTTTTTTTATTTTTTCTTTTGCAGAGATTGAGGATCCTCCGAAGCTTTCTACTAAGCTTACCAGAGCTTTATACCGCAAACTGCTTCAGACTCCTTGTTCCTGGACTGCTTATACCACATCTCGAATAGGTGCAGCCAGGTTCCCAGACGTCTACAACGCCTCTTTTCAGGATCCCATTCCTGCTGAGAACCTTGAGGGTAAGTTCAGGCTTGAATTCTTTTTTTTTATCACTAGTCTTGTCGTTTGTGAAGTTTTCACTCTTATAAGAGTTTCCTTTATTCCAGTTTCTGCAGGGGACTCAGTTGTTTCAATTTCAACCGGTGCTAGCGCTTCAGGTACTGAAAAAACTAAGTCAGGCGACATGACTCTCAGGCCATCTTTTCGCTCTAGGGGTAACCCTTCGAAGGCTGCCAGTGTTTCCCGTGGGGGAGATAGGAGCCAAGGAGGATCTTTCCTTAACTCGGTGAAGGACGTTTTGGATGATGGAGTATCCAAACCTGTCGCTGAGGCTGCTCCTGCTGAGGTCACAGCTCAGGATGCCACTCTTCTTCCTGAGGTCCCTGTACCGGAGGCTGATCATCCGGCTCCCAAGGATACCTGCGAAGTTGAGCCGTCGAGGCACAAGAGGCCTAGGACTGATCAAGGCGGAGCTCCCACTCGATCCTCCTCCTCGTCTTCCAGGGGAAGAACTGTTGGGTGGAGTTTTACCCATTCAAAGCCTGGGTCGATTTTAGATGATTCGTGGGGCTTAGCCGCGATACTGAGGCACCTGAAGAGGGTAGGATGTCCCCTTCCAGCGCTCAAGGACTTGTCTAACCGGGAGGAATATCTCGACATTGCCCATTGTATGGGTCAGGTGCGTGATCTCTACCCGTTCTTTGTTTACATTTGTTGGGAATGATACTCATCATCATTTTTTTGTTGTTGTCGTAGTTGGCCGGGGCTGTTAACAGGGCCCAGCTCGGGTTTGAGAATGCTCTGCGTGATGCCCCCGATGCTGGTGAGCTTGCTGAGGTTACCGAGGTGGTTAAGGCAGCCAAGGCTGATCTCGATCAGGCCCGGGCTCGAATCTCCGAACTTGAAGCCGAAGTTACGAGGCTGGGCTCGAAGGCTGATGCTCAACAAGGAAAGATTGAGAGCCAGGAGCTCGATATCCAGGTGAAGAGCAGGAGGATTAGTGACTTGGACTCTGTTCGAAGGATAGCTGAGCGCCAAGTTCGTGAGCTCGTTACCTCATCCCAGGAGAGCCAGAAGAACAAGGAGGCCGAGGTCAAGCTGGCAGTCAGGGAAGGGAAGAAAGAGGTTGCTGAAGCTTATGGCAAGATCCTGACCTGTGTTCAGGAGAAGTTTGTTAAGAAGAAGGAAGAGGTCAGTGCATTGGTGTATGCTCAGGAGCTCCAAGCCAACGTTGATCTCTTGAAGGACATGTTGAACAACAAGATCCAGAGTGTTGAGGAGGAATACAGCCAGCTGGTGGCTTTGTTGCCTGGTGCGACGACCGCATATGAGAAGGCTCAAGTGTCTGACTTTTCAGTCAGCAAGCTTCCTCTTCCCCAGATCTCGGACAGCTCAGGTACTTTCGAGATTAACATGTTTAATCCGTCCTTTTCTGGGGAATATGGTTCTAATCTGGATTTAATGGCTCCTGACTTAGTTCCGATCGAGGCAGCTCAAGGAGGCAATGCTAACGTGGCTGAAGGAGAGGTTCCAGTGGGTGATGGTGAACCGATCCAAGATGAGAAGGAAGATTAAGAGCTATGGCTCTTTTAAGTTTATATTTCATGTTTCTCAAACTTTGGTTTAAGTTTCGTTTGACTTCTACGACTTTAGTGCCTGAGGAGGCCTTTAAACCTTTATCGTTGTTTAGGATTTTAATAGCCTGGGGAGGCTTTTAAACCTTTATCGTTTTTGAGACTTTGTTATTTTCATCTCGAGCTTTTGAGCTTGGTCGTGTCCTATTTTATCATAACAATTGCTGAATCAAATTAGGACTTTTAATTTCGATTTGAACGTTTCTGCTTGATTAATGTTTGGTCATGATGACTTCGAAGAGAGGTCCTTGACGTTGTTTTCGGAAAATCTAGGGACCTGGATCCAATTTGAGAGTTCTGAGACCTGACATCTAGGTCTGTCGGGACCTGAGTTAGACTCATCGGGACCTGGGTTAGACTCATCGGGACCTGAGTTAATCCGAAGGATTTCGGGACCTTTGGAATGCGGTGAATGAAATCGAGGAATTTTGAGATTTTGTTGATTCTTTAGGATTTTAAGACCTTTTGATTCTTATGAGGATTTTAAGACCTTATTGATTCGTCAAGGATTTTAAGACCTTGGTTGTTGTTAAGGATTTTGAGACCTTATTGATTTGTCAAGGATTTTAAGACCTTGGCTGTTGTTAAGGATTTTGAAACCTTATTGATTTGTCAAGGATTTTAAGACCTTGGTTTATGTCAAGGATTTTAAGACCTTCGTGGGTGTTAAGGATTTTAAGACCTTAGGTTATGTTAAAGATTTTGAGACCTTAGATCCAGGTTCTTAGGGACCTGAATGTGTTCGAGACAATTGAGCTCAGGTCGCGGTTTAATGGGACCTGAATTCTCTCAGAGGGTTTTAAGACCTTTGATGCTTATGAAACTGAATTAATCGTCTTATTAATGTCAGATATCAAAGAGTACATGATTCAGATTGTTTACATAGTAGCTTATTTTTGGGCTAAGCGTCCTTGGTGACAGGTGCCGCTTTGGCTTAGATGATGAGATTGGTGAGAAGAGGTTGGGGCTGCACTCATAACGGAGTTGCCTACGTACCCAGTCAAGGGATCAAGCCAAACGTAGTTCAAGGAATTTGGGTACCTAATGATAGTATCTTTTGAGGTTCGTGGCGTTCCACGATCGGATTTCAGGTACCCCGGTTCGTACCTTCTGGAGTTTGTAAACTCCGGGTCGTACTATGTGGATGATTCGGTAGGGTCCTTCCCAGTTGGTTCCTAACTTTCCAGCTCCTGGTTCTTTAGTTCCTTCGAAGACCTTTCTGAGTACCAGGTCTCCTACAGCGAACTGCCGGGGCCTTACTTTGGAGTTATAGTGCCGAGCCATTGCTTGCTGGTAATTTTGAATGCGGAGCAAGGCTTGGTCTCGTCTTTCCTCGATTAAGTCGAGGCTATCCATCAGGAGCTGGTTGTTAGCTGCGGGGTTCGAGGTGCAGAGCTCCCGTCGGAGGCTGCCTGCGGTAGTTTCTGCTGGGACGACAGCTTCCATCCCGTAGGCTAAGGAGAAAGGAGTTTCCTCCGTAGCTTTTCGTGGGGTGGTTCTGCAAGCCCATAGTACTTCGGGTAGTTTTTCTGACCAGAGTTCTTTCTGAGCCCCTAGGCGTTTCTTGAGGTTGGCTAAGATCGACTTGTTAGCAGCCTCCGCCTGGCCGTTACCTTGAGGTCGCCGAGGTGTTGAAAATGTAAGACGGATGTTCCACTTATCACAGAATTTTTTGAAATCGTGGGATATGAATTGTCCTCCGTTATCGGTTACGATTTCGTATGGGACACCGTGCCTACATACGATATTTTTCCATACAAACCCCTCGACATTGAATCTGTTAATTTGTTGAAAAGCTTCAGCTTCGATCCATTTCGTGAAGTAATCGGTTAGGACCAGGAGGTTTAGTAGTTTCTTTCCTTTGCCTGATGGTACCAATGGACCTACGATGTCCATGGACCATCTCATGAACGGATAGGGAGCTGATATGTTAGATAGCTTCTCCGCTGGCTGGTGTATGATCGGTGCATGTCTTTGGCATTTGTCGCATGATGAAGAGTAGACCTCACAATCCGCGATGATAGTAGGCCAGAAGTAGCCTTGCCTTTTAATTCGGATAGCTAGAGCTCTGCCCCCGGAATGGTTACCACAGGAACCGTCGTGCATTTCCTTCATGAGTTTCATCGCTTGCTGCTAAGGCTTTGAGTTTTCGAGCCTCCCACTTATTGGGTGGGATTTTTCCCTCGAGGATGTAATCCATGATCGGTATCCTCCAGTCTTCTCTTCCTACAACTTTGTTGTGAAGAGAAGAGGGAGGTTCCTGTTCGGGACCTGGTGTAGTGGTGCCCCCGGGGGTATTCGTTGGAACAGGCTCCAAGGGGTCTGGGTTCTGAAGAATATCTCCAATTCCTTCATTGTCCCCGGTGGTTTGTGTAGTACTTCTAGACGTGTTTTTGCGAGCTGCACGGCTTCTTGTTTGTACCTTGAGGACGAGTGGTTCCGAGGTTTCGGTGGTGCCCCCGGGGGTATTCGTTAAGTTAGGCTCAGGAGAGTCCGAACTTCGGTGAATACCCTCATTTTGGTTATGGTCCTCTAAGTTTTTGGTTGCATTGTCAAAAGAGTGCTTTCTGAAGCTGCGTGCTCTGGTTTTAGGGAACCAGAATGTCGTGAAGATTTGGGTAGCTTCCGTGGGAGGGCTGTTATCCTCAATTTTTGCTTTTGACTTGTTATCTAGTTCAGCTTTGGTAGCTATGTCGATACTCGGCTTTTCGATTCCTTCCACGGGTATAATTCGTTTTACGAGAGGGTCGGATGTGGAGGCTAACGCAGCGAGCGCGTCCGCTGAAGAGTTCTCTCCTCGTGGGATTCTTGTTAGTTCGAACTTATTGAACTGTTTTGTTAGGCTTAGGACTACTTCGAGATATGCCCCCATCCTTTCGTCTCTCGTTTCGTATTCTCCGTGATACTGGCTAGCTACTAGCTGTGAGTCGCAGTAGGCGTTCAGCTCTCGGATTCCGAGGCTAAGGGCCAGTTTCAAGCCAGCGATTAATGCTTCATACTCAGCTTCGTTGTTGGAGGCGTTAAATCCAAGTCTATAGGATTGTTCGATGGTTTCCCCAGCTGAGGAGGTTAATCTTAGACCGACGCCGGAGCCCTGTTTTGACGAGGCTCCGTCCACGTATAGGCTCCATTTTGGGACCTCTATCTCTTGGTCTAAATGTTCGGACGTAAGCTCGATAACGAAGTCGGCGAGGACCTGAGCTTTTGCGGCTGCTCGAGGTCTGTATTCGATATCGTATTCGCTGAGCTCGATAGCCCATTTAGCTAATCGTCCGGACTGGCTAGGACTATGCAAAATCGTTCGTATTGGATGCGAGGTCATTACGATGATTGAGTGTGATTGGAAATATGGTCGTAGCTTCCTAGCAGCTGTTACGACTGCTAAGGCTAGTTTTTCCATGGTAGGGTATCTCGTCTCGGCGTCTATTAGGCTTCTACTTGTGTAATAGACAGGTCTTTGTTCGTTTTGCTCTTCTCGTACTAGCACCCCGCTAACTGCGGCTGCCGATACGGCCAGGTACAGGTACAATGGTTCTCCAGTTACAGGTTTTGACAGTATCGGAGGTTCCGAGAGGTATGCTTTCAGCTGTTTGAAGGCTTCCTCACATTTTTCGTCCCACAGGAACCTCTTATTATTTTTCAGGAGTTTGTAGAATGGGAGGCACTTGTCAGTGGACCTGGAGATGAATCTATTTAGTGCTGCGATCCGTCCAGTCAATCTTTGTACTTCCCTGGTTGTTCTAGGTGATGGCATTTCTAGGAACGTCGCTATCTGTTTCGGGTTGGCTTCGAGGCCTCTTTCGGTTACGAGGTAACCTAGAAATTCGCCGGAGGGTACTCTGAAGGTACATTTAGCTGGGTTTAGTTTCATGTCATATTTATTGAGGATGTCGAAGCATTCCCTTAGATGAGAGATGTGGTCCTCTCCCATCGAGGATTTGACTAACATGTCGTCGATGTAGACTTCCATGGTTTTTCCAAGTTGTCCAGCAAACATTTTATTTACTAACCTCTGGTAGGTAGCTCCCGCGTTTTTCAAGCCAAATGGCATGACCTTATAACAATAGGTTCCTCGTTCGGTTATGAACGCGGTTTTCTCTTGATCCTCAGGCTCCATCATAATCTGGTTATATCCAGAAAAGGCGTCCATGAAGGACAGGAGCTGGTGACCAGCCGTTGCTTCAACTAAGCGATCGATGTGAGGTAACGGGAAGCTGTCTTTAGGACAGGCCTTGTTTAGGTCGGTGAAATCTACGCAGATTCTCCATTTCCCGTTCTTCTTTTTTACTACCACTGGGTTGGCTAACCAATCGGGGTATTGAACTTCTCGGATTGATCCGGCCTTTGTTAGTCGATCAACCTCGTCGTTAACAGCTTGGGCTTTTTCGAGACCTAGCTTACGACGCTTCTGTTTGATCGGTTTGAAGGTGGGATCTACATTGAGCTTATGTGTGGTGACGTTGGGGTTTATGCCCTTCATGTCGCTGGTGGCCCATGCGAAGGTTTTGACATTTTGTTTTAGGAATTCGATGAGCTCCTTTTTAGTTTCGGGAGGCAGCTCAGATCCGATGCTTACTTGTTTTTCAGGGTTCGAGTCGTCAATGCTAACCTTTTCGATGAGGTTCTTGGGAGGACCTCGGGTATTCTGTTGCATTTCGCGACTCTCCTGGACCTGTAGTTGCTATTGGGGGGAATTTTTTATGATCTCGAACCCTCCCAGGTAACAGATCCTTGAAATCTTTTGGCTACCATGTACGGTAACTATCCCATCGGTTGCTGGAAATTTCACGCATTGGTGATAAGTTGAAGCTACTGCTTTCATCTTATGAATCCAAGGTCTTCCAAGGATTGCGTGGAAGGGAGACGGTTTGTCGACAACTAAGAAGTTGGTCATTTTCATGACTCCGCCAGCTATGACAGGGAGCTTGATGGTTCCCAGTGAGGTAGCTGTTTCTCCTGAGAAGCCCACAAGGTTGGATTTCTGATCGACAATTTCGTAATCGTCTATTTCCATTCCCTTTAATGCGTTATAGAAAATGAGATCGACGGAGCTTCCGGTGTCGATCATGAGCTTAGGAACTTCGTAGCCTGCTATATTTAACGTTACGACGAGGGCGTCGTCGTGAGGTCTGTCAAGGTTTGATGTCTCACTTTCCCAAAAAGAGATTTTAGTGTTAGACTCGGGTTTGGTCGGTTTAGACTGAGTGTTGGACACAGCTTTCCGTACGTGACTTTTAATAGAGTTAACGGAGTCCTGACACATATCGGACCCTCCAAGGATGTAATCGACTCTTGAGTCGGAGCTCGATTGGGGAGGTGCTTTATTAAAGAGAGCTTCAATTTGAAGGCTTTTTCCTTGGGGGAATTTCCCAAGGATCATATCGACTCTCTTCTTGGGAGCGGGAGGTGGCGAATCTGTCTCCTTTTCAGGTGACCTCTCGCGTTTCGGGGAGTTATCGCGAGGACCTTTCTTTTGATAAGGCTGTGGTTTTTTGAGATCCACGTCTTTTATTTCTCCGGCTGCGAATTTGGCAGCCAGTTGTCGTTGGAGGTCCCAACATTCTTCGGTTGAATGTCCTTTTCGATCATGATAGGAGCAATGTTTGCTCTCGTCGTAGCCTTTGGACCAGGGGGCTTTGGCTGTTGTGGCGACAGGTTTTTCTTCCTTGTCATCCTCGATTACGTAAGAATGCTCTCCCTGAGTCTGGTTATTTCGGGAGCCTCCTCTTTTGTGAGGTCCCTTCCCGTCGGAGGCTTCGACCTTCGGGTGATTTTGGGATTTTCTGTGAAGCTTATCTAACGCTGCAGTTTCTTCTTCCAAGGTAATGTATCTAGAGGCCCTGTGGAGGGCGTCGTCGATAGTTGGAGGAGGATTTAGCGTTAGCTCCGAGAAGAGGCCTGATTTGTACCAGAGGCCTCTTCTAAGAGCTTCAATGGCTACATGATCGTTAGGGTTCGAGAGTTTAGTTCTTACTGCCCTGAATTTTTCGATGTAGACTCGCAATGAGTCTCCCAATCCTTGTCTGATCTTCCAGAGATCAGCTTCGGAGGCTTGTTTCAGGATGTGGGTTGAATATTGTTTCATAAAGGCGTTAGCTAGCTGATCAAAGCTGTCTATGGAGTTTGGTTCGAGACTAGAGAACCATTCTAGAGCTGTTCCAGTCAGGTTTTCAGCAAAAGTTCTGCAGTATCCTGCATCGCATTCTTCCTTCGTGAAGTGAGCTTTAACGATCGCTAGCTGGAAGGCTCTTAAATAAGCTTTTGGGTCTGTATTTCCATCGTATTCGGGAATCTTGATTTTTCGAGTGTCTCTTATGTAAGAGTTAGCAATTCTATCGGTAAATGGAGTCCCACGAGTCTCTTCGATTAGGCTCTCGATTTCGGGAGCTGAGCTCGTTGCTTTGTGAACCTGAGCTCCCAATTTCTGGAGAGCTGCGTGGGTTCGCTCCATGTATCTGCGAATCGCGTCAGGTCCCTCGAAGGGAAGGACATTTGGATCATTTTCAGGTGTTCGGCGCACAGGTTCCTGGCGGAATCTGACTTGATCGTTTTCCCAGTTAGCTGGCGAAACAGATCGTTCGTTCGTCCTCAGGTTCCGAGCGAGATTAGTGCGAAGAGCTGCAGGATCAGCATCCGTTCTTTGAAATCCGTCGGTATTTGGGGTTGAAAACCTAGTTTGAAACACCGGAGCTGTTGTTCTGCCCCCGGATGGAATGTTGGTTCCTGCTCCAGATCCCGAAGGAGGTGGCGGTGGAGGCAGTCGTGTGCTCCCAGCGGTGTTCCGATCGGGCGCGGAGCTCGTCGTCGCCACGTTGCTCCCCATGGTGCTGATGACTGGTGGGACAAACGCAGGGGCTGTCCTAGCGCGAGGCGTTTGGAAAGCAGGTTCCTGGTCGTCTGCTCCAGAGCTATCAAAGGAGAAGTTCAGACGTTCTCGAGGGAAGGAAGGGTCAGCTACTCGTTCATGGAACGTGATCCTTCTTCCCTGGTGGACGGATGGTTGGGTTGTTGCGGATTGAGATCTGGTTATCTCTTCGAATTGTTGCTGCCGTTCGGTTAGCTGTTGCACCGTTCGCTCGGTTTGTTGAGCTTTGTCCACTAACTGGAGCATCATCTGCCGGATCTCAGAAAGCTGAGCTTCCGTTTGGTTCGGAGCGGATTGATGCGATGTGTTGTCGAGGGCTGAGGACCCAGAGTTGGTCCCTCCGGGGGCTCTCGGGTTATTTACCCCCGGAACAGTGCGATTTGGTGAGCTATTGCTCAGGTTCGATTGATCGGGGTTAGATGGATTAGTTCCATCGAGTGGATTCATCTTTAAGCTTTGGAGAAAGGGATTCGATTAATTGTCCCCACAGACGGCGCCAATTGTGAGAGACAAGGTTTCACTTCTTAGATTTAGGTTAGGTTGAGAGATAATGAATCGTGGGCTGAATCCCGTAAGTAAGCTTAATGAATGGATACGTTTGTATTGATGATCAAAGAGTATTACAAAAGGTGTTTATGATGATTACAAGGAGAATGCGTAATGTATTTAATCTAATCTGATAGTTGTTGTATCTATGGAGATCCGCCTCTATTTTGGATCTTCTCTGTCTTTATATAGTCTAGGTCTCGTCGATAGCTCCTTAACTGATCTCCGAAATACACGGCTTCAGTTACGTACTTGCTCCAGGTTCCTCTTGACCGAGTCTCCGAAGTATCAGCTCCCGTTATAACGTGACCTCCATTATGACGACTTCCAGGTTCAGTCTTTAATTCAGCTTCCAGCTCGTACTAATGTGACGGGCTTTACGCGGCCCACTTGGCAGCTTACATTTTACCGTGACCTCGCCTGAGGGTCATATTCGGGTCCAACAGTTCAGGTGTGTCTCAAAGCTTTGGTCCTGTCTGATTTGTTCCCGATATTTTAGCAACCTTTATTGCATGGTGGCATCATCTAGACCACAACCCCTTGGTCTATACATGAGCATAATTTCGGTGAAACACAAGTGTGATTCAATGGAACTCTGCGACAACCCTGGAAAGTCTAAACTGATATCATTAAGATTATCATTGTCTGAATCATCGTTCAGAAGAGATTTGACTTTCCCAGGGATAGGAGGACACAAGATGGTGACTCTTCGCGGTTTGATTTTATACACGGTATGCAAAAAAGCATGTATCTATAATCCTGCCACTAGACAAAGCTTAACCTTACCCGCCGTCAAATCCAACATCTTTGCTCAACAAGAACCTCATAAGCACGTCAACTATTTTTTTCGGACACGATCCTTTTCATGACCTATACAAAATACTCTGCAGTGTTGTGGTATTTCCGGAGGGTCATGAGACGATAACCTCAGAGTTTTGGGTCTTCGTACTTGAAGCCGGAGGTTTCTGGAAAAGCATTAACTATGACGATCAACCTCACATTCCTACACGGGAGGGACTGTGCATCAACGGAGTTATATATTATTTAGCTTTCACTAATACATGTCGCGATAACGTTTACTGTTTTGACGTTAGGTCTGAAAAGTTCCATAAGATCCAAGCACCCCATGCAGTGTCTCAGTTTTGTACATCCTTGGGTTTCATAGAGCATGGTGGGAAACCAGCAGTCATTGATTATACACATATTAGAGACACGGGTGTGTCTGAGTTGTGGGTCCTGGAGGTGGATGGTGGAACATGGTCGAAGAAGTCTCTGGTTTTGCAGTCTTGTCAAAGATATTTAGTTGATGGCATTATGGATTTGATGGTGCATGGTACGGCTCAGAACAATGAGGTTATCCTGGTGTTGCCTTTTTCCTGTTACCTTTTCTATTATGATCTGATAAAGAATGATTTGAGAAAGGTCAATTTCAACATCAGAACAACAAAGCGGGAACAGCAGTCATACGTGTATTTCAAGCTTATGGATAAGTGCGAAAGCATCATGCACCTGGAAACTTGAACACTATTTGTTCTATAAGTTTTATCATTATATATTTGTGTTTGCTTATAATTAGTACTATTGAACTATTAATTTAGTTTTTTTATGCAATACTTGTATTGCAAACAAACGGTTAGAGGTTGGTGTTTGGGGTTCATTAGGCAATTACTATGTGCATCTTTTGTAGACACATGTGGGGTTGTAAGAGTCTATCTAAATCCTCATTTCATTCTATGACTTGAAACAAAGTTGGTTTTACTAAAGTAGACCCAAGGGTTTCTTGAACTACCAATATACTATTTGTGGTTGCTGAGTTTCTAATTATGCACTGTGAACGGATTTGTGATTTTTATTTAAATGAATGTAAAATCTATTCAGTCAATACATTGAATGCATCTGTTTTTCTATGTGAGTAAAGAATCAAAAAAAAAATCTGAAGAAAATTAGAAAAGCTCCTTTGATTTGTGAATATTGGTTTAAGAGGTTATGTAAGAGAGTGGAGACCAACGTTTAAGTTGATGATGTAATTTTCTTGGTTTGTCAATGTCAACATTACTCTATATATTTTTCACTATATTTAAGGAATAACTGTTGTATTTTTCACTATAGTTTAGGAATAACTGTTGTGTTCAAAAAAAAAGTTAAGGAATAACTGTGATTTTCTTGGTTTGTCAACATTACTCTATTTATTTTTCTATTCTACACATATTAACAAAAAACCTTAAGAAAAGCATCAACGTGAAGCTAAGAATATCATATATTTGTTTCTTGGGAGTAAAGCTTTCCCAGAGCTCGATACTCCTCTCGCTTGACGTCTCCTCCCGCTAGTTTTTTTTCAGCTGTGTTGATCCTTGAATCTCTCTAACTTCAAGTTTACTTTTCATTGGGTTTGGCATAGGCATAGCAGTCTGTGAAGGGTGTCAAAAGAGAAGGGATCTGGCACTACAAGAAATATCGGCATTGGTAGCGTCGAGAAAACGCTATCATATCGTTTTCGTAGCGTTTTTGTAAACGCTCTGACATCCGCAGCTATGGTAGACCCCCCCCCATATCGTAGCGTATTTTCATGTGCTATTAAAAATAGAGATATTATAGCGTTATTTATGAGCTGTAAATTAATATTTTTATAGCATTGTATTCGTGCTATGATTTATTTCTTTCATCGCATTGTTTTAGTGTCACAAAATATTTTATAATGACTATTATATAACGCTAGTATATCTCATTTATGTTTTAAAATTATTTATTTTAATTATTTGATTAGTAATTAAATTAAAATTGAAATATAATATAAATAAAAATTAATCCAAATTTAAAATTGAAATGAATTCTATTTATTAATTAAAATTTAGTTTACAATTGATTTCGGTTTATAAATTAAATCCGGTTAACAAATGATTTTGGTTTATAAATTGAACTGGTTTACATAACAAACCGGTTAAAAATAAATCTAAAGAAATACAAAAAACCCTAACTACTTCGGCTTCCTCCGCTCCGCCTCCTCGGTTCTGCCTCCTTCGCTGCCACCACCTCCATCTGAGAAACTGCTCCGTCGTGTATTCCTCTGCCTCTGTCTCTTCTCTCCGTCTAAGGCTTTTCTTCATCGTCTTCATCGTCTTCATCTTCTGCTTATCTGAAACCAAGTTTCCAAAACACATACAAACAAACTTTTATGACAAATCCTTTCCAACAATTACTTTTACCAAAAACAGAGACAAAATCAGAATCGAGAGAGAGGGATAGAGGAGACGAGACAAACTTAGACAATGTGGAGATGGAGACATATATGTAACAACGATTATGACCATTGCGTTTGGTTTCTTGTTGCTGTGTCTCCAGAGACGAGATTTGACGATGGATAGAGAGAGATGTGTCTTCTGTGTGTAGAGATAGAGAGAGATGTGTCTTTCGTCGATGTAGATCTGAGAAATCAGAGAAGAGGGAAGGAAAATAAAATAAAATAAATAAATATAATTATAAACACGTTTAATTATGTCCGTCGGATGAGAATCAATAAATGATTGTGAGCCATTGATGTTTTTGGATCCGTGCCAGTAACTTCTCAACCAATAGAAAAAAAGGGCATGGATAGATGGGAGAGTGATTTTGAGCCCTTTGATCTAAAATCAATCAATGGCTCCGAAAAATAATACTAATTGCCATTGTATTTATTTATAGATACTATTAAAAGTATCTAAACTTAAAATAATTTGATATCATAATTTAAAACTATAAATCTGAATTTAGTATTTAAAATTTGTGGTTGTGTGATTGAGTAAAATATTTAAATAATAAAATGTAATAGAGTTTAGGGTATAGAATTATGGTTTTGGAAATTTGAATTAAGTATATAGTTTTAGAAACTGTGTTTTGTATTTAAAACTAAAATTGTGTGAGTAGCTAAAATATTAAAAATCAATATTTAATGACTTAATACTTGTTGTATAGAATTTGAAATATGATATGGGATTTGTAGTTATAAGTAGGGTTTGGATTGTTGCTCAACAAAAAGTAGAGTTTGGGTTACATGTAGGTTTGTATTGTAATGTTTAAAGTTGAATATTTCTGTATGATATATAATTTGAGTGTTTGGATTAAAATATTTAAAGTGGAAGATTTATGTATAAAATGGAATTTAAGATATATTGTTTGAGATATGTAGTAGGGTTGAATGAATATTTAGGGTTAAAAATTTGAGAGATTGTGAATATGAATAAACTTAAGAGTTTTATATTTAAGATTTGGAATTCAAATTTCTTAAATATTATTGTTGAAATTTGTATTTAACAATATATGGTTTGAGATATGTAGTTGGGTTTAGGGCATATTTAGGGTTTGGGTTAAAATGTTATTTTTCTAATTATTTTTTAGTGTTTGATTTTTTTATCATATTACCTTTTGTGTTATTTTTAGATTTTATGATGAAATATTAAAATCACAAAATAGTATGTAATTTTTCATTAAAAATTAAAACATGCAAAGGTCTTTACAATTTACAATCTACCATTACAAGCCATTATCCTTTCTTCTCACTTATGTGCAATGTCTTCCTCGATCTAGCGTGCTCTTGTTAGTGTTTTCTGTTTCATTTATTTCAAAATCTCTGCATAGCTCATGGTTGTTAGCAAACCGAGCATGTCAAGAACTTCTCTGGCTGCTTTCTCAATCTCAACGAGTGACAAAAGCAGTGACACTCGCTGTTTCTTCTTCAATCATACTCTACCTAAATAAAGTTCAAATCTTTAGAACTCTAGACATATATACAACAGCTGTAGCAGGAAGAGAAATCAACCATATACAACAATCAAGCTGAACATAATGACAGTTCCAAACATACCTCTTTCTCATCCGAACACAATGACAGTTCAAAAAAGCCCTGTCCAACCTCTGCAGCTTTATAATCATAATGTCTACACCAAGTTGAAAAAAAACATATGGGTTGTTAATTAAGTATACCCTTTGCCTTTCTTCAGCTGAAAGATGAACATTCCTAGAACTAATCGCAAGTCCATCCTTTTCCCTAGCTATATCTGATCCCACTATCTCAATCCCAAAAATTCATAACACAAGGATGCATAACGAGGCCAGAAACCGGTTTTGCGAACAACAGATTGAAAATAAGAAACCAAAAGGAGCCACTGAGAAATTTTGATTACCTTGGGACTCTGTTTCTGTATGATCAACATCATCATGCTGTCTCCAAAATCATCTTCATTTCCAGACACAAACATCTTGTTAATGTTCACCGTATCTCAGACATGAAAGAAAGACTGCAACGTCTCAGGCAATGTATCTATCACTCAAGCAACAAGATAACCTAAAGGACCAACCATCGAATACACCACAAAAGATTCACATCCTCAGACATAAAAACCTACAAACGCAAGCACACCACTTCTCTTAATATAGCTGGAAATACAAAGGAGAGAGAGACTGAAACAAGGAAGAACTCACTTCCCACACAATCATGGCGTCCTGGTTGATACCCTTGTGTCCTTGTTGAGTGAAAATGCAAGAGCTCCTGCTCTTACCGCTGGTGATGATACGATTTGGCATAGAGGCCAAGCTCTGCGGTGAGAGGTTCTCTTGGCCCTTTTGCTCACACAACAACCGCTCCCAAGATATTGTCGAGGCACATGCTTTTCTCCATTCCTGCAGCTGTTACACATACTCTTACAACTAGTCTACACACAAGAGCCTCATCTACCCTCTGTAGAGCCTGAGAAATAAGTGTTGTTAGTAGCTATAGTACATTTGACAGTCACCAGAGTTTTAAATAAAAAAGAGGAATCCTGAAGAGACAGAGAGTGTTCCCTGATTCCCAAAACAAAAGCACAAGAGAAAACGAGATTCATACGTAATGGTGAGCACAAAGAGTATTTAGTCACCTGCGAGCCAGCATCAACGCCATTGTTGGATCTCCTAAATTGGACGAGAGATGGTTGTGGTGGTGATGGTGGTAACGAGCTACGGTGCCAAAAGGAGTGTGGTGGTGAAGCTTCAGTCCAGATTAGAGATCGAAAATGAGAATCTGGAGATATCTTTATCTGACTCCTCTCTGAATTCTCGTAACGTTGGTTCAACCCAATCTCCGGATTCCAGAGTTAATTCCGGCGATGCAAACCCTAAAGTCCTCGACTTTATCTCTCGTAATCGATTTGAGACCGAAGCAAGATAAACAGAGGAACATAAGATTATCTGGGTTTCATCTTTTTCCAGAAAGAGATCAACTTTCGATCTGGGTGTGAGATACATTAGGTTTGGAGGATAGAAGAAATTTTTTTTTTTTGGTTTTAAGTGTTTTGGTGGCAAAGTATTTTCTTTTTTAAGTGTTTGGCGGACAAACTGATTTTTTTGCATAAAAGTGTTATGGTAAGTGAAATTCCCAAATTTTGTATTCCCGCTTAATAAAATTCCTTTTTAGCGCGTATTTAATGCTACCGTAGAGCTGTGATCCTTTTTTTGCGTTTGTGGTAGCAGTTTGTAAATTCGTGCTACCGCAAACTGCTACCAATACTCATATTTCTTGTAGTGTGGATTCGGCAACCACACATATATATGGTCAGTGTATCACGTTACTTGACCTACAAGAAAACGCCTCTTCTTCTTCGTCAGAGTGGTTTATTCCAGAAGTAATCTCCTCAAACAGTCCATGCTTCTCTCCACACCCGTTTCTACAACACTGCATCACGTTAAAGTCCATGTCCGAGCCGCAGTTGCAGAAGATGCTCTCAACCTCGAGGCCTTGTCTCCAATCAGGAATAAGAGAAGCAATCTCTCCATCAATCATGTTTGCTATCTTTGTCACATCACAATCTTCCATCTCCAGCTCTTCCACCATCTCTCTTGCAACGCTGACTGCTGTGTCAGTTTCCATGTCGAAAGGGAAGTATATGTTTCTCACAAGCCCTGCAAAAAATCAAAATGAAATGAAATTCTATATGGAAACTTCTAGCTAGTCTCCTCTGTTCAAGAACCGACAAAAATTGCGTCCTTTCGGTTTGTAGAGTGTGACAAACCTTCCTTGTCGGCGATTCTGAGTCTCAGGAACAGTCCATCACCATTGTCTCTTCTCTTCCCCGTTATACTTATATGAACATTGTCAAAGGACTTCTTATCAGCATACTCATCTGCCTCTTCATGATCACCTTCTTGAAACTCAAAGACCTCTGCTCCGTTTGAATCCACAGTCTCATCTCCATGATAACCCCATTGATTTACATTATTGTGGCTGTAATAACCGTTTGGGTAGCTAGGATGATCAAAATAGTTTTCATTGGTTTCAGATTCACTTTCATCAACACAAAGAAAATGGTCGTTTAGTAGTTCACGAGCTGAGAGTCTAAGGGAGGCACTGGCCAAACACTTCTCTATAAACCCTCTAACCTCATGATCCTTCACCTTGTCTAATGAGTTTGGTTTCTTGCCCTGAGAAAGAGAATGTATTAACAGTCTTAAACTCAATAAAATCTTGTGACAGAATAGCTTATATCCTCGATGATAGTGGGTTGATTCTATTAGAGATACCGTCCTCACATCACATCGGAAGTTGGACGGGATCTTAAGCAATATGTATAAGAGAGATTGATCAACACACTTATCACCAATTTGTTTTAGGTCGTAAGTTCATCTCACCGATATAACTCTCTTGTAAATTTGAGCAGGGTGAGTACACTCACTATACGGGTAATCAAACGTTACCATCTCCAGAACGCACATCCCAAACGAGTATATATCTACTAACTCGTTATATTCTTCTTCATAGACTTCGGGAGCCATGAACTCTGGTGTCCCTAAGAGGTCAAGGAAAAACTCTCAGCATCACAGTCCAATTATGAACTCATTAAAGCAAAGCACTGAGGTACTATTGCATACCAACACAATGAGCAGCATGGGAGTTTTGTAAGATAGCAGCAAGGCCAAGATCACCAATCTTGACTTCTCCGTGGTTCCCATTAACAAAAATGTTGTCACATTTGAGATCTCTGTGAATCACTGGAGGGTCATGGGTATGGAGATAGTTTAAGCCTCTCAAGATCTGTCTACACCAATGCTTCACTGCTCTTATGTTCACTCTCTTGTGCTTTAGCCTATACCTGCATTCACCAGAGTATAAGAACCAATAACAAACATTTACGATTCAGTAATTAATAGAACATAACTTACTGTCTTAGGGTACCAGACGTAAACATTTCAGTGATAAAGTTAATGTTTCGATTCTTGGTATCGACCCAAGAAGTGTAGAATTTCATGATGCTCTTGTGCTTTAAGGTTTTGAGGAGATGTATCTCACAGTAGAGCCTCTCCAGCTCCTGAGGACTATGCAAGAAGTCATAAAGCTTTACTTGGTTCCATGCTACTTCTATACCTTCATACTCATCAAATCCTCTGTAACTGCAAATCCAAATAACAACCACAAAAAATAGTTTTGTCGCTTTTTCAGAACCATTAAAGCGATTTATATGGTCTGAAGCTAAAGTGGTTTAAGCCAACAGAGACTAAGAAATTTAAGATAAAGAGATTGGATTCTTACACGGTCTTTGAAGACCCTTTACCGAGAACTTCATCGTACTGCAACAACAAGAACACACAAGAACCTCAGCAAAACAAAAGAGTCGATCAACTTAAGAGAGAGAGAGAGAAGTTTACTCTGCCATATCTTCCACTAGGATCATATTCAACAAACTCAGAGTAATCTGGCTCAAGTTGGCTGAGATGCTTCATCATTTCCCTAGGCACAATTTAAAAAACAGCTATACATAAATGGAAAATATAAAGAAAACCACACAAAGGTTATATTTAGTAATGCTTTTGTTAGTTATAACTTATAGTTATCTTTAGACCTCTGACATAATAATTAGTTAAGCAAATAAACATTAAACTCGTGTAAATAAGATTCTTTTCTTTCTTTCTTTTCCTTTTTTTTGCTTTATATATTTTATCTTCAGTTGTTCTTACAGAGTAACATAACTATCTCATGAATGCTGCAGGTAGGCAAAGGCAGTTGCAAGACGCACAGAGCGTGGTCCAAACGTGAATCAAATGCTTTATCTTTTTTCTTTAATCTTCAACGAATAAATGTTGGATTAAACAATATTTCCTCAAGATGTACATCTACCCATCTTTGTATATTAAAATACATTTTCCTAAGTTATCTACCCAGCTTTATCTCAAAAGATATATGAAATAAATATATGAAGGATACATGAAAGAAATGTTTTATTTAATTACGCCTATTAATGGGGGAAAATTTAGCATCAGTATTGCAAGGAATGTCTCTGGGTGAGGACAAGACAATAATCATCCCTGAAGAAGATGACTACTGTGCTATAGAAAGAGGGGGAAAAAGTATTTTGGGACGTCTCCTTAATCCGGCTTGCCAGAATATGGGACGTATGCTGAGAACTATGCCGAAGATCTGGAAGGTGTATAATCGGGTGCGTGGTATTGTCTTAACAAAGGAGAGATTTCAGTTTGTCTTCGATCTCGAGACGGACATCCAGATGGTGCTTAATCAAGGTTTTTGGACTTTTGATGACTGGGGTATGGCGATGGAACGTTGGGTGGAAAATCCTCCACCAATCTATCTGCAGAGAGCTCTTGTTTGGCTGAGATTAAAGTATATCCCTGCCAATTATCTTACTCTGAAGACAATCGACACTATTGCGAATGAGATTGGACATGTAGAGGTTATTGAATTTGATCCAGCGAAGCCTCTTTTGAATGATTATGTGAGAGTTCAAGTAACTTTAGACCTCAACCTCCCCCTGTGGGAGAAAAAGTCACTGACCTTACCAAGAGGACGTGTTGAGATTGTGGAGGTGGAATATGAGCGTGTCAGAAAGAAGTGCTACCACTGCTATCGACTATCACATGAGAAGCTCAAATGTCCTCTACTTCAGGGCTCTAGAAACAAAGGGAAGGGACTTGTTTCTAATGTGCAACCAACGGGGGCCAAACAACACCATACCGACCTTGCTGATAAATTGCTGCCTTTACTGGCTCCATCGGTCCCTCCTGGTTTTACTCCACCGGCTAGTATGGTTGTCCCTGAGGTTTTCGAACAAATGCGGCTTTATATGGATTGCTCAGACCCTGATGAGAGGAAGATAAGGGAAGCAAATATGAAGAAAACATTGAATGAGCTATCTAATGACCCAATTGCGCAAAGATCCTGCTTGCGTTTGGAACGAGCTCCGGTACTCTCTAGTCATTTGAACCAGGATAGAGGACGAGTTTTTGACTTCCGCCGTGTGCAGGAACAACCTCTACCTGAGACGGCTGAATCGTCATCTCAAGGAATTGTAGCGCCAGGTAGCAATCGGTTTCTTGCTTTGGATAGTAACTTGCAACCGAGAGAGCAGATTGAAACATCGGAGAGGCAGAAAGTAGATGATGCTCGAACTCAGCAGAGATCTAACTCTGGACAGTCAAACCTTCCTTTAGCTGATAATACAGCTTTCACCGGAATGCCATCACAAGAAGCGGGAGGTTTTGTAATGGGTGCCGTGGGCGACACTACTGAGGGTACATCTAGCAGAAACAGAGGTTCGCAAAGAACTAAGTCGTCATGGGTCAGACGAAATCATGGGAAGAGGAAGAGTAACAATGGGGCTCACGAGGTGGCTCATTTGGCACGGGATGATGGTACTGTCAAGAGAAAGGCTGATGAGGAGGAGGAAATCTCATCAAAAATGTCACGACACAATGAGGGTTTGATGGTTCACCAGAAACCATCCAGTTCTCAATGACGACACTCAGTTGGAACTGTCGGGGTTTGAGGAGTAACCTGACAGTTCGACGCCTGGAGGAGATGTGTCGTGAACATTTCCCGGATTTTCTGTTTCTCCTAGAGACTAAAAACTCTAGTAATCACGTCCTAAAACTTCAAAGCTCGTTGGGTTATGATCATTGTTTTTTGGTGGATCCAGTGGGCTTAGTGGAGGTTTAGCTTTGTTTTGGAAGAAGAAGTATGAGGTGAAGGTTTTGTCTGCTTCAGATCGTTTGATTGATACTGAAGTAAAGCTTGGAGGAGTGTGTTTCTATATGTCCTTTGTTTATGGAAACCCTATTAGTCAGAGACGTTCTTCGCTGTGGAATATGCTCATAGATATAGGCATGAATAGGAATGGTGGGTGGTTTTTGACTGGTGACTTTAATGAGCTCATGAATAACTCAGAGAAAGTTGGGGGACCTCCACGTCGAGAGAGTTCTTTCTATGCCTTTAGAGCTATGGCTAGGGACTGTCGTTTGAAGGAGATTCCAAGTTCAGGGAATCTTTTGTCATGGGGAGGAGTGAGGGAGATCAAGAACAATGGTCTTAAGGAGAAGGTTTGGGTTCAATGTAGGCTTGATAGAGCTTTTGGGAACTCGGAATGGTTCAGAATTTATCCTAAATCTCATACGATTTATTTGGAGAAGACAGGGTCGGATCATAGACCCATCTTCACGAGCCTATCTGATTCGTGCCAGAGGAGGGCTGGTCGGTTTACCTTTGACAAACGATGGAGCAAGAAACCAGAGGTGGTTGAGGTGATTAAGCGTGGCTGGTGTCAACACTTTCGTCATGATCAAGGTTCTGTGTCGGAAAGGATTAGAGCATGTAGACATGAGCTTTCGAGATGGAAACGTGTTGCTAATGTGAACTCGAATGTCAACATCAAACGGTTAAGGAATGCTTTGGAAATTGAGGAGAGTAAGAACTCCCCTGATTTGAACATACTCCCGGTCTTACGACTGGAGTTGGAGAAAGCATATGATGAGGAGGAAGAGTACTGGAAGCTAAGAAGTAAGAATTCCTAGTTAAAGGTCAGAGATAAAAATACAAAGGTGTTCCATGGATGGGTTGAATCGAAGAGGATGAAGAACAAGGTACATTCTCTAATGGATAGTTCTGGTATTGAACACTTCTCTGATGAAGAAATGGGAGAGATTGCTGTCAAATACTTTAAGAATCTATTTCAATCTTCGGGTGCTGCTGATGCTACAGAACTATTAGAGGGGATGACACCAAAGGTGTCTGAACGATTGAATAATGACTTGATAAGACCTATCTCGGATGCTGAGATAAAGAGAGCAGTCCAGGCGCTTAAGAGTGATAGTACCCCAGGAGTCGATGGAATGACAGGTCATTTTTTCCAGAAGTTCTGGAACATTGTGGGGTCTAAAGTGATTCAAGAGGTACGAGAGTTCTTTGTCACAGGCATTCTTCCAGTAGATTGGAACTTCACAGAGCTATGTCTACTTCCAAAGATTCCCAACCCAAACCGAATGACAGATCTGAGACCTATCAGTTTGTGTTCAGTGGTTTATAAGATTGTATCTAAGGTGTTGTGTGATCGTCTGAAATCGGTTCTTCCCCATATTATTTCACCGACACAAGGAGCTTTTGTGGAAGGGAAGTTGATCTCGGATAATCTCCTCATTGCTCATGAGATGATACACGGACTGAGGACTAACTCTGCGTGCAAGTCCGAGTTTATTGCTATAAAAACAGACATGTCCAAAGCCTATGATCGGGTGGAGTGGGGGTTTCTGAAAGCTCTGTTTGTGAAGCTTGGTTTTCATGCTCAGTGGATTACATGGATCATGAGTTGTGTGCGTTCAGTATTGTACTCTGTACTGCTTAATGGTCAGTCGTATGGTCACTTTACACCGGAAATAGGCATTAGACAAGGAGATCCTCTTTCACCCTTCTTGTTTATCCTTTGTGCTGAAGCACTAGTGCATACCATGAACCAAGCGGAGCAGCTGGGACTCTTGACTGGGTTGAAATTAGGAGTGCATTGTCCGTCTGTACAACATCTACTCTTCGCAGATGATAGTTTGTTCCTATGCAAGGCGACGCTGGCTGAATGTACTGAGTTCCTGAGAAGACTGAAGTTGTATGGTGATTCCTCGGGTCAGTTGATAAATTTTCAGAAGTCGGCTATAACTTTTGGAGCTGGTTTGGACCCTATTTCGAAAAGAATCTTGGCTGAATATCTTGCGATTGATAAGGAAGGTGGCGATGGGAAATACCTTGGTCTCCCTGAATGTTTTAGTGGCTCTAAGCAAAGGCTATTAGCCTTTATCGGCGAAAAGATGAGTAAACGGCTTAAGGGCTGGTTTGCAAAGAAACTCTCTTTCGGTGGGAAAGAGGTATTGCTGAAATCAATAGCTATGGCGCTCCCTGTTTATGCCATGTCTTGCTTCAGGCTGACTAAGCATCTCTGTAAGAAGATCATGAGCGTTATGGCAAGTTTCTTGTGGGATGAGAATGATGAGAAGAGGAAACTTCATTGGATCTCCTGGAAGAAGTTGTGTATCTCTAAAGACAATGGCGGGTTAGGTTTCAGAGATATCGAAGACTTTAATCAAACTTTGCTTGCCAAGCAGGCTTGGAGGTTGCTGAATGAGCCTAACAGCCTTTTGGCTAGGATATACAAAGGGAGGTACTTTGCGAACTCTGATTTTATGACCTGTGGTAAAGGGTATAGACCTTCGTATGCATGGCGAAGCATTCTCTTTAGACGTGAACTATTAGGTGGTGGACTCGTTTAATCCATTGGAGATGGAAGGGATACTCTGGTCTGGTCTCATAAATGGATTATGGACGAGGAACCTCAGAGACCGATAAACAAACAGCGAGATATTGCAGTAAATCTAAGGGTATCGCACCTATTGAATGCAGAGCGTCAATGGGATGCTGAGAAAATTCATCACCTTTTCCCTGAGAACGAAGTGAAAAGGATTCAGCAAATTGCAGTTGGTAATACTCCTGATAGAGAGATATGGGCTTTCACTTCGCATGGTTTGTACTCTGTTAAGAGTGGGTATGAACTTGCTGCTAAGATGAAGGAAGTTGAGGCGCTGCAACAAGGTATGGTTCAACCGGAGTTACTGACACTGAAGAGGAACATCTGGAAAGTCCCAACTGTTCCAAAAATCCGGAATTTCTTATGGAGAGCTGCGTCTGGTGCTCTAGCGGTGGCAGAGTGATTGAATACGAGAGGATTGAATTTAGACGTGCAATGCAAGTTATGCAATTCCGGGATGGAAACAATTGATCACGTCCTTTTCAAGTGTCGTGCTGCTCAAGATGCATGGAGTATTGCAGGTCTTCCTTCTTTTCCGAATCTAATATCATCCTCTTTGGTAGTATTAATGTCGGAGTCTATCAACCTGATGAAATCAGTAATGATCCCTGAGACCCTAAGACGATCGATCCCTTGGATTTTATGGGCAATATGGAAAAACATGAACATGATACTCTATGCAGACACACATGAGTCGATCCCCTTTCAAATTCAACAAGCAATAGAGGAAGGTCGTTTGTGGAATGAGGTTAACTCGGAACTACCGGTGGCCGCTGAGGAACATGGTCTATGTGGTGATAAGAAACAGTGGGAACCACCTATTCCTGGTTTTGTTAAATGTAATATCCATGCTAATTGGAGAAATGCTCATCTTCATAGTGGCCTTGGTTATATTATACGTGATCATCAGGGTAATGTGCTCCATCATGCAAGAGACGCTATAACTTTCTCACCAAACAGATTCACTGCGGAATTGCGGTGTCTAGTGTGGGCTCTGCGTAGTATGAAGGATCTGGGATACCAGGATGTTATAATTGGGTCAAATCTCAGAGAGATCACAGGGGCCGTTAAACGACAGAAGGATTGGCCCCGCTTTCGACTCCTTTTGACAGAGATTACTACTTTGTGTGGGATGTTTCGTTCAGTGGCTTTCGACATTGAATCATACCAGTCTAACCAGATAGCCAGAGAGATTGCTAGGAGTGTACTCCGTGATGGACGTTTTCAGTCATACTTGGCATTAGGAGGACCAGCCTGGCTTCATCAGAGAATCCAAAGAGAAGCCTTAGTGAACAGCTCGTAGATCTTTTTCAGATTGAGTTGTTTTCTATTTTTCTCTGTTTTGGTGTTTTATTCTTTATTGTTCCCAAACTCTGTTCCTATTTCAAGCTCAATGAAGTTGTTTAAAAAAAATTACGCCTATTAATGCTAGGTATTAATGCAAAATGGTTTGTACTTTGTACTAGTGTGTTGTATTATCACTCGGTTTAAACTCGTAATATATTGCATATTATTGATTTAAATATAGGTGTCATATAATGAGATTAGTTATATACTAATGAATTTTGTACATTAATTAAATTTCTATGCATGTTAGATAAATAATACCAAAATAGTCTCTCATTTTTTATTAGATGATATTTTACGATTTTGCAAATAAAATTTAGAAACATTTAATTATTTATATTTTGTAAACAAAAAAAATCATTAATGTGATACTGACAATTCCAAAAGTAATGAAACGGACAGAAAAATACCAAGGATCATATAGCATAAAAATTTAATAAATTTTGTACTGAAAATTAAAAACATCATTAGTCTTCAATAAAAATGTCTCTAAAACATCAAGTATTGAAAAAGGGAAGGAACAGTTTTTGAATCCACAAGAAATTAATATATCAATATAGAAAGATGGTGGGAAGAATTAGACAGTGTAATTATTCAATTTTCTAAATGTTCAAATCCTTTAAAGGATACAATTTGTAACTCTATATATGTTGTTACAAATTATAGGTCAACATGTTCTCAAAGAAAAATTATAGGTTATTTTTTTTTTTGCTAAAATGTTTTAAAAAAAAATTATAGGTTAAACTTGAAAGTTGTATGCATATGATTTTATACAAGAGCATTATGCAGTTATGTTTATCATATGAGTTTAATAGATGCCAAGTAAGATTAAAACAAAATCTTAGAACGTTTTGGTTAGATATATTTAAGATTATATTTAGACCATTTTTAATGGTACACAAAAAGTTATAGAGTTGAATTTCCTCTAATGATTCGCTGTATAATAGAGTTATTCTATAATAAAGTAAAACATAGATTAATGTTTTTTTTAAAGCGAGTTATAGAGTAGTTTGATGTGTACCTTCGGAGATGTCGTTAGTGAAATGCAATAGTGGAATCACGTCGGTTAACACGCTGTCCAGGTTCCAACTACTACGAGATATTTTTGAAATTGTTTGTTTATATTAGTTTCATTCTTTCAATGCTAAACTTTATCGTAAATGACAAAGTACATAGATATGTTTAAGATAAGCATCAAAATGAAGAAGACATCTTAGACTTTAAAGCTAATGAGTTTTAAATGTTAGATATGTTATTCGGGCTTTGTTAATTTCGCGATTCCTTGGTTGTCTGTGTACGGCATAAGCAGTCAAATAAATGAAACGAGCAAAAGCAATCACACCACCAGCCCCAACCCCTTTTTCACCATCGTGGTTGTTGTTTTTATACTAATCATCAAGGTTACATTAGAGATTTAGATCTCTTGGAAATGGTAAAGACTAAACACAAATATACATACAATGTCATATAGATATCTCATTTCACTCAATCTTAACGAACATCAATATAATAGCATCAAAGCCTTTGTGGATGTGGATTTTTCACACCAAGTAAGACTTCTTCCTTCTCCTAATGTAAGACTTTTTTTCGTATATTCATGTAGATACATTGATGGACGGTGAGTCAAGAGCGATGATTCGATCATAATCATGACTTGTTTTAATGTAAAACTAGATTTTAACATGTATTTTCGTGCGAGTGTTTTATTTAATTTATATTCAATATAATTTTTTACACCGTCAATTTAATAAAATATCCTGTATGTTTTTATGTTTTGTAGTTTGACGATTTAGTTAATTTCATGAAAATGTTATATCTCTTTAATTCATGCGATTTAGTTAATAGTCGTACAATATTAATAATGATCAATATATGAATATCAATTTGATTAAATAAAGGGGAAATTTCACTTATACCACTTTGCTGATACCATTTTTCATGTTTACCATCAATAAAGGGACATTTTCAAAAATACCCTAAATTTTTGATAAAATAACACTAAACTAATTTTTCAAAATATTTTAAAACATATATAAACTCAAACCAAACTCTTTAATATTAAACCCTAAACACTAATCACTAAAACCTAAACCCAAATGTTTATATATTTTTGATTGAGGATATTTTTGAAAAATAGTACTTAACTTGTGGTATTTTTGACAATTTCTTTTAAATAAACTTAGGAAATGTAACCAATTAATTTAAATTGATTATAAATGCAATGGTTGAATATGTAAATAAAAAGAAATATAAAAATGAAATACTTAATTTATTATAAATGCAATAACTAAATATGTAAACAATAGAAAGTATAAAAATTCTATTATCCAAGTTACCAAACAATATTCATTTAAATTCTTATCTTTGTTTCCAAACAATACCAAAAGCAGTTCAGTTTTAATAACATAGATATATGTAATCTGTATTTTTACTTCCAGTGATCCAGTATAAGTCATTTAATACTTCAAGGGAATAGACCCCTTAAACAAAGAGAAATCTCTTTGACTGTAAACATTTTCACCTGAATCTTCATCATTTATTATACGACATTAACCTGTCGTGGTGGTCAAGCATGTAAGAGTATTAAAAAAAAAAAATGCATGTCACAAGTCACAACTAAGACGCAATGAGCGATGAACTTGCAAACTTAGGATCATTTATAAGTTTATAACAGTATCATTTTTTCTTCCTTGTTGATGAAATTGATATTCGCTAAATAGTAGTAAAATGAAGGTTTTAATTGATGTAGGCCACGATCTTCTGGAATCTATATATGCATCCCATGTACAAAAATGGCGACTCGTCTAACACATGATAAGTGGGATTAGAAAATGTTGATATTAAACAACCAACGTGCAGCAGGTGTTTGGACTGGCATATAGAGTTCCCGATATAGTAATGTTTTTGCAAATCATAGAGCTTTGAATTACAGAAAAGACTTACATGAAAGACATTGACTATGCTTTGACTTTTTCGATATATTAGCTACTCCATCGGAGGTATGTAACACAAGTTCTCATGAGAAAATAATAATAAAAAATATAAAAAAGAAGAAAGAGAATTGTAACTGGTTCTTTATTAGACAGTTTTAGGAAGGGTTCTGTACTCATTTATGCCATATGAATATTTGTCATTGGTTTTCTTTTTGGTTAAGTCTAAAATAAAATAATATAACTAAAATGTGTCAGAAATAACAATATTAAATGAATAAAAAAAGATGTCAAACATCCTCACCGATGGAGGTGGTCTTGCGATTCTTTCATACTACTAAAATTAGCAATGAACATGATTTTTTTTCTAAAGTTTAAATTTTTGATTATCCCAACGAAACGGCTTTTACTCTCAAAGTGGTAGGAGAAGAGGTGAGTCGTTAGTTTAATTATAAATCAACAAAGGAAATGGAATCACAAGGAAAATCAGATCCCAATAAGGATAATGCTTTAGTACAAAATATGACCTTAAAGTTCGCGTTAATGTCGTCCGATCGGTTCAAAAGCATACTGATAACGGGTATTAAGCAGAAGCTTATCATCGATGCAATATCACAATATGTCATGCCATATGTCAAATTCCGATTCTCTAGATTTCCACGGAAAACAATCAACTAATGTGCCTAAATCTTATGGAAGGTACGTTCATTATTGGTTTTTCTTTCTGATTAATATATTTCATGCAGTATGAAATCAGCTACGGGTGAAATTATTATTTCAAAATTGATGTTTTTGATTACAAGGCAAACTACAAAGTTATAGTTTATTTACTTTTATCTTGCCAAAAATATTTAGTTTTCCAGTAATCAAAATCTTTTATGTAAATTCTAGTTTTCATTTGTACCTAACTCTTTACATGTAAAAGGAATAAAAAACGAAGGTATTCAAGAAAAGGCACAGATAGTCCAAGAAAGATGACCCCAATTTGGTTTGTAACGCATGACAACTACTCCATGGACAAGAATACACGTGAATACCATTTCCTTCCATTTTATAAAGCCAAAATTACTTTCTTAGACTTTTTAATAAATATGTTCATGGACATAAATCAATAGTAGCCAATAAAACCATCACGTCTGGTCAGGATTTTGTTATCTATGATGTTATCGTATTACAAATTAATGGTTTTGGATGTATCGACAGAGACATGGTAATTGAGGCAAACACCATAGTTTTGGTCCTTTTGGAGGAACTAAAGCACATTATTCTGAATCAGAAACACATTTAAACTATTCACCATACGATGGACTCCGGATCCAACCAAACATCAACAGAGCTTTTTATTAGAATATTAACAGCAACAAAAAACAACTAGAGAGAGATAGAAAAGGGGCTAGACTGAGAGCGAGATAATGGTTGTAATGATGGTGAGGAAGCTGGCAGATTATGAAACATTTAACGAGTGCTTAATCCTTTTTATATAATTAATTCTCTACAAATATTTAAAATGGCAATTGCCTCGAATTTTTCCTTCTTTTTCGTGTTATGATGAGTTCTTGTAGTTGAAGCATGATATTTGGTCGAACAAAAGCAATGCATTTGGACCATCATATAATCCATAAACATTACCATCGATAGTGTTTTCCTATAAATATCATTGATGTACGTAGTTGGAAGATGAAAACCCTATGTGTGCTTGTATTTACTACGCTCCCTCTATAACAATATAAAAAAAACAATATAAAAGGTGTTTAAAATTTTTGCACATAAATTAAGAAAATACAAAATTTTATATAATTTGTTTTGATTACATAAGAATAATTAAATAAAACTACTTCAACCAATAATTTTGTAAATAAAATTAAATTATATCTAGAATATTGAAAACATCAATCATTTTGTAACACCACTTAAAATGATAGGGAGAAGAAAATAAAAATTATAATAAATGATGCCTAGTGTCTTTTTAAGTCATGCATATGCGCAATGGCCAAAATTATAAGACCAAAATCTTTTTTTTTTTGAAAAACTAATGTAATGGCGTCGTAGACTTACATTTATATAAGAACTCTTTATATAAATCGTGCTTGCATTTTTGAATATTCGATTGACCCATTCCAATCCTGAAGTTATTAATTATTTAATTCGCCCCAGTATCGTATCTTGGATCTATTTGCCGAGACAGCAATCTCAGAGCTGCCTAACCATTACTGTCAAGCTCATTTTATAAGCTGTTATCTACCCAATTTGGAAAGAAAGGAATGCATCTTCAACACTCTTCATTCCTTCCTAGATTAAAACTTTTGTTTAAGCTATCTTCTTCTAGTTTCAAAGATTTAAAAAAAAAAATTTATGTAACTGGTAGTTTTTTTTATGCAACTGGTAGTTTAATCTGTATAATTAAAGACAGAAAACAGTATATTTCTTGACATTTTTACCCCAAAAAAGTGTGCCAAAAAAATTCAAAAATCACAATAAAAAGTGGAAAACTTCATACAAATTGTCAGAAATACAAATCCCTGATCCTCAAAGATACGTGAACCCAAATTATTTTTTTAAAAAAGATAATTCATACAAAAATAGCAAAAGTCTTCATTTTCAATATTCAATTCTATTTGTTTGTTTGGTAAAGTGCTCCCTGGTTGTCAATTTATGCCGACTCAATTCTAGTTAGGTTTTTATTACACGGTAATAATAACACTGAGAGTGAAAGGAGTCTCCTTTTTGTCTCTACCTGTCTCCATTTTCAGTTTTTATTCCACCTCTCTCTCTCTCCATCTCTCTCCTTACTCTCCGGCTTTATCAAAATCTCTCTTTTCTTTGAAGACAACGGATCCAATCAACGAGACTTCTTTGAGGGTTCCTCAGATTCCGATGCATTCTTGATTCATCTGTCTCTTCAGGTAAAACAAAGTTCACTTTTTTCCTTCTGGGTTTCTTCTTCTCGACATTATAGCTTCCGCCATTGTCTCAATTAAGTCCATCTCTGTTAAAAGTCGTTACCTTTACGCAGTTTGCTCACCAAGTGTTCGTTGAAATTCCCCAGAGAGAGTGGAATTTCGAAAAGTTTTATTAGAGATGAAGGATTTTCCTTCTTGCTTTGGTGAAAATGGAGTTCAAATTGCGGATTCGTCGTCTTCAAACTCCGCTAAAAACGCTCAGAATCTGGTTACTTCTATCTACCAGTGCCGTATTCGAGGAAGGAGCTGTCTGATCACCGTGACGTGGGCCAAGACGCTGATGGGTCAGAGTGTGACCGTTGGTGTTGATGATTCTTGTAACCAGAGTCTCTGTAAAGTCGAGATTAAGCCCTGGCTGTTCACCAAACGAAAAGGGTCCAAGAGCTTAGAGGCGTATTCGTGTAGTATCGATGTCTTTTGGGATCTGGCGTCTGCGAAGTTTGGATCAGGACCTGAAGCTTTGGGAGGATTCTATGTGGGTGTTGTTGTTGACAAGGAGATGGTTCTGCTTCTCGGTGATATGAAGAAAGAAGCTTTCAAGAAGACGAACGCTTCTCCACCTTCGTCTCTAGGCGCTGTCTTCATCGCCAAGAAAGAGCATGTCTTTGGTAAGAGAGAGTTTGCGACGAAAGCTCAGTTCTGTTCAGATGGGGTTAAAGTACATGATGTTGTGATTGAATGTGACACGAGCGTCACTGATCCTTGTCTCGTTGTTCGTGTGGATGGGAAGACGTTGTTGCAGGTGAAGAGGCTTAAGTGGAAGTTTCGTGGGAACGATACGATAGTTGTTAATAGAATGTCTGTTGAAGTTCTGTGGGATGTTCATAGTTGGTTATTTGGGATGCCTTCTCCAGCGGGAAACGCAGTGTTCATGTTCAGGACTTGTCAGTCTTCCTCGGATAAGAGCTTGTCTTCTTTCTCACAGGACATCATGGCAGCGACAACAACAAGAAACTCCAAGTCTCAAAGTTCTGGTTTTTCGTTGATTCTGTATGCTTGGAAGAACGAGTAGAATGCCTTTAAAAGCGTCTGTTGATTCCTTATTGACATTTGTTATTTATAGCGTGATTAATGAGTTGATTCACAATTGGTTTCTACAAATACTGCACAATGCTGGAACCTGATCATTATTCTTTGATGAAATGCCATCTCTATACACATGAGTTATTTATGTCCTATAGAAACTGTTTATGTTCTAATGAATCCAATTTATAATTATATAAACGTAAATTCACAAAATAAAGATGAATATTTATGATTTTTTTGGAACAATACCAAATAAATCAAAAACTGATAATGTATAAACTGAATCAAACCAGAGTAGATATGATAGTAATATTGAATCAAATACCACCCAAAAACCGAAGCAAAATCTGAATTTTTTTTTTTTTTTTTTGAAACTAAGCAAAATCTGAATTTAACACTCCTTTTTAATAATGATGTTCTTTTCTGCTTTAAGACGTCACGAATGTCTTGTATATATCTGTTGAACGACACAGACCATGGAGAAAAAACGACATGCTTTTTAGAAGATTCATAAACGTTATGTAGTTTTCAGTGCAAAGTGTAGCAGTTGTTTCGACCGTCCGATCAAACTGAAACTCCCCAAGTCCAGATCATCATCATCAGCATTATCCGGACAAGGATAATCCAACTCGACGATAAAACAACCATAGAAGAAGAAGAAAGAAGAGATAAACTCCGTGAGAGTAGAGTGAAACTTCAACTCTTTCGACTATTAGGAAAAACAATGGCGTCTTTGGCTCACCAATTCACGGGGCTGAGATGCTCTCCACTCTCTTCCTCTTCTTCAAGGCTATCAAGGAAAGCAGCCAAGAACTTCCCGCAGAACAAATCCTCCCCCGTCTCTCCAACGATCGTCGCGGCGGTCGCGATGTCCAGCGGGCAGACGAGAGAGAGGCTCGAGCTTAAGAAGATGTTCGAGGACGCTTACGAGCGTTGCAGAACTGCTCCCATGGAAGGCGTAGCTTTCACCGTCGATGATTTCGCAGCTGCTATCGAACAATACGACTTCAATTCCGAAATCGGCACTAGGGTTTGTTCTCGCCTTTACAATTGCCTTTGTGGGTTTTGAGAAAAGTTTCGAACTTTAAGCTGTAATCATTGCTTGAGTTCGAGATGTTAGACAAAACTAGTTCAGTTAAGTTCTGCTTTACAATATCTTTGTGGGTTTTGAGTAATGTTTCGAACGCTTTAATCATTTGTTTGAGTTTGAGATGTTGTTGTATTAGACCAAACTAGTTCAGTTATGTTCTGCTTACAATATCTTTGTGGGGTTTGAAAAAAGTTTCGAACTTTGTAATTGTTGCTGGAGTTCGAGCTGTTATTGTTTAGACCAAACTAGTCCAGTTATGTTCTCCTTTACAATATCTTTGTGGGGTTTGAGAAAAGTTACGAACTTTGAGATGTAATGATTAAACGACAGCGTTTGGTTCTGTTGAGTTGTGTAATTATTTTGGTGGTTGTGGCATTGTTCAGGTGAAAGGAACGGTGTTCAAGACCGATGCAAACGGTGCATTAGTCGACATTTCTGCCAAGTCGTCGGCTTACTTGTCGGTTGAGCAGGCTTGCATTCACAGAATCAAGCATGTGGAGGAAGCTGGGATAGTTCCTGGTATGGTGGAGGAGTTTGTCATCATAGGTGAGAACGAGAGTGATGACAGTTTGCTGTTGAGCTTGAGGATGATTCAGTACCAACTCGCTTGGGAACGATGCAGGCAGCTTCAGGCTGAGGATGTTGTTGTTAAAGCTAAGGTACAGTTTTGGAACTTGCTTGCTTCTCCTTTAGGTTAAGAGTGTTGATTATATATTTGTATGTGTAGGTTATTGGTGCTAACAAAGGTGGATTGGTGGCTATGGTGGAGGGTCTTCGTGGGTTTGTCCCATTTTCGCAGATCTCATCGGTTAGTACTTGTCTCAGATCCTTTTAAGTCAAAACACACAACCTGATTAAAGATGTGTTTCTTTCTTATACATTTGTTAGAAAGCAGCAGCTGAAGAGCTGCTTGAGAAAGAGATACCTCTCAAGTTTGTGGAGGTTGATGAGGAACAAACAAAGCTTGTCCTCAGCAACCGTAAAGCTGTAGCTGACAGCCAAGCTCAGCTTGGAATCGGATCTGTGGTCCTCGGAGTTGTTCAGAGCTTGAAACCCTATGGTGCCTTCATTGACATTGGTGGAATCAATGGACTTCTCCATGTTAGTCAGATCAGTCATGACCGTGTCTCAGATATCGCTACTGTTCTTCAGCCCGGTGACACTCTTAAGGTCTCTACCACTGATAGTCTTTATAACACTATTTGATTCGGATGTTACCTAACTTGTAATGTTTAAACAGGTTATGATACTGAGCCATGACCGTGACAGAGGAAGAGTAAGTCTCTCAACAAAGAAGCTGGAGCCAACACCTGGTGATATGATTCGCAACCCAAAACTTGTTTTCGAGAAGGTAAACACTATTTTTACCACTCAAGTACACTCTCTCAGTTCCCTTTATGGTCAGTCTCTAAATCTTGTTTTCTACTTTTCTGTTTGTCTCAAGGCTGAGGAGATGGCTCAGACGTTTAGACAGAGAATCGCCCAAGCAGAAGCCATGGCTCGTGCAGACATGCTTCGCTTCCAACCTGAGGTATGACTCTATCCACTTGCATTGCCTTGTGTTGTTTTGCCTTGTTCGCAAGATTGGATTGTGATCATTAACCTGAGATAACCAGAGAAGCTTTGGTTTTGCTTGAGGATGGTGATAACTGATAAGTTAATGTTGGTGTATGTTTGAGCAGAGTGGACTGACGCTGAGTTCGGAAGGGATACTAGGACCACTCGGATCTGACTTGCCAGATGATGGAGTAGATCTCACCGTCGGTGACATTCCTCCTGCCGTTGATCTCTAGATTCAAAACCTTTTTCTTCTTTGAGTTTTCATAGACCAAAACACATCTCCGAGCTTAATGTAATATGTAAGAACTCGTGTGTATGTTTCTTCGATTGTAATGTCCAAAAGTTCATCAGAAAAAAGCTTAGCTCGAGCCGAACTGACCTAAAGTATATCCCACCCTGGCCTCAGTTATATAGCAACAACAAAAGTTATGTGAAGGTATTGTAATCACAGAGGTTTCATTTGATGTTTACATATGGTTAGAAAGAGAAGTATGTGCTTATGTTGTATTGAAAGCCTATTTTATTATGTTCATCGCCTAGAAAAAGATTCAACATACATACACATGAAACCGAATCAATCAAGCAAACCGGACCTACAAATTGAGGGGTTTTATGCGATTCCCCTAATATTTTATATGGATTTGTATCTTAAATATATTCTTGTTGTTATCCAATAACAAACTATCGTTACATATAAAACGCCACTTACTTGAGGTTTATCATAGTTTTTGTGCATTTTACCTTCAATATAGCCATCATCTACCAAAGTCTCCCATTACATAAACATCAAGGTAATTTACAGAGATAATAAGGGTACATGTTTAATACAATGAAAAACTATACATATTAAAGGTTATCTTCCAAGATCACTGCCTTAGAAAACCTACCTGATGATCACAGAGGAAGACATTGTAGTGGGCCTAGTGGCTCAGGTAGTTTCCCTGGCTTTTGTAATTCAACGTATCTCTGGGGAACTGATCTTGTAACGGTCTTTCCACGGCTATGAAACTTGGCGAGACGGTTAATCACAGAGAATCTTTCAGTGTCTTGGATTTCTAAGATGATGTCTAATATCGAAGTGGTCCTCTCCAAGCTGCATAGACATTTTTATAAGAACAAATTAAAATGTTATACTTAAGAATACATTTATATCTTAAATGACAATTAACATTCAGCCATTAGTAATAGTAGTGTCACATTACAGCTTGATGATCCTTACGTACCTTTGGAAGTCACTTTCAAGCTTTTGCAGTTTCTCCATGAAAGCTTTGCCTAGTGTAGAATATCCTTTGTCTTGTTCGCTAAACGTATTCAAAGTAAGGGATGTGAGCAAAAACATAAGAAAATGTGATAAATTGAAGTATAAAACCATAACTAGAACTCACTTTGCGCTATTATCAAAACCTGAGTGGCATGTGAGAGAACATGCATCAGCGAGGGTGATTCTAGACTCCAAGTAAAGAATGATCTCGTAGTTGGAAGCTGTGTTGATGTCCAAGAAAACACACGCTGGTGCTGGTTGGAGAAGTTGTTGCATAAGATTTGTGGAGAAAACAAGCCTCGTCTTTGAAGGAGATATCGCCTCATTTGGATCCATCTTACCAACAAAAAAAAACTCTTTACTTGAAGATAGTGATTGAAATTAGTACAAGAAGAAGTGTGGTTATATTGGTACCTTGTCACATAGCGTATTTGTGGCAAGGGCCCATTCTGTCTCTGAAACACTATACAGAGCAAATGTATTAAGCCTCCAATATGGTAAAAAAGAAAAAAATAATACCTCATCTAGAATGTGACATTCAAATTATTTTATAAAATACGGTCTGAGGAACTAACCTGATGCTATGACGTAACTCTGAAGCTTGCAGATAGACTTTGTGCAATGGTGATTGTAAAAATGTTGACTCTTTACGCTTCTTCGGTCTTGAAGCAACCATGTTTTGGTTCAGAGCGTTCGAACTTGAAGCATTACCATACATCCCCTGCATTGTCTGATCTTTGACAGCCTTGGAATAATCTGCATTACATGGTGAATGTGGAACAATTCCAGAATTTTGGCAGATTTTTCCAGAATATTTTTGAAATGTAGTTGAATCATCCACGTTCCTATCTGACGGCATTGCTTTGTTTCGAATATTTCCAGCAGATCAATAATCAACTGTATAGATCCAAAAGAAAATATTAAAAATACAGAAACAGGAGCCAGTAGAGGGAGCATATGATAAGGGTTCAGCAGTTGAGAATGCATGCAAAACATTATCTTATATATGAACATGCAAATGATTTTAACATCTGAAAACAGACAACATAGTTCAGATGGAACCTTGGAACATAACTCATAAAGAGACAAATTAAATTTGGATTTTTTTCAACCAAAAAAATGAAAAAAAAAATCAGTAGAGAAAGAATACTATAAAGAAACAATAACAAGAAAGAACAGTGAATGAATATAGAAAGTAAGTGACATTTTTACCTATTATGAAGTGCATCAACACTGAACAACAGTCTCTCTTGTTTTTTCTCTTTTCCGGGAAAATGAGGGAGAAAAATGAGTTGGTTGAGCACACAAGTTTGTATTGGCCACAGTTTTTTTTTATCTTCCCGATAAAACCCCTATACTTTCCTTTCCATCATATTCAACCCCTGAAGCCCAAAATCTCTACCAATTTCAAATTGGGCCTTATGGGCTGTCCGATGTTGACTATAAGAATGTCATCACAGAAGATTCATTCGATGTTGTTACATATGGTTAGAAAGAGAAGCGTGTGCTTATGTTGCATTGAAAGCCTAGTTTTCTTATGTTCATCGCCTAAAAAAAAGATTCAACATACATACAAATGAAACCGAATCAATCAAGCAAACCGGAAACTCAGTTTAGACTTTCAGACACCATCATCGAGTCTTCTCTTGGACTGAAGAGCTAAACGAGCGTCTCTCTCTTTCTCAAACTGTCTGTAATCAGCTCTCTCCAAGAAAGAGACTTTGTCAAGATACTTGTCGGAGCTCTTCTTGTACTTATCCAGCTCATCTTCAACACCTTTGTTCTCCTCCTTGTACTCTCCCCAATCTTTCTTCGTCTTGTCCAAAACACTCAGCTTCTGCTTCTTTTTTATCTGCTCAAGAACCGCATCAACGCCTGAAGTCGCCGCAGAAGAAGAGGATGAAGCTTCCTTTGAACCCGCTTCTACTAACCTCTTCACTTCGATTTCTTGGCCAGCAAAGTCTTTGACCTCTGTTATCTGCAATTCAATAATAACCCAACGTTTGTAGCTTACACCATCCATCTTCCTAATAAGTAATACCAACTCAACTCAAACAAAAAGCAAAGCTTAACTAAGGTTTCAATCGAGTATTAACGTAACCCATCCTCGTAGCTCAAAACAGCTGAGAGAACTTAGATTCTAACGTTACCGAGGAAAAGCACAGTCATATTAACATAAAACACAGACTTTAATTATATATACAACCCGTCCTCTTAGTTCAAAACAGCTGAGAGATCTTGGACTCTAACGCTGCCGAGGCAAAGTACATTCATATTAACGTAAAGACAGAGACTTTACCCATACACAATCCATCCTCTTAGCTCAAAACAGCTCAGAGATCTTATTAGATTCTAACGTTACCAAGGCAAAGAACATTCATACTAACGTAAAGACAGAGACTTTAATCATACACAAACACAACCCATCCTCTCAGTTCAAAACAGCTGAGAGATTGTAGATACTAAAGGCAAAAGCACATTCATATTAACTTAAAGACAGAGACTTTGATCACACAATTCGTCCTCTAAGTTCAAAACGGTTGAGAGATTCATAGACTCTAACTACACTGAGTCAAACACACACAAAAGGTAAACCTTTCTTTCACTGACCTCAATCTTGCCACGGCTCGAAGCAGCAGCAGCGGTTGCGGCTGCGTTTCTAACAGCAGCCAGAGCGGCTGCAGCAACGCGCTTAGCCTCCTCGCTACTAACCGAAACGCCATCTTCCTTTTGTTGTACAGCTTTGTCATTCTTCTTCTTCGCTTCATCAATACCAAGATAACTTTTCCAGTTCTGTTGAATCGAAAAGGATCAGACTTTTGAAACCTAAGACGATATTATAGCAGTAAGAAAGGCTGCAGGAGAGAATATTCTCACGCTATTATTAGGTGATTTTTTAGCGGCAGGCGAAGAGGTTGAGGAGGTCTTTGAGACGAAATTGAATCGCTTGTTTGGTACTCCTTGGTTCATTTGCTTCCAGATCTCCCAAACTTTCTCGGAAGCACTGCTTGAACCACTTTCCTCAGGAGATTTTGTCTCTGGTTGCTCAGGAGATGCCATGGCCAGATTCGTTATAGGGAAACGAGATGAAATCTTGAGTGTTCGTATCTCACGAGATAGATTCTTCTAGGCTTCTTTCTTGATAGAAGTGGAGAACAGAACATATGAGAAAGATGAAGAAACGGAGGAGAAGAAAGGGTAGAAGAAGAGAGAAGATAATGGGCTTAAACAGAAAGAAAAGAAATAATAAAGAAACAGCCCAACAAGGCCCATATCATACTGGTTTTTCTGTGATACTATATTACACAGCTTTTGCACCTCAAAACATTAATCAACGAGCAGCTTCCTAATCCTAGCATCTATCCTTTGCTCAAACACTTAACTTGATAGCTTTACCTATACCTAGACCCCAGGGGTGTTGATTCTCTTGTTCTAGGTCGATTATTCTTTTAAAAGATTTTCTTAGACAATGTTTAGTTAAGTTATTTGACATAACCACCAGACCAAAATACTCTTTTATGATCTATTCAATTCCCATCAAAGCTGTTTAATCATCCGACAGGTAAACAACAAAACCAATCCTTCAAACAAAGGCTGTAAAACAACAACAGTAGTGTCATTACAAGGTAAGGTGAACCAAAAAACGAGATCATATTATCTGATAAATGCAATTCAGTGCCTTCTATGTTTTGTTTTCTTGGAGTCGCTTCCCTTTCTCTTCCACTTCTTATCCTGATTAGATCTGCTCTTCTCTTCAATCTCCCTCACTTTACGCTTCCTGTGAAACGCACAACCAACACAAAATCACTCACAAACTCATGTCTTAGCAGCAACCTCTCAATAATACCCGATCATAAGCATTCTTGCAAGATGCTCACAAGAGTCTCTACAAGGGCTCACCAAGAACCTTTTTCAGTTAACACGTGTGTCTAATTCCATTATCAAATCCACAGGTTTAGATGGATTTAACTCGATGAATTACAAACTAAACGTTTTCAATTAACTAGACCAAGACACGCATTATTATGATACATCATCTAAGCATTCCTTATTATACACTCTTTCTTAGTAGAACAAATGCAAGTAGCATACCTGTACTGAGAAACTTTGGGATCTGACACCAAGTCTTCAGCAAGACTTGTTTTTCTATTCTTCTTCGTCACTCTATTATAGAACTCATTTGCTGGTTCAATCACTGTACCAACCTGTTTTTTGTCAACACAAAGAAACAACAACAGCTGGTGTTAACACAAGAAAACAAGACCAAAAAAAAAGTTCTTTGTCTTGATAAAGGTTTGCAGCAGCTCAGAAAACTTGCCTGGAAATACTTTTCAGCTAGTTTTGACTGAGACGCAACCCTCTTGTAGAACTTCTTAGGATCCATTACATCCCTCAACTGCCAAAAGAGAGATTAAAATTAGAGATCTCCGAAACCAAAACCAAGAGAACAACAACAACACATTACCTTAAGCAACTGAAGGTCTCTTTTCAACTCAGGAGTCATTGTTGGTGCAGGCATATCAAACCTATCCACAAACATATGAACCTCTCAGCCAAAATGATTTTATATAAAAAAAACAAAAAAGGTTTAGCAAAGTTTTTTTACCAGTTTGAGCCGGTGGTGTCTTTGAGTTGCTTTCTAATCATCTTGTTAACTTTCTTTGGATCAGTAGGTGGAAGACAAAGACCATCAACGAGCTCTTCGTTAGACGTCCAAAGAGAACTGCTTTCGTGTCTCTCAGCTACTTTACTTGAACTGGAACCAGTTTTGGAGTCTAAGCAAGGAAGCTTCGGTTCCCATTTAAGACCGATCAGTGGTTTAACCTCCGCCATTATTGTCTAAACTGTAGTTGTCTCTGTGACAAGGTGATACCAAAACATTCAGAAAAAAAAAATTAAAAAAAAAAATCAATATTAAAGAAGAAGCAAACAAAAGAAGAAGACAGAAGTCTTTAAAACTAACACTAGAAAAAAAAAAGAACAGAACATCTCTTTATCATAACAATTAAGAATCACGACACTAGTTCAATCTCAAGAAGTTCAGAGTTTTCATACTCTCTTATACAGAATCGATCCAAAGCATATACCATTACAACACGTTTGATGATTTGTAGCTATTAGTCAAGACAAAGAACCATCAAAGAACACAGAAATCGAAAAAAAAAACAAAAAAGGATCGAACTTGGTTCAGAAAGAGGAGTAAGAAATCAAATACCTCGCCGTGAAATTGAACACGAACAACACTGAAGAGAAGGGAACAGAGAGAATCTCGTTGGCGCAAAACCTACAAAAGCTTTTGATGACACGGGTGAGATTAGGGTTTAACGCAAACGACGTCGTCTATTAGTAGGATTGGTGTTTTTTATTGTTGGGCCAAATAGTGGGCTTTAAACAAATTTGTTTTATTTTTAAATATTTTTTTTTGGTTTGGGCTGTGTATTTAAATATATATTCTCCATTATCACCTAAAGCCCCTTTTGTATCCTCCCTTTGTATGATTCCATCAGTAATTTTAGTTAAAATATTGAGTATTAAATTATTATCATTGACATATTTTTGTAAAAAAAGAATACTAGTCTAATTGTGCAGAACTCTTATAGAATAATTCAGTGTAGGCATTTGACCAATCACAATAAATTCAAGACAAAACCAAAATCAACTATTAATAAGTGCTATAAAAAAAAAATTCTCGAACTCCACTAAATCTCAGCCGTTGATAAATAAAATACACGACTGCAATCCAGCGGTCAGGGGAAAACTAGAAAGACATAAGCGGAGAAGGCAAAGGACTTCTCCTCCTCTAATCTTATGGTTAAGGAAAAAAAAAACTAGAGTATTTTTGGTGAAATCGAGAAGACAAATACACTAATAAAGCCTAAAAGGCCTCTTGGTCTTCAGTCAATCATTCATCACTCTCAACTCATCAGCAGGAGAGGGCCCCTTGTGTTCTCTGATTCCATTTCGACTTTCGTGCAGCCGTTGATCACTTCGAGTAAGATTCTCCTAAAACAAAATATTTGGTTTTTTGTGTTTCCGGATTTCAAAGTTATCAGCTTTGAAGACAAGTCGTTTGCTTTCCATGTTAACTTAGGGAAGACAAATATGTTGTGGATTTTTCATGTTAAACTTTGTTATGGTCTGATTTATACAGTCTATGTTAAACCCATCTAGCTTTAGATCCTCTAGAATTGTACAGTTTTGATTCCGAGTGTCTTTCAGTAATTGAAACGATTCTCCTTATTGTGTTGTTTCAGTTCACAGTATTGATGGGTTTATTATGCTCATGTTACCTTTGTCATGATTTAAAAAGAAGACAATCTCTTGTGGATTTTTGATTGGTGAATTCTCTTATCAGAAGGTCTGATCTTTCATCTCATCTAGCTTTGGATCCTAGTGGGATTGTACAGTTTTGGTTTTAAGTGAATTTGATTCTTGAGTTTGTCTCATTATTGTGTTCTTTGAGTTTACAATGTATTGTTTGGGGTTATCATGCTCATGTTGACTCCTCCTTGCACGTCTCTTTAGCTCATCAAAAGCCTTTACCTCTTTGTGTAAGTGGGCGTAAATCTCATTCCTTTAGCACTGATTCCATATCTTATGTAATGTCTTTTCACTAGCTCTGATGTAGATGCCTCATAATCTCCATGATCATTTCTCTTAGGTTCATAGGTTTTCTGGATAAAGAAAAAGCACACTAGACTTGTCCTCTCGTCTCTTTCCTCTCTTTTCATTTTAGTGGGTATCTGTTGATTGATTGAAGGAAAGTTCTCAGTTTCTAAGGCCTAGAACAAGGAGGAGAAGACGATCGTAAAGCAAAATATAAGAATATTCCTGTGAGATTGTCTTTTTTTGACTGTGGGGGAAAAGATAGAATCAGAATTATTATGTGATAGGAATCTGATTCAATGGTTCATGTCCTCATATCACAAAGTTATATTTAACTTGTTGAACGTGAGTCTCATACTCGCCTTGTTATTCAGGCATCAAATTTTTTTCCCTCATTGCAAAATTTGCCTTCTGAAACTGCTCTTTTTTTTCAATGACTCTGGCTAATGATTTTGGATATAATAAGGCTATGTCTTCATCTTTTTCAGCTCTACATGCCTCTGTAGAAGACAGATACCACAAGTTTCCCAACTCTTTCTGGGGTTCATCAGGGCAGGAACTGATGAACAACCCTGTCCCCTATCAGGTGGTCAACTCTGGTGGTGTGTATCTGACTGGATTCTGCAACGTCTCAACTCATGGAAGGACTTCCCAGACACAGCCACCTGTCTCCACCATGCCAAGTGACAGATTGGCTATGCAGGATCATCACCCTCAAGAGTTTTCAGATCCCACACTTGATGAGCTCTTTGACTTTTCTGACCATGTTCCTGCTCCTAATCCACAAGCAGAGAGTAGTGGAGTAAGGGTGGATTCATCTGTGGATCTTCATGAGAAAAGCGAGTGGCAAAACTGGGCAGATCAGTTGATGTCTGTTGACAATGGTTCAGAACCGAACTGGTCTGAACTTCTTGGAGATCCAAGTCCACACGATCCAAACTCACAGGTTCAGTTTCATCAGCGTTCACATGATTTGCCACAGATACCGACACCATCTCCAGATGCACCAAGGCAAGAGATGATAGCTACTAACCAGCAACATCAGGTGGTTTCGTTGGAAGAGCAGCTCAGCGGCAGAAACTCATCAGCTAGTGCAGCAGCAACATCTAAACAACGCATGAGGTGGACACCAGAGCTTCATGAGGCGTTCGTTGAAGCTGTTAATCAGCTTGGTGGTAGTGAACGTGCGTACGCTTTCTTCTTTCTCTGTGTTCCTCAAAATAAATGTAAACAGTGGAACTTATTATTTTAATTTCTACCGTAGGAGCCACGCCTAAGGCTGTTTTGAAGCTCTTGAAGAATCCTGGCTTGACCATTTATCATGTTAAAAGCCATCTGCAGGTTTGTTTCTTAACCATATGTTCGATTCTCTTTTTGCTTCTCATGATGTTTCTCTGCTAAGCTTAGCTCCTTTCTCGTTTGCTACCCTCACAGAAATACAGAACAGCAAGGTATAAACCGGAGACTTCAGAAGCTACAGGTACATTCTTGAGCTATAAACCACATAGTCTTTAGAGAAAGCTATAGTCTCAAAGGCTAACTTGTTACAAAGGGGTTGTGTGTATCTTTGTATAACTGTGTTTTTTTTTTTTCTTTCACAGGAGAACCTCAAGAGAACAAGATCACATCCATAGAAGATATCAAATCTCTTGACATGAAAACGTAAGTTTCAGTTTTTCAATTCTGAATGTTACAGGGTTAATAACGTACTTGTATGTTTAATTTTTGTCACTCTTTTTCTTTACCAGGAGCGTTGAGATCACACAAGCTCTAAGGTTACAGATGGAAGTTCAGAAACGTCTCCATGAGCAGCTCGAGGTAATGATCTAACCAGGAAGAGTATTATTATTCCTGTGTATCATGACTATTGTTCTCATGCTGTTTACTTTATATGCCATCAGATCCAACGGTCCCTGCAATTACAGATTGAAAAACAAGGCAGATACCTACAGATGATGTTCGAGAAACAACAAAAGTTGCAAGAGAACAATGGCTCTTCCTCAGAGCCATCACCAAAGCAATGCAATGGCACATCTGCAGAAGTCGAGTTTGATCTGGAGAGAGAAACAGTGAACCAAACTGAATCTGCTTTAGCATCAAGGAAACGGGCCAGAGATGATTAGTAGATTTAAAACATGTTTAAGGTTGATTTGTGGAAACCAAGAGATTTAATAACTCAAGTTTTGTTATAAGAAAAATTGTTTCTTCCTAGCTCTGTTTTTTGTTATGTATAGGAAGCAGTTGCTTGCAACACAAGTGAAGTGGTTAAGATGATTACAGATGGCGGCTCTCTTGTACATAAAAATGTTGTATTTGAAATCTAGCACTATGGATTAATCTGGTCTCCCAAGATGTTGTGTAGGATTAATTTTTAATATATACTGGAGATTGACCCGCCCTCAAGAGGGCGGGTATATGATTTATTTTATTTCTGAAAAATATCAAATTTATTTGATACAAAGTTGTATTTTTAATAAAACGATTTATGAAGTAAATTTGATATTATTTGTATTAATTGCTAAAAAAATGTAATTATTTGTCCACCAATATATCTTTTTTTAATTTGAATAAATAATACCCACCCTCTTGATATCAAATAAATTTGATATTTTCCAGAAATAAAATAAATAATATACATGTCCTCTTGAGGACGGATCAATCTATAGCTTTTGTTATTTTTGCAGTTATATTTGTTTTTAATATTAATTTAATTAAATCATTTTTGGTAACTATAATAAATATGTCAGGTTGCATAACTATACATTTATGTCATATGTATTTCATAAATTATTTTTAAAATGTACTCCAAAAATTTGAAATATATTATATATTATTAGTAGTTATCTAACATAATTAGTCAAAAACATTCGTATAAAAAACCAGACTCGGAATCGACTTGTAAATCAAAGTTTCATAATCTATTTGATATCGGTCTATATACTCGAAAGGTTCTTAAAGTGTTATATCCAAAACCAACGACAAATTTAACCACACCAAAGACCGAACAAATTTCTGAAAAATGTTATGAAAAATATTTTTTAATATATTTTGTTATATATATAAAATTGTTTAATATGGTGTTCACTAATTTCAATTAAAATAACATTAATTAATAATTTTAATAGAATAACCTTTTAAAACCCGTTAAACTAAAATCCGTAGAATATATTTTATAAATAATATTTCCATAATAATATTAACAGATCATGTTCCTGATTTAATAGAATATATAGATTAAATAATTTAATTTTCTTAAAAACAGCTATTTATGTTTATTTATCTTAATTGATTCATGAATTTTTATTGTTTTGGTCTTAATTTTAATCTGTTTTGAAAACAATATATTATTCAGTTATCCCCATATATATATACTTGCTATGATTTTTATTCATGGGCTGTTGGTAGTTGTATATCATGATAATAACAAATATTTATAATTATATATTATAAAGCTAACCTTGACAAAAAAAATATTATCAAGCTAATAGATATAATTTATTTTTGTCTAAAACTAACAAAAATTATGAAGCGTGTTTCTATTTTTGGCTGTATAGGTATTTCTCCATTAATGATTTTTATGTGGAATAGTTGATCATCATCAAAGGATATTTCTTAAAGTGTATGTAAGTATATAACCACATATAAGTTTTGTTGTAATGAATAATATTATACCTATCACTTTTTAATAGTTACGAGGAACATTACAGTTAGTTAAAAAAAAAAGAAAATTACGGTTTCATAAATTTGTTGTTAGTGGAAGTGGTGAATTCATGTGCAGTTATAAAATATACTAATTCATAAACATTTATATTAAGATGATTATAATTTAAATTGGACATAATCCATATCAATTGGACATGTTGAAGAATTAATAGAATAGATATTTAATATTTAAAATCGACCCTCCGGTTACAAGTTTGAATCCGACAAAATATCTGCATCTAATCGTTTCCAACTAAATTTCCTTACACAAACCTAATCTGGCACAGTTCATTAGTTAGTTCTAATTTCGTCGAAAACGTTCACCGTTTTCAACTATAGTAAACACATTCCTAGAAAGTGGAATTAACCTGGAATTACCTGAGTTGCCAATGCCTTCCCGGGCCTAGGAAATCGCTGCCGGAGTAGCTAGATCCCGACGACTTTATCGTCGCAACCGAGACGGTCAACCGACACGGAATAGTTGTGTAGGAGTATGGTTCACTTATAAACAGCTCTGTATTGTTTTCTTTGTTTAGTTTGTCCTATGATCAATATTGATCATATATGTGTATACCATATGCTTAGGTAAGTTACCACACATCTGCCCAATTGTTCATGTTTTCTGGTTATATAGATTATGGTATCGATTAGTTCTTGAAGCTTCATTGATTTATGTAGAAATTAGACATACAAGTTGTGTAACAACACCATTTGTTAGCATGATTGACTTTGTAATTTGTATATACACACATGCTTATCATCCACTTGCATACTTTTTTTTTCTTTTTTTATATAATTTTTTTTTACGTTTGGTGAAGCAATTAACTACGTACGATTCCTTCAGGTTTCAGTGGTTGGAAAAGCAGAAAATGATTTCAATATAGAGTGTGGTATAAAACAAGAAACTATAATTTATAGTCCCGTGTTGTATACTAAACTTTATATTTATGTTTAAAAAGAAGACATGTTTATCATACATTTATTATATTTAAAATTTTATTTTATTATTAATCATGTTTTGACATCTGGTGAACCTATCAATTACAAATGATTAGTAATATAAAATACGGATTTCATATAAAACACGTATTGTATGCTAATTTAAATTCAAGTCAAGTAAAAGAACTTATAATAAAACAAATTGTTTAAAAAAAACAAACCAACCTTTAATCAGTGTGGTGATTATATCTAATAGTAGTACTTTAATAACACAGCACAACCTCGCACACATAAGACTTTCACATGTCAACTTCCATATCCAAAGAAACCACAGTTTGGGGTTAGCCTTTTAAAAAAAAAATCCATGAAAATGTCATGATCTATAAATATTATCTCTCTTTGTGTATATTCTTGGCTTGTACTGAGTGGTTTTGTGTTATGATTCTCTGCCTCTTTTTCAGACCAGCTGGTAAACAATGCATTTGGTTCTTTCTTTCTTCATAATCCAAGTGTCGCTTTTATTCATCTTTCTTATCGAAATTCGCATTTCATAATTTTTTTTCTATTATAAGAGAATTTCTTAGTTCAAACATTGTGTTGAAATATAATCGAGTTTAGATACGATCAACGGTTATGCTCTTCTCTCCTTTAATATCTCCATAATTGTTGTAACAAATCCGTTTCATCTGTTTATTTATTTCATTTTCTCATCTCTCTCTCTCTCCTTCCTCTTTTCATCATTTTCTGACTAAGTAACTTTAAGTTTGTGCTTATTCAGCTCATTTTATAGGTAGACTGGGTATTTAAAGAGGTTTATAAGTTTCTTGTCATTTGGTTTGATCTGTTTCATAGAGAGTTCAATTTTCTTTTTCTCTGTTGCAGGGAGATAGAAAATGGACCACTTGTGAAGGAGGAAACAAACACATTCTGATCAAAGCATCTTGATCTATTTTTTTCCACAAATTATACATTTATTTTAGAAAAGAAACAAAAAGTTAGAGAAAATATCATGTGATTTGTGGTTGATAGTTGGCAAGTGTGGCTCTAAAAGAAAGTATTTCCTGAGAAACTTAATTATAGGTAGGAAGAAAGTAAGATTTTCTTGGGAAAAGCTTTCAGTTACAAAGAGAAGTAAGTAAAAGACAAAGATAAAGAGCAACAAGTGGGTTTGGTTCTTGGTTTAGGAAAAATCAAACGGTAGCAAAAGAAAGTAGTAGTATAAGCATGAAGTCATTAGAGAGACTGGTTTCAGATAAAGCATCAAAGCTTGGAAACTCATTTCCATGTCAAATCTGTGTGGTTGGGTTTCTCTGTGGAATCTGTCTGACTTCACTCTTCCTAGCTGCTCTTACTTCCCTTGGCACCTTTGGGCTCACTGCCTTTTCCTTCTCCTCTGTTTTTCCTTCTTGCAACTCCACTTCCGATCAAGTCACCGGTAAGCTTCAAGAAACTTTGGTTTTGGTTTGGTAACTACTTGTGTGTGTTTTCATGTAATGAATAATTATTTGTTATATGTAGATATGGGTGCACACATAGACAGGACAGAAAATGATGATGATGATCAAGTGAAGCTTTTGGTCTCTGCTTGGGACAACATATTACTAAACAATGAAGACTACTTCAAGAAACTAGGAATGAATAAATCTGATGTCCCAAACGCTCCACATTTGGAGAACTGTGAGGAGAGGACAAGAGTTAGGAAGCGTTTGGATACACCAATAGCAAATCAGACATTTCCTTCTTGGGTTTGCTTTCTTCTCTCTTCTTATTTGCCATCATCTATGATGATGAATGAATGATCACAGAAATCTTTGTTTCAGATCAATGGAGGAGATGAAGAGAATTATCCATTAACAAGGAGAGTCCAAAGAGATATATGGTATCATCAGCATCCTTCGGACTGTCAAAACAAGAATCTCAAGTTCCTTGTAGTTGACTGGGAAACACTTCCTGGTTTTGGAATAGGAGCTCAGATAGCTGGAATGACTGGTCTTCTCGCAATAGCTATAAATGAAAACAGAGTTCTTGTTGCAAACTACTATAACCGAGCTGATCATGATGGTTGCATAGGTATGTGCTAACATGTTAAATAGGGATGTTAAAATGGGTAAAAAAACCCAGCCCAGCCCAACCCACAAATAACCCAACCCAGTTTGTATCCAACCCACGATAACCCAAAAACATTAAGGTTGGAATTTAAACCCATAAAATAGCCCATTAGTATATTGGTCTACTCATGGGTACCCATGTACCATATTATTTGTTCTAAAAAATTATGAAAATATGAATATCTTTTTTGGTACACATAACCAAACTATACATTTTATAGACTATTAAAATAATAATTTTACGGTTTTGGCGTAAAAACTCAATTTTACGACGGGAAATTTTGATTTTACGGTTTTGGCGAAAAACAAAATTTTACGATTTTGGCGAAAAACAGAATTTTACGGTTTCGGTAGAAAATTTTAATTTTACAGTTTTGGCGGGAAAACTCGATTTTACGGTGTTGGCGGGAAAACTCGATTTTACGGTTTTGGCGGGAAAACTCGATTTTACAGTTTTGGCGGGAAAACTCAATTTTACGGTTTTGGCGGGAAAAACTCGATTTTACGGTTTTGGCGGAAAAACTCGATTTTACGGTTTTGGCGGAAAAACTCGATTTTACGGTTTTGGCGGGAAAACTCGATTTTACGGTTTTGGCGGGAAAACCCGATTTTACGGTTTTGGCGGGAAAACTCAATTTTACGGTTTTGGCGGGAAAACCCGATTTTACAGTTTTGGCGGGAAAACTCAATTTTACGGTTTTGGCGGGAAAAACTCGATTTTACGGTTTTGGCGGAAAAACTCGATTTTACGGTTTTGGTGAAAACAATATGACTAAACTGTCTTTGACAAAAAACTATAATATAAATATATGGGTACCCAGTTACCCTATTGAGTTTACCCAAATTAATATAAACTCTAAAAGTTTTAACCCATATTGAACCCATTTATTTATTGAAGGGTAAAAACCCAGTCCATGATCTATGGGTTTGGGTAAACCCATGGATAAATACCCATGTTAACATCCCTAATGTTAAAGATAGCAACACCTAGGCATGTGGGTTAAGGTAGTTTGGGTAGTTCCGATAATTCGGTTCGGGTAGTTCGGTTCAACATAAATCTTACCAAGTTAACCCGAAATAAATTTTCTTTCGCTATTCGGTTTGTTCGGTTTTATAAATCCTACTGAAGTTTTTGGTTTTGGTTAAATGTGGTTAGATTTTTGGTTTGTTCAGCTAGTTTCGATTAATTCGGTTTAAAATTCACTTAGTTTGATTTGGGTATTTGGTATAGTTCGTTTACTAAATATATTTTTTTTGTTTTTAAAAGAAAACCGAGGTAACCGATTGCCGAACCGAAAACCAAACTTAAAAAAAAAACAAATTGAACCAAAATCCTTAGCGAACTAACCAAAAATTCTGGTTCGGTTTAAAATCCAGCCCTAGTAACACCCTTGGTATACTCTTCTTGATACATCTCCTGTTTGGTTTCAGGTTCTTCACGAGGAAGCTGGTCTTGCTATTTTCTACCGGAAACATCTAAAGAGTGTAGAAAACGTGCGTTGGAAGTAATGAAGAAGAGAGAAGCGTGGGATAGTGGGATTGTTACAGGGAAACAAAACTACAGCAGCAAGGAGATTTGGTCAGGGCGCATACCAAAGCTATGGGGTCAGCCTTGGAGTTACATGAAGCCTACTACAGAAATCAACGGAACTTTGGTCTCAAGTCACAGGAAAATGGATAGGAGATGGTGGAGAGCACAGGCGGTGAGATACTTGATGAGGTTTCAAACTGAATATACTTGCGGTTTGATGAACGCTGCTAGACATTCCGCGTTTGGAAAAGAAGCTGCTGAGATTGTTCTCTCTTCAGGAGACTGGAGAAGCAAGAACAAGGTTAGGTCAGAGATTGAAGAAGAGGTGTGGTCTAGTCACAAGCCGTGGGTTCCAAGGCCAATGCTGAGCGTGCATGTGAGAATGGGAGACAAAGCATGCGAGATGAGAGTTGCTGCTTTAGAAGAGTACATGCACTTAGCTGATAGGATCAGAGATAGGTTTCCGGAGCTCAATAGGATTTGGCTATCAACAGAGATGAAGGAGGTTGTGGAGAGGAGTAAAGACTATGCTCATTGGAGATTCTATTATACTGAAGTGGCGAGACAAGTTGGTAATACATCAATGGCTGAGTATGAAGGTAGTCTTGGGAGAGAGATGAGCACAAACTATCCTCTTGTTAACTTCTTGATGGCATCAGAAGCTGATTTCTTCGTTGGGGCATTGGGTTCCACTTGGTGTTTCCTCATTGATGGTATGAGGAATACCGGTGGTAAGGTCATGTCCGGTTATCTTAGTGTTAATAAAGACCGGTTCTGGTAACTTCACCGGTTCCCCTATGTACATAATACATAACTAATACCAGCTTTAAAACCCCTCCATCTGTTTGTACAAAGTGTTTTCAGTGTATAATAAAGGTTTAGTCCGGTTTAGTTTACAAAACAATTCAGAGCAACTGCAAACCAACTGAACCGATTCTTAACTGGCTTCAACAGTGAAACTTGGATTAAAAGAACAGAACAAAATGGATGTTCCTTATAGCAAAACATGTTACTTAAAAAATTTCACAAACAAGATTGCATACTACAAACAATAACACAACCAACCTCTTCTCATCTAAGAACTCCTTTTACACCCTGTTTCTTCAGGATGTGCAGTTATGCATCCGGTTCTTGATTGGAACGGGAACTTGAGGAACCAGGTTTTGGAGCACCGTGCTTCCTGTTCTTCCTTATCCTAGCCTTCTTGGCTTTCATCCTGCGTTTCTTCTCAGCTGCGTCTACCCATGTGTAATCCGACGGTATGAGGAAAGGGTCCACTTCATCGTCCCTGTACCTGTTACTGTCGAAGTCACTTGACTGGCCACCACCGCGAGCACCTTTCATCCATGACACCCATGACGAATTATCTGATGACTTCGCATCATGAAAAACAGGGCTAGAAGGAGGAGTTGAGAATTCCTCAGATGGTTGGAGCTCTTCAAATTTAGTGAAAGTGACAAGAACACGGACTGTTGGGATAATGGGGATAGCAATCTAACACAATGAGCAGCCAAGAGTCAATAAGAAAAACATAAGAAAGGGAAATCCATAAAGGAGTCAAAAGGATATTTACCTTAACAGGGAATGTTCCTGTTGGAAGTTTTGTGGTGAGAAGCTCTCTGAGTCTCCTCACTGCTTTGACCTTATTGGCTAATATGTCAAGAAGAGGAAGAAGCTCTTCTGTCTTAAGAGGGAAGTCAGGTGTTAACCACAACACAGGTCTTAACCCTTTCTTGTACTCACTTTCACTCTTCTTCTTTTTGGCACCTCCTTTGTTGTCCTTTGTGTTATTATCAGATGGTGTTGATGATTTATGGCTTTTCCCTTTTCCCTCTTCTGTTGCCAACTTAGAGCCTTTCTTAGACTTAGTTGTTGTATCTTCAGCACCATCATAACCAGGTTTTGAGCCTTTCTTATTCCAACCAAACCAGCCTTTCTTCTCCTTGAGAGAAGAACCACCATTCACTTCTCCACCTGAACCATCATGGTGGTGATCATTACCATCATTCTCTTCATCTTCCCCCATCCGCAGAGCAGAATCCAACTGCTTTCTCTCCTCAGAGGTCAACACATCCTCAAACCCATCATTCTCACCACCACTCGCCGCCACTCTATCCCCATCAACAGCAAAGAGCTCCTCATCACTCATCGCACCCGGAACACTCCTCGACTTCACGCTCACCATCACATGCATCATGTCATACACTTTCGCTTTCCATCCCCCAACACTCTCCGTCCTCTCTTGCCTTCTCCAGTTACACTGAGGAACCAACTCAGCTTGCGTCACATCAATGCCAGGCCTATACATATTAGTCTGAGACATCTGCTTCACCTCACTAGCAACTTCAGCTTCCGTCGGCTGAGTCCCCGCCCCTTCCAACGCATTCGTCACTTCCTTCTCCTTGTGTGAAAGAACAATCAAAGATCCAGGAGACAGCACAACCTTCCCATCATCAGAAGCATAACCATCACCCAAGAAAAGGAAAGTCTGGTCCGATCTCTGGATCTTGAACCCATCAAAACCAGCTAGAGTCATATCAGCTCTTAGATTCGACCCCCGCTTCCATATCCTGTAAGTATCAGAAGGAGCAATCCTGCTGACGAAAGGAATCACAGAGCTCTCGAAATGAAACGTGATCTCCATGTAGAAGTCACGTATCCTCGAAGCAGAAGCTGTTATCCTCGGGAGCCTCCTGCACCATTTAGCCCAAGCGAGAGGCTGGTAATGCCTCGCAATGATCATAGCAATAGCCTCCTCTCTAGTGCACACAGCTTCCTGCAACGCACTCCATCCGTTCTCGTTTTGCAAGCTCCAGTCTGCGCCTGCAGACATGAGAATCTCGGCGGAGACTGGGTCACGGAGACGGACAGCGAGGTGGAGAGGTGTCTCACGGTTAGGGACATCACGGCGGTCAATGACTGCGGTTACAGAATCAGCACGTGCTTCTGCTTCTAGAGACTCTGCCTCGTTGGTGACTTCACCGGCTTTGGCTAGTTGGGGAAGGTCTGTGACGATTCGTCTGAGAGCAGCGTGGTCATGAAGGACAACAGCTAAGTGGGCAGGACTGTGTGTGTATTTAGAGTAGTCTTCCATAGTGGTGTTTCGCTTCTTTTTGTCTTACACTCTCAGAGAGGTTTGGTAACGCTCTGTTCTCATCTATTGTACATGTAAAGTTTCGACCTTTATCTTCTCCAACCAACAGATTCCCTCCACACTGAGCAACCTATAGACTCTGAAGAGAAGAACCCATCAGTTTAATTGCAAAATCAAATTGAAAGTTTGGAACTTTAGCGGAATCGAATCTCAAAACGCAACGCAAAAGACAAAATAAGCTAAGATGTTCGTGTGTTTGATCTCTAATAGGCAAAAAGGTTCTGTCTTTATGAGAGATTCAATAGAAGCAAACATGTCTCTCTACTTTGCCCTTGTCCTTGTAAGACATAAACATGAAGAGGAAAGGTTTCAGAAGAAGAGTACCTGAGGAGAGAGAGAAGGAAGCCGATTGAGTCCAGAGACAAGGGGAAGAGAATGCGAACGGGTTCGATCGCTTCCTTAAGCTTTACTCAGATCTCTCTCTCTCTAGAACTTGGTTGATGCCATTTGGTTTATGCTTTACGGTTCTGTCATCTGTGGAGGAGGGAGGGATTATGATTACCCTTGGATATTGAGTTTATTTACGACTTTGCCATCTGATTTTAGCTTTTAAGTTTCTCTCTCTATACATTTACAGGGTGGCTAGTTCAGCTTTCAATGTTTCCATTACCATAATAGCTTAAGCTTTAAGCCCATCACTCTCTCTTTTAGTACAAGTGAATCTGAGAAATGATCTAAGGATTGTAATTGATGAGTAAATGCACTCAGTTACAAACAGATCTCAAGAGACAAAGATAGGTTGTACGGTTTTGGACCGGTTCTTGAGGATTAGGACAAAGATCCCTTCCTTGTCTTGTGATATGAAATCATAGTTTTGTGGGTGGGGTTGTGTTTACACAGCTCTTAAAACCAAATATGTGAGCACATGTGATACACTATAAAACAACTAAGACCTGAAACTACTTTCTTGGATTCCTCTCCTAAAGACAGAACCAACCAACAAAGAACAAAAAAAAATGCATTATTGGTTTCCACATTGTCTCAACAACTGTAAAATGATGAAAGAACTGAACAAACCCACATCTTGAAACATCAGCAAAGTGAATTCAGTTACAAGCCATTGAGTTTAGATGACTATTTATAATAGAGAATTTCTGTATAGTCTTAGATAGAAATTAAAAGAAACACTGAAGATAACCAAAAACTTTGTATCGTTTCAAAGTTTCAACACAGAGACCCTTTCCTTCCCCTTCCCCTTCCTCCGGTAGGCGGTAAGCTCCAAAGATTCTTCTCATGATGCAATTATTTTGTATGTCCTGTTTATGCATGATTTAACCAATAATATGATGAAATAACAACATCAGCACAACCTTATAACTTCCAAGTTCTATCTTTGTTCTTATTCATCCTACTTTATTTCATCTTCTGTTACATCTAGATACTGGTATGAATCATCTTTATCACAGGTTTAAAAACAAGAGAGAGAAGAAGCCAAGGAAGCTTACCTTTTATGAACTCAGAAGGGAGACTCCAGGGACTCATCCCAAGCCTCAGCACTTCCATTGGATGCATCTTCAACATCTTCTTCCATCGAAAGCCTTATGTACTCTCTATGTGCAAAACGGTCCCACTCTGTCAATGTTGGGTTCTCCCGCTCCTGTTTTCGTTTCCACCATTTTTGAAAAATAAAAATTTGTTATAAGAAGCAAGCATCAAAGGTTATATTATATATCAGACAAGAAAGTACCTGACGGATGAGGAATGGATCCCGTGTTTCAAATGCCATAAACTTGTTAAGATTAAACAGGATGTTGAAGACGTGTCCAGAGAGCTTGGAGCCCTTTAGGTCTTGCAGCGTTACATGGCTATCGTTCTGTGGAAGAAAACAAGAAACAGTTAAACATAAGAATATAATAACCATAAGATCATAAGATATATTGTTTCAACCTCTGGTCCGATCATATCAATCATCTGACATAAGATATCTTCAAAAAGAACAGCCTCTTGCGCCATACACTCCATGCGACGCAACTGCTCCTCATAAAAGAACAGCATCTCATTTCGCGTTAGAATCCCATTCCCATCCAAGTCTATGCACTTAAACCTGAAAAAAACATATCTCTATGTCAGATAAAAGATACTCAAAATGCTATCTGTCTAGCACATTACGTGACACAGCTTACCAGTATTCAAGGCTAGGCTCTGACGATTTATCTTCTTCAGCAAGTATGAAATACACAAAATCCTCATACCCCATTTTCCCTTCAACTTTGCTAGTAAACTTCCTAGCAACCTGAGTAGAAAACCAATTCATTATCCCTATAAGAGAACTAGTAACTTGAACAAGAAGGACAGAAGTGTTGAAACTTGAAAGGATCAAGATCTTTTAGACAAAACCTGGGAAAATATTCTGTCGACAATCCGGAAAGTAAGAGCATGGTTTCCATATCTCATAAGGTTTTCTTTGTCTATCAGGAAATCGTGATCCGTGTCCAGCTCCCAGAACTTGCAGTATATGACATAAAAATGCTCATATGAGAAGTACCTAGTTCCCAAATTTAATAGAGGAAAAGTATTAAATTTCAAAATGAAATGAAATAAAACCATATACACAACAACAGCACCAGCTCTGTTTTTTCTTTAGTACCTCAATACTTTGTTGATGTCTTCTTCTTGGTCAGCATGAATCATTGCATCAATTAAGTTTCCCCTTCTGAGCTCCCTAAATGTAAGTCTCCCATTTCCAGATCTATTTATGTAGTAAAAGATTCTGTAGGTGACAGTTTCAGCTGCCCTCATCAAAATACAAAAAGTGTATCAGAACAAAAACACCATAACTCAAGCAATGCCAGTAAGAAAAAAAGAAAACACGAGTTAAAATAGGATACTGACTAAAAATGTATACTAAGCTGAGACCTAACCATATCTTTCTTGGAATTCAGGTGTGGTCTGCAGGAACTCTAGACCAGGATGTGTCGCCAACAGTTCTTTAAGTAGTGGTTTGAAATCATCCTGCCCAAAACAAAAGTTAAGAACTGAAAATGCAAACCACACACTTGAGCATTGGCAAATTAACTCGCTAATATGGCCTTAAAAAATTACCTTAACAATGTAATTCAGATTTTGTTGCTTTAGTATCTTAAAAATTTGTGTTGTTGTATCCATTATCAACATGTTCCCGTTAACCCAATAATCAACAAATGCTTCTCTGCATAATTAAACATTTAAAAGACAGTTATACTCGGTTGTTTCAATACCATGATCATCAAACGCATGACAAGAGTGACTACAAAATGAGCCAGGAAGAATTAAAGTGAAACCATACAAGCATAGAAACACATACCTAGTAACAAAACCAGTGTTGTTGACATCGATCTTCCTGAAAAGTGAAGTCGAGAAGAAAGATGGGAGCTTGCAGATTTCTCTGGTGACTAACTTGAACTCTGTGTATGACAAAAATGTATCTAGAGTTAATAAGGCAGCAATATAACCAACTTTAGAACACTGAAAATTATTATGATGAAATAAGAGTTACCTTGTATCTGCAGACCATCCACGTGACCATAGAAGAAGTGGTTGATTCTAAACATACACTGCTCTTTCATCTCGCTTGGTGGTGGGCGACCATTTTGAAAATAAAACTGTTTCTACTTGCGTTAGTTTATATATAAAACAAGAATTGACTAATCAAAATATTCAAAAAACCTGAGGCATTGGCTCTTTAGCAGGAGGCTCTATGGTTGTTGGTTTCAGAGAAGAACCCAAGTTAGAAGGACCAGCTCTCTGCCTCGTCATACGAGGTGAGCCACAGCTCCTCGGTGAAAGCGGAGGAGCACTCCCCGCAGGAAACATTGATGGTATAGCATTGCTTGAACCAGATACACTTCCAGTCACAGCGTTCAAAGGAGATCCAGCCAAGGCATCATGAAGCAATGATGCAATCTAACGAAACCCAATTGCAAAAAACCCACAAAAAAAGTTTTAGACTTTGTGATTCAAGTGAATGAAAGAATCAAACTTTACATTAATTTTCAATGAATCACAACGTTACAAGGCAGTTAAGACAGAACACAGTTGAGAGACAAATGTCTGTGAATGAAAATTTAGTTTTACCTGTTGATGAGCTTGGGGAAGAGAGAGCCACTGGTCGAAGAGGGTTTGTGTGAATCCGGGTTTTGAGGTCAGGACAAAGGAAGACATCTCTTGAAGCTGAAGCAGATCAGCATCAACGCGAGACATGTCTCCTCCGGGAACAATCGCATCCACCATACTCATTTGATTCTCAATCGCATCAAAGGAATGAATGAGAATGAAATCAAAACCAAAATCGAGCTGCAGATCTTCTCTAAGTGATCTGGGATGCAACAGAGGAAAAGGTACAATTCTTTTTTTCTCTTTCTTTCCTTGTTCGCCGTGTGAGAAAGAGAGCGATCCCAAAAATAGAAGTAAAATAATGTTTCGTTGACTTTAAAAATAAAATCATACAGGATGGGTATGGTGTGTAGACGTTTGATCTTTTTATTATGATAATCCAAATATCCGACGTCTCAATTAATCTGATTATCCATCGCGTCTAACCGGAACTAGCGAAAAAGATCTTAGAGATCAAACGAAAACCATGTTAATTCCGTTGTGGTCGAGATTCGAATTCGTGATGGCAGACACCTCAGCCGAACTTCTTTTACCACAAAACCCGATTTAGACATTTGATTTTTCCGATTCTTTGTTTAATTGATTTGAATTTTTAGATTTCCGAAATGCTCACAAGTTTCATTCGATTTTTACTAATTATTAGATTAGTTTGTTTCGATTTCTTTCAAATTTTGGTTCAGATCGGATTATAACCATTATGTTATGTTATGCAAGCAAATATCAAATCATATGAAGTCACAAACGACAGTTTTGGTAATTAACAAAGACTTTGCTTTGTTTTTTCTTTCTTTTGAAAAAAAAAACTGACTGATTTTATTCTCATATTGTTACTAGTTAAAACACTCGTGAATAACAAATCATTTTGTACAACAACAATACTTCGTAGTAGGGGGGATTCCAAAACCAACACAAGAACCATCTTTGTATGTCTTATTCAAACAAATGGTTTTGCACTCTTTGTCTCCAAGTTTATCATTGCAAGGATTGAAGCAAAGTGTATTCGAGGGGTCACCCGCTGCAACGTTGCCTATTTAACAAAAACAATTCTTTGATAAAGGCAAATTATCACAACAAATACAACTATTTATAATAGATTCCATACCCATTATTTATACACTCCAATATTCAAAAATATTTTGTGAAAAAAGGGTTTTTTTTATAATTCGGAGGGATATTTAAATAAAAATACTGATATTCATATCATAGTAAAAAAATCAAAATAATGTAAAAAAAAGTTGTAATTTGTAAATATGTATAAATACCAGGGGTGATATCGATTGTTTGGCAATGAATGGAAGAAACCACCATGAGAACGGCGAGGGTGAATGCAATCAACATTGTTGAGGAATTCATCTTTGTATAATTGGATTTCTAACACGATTTAACTAATTCTTGTTTTGTGTTTTTCTTTTCTGCTTACTAATTCACAAGAATGTATTAGTCTATTTATAAAGGCACCAAATTGTTTTTGGTCATAATTCTTGTTTATAGCCATTAATTTTGTATATACTCATACAACATATATAAGGTATGGTCAAATTGACCATGAATTTTCAGATGACCATGAAGTCTTGTGATATAATATTATTGATTTTGAATCTTAGTTAGAAATGTTTCTCTTTTAGAACATTGACAAACAAGTCAGGTTAATGACTTCGTGAGCAGGTTACTGCTATGTTTAAGTCATAGACATCTTTATAAAAAAAACTAAATTAATATGTTAGATATATCAAATTCATATGTACAAGTCCAATTTTGTTTTCTATGAAAACCAGGGTACATCAGTTATACAATGGTAGCTGGTTTCTCCAATTCTAAAAAACTTTCAATCATATAGGTTCTCCTTTCATCACATAAGATTGTAAGCAATTGTTTGAAACAATAATTCAGCCAAGTTATACGATGCCCACACTTGTTGAGCCATGGAACATTCAAAGCGTTTTCTTGACCTTCCTTTTTAGTAAACAGAGTTAAGAGATTGGAATTGTTGAACAAAAAAAAAAGAGTTAAAAGATTGGAACTTTTCGCTGTGTGTTTCAGGTTCTTCTATTCTTCTAGTGCATGTATTTATCCCGAGTTCAAGCAGCTGGAAAACTACCAATATGAGTTTGAAGGAGTCAGATGCTTAGCCTGCAGAGTCCTAGAGTTTTTTATTTGAGTTTCCTCTTATGCTACTGATCTTATTGTGATCCTTTCACATTATGTTCACCATCATCATCAGCTTGATGTTGTGGTACCAACAATTAAGTGTCCTAACTTCTGTGATTCTCTCTCACCTTATCAATATCTATATCATGTCTTTACACAATTCTAGGGATTAATTCTACAATCACACGTTAATATCAATAAACAATAGGCAACTGGAGATTGTTAAATATAAAGAATCCTACACTGATTAAGAATAAGATTAGCTGTAGAAGTCACATGGCAAAACTACTTTTTGTGGTATTTTCTTTGTGGAAGGTTTATTCGCTTTGGTCGTTGATCTATATCACATAACTTCAATATATACACCTAAAGAAATTCCAAAAGTAGCCAACACTTAACCGCTGAAATCATGTATCATCCACATTCAGCAATAATAATTTCAATCAGACCAAATAGCAGAGACAACCATGGTGCTGCGACTCAAATTCTCACATATACAATAATATAAACTCAAAATTACGAGAATCTAGAGATTGGTAGCAGAATATACCGGTGTGGATTCGAGCAGCTCCGCAAATTTCCCGAGTATATCTTTCAAAGCATCCATAAACTCATCTTCTGTGGATGCGTCAGAGGGTTCTTTATCTCTCTTAATCAACTGAGATTGTATCGTCTCGTAGAGAAGAGCCACTGATTCACTCTCTGAAGATAACGGAGGCAATCCCAACTCTTTCCCGTTCTGTATCATCAAGTTCTTTATAAGATCTGCCCTTCCTTTGTTCTCTTTCCCGGTAGACTCTTCAAGAACCATTTTCTCTACGAGGCATTTGAGTGTCTTCTCGTCTGCTAGGACCTGATAAAAACAATTTGATCGAGCTGGTCAAAGATCCATGCTACTATGTTATAAAGCAAAGGAGAGTGTGGGGATAACCTTGCGAAGCCTTGACCCATTGAAGATCTCGACGTTCTGGACAATGGTGATTGGTTTCTCATGAAGGACATTCGATATTTCTTGTAGGATTGGATGTAGTAGTTCAGCAAACTGTGCTTGTCCTAGCTCTTCGGCGCCATCAGCATCGTGCTTCTTAATGATGTCATCTAAGATGGGAAAATCTGTTCCAAACAAATCATGCTGAGGGTATGAGTGAAATGATTCAAAGGGCAAAGGAATAGTTGGAGAATGCAGAATCAGAAATACATCATGACATACTATATGAGGGTTGACTTTGATCACGTGAGATGGGAGGAAACTATGCAATAAATAAATACATGAAAACTAAAAAAAAATTGTAAATCATTTGACGAGGTTGATTTTACATTAGACTAAACACAATAGTCACTGCTAAAAAGGCCTTATTTCAGGGCGGCTCACATAATAAATTTATGAACTTGCTCAAGATGGTAACTGTGAAAGGCAAAAGAAACCTGATAATGGAGGGACACCCATGTCAACACCCATGAGCGAAAGAGCTTTTCGTATCTGGCTCTTGGGAAGCTTTCCTCTATCTTTCTCATCCATATCTGTGAAGAGATTCTCTGCCAACATTGCAAAATCATCCTCATCATCCAAAATCAGCTTCAACGTACTCCCATCCAAAATTGAAACCACAACTGGAGTATCTGCAAGAAAAACATCCCTTTACAATCAGAAATGAGATCACAACTGGAGTATCTAATAAAAAAAAAAAACTCTACAATCAGAACTGATACCACAACAGGAGTATCTGTAAGAAAACATCACTCTACAATCAGAAATGAGATCACAAATGGAGTATGTGTAAGAAAACATCGCTCTACGATCAGAATTAAAAGCCTATTTCTCCTTCTTTTAACAGCAAACCGGTCCTGAGCATAGGCTGGTAAAGCATTGGCCTCTCGTCTCCAAATTTTTAATTAAAATTTACCTATATATGTATATATATAAACTTTTAAATTTTCTAAATTTTTTATATATTTTTTTTTTACTAAATTGTCTATATACCTCAAAAATCTATAGACAAGAACTTAGGCTATATACTCAATGATCAACATCAATCAACGCACACAACACGTATCACATGATCCTTTCCGGCCAAATTCAATCGCTAAACTACACAATAGTATGAAAGGAAAGGTATGATCTCCGGTAACCTGTAAGAGCATCGGCGACGGCGGAGACGAACACTCCGAGTTTCTCAATCGCTTGCTGTCTACTAAACTCCTTCCGTCGGAAACCGACGTCGTCTCCTTCAGAAACTCGGGAGATCGCAGCTTCTTTGATGTGCGGCGGCAGCGAGAGGCCCGAGAGGGATTCCGAGACCTTGGATTGGGAGATTTCGAGAAGCTGAGCTCCGGTGACGCCGTGTTCGAGCTCCGGGAGGTTGAGATCGATGGATCTGAGGGCAGCACCGTCGAAGATCGTTAATCCCGCGTTCGACATTTTGATCAGAGAGAGAGAGAGAGAGAGAGCGATCACCTGTGACTTCAGACCGTTTTTTTAAACTTTTTGTTTTAGTCAACGGAAACGCTGACTCGCTGTTCTTAACGTTATAGATAAGGCCCGAGAGTATGGAAATATTACGTTATTGCCATCACGGGCCTGCCTATAATGGGCTGATACACAACTCATATGTGAAAGACGAGGATCAGGTTTCTCAACAACATTTATTTTAGTACTTTAAAATTATTGACCCAAAATCTCACAGATATTGCAATTCTTTTCCAAAAATAAATAATTCGTTTTTCTTATTATTTTTTTACAATTTTTTTTATTTTTATTAATGAAGATTCCCTTAAAATTCAACACTGATGCTCTAAATTCTCAATATTCTTCATGTAAATAAAACCAAATAAACATTATGTCTTTTTCTAATTTTAAAACAATGTTTTTAAACCGAACCGGAAGCTAAACCGAATTTTTTTTGGATCACAATTCAATATGGTTCCACCAATTCAAATCTGGTTCAATAATCTGGTTTTATATATTTTAGTATATAAATTTAAAAGTAATGTTACTAAATATGATACATAATTAAAATATAAATAAATTTAAACATAAAATATTATAAATATATAAATTAGTTTTATGTTCATATGGATGAGTTATACACTTTTTATAGTTTCAGTGGTTTTTATCGGTTTAAAAACTTTGAAATCCAGTTTAGATGCGTGACTGGTTTATGATCGAACCAATTACGATACCCAACTCAGCTTTATGCTCTCTAGTTCATAATTGAATCCGGTCCAATCATTGGGTCGATTCGATTTTAAAAACACTGTTAGTTTTGGTTTTTAATATGGTATTAAATTTTATATAATTATTAGAAAAAGAACAAAAAAAATCGAGTTGGTATGTTTGAAAAAAATAGAATTTTTTAATTATTTTATACTTTATTTTAGCTGGGAATCTGATCATCTGGATAAAAGAAAAAAAAAACAGATAGCATTAGAACCAGAAAAAAAAAGTTTAAAGCGGTAATGGCGACATCTGTTGCGACTCTATCATCTCCTCCACCAGTTTCTCTGCCTCTCTCGTCATCTCGCTCTTCCTTATTCTCCAATTGCTTCACAGTAACGACCCGACCAAACACCACCCGTTCTCTGGTGGCGAGGATCCGACCGGAGAGAAAGGCACTCACTTGTAATGCCCTGTTTGGTCTCGGTGTCCCTGAGCTTGCTGTGATCGCTGGCGTCGCTGCTTTGCTTTTCGGACCCAAGAAGCTTCCTGAGATCGGAAAAAGTATTGGCAAGACCGTCAAAAGCTTTCAACAGGTTACTGCTCATTTGATAAAATCTTGGAATCTGAAAATTTTCAGTTTTAGCTTCTGATGTGTCCTCATATGCAATCATGTGAAAAGCTTGAATCAATGTTAAAAAGGTCTTAAGGAGTGTGTTTTTTATGAGTTATTATTATGTTTCAAGTTCTAAGTAATTGTTACACTCGGAAAAGATTGGAACTTGAATAGAATATTGCTGATAATTGTTATGGCTCTTGGTTCTTCTCAAGATACTTAGCTCCTACTGGTTATGTTTTGTGTTCGTTTTAGCTCCTGTCTTGCATTGATTGATGAAGGACTTCTTTTTTTTTGTTTGGTGGTAATGATGCAGGCTGCAAAAGAGTTTGAGTCTGAGCTTAAGACGGAGCCTGAAGATTCTGTTGCTGACTCATCTCCAATGAGCAATAAGACAGAGGAAGAAACGGAGGTTTCGTCAAGCTCAAAGGACAATTTATGAAGAATGATGAGACTTTAGATTTTGATTTTCTTGTAAGCTACAAGGGTTTGTGAAATGAGTTTAGATCAAATACTCTTGTTGAAGGAAGCAGAGTATTCTTCCTGTAAGAATTGGCTCCATAGTGTTTGAAATCTATCAAGCTCTTCTTCTTATGAAGAAAGGAAAAACTTGCACAGTAAACCAACATTCTAGAACTGAGACAAAAACAATACAATTCCAATCTGTAGGACAAGAGTAATTAATCTCCCATGATTTATTGACTGGGGTAGCTTTGATCCCTACATATAAAATGCAATATAAGGTTCTTATGGAAAGCATACTTCAATATATTTCTTTTTCACCGTAACCATCAAATTCATAACACCACTAATCAAAAGTTCATACGCATACAGTACGAGAATAAGAAAGAGCTTCCTCTCTTCATCATTAACAACTTTTCAAGGACCTCTAATCAATTCTTATTCTGTTTATTTATACATAGGTTGTACAATTTTATTGTAATTTTTTCGGAATGCAATCACAGGAAATCGCTTATTTACATAGATTCTACACATACAAAAAAAAACCATTTACTTATGGAATGGCCATTTCATCAATTATACACAAATATAAACAAAATACAAAAAAAAAAATCCTAAACATTTTAAAAAAATAATAATAAGAAATGATTAAAATAAATCTATTCTATTTTTATGTACTTCATTCACCTTATCACATCCACTTTTATTTTATTTGACAAATTTATTTTATGTTTACCATTTACATAGTTTTTTTTGTAACTAATAATATTTGTGGAATCCTCAAAAGTAGATTGTGAGAAATGCAAAGAAGCATATACTTGGAACTTGTAAAGCAAGATGATCCGTTTTAATCTCGTACTCGGTCAACGAACAAACCGGCGACGAACACTCGTCAGCTTTCTTGCAATCGCCTCAAAGCGCTATATACAAATGCTTGTAGCACTTACCAAGGAAAAGAAAGTTTAGTTAAATCAAAAAGATCGTGATCGCAGTTGAGATTAAAATGGCGATGGAAATAGCAACTCCGATTCATGCACCGGTTACATCTCCGGCGAGCAACCTCATCATATCAGCAACAACGGCCGGAGAAACTCAGAAGAAGAACAGGATTCAGGTTTCTAACACCAAGAAACCCTTGTTCTTCTACGTTAATCTGGCCAAGGTAAGTGCAAAACTATTCGTTAGTTATCATCACAACAACGGTTTCTTGGACGTCAAGTACCCAGTTTATATATGAATCTAGTGAATGTATAAAGTACTGAGTAGGTTTTCATTTTTTCGTGTGTGGTCTGATGTAGAGATACATTCAACAACACAACGAGGTTGAGCTTTCTGCACTTGGAATGGGTACGTTTCAACATTGTTGGATTATTAATAAAACTATTTTGGCAATTGTATATTAGTTTTTTAAATATCATTCAAGTCAATCGTAATAAAAAAAATGTTAATTGTATATTAGTTTTATAAAATTTAGAGGTCAAATCGGATGTTTCATACAATTGTGTTCAGAACCGGTATTGGTTTTCAGTTACAATCATTCAATCTTTGATGTCCTTTTGTTTCTGCATGTGTTTAAAATACGTTTGAGTATGTGCAGCAATCACAACAGTGGTTACCATATCAGAAATTTTGAAGAACAATGGACTTGCAACGGAGAAGAGTAAGCATTTCTTCATAAACATATTGTTTCTTCCTTTTTATGTTCTTTTTGGTTTCTTGAAATTTTCATTTGTGTAATACAAACATACAGAAGTTCTGACATCGACAGTGGGAATGAAAGACGAGACCAAAGGGAAAATAGTTCAGAAGACAAAGGCCAGTTTTCTCTTCTTTTTTTCAGATGTCTCCAATTGCTAGGTAAAAAAATTAATTATGTGTTGTCCGTTTCATTGTTGTGCTTCTGACATATGCAGATTGAGATTGTGTTGGGGAAATCCGATAAATTTGATTCTCTGATGACTCCAGCGCCGGAGGAGGAGGCGGTGGCGAATATGGGGGAGAAACCAGTAGAAGCTGAAGCTCATGAAGGCAAGAAGGAATGACCATCTAAACAAATTTCAAGGATTAGTATCATTTTCTTTATAACTATAACAAGCAGACTGTTTGTGCGACGACGCATAACAAAGAATGCTTTATTTATTAACTAAAGTGAAATTTTATGGAAAGACAGTGAAATGTTTTTTTTTTAAAGAAAGACAATGAAATGTTATGTTGATCATATCCCTTATACTTATTTGCCAAGTGAGTTTAGCCTTAGTTGAAAGGTGGATATTTGTACTCCTAAATATTCCAAAAAAAAAGTGAACTCTTTCGTGGCAGTGTACGATGTACATCTGCTCACTCTAAGTTGTGTCGTAATCTCAGTATGTTTTTTCTCAAAAAACCTTTGTTTTAATAAGGAGGGGTTTTGGAGATCATTAACTGAAGTTAGTCCGGTTTAGTGGTTGGGTTGATGAGCGTAGACCTTTGTAACAACATGCTTCAGATTATAGAAATCTGAAAACTCACAAAATGATTAAGAGAACCTTAATTAAGAAGATGAATCAGACTCATTAGGTTGTTCAGAATATGCAAGTTTAAAGTTACAGATCATTCAAATGCTATCTCTTATGACTCAAGAGCTGAGTTTAGTTAGTTTTTTTTTTAATAAAGTTTGCAAATTGGTTAGCTACTGCTAATGAACACTTAAGTTTCTCCATTTTGTAACTGAACATCACGTTTAAAAAATTTCAAACAGTAAAAACAAATAGTGCTAATCGTTTGATATCAAGTTCAAATCAAAAACAAATAAACGATGACAAGATAGAATTTTATTCTTCAAATGCTTCAGCGATCATGGAAATGAAAGCACTAAACTTGCCTCCCCCTTCTTCATCCCCACCATCATCTCCTTCTTCTTCCTCCTCCTCTTGTTCTTCTTCTTCTTCTTCCTCCTCTTCTGCTGCACCTTCTTCCTCGTTTCCACCGCCTCCATGGTGGCCCTTAGGCTTAATCTTCTTGAGGGTGGCTCCAAGACCAACCATCGCTGCAGCTATCTTCTCTCTTTTTGATCCCTCTTTCTTCGTGTCTTCCTCTTTCTCATCTTTTGAGTGATTGTGGAGGTGGAATATTCCTCTGTGTTTATGGGATTTTTCTTTCTTTTTCTCGGGTGATGACTCTCGGATGCCTCGTTCGACATAAGCAGTCTCCACGGTTTCATTCAACTGTTTCTCCATCCTCTCTTACTCTCCTTGCCTTTCTGTTTTTTTTTTTGTTCTTCTTCTTCTAAATCGGTGGTTCGGTGTTTCTTGAGTTTAATATGCGTACTTATAAGCACGGTTCATGGTCCACTACTTGATAATTTATTATATAATAATGATGTCAACCACTCTAGTGGGTAATGTTGGCACCAACGCTTTGACTTGCATCCAACCTTGACCGAGACAAAAGATTACATCAATAATTAGTGTTTTTTTTTTTTTAAACAGAGTTGAATTAGTCTTTTAAAACAAATGGTTTTTTTTTTTCAGTTTTCATTTCTTCCTTGCTTGCATTATTTTAACTCAGAGGCGGCAACGAAATTTTAAATATTAAAGGCTCCAAACAAAGCTGACCTTTTCATTAATAGTTGCACAATTTGAACAAAGCTGACTCATGGATGATCCCTACTCAACATTTTATTCCCTTCGGCCCACCTACGGAAGGTAGTAGTGATCTCGTCGTCTCGGATTTATTCCTCAGGGGCACAAGTGACTGGAACCATCACTTGGTGGAATCTATTTTCCCTGATCTTGCTTTTCAGATCCATCTCATCAAACCAAGTCTTTTGATGGTAGAGGATCGATTATGTTGGCACAAGACGAAGACAGGTTCCTATAGTGTAAAATCAGGGTATTATGCGCTAAGAGAATCCTTGGATCGCGTACAGGAGCAACAGGAGCACATCACCTTCTTCGACTGGAGAAAATTCATCTGGCGAGAGGAAACCTCTCCGAAACTCCAGCTCTTCCTTTGGAAACTGACACGAGGAGCACTACCTCTAGAAGATAACCTCCAACTTCGCGGTATCCCAGTCCCCGGGGCTCTGTCCTCATTGCCTCGTTCAAGAGACAGCCATGCATCTCTTCTTCCACTGTCCGATGGCAAAACAGGTCTGGGACCTGGCTCCGCTGAGATACTCACCGGACTTCTCAACTTCAGTCACCCTGTCCGATGCCTTCACTAGTCGTCACTCGAGTGGGTGAAAGAAAAAAAATGCCACAAAGCTACAAAAACCATCTTATTAAAAATTCTTAAATTCATGATCACCGAAGAGTCTCTAGTCACTTAACATCATACTATGCATGAGCAACGAAATGCTTAGTTACGACTTACGATAGTAATTCAACATTAAAACATAGGAAATAATAGAAAATTAATGCTAAATTTGATTGCAAGTTCAAACCACAAGATAATTTTTATTCTTCAAATGCTTCAGCGATCATGGAAACGAAAGCACTAAACTTGCCTCCCCCTTCTTCATCCCCACCATCATCTTCTTCTTCCTCCTCCTCCTCTTCTTCTTCTTCTTCTTCTTCTTCTTCTTCTTCTTCTTCTTCTTCTTCTTCTTCTTCTTCTTCTTCTTCTTCTTCTTCTTCTTCCTCCTCTCCTCCTCCTCCTCCTCCTTCTTCCTCGTTTCCACCGCCTCCATGGCGACCCTTAGGCTTAATCTTCTTGAGGGTGGCTCCAAGGCCAACCATCGCTGCAGCTATCTTCTCTCTCTTTGATCCCTCTTTTTTCTTGTCTTCCTCTTTCTCATCTTTTGAGTGACGGTGGAGGTGGAATATTCCTCTATGTTTGTGAGATTTTTCTTTCTTTTTCTCGGGTGATGACTCTCGGATGCCTCGTTCGACATGAGCAGTCTCCACGGTTTCATGCAGCTGCTTCTCCATCTTCTCTTACTCGTTTTTGCCTTTGTGTTTTTTTTGTTCTGCTTCTAAATCGTGGTTTGAAGTCTCTTAAGTTTAATATGGGCACTTATCAACAGGAAGATCAGATCTAGTTTTCTCTCTACTGCTTATTAGGTTTAGGAAGCACACAATATATATATATATATATATATATATGGTTGTGTCCTAGAAACCCTAGCGAAGTGGACCTCAAATAGACTAAGGTCCAACAGAATCAAGATATTATTTAACAATTCAAGGTCCACAACTTAAATTGCTATACAATATGGTGTCAATTATTCTAGTGGGTAATGTTGGCACCAACGCTTTGACTTGCATCCAAGCTTGACCGAGACAAAAGATTACAACAATAATTAGGTTTTTTTAAAACATGAGTTGAATTAGTCTCTTAAGACAAATACTAGTGTTTTTTGGCGTTTCCTTTCTTGCTTGCTAGCATTATTTTAACTCAGAGGCGGCTATGGAAAATTGAAATTCAAAGGCTCCAAACAAAGCTGCCCTTTTTTCCTTAACATTTACACCAAAAAAAAAGAAAAAAAAAAAAAGCTGCCCTTTTCATTAGTGGTTTTAACATTTGAACAAATAAAAATAAAATGAGTGTATACTGCTGGCGAATGACTTGGTTCTCTAGCACTAGATGACTTAATTTGAGTCGAGCAACGAAACTTTCTTACAAGAAATGGCTTCAGTTTTTATTGTATGTGAAACTCCATCTTTGACACTGCCTTTCATTCCAAATCCGAAACCCGATTCTAAATGAAAAATGAGACTTGGTCAAGCAGGCATAATCATTGAATTAATATTAAATACCATAATAATGACCTTCCTCCACTTGGATATGTTTGGTATTTGATAATCAATAGTAGTTGGTGAGTGATAGTAAATGACTAGGATCCAATTGTCTGTGACTTGAAAACTTTTATTGTTGAGGCTCTTAACTTAAGTTTGACTGTCATAACGTTTGATTTTTTACGAATAAAAATGGCTTTAGAAATAGATAACAGTAATTGACAAAAAAAAAGAAATAGACAACAGTCTGAATTTGTGGTTTTTAAAAAAGTAGAACACGTAAGGAACAAAATCAGTTTTATTAGCTGTGAGATTTTCAAGGAAGACTGTTAAAACTTAAACCTGATTGGAATAATATAGGCTTTAAGGACTTTAAGATTAATTTAAAGCCTTTAAAGCAACTGTGTTTACGAAAAAAAAATGCCACAAAGCTATAAAAAACATATTCTTAAATTCGTGATCACCAAATAGTCTCTTCTCACTGGATAATAATATCACATTCTTGCTCTCCAATCGCATATCACGCATGAGCAACAAAATGCTTAGTTACCACTTACTATAGCAGTTCATGCCTCATTCTTCCATTCGTATTCGTGGACTTGACTGCTAGTGAGAACATAAACAAGTCTTTCCATTTGTATTCGTTGACTTGACTGCTAGTGAGAACATAAACAAGTCTTTCCATTTGTATTTGTGGACTTGACTGCTAGTGAGAACATAAACAAGTCTCTTTCACGGTACTTGTCTCTCGATCTAATCGTTTGTTTTATCTGCCGAGCAAATTTGTTTTAGTTAGTCTAGTGACCTTCTTTGACAAATCAACAATGACAGTGTTTCAAATGTAACGACTTCACACCATAAACGTTTTTTTGTACTAGGTAGATTGTGTTAGATGATAGATACAGTTGGTCTATTAAATCATAAAGTGAAAAATACAAAATGCTTTTTCAAAGAAATACAAAAATACAAAAAGATAAAATTACACTCCGATCCGACTTCTGCTGTGACTTCTCCAATTGATCCATCCAGTCAAGAGAAAGAGAGGGCGTTTCCGTCTAAATCCGGCTCTTTCGGTGCGTAAAGTCTCTCTCTTTCGGGGGAATAAGAATACCCTTTTCGCTTTCTCATCAAAATCTGATGCAAAGTATTCAACTTTATGAAAATTTTGATTCATTGATAACTTGTTTCATCTTACTTAGCTTTTCTAACTCCTTTCTAGCGATTATTTGCAAATAGGAATGTTATATAGAGTTGTGAGATTTATGGTTGACCCAACCCATCGAATAATTTAAGATTCCTAACCCAAATGCATTCTTTTTAAAGTTTTTTGGATCATTTTAGGGTTGGGTTAAAGAAATAAAGGGTTTTGACAGCGTTAACCTATTAGATATTTTTTACATTTTTTTGTTAAACAACAATGTTTTGATGTGAGGTTAAAACTTAAAAAAAAATCTATTTTTATTTTTCACTAAATTTGCAAAAAAAAAAAATTGCTAAATTAGGAAATCGAAATTTCTCACTAGAACCGGAAAATTTTGTTTTTTCGTTAAAACCAAAAAATCAAATTTTCCACTAAAATTAGAAAATCGAGTTTTTCGCCAAAATAAAAAAATCAAGTTTTCCCGTCAAAACTGAAAAATCTTGTTTTCTTGCCAAAACTAGAAAATTGAGTTTTTCCGCCAAACCCGGAAAATCGAGTTTTCCCGCCAAAACCGAGAAAATCTGTTTTCCCCGCCAAAACCGGGAAATCTTGTTTTTCTGCCAAAATCCGGAAATCTTGTTTTCCCGTCAAAACCAGAAAATTGAATTTTTCCTGCCAAAACCGAAAAACGTGTTTTCCTGTCAAAACCGAGAAATCTTGTTTTCCCACCAAAACTGGAAAATTGAGTATCCCGCCAAAACTGAAAATCGAGTTTTTCCGTCAAAATCAGAAAATCGAATTCTCCCTCCAAAACCGAAAAATGAGTTTTCCCGTCAAAATCGAGAAATCTTATTTTCCCGCCAAAACCGAAAAATCTTGTTTTCCCACCAAAACCGGAAAAATCGAGTTTTTCCAGCAAAATTGAAAATTTGAGTTTTCCTGCCAAACACGGAAAATTGAGTTTTTCCGCCAAAATTGAAAAATCAAGTTTTCCCGCCAAAACTAGAAAACTGAGTTTTTCATGCCAAAACCGAAAAATTAAGTTTTCCCGCCAAGATCAGAAAATTGAGTATTCCCGCCATAATCAGAGAATCGATTTTTTCCGCCAAAATCGAGAAATCAAGATTTCTGGACAAACCTGGAAAATCAAAGTTTTCCGCCAAAACCGAAAAATCGAGTTTTTCCACCAAAATCGGAAAATTGAAGTTTCCTGCCAAAAATGTAAAATTTTTTGTTTTTGTTGAATTTGCAAAATCTTATTTTTCAACGCAGTTACAAAAATTGAATTTTCCGGTTGATATTATTTGCTTTTGTTGATATTACTATATTTCTTATGTAAATCCCATGTTAACATTATTTGATTTTGTTTTAATTGATTTTATAAAATGGGTTAACCAATGATCAATGTTAACCCAACCCTTCATACATAAATTATTAGGGTCAAATAGAGTTATGGTTAGAATAGGGTTGGGTTTATTTTTTATAGGGCTGGGTTGGGCTGCTGGAAACCCTATATAACATCCCTATCTGCAAATGATACTTCCATTTTTGATATATGGAATCTGCATACTCTTGAGTTTCGTTGGACACTCTTGTGCTTCCAAATGTGTCATATCTTGGAGCAAACGCAGTGTTTTGGTGACACATTGAAGAATATGTAGATTCTTTTGTTTCTAAGATTGATTGCCATTGTTTCCATGAAAACTTTTGGCAGTAGTACAATAACAATGATCTGGTGGTCTTGGCTGATGTGTACATGTTAAAGAATCAAATGAGTTTCTAAGATCATTTGATTATCAGTTTACCTTCTAGTGTACTTTTATACTTCTCTTACCGCTGTCATTTTTTTCGATCTTTTCACGTAATATGCTTCTTGTTACAGGCAAAAGTGGGCAGCGTTTTACTCCGCACATTGTTTAATTTAACTCATGGTGAGGTGAGTACTTTTTTTTTCTGTGATACTATTTTGAAGGCCTTCTTTTGAGATTATGATTTGGTTAAAACGCAATCTAGCATCAGTTGAACTCGAGTTAGCTTAAGTGTTCTGCTGTTTCACCGAAGCTAATACAAATTGGTTTGGCTCAGCTGTCTTCTTATGTTTTTCTGCGGATTGGTTTTATAGGATGCGGCCCAAAAGGTTATCCTTTTCGCTGAGCAAAGCTAGCATGAGTTATGCATTCTTTTTGCATCTGGTGCCATCTGTAATGAATCCTTGTCTAACGTAGCAACAGGAATCAGTGTATGTTATCAGATGACTATTCTCTTGTTTCCTATCTATTTCCTCTAAACTAGTTCTTGAATTGACTTCAGAAGAAAAGGTTTTCGAATCTGGAAAGGGCTCTCTGTGAGCTAATGATTAATTGATTCTCTATTCACTCTACTTTTAGAGCCTATGAAACTGGTTTCTTTTAGGAACTGGTGGTCTTATAGCGTTTGTTTATCTAGTTCAGATGGTCAGACCTTCGGTGGAGGAGTTGGAGGACTGGACTCCTAAAGGCTTCTGGTCCAGTTGAGGTGCCTTTATTCTTGTCTTATCAGTTTAATCTATCACTCAGTTTAGCTTACAGGTGATTCTTGTCTAAAGCTTGTCTCTGGTTTTCCTTACAGGTGATTCTTGGAACATTTCAGCTAGAGGAGAAAGAAGGATGGAAGAAATGGTATGAAAAGGAGATGGTGCGTCTGGAAGTGGAAACTTGTAACCTTCACCTTCTGGCTGAGAATCTCTGCGCGCATGGCTACCATCCTGTTATGGAACATCCAAACGAAGAGCATCATGCGATGATTAGTGGTGGAGCTTATTTCATGATGCAACCACCTCAGTGCAAGCACGTGACACGTGCCTGGCCTTCTGAATGGGGCTATTATTTGTCAGGTAAGAATAGCTAATTATTTATTTTGTTTCGTTTTATCTTTTGGCATCTTTGGTTACATTAATGCTTAGCTTGCTATGATCTTTTTAGTTCTAGTTTGGGCTATTATGGTGGTCTGATGGGTGTTAAGCTGTGCAGAAATGAGAGGAAATGAGTCATTAGAAAATGGAGATTTTGAGTAAATGGCAGATTAGTACTGATTCAAGTTTCTGTAGAAATGTGTAGATGTTGATGAAAGTTGAGCATGAATCAAGGTGAGAGTGGACTATTATTTTTTTGTAACACTAGGTGAGAGTGGACTTATCATATCATATAATGGCCTTAATGGATTTTTTTCATTGCAAAGGCAGAGAGAAAGAGAGAGAGGCCAAAGAAGGAAACAGTGATGCTTTTTGTTCTTGGTTAAGTGTAATATTATTGTAACTTCACATCCTTTTCTGGATTATGTTTCCTTTCAATCTTTTTGGTTCTTTTTTTCCCCTGTAATCAGTCTTTTTTTTTGTTTACCAAAAGGACTTGCTTACTTTTATAAATACTGTATAGACATGGTTATATGAAAGTGGGCAAGTTTTTGATAAAATTCTAGTACAACTTTGTAATAATAATGGTGGATCCAAAGAAATTTAAAAAAAAAAACTGAAAAGGTTCGAATCGTGTTTCGTTATCTTTATCTTGTTTGTTAAAAAAAATAATGTGCTACTTTGAACACTAATGCGGATAGGTCGTGTTTGTTACGCCTGCATGTAACATCTATTCTCGCGTATCTATCATACGTTGTTTGCGCCTCCTTGCGCACATGTATAGATAGGATACAATCATACACATGTGATGTGAGCATGAAAGTTACTTCAATGTCAAAGTTACACATGTGACTATGTGAGTGAGCTCACATAAGTTTAATAGACCATTTATTCTAAACGTAATGTGAATCGATCTATCTATAGACTTCATTAAAACTCCCTAAATGTCAGACGGTGAGTACATATATATCTACATAACTCTCGTCGGTGTTACACATATTTATGTACGTAAGTGTCAAGAATGTATATGGGAGATGTACCAATACTTTTCTTTAGACTGGGAAAATGTCGGTAAGTCTTTTAACACAAAAAGATGTAAGCTCATTAATAAGTAGTACAAACAATCAAGTGATTACTGCACCCTGAGAGAGAAACAAGAATGGAGGAAAAGAATAATTATGACATGTGATGAGTCTATATAAATACTTCTCTTTTACCAAATATGGAGCAATGATATTTTGCTACAAATAGGAACGATAATTCTGAATATTGTAGAATAATAGTCTTGGTTTAACCAAGAGAAGGTCTTAAAAGCTTAACCCTATATAGATCCATGGTAGTATGATATTAATAGGGATTTAGTTTCCAATTGCTGGAACTCTGTTCCCCGTACAATGTTCTATCTACATTATCACATAACATTCACACACGTGTGTTTCGTGATTTAGGGAAAAAATGCTGGTAGAAAACGGTGAAATCTGTTTAAAATGTTATAAATAATGGTACAATAATTCACTTCGAAGAATAAGGGTACTGTTGTGAAAGTAACGGAATTTCGTCTACTATTATTGATAACAAAGTGCTCCTTATATAAGGAGTTACAAGGTTGAAACCCTAATAGGCTTAATACATAGTGTGCCATAAATGGGCCAAGACTCTAGACTATATTCTAATGGATTTAGGCTTGGTTGCTGGACATCCACAACATGATATTCATAACACTCCCCCTTGAATGCCAGAACCGTCTAGAGCTCGTAGTGTGCTTAATGTTGCCTCATTAAAACCTCTCCTGGAAAACCCAAAACCCAATGTGGTAAAAGGGAAACCAAAGACAAGAAAAAGAGTACAACACACACTACTCCCCCTGATCTGGACCTCGGTATAGGTCCTTAAGCATGCACGTCCCAATCTGGTGCATAAGCCTCTCGAACATCGCGGTCGGTGGTGCTTTGGTGAAGATGATCACCTGGATTCTCCTTGAATGAACTTGTGAATACTTGGACGTTTAGGTGTCTTGTGAAACTCCATAAAGGTGTGGTCAGGATGTACACCTTTGCTGCTGATCACTCCATGTCTTGGTCGGACTGATGGTACTTGACTGGTACACGGATGTGCTTGATCATGGACCGGACAAAACGACCTCGCGACTGCTTCATGAAAGATAATGATCTTGGCATATGTAAAACATATCCTGCATTAGCAAAATCAACAAAACTCCTCTTTGTTTGATTAGTATAAATAAACCAAGATCTCTAGTCCAATACATAAATATGGTCGGATATGTTCTATGGTACTTGACCATAACATATGGATTTTATATACACGGGAGTGTCTCAGTTATTTTCATCCATCTACCTTGGATGTATCTCGACCATAAATGCTTTCTTATATTCATGATCCATTCTGATCATGCTATTGTCCAATGTATGTCTCATTCATAACTTTTGACCAAAACTTCTTCATGAACCTTCTTTAGTATAAGCCCATAATCTGTTCATGAATGGCTACTATGTTATAGTTTGATGTTAATCAAAACTAAGCCACTTTTGAGTCAAATAGGACGTTCCTCTCACTTAGATGAGTTTAGGTCGGATTAAGACCTAGAGGAACTGGTCGGAACGAGCTGGACGGGACGGACTGGTCGGGACGAACTGGTCGGGACCAATGATGATTAAGGTCGAGCTAGGTCGGACATGATCCTAGTCGATATAGATTCTTTGGTCATGAATCTGATGGATTCTCTCTGACCATATCACATTCTTATTCTTGGTACGTTGGATCATAGATCCCAACATTCATACACGGCTTGTGATCTCTATTATAGATCATCGTAGTCTCTCTATAGCCTTTCCAAGAATCAATCATCTTAATCATCCTTTCTTTAAGTAAAACCACAAGGAATTTCTTTCATGACTACTTATATGGACTGCTCTGAAATGTTCTTATAGAACTTTCTACTAAGCATCACTTAGTCTTATTATATGCACGCAGCTGCCTTATATTTCAGTCCTATGAACAGCTCAGGAACGACACTGTTCTATGAGAATTTCTCTAATCTTTCTGGTACCTTTCTATTCTCATTATCATCAGTGATTCATATATAGCTTACTACACCATTATTTCTTTCATATGTGTCCAGACAAAATCAATCTCGATTTTTCTGTAGTAGCATTCACCACATAGGAGCATATCTCCTTATAAACTGTTCCTTAGTCCTTGTGAGTATCCTTGTGTGATCAAGCCATTCCTATGAATGCTTTTATGTAGGAACATGGACGACCTCTTGTCTATATACTCATGTTCCACATCTCACGATTTTCTACTTCTCACAAGACTCATTTGTTCACTGGTTAGATGGCGTCTCATCTATGTATATGGCCTATACGCCTATCTCATACTTTCTTTTCTTTAACCCCACGTCCCTTTCTTTTCTTTATGAGTACTCTTACGTGGGTTTGTGATCCTCGCTTATATCTCTTATACTCAAGTGCTTTCTCTTATTTATCACTTATGAGTGTGTGTGTGTATGTGTCGACACCTTATATATTGTTCCCTTGCGTTCTATCGCATTCTAGACATGATACAATCGATTGAGATTTTATTCTTATCAGGATCATTGAATACTTTGTAGCTTGCAAGACTACATTGTATGATACCTGTACATTAGGGTCGGCCGACCTTTATCTCATTGTCTAGTATGGTTTCTCTTATGAACTCGGATCTATCATTATGAGCACCTTAACTCTTTCTATCCGAAATTGCTTATCTATGAAACATACTGGTCTATCTTGTATAGACTTCTACAGCAACTTGATTATGTCTCTACTAGGACATTTATATAGTGGTGCTAAGCTGGTATGACTTAGTTATTCTTTCGGGTCTGTCTGGCTATTTTTATTTCTTTGGTTATGGACGTCCAGTACATATATCTGGTCCGAGGATCTTTGCCAAGACAAGAAAGGTTAAAACCATTTCATTTCTATATTTACCATTTACATATACTATTCACCAGCTTATAGCTTTCTCCATGATGTTGGATAGTCGGATTCATCTTGTATGCAATCCTTGTACCTTGGCCACAATATGATCACCTATGTTTGGCTCATGGTCTTATTGAATTTGTGGGAGAAAGATCATGTTCTCTTATCCAACATATATTCCCGATTTTCATCTCATCCTTATATGAGGTATTCCATCCTAGATGGCACATAGGTATGTGGTGGTTTATTCATAAACTCTTAGGATGGTCTATGTCTGGATTATAACCCTTTATCATCTTTAGACGGGAATATCTATGCTCACTTTATATGGCCTGATGTATCTTATCTTTTATACATGTATACTTGTGATGTCCCCAAGCTTATAGACTTTTGAAGTCTGAACCTTACAGGTTTTATTGATTTATACGGCCAAGCTATAATGCCTTATGGCCTTCGGCTAGGCTTGTCATGTTCGGGTTTTTATAGTATGGTCATGGACCACACGGAGTGACTATTCTCCCTCTCATGAACATGCTATAAAATACATTTGTTTGTCCTCACTTAAACGTAATGCTTGGACGGCCAGCATGGTCATAGACCATGGTACACGATTTTGTAGTCTGGTCATGATCACGGGTTTTGTCCTCACTTCCCTCATGATCAGATTATATTTCGTGTTGCTTGGGACAATGAAGCCTCATGAGTTTCCCTTGTGTACATGTTTCACAACGTGAGATTTTGGGATAACTCTTTGTGCCTTAATAATTTTAAAACTTTGCATCAAGTTTTGGACCAGGATGGCTAATCCGGTCATGCCATAAAGTGTTAATTTCGTGGTCAACCATTCAGGTTACCATAGGCCTTTGTGCCTTATCACACTGATCCTTAGCATAGTCTTGATCAGTGTAGCCTCGACTCCCTTTATATGCCTTGGGCGATTTTTCTTTCAAAATTTAAAGGAACATTTATGTTTCCTTCGTTTGCCCATTGGTTAAATATGGAAACCATTCACACTTTAAGTTTTATAACTCAATGGGACTTCTCTTTGGGTGAATAAAATCTTGCCCTTTTAGACAAATGCCTTGGCCGAGGTTTGTATTGACTATACTCATAAATTTATCATTCATTAGATTTATCATCAAGTATATAAATCAGACAGAGGGCTTATATTGTGTGGACATGTGCAACTGGATTTGTCCACAAAGATATCTGACATGGGGCTTACTTATAGTATGGACATGCTCAACGGAATTTAATTCGGAATTTGTCCATACTGCTCCCTCATGGACATACTATAATTCTTAACCCAATGATTCCCTTCTCCATATATATATGGCACACTTACTTGGCGGGTGTTGTGGTATTAAAATACTGCGGACTGATCCACGACTACGACCATGGTAGGAACCAACGACCACGGTTATTGTGGTTTCCATGTCCATGGTCATTCAAGTTATAATTGTCTCGACCACGGCCTGTATGGGATTGATATCCACGGTATGTACCATAGTTATTCACGTGACCATATGAGGTGAATTGATCACGCCCATGTCCTCTCCATCCACCACGGTCACAGCCGTATGGTTTAATCATTATGGACATGGTTAATTTTCTTTGGGTTCTTTCACCCATTTTTCAGCCTTACTGGCTATAGGGAATGAGTTTGATCCAAGGTGTCCAAATTATTTTGCTCATCAAGCAATAGACATCATCCTCGTCATTATTGCCATGTATGATACACTTCCCGAGTCCTTTAGACTTCAAGGCAGCTAAAGTGTTCATAGCCCAATCAAGGTAATTTTCTCCATAGAGATCAAGGACATCGTAATCCGAGTGATGAAATCTCGACATCTGAATCATATCAAAATGATTTGTGTTAGTACATACAATTTCCGATGCCATTCGGCTATCCAAGAAATAAAAGGCACTCGGCCAGTATGTAAATAAGAAGCCATACGGCTTGTGTGTGATCAATGCCAATCGGCCATTACACAAAACAAGATCACACGACCAACAAACAAATAAGAGGGCCACACGGCCAGTTTGCAATCAAGGTCATTCAGCTGAACAAGGCTCTTCGGCCAATCAATCAAACAAGAAGCCATACAGCTACTTATGTTCAGCAAATCATACTCTTATGTCAATGTATAAAGCCATACGGCTAATACAAACAAACTATACGATTTGGGGAGTTTAAAACAATTATGAAACTTAGTTCATATTTATATAGTTCTTAAGTATTTCTCAAAATAGAAATTTCTTTTTATAAAATATTTCCTTTATAGTAAGTTTCTAAAAATAGAAAGTTTCTAAAAATATTAAGTTTCCAAATATGGAAACATTTCTGAATATATAATATTTCTAAAATTAGAAAGTTTCTAAAAATAGTAAGTTTCCAAATATGGAAACATTCTGAAAATATAAATTTTCTAAAAGTAGAAAGTTTCCTTTTTAGGAAAGTTTTAGAAAATAGAAATTTTCCTTATTTATTAACTTTCTAGAAATGAAAAGTTTCCTTATTTGGAAAGTTTTATAAAAATGAAAACTTTCCTTATTTAATAACTTTCTAGAAATGGAAAGTTTCCTTGTTTAATATTTTGGAAAATGAAAACTTTCCTTTTATAATGTTTCCTTTTATAGAAATATACTGAAAATATAAAATTTTGTTTATAGAAAGTTTCTGAAAACAAAATTTCCTTTTATAGAAATACGAAATCGATCATAATTAGGTTTTAGGGAATGATCAACTTCAAGGCTAAAGGATTTGATTTGATCATTCAGATCAATAGGTTTTTCGAGATTCAACAAGCCAATGAGGCTGTGATTTTAATTGATCAACAATCTCAAGATCAAACTTTTGGTTTAAGAGCTTTGATTTACTCATGGAAGGGTTTGGACTTATTGATCTAGGGTTTTAGGGGTTTTGCATATTTTAAATGTCATATCCTTTAATATTAAGTTCATGTTCGATCTGTAGCTTCTCTTTTAGGGTTCTACAATAGTTTACCTTGGTTTTGAAGAGATCTGAACCGGACCACCAAGAGAGAAAGAGTTGCTGGTTGATTAGTGTTTCTGACGATGCTTGGTAAAACTGTGATTGCGGACGCGTCTGACCTCCGATCGATGAACGGCTTTCGGCGTTGGCTTCTACTCGTCAAGGGCTACAGATCGATAGGTGGCTCGTCGTCTGGTTCGTTGTGGTTTGTGAGTTACAGCGGTTTGAAGTCGGCGCCAAGGAGTAGGGTTTTGAGGTAATTGACGGCGCTTAGTAAAACAGAGCGTGACGGCGCGTCTGAGATCCGATCGGCGAGTGGTTTGCGGCTCTGGCTTCACCTCGTCGAGATCTACAGATTGATAGGTGGTTCGCCGTCTAGGTCGTCACGGTTAGGGAGATACGGCGGTTTGAAGTTGGCGGCCGGAATTAGGGTTTCTAGTCTCGGGTTTGTTTTTGGTTTTTCAGGGTGGAGACTATCGTGCTGATAACGTGTTGTGAAAGTAACGGAATTTCGTCTACTATTATTGATAACAAAGTGCTCCTTATATAAGGAGTTACAAGGTTGAAACCCTAATGGGCTTAATACATAGTGGGCCATAAATGGGCCAAGACTCTAGACTATATTCTAATGGATTTGGGCTTGGTTGCTGGACATCCACAACATGATATTCATAACAGGTACAATAATATATGACAATTTGGTTATAATTCTAGTAAGTAACATAGGGTTTAGTGGAATAATTAGAGCATTTGCACTGGCAGGATAAAAGTCCTTAGGTTTTTATTTTTTTTTTTTGGTTTTTCTGATCTATAAAAAAATTAAAAATAAACCAATTGCAGACCGCTCCGTTTGAGTGGACCCGCAAACAATGAAGGACAAAACACATGAAGCTTCTTATTTAGTGACAAAAGGGAGAAGTCTGAGACAACTAGAGGTGGAATCCACACCGAAACACCTGAGGACGAAGCTGTGGGACGTGCGATAATCATGCCCTTAGCATTTGAAATCAAAATTCAAACTTGAAGTATAAACACTAGATCTTTTGTCATCCACAACTCAAATGGACTTCAACAATATATACTTAAACATAAGTTAAAAATAATAAATACCGAAACATGATCGAGGAGCATGTACCTGGCATCTGGCAACATCCGTTTAGCCAAAAAAATCACATGTATGATGATGAATCGATAGTATCGGAGTATGTATACCAGCAAACAAATCAAAACACTGTTGCTTCTTGCTTTCTACTGACAGAGATGGATCGAGGAGAGATCAAAGATGAAAGATGAATCAGACGCATTAAATTGTTCAGAATATTCAAGTTTAAAGTTACAGATCATACAAATGCGATCTCTTATGAGTCAAGATCATACAATTTGAAGTGTGCAAAATGGCTAGCTACTGCAAATGAACACTTAAAGTTTCTGCATTTTGTTAATGAACATCACATTTAAAAATTTGCGAACAATTAAAACAAATAAATGCTAGATGTGATATTAAGCTCAAATCAAAATACAACAAGACGATCACAAGACAGAATCTTATTATTTGACGACAAAAAAAAAGATAGAATCTTATTCTTCAAATGCTTCAGCGATCATGGAAATGAGAGCACTAAACTTGCCTCCTCCTTCTTCATCCCCACTATCATCTCCTTCTTCATCCCCACTATCATCTCCTCCTTCATCCCCACTATCATCTCCTTTTTCATCCCCACTATCACCTCCTTCTTCTTCTTTTTCTTCTTCCTCCCTCTCCAGTTCTTCTCCTCCTTCTTCCTCCTTTCCACCGCCTCCATGGTGGCCCTTAAGCTTAATCTTCTTGAGGGTGGCTCCGAGACCAACCATTGCTGCAGCTATCTTCTCTCTCTTTGATCCCTCTTTCTTCTTTTTTTTTGATCCCTCTTTCTTCTTGTCTTCCTCTTTCTCATCTTTTGAATGATGGTGGAGGTGGAATATTCCTCTATGTTTATGGTTTTTTTCTTTCTTTTTCTGGGGAGATGACTCTCGGGTGCCTCGTTCGACATGAGCAGTCTCCACGGTTTCATGCAACTGCTTCTCCATCTTCTCTTACTCTTTTTTGCCTTTGTGATTTTTTTTTGTTCTGCTTCTTACTCGTGGTTTGAGGTCTCTTGAGTTTAATATGCGTACTTATAAGCACGGTTCATGGTCAGGGGCGGACCTAGAGCATAAAAAGTATGGAGCGCTTATTGAAAATGATAATATAAATAAGGGACATATAAATAAATTTGGTTGAATTATTGAAAAAAACAAAAAAAGAGTATGGGGCACAGGCCACATCCCCCTTGTCCGCCCCTGTTCATGGTCCACAACCTGATAATTTGTTATATAATATAGTGGCAATCATTCTAGTGGGTAATGTCGGAAGACTCGGAACCAACAGTGGCAAATCTAAAATTATTTTTCACTGGGTGCACACTGTGTTAGTTTATAAATGGAGTATGTGTTTATATATGAAATTAGCTAAAGAACACACTATATTTTGAAAATACTATGGGTGCAAGTGCACCCTCTCTCTCCTTACTAGGTAACTACAATAATTAGTGTTTTCTTTTGTTCAACACGAGTTGAATTAGTATTTTAAACAAATGGAGTTTTTTTTTCAGTTTTCATTTCTTGCTTGCTAGCATTATTTTAAGGGGAACTGCATCCTACAGCCTTCAAACAGATTATAGAGTTGGCTACGAAATTTTGAAGGTTCCAAAGTCCAAACAAGGCTGACCTTTTCATTAATAGTTGTAGAATTTGAACAAATAAAAATAAAGTGAGGTAGACCGGTGGCGAATCTCTAGCACTAGATGACTGATTATTTGACTCAAGTAACGAGATTTTCTTACCAAAAATGGCCCGAGTCCTTATCGTATGTGAAAGTCCTCTTGGACTCTGCCTTTTTTTTTTTTTTTTTTATCGACTATTTTACAGACTCATGTGGACTCTGTAAACCAAACTGGGTGCTCTGTATCCATATGGACAGTAAACGACGTTTGTTGCCTCGCACTGGATGCTCTTGGACTCTGCCTTTCATTCCAAATCCAAAGAACCAAGTCTAAATGAAAAATGCGTCTTGGTCAAGCAAGCATAACTATTGACTTAACACTAAATATGATAATGAAAGGATATATGTATGTTTTTTCTTTTCTTTGGAAAATTTGGATATATGTTTGGTAGTGATAATTAATAGTTGTTGGTGAATGATAATAAATGACTATATATACAGTTGGACAAAAAAAAACTATATACAAAACGTTAAAGCAATTGTATTCTTACATACAAAAATGTCACAAAGCTATAAAACCCATCTTATTCGAAATTCTTAAATTCACGATGAGCAACAAAATGCTTAGTTACGGTAGTAATTCATGTCTCATTGTTCCATTTTTATTTGTGAATTCGTCTGCTAGTAAGAAAATTAACAACTCTTTTCAGGGTACTGTTTCTCGTTCTAATTGTTTGTTTTGTCCGCTGAACCATTTATTTTAGCTAGTCTAGTGACCTTCTTTGACCAATCATTGAAATCAACAGTGACAATGTTTTAGTTAGTCTAGTGACCTTCTTTGAAAAATGTTTGAAATCAACAATGACAATGTTTCAAATGTAATGACTTCAAACTAGAACCTTTTTTTTACTCGAGGTAGATTGTCTTAGATGATAGACACATTTGCTCTATTAAATTATATCAATTGTATGCTAAATATTTTTTTATTGTATGCTAAATATGATCAACATCCTTTTTAGATGATTTTTCAATTAATATCTAACTAGATTTTGATCCGCGTTTTGAAAACCCGAAATATATTACAATGCAAAATTTCATTAACAAACTTATAATGGTTATGTTAGCCTTTAGCTTCTTTTTTGCATATCCATACTAGCGGCCGAACCAGAAAATCCAGTAACTCTATATATAACTCAGTTTAGATTTTTTAAAAATAGTCATTATTTAAAACTTCGATAAACCTGTAAAATAACTAAAACCAGGCTACCAGTTTAACCGAAAAGTCATCAATATGTAATCCAATTTTATTTACCTTTTTATTTTGTTAAAAAATTATAATTTAATTTCTTATGTTTTCATTAGATATTTAAATACATATATTTTTTAATTTTATTATATTTTTGTTAAATGTAGTTACTGCAACTTGTTACAGAAACTGTTAAATTATTTTATATGTTTATGTGAAAAGAAAAAAACAAAGAAAATATATCTAATATTTTACTAAATTCTTAACATGATTTTTATTATATTTTAATACTGATATATATTTATATATTGATTAAACTATTGACATATAATTTAGTCGCATCCAATCCAATAACCCGATGATCAAAGTAGTTGGTTTAAATGTCTGCATAAAATTTAAAACCTTGATTTAAACATAATTTTACTCTTGTAATATTTATAATATGTAGTTTTATTAAATTTGATCAAAATTATTTTATATAATAATTCTATGTATATTGATCATATATCTCAAAAGCTAATAATTGATTAGTTATTTCAGATTGTAATATTATTTGTAGGCATTGAACATTAGTAGGATAATGTCGATATATTAATTTTAGTAGTTATATAGGATTTTTTATTTTTAAAAAGAGTTGATAGAATATCGTTTTTAAACTATAAGACTTCTTGTACGATTATGTGTAATCTTGTGTAGTATTTGGAAGTGACCGCTATTAAAGTACTATCGAATATACTTAAAATTGTCAATGTACTAAAACACATTAATTACTTTGTGATGCATATCTATATTATTATTTGTAAATTATTTGTGACTTCTCGGGAAGTAATAGAAAAATATATCAAATTTTCTTTTTTTATATTTTGCTGTGTTTAAAGTCGTTATTACCCTTGATAATTTTTTTTTGATCGAATCCTTTCATGAATTAAATATATAAATTAGCCATAAAATAAAAATAAATATCAATTTTTATTAGATAATGACTAAAATTATTAATAATAATATTTATTCAAACTCTAAAAATATATTTAAGACTAAAAAATAAAAATATAATTCATATAAATATAGTGTTTTCTTAAAAAAATAATAAACTAAAACTTAATTGAAAATTGATTTTGAGTGATTTTTAAGATTTATTATTTAGTGTACCAAAAATCCAAAAAACAAACAGAAAAATACCTAAAAATATATTTAAGAGAAAAATAAAAATATAATTCCTATAAATATTGTGTTTTCTTTTAAAAGTAATAAAAAGCTAAAAAATAAAAACATATAACTTAATATTAATAAAGTGAAATTATTAATTTTATATGATTGAAAATATATTGAGTGATTTTTAAGATTTATTATATAGTGTACAAAAAATTATAATATGCAGGATTTTTCATATAAATATAAATAATAATGTCATTATAGTCTTTTAATTTGTATTGCATGTATAAATAAGTAATTATAAAGTGTTCAAGCCGGCATACGCAGACGAAACACATAGTTAATAGGAAAGTGGGATCCGAAATTTACCGAATTTTCCATATTAATAGGAAATATTTATTTTTTTCAATTTAAATAATTACCATAATATTTTTTTTTTAAATAAATGGTTGTGGTACAGTTGTAATATTGGATAAAAACCAATGGTTTTCTGTTTTGGATTGGGTATTCATTTGGTTCTCGTTTAGATTTTGTTTTTTTTTTCTATTTGAGAATTATAAAAACCTTTTAGATATTTGTGAACATTGGTTAATTTTTTGTTTTGTTATTTTTTTGTAATATTTTCTGTTCGTATTTATCATGTTACCCATATAAAAACCACTCTAAGATATTTGTAATATTTTCTGTCCGTATTTATCATGTTACCAATTTCATCTAGCAACAGATTCAAAATAGTTGGAAATCAGTGTTGCCTTATGTATAAAATTTTGAACAATGTGTTAATAGGGAAGAAGGTTTATGATAAACTATAATATAAATAATGTTAATCATTAGTAAATGTGAAAAAAAAAAAATTTAAGAGACAAACACGTGAGAACAAAGTTGTCAACAACTCAACATATACAGGAAATGAGTACAAAAGTTGTCATGTATTAAAAAATGAGTATAAAGTTGTTAACTTTAGAGGACAAAAATGCTTTTAAAACACGTGAGAAACACTAACAATAGAGCTTGTTACGTGGCAAACAAAGAACCACATACAAACCAAATCTGTTTTCTTCTACCGACGGGAAGTCCTCTCTGAAATGGAACCACCGGTGATGTCTTCGTCTCTTACGTTTCGTGGCTTAATAGATTTATTTGTACTCCCAGAGCAACATCTCTTTAGCCCATAATAGATGCTTTTGGACTGAACAACTTCCCTCGCCAAAATCTGATTGATCTAAAGAGAGACACATTGTCGGACCACTTCCATCAAAGAATGCCATAGATCATAGATGCATAACTCGTGCTTGCTTTGCTCAGCGAAAACACGATAATAATTTTGAATCACATTGGCCCAAAATTATTATCGTGTTTTCGCTGAGCAAAGCAAGCCCAAAGTGCAATATTAGATGTTTTGAGCAGGAAATATCGGTTTTATTACAATCAAGCTTCCAAAGAATGTTATGTACTTCTGATATACATGCTTGAGAACTGCGTATGAGCATCAACTTGCTTCAGAATTACAAACTTTTATTTTAGGGTCAGTATGAAATTCTCTCACTGAGTGGATCTTATATTCGTGGCGAGCATGGTGGTAAAAACTGGTGGTCTCAGCGTTTGTTTATCTAGCTCAGATGGCCAGATCTTCCGTGGAGGAGTTGGAGGACTCCTAAAGGCTGCTGGTCCAGTTCATGTACCTTTCCTCTTGTCTTGTAGTTTTAATCTATCACTCAGTTTGGCTTACAGGTGATTCTTGTCTAAGCTTGTCTCTGGTTTTCCTTACAGGTGATTCTTGGGACATTTCAGCTAGAGCAGAAAAAAAGATGGAAGAAATGGTGTGAAAGGAGCTGATGCGTCCGGAAGAGGAAACTTGTTACCTTCACCTTCTGGCACAGAATATTTGCATGGCTACCATCCTGTTATGGAACATCCAAACGAAGAGCATCATGCTATGAGTCCTAGTGGTGGACTCATTTCATGATGCAACCACCTCAGGGCATGCACGTGACACGTGCGTGGCCTTCTGAAAGGGGCTTTGATTGTCAGGTAAGAATAGCTAATTATATATTTTGTTTTGTTTTTATCTTTTGGCATCTCTGGTTACGTTTATGCTTAGCTTGCTATGACCTTTTTAAAATTCTAGTTTGGGCTATTTTGGTGGTCTGATGGGTGTTAAGCTGTGCAGAAATGAGAGGAGACGGATCATCAGAAATGGAGATTTTGAGTAAATGGCAGATTAGTACTGATTCAAGTTTCTGAAGAAGTGTGTAGATGTTGATGAAAGTTGAGCGTGGATCAAGGTGAGAGTGGACTATTTTCTTTTGTAACACAAGGTGAGAGTGGACTTATCATATTATATAATGGCCTTAGTGGGTTTTTTTCATTGCAAAGGCACAAAGAAAGAGAGAGAGGCCAGAGAAGGAAACAGTGATGCTTTTTTTTCTTGGTTCAGTGTAATATTATTGTAACTTCACATCCTTTTCTGAATTCTGTTTCCTTTCAATATTTTTGGTTCTCTTTCCCCTGTAATCAGCCTTTCTTTTTGTTTACCAAAACGACTCGCTTACTTTTATAAATACTGTATAGACATGGATGGCTATATGAAAATGGACAAAGTATTGATAAAATTCTTTTTTTCTTTTTTTTTTGTGTCACTGAGTATTGATAAAATTCTAGCACCACTTTGTAATAGTAATGGTGGATTTAAAATAAATTAAAAAAAATTGAAAAAGTTCGAATCGTGTTTTGTTTTCTTTATCTTGTGTGTCAAAAAAATAATGTGCTAAAAAAAAAAAAAATAATAAATAATGTGATGCTTTGAACACTAATGCGGATAGGTAGTGTTTGTTACGCCTGCGTGTGACGTGTATTCTCGCGTATCTATCATACGTTGTTTGCTGCCTCCTTGCGCACATGTATAGATAGGATACAATCATATACATGTGATGTGAGCGTGAAAGTTACTTCAGTGTCAAAGTTACACATGTGAGTGAGCTCGCATAAGTTTAATAGACCATTTATTCTAAACGTAATGTGCGTCTATCTATCTATAGACTTTATTAAAACTCCCTAAATGTCAGACGATGAGTACATTTATCTACATAACTCTCGTCCAATAGTGTTACACATATATATGTACGTAAGTGTCAAGAATGTATATGGGAGATGTACCAATACTTTTCTTTTGACTGGGAAAATGTCGGTAAGTCTTTTTACACAAAAAGATGTAAGCTCATTTAATAAGTAGTACAAACAATGAATCAAGTGATTATTGCACCCTGAGAAAGAAACAAGAAGGGAGGAAAAGAATAATTATGACATGTGAAGAGTCTATATTAATATAGTACTTCTCTTTTACCAAATATGGAACAATGATATTTTGCTACAAATAGGAACGATAATTCTGAATATTGTAGAATAATAGTCTTGGTTTAACCAAGAAAAGGTCTTAAAAGCTTAACCCTATATAGATCCATGGTAGTATGATATTAATAGGGCTTTAGTTTCCAAATGCTGGAACTCTGTTCCCCGTACAATGTCCTATGGGCTATGGAGATCACAAAACATATACACACGTGTGTTTCGTGATTTAGGGAAAGAATACTGGTAGAAAACGGTAAGATCTGTTTAAAATGTTATAAATAATGGTACAATAATTCACTTCGAAAAATAAGGGTACAATAATATATGACAATTTGGTTATAATTCTAGTAAGTAACACAGGGTTTAGTGGAATAATTAGCATTTGAAATCAAAATTCAAACCTAAAGCAGAAACACTATCTTTTGTCATCCACGACTCAAATGGACTTTAACAATACTTAAACATAAGTTAAAAATAAATAAATACAGAAAGATGGTCGAGGAGCATGTACCTGGCATTTGGCAACATCCGTTTAGTAACAGAGTCTGTATACCAGCAAACAAATAAACGTCGACGTTGGTGTCAAATCAAAACACTGCTGCTTCTTGCTTTCTACTGACAGAGATGGATTCCTAAACCGTGGTTTTTTACGCGCCACTTGCTCCTTCTTTAATTTAAAAGGAGGCCCGTGTTTGATGTTTACTTTATTATATGATATTAGTTAGGTCCTTTACTATGTTAGAAATGCACATGTAAGATGAGATGAAAGTTAGAAAACTTAAAACAAACATGAATTACTTTCCATTTGTAACTTAATAGCATCAGATTGAAAGTCTCTAAGCATTTACAAGAAACTGTAGAAATACATATATCAGTTCAATCTACATTAAAACGTAACTGATCCAAAATGTATAGTTTTTTTTTCAAACGGCTATTTTATTACTTAAGTTCGAAGTGCTATGCATAATAAGATTGGAACAAAACAACTAATATAATACAAGTTTCTATTAAAAGAATTCAAAAAGTATAGTTAATTCAATCTAGAAGCATATGTCGAATATAGAACATTAATCCAATTTAATTCTGAGAAAATCATATTTAATGTATATTTGTGTTCTATTTCACCTTTTTAATTATGAACTTTTGGGTCGAGATCTGTATACCGACACCAGAAATTAGAACACACAGATTTATTTGTCAATAGCACTTAATTAGCTGATTGCTAAATATTTAAGGTTAGGTTTTAATATTAAAATCCCTAAACGTTTTAAAAACATCAGCTAGAAGCCTTTATTCTTTATTTTTCTCTTACAAACATGTTCAAATGATAAAACTTAATAAAACATATCTTCGACAAATCTAGCATATGATATATCTTCTACAAATCATGCCATCAGGTCTAATAGAAAATTCCTCGTTTAACTTTTTCCCGCATAACATGTTGAGTTTTTTTTTAAAAAAATTTGGGCATAACATGTTGGGTTAAGCTTTCATTACATAGATGTCGCAAATATTGGGTAGAAATCATTTTATAAAAGAAAATCATTTGCTAAAACAAATATCAGTGGCAAAAATGAAAGGCTGGTTAGACGCGTAATCCATTTCAATACCTGTAGTAATTTAAATAAACACTTACTTTATAACTTTCAAGATACAACCGTAAGGGATAGGACTTTCGTTTGTTCAAAAAAAGGGATATGACTTTCGTTGTTTAAAAAAAAATTGCTGTTGAAATTTTTTTGTTGATAATCAATTTCTTGAAAACCAATCTTGTAATTTGAGACAACCAGTACTACATAAAAACCACTTTGAGAAAAGGAAGGTTTAGCAAATATTCACTCAAGTTAAATTCCTGTAGAGAGACAAACGCTGCGATAAAAAAACCCGTAGAACTATATTGGAATAAGTTAGATTTCCTAAATAGAGATATACAAATATGTAATCTTGCCTTATTTCCGATCCTTTGTATTGTATAAATATATGACCTTATGGTCCATGAAATACAAGTTAATATTCTCCAATTCATAATTTGTCATGGTATCAGAGCAAGCGATCTAAAATAAAAAAAAAAAACCTAAAAAAAAAAAAAAAAAAAAATTTTACGCCTCTCGGCTTCTTTCATCATCTTTCTTCCTCTGTTTTCTTAGTTCTTTTAAAGAAACAGAGCTTCTGAATATAAAGCCTCTCGGCCTCTTATATTCATATTTTTCTTCTTACTTTCTTACGTTTGTTTACCTAGTCTTCTTCTCTGTTTTGTTTGACATATAAAACAGAGCATCATCAATGGCCCCCACGGATGAACCAAAACGCAAAACAATCTCACCTTATGACCTAACTTCAGGAGATAACCCTGGAGCTGTAATCTCACATCCTCTTCTCAATGGAAACAACTACGACGAATGGGCTATTAATCTGCGGATGGCTATTAGTTTGCGTAAAAAGTTTGGTTTTCTTGATGGATCTATACCTAAGCCGGCTGCTGACTTTGCTTATTCCGAAGATTGGGTTGCAAACAATCACTTACTTGTTGGTTGGATCAAGCAGACTATTGAACCAAAACTTCGTTCTTCGATCTCAACTCGAGAAGTGGCGAAAGAGCTTTGGGATATTATCAAGAAACGGTTCTCTATCAAAAGTGGAGCTCGACTCCAGCAGCTTCGTAATTCTCTTGCTACATGTAAACAGAATGGTTCGTCTGTTGATGAATATTTCGGACGATTAACCAAACTATGGGATGGTATTGCGGAATGTTTAAATACAAAGAAGTGTGAATGTGGAAAGTTTACCTGCGATCTCACTGCCGCTCATGAAAAGGAGACAGAGATTCTTCGCGTACACGATTTTCTTGCTGGTTTGGATGACTCTGTTCATGGTGTTGTTCGGTCTCAGCTATGTGCTATTACTCCTCTTCCTGACTTGGATAGCATCTATCAAACTGTTCTTCAGAATGAAACAATCCGTTCTACCGTGAATCAAGAAACTTCGGCTATGAGTTTTGCTGCACAAGCACAACAACAACTTCCAAGATATCCACCAAATACGAGTACAGTTAACAGTAGAGATGTATCTCGACAGAGTGGGATTGAGGGTTTTCAACCTAAAACTAGACCTGAAAATCGCGATATGACTCGTCACTGCACGGTTTGTGGACGTAAGGGACATGAAGCTGCAGCATGCTTCAGAGTAGTTGGTTACCCTGATTGGTATGGAGATCAAAGTCGCATCAAACCCAATCCCATAGGCCGTGGTCGCGGAAACACACCAAGAGCAAACTCGACACAAATTGTCACTGCTAATTCCACCGCTCTTGCTTCTAATGCATCTATTACAGACAAAGATCGTCAAGGGCTGGTTGGGATCACGGATGAACAATGGCAACTCATTCAACAAGTGATCAACAATGCGAAACCGAATGAGCGTCTCAGTGGTAAGAATGATAATTCATCTTGGATTTTGGATACTGGAGCTACACATCACATGTCCGGACGGATTGATCTCTTTACAAATATACATGATATTGATCCGATCTCGGTTCTTTTACCTGCGGGGTTGAATGTGCAGTCCACAAAACATGGCACAATTTGCCTCTCACCTTTTTTATCTCTTCAAAACGTTTATCTAGTTCCTGGTTTCCATACAAATCTGATCTCTTTTGGTCAGCTTGTTACAGATAATTCTTTGGTTGGCCAAGTAACAGATAGAATTCTGATTTTACAGGACCGCACTACGAGGATGCTAATTGGAGCGGGTGAACGAGAGAGAGAGGGATTGTACTGGTTTCGGGAAATAAACACACCGACGGCTCTACACACGTCTGTTAGTGAGGACTTAGAATTGTGGCACAGTCGTCTTGGTCATCCGTCTTCCCGTATCACTAGTTTGATTCCTGGAGTTCGTAGTGTTTCTAATAATAATAATGAAGTTTTGTTTCAGAATTGTGATGTTTGCCTAAGAGCGAAGCAGACTAGACAATGTTTTCCTGATAGTTCTAATAATGCTAAAGAAGTTTTTGACTTAATTCATTGCGACTTATGGGGTCCTTATCGCACTACTGCGTTTTGTGGATCTCTCTATTTTTTGACAATTGTGGACGATTGTTCACGAGCAGTCTGGTTATATTTGTTGCCTGATTAGACCCATGTCAGCCAACATTTGAAAGCATTCTTTGCTATGATCGAAAGACAGTTTACCAAGAAAGTTAAAACTATATGAAGCGATAATGGTACTGAGTTTATGTGCCTCACAAAGTATTTTAAGGACTCAGGTATCCTTCATGAGACCTCTTGCGTACAGACTCCTCAACAGAATGGCCGCGCTGAACGGAAGCACCGCCATATTCTGAATATTGCCAGAGCATTGAGGTTCCAAGCACAACTTCCTATTGAATATTGGGGTGAATGTGTACTTGCAGCTGGTCATATTATAAATCGAACACCATCTGCCTTGCTCAACAACAAGACTCCTTTTGAAAAACTCTATGGTTATGCTCCTTCTTACAAACACCTTCGAGTTATTGGTTGCTTGGCGTATGCACACAATCTTGATCATAAGGGTGATAAGTTTACATCACGGAGTCGGCGTTGCGTGTTCCTAGGCTATCCCTATGGTAAGAAAGGCTGGAAGCTCTATGATTTGGAACGTAAAGTTGTCTTCTCCTCTCGTGACGTTGTTTTCCGAGAAAAGATTTTTCCCCTTGCAAACCAGACTTCATCTCCTCCGGTTAAAGCTACTGTTACTGCTCCGGTCGTCCATATGGATGATGATGATGCTGACGATTCTTCTGATAGTGTTCTTGTTCAAACTCCTGCAGCGTTACCCAACTAAAATATGGTTCCGACAAAAATGATCTTGAGCAACTGAATCCTATTCCAGAACAGGCTACAAAACTTCTTGGCAGAGGACACCGTATAAAGAAACCTTCAACTCGTCTGCAGGGTTTTGTGGCTAATGCAGTACGAATTGATCCTTCTCCTCTCTCTCTCTCTACAACTTCATCCGCACCACAGCATCTCTCAGGTCCAGTATATCCTATCTCTGATTATCTTTCTACAAATAAATTTTCTGACCATCATCGGAAGTTTATCTCTGGTCTGTCAGCTCAGGTCTTACCACGATCGTTTCATGAAGCCATGAAAGACAAAGTTTGGCGTGATGCAGCCCAACTTGAGATCGTGGCATTGGAAGATCAACATACTTGGGACTTGGTTGAGCTTCCACCTAGCAAGAAAGCTCTTGGCAATCGTTGGGTTTGGACGATTAAATATCTTCCTGATGGAACTGTTTTACGCCATAAAGGTCGCTTAGTGGTCTTTGGAAATCATCAGAGAGAGGGCATGCACTACGATGAAACTTTTTCGCCTGTTGCTAAGATGACAACGGTTCGTTTGTTTTTAGATTTTGCAGTGAAGATGAATTATGAAATCCATCAAATGGATGTGCATAATGCATTTCTCCATGGAGATTTACATGAGGAAATTTACATGAAGATACCTCAAGGATTTGGTTCTCCGAACGACACACGAGTTTGTCGCTTGCGCAAGTCGCTTTATGGTCTTAAGTAAGCTCCCCGGTGTTGGTTCTCAAAATTAGCTGATTCACTTCGTGCATATGGTTTCCAACAAACACGTTCAGACTATTCATTGTTCGTGTACTATAAGAACGGGATCTCACTTCGAGTATTAGTCTATGTTGATGATCTCATAATCTCGGGTAATACACCATCTGCGATTCAAGAATTCAAGGACTATCTTTCTACATGCTTTCGTATGAAAGATCTTGGTCATCTCAAGTATTTTCTAGGCTTGGAAGTGGCTCGAAGTTCTGAAGGTATTTACTTAAGTCAACAGAAATATGCAACAGATATTGTTTCTGAAGTTGGTCTTCTCGGCTGCAAACCAGTTGGGTCTCCAATAGATCAGAATCATCGGCTTAGTCTTGCTAATGGACGTCTCCTTGATGATCCACAGAGGTACCGCCGTTTGGTAGGACGACTCATTTATCTTTCGGCAACTCGTCCTGATCTTACATATGCCATTCATACTCTTTCACAATATATGCATTGTCCGCGGGAAGATCATTGGCTAGCAGCATTGAAAGTTGTACGATATCTTAAAGGAACACTTGGTCAAGGAATTATCTTGAGTGCCAAGTCATCGTTTCATTTTACAGGCTGGTGTGATTCGGATTGGGCAGCATGTCCTTTAACTCGACGCTCTCTCACAGGTTGGATTGTTCAGCTTGGCTCCTCTCCTATTTCTTGGCAAACACGAAAACAAGATACAGTTTCTTGTTCCTCTGCATAGGCAGAGTATCGAGCTCTTAATGAGATTACTCGCGAGCTGAAATGGGTTAAAGCGTTACTTAAGGAGATGGGATATGATCATATTGGACCTATGTCGATCAAGTGTGATAGCAAACCAGCATTGCACATCAGTTCCAATCCAGTTTTTCATGAAAGAACAAAACATATCGAAGTTGATTGTCATGCCGTTCGAGATGAGATACTTAAAGGTGTAATTTGACCCTGTCATGTCTCCACCAAGGACCAATTGGCTGATATTCTAACAAAAGCTTTGGGAAGAAAGGAGTTTGAGGCATTCAGTTTCAAGTTGGGCATTACAAACTTGTATGCTCCAACTTGAAGGGGGGGTATTGGAATAAGTTAGATTTCCTAAATAGATATATACAAATATGTAATCTTGCCTTATTTCCGATCCTTTGTATTGTATAAATATATGACCTTATGGTCCATGAAATACAAGTTAATATTCTCCAATTCATAACTTGTCAAACTACTGATTCGTCACTACCGAATACTGTATCGGCAATGATTTTTCTAGCAACCAAGTTTTGAAAGGTTGAATAACTTTTATATCAAACGCCAAATATCTTCTTCACTAGCAATCGTTTTTCAATGTTCAAAGTTCAAACATTGTTGATGAAATTTTCTCTATGTATAGCATACATTTTTGTAGCATCGTTCTATATATATAGAACATTCTTTTTTTTGTAACAGGTTTTCATATTAAAAATTAAAACTAATACAAGGATGAGTTTTCACTCATAAGTTTGATAAAGTTTGCCACAACTAAAGGGATCACAGCCCTAATAGTAGATTCAAAGCACGAATCATAAAGAGCAAGAAAAAGAACAATGCACTAGAGAATTTAGTTTCCTCTTCCACGACAACTTCGCTTACCTCTTTCTCTAACATGTGTCCATTCCATCTCTTGAATTTTTTGGGTCGGTTTTATTGGCCTTCCTCCTTTGGTTATATTATAGCCAGATGTTTCTCCAACCAATAACAAATCATTATCATTTCCAACAACGAGAGGGGTCTCAGTGTGGAAATGATAAATGTTTTGAGAGTGGGGAGAGTCTTGGCCAAACCGTTGCTCTTTGGCAGAAACGTGAGAGGCTTCTAAAATATTTTCTTGAGATGAAGTTTCCTCCATAATTTGTGACGAAGATGGCGCAGCCGCAGTGGCTGCTAAAGAAGGTAAAGTATTATCTGACTTAGAACGAGAAATAGTAAGTGCCTCATTCACAGTTGGAAGTCCATCAATATGGACCTCAAAACGACCAGTAGGTGCAGACTCTTCTGGAGTCTCGGGCGCTTGGTTGGTTGAAGTAGAGCTTGAGTTTGGTTCAAAGTTGATAGCCGGGGTAGTATGGGTTTTTTTGTAACAGCTTATCTATATCTACCATTGAAATCTCTTCATTAGGTACCTGAGTTTCCTTTGTAACCGTAGCTGTTTCAAGAATCTTAACAGGTAGTAAACATCTATTCTCTTTATGCCCAAGAGCTCCACATCTTTCACACGCACTAGGGATCCAAGCATATTCCACTTCGACCAAATAGATGTTTCCTTGCTTGTCATCTAGCGCAATTTTCTTCGGGAATGGTTTATCTAGTTTAACCTCCACTAAAATTTTAGCCTCCCCCATATAGGTTGGATCTAAACGGGGCTTATGAGTAAGCATTGGTTCTCCCAAACCTGATGATATATGACTGATACCCAACCTTGAGAAGCATGAATCCGGAATATTCTTGAGTATGACCCACAGAGGAAGAGTTGAAAGCTCAGTAATTTTCAAAGAGTCTACCGGGCTCCAAGGGGCAACAAATATGAGACAATCATCTACATGCCACACACCTCTATGAACAACCCATTTCCGAGTATTCTCATTAGGAATATGAAACAAATATGATGACTCTCCTAACTTCTAGCAAGATATCTTACATTCCCGTCCCCATAATCTATTCAAGACGGCATGAATTAGACCTCCAGACGGGTTAGTGCATTTATGGAATTGTCCCACAACATATTCTTCCTTATTCTCGGGACCTAGTCTAAGAACTTTAGAAGGAATTGTCACCTGAGGAGTTCCATCAAGTCGATATATCGGTTCAGCAGCTCGAAAAAAATATCTAGATGATTGTTTCATGCGAGCCGCCCATGGAAAACAGAGGGAACCATCTTCCTTGAGCACGGGAGGTGGCATTTTTTCCATTGGCATTTGGGAGGTTGTTTGGACATGATACACTAATTGCCCCTTCTTATGCTTGTGACCATTGATAATAGCGTCATTTATCGTAGGCCAGAAGCAATCTATTTGGCTTTTTATTGCTTCTGTGCAACCGAGCCTAGGAGTTGCAGGTTCTGGAGGAGTTGGTGGAGCAGAGAAGTGCAGAGGTTTCGCCCATTCTCCTAAGGATTTGATAAAAGCTGGTCCTTGTTCCATTGTCTCCTGTTCACAAGAAGTATCAATGGCTCCATCGGTCGCTTTCTCAACAATGACGTTTGGTTCAGGGTTCAGAGACGGTGAACCACCAGAACAGAGTTCAGCCGCTTCTTTTTCAGAGATTGTGGGTTGAGCCAGTATGGTTGAATCAATGGTGACTTGCTCAGCTTTTTCAGCAAGAGAGGCGTTGGGGCACACTTCAGTCGTTGAGTCAGCAGGAGGATGCACAGAGCAAGCTCTGAAGAACCAGTAGCCACTTTGAGTGGAGCATCATCGGAATCCTTTTCAACCATAGAATGCGGCGGGTCTAGCTCTAACGGAGCCTTTGTTGAAACGCCAAAACCTTGATTCATTGACCAGCGTTTGAGGTAAGGCCATCTAGGATCTAGGGTTGAAGCTTGTTTCTCAGCAGATTGAACAACGTTTCCGAAACTTGGTTGTTTGATATCATCAACTCGCGTCGACGTATCACTTGGAGAAGAAATATATGTCCCAGATTCAGACATCTTTACTCTGTCAGTGAGAATGAGAAAAAGTGAGAGATTGAGAGTAGACGAGTGCAGAGGAGACCCTCCGGCGAAATCTACACCGGTGAAGTCGAACGGAGCTGCGAATTTTTTTTTCGGGTCCCTTCTAGATCGCAAATTTGGGGGCGCATGGGCGCGTTGCCTTTTCTGATTGAGATTATGTGTTGATTATGTAGAACATTCTTAATTAATAGATTGTTAAATTGGTCTAAATAGTCTGGTGCCAAAAATTACTGTTAGGTTTATTGCCAATTTTAACAAGATTACTAATGAAAGTGTACAGATAAAACTTTACTCGACTCGACGAAAACAAACCTCGATTGCGCGGGCATGGACACTAATGCATTTTGGGTTCTCAACAAGGAGGTGTTGTTTGTTTTCCTTTCTGAATAAATCTAATCGAAGAAACGATCAAGTTAAAAATGTAATTCTGAGTTTTATAACCCATGATTACCGGCAAAGAAAGTATTTGTTAATAAAGTCCTTTTCAATGTAAAATAAATAAAAGCGAAGGAAGTAAACAAGAATAATGCAAAACAAAGTAAATTAATGCAACCCAATGCATAAAATAATGGATAATAACAATAATAAAAAATAAAAATAAAAATGTGGCTGCAAATTGCTGGCAAAGAACACAGACTCTTCCTCCTCATGTCATGTCAATATTCAACTTCAAGTTCCCCACTTGACCCATTGGTCACTCTTTCTTTCTCTCTCTTTACCTATGAAATTACTCTTTCCCACGCTGTGTAACACTCAGCCCCCCTTTCTCCTTCTCTCTCATAGGCTGTACTCACTGCTCAGTCTCTCTCTCTCTCTCTCTCTCTCTCTCTTTGGATGACCTCCTATAGTGCTTCTGAGTCTTCAAGCTACTTAACACACTCTTGATTCTTCTTGACAAATGTGATTTGTGTATTGTCTGTCTCTCCATCGCTCCCAAAGTAGAAAAGCTAGAAAAATAATAAAATGGAAAAATAGAATCCCACTTTTGATTTCTTCCACTAATTATATACATCCTTCTCTCTTCTCCTATAAGCAGCAACAAACCTCACTGCTTCTTCTCTCTCTACTTTTTTGTTATTCTTCTTTGCCTCACCATTTCTACTCATATGCGTTTGTCTGATTTGATCTGCCAAAGTTGAATCTATTCCTTATATAGTATCATTCTCACCATGACAAGCTGCTAAGTCTCTCTTTAGTTCTTTCTCTCTATCTGGTTTAATAATGATCTAAAGAACCCTAACCTCTTTTATCCATATACGAAAACCAAAACCCTAGATCATATTCTATCTTCGTCTACTTCCCAACCTCAGAAACAAGATAAGCTATGGAATTGATCTCTCACCAAGCAAACAAGAACCCTAATACCTCTACAAACTCAACACCTCCTTCCTCAAGCCGGTATGAGAACCAGAAACGCCGTGACTGGAACACGTTCTGCCAATACCTCCGGAACCACCGTCCTCCGCTCTCTCTCCCATCATGCAGCGGCGCACACGTTCTCGAGTTCCTCCGCTACCTCGACCAGTTCGGGAAAACAAAGGTTCACCACCAAAACTGCGCCTTCTTCGGCCTCCCTAACCCTCCCGCACCTTGCCCTTGCCCTCTCCGACAAGCCTGGGGCTCACTCGACGCCCTCATCGGACGTCTCCGAGCCGCCTTCGAGGAGAACGGGGGTCCTCCCGAGGCTAACCCTTTTGGCTCACGCGCCGTCAGGTTATACCTCCGTGAAGTCAGAGACTTCCAGGCCAAAGCTCGCGGCGTTAGCTACGATAAAAAGAGGAAGAGAGTCAACCGGCAGAAAACGCAAACGTTACAGCAAACGCAGCCTCCCCTGGCGCTGCAGCAACAGCAGCCACATCAAGGTCAGTCTGTGATGGCTAATTACTCGGGTGCAACTGTATGATCGTATTATATCTTTCCCTACTTTTAATGTATTATTTTGTATTTGCTTCTTTCTATATATATGTGTGTTAATGTAATGACTTCTCTACATTATCCACGGATGATGTTGTTGCTCCTTGAGTTTCTTATGAATACGATAAATTGTGATTATTCATGCTAATATGTTTGATCCTTTAATTTATGTTTTTGGAGATTTATTTTTACTACCATCAGCTTGAGGATTATACTATGTTGATACCTTGTACAGTTAGGGTTCATTTGTATTATGTTAGTATGTTTTTTGATCAGTGGAGGCGCCTTTTTATATAACTCTGCTAGACTTTCGGTAACAATTTAATAATCATTTCTTTTCCATGCGATGATAGGAAACATTTGTATATGCTCATATCATTTCAACGATTTAGATATGAACCGTATATGAAAGACAAAGATGCTATATATTTACTTGAAGGTGTATGTATGTACATGATTACTTTATGGTTAGTCGGTGTGGTATATACATACTAATGACGCGTCGTCTCATTGTTAGAATCTGATATGATGGCAATAAAATTGTGGATGAAGCAAGTTTGTAAAACTGTACGCTTCTAAATCAATTTCAGATACTGTTGTATGAGAGAATATCATATTGGCTGTTGCTAGCTATTGCCTGTCGTAGTCCCAAAAATTGATGAGCAAAGCCATCTCACATGTTTTCTCATTAAATGCTTACTATTGTGTTCTTTGTCTTGAGTATGAATTCACTGTTTTGACTTTCAAGGTCACCTAATAAATTATTGATTCTACTTTTTCAATGGATTATTAATTCTGGAATAATTTTTTTTCACAATGATTTCATTCAAGATAGAACGTTAAACCCATGACTTGTTGACAAGCTAATATTGTGTTAGAATATTGGCCTAAACTATTGATAATAGGAGTTTTCAAGCTCCTAAGTCAAATGATAGTATAGTGGTAAGTGATGTGTCGAACCAGTTCTGAGGGACTCAAAGCAATGAGAATACAAGTGTTTGCCTAATCTAAGTGTAGCCAGTTATTTGATGATTTCTAAACTAATGATTAAAGCTAATGGAAGGCAATAAAATGATACTTTTAAGCTATTGGAAAGGAGAACTCATGGGTATATGGATTTAGACCTTGGGTGATCAGGTTTCGAACTAAGGAATGCAAATGATAAATCAAACTATCAACCTTAAGCCTAGACACAATTCTAAGCAAGCTCTATGTCTAGATGAATGCTCATTTGCTAACATGTCTCAAACATCAAATGTCTTTGGTTGAATAACATGCAAGCAATCATTACTAACAAGTCTATTAGCTATCTTAGCATCTTTAACAACAAATCTCTTTGGCAAAGTACACTAAAAGCCTAGAAGAGTTGATTCAGGCATTTCATCAAACACCTTTTGGGTGGGAAATGCCTAGAAATCACCCTTTGAGTGGCCTACTCAAATGATGCATTAAGATCACTCTACTAGCAAGGAACAAGCATGATCTATACCTAAAACATCCTAGAACTAATCTAATCACCCTTAATCACCCTAACCCATGAATCCAAAAGGTGATTACTCACTAATCTCCATGATTCCTCTTAAACCCATGATGGATTTCAGATTAATCATGTAGAGAAAGAGATGAGAAATCACAAGAACAATAACAATCAAAACCAAAAGAGATTGTTTCTTAAGAGATTATTTGTGTTCTTCAATAGATCAAAGATTCTCTGCCTCCCTAGGCTTACAAAGTACTTAAAAATAGGTTTAGAAGTCTAAAAACGTGCTTAAGAAATTGCAAAAAGGTCATTGAAAAATCATAAAATCGTGTAGCAAAAGGGGTGGAGCGACCAGGGAGACCCGCTCCAGGAGTCGCTCCAGAAAGAGACGAGCGACGGGTGGGACTCGCTGCGCCGGGATCGCTCCAGGCTGGCGGTGGCACAGCGACCAGGCAGGGTCGCTGTGGGGGTCGCTCCGGCTCGTATGCCTCTAGTAAATTGGTCATAACTTCTTCATTACATCTCCAAATGACTTGAAACCACTTCCATTAGAAAGCTAACTCAATTTCCTATGTCTCCACCAAATCTTAGCAACAGAAGATTTCTCTAAGGCTTTCATCCATTCTCATCTTTCACCACCTTTTATGATCACAATGCTTCCAAATGCATCCAAATGTCTCCAATAACTTCATTTGGCACTCCAGTACCTAATAGGGACTCATGTATGCAAAATGCAACATAAACATGTCTAAATCCTAATCTATATGATGAAAATGCATATGAATGAATAGCTAAAACCATGCAAATATGCAAGATATCAACTCCCCCACACTAGTCCTTTACTTGTCCACAAGTAAACTTTCAAGAACCAAGGGGAAGAGGTTTGAAGATGGGGACTCCTAATCAAAAGGAACTCTTCTTAGTTCTCAACCTAACAACCTTGCATAATCATACCAAATAGCAGGAACAAAGATTTTTTTCATTCTCTAACTTCTCTAGGCCTATCACAGCTCCTTTGATCTCTACACTCATTAATCATGCATCCACAAACCACAAATCCACATCTCTCTAACATTCATGAAGCTAACTCAATAGAAATCTCACAAATGGTCAAATGGTCCAAGTCATTTGGTTTGGTAAGACAAAGGCTTTAATGCAAGTGAAATAAGAGGTTCAAAATGATCTTTTAAGGTGGTTTACTCTCAAAACAAAGTAGCTTTGACATTACACATAATATATCTAAGAAAGGGATCAACTCATGCATACAATGCTCAATCTCCATTGTTCTACCCTTTCCCAAACATACAAGTTATTCAATTATTCCTCAATGTCAAACCCAACTCACATCTCTCACCAAAAGATCCCAAGAACATTTTTCACATCAAACTCTTTCTTTTTGAAATCAATAAAGGATTTTTCACAACTTTTAAACAAATCTTAGCTCCTAACAACTTTGCTAGCCCCCTTTTTATTTCTTTTCTCTTTTTTTTTGATTTTTTTTTATTTTTTTAGGTTGGGGGCCAAGACTTTTCACAACAGAGCTAGATATTCCTCTACTTATCCCATACAGACCAGTCATTTAAGCACAAAGAGTTAAACCTTTCATATTCCCAAATCACAATCAAAACACCCAACCCCTTCCTATAGCTAGACAATAGAGTGACTAATCTAGCAAGAATGGAGACTAAGCATTGTCGTTCCCAATACTCTCAACATTATGCACATGCTAAGCTTTCCAAAGAGGCCTCACTCAACAAATAATAATGGTTTAAAAAGGAGGTATGGGTTTAGAGAGTGGAGTACCACTTGAGTTTGTCAAAAAGATTGGTAAAACAGATGGGACAACTCAAGTGTGTATATCCATGACTTAGTACACAAAAGACCATAAGCAAGAGACATCAGGTTTAATTAAAACAGGAGCTTGCTTCAAAGAGAGAGTATCAACAGTCAAATGAGTTTCAAGAGGAGCATTCAAGGCATGAAGTTTACAAGCTTTCCAAAGAATGTTCAAGCTACTTGTCATGATTACAAAGGTCATCAAATTCAGTATTTAGCATGAGCTCTTTACTAGGTTGAAATCCCCTAATGCATGAATGCAACCTATATGCTTCTAGACTCAATCCTAAAGATGCAAATGATGCAACTAAATGATTCTTTTTGTGTTTTTCAAATTTTTTTAATTTTTTTTTTCTATGCAAATAAGAATGTAATATGCAATGCATGAGACACAAAATCATCAAAATAAACATGATCAAATGCTTGGCACCTCCCCCACACTTAAATCACACAGTCTCTGTGTGAGTGAGGTACCCAATGAAATTCTAAAATGTAAAGAAAAATTGGGAGAAGGGGAGTTTCCAGTTACCTGAGACGGTAGCGGGTGATGGCTTCACAGCGACCAGGTAGACCCGCTCCAGAGGTCGCTGCGGAATGAGACGAGCGGCTGGGTAGAGCCGCTGCGCTTTAGTTGCTCCAGGTCTTGGTTACGCAGCGGCCGGGTACACCCGCTGGGGAACCCGCTGCAAGAAGAAACGAGCGAGGGGTGTGACCCGCTGCGCCATGACCGCTCCAGGTGGGTGAAACCACAGCGACCAGGCAGACCCGCTGTGGGTGTCGCTGTGGCACTGTTCGTGGGTGGTTTTCTCCTTTTGCCTCTTTTGACCTGCACACAACTTCATTTTTCCATTTTTTTATGCAGTAAGATGAAAATGTAAATACTAATGCAATATATACAAGGATACTCATGGGACTTCCTCCCAAGTGAGCTTGTTTTAAGTCTCTAGCTTGACTTTGCCTCCTTTGGATCAGGCTGGTGTAGGTGCAGAAAGTGGAGTTGACACCCCATCTTCCTCAGGTGGTAGCTCATTAAAGTGATCATCAGGAGGAGGCCTCATTTCGTCAATGATGAAGGCTTGTCCAAACACAGTGGGGTTCCTCATTTCTCCTTGATATCAAAGTGGATGATGTTCTCCTTGCCCAAATGGAGGTCAATCTTGCCTTCCTTCACATTCACAATGGCTCCTGCAGTAGCTAAGAATGGCCTTCCAAGAATCAATGGGTCTTGAGCCTCCTCACCCATCTCAAGCACCACAAAGTCTGTAGGTATCTCATACCTTCCAATCTTCACAGGGAGGTTCTCTAGGATGGCCACAGGGTACTTCACTGAACGATCAGCCAACACCAGGGAGAGTCTACACTTCTTGTACTGAGTGAATCCAAGCTTCTTTGCCACAGACAAATGCATCAAGCTGACACTAGCTCCCAAATCGCAGAGACATTTCTCAAACACCATAGGTCCAAGAGCACAAGGTAGTGTGAAACATCCTGGATCCTCTAACTTCTCTGGAGCATCAAGCCTCTGAATGATGGCATTGCACTCATGACTCAGAACCATCATGCCCCCCATCTCCTTCTTCTTAGCAGCTACAACATCTTTCAGGACCTTGCTGTATTGAGGGATCAGCATGAAAGCATCATTGATGAGCATTGCAACTTGTGTAAAGGCATAAGAGTCTTGATAGGCCTTGAGAAACTAGAGTGTAATAAAAAAAAATTGCTCATGCTATTTGCTATGTTTTTCTTAGGATGTCAAGTTGAAGTCTAGAAAGTGTTCTATTGGTTATAAAGTCTAAATTTCCAACTCCATCTCTTTGATTGATCATGATTGTTTACTTGAGGACAAGTAAAGAACTAGTGTGGGAGAATTGATATATCATGATTTTAATAGATTTTAGATTCATATTATAGTTTATTTTGATCATTCTAGATTGCATTAAGGTGTCATTAGGTGTTGCATTTGTACATTTTCGCATAAACAGGGGCTGGAATGCACAATGAGAAGTTTTGGGTCGAAATCGTGGACTAAACTGCACAATATGAAAGATTTGGGGTCAATCCGTAAACTGTCAAAAGGTCAGGGACCAATGTTGCAAATGTTCTGAAATCCACCATTGAACGTGAATCGAGCTTTCTATTGGACCTGCAACTTGATTCCGACGGCGTCCGGTGGCGAAGAAGCACAGAACGGCGAAGCACGACCCCGAAGACGACCACGGCGGTGGAGACGAGAGTAACTACGACGGTTGCGGATGACGACGAGACCACCAACGAGGAAGACGAAGTGGTTTCATAGTTTGGTCCGAGCTTGGCTGAGTACGACGACGACGATGGAGCAAGACAAAGACGATGGTGGCGACAGGCAGCAGAAGCACGGCGGGGAAGCTCAGATTCGTGACGAGATAGTGTTGTTGCGGCTTGAGCAGTCAAGTTCAGATTGAGAAATCACGAAGGAGATGAAGACGGAGCTCGAGCACAGCGAGATCTTGGAGCGAGGTAAGTGAGCCGCTGTGGACTGGAGCGACCACGCAGAGCGACATGTCTTACCCGCTCGCCTTTTTTTCATCACTTCTCGAGCATCGGAGCGACCTGATTGCAGCGAGGAACTGAGGTCGCTGTGGAGAAGAAGACACGCCATTTCATTGCTTTGACCGGTTCAGTCCGGTTTGACCCGGTTTAATTAATTGAACCAACTCGAATTTGACTTTTTTCTATATATAGTTTTAGACCTAAAAACCTTATTTCCATCTATTTTTCTCTCTAGACTTTGCCTCCATTGTAAAAGCTTGAATTTTATTATCAATCTAAGAAGTACTTCATTATATATTTGTGTTTCTCTTGTTGACTAACATGATTAGTCTTGAATCTTGTGTAGATTTTAGGTTTCTCATGGATTTTATGGAGTAGACATTTTGGATTCATGGGTTAGGGTAATTAGAGGTGATTAAGTGTAGATTTATCTTATTTCTTGCTTGTTGATTGATCTTAATGCTATTTTAGTCTTGATCATACTAAAATAGAGCTTTAGGCATTTCTCACTCAAAAGGTGTATGTTGAAATGTCCGAACCAAATCTTCAAAGCTTTTAGTTTACTTTACCAAGGATACTTGTTGTTAAAGAAGCTAAGATTGCTAATAGACTCATTCCTAATGATTGCTTTAATAATATTCAACCAAAGACATTTGATGTTTGAGTTATTTTAGCAAATGAGCATTCATCTAGACATAGAGCTTGCTTAGTGTTGTGTCTGGTCATAAGGAAGTAGATTGAATCTTGATCACCCAAGATAAAATCCTTAGTCCCGTGGATCCATCCTTAGCTTTTGATTAAAAGTTCTCGCATTTATTTCTTGACTGAATTTGAGATCGTCTTGTTTATTTTTCTAGGATCTTAGCTTGTCACAAATCATTATCTCCTGTTTACTTAGATTAGGAAAGATTGTGTATTCTTAGTGTTATAAGTCTCTAGTTCTCTGTGGTTCGACAACCTTTCTATACTATCATTTGACTTGGGAGCCTTGAAAACTTCCACCAACAAAGTTCACATGCGCTTGTGTGGCCTTAGCAGCAAGGAGTGTGTCAATCTTCTCCTGCAGAGCCTTTATCTCCTTTCTTGTCTGCTTGTCTTCTGACCTATCAGCTCTGTCATGATCCCCACTGTAGACTGCATCACTCTTGACCATGTTCTCAACCAGTTTCTCTGCCTCAGCCTCTGTTCTGTCTAAGAAGCTCCCATTACTTGCAGTGTCCAATCTGCCTCTGTACTCAGGTAGAGCACCTCTGTAGAATGTGCTGAGCAAGCCTCCTTTGGTGAAACCATGGTGTGGACATTGAGCTATGTAGTCATTGAACCTTTCCCATGCTTCACTGAACCCTTCCAAGTTCTTCTGTTTGAAGCCAGATATCTCATTCCTATAGTCAGCAGTCTTAGAAGTAGAGAAGAACTTTTCCAAGAATGCTTTCTTGCAGTCATCCCAAATAGTGATGGAGTTACTAGGCAGAGATTTCTCCCACTGACGTGCCTTGTCCCCCAAAGAGAAAGGGAAAAGCTTGAGCTTGAAAGCATCCTCTGATACACCATTGGTTTTAGATAGGCCACAATACCTATCAAAGCTGTCCAAGTGGTCAAATGGGTTCTCTGCAGCTAGGCCATGGAACTTGTTTTTCTCAATCGTGTTGAGCAATCCAGACTTGATTTCAAAGTTGTTGGCTGCTACAGCTGGTGCTCTGATTCCTAGCAGTTGACCATGGTTGGTCGGGCGGTCATAAGCACCAATAGGACGGGCTGGTGGTTGTGGGTCGGCCATGTCAATGTTCAACCCCTGTGTGTGAGCTAGCTGCTCTTCTTGTCTTCTCTTTCTAGCACACTCTCTCTCTAAAGCTCTGATGTCTTCTGCTCTTGGAACTAGGTTTGTTGGACCCCTGCTCCTCAAGTGCATACACCTGAAAATCACAAAGAGATGAAGAAGAGAATCAGTAACTTACAAAAAATAAAAATGAGTTAGTCTCAAGCAAATGACTAAATCTCAATGTTCAAATCAAAACTCAGAATTTGGCAACGGCGCCAATTTGATGTTAAGAGTTTTCAAGCTCCTAAGTCAAATGATAGTATAGTGGTAAGTGATGTGTCGAACCAGTTCTGAGGGACTCAAAGCAATGAGAATGCAAGTGTTTGCCTAATCTAAGTGCAGCCAGTTATTTGATGATTTCTAAACTAATGATTAAAGCTAATGGAAGGCAATAAAATGATACTTTTAAGCTATTGGAAAGGAGAACTCATGGGTATAGGGATTTAGACCTTGGGTGATCAGGTTTCGAACTAAGGAATGCAAATGATAAATCAAACTATCAACCTTAAGCCTAGACACAATTCTAAGCAAGCTCTATGTCTAGATGAATGCTCATTTGCTAACATGTCTCAAACATCAAATGTCTTTGGTTGAATAACATGCAAGCAATCATTACTAACAAGTCTATTAGCTATCTTAGCATCTTTAACAACAAATCTCTTTGGCAAAGTACACTAAAAGCCTAGAAGAGTTGATTCAGGCATTTCATCAAACACCTTTTGGGTGGGAAATGCCTAGAGATCACCCTTTGAGTGGCCTACTCAAATGATGCATTAAGATCACTCTACTAGCAAAGAACAAGCATGATATATACCTAAAACATCCTAGAACTAATCTAATCACCCTTAATCACCCTAACCCATGAATCCAAAAGGTGATTACTCACTAATCTCCATGATTCCTCTTAAATCCATGATGGATTTCAGATTAATCATGTAGAGAAAGAGATGAGAAATCACAAGAACAATAACAATCAAAACCAAAAGAGATTGTTTCTTAAGAGATTATTTGTGTTCTTCAATAGATCAAAGATTCTCTGCCTCCCTAGGCTTACAAAGTACTTAAAAATAGGTTTAGAAGTCTAAAAACGTGCTTAAGAAATTGCAAAAAGGTCCTTGAAAAATCATAAAATCGTGTAGCAAAAGGGGTGGAGCGACCAGGGAGACCCGCTCCAGGAGTCGCTCCAGAAAGAGACGAGCGACGGGTGGGACTCGCTGCGCCGGGATCGCTCCAGGCTGGCGGTGGCACAGCGACCAGGCAGGGTCGCTGTGGGGGTCACTCCGGCTCGTATGCCTCTAGTAAATTGGTCATAACTTCTTCATTACATCTTCAAATGACTTGAAACCACTTCCATTAGAAAGCTAACTCAATTTCCTATGTCTCCACCAAATCTTAGCAACAGAAGATTCTCTAAGGCCTTCATCCATGCTCATCTTTCACCACCTTTTATGATCACAATGCTTCCAAATGCATCCAAATGTCTCCAATAACTTCATTTGGCACTCCAGTACCTAATAGGGACTCATGTATGCAAAATGCAACATAAACATGTCTAAATCCTAATCTATATGATGAAAATGCATATGAATGAATAGCTAAAACCATGCAAATATGCAAGATATCAACTATTAAGATAAATTTTCATTAGAAAATTTTCTTCTAAACCAAAATTTACGAACCCATAATCTGCAAGCCTAATTTTCCTTCCACTTGACTCACTTGTCAATAGTCATGGCCAAATAATATTTTACAGATTATATAAAGGTAAAAATAAATGACAAAAAGATAAACCGAAATTGTCAAAATTTTAGTATATAAATAAAATAAAAAATTTGCAATGTCATCAAAACATATAAACTATAGCGGTCAAGTTCTCACACATGAACGGCTTTGTGGTCAAGTGGCAGTAAACGGGCCTGAGATGCCAACACATTTCAGGTTCGATCTACCTGTTATGCGAAACTAAGTCACATTCTGTTCATCTAACGCGAATATGAGTTCATGCTTTAGAACCTATTTGAATGCCTAGGAGAAGAAGTCCATCTGCGGGCTTGCGATTCCCCCGGAGGTAGTGACTCGGGTTTAACCCTTTTGTTTAGCAAAAAAAAAAAGTTCTTACACATCTTTTTAAATATACAACTTATATGTTAGAGAGGTTATACTGCACTAGAAAATTGGCAAACCTTTACTTTAAAATGAAACTGTTTAAAATATGCGTTGCTGTACTGAAATTCTTTGTTTTGTATATCTTCCAGATACAAGAATTTAATTGGTTTGTCAGATATAGATGTATATGATTATCAAAAAGAAAAACCGTAACAAAATTGGGTTGAGAATGTGATAACCTAAACCTAGAATGGATCAGTATTTAAAAGCAAACAAACAACAAAAACAAGAAAACATGCGCATCAAAGAGTTTTTGGGATTGGATTTCTTCACGTGACGTATTTAAAGAATCTGTTTTTTTTTGTGCACAGAGGAAGATGAAGTTTCACCTACCATACAGAAATACAGATAGAAACCAATAATTTTTAAATAGTTATCCTAATAAATTATCCTTAGAATTACATATTGAGAATAGATCAAACCTCTTCGATAGACACATATAGGAATTCCCAAACAGCAGACAGGTTGGTACGATGTTCTCACACTTTCACTAAAGTGAACGGTCTCGATTAAACATACTATCAAAGAAGTGGGCCGGATGCTTACCACGTCTACACCGGCTTTACTCCAGCAGTGGTCCCGGTTAGAAAGCCAATCGCACGTGGAACCGAGTAAGCTCTGTCCGGCTCAGTGTACAATAAGATCGTATGGACCCACTTTTGTTTCTTTACTAAATTTTTACTATTTTTTTATATTTTACCAAAAAAATACTTTGATTAGAAAGATTTGTCACCACACTCAGTAGTCACCACCACCTCTCTTACTTTCCCAAATTTGGGAAGAGGCCTAGGTATAGTCTTTTAGACCTACTGATATTCGATTAGTTTCATCCATGTCAGTAGATGAAACAAGGGATGGATCATACTTGTATTTATTAGTGGCAAAAAATATATCTACAAGACTACCAATATAATATTTTTCCACCAGAGTTCATTCAAAAATCATGGACTAGTTCAAATTGGAATCAGTTTCTGAAACGTTACTGAAACTTTGTCTCCTTTCAGTTTTAAGTTTAGCCAAACTCTGATTGGATTTATAACAAAAGTCGTTTCCAATCAAGTAGCAAAGTAGCTTATGGGGTCTATAATTAATCAGGTGGACAAAAGATAAATCAACTAAACCTAGTTTTGCTTTTTTTTTGGTAGGAACTAAAGCTAGTTTTCCTTAAGATCACAGAAGCTAGGATATATATTACTCAATGGAATCCAATTTTGTGTTTCTTGGATGTAATTTAAAAATTGTTTATCAGTTTATTGTATATTCTATATTTTGTTTTATTTTAATATTATGAAAAAATGTAATGTCAGTGTTCTACAAAATGTCTCTAATATTTTCACTGCAAAAGAAATGCCAATCAAAAATGGTATTCAACACGTGCCATGTCTCAGTTCGTGGTTAACCTCTAATGGAAAAGTACATTTTAACATACCTTAATATCTTTATTTTATCTCTGGTCAATTTGAAAGTCAAATCGATCCATCTCCTTAGGCGTATATATTTCTCAATTAGTGAATTTGACAGAAACTCGTGTCCTTTTTTATCAGTTTTGGACTACTTTCTACGATAGACTGAAAAAAGCCTCACGAAGATAAGTAAATAATTGAAAGGATGAGTACTACTAGTTAAAGACAAAATCCACCCGCAATCCCCATATTTTAAGGCGAAAGTAATTTCTTACGAGTGGCGTTCAGACCCGTATTTCATAAATTGTAGTATATGTATGTAACCAGTACTTGAGAAATATCTTAAACTGAGAGTAAAGTGAGAAAGTATCTCGAATGATAAATAAAAGACCAGATATTGAGTGTTAGCCCGTATTGTAAGGAAAACAAATATAAACGTTTGCAAGCCTAAGAAGCAAGTTCAACACACATGTTACCCGGTGATGTATTTGAAACCCGTTTTTTTCTCTATATAAAGGAACACAATTTATACGAGAATACATACAAAAGCAATAAAAATCACAAGAAAATGAAAACATCTCGATTGATAACGATATCTTTCTTGATCGTTGCCATAACAACATCGTATGGTGTTGTTGGCGAAGGCACCGACGTAGTTTACGATGCAGATGGGGAGTTCGTTAAGGCCAACGTTCGTTACTACATCAGCTTCATGACGTACGACTACAAGATGTGGACTTGCCGTGCGAATATGGGGTCTAACGATCCCAAGTCATGCCCACAACAACCGGTAATGATCACTAATCCACCTATAGATGCTCCCACACAAGTTATGTTTGTATTACCATCATCAGCACCAAACGACACCGTATATGAATCAACTGAACTCAACATTAAGTTCATTAATCCTGGTAAATGCGGCGAATCCGGGTTTTGGAGAGTAGTTCAGACGAATAGCACAACTTTAGATGGTGAAGTTGTTCTGAACGGATGTATGTCAAATAATGATAGTAAGTTCTTTATACATAAAAATAATGAATATTACGAGCTTACTGTCGGAGATAACGACGGTGTAGATCCAATCTCTATCAGTTTATCTTATGGACCAGAAAATAAGGAAAGGCTGTTAGCGAAGAGGTTATCAGGAGTGATGGAGGTTTATTTCTACCGGAATATTCCTAAGGAAGAAGTTTAGTTTTTTTTATGCAATGTTTTCATTTCAAAATTAAATAAAACTTTGTTGTAAAACATGATCATGATGTGACTTTATTTACATTTTTCTAAAATATCAATCAAATTTCTATTTTCGGAATGTTACTTGCTGCAGTTTCCAAACAACTTTAACCGACAAAGTTTCCAAACAACTTTAACTGACAAAGTAAATTAAAACTTTTTTTTGAAAACTAAAAATACTAAAACTTGTTCTAAATACAAAAACTTGTTCATTTATTTGGAAGGTTACCAAATGCAATTTCCAAATAAATTTAATCGACAGAGTAAATTAAAACTTGTCATAAAACATGATATGGACTACAAATACGTATGTATCTACATGATGAATGAGCCAACCTCAGTAAAAAAACTACTCATCCGTTGACCTCACTTACCAATATCATTTAGGAAAGAACATGTCTTGCTTTTAGGGTTGCTATTGAAGAGCCTTCTTGAGATGCAAGTCTTCACCGAGCTTACAGCCGAGAGCAAAGGCCAATGGTGAAGGGACTCACCCCAATCTGCCTATGCTTGTCTGCTATGTTTCCCTACGAACTCATAGCTTCCCAATCAAATATCATTCTTTTTTTCTGTTAAAGAAGCCTTAATGGGCCTTTTTTTTAATTAAAAAGCTCTTAATGGGCTATTTATTTGTTAAAGAAGCTTTTAATGGGCTTTAGAGAAGTCAGGAGAGTACTCTGTTTCTTCTTCCTCGTCCTCGCCTTCTCTCTCAAAGACGACAAAGGAAGAGCCTTTCTGTATCAATGGCGGATACGCGCGGCGATGAACTAGCCGAATCGCTACAGAACCTCTTCACGAGTGTATCATCCATGGTGAAATCCGAGCTCCAGGTGATGTAAAAAAATAAAGATCCGAACTTTACAGATTTTTAGTATCCAATTGCAGATCTGAAATTGAGTCTCGTTTGGATTAGGGAACGAGCAATCAGCTGGATCTGTTGGAGAAGATGAACCTGAGAGTTGCGGCGGAGTACGATGATCTGGGTGACGTGGCGGCTGGGCTGAGAGTGTTCGCGGAGCAGATGAAGTCGAAAAGCGGAGGCTTGGATGAGTTCGTGGGACAGATGGACGCGATAGAGAAACAAGTGTCGGAGTTCGAAGCTGTGATCTCTGTTCTCGATCGTTATGTCTCTGTCTTAGAATCCAAAGTCCGAGCTGAGTGTCGTCATAATCATCATCATCAAAAGCGTCGGTCTAATGAGTCTGTTACAGAATGATTTCACTATTGTAATAAGAGTTATCTGAAACTTTGGTTTTATGTTTAACCAAACTGTAATTGGATTTAAACAAACTCGTTTCCTTGTGTCTGAACCAAACTATAGTTGTTGCTTCGTTCGTATGAACCAACCAAAGAACAGCTCTCTCAGTCTCTCTGTCGTCTTTTGTATCTGTTGCTGTCTCGTTGAGTTGCTCAACCACGGGCTAGGTTTCAATCGAGTAGCAAAGTAGCTTATGGGTCTATAATAATCAGGTGGACAAAAGATAAATCAACTAAAGTTGTTTTGCTTAAGCTAACTACAGAAGCTTGGATATATTACTCAATGGATTTCAATTTTTTGTGTTTCTTGAATGTAATTTAAAAATTGTTTATATGTAATAGCTTTGTGACTCTATTCTATGTGTTTCGTTTTAGTATTATCAAAAATGTAAATATCATTCTACAAAATGTCTAATTTTTTCATTACGATAAGATGGGAATCAAAGATGGTATCCTACATGTGTCATGTCATAATTCGTGGTCATCCTTCTGATGGAGAAGTACACGAGCATATTTTAATATTAGTATTATTTTATCCTTGGTCAATTAGAAAGTCTACACGAACATAAAATCAAGTCTCATTCGTGTCCTTGTTATCAGTTCTGGACTACTTTCCCTTTTTTTTTCAAATTGGACTACTTTCTTTTAAGAATGTATCAGGTAGGAGGATAAGTAAATAATTCAAAAGATGAGTACTAGCTAAGACAAATTCCACCCGTAATCTCCATATTCTTAGGCGAAATATTTTCTTATGAGTGGAATTCAAACCATTATCTTCATAAACGTTGGTATGTATATTTAACCATATAGTATATTTTATAGATATCTTGAATCGTGAGTAAAGTTAGGCAATACTTCGAATGATATATAAAAGACAAGATATTGGGTTTTGACCCGTATTGTAAGGGAAAAAAATATATAAAAGTTTACAAGTTCGACACGTATGTTATTGGTGATGTATTTGAAACCCATTTTTCTCTCTATATAACGGAACCCAATATATGTGAGAATATATACAAAAGCATTAAAAATAACAAAACAAGATGAAAACATCTCGATTGATAACAATATCTTTCTTGCTCCTTGCCATAACAACATCGTATGGTGTTGTTGGCGAAGGCACTGACGTAGTTTATGATGGGGATGCGCAGCCGGTTAAGGCCAACGTTCCTTATTACATCAGCTTCATGACGTACGAGTACAAGATGTGGATTTGCCGTGTGAATATGGGATCTAATGATCCCAAGTCATGCCCACAACAGCCGGTAATGATCACTAACCCACCTATAGATCTTCCCACGCAAGTTATGTTTCTGTTACCAGCATCAGCACCAAATAACACCGTACACGAATCTACTGAACTCAACGTTAAGTTCATTAATCCTGGTCAATGCGGTGAATCCGGGTTTTGGAGAGTAGTTCAGACGAATAGCACAACCTTAGATGGTGAAGTTGTTCTGAACGGATGTAAGTCAAGCAAAGACAGTAAGTTCTTTATACATAAAGCTAATGAATATTACAAGTTTACTGTCGGAGACAACGATAATGTTGATCCAATCACTATCAGTCTATCTAACGAACCAGCTGGTAGACAAAAGCTGTTAGCGAAGAGGTTTGCTGGAGAGATGGAGGTTTATTTCTACCGGAATATGCCGAAGGAACAAGTTTAGTTGCTTTTTTGTATGTAATGTTTTCATTTCATAAACAAATAAAACTCGTTGTAAAACATGATGAATCTTACGTGAAAATGATGTAACTTTATTTACAATTTTCGAAATATATATTACTCAAATTTATGTATATTTAGAATATTACTAGATGCAATTTCTAGATAAATTTAACCGACAGAGTAAATTAAATCTTGTTCTAAATAGCAAAAAAAAAATCTTCCTCTTTTTTTTGGAATGTTACTAAATGCAATTTCCAAATAAATTTAACTGACAGAGTAAATTAGAACTTGTTGTAAAACATGATATGGATTAAGAATTTACGAGTACGTGTCTACATATGAATAAGCCAAACTTAGTAAGATTTTACTCATCCGTTGACCATCACGTACCAAGATTATTTAGAAAGAACAACGACTAGCTTACACCAAATAAATTATTCATCAGCACCTGTTGATCTAAAATTTGAAAATCATGAAACTAAACATTTGTAGTCTGAGACGTATTTTAATCATTTCTTAACCAGTTGGTTAGCTTTAACAAAATTAGCTTTGGCGAAAACTATCCCTTGCTCCAACCAGATGGGCGAATCCAAGTGGATTTTCTTTATGCACGGTAGAAAAAATACGAGTGGGCGATCTACCATAAACATATAAAGTACACATATAGGTTTTTATTAATAGGAACATTTGGGGGAATATCTCACTCTTACAAAAATAAAATAAAAGTATGAGAAAGACTAAGATAATATCTCGTTTTAATACTCTAATATTGGCCTGTGTTGATTTTATAAATAATCTAATATTTTATAAATAATCAAAGGTGAGAACCCAAATTAAAACCCATGAATGACCCATATTGTAATAAAAAGTCAACGCTTATAATGGTTATCCATAGTACATTCACCCATGATCCGGATCCATATTGTAAGAAAAAGTCAACGTTTATAACTAAAGAAAGCAAGTTCAACATGCGCAAGTGGACTATTATTGAATTCCATTATTTCCCTAACCTCTATCTATAAAAGGAACTTAAAAATCAAAACAATATCACACACACACACACATACAAAAGAAGCAAGAGAGTGAGAAATAAACAAACACAAATATGACAACATCACGATTGATCATGATCACTTTCTTGGTCGTTGTAATAATAACATCACCCGGTGTTGTTGGAGAAGGGAACGACGTAGTTTTCTCTGCAGACGCAGGGCCAGTCCTGCCCAACGTTCCCTATTACATCAGCTTCATGTCGTCCGACTACAACATGTGGATTTGCCGAATGAATGCGAGATCAACAGATCCCAGAACATGCCCGCACCAACCGGTCATGTTCACTAGACCAACTATAAGACCAACGCCAGTTATGTTTATATTACCATCATCAACACCAGATACTGTCATACGTGAATCAACTAAATTTAGCATTAAGTTCGCAAATCCAAGTCAATGTGGTGAATCAGGGGTTTGGAGAGTAGCAAATGGTGAAGTAGTCCTTAACGGAGTAGAATCAAGGGAAGATAGTTTGTTTTCAATCCACATGACTGACTCATATTACAAGTTTACTATCGGTGTGAGTGTCTATCCTGACGTTTATGCAACGAGTATCAGTTTATCTAACGATCGATATGGTAAAGATAGGTTGATAGCGAAGCAGCCTTCTGGAGAGATGGAGGTTCTTTTCTACCAAAATTATCCTCCTGAATATTAAGGCACATGTTTCGTTTTTACCCAGGTTTCTATTATGTTATATGTAATGTTTTCATTTCAGTATTAAATAAAACTTGTTGTAAACATATGATGAATACCCATGTAATATAATGCCTTCAACTTCAGTGTAATGTTTTCATTTCAAAACTAAATAAAAATGTGCATGGTATTGTTTTTCTTATCACGTACTATTTGTTATATATTAGCATGAATCCATGATAAATGAAGTTTTTAAAGTATGCATGATTCATGCTCTCTTAGCTCAATCATTGACCGGTTCATTAGGGACGCAGTCTTGGGAAACCGGAAGCTGAAACGAACGATCTTATGCAATATTGGCTAAAGTATGAATAATTTATGCTCTCTTAGCTCAATCCTCTAGGCTTTACCTTGTTTTTATTCTTTTTTGGCAATGGTAGACTCTAGAGAGTTCAAACACTTTTTGTATTACATACAAACCCTTCTCATTGTATATAATATTCACATATCCAAGCTGAGTGTCGTCACCATCATCAACAGCATCGGTCTATTGAGACTGTTAGGGTTCAACTGGTGACAAGAATTGAGGAAAATAATAATAAGGAATAGTACGTTCCAGCTAATTCCTCATTTTTCTTACCAGTTGCAAGGAAAATTTATAACTTGTCACATTTAACAATTCCTCCACGTTCCTGTTCTTATAAGGAATTATAGTGTAAATATATTCCATATCAAATTAGACAAGGAATCAAATTAATTCATTCTCTACAGTTTTTCCTTTAGTTAATTTCCCATTGTTCCTTTAGATTTTTTTTCCCTATAATTCCTATCACTTATAAAGTGGTCACCAGTTGAACCCTTAGTCTGTTACAAACTGAATCACCCTTGTAATAATAGTTACTATCATCAGCCTTGCTGTTTTTTTTTTTCCTTTCAGAATGTGGAAATTAACTTAATGAATGTTATCTGAAAAAGTTACTGAAACTTTGTCTCCTTTCTGTTTTAAGTTCAACCAAACTGTAATTGGATTAACCAAACTCGTTTCCTTGTGTGTCAAACAAACTATAGTTGCTGCTTCTTATAAACCAACCAAAGAAGAGCTCTCTCTCTGTTGTATCTTGTCTCCGTTGCTGTCTCGTTGAGTAGCTCAACGACGGGCCAGTTTTCAATCGAGTAGCAAGGTGGCTTATGGGTCTATAATAATCAGGTGGACAAAACATAAATCAACTAAAACTTTTGCCTAAGCTAATCACAGAAGTTAAGGATATATTACTCAACGGATTCCAATTTTTGTTTTTCTTGAATGTATTTGATCAATTGTCTATCAGTTTATATGTAATAGCTTTGTGACTCTGAATTCTATAGTGTTTTATTTTAATATTATGAGAAAATGCAATATCATTATTCTACAAAATGTCTAATTTTTTTTCATTACAAAAATATGGCAATCAAAGATGGTAGTCTACATGTGTTATGTCTTTTTTTTTGGGTCAAGACATGTGTTATGTCTTAATTCGTGGTTATCTGTCTAATTGATCTGTACACGAGCATATTTAAATATTTTTATTTTATCTTTGGTCAATTAGAAAGTCTACACAAACATAAAATCAAGTCTACTCGTGTCCTTGTAAGGAGAAAAAAAAACAGAGGTTTGCAAGCTTAAGAAGCAAATTCAACACGCATGTTACTGGTGATGTATTTGTGACCTACTTTTCTCTCTAAAGGAACCCAACTATATACGAGAATACATACAAAAGCAACGAAAATCACAAAACAAGATGAAATCATCACGATTCATAACGATATAGGATGCAGATGCGCAGCCGGTTAAGGACAACGTTCCTTATTACATCACCTTCATGACGTACGAGTACAAGATGTGGATTTGCCGTGTGAATATGGGATCTAGTGATCGCAAGTCATGCCCACAACAGCCGGTAATGATCACTAACCCACCTATAGAACTTCCCACTTTCTATTACCAGCATCAGCACCAAATAACACCGTACGCGAATCTACTGAACTCAACGTTTAGTTCATTAATCCTGGTCAATGAGGTGAATCCGGGTTTTGGAGAGTAGTTCAGACGAATCGCACAACTTTAGATGGTGAAGTTGTTCTTGTAATCATATGAGAATCAGATGGTGTAATATATTTGTTATTGAATACGAAGGCAATGGCCCCTTATTTATACAAAGTGAACTTCCTAAGATGATAAGGACTAGAAACTAATTACATCATTATCTATGTAAATATCAAAGTTATCTCCAATACTCCCCCTCAAGTTGGAAGTGTGAGGTCGCGAACAGACAACTTGGACAAGATATCTTCGAATAAAGGACGCGGTAGAGGTTTGGTAAGGATGTCAGCCAATTGGTTTTTAGATGTAACATGCTCCATTGTGATGAGCTTAGCCTTAAGAGCATCCCGCACATGATGACAATCCCGTTCAACGTGCTTCGTCCTTTCATGAAAAACAGGGTTTGCAGCAATATGTAGAGCAGATTTACTGTCACAGTAAAGCTTCATTGGAAGAGATAACGGGAGACCAAATGACTCAAAGAGTTCCTTAAACCACTTAAGTTCCTTAACAGCGACGGACATGGCTCGATATTCAGACTCCGCGGAGGAAAGAGAGACGGTATCTTGCTTCTTGGTTTGCCATGTTACTGGAGTATCACCAAGAAAAGTGATGTAAGCACTAAGAGACCGACGACTGATCGGACACGCTCCCCAATCCGCGTCACAGTATATAGTAACATCGAGAGAATCATCAGCACGCAAGAAAATGCCCTGACCAGCGCTTCCTTTAAGGTAACGAACCACTCTCAAAGCTGCTTCCCAATGTGGTAAGAGTGGCTTCTGCATAAACTGAGCCAGTACATGTATGGAGTAGCCAAGATCAGGATGAGTATTAGTAAGATATATCAACCGACCAACAAGCCTGCGGTATTGAGCTGCATTTGCCAACGGTCCTTCTGCGCGTGCAAGCTGATGGTTGAGTTCCATTGGAACAAGAGATGGTTTAGCTCCAAGGAGACCAGTCTCAGAGATAATATCAAGGGCATATTTCCGTTGCGATAGATAGAAACCTGAGGCATTGCGAGCTACTTCAAAGCCCAGAAAATACTTCAATTTACCAAGATCCTTCATTCGAAAGCATCGTTGTAAATAATCTTTAAAATCTTGTAAGGCAGTTGCATCATTACTAGCAATAATAAAGTCATCCACGTATATGAGAATATGGAGACATGTACTGCCTCGAACTTTAGAGAAGAGTGAATGATCAGCATATTCATGAGAGAATCCAAATTCTTCCAATGCGGTCGTGAGCTTAGAATACCAACACCGTGGAGCTTGGCGAAGACCGTACAGGGACTTCTTTAACCGGCACACCATGTTAGGAGCAGAGGCAGTAAACCCCTGAGGCAGCCGCATATATATTTCTTCATCAAGATCACCGTGAAGGAATGCGTTACTTACATCCATCTGATGGACAAGCCAATTTTTAGTAGCAGCAATCTTGAGAATAATCCTAACAGTCGACATCTTTGCGACCGGTGCGAATGTATCAGTGAAGTCCTCGCCTTCAATTTGATGATTCCCACTCACAACCAAGCGAGCTTTAGGTCTCTCAATAGTTCCGTCGGCATTATATTTGTACGAATAAAGCCATTGATTGCCAAGCGCCTTCTTGCCTGGTGGGAGTTGTGTAACATCCCATGTATCGTTGGCCTCAAATGCATCCACCTCTGTATGCATTGCATCATTCCAGATTTGATGCTTAACTGCTTCTTTAAAACTTTTAGGAACCTCATCGTTAATAATAGCAGCCATAAACACCTTATGTGAGTCTGAAAATAAGTTATCAGAAATATAACTCGAGATAGGATAAGGTGTGTTACCAATAACCGTACGTGGAGACCCATGATCGGAGGCAGAGTGAGTGTGAGGGGGGTGTAGAGCTGCAGAGTGTGACACGTAGTCTTTCAGTAAGACTGAAGGCGTCTTAAGTCTATGACCACGACCTAATATTTCAGGGATTCCAGGTGATGTAGACTGTGGTTCATCAGAACCAACTGTAGTTACAGGAGTTGGAGATTTTGGCGTAGCAACTGGTGATTCAGAGGAAGATGTTCGAGGAGGAGAAGAAGTATCCATGAGCGGAGGCGATGTAGAGGGACATACAGGTCCAGTTCCTGGAGCCGACGACGAACTCCCCCTGAGGTCCAAATCAGGTAAGAGCCAATCATCAATGGTAGGGTCAAAGGTACTTAACGGAGGTGTAACATAATCCTCTGTTTCGACTCCAGGAAATACAGATTCCGAGAAAACAACATCTCGACTCTCAAAGAACTCATTTGTGTTTAGATCATACAATCTCCAAGCTTTCTTTCCATATGGGTAGCCAACAAATATGCACTTCCTACTTCTATCTCCAAACTTATCTTTATCACGCGACTTGCGATGAGAGTAGCACAAACATCCAAATACTCTAAGTTTATCAAGGTCTGGTTGCTTTCCAAACAAAAGCTCGTACGGTGTTCTACCCTTGAGCACTTGCGATGGTGTTCTGTTGATAAGGTGAGTCGCAGTGAGAATACTCTCTCCCCAGAAAGAGACTGGAAGGCGAGCTTGGAAAAGACATGCTCGAGCCACATTTAAAATATGACGGTGTTTACGCTCAACCCTGCCATTCTGTTGGGGAGTATCAACACATGATGTTTGGTGCTCAATTCCGTGTTGCCTGAAGAATGGCGTAAGGACCATAAACTCAGTACCGTTGTCAGTACGAATAGTTTTGACAGATTTTTCAAATTGTTTCTCGGCGAGTGCAATGAATTCGCGCAGTAAGTTAGCAACTTCAGACTTTTCAAGCATCAGATATGTCCAGACAGCTCGAGAATAATCATCTACAATGGTTAAAAAATATCTTGCACCAGAAGAAGATGGAGTTCTATACGGACCCCATACATCGCAATGTAGTAAAGAAAACGGTGCAACTGCTTTATTAGAACTCTCAGGAAAACTTTGACGAGTTTGCTTAGCACGAAAACAAATTTCACAAGACGCAGCTTGCTCAGAATCAAACACCAAATTATCTAAGATAGGTAAAGCTGATAAAACTCGATAGGAAGGGTGTCCAAGCCGTCGATGCCATAGTTCTGATGTTGAAAAATTCTTAACCTCAGTGCGATGAACTCGTGCAGCCGTAACACCCTTGAAGTAGTACACCCCCTCACGTTCTTCACCCGTTCCAATCAGGGTCTTCGTAAAACGGTCCTGCAATACACACAATGTATCAGTAAAGATAGCAATACATCCGGTTTGTCTTAGTAATCTCGACACTGATATTAACGTGCAAGTAAAATCCGGCACGTATAAGACGTCTGATAAATAATAGTCCTTGCTTAGAACCAGCGTGCCCTTTTTCCTTGCTTGAGAATACCGACCATTCGGAAATTTAACCGAAGAAGGCATAATATCAGTGACATCACTCAGTAGAGACAGATTGCCTGTCATGTGATGTGAGGCACCAGTGTCAATAATAACATCTGCTAGAGTTGTTTTACCAGAAAGCTTTTCGGTAGAGATGGTAGATTTAGTGTTCTGAAGTTGATGAAGAAGTTGTGTGATTTGAGCGATGGGATCCGAATTCATAGAAGTCGTGTTGTTGGAAACGACTCTAGATGTATTAGAACGTCCACGACCACGATTTCCAGTGTTAGAAACACGTCCTCCCCTTCCCCGTTGAGATGAGCCACGTGCATTAGCTGTGTTCTTCTGTTCAAGCCACCAATCTGGGTAACCATGAAGAAGAAAACACTCAGAGTTGTCGTGTCCTGTTCTAGAGCAATGAGTACACGAGCGATTAGGGTCACGAGGTCGGAAAGAGGCAGATGATCCTTGGTGTAAATCATGCTTTGGGAGATCGGTTTGAGCACTGAACCCTACAGCATCTGGTTTCAGTTCCTTGGACCGTGCAGAATTGTTATGTTGCTCTTCACGTATTACTCTAGAGTAGACATTGTTGATATCTGGTAATGGATCCTCATCAATAATCTGAGAACGGATGTTTCTGAATCTGGACTCATCCAGTCCGAATAAAAACTTATGAACTCTGATCTCTGCACGTTCTTTCTCAATATCTGCTGAAGCATCACATGAACACGCACGAGTAGTTGTAATATTGTCGAGTTCCTCCCATAGCTTCGAAAGACGTCCATAATACTCAATCACAGACTGTCCTTGCTGTTGACAAGTATTGATTTCATCACGTAATTGATGAATTCGGACACCATTCCTGACAGAAAATCGCTTTTGCAGAGTTTCCCAAAGTTTATGAGCCTCGGGTACAAACGAAACCGTTGATCTTATCTTCGGGTCTATGGAAGTTCGAATCCAACCAACCAGCATAGAGTTAATAGCTAGCCATCGAGATAGATCTGGTTCTGTTGTAGGTTTCGGAATTGTTCCGTTTAAGAAACCAAGCTTTTGCTTCGCCTGTATAGAGTTGGAGAGCTCTGTCGCCCATTCTGAGTAGTTGTCACCACGAAGTGAAACCGACGTGATTAGTGCTCCTGGATTATCAGAAGGATGTAGATAGTATATGTTTGTAGATTCAGCAAGGGTATTAGCAGGCATAGTAGTCATGCTCATAGAAGAAGATGTAGCAGCCATGTTCCTTGTATGTCAAGCAACACGATTTCTAGAGAAAAAATAGGGTTTTTAGGTTTGTTTGCTCTGATACCATGTATTCATATGAGAATCAGATGGTGTAATATATTTGTTATTGAATACGAAGGCAATGGCCCCTTATTTATACAAAGTGAACTTCCTAAAATGATAAGGACTAGGAACTAATTACATCATTATCTATGTAAATATCAAAGTTATCTCCAATAGTTCTGAACGGATGTAAATCAAGCAAAGACAATAAGTTCTTTATACATAAAGCTAATGAATATTACAAGTTTACTGTCGGAGACGACGATAATGTTGATCCAATCACTATCAGTCTATCATATCTAACGAACAAGCTGGTAGACAAAAGCTGTTAGCGAAGAGGTTTGCTGGAGAGATGGAGGTATATTTCTACCGGAATATTCCTAAGGAACAAGTTTACTTTCTTTTTATGTAATGTTTTCATTTCAAAAGCAAATAAAACGTTGTTGTATAACATGATGTATACGTGAAAATGAAGTAACTAATTTATTTACAAAATTTGAATATTAATCAACTTAATCTATTATTCGGAATGATACTAAATGCAGTTTTCAAGTAAATTTAATGGACACAGTAAATTAAAACTTCTCTTAAATAACAAAAATTGTTTATTTTATTTGGAATGTTACTAAATGCAATTTCCAAATAAATTTTCTTGACAAAGTAAATTAAAATGGAATAAGTAGCAGTTAATCACGAATAGCGATCTTCCCTACCTAGTGAGTAGGGACGGGGAGTCCGCTTTTGTAAAACATGATGTTGATTACGAGTACGTGTCTACAAGATGAATGGGCCAAACTCAGTAAGGTTTTACTCATCCGTCGACCGCGTCACTTACTTACCAATATCATTTGGAAATTGAAGAACAACTAGATTCCGAGGGCGGGTTTTTTTTTTAATTATTTTTTAATATAAAAATTGATAATTCTTTGTTTTAATTATGTTAAGTGTGTGTAGTATGAGGAAAATTAAAATGTATCACACAATCGTTTTACGTTTGTAAATAAATTAAACAATGGTTGTATCTAGAGCTGGGTTCGCAGGTCAACCCGCCCCGCCAACCCGCGGATTGACTAATTTTTTTGACTCAAAATTATGACCCGCATGACCCGCAAAGATAGATTCAAAACCCGCATCCCCCCCATATTTTGCGGGTAACCCGCATATAATATAAATTTTAATAAAATATTTTTTAATGATATTTTAATATTTTTTTGTGATAAAATAATTAAAATTATATATTTATAATCAAAATTTTATAATTTTATTATATTTTATATATGTATTACGAAAATATGTTTCTTTTGAAAATTAAAAGTGAATTATTTTTTTTGCGAGTTAGCGGGTACACGCGATTCAAATTCGCCCTGCTTAAAATTCACTCGACCCGCACCCGCATATTGAATTTTTCAAATTTGCCGGCCCGCATCCGCCCTCAGCAGGTCAAACGGTGTTGGACCTGCGGGTAAAAACTCAAATTCTCAACTTTAGTTGTATCTAAAATTCATATTTAGGCTATTATATTATTTTAAATAATTATAAATGGTATAAAATATTGTTAAACATATAAAATGGTCAATAATATTTTTATTTAATTTTTATTCCCAAGAATTTATAAAATTTCAATTTCTAATATCAACTTTTTAAAATTATTGCAGACTTTAATTTATGTTATTAAAAAGTTTATGAGATATGAAATTGATTATATAAAAATATAATTCATATAGTTAGGTCCGATTGAAATAAACCCACAAAACCAAAAGACAATAATAGCATTAATGAATTTTGTTAGTTAGTCATATCATTAAGGATATTTTTGGAAAATTTCAACATTTCATTAAGGATATAATTTAAGAATGATCATGATTTAATAGTACTGATTTAATAGTATTGATGATTAGCTTTGGTAAATATTTAACAACAACAGAAAAGACGAAGTTTTGTATTAGGAAACCAAACCGAAGAAGAAATGACAACTAAGAAGAGAATCACACCTGCCGTGTCTTAATTTGTGGATATCTTTTTACCGAAAATTAAAATTAACATATCTTATACAATTTGTTTTGGTTTGTATAATATCATAGACCGATTTATTTACACCATATATCGTTTTGGTTTTATAAACAATATAAGAAAGTTAGTTACGAATGCCTGTTTCAAAAAAAAATAAGTTAGTTACAAAAAAAAAACAATATAAGAAAGTTCACTCGAATTTACTCGCTCGACCTCCTGAAGAGTGGTTTTTGCCAATCGTTGACAAAGAATCAACTTGTAATTTCTATATTGGGTTTGTCCAAAAAGGTCTTATTCCTTATTGTAAGGGGAAATAAAGTGGTTATTGCTACGAGTGTCGTTGAAGTCATTATTTTTATAGTTTGTACATTAACCGTCTAGAATCTGAGGAATATCTTGCATCAGAAATAAAGTGAGGTAAGATAAAATAAATTTCATCAGCGCCCATTGGTTAAAATTTGAAAATCATGAACCTTAACATTTGAAAACTTGTCTGAAGCATATATACTTAAATCAATTGGTAGCTTTGATGAAAATTACCCCCGGATCCACAACCAGGTCATGGGCGAATCCAGGTGGATTTTTTAGCTGGATGCACAAGTGATAAAAGAAGATACGAGTGAAAGATCCATATTGTAAGGAAAAGTCAACGTTAGTAATTCAAGCATTAAGTGGGTGCACATACGGACGTACCCCATGTTATCCATACTACGTACATTCACCCATGATCAAGATCCATATGGTAAGGAATAGTCAACGTTTATAACCTTATAAGAAAGCAAGTGGACTAGTATTAAATCCCACTATTTCCCTAATCTCTCTCTATAAAAGGAACTTAAAATTAACGTACACACACAAAAGAAAAAAAACTCAGAAATAAACATACACAAATATGACAACATCACGATTGATTATGATCTGTTTCTTGGTCGTTGTCATAACAACATCATCTGGTGTTAGTTGCAAAAAAAAGAAAAAACATCATGATGTTGTTGGACCAGTGAGTGGCGTCCCTCAGCCAAGCATGGTAAAGCTAGGGCTCCGTTTTCAAAGACCATATTTTTTTTAAAAAAACATGTTTATATAATTAAAGTTTAGAAGTATTTATATGTATACTGAATTGAAAAAAAAACACGCTAATGAAAATTAAATAATTATGGAGCCCCCATTTTACATAAATAAGTCTTTTTTATATATATATTTTATTTTATTTTTCTCATTCCTATCTTCTCTTTGGTTTGTGAGTATTCTTTTCTCTACTTTATCATTTCTATTACTTGTATTTTATGTCTTTACAATATAAACGTGAATTCCATTTTGGTTTTGTTTTAGGCTCCTGGTATTAAAGGACCTCCTGGTGTTATTGGACAAGTGAGTGGCGTTCCTGAGCCAAGCATGGTAAAGCCTAGGCCTAGGACCCCATTTTCAAAGGCCATATTTTTTTTAAAAAAATGTTTATATAATTAAAGTTTAGGAGTATTTTTATGTACATTGAATTGCAAAAAAAAACACTAATAAAGATTTTATAATTATAGAACCCACATTTAACATAAATAATTATATTTTTAATATAAATTTTTATTTTTTTCTCGTTCATATCTTCTCTTTGGTTTTTGAGTTTTTTTTCTCTACTTGATCATTTCTTTTACTTGTATTTTATGTCTTTAAAATATAAACGTAGGCTCAATTTCGGTTTTGTTTCAGGCCCCTGGTATTCAAGGACCGCCTGGTGTTGTTGGACAAGTGAGTAGCGTTCCTGAACCAAGCATGGTAAAGCCTAGGCCTAGGGCCCCCATTTTCAAAGGCCATATTTTTTTTTTTTTTTTTTTTTTTGTTCAACCTGGGGGTATCCCAGACCCAGAGGCCCAGACTAATTCCCAAGGGGAAGGAATGCCCACGGATAGACGCCCCTCCCAGTTTTTCAAATGAGCCCTAAAGCAAGCCCATATCCGTGTGGTGTCCAGAGCAAGTTGAAGTAGTTCCCTCCGGCGTGGATCGAACCCCCTACCTGGGTGCAGGCGGGGACCCGTCCTAACCATTGGGCCAACTTGTCCGGACAAGGCCATATTTTATGTAAAAAAAATATTTATATAATTTAAGTTTAGGAGTATTTATATGTACATTGAATTGAAAAAAGAAAAAAAAAACACTAATAAAATTTTTATAATTATAGAGCCCACATTTAGCATAAATAGATATATATTTTTTTGTTATAAATTTTTACTTTTCTCGTTTCTATCTCCTCTTTGGTTTCTGAATATTGTTTTTTATTTCCTCTACTTTATCATTTATTTCACTTGTATTTTATGTCTTTACAATATAAACATGAACCCATTTTGGTTTTGTTCAGGCCCCTGCAGGTATTCAAGGACCGTCTGGTGTTGGTGGACAAGTGAGTGAAGCTCCTGAGCCTAGCATGGTAAAGCCTAGGCCTAGGGCCCCGTTTTCAGTGGCTATATATTTTAAAAAATGTTTATATAATTAATGGTTAGGAATATTTATATGTACATTTAATTGAAAAAACAAAGAAAAACACTAATAAAAATTAGATAATTATAGAGCCCACATTTAACATAAATAAATCTGCTTTTTATATAAATTTTTATTTTTTTCGTTGCTATCTCTTCTTTGGTTTCTGAGTTTTTTTTATTTTCTCTATTTTACTATTTTTAACTGTTATTTTACGTCTTTATAATATACTTGTGGGCCCCATTTCGGTTTTGTTTCAGGCCCCAGCCCCTGTTATACAAGGACCGCCCCCGGTGAGGGACATAGTGTTTTCTGTAGACGGAGGGCCAGTCTTGCCCAACGTTCCCTATTACATCAGCTTCATGTCGGCCGACTACAACATGTGGATTTGCCGAATGAATCCAAGTTCCTCAGATCCCAATTCATGCCCACACCAACCGGTAATGTTCACTAGACCAACTATAGCACCCACGCCTGTTATGTTCATATTACCATCATCAACACCAGATACTTTCATACGTCAATCAACTAAGCTTAGCATTAAGTTCGTAAACCCAAGTCAATGCGGCGAATCAGGGGTTTGGAGAGTAGCAAATGGGGAAGTAGCCCTGGGCGGAGTTGAGGGAAGGGAAGATAGTTTGTTCTCAATCCAAATGACTGACTCATATTACAAGTTTACTATCGGTGAAAGTATCTATCCTGACGTTTATGCAACGAGTATCAGTTTATCTAACGATCGATATGGTAAAGATAGGTTGATAGCGAAGCAGCCTTCTGGAGAGATGGAGATTTATTTCTTCCAACATTATCCTCCTGAATATCCTGAATATTAAGTTACATGTTACGTTTTTACCGGGCTTTTATTATGTAATATTTTCTTTTCAGTATTAAATAAAACATGTTGTAAACATATGATGAATACCCATGTAATGTTTTCAACTTCAGTGTAATGTTTTCATTTCAGAACTAAATAAAAACATGTATTGTTTTTCTTATCACGTATTTGTTATTACCATGAATACATGATAAATGTAAGTTCTTAAAGTATGAATAATTCATGCTCTCTTAGCTCAATCATTGACAAGTTAATTAGGGACGCAGTCGTGGGAAACCGAAAGCTGAAACGAACGTCTTATGCAATATCGGCTAAAGTATGAATTATTCATGCTCTCTTGCTCAATCCTCTAGACTTTGCTTTGTTTTTATTTTTTTCTACCAAGGTAGACTCTAGATAGTTTAAACACTTTTTTTGTATTACATACAAACCCTTCTCATTATATATAATATTCACATATTTGGCAAAAAGGTACATAAATGAAGTACCTCGTAATGTTCAAATTAGCATAATTTGTTGCATAATATTATCATATGAAAAAGGCCATGAATGTATAATGGGATTTTTATTGATATACTTCATCTCTTATTTTCAAACTAGGTGTTTTGCAAGCATCAAAATATTTATTAATTTATATTTTATTAATTCAAAACCAACATGATAAATTATTATTTATGTTTTTATGAAGTTTAAATCAAACATCAAATTATTTAAATAAGATAAAATTTCATCAAAATATATATATTTTATTATTGTGTTAAATCTTTTAAAACATTCACACATTGTATAACTCAGTGTTTCTCGTACCAGTCTCTGTTTACTCTTCCTTTAGAGTTTATATCTTCTCCTTGATGAGTCATGCTTCCAGTTCTTCCTTCTCGGATTTGAGGGATTTATATACAACACAGAGGAAAAAAATACAGAGATGAATTTTATGTGATTACTTTGTAATTCATACACTTGAAGGAGAGAGAATTCAGAGAGAAGATACCTCAAGAGTATGTGCTGCGACCCTGTCATCTCAAAAACGTAATAAACGCAGATACACACATTGATGAACTGAACTGAACATTCATGATATCTACGACCAGCGCGGATGAAGCCGTGGATCACAAAATTCTGAAGATTCAACCAAGAGTTAGATAGGCGATTATAAACAGATATGGAAGAGAGGTTGCGAGAAAAAGTATTTACCGTTTCATCTAGGAAGAGAAGAAGCAACCACGAACTGAGCAGTACAACCAAGACTAAGAGAATCAAGAGTTGAGTGGGGGACGGCGACTTTGGAATCAAATCAATCAAATATGAAATGTATCAGGAGGGAGTAAAACACTATTATATATAATAAGATATATGGAGACTCAATCATAATAAAAATTCCAAACGAAAAGTACTTATCAAGCTTGATGGTTGCCATGACATTCTTCTCTCCAGGAGCATCACACACCGTGCTCTTCACCGAAGTTATTTCCGATAATGTCTTCGCAAGAAAAAAAACTTCATAGATTATATAGGCAGTTGGGAAACCAAGATTTAAAAATTAATCAATTTACCCAACCTGGTAATTGTGTATTAGTGTTGGCTAAGCCGACCAATTCGGTCTGATTGCGGAACCGAAAACACTCATCAGGCAACAGAGATACTGGTTATGTTAACTCATCAAAGGAGGTCGTCTCGGTAAACCGGATCATCATAGAAGAATCGGAGAGACAAAATTTCAGAGCACACCGTGACACATCAAAACCGGAGACGGAGAACATCATCCCGGCGGCGAGCCTTGACTGGAACCTCGGGAGCCGGCTGGGCTTGCATCATGGTAGCCTAAATCATATTTACATTCATAGCAAAAACGAAGATCAAGAGGAGAATATAAGGAGAAAAAAGTGATAATAAAACAATAATAACGAAGAATCTTGTCGGAATATGGAAGAATAATGAACAATTGGATATCCAGATCAGACTTACATTAACATTCACAAGGAGCATGTCCATCCACATCAGTTACCCACCTTGTTTGACGTTCCTAGCCTCCCAGAACCGGAGGAGCCAAGCCTCGACGACAGAGGAACATTTTCCGGTCTTCAGGTCGGAAAAGAAAACCCTAGAGTTAGCCATAACAAAATCTACAATGATGAGTATAAGAGATTAGAACAGAAGATGAGTTGATAGGGAGAAATCTAATACTTATTTATACCGTAAAATAACAGCCTTTCAGATCAAAGAGAGCATTGAACGTAGTGGATGAGCGAAATGATGGGATTAAACACAGACTCTTAACTCCGATCGTTTTGGTGATGGAAAGCAGAGCGTCATAGCCTCGCTGTCGAAGGAGTGCAGATACGCGAGCTTCCTTGTCTTCGCCGTAGAACATTAGGGTTAGAGAGTTGCTTTTGTTAGTTAGGGCCGTTAAAGAACAAACGCAGCATGCGTCCAGACGAAGCCCATTAAGCCGATGGATTAATGAAACGATGCATTTCGTGCAGGGGGACGCGTGTCAAGCCAAGAAAGAGCGACTTTCTGACGTGGCAGAAGCAGGAGAGAGCAAAACACTATTATAAATAATAAGATTTATGTTTTATTAATTCAAAACGAACATGATAAATTATTATTTATGTTTTTATGAAGTTTAAATCAAACATCAAATTATTTAAATAAGATAAAAATTTCATTAAAATAAATATTCTTATTATTGTGTGAAATCTTTTGAAACATGTAGTGAAAAGAGAGTTCATTTTAATCAGATTTAATACATGTTTCAAAAGATTTAATCAGATTATGTTCAACAAATATTTAATTATAAGAATCTTTTTAACAACAAAATAAAAATAAGTTTTTTTTCTGTTAAAAAGGCTTTGAATGGGCTTTAGAAGATAGCTCGTCTCGTTGTTTCTTCCTCAGCTCTCTCTCTCTCTCTCTCAGATTCGCTCATACTCGCTCGACTAGTTCCTCCTAAGAAAGCAAGCTACTTTGATCGATCTTCCTGATCCCGTTTCTAACTGTAAGTTTTGCTCTCCCCTTCTTCAATCATTGTATAGATCTCTGAATAGATCAGAATTGAGTTAAGAAGAGATCGATAGACCAATGTTGAATTAACGTTGAGATCGAGGAACCAGATCGATCTTCGTGCTCTAATCTATTTGGTGTTTGGGCGTAAAGTCTTTAGATTTGCTGGGATGTAATGGAATCGTTACATCGAGTAGAAAGTCCTAATCTTTCAGCTCAATTCAATACAATTTAGGGTTTCTGATCGAATGTGTTATAGATTTTTTCAGAACAACTAGTAAAGTTCTCACCTTTGCTCTATATAATCTAAATCTATAAGCTTGGGGACAAGCAAAGCTCTTTCCTTTTCACAGACATTAGGTGTAATTTGAAACTTATGTTGTCAGATTTGTAATGGGTTCATCTGAGAAGAGATCAAAGGATGCCATGAGTGACATTCCAACCTTCAGTGGAGAGAATCTGCAGAAGAATTTGAAAGTTATACAGAACAGGTTTTTTTTTTTTATTCATTACCACAACTCTGTTTTTTCAAACGGAACAGGTCTGATTCTTGTTTTGACTATTGTTTGTGTCTTGTTTTTGCAGCCGGACGTTTCTGTCTATCATTGCTGGAGTTCTTGCAGGGATTATTGGATTCACGGGGTTGACTGGTTTTGTGTTTTACTTTGTGGTGATGTTGATCACATCTGTTGGACTCATGGCCAAGGCAGGATTCTCGGCAGACTTGTACTTTGATTCGTGGAACCGTGTTCTTTTTGACGGCTTTCTTGGTGGCCTTATGGTATTACATCTCTACTCATCCTAAGCCATTCTCAGTTTAGTCCTTTTATGTGGGTTTTATCAACCTGTCAAGCTCTAATCACGGTCTTTTTTTAATCTTATTTTGCAGTCTTTTGTGCTGTTCTGGACGTATCCTTTTGATCTCAATCTCTTGTGGTCACACTTGTTTTGATTAGCTTTATATAATAACATCTCAATGGCATAGTATAGGTTAACATTATAAGCTCCTTTTTGACTTGAGATTAGTCTCTAGGTAGCCTTTATGGTTTAGTAAGCGTTAACTTTGTTTAGAGAAAAAAGATAAGGCTGATATGCACATTCGAAAATAGCTCTCTGTTTCTCTCAGTATTATGTTTGCTTAACGATGGAGTAGATTTGCTTATGACTTGGTGCACATATTCTGAGAGAACTTCAGCTGCAAATGAAGATGGTGAAACACACATGAAGAAGTGACGTAACTTGTGAGTTTGGCACCTGCAGAAGATTGGACAATGTTTCTCTGGCTCTCTTTTTGAACAACAGATTATGAGTCTATTACTTTTCCTTTGTTTCAATTTCACTTGAGATTACATTAATTGTGAAACCTTTGGATTGACTAGTTAAAGTTTTTTAATTTTCCTTTCTTCAAATTCCAATTTTTCATAGTAATAAAACACATCTAAAGTTGCATATCTGACTGCTACAAATACAAAAACATGTTTCTCGATGGCTAAGTAGACAAAATGTTGAAGCCGATACGTTGGCTAGAAGAACCCTAGTCGATTCAGCTGTAACATTGCTTCAATATAAGTTTGGTGCCTAAAAAATAAGAACACTTTATCATTGAGCTTCACTTTTTAAGACAGCTCCGCACATGAATCTAATCAGAAATAAAAACCTATTGGACAGTTCTCAGTTTTGTTGGAATCGAAATTAAGATCCAACTTCTGATTTAACGTCCCTTTGAATTCTTTCTCTCTCACATTCTGAATGCAAATATGATAGAGCAGACGAAGACGATACTTAACAAGTTCCTCAGGAAGCAAAGGAACGAAACTATTTAATAATTCCCAAATCTTTTAGTTAAATTCTCACTAGGCCGAAGCTTTCATAATCTGAAAGAAAATTGTTTTGCTTGTTCATTATGAGTCTCATCAAGTTGTTATAGTTGATAAATCAAAAATATGAGTCTCATCAAGTCCGGCTCAACTAGTTTCAACTTATTCTAGCGTCAAATTTCAAGATAACACAACCGGCAGCAATAAAATAGATTACTGTGGATGCATGTACCATGTGTCATGTTTGCAGCTTGACGTATTAAAGAAACATATTGATTAGTATTAACTCTCCATAATATACAAAGCATGCTTTGTTTTGATACTTAGTTGGTGATGGAGTAGGCTGGTTGAGTAGCCTGTTAGAACTCCTCCTGTCTGTATTTATTCAGTGTTTAAACGACAATCAATTATGGACATTACTAACTCTTTGCTTTCTGCATTTACTTTTATAGTATTTAATATCAGCCATACATCACTTGCAAAGCTATCGCCTTCCTGAAAAAGACCTAAAGCACATATGCACGCATATGTAGGTTCATGCAGAAACTTTATGATATATATATATATATATATATATATATATATATCGGTGTGGGTTTAGGTTTGCGTTTGTTAATTAATGTCAAAGGATGGCTTACACAAAAGGGTATATAAAGACATTAAAATAGTTATATATACAGTTCACTTTTTTTTTATCTTGTATGTAAATACTTTATAAAAGAAAACTTAGGATAGATATAATACTGTTTGCATTTGGTTATGGGAAAGGAGAACTAAATAATTAATGTGAACTATGTTAAAATATGGTGGGTCAAGTACGTACGCATGTACACACAAATGGTGTGCTTATCAATCCTCAAAGTCTTTTTGAATATTATTTGTGATAATGGAAGACTAACATAAAACTAGAAAAGTCGCCGCGAAAAATACTATAAAGGAGACTTTTGAGTTAAAGGCCAAAAGACCTCTCCTGAGTATTGTATAAAGATGAATATGAATTTACATTTATCTGCATACCAAAAGCTATCCTATAGCATCCATGTGACCAAAGCTATTTTTCTTATATCGTTTATTCTATTGTCATAATTGTTGAAATTGTAGTGCATATTCGTTGTGGATAAGTTTTGTTTGTGTGTGAAGGGATAGTATAATTGTTATGGAACTTGAAAACTGAGCATACTTATGAATATTACTATGTGCTCAATATACACATTGATAGAAATGCAATATAAAATATACGTAAGATTTGAATAAAATGAGTTAACCTCAAACTTTTCGGATATATATGAATAAAAATGAGCCGGAATAGTTTGATCGCATGATTACGAATTAAATGGTATGAAAAGTTTAACCGAACTCACTCATACACCTAGATATATAAATAAAACCACAGAAAATGTATTATTATTATTTATAGATTACACCCTCATAGTCCTCGAAGAAAATGTACATTTTGTTAAGACTCATAATTAACAAAAGAAAATGAATTGATCATATCTTATATCACAGATGCTACAAATTAACCTCTGTGTTCCTAGCTAGTTAGCATCGGTTATACGATACTAGATAATATATATTGATGAAGAAAAACATTAGAAAGCCAGCCAGCAATATCGGATTAATTATCTTAACCGGCCAAAAATTCCATAAAAACATACCGGTTCCGGCCAAAAAAAAAAACAATTTCCCCGGCAAAAAAAAAAGTTGTTCATTTCTTATCCTCTTCATCATTGGTTCTGGTGTTAATAGTATCCGACCTGATCTGCGAAGGAAGAATATCTTGAAGTAATCCATGATCTCTAATGGACGAAGTAGTTGAAGTAGAAGCTTGTGGCATGTCATAACCAAATCCAGGCAATGATGATGATCCTGTATTTACGAAAGTGCCATACGAGGAGCTTCGATTCATCATGCTTAGAGAGTTGTTGTACATGCTACTGTACGGTTGGTGATGCTGCGTCAGCAAGTAGCGTGGCTGAGGGGTAGCGAATGAGGATGATGAGGTCGTGGTTGCACCATGGTCAAGGATTGGTGACGTAAGCATTGCGATGTGTCCACGTGTCATGGGAAATGGGTGAGTGTGTTGACCTTCGTAGGTTGTCATCACGGTGTAAGGATCATCAGAGGATCTCTCCACTCTCTTCTTCACATCACAACCCACTGTGGTGCAACGGTAGTAGCTTCTACACATTAAAAGACTTGATATTAAATATATTATATATATACATGTATTAAACGTGCTAATTATTAAGTTTTGGGGAAATGAAATTTGGAAGATATGAGGAACATAAGATCTCTAGATCTGAGATGAAGTTTGGAACAAGTTGAGATAGACATCTTTCGACACAAGCAACAAAAATCAAGGAAGAAAAACAAAAGAAACCTCATGGAATAGAACGGGAGATAATATATTCTTGGAAACGAGAATCCAAACATTTTGGACCCTACACAACACGCGTATTAGGTATATATAGTCGTCTTTGATCAAAAAAAAAAAGTATATATAGTCGTCTATATAATATTAGCATTTATACATATCAATTAGAGTATGTGATATGCACACATAGAGCACACTGAATCAAGGGCTAATACAACATCTAGCAAATGCTATATTATATATGAAACCAAAAAGAGAAATTCATGTAGAAATTGTAGATGATTCTTAGGAAAAGTGGATCTTTTAAAGTATATTACTTGTGCATATCAAGTAGATGTAAACACAGATGCATGCAAAGTGATGATGATCTATATTGGATCTAGCTAGGGCACATGTATACAGAGTAATATATATTACCTGGGATAAGGACTGTTTTTGACAGCTTTCTGGCCGTACTTTCTCCACCTATAACCATCGTCAAGATTATCAACATCGCTCCTCGTCAGAAACGCAACCCTAGCGCCTCTTGCCTTCTTTTGGTTCTTCTTCTTTGTCTTCAACCTTCAAACATAAATATTCACACAATTTTTTTTTAATATATTCCAAACCCAACCCAAACATGAATCAATCAATTAATTACTTACTGTGGTGTAGTACCCTTTTGCTCTTTTTCTCCTTCTTCTGGATCTTTAAGAGTAACCTCTTTGTCAGTATTATCATTTGCAACTTCCTTGGATGAAGAGGAGACTGAGGTTGAGTTTGGAGAAGTCGGTGCTGTGTTCATAACTTCTGATGACGCACCCTTTATTGTTGAAGGTTGAGCCAAGGGTAAATCCGTATAAAAGAGGTTGGTATTGTTGTTTTTGAGAGGAAGGGCATCGAATGAAAAAGAAGATGAATTAGACGATAAAGAAAATTGATGATGGTCTTGTGGGAGAAAGTCAAGAAAAGGATTGGGATCTTCTAAATAAGAATAAGGAAAAGGTGATGAAACTGGAGCATCGAAGATGCTTGAGAGATTGATGTTGTTCCCAGCTAGCTCCAAGTGATGATGATGATCTGATGACATATCTAGATTCGCCATGTGTGGTGATGATGTTGCTTGAAATATTTGCTTATGTTGTTCTTCTTGGTGCTGGATCTTAGTTTCTGTGCTCTTGGTACTATTGAGCTGCTCCTTTTGCTGTCGCTGCTGCTGTTGATGATGATGATGATCCTCTTCTATCTTCTTCTCCATCTAATAGAAAAGATGGAATCTCTAAGAGGATACTTTATAGAGATATCATTGTCATCTTCAGATGAGAGAACTTTTCTTTAGGTTTACAGGTGATTTGATGATATGTCTTTTGTAATGTTTTGTGTGATCTGAGATAAGAAGGGGAGAGAAAGAGAGGTGTGAATATAACTTTTGTGGAGTTTGGGTTCTTCTGGAAAACAGCTTGGATTTAGGAGATTCCCCATTAGTTTTGTATTCTTTTTTATGTCCTATTAATTACGCGGGCGAGAATATTAAAAAGTTATTAAAATATAATAAAAATGAATATCAAAATATATATATATGATAAAAATAGAAAAATTGGTCTAAACGCCAGTCATGGAAGGCGTACGGTCATGAATGGCATCGTGACGGTGCCGTCCTTCGCCGGGAACTTAATTTGTGTCCCTTCATTTCAGTTAATTTCTACTTTATTCCCACACTGTTTTGTGTCTCCTATCGGCATAGTTACAGTTTGGTCTCTCATTTTCTGGTCCAGATATTACTCGGAGTTTACATTTCTTTTTCCTACGAGCGTGAAAAATACAGCTCTTTGCAAATAATGGTTGGTGTGTATTGGATGGGTTACAATCTATAATATAATGAGAGAGTTGCCTCACTCCTGAGGTGACACGTCATCACTTTTTCTGGGGCGATTAGGCTGCAATTTGGGCTTTCGAGCAAATGAAATTCACACTAAATATTATTTTTTAACGGGCCTGCAAGATAAACCTACACACCAATTCCAATAGTCATTGTCTCTTTACCTTCTTAATCATAAAACATGTCTGAAAAAAAAAGCAGATTGGAAGGCTGACAAACCATCGTTTTAGGTCTCCCAACATCCACCCTTTCAGATGAATCCGGATCCAGGCGGAACGCACAACTATCAATTTACGGGCACACACAGCTAAAGACTCATACGTCACCTTCGGAATCTCCATCTCGGACGGATTTAAAGTGTTGGGATTGCAGATAGGCCGGCCTACGACTTACTTGCTCAATCGGTAAAGAATTACCATGTTCTTCATTTTTCATTTTCTAGGGTTTCTTTTTCTTCTTCCAGATTCATCGTCGTTGAAATCGATTCCTCTTCCGGCGTAATAATCTATTCCTCCTCCTGTAACGCTTTCTCGAGCTTCTTATATATAGAGGTCGTCTATGGTGAGTTTTCAAGAACGGCGAGCTGATGTTATTTCTGCTCAAGCTGATGTTCACTCCACCACCTTTGACGATCTCTGCCTTAGCTGGTCAGCTCAGGTTATTATTTCCGTCACACTAAAACTGTCAATCCTTTGAACATTTTTGATTGCAAGAGTCGATGGCGATGCATCAATATGTACAAGATAATGATTTTCCTTTAGTAATCTGTTTTTTTTTTTTGTTAAACTTGCGTACTCTGTTTCCGAAGTGCTCTGGACCCATCATCAACTGCTTCAAGTCATCATCATTATCTTCTTCTTCTGTCTTTTTTTTTTAAGTTTCCCATTTTGCATTTAAAAAAACAAAAAGCGTGCTTAACATTTTTTCTTCCTTTGCTTTACTATATTTAACAGGAGAAAGGCAGGCTCATATCAACATTGCTGATGGTAAAAAAAGTTCTGTAATCTTGGCATCTGAAGCTGCAAAGATGGACCAAGTGAATCGAGCACATGTTTAGTATACTTCAGAGTTCCATGTTGTGTCCATTGTTAGTTAAAGGTTCTTAGAAGAATTTTTAGTTTCTTTTTCTGATTCTTTCACTATACAGTGATGACTATTTGGTGCCAGAGGAACTATTTTCTCCACTGCTCATACTTCCTCCTATATTATCCTTTGATAATATTATTCAGGTGAGGCTGAAGCAATACTGTCTAGAGCACAAGCAACTGCTAGAGGCCTTGCCATGTTATCTCAGTCTCTCAAAGAAACTGGGGGGAGTAGAGGTGAGTTTTAACTAACCTAGCTTGGTTACTTAAATTCTTCGTATTAATTTTTTTTATTCACTCTAGACAAAGGTTTCTGTGTCTTTTTAGACTTTCCAAATTGAAATGGTTTTATGTCATAATATTCATGGGTTTAAGCTTGTATTTTTAGCCATCCAAATGTGATATTTTTATCACTGTACAATTTTCAGTCTTGCAGAGCAATACATTCAAGTGTTCAATAACATTGCCAAGCAGGTAAACAAATAGGTCTCACATGTAATCTCTTTGTATTGCGTGGGCTTTAACTAATGTTGAGTTCTTTTCTTTTGGTCGGCTTGTGGGGTACGGTACGGCAATGTTGCTTCCAAGTACGGCTTCAAAATCTGCTAGCATGATTGCTCAAGCTTTAACAATGTAAAAGCCTTATGAGTCAAGGTCCAAAGAGCGATGACCAATAAACATCAGCAGCAGAAGGTGACTGGGAAGACATAGGTGAGAAAGAAATATCAGAGGGGTCTAAAAACGGATCAGGCGCAACAATATTAGAAACAGAGATAGCAGGCCACACCGGTGAACCAGTATTTTCTCTTCAGAGTCGCAACAAAAAAACCATAGGAGCCAGCCAAACCGAGAATGGGACGCTATCGTCTTCCATGTTTGAGCGGCATGAATATCATATGCCATTTGGCAAATAGAAAACATATCTGAACATCTTATTCCCTGAACGTGTTTTTCCCAAATGTTTTTGGTCTGGACGTTTACCTACCAAAGTCTGTTTATCTCCGACTCATAACTTTGTTAAGCCTGGAAATTCCCAGCGGGAAAAGAAACTGTCGCTTGACCGAACATAGAAGAACAGTGTAGAATTTTTTTTTTTTCTGTGGGTAAATCGACCGTGACAGAGACTTGAAGATGTCATAACTGTCTTTACCTGAAATAGCTTAAGTAATCTGTTTTTCCTTTAGTAATCTGTTTTTATGTTAGTCCATATACGATCTCCTATATTTATCTCTTCACAGGCCTCTCCATTTGCTAAGTCTCCAAATTATATAAAGCAAAAACTTATTTTGGCATCTCTTATTGTCTTGATGGTGGTTATGAAAAGGCAGCATTGATGAACCTTGCATATGTAAGATATTCAAAACAAAATGCATCAGTTCACTGTTCATGTGTAACTAGAAACGTGGAACTCACATGCATTGCAAAACATCCGTTCTGTATAAATGCAGTTAAGAGAACTTATTAACGTATAAATCTCCATATATGATATAACCCACGCACAATGACCAACAATAATATCAAAACTTGACGATATGACATCTAATACCATATATAAACACAACCTCCAAAATACGATCGCTAACAAGTAACAACTACAATTATAACACATAACAACCCCAACAAAAAATAAATATAAATCACTCTTTAATCCCCGTCTCAGACCTCTTAACATACAAAACTCATAATAGAAACTTCAAATACTTCAAGACAACAACAACATTCACAACCCCGCGCTTGCGCGGGGATATGCCCCTAGTTATTACAACTACAAGGATGTGGATTTTGAAGGCAACAGTTCAATATTCTTAACGTGAACATAAAAAAATGTAAAGCTTCAACATTAAAGCTACATAATTAGAAACTGAAGCAACATGTTTAACTCATTTACTTTTGCTTATCGCATAAATAGTAATTAGTGTGCATATATGCTAGCAAGGAAGGCTAAACCGGTGAACCAAGGTATGCATGGAATGGCGCACGATAGAAGACACGAGACGTCGAATACGAAACGAAAAGGTGTGCCACATATAGGGCTGGGCATTTTAACCATAAATTTGATTCGATTAGTTATTCGCTTCGATTCGATCTGAAAAATCCGGATATCTACACACTTCTGAAGCAAAACAAATACTCCCTCTGTTTTTAATTATAAGTAGTTTTAGCAAAAGTAACTTATTTCACAATATAAATAGTTTATATAATTCAATGCACATTTTTCATTTATTGAATATTGTGTGACCAGTAAAATAATGTTAGGTATTTTATAATTGGCTGAATCATTTGATTAAATGATTTTTTCTGTTTTAAAAAATAATCCCTAAATATTTGTGCTTTTGGTCAAAACTACTTACAATTGAAAACAGAGGGTGTACTAAAAATTGATATCTGTTAAAATTGAAGTAAATCACAAATATTAAAATTTTGGGAAGCGTATATCCGATCGATCTGATAATTTATAAATACATGTATATCTTGATTATATTTAAAGTTCTAAATGTATTAAATTATAAAATTATTATTATAATATATGATTTGACAAATTCTATTCACATTATTACTTATATAAAAATAGTACATAACAACAAGAGAAAAGAATTATGACAATTATAGATTTTTTCATAAGGTTTGTATTATTATAATTGTTATATAAGTTTAAAAATATTTAAAAAATATGTAGATTCACTATTTTTTAAAATTTTTATCTTATATATCATGAAAAATATATTTTACAAAACAAATTTGTATCGAATTCTTAAGATTATTTGTACTAATCAAAACATATGATATATTCGTAAGTATCCGTAAATATTTGCGAATATCCATTTATTTTCGGATATCTGTTTTTTAGAATATCTGTATTTCTCTGAATCAAAACAAATAAAAAAATTAGATATTTGTAGCATCTAAAATAAATCATAAATTCCCTCAGAAACTCAGATATCCGATTTGTGCTCCCAAGCCTAGCCACACGTGATTATTACATTGTTCATTTTTCAATTTTATTTTAAGCTCCCGGCGGCTTTCCTGGGTTTTTAACTTTTAACGGCAACTAGTATTTTCCATTAACGTTTTTACGAGAAAAGAAATATGTGACTGACATAAAATTATAGTTTGACTTTGACGTCTTCTCGCTGTTTTCTTCCATATTACAGGTGCCCAACTTTTTTATTTTTATGAAAAAAGGTTGCAAAGTTAATTGAATATATTTATATGTCAATTTTCCGTTAGTAAAAATATCAAAGTATAATTAAATATTTAAATTTAGCACTACTAACGTAGTTAATAAATATAATCACTAGTATAAACTCCCATTTTGTAAGAAAAAAATTGAGTGTATTTAAATTAATTCTAACATATTTCCCTGTTTCCTTCTAAAATAGATGAATTTTATAAACAACTAATGTTTATTTTATTCGTTTTCAATAATTCTGTAAACTATTATTTTAAAAATATTAAGAAAGTAGTAATTTATTTTTAAAATAAAAATATAAAAAGGGAGTATATATAAAATATGAGGAAAAATGCTTCGGGATATATCAAACAAATAAAGAGACAAAATAGTGAAAATACATACTAATGAGTAATGAATTGAATAAATTGAGAAATACTGTAGTAAAAACAGGAAATTAATTTAAAAACCGAATTACAATAAAAAGTGTAAACGCGTCACAAAGAAGCTTGGAACATAAGCTGACACAAAGCATACCTCAGCAGAGAGTTTACTTCTTCTCCGACAAGTCATCGGTCATCAAATCCTATATTGCGTCACGTCGTCCAATCCTCCACCGTCAGTTCAATTTTAATTGTTAAAGCCATTTATAATCTATTGTTAATTTATGTTTATAGTTACAAGAAAATAAATTGCAGCTTCACTTTTAATTTGTTTTCTTCGTTACAATTTGATTCTCATTTATCTATCTGACTATCTCAAGTTCCGTTTCGTTTTAAATTAAAAATTTAAGACATTTTTGTTGGGCAGTGGGTTAAACGCTTTTCTCACTACACAACCTTTTATGTATGATGTGAATGAAGTGTCTTGGTCATGGACCTGAGCCATCTCTTCTGACCAAAGCAGCAACACCGTAAGCACTGTTGGCACGTGTGTTTTTAATTAACGCGGTATTAGCTGTTTATTTTCTCTACCCTCATGTCAGTTGCTTCTGTGTCAAGCCACTCTCCTTTCTATTGTTTTCCCCCTAGCAACACTTTTTCAGCAAGTACGTTTCTTTTTTTAACTTACCATAGGTTAATGATAATGAACCGTTGATAGGAATGAGTAATAGTTGAAATATGAATGGTTTTTTAATGGTTAATTTGTTAGTTCATAAACGTCGGTGAAAATTAGGAAACGCTTGACCAAATCCAACGATGCTAATGCTTACCCCCAAACAATGCCACATGTAATACGTACTTACCAAATTCCAATTAAATAAATGTAGACTTCACCCATACGTACCATATGCACGTCATCATGTGTGAGGTTTTCGTGTATACAGGCGTGCAAATGTTCCATGTTTTCCTGTACGAAATAATAGTGTAATGTACCGTACTAAGATGTATATATAAATGAATTAGTAAACATAATTAAAACCTAATCGCATTAATATTAAAACTGGGTTTGACATGGTCAACTCGTAAAAAGTTTAGTAGCCGCAAATCGAGGACGTACGTCCACATAGTCGCGTTTGTAAACGACAAAAAACAAAACAAACTGCGGACATGGGTTATTACAATCCCATCTTACGACCATGATTCAACACTTCCATTATGTGAGTTTAAAAGAACAAAATTTAATTTTGGTTTAAAGAACAAAAATTATAATTCTAAATTTTAGTTCACTTCACCTTTTCGATATTCTTTTTTTTTCTATTGTTATTATCAATTTAACTAGAAAACAATCTGAGTTTCCAAAAAAAAAACTAGAAAACAATATATTCCGATCGAGTTTCTCTTAAGTTTATTCGAAAGTAGTATAGCGTTATTAACTGTGTATATCTCTTATTAAAAATGTAATTGGTTTACAGCTAAGTATGTTTACATTCCGACGAAACATATTATAATATATGTAGAGATTGTCCATCTGACTTAATAACATTGACCAGAATAATATTCAAAACTCAAATTGCTGAACTGAAAGATTAAACCTGGAAAGTCTAGAAAAACTTGGAAAGTCTTGAACATATTATTTTCACGCCACTTGTCAATGCTGAAAAGTAAGAGTTAGATATCGCCGGTCCAAGCCAAATGAGGCAGGTGTACGTTTGTATGATTACAAGGTGTGTTGTGAACGGCTGTGAATTATAAGAGAAGAACAGAGAGCAAAACGAATTGAGGCAAATACCCGTTTTAGGGTTTCTTATTATTGTGCGAATGAATAATTTACAAACCCTTAGACCCATATTTATACAAGCCTCAAAAATCCGATTTCCTTTTCCCAATAAGAAAAATACAATAGAAAAAGTAAATTTCCTAAACCGAAAAGACATACCGTACCAAGGCCCCCGCACCCCCCAGATGTCAACCTTGATAGTGAGTTTATCTTCCTTGCGCCTACGACGCCCGCACTCGGTGCACAGATGCAACGAGTGCTGGGCTTTTACTGGTGCACAGAGATTTAAGACACACAGATGCAACAAGGTGCATATATAAATATATATTCATTGACTTTGAAGCCTGATGTATTTTCTACAAGTCGGTGATTGTATGAAACTCGCATGGAGCAAATCTACTTAAGATAGAGAGACTGGCGACACTCAAATTTCGAATAACATATCTGGAAACGAGACCAAAAAATTAAATGATTTGAGAATTATTTTTCGTTAGTGCTAGTGTTAGTGGAACATCTGAGAGAAACTTAGATACCAACCTACACCAAACGAGACAAACAAACTAAATTAAATAAATTGATTCCCACTGATCCGATTTTTTTTTAAATAATAAAGTGTGATCTTTGTGTATGATTTTGGTATATATAATATATATCAGGTAGACTATAAAATTAATAAACTATAGATAGGTCTTTAATCGATTATTGTAAACTAATAGTATATGGAGGGTGAAGAATAAAGGTCAAGATCCGTTCTGCGTGAAACGCAGGAGGAAAACAACATGCTGACGAGAGAAACAGAGGTTTTCATGTCGAGTGAGAACTGAGAACATATACCGATGATAGCGGCTTTGTTGATTTTGAGTTTTTAAATAGGTTACGTATTCCCTATTTTAGTAGCACTATTAGTTTAATTGTGAGAGGGTGTCCCAAAATCAAGAAGATTACAAGAAGAAAAAGTGAAATTCAAGAGAGATGAGATGACAGAGTATTATGAATAAAATGGAATATTGTAACGCTAAACCCTAAAACGCGTTTTTGTTACAAGCAGACAAACTCACTTTTGTTACTTGGAGGGGACAGACAGCTGCTTTTCCAAACCAAAATGAAATAAAGAATCCTCCTCGTTTTCCGTGGACATTTCTCCATCTCTTCTTGTATTTACTATTTAGACAGCGAAATATATCTACATTTATTTTCTTGTAAGTTCACAATATTTAAAAGAATATAGTCTCAGACATATTTGCTACCTTTTATTTTTTAGATTTTTTTTTTTTTTACTTTTTAAGTAAAGCCACTGAAAAGATTGCATAATCTAATGCTTTTCGCTATGCGAATAATGCTATCATATATTATATAATTCGATTTTATATATAAATAGTAGTCTCATAACAATAGTATTAATAATGAAAGTATGTATTATAGTGTATCGGATAAGTCTATAAGGAAGTCAACTTGAGTCAATTCGAATCCTGTATACGAACATCTAATGCATTCAACGTTTGAGTAAAATTGGGAAACAACCGAAAATCACAAATTCTTTGAAACGTAAAGGGGGTTTGAAAATTCATGATCATATATAACTGAAAGTTGTTAGACCAACTTTTTTTTTGTGTAGACCTATAAATGCATTTACTGATTTACATGTCATTATCAACATAAAAATAACCTAAATCTTATTAACAAAAAAAAGATACGTTACCCAAAGAACCGATGTACATCAATTTTGGCACCAATGGTAAAAAAGAAAAAAAAAAAAAAATATATATATATATATATATATATATAATATATATACTGCCATTTACTCCCAAATTATTATTTTTTGTAACTCATTACCAATATACATCAACGTTGGGATCGTTATTAGAAGATAAGTGTTTCTCGAATTTTAAATCTATACCATATAATATATATGCTAGTGTAGTATACATTGGCATAGAATGTGGTTTCCGGAGGAAAGAAATAATATGTTTGGAGGTAAACGAAGAAATGAAATTAACATACATGAAAAATAAGTGAAATGTGGACCATGTTTTTAATTGAAAGGTCCATTTCTAGGGGTCAACTCAAGCCCTAACCATTAACAAAAAAAACATTTTTCCATTTAATTCTTTTTTGGTAATCTTTTCCATTTAAGTTTTCCGTCAAAATGTTACTCATAAATACTCTCAACTTGATTTTGTGAGCAATTTACATGACATGATGTTACATCTGAGCGTCATATATATCAGTGACAAGAATAAACGGTAGAAAATGAAATCTTAATTTCTTGACTGTTGACGCATTTGTGAGAAAAAATAATCGAGAAACTGATTTAAATATATTTATGTCTGGAAGAAATACATTTATCTAATCAATAATATTTGAAATAAATAAATTATTTTTAAAATGAATAATTTTTTTAACATTAAACTCAATTTATGTATAAATTGTATTATATTTTATAATTAAACTATGTGTAGTAAGAAATGTCACAAAACAATGCTTTTATAAAATCAAATTGAGGGCAACTAAAAGTTTCGATTGGTTCACTTTTGAACTCATTTCCATTTCTTTGCCGAAGCTTGTAACTATTATTGAACCTATGTTTCTGAGAAAAGTGACGTAACTTTCTTTTTATTTTACACTTTTTCTTACTTCTAGAAACATGACCAGCAGACTCTGGCAAATAGCCTGACATACCTGTCACCGCCTTAAATGTAAAAAACACAAATAGGTCTCAAAACTCCAAAGACACAAGAGAAAACGATGATCACAATGCTAATGTTCTATTCATATGTTCCTCGCAGAAACAAAACTTCATATGGGTAGCAAAAATCAGAGTTACAAACAACCGGTTAGGTCAAACCGTGTTGCATATATCATAATACCTCCATTTAATGACTGTAATTTGAAACTGTGATTCATGCGTCTGCAGCAGCAATAGGAGTAGGGGTAACTTGTTTGACCCTCCTTTGATGAACATCATAGTTATAAATACGTGCTATAGTTACCTGTCCACTCATAAAAAAAAAAACCCCAAGTCACAACAAATAAACTAACTCTTTACTTAATAATCTCTGGTGATTCTACATTGACAGTAAATCCAGACTTAGAAATTAGACGCTGACTCAAACTTAAAAGAGATAAAATTTACAAGTATAACTGTACCTGAGTAACTGTGACTTGATCCCTCAAGAACTGTAAATCAGCAACAAGAACCTCCAGGCTGGCTTTAGCATTTTCCAGATTGTTTTGCAGAAGGGCCGTAGCCTGTTGGTACAACAAAGATGATAAGAACTTATTCTATAGGGTCCCCGGTGAGAGAAACTTATAGCGTGGAAGAGAATATGTTTCTAGAGAGATGGACCTCTTCACAGGTATATTCCAGCATGACATTTGCTCCTAACCACAAACAGACTGAGTCTGTGTCCTCAATACAGGCCCGTGAATATATTCCTTCAGACACTTCAAAATCGGCTTTTAGCGACTGCATTGTAAGAAGAATTCCATGTGAAAACAAACTAATGAAGAGCACAAGAATCAGTACTAAGTCAGTACATCAAAGCAAATTTCATATAAAAGATGAAACATCGTGCCTATCTATGTGTCAGTTGATTCTTCCAGTGAAGCAAGAGCTATGCTCTGTGACACAACATGTTCTGCAGTCACAATCAAACAACTCTTAAAGATGTCTCAGTTGATTCTTCCAGTGAAGCTAAAACTATGTTCTGCGACACAACATGTTCTACTGTCCCAATCAAACACGACTTAAAGACACAAAACTAAAGGATCCATAGGCACAAGAATGCGGATTGGTGATGTAGTAGCAACCTATTGTCTTTTCAACCAATCAACCTTGATCTTAAAAAAATAATTAAGAATTTAAAGCACACCAAGTTCAACCTTATGAAGCTAAAAGACAGTATTCTGGATTCAGAACTTCAAGTAACATAAATATTCATTCACCGTTGAATTAGCAGCAAGACACTGATCACAGAATCAAAATCAAACGTAGAAACAGACGAGCATTTATAACAAAACCAGTAAAGAAAGGCTATCTAAGTACAACTAGTAGAGAGAAATTGTTCCAAAAGTTTAAACAACGAACCTCACCAGTACCCTTCCTTGCTTCCAAAGTGGTAACAACCTCTAAGCACTTCTCAATATCTGGGATCTTAGCCTGCCCATTTCATCAATACTGTTAAAGATATCATTAAGTGTAAAGCCTTCAAAGACAACTTGTACCATCATACATACTAACCATCCCACCATCATCATGCATACACTTATATACATACATAGAAAATGAGAAGAGCATGTATACCTGAAGATCTCTTTGCTGGGCAAGAAGCTTCATCTCAACAACTTTATATTGCTGAAGCCTAAACAGAGTGGAAAAACAAATCACTATAAGGCTCAATCACTAAAGGGCACAAAGCTCGATCAATGAAAATGAGAAAGGAGCAACCTTTCTTGATGGAAGGCGAGAGCAGAGTTGGAATCGAAGCCGGATTGAGAGAGATAAGTATCCACATCTTGGATGAATTTCGCGGCGGGAATCCCTCTTCTCTCGCTCAAATCGGCATCGCTACTACTCGGAGAAGACGACGACATCTGCAATCGAATCGAATCGAATCGGAATCTCCGTTTCCTCTTTTGGGGATTTAGGGTTTTCTCTGGAAAGTCTTCGGAGAAGAGAGAGTGTAACCAGCGACGGACCAAGGATCTGTAATACGACGTCGTTGTCAAACTAGAAATAGAACGACACCGTTTCGGAGGATTTTGAAGGTGGGCTTAAGGTCTCGCTTGTAAATCATATGATGGAAGCAGACCCATTAATAATGACAAGACATCCATACAAAACCTTTGTTGTTTTCTGATAGACCACGGACCGGCCGGTTTACATCCCAAAGGCCAGAAACTCTTAGAATTACTTGGAACCAATTACATATGTGTTAGCTAGGGTTCCCAGCACCCTAGTGTTTTGGATGAGAAGTACATCAAACAGTGTCATTATACTCGTGGAGCAACATTAGCGATAATCCCAAAGGAGAAAGAAGCAGAAAAGCTCTGCTTTGGACTTGCAAAAGTCCATCCCCAGCTTCTGTTTTCCACCATGAACCATGTTGTTTTGGTGATGATGATGATGATGATGTTGTTCAGCTGATCCTGATGATGAAGATGAAGAAGACGACGATGAAATGACGTCATCATAAACCCACCAAAGATCACAGCACATCTCACCATCTCCCCTTTCACCACCACCACTATTACTACTTAACTTTACCTTCTCTCTGTCACTCAACTCTCACAATCACCAACCCATTTGTGATCCTCTCAACGTTACAGAAATTTCGGCTTTAGTTATTAATGAATATGGTTCTTAATTACAGAAAATGTTGTCACCTCATGATGTTACTACTACTTCCACCATGCCCTGTCTTGATGCTCTTCAATCACATGATAAAGGTCATTTGCTTTAGTATTGAGAAATTTATGTCATCATTCAATTCATTGATTTGATTCTTAATTACAGAAAATGTTTTCACCTCATGACCACCATGTCGCAGTCGCCATCAAGGTATATACATTCATGATTCATGTTATATGGGTTGTTGCCATCAAGGTATACATTCATGTTATCATCTCTCTCAATCGATAATGTTGTGTGAACTTTCAATTTTATTTAATTGATTCGTTTGTAGTCGGGAGATTGTACTAATTACTTAGTGATGTTCGCTGATATATAATGGTATAGATAGTGCTCCTATATGGTGCGAACATCATAGGGATAACATGTTTGGATGTGTTGGTATTTCAACCAAGGCCAATATTGGTGCAATGATGCTTCTGATGCTAACTGTCAGCTTTTCTAATACAAGTAGCCATTCTTATTGTCGCTTTCAGATCTCAATCCTCATAGGATGTTAGGTAGTAGCGAAGAATTGATCCGTGCCCACTCTTACTTTCTCACAAAGAGGGTGTTATACTGCTAGCTAAAACTATGTCTGTACCGTACCAAACAACTGGGTGACAAGGTCCGGTCGTATGTATTTAGACGAGCAAAGAACGAACAACAACAGCTTGACTATAAATCAATACATTGGAAATTTAATATCTTAAAAATTTCATATAAGCTTCATACATATTTTGGCACTTCAAGTGGATGTCTGTGAGCTTTACAGCTAATGGACAACTAATACCCCATTAGAGTAGCTCCTCAATCGGGAAAAAAAAACAGAATATACGAATTGGTACAACATTTTTATTTTGTTTTTTTATTCATAAAGACAAAAAATATGGATGGACACAAACACCCCTGCAAACAGACAAAACTGAATTACTGACAAAAGTCTTGAAACACGAGTGGTGGTAAAAAAACACGAGTTTCAAGTTCAACACCCGAAGATTCTGAGCAAACCGTCGAACGAAACGCCACCGTTCGAATCGCCACCGCCCAATCTAATCATGGCCTTGATCTCATCATCGTCAGCAGCCAAACCAGCCGACTCCATGTAACTCTTCAAATCTCCGTAGCTCAACCTCCCGTCTCCGTCCTTATCCATCACCTTGAACACGTCCCTCATCAACGCGTCACCAGATCCGCACCCATGCGGCGCCGTTTCGAGAACTTTCTCGAACTCATCGAACTCCACGAACCCGTCCTTGTTCGCGTCCGCCACCGATATCATCGTCCCGATCATCGTCATCTCGTCTTCGTTTTCATCTGAAGAAGATCTCGAAATACCGGCGTAGAATGCTCGGAGATCGTCGCTGCTGATCTTACCGTCGCGGTCCGCGTCGATGATCTCGAACGCCGGTCGGAAATCTTGGTTCGCGGCGGTTATGGAACTCGCAAGCCTACCAGAAGGACACATCTCTCTCTACCGTCTCTCTCTCGTTTGAAACTTGTCGTTTGAGATTGTGAAAGAAGCTTTGAGCGTTAGAGACGTGTGGGAGCGTATGGGTTTATATAAGGGGACTAGGGTGGAATGTGAAGGCATAAGTTTGACTTTGATTCTTTCCCCAAAAGCTTGCATCGAAAGTTTTGTTTCCTTTTTTTCTTTACTTTGATTGTTTAGTTATTATAATATAGCCAGATGTATTACATTTTGAATATAGTACTATAGCCACATATACTAGATTTATATATAATGTAGCCAAAGAAATTATATTATTTATCATATATAATAGTCATAAATATAGTAGAAATCAGGGTATAGCCACTAGCCAGAGTTTTTTTTTCTTTTTTTGGCAACAAACAAACTGATAGCCACTAGCCAGAGTTATAATTTCTTATTAGCCATAGATATATTATATTGTTGATATATTACTGATAAGTTTCTTGGGCTTCCACTTAAAACCAATTGGCAATTAGTGGAGTCACCCAAGTCCCTTATATATTATTCATGTCCCTTACATCTTTCCGATGTGGGATCTTCTCTCCAATACCCTCCCTCGAGATAATGGTGGGTCTAACCATTAATCTCGCAGAATCCATCATACCCCTCCGAGATCATGCTTTATCTTCTAGCGATCTCGGAGAACTGAGCCTTCTATGGGCCATCAGCTAATGGGATGATCAGGCCACTGTCCGGGCCGGATTAATTAATAGGTCAGGGTACTGGGTCTGCTCTGATACCATGTTAAGTTTATGAAAGTAAAGAACACAAAAGTGTTTATGGAAAATTATATTAGACTCTCATAAAAATAATGTTACAAGATGCATAGTTTATATAGAAAATAAATCAAACTAATTTCCTAAACTAATATGGAATAGTATATAATAGATAATGATAAGTTTCCTATTCTAATATATTGATGTATATTCTAATATTGACCATTGGAGTAGGTCGATCTTCCAGATCTCCTAATACCCTCCCTCAATCTCATATGTGGTAACACGTATGAGATTGGACAATCTTAAAAATATAGTAGTAGAAATAATTCAAAAGCTTGTGAAACAACGATTGTTGATGATGTTGCAGAAGCTTGATGAATGTCTCGTAACTCTTCTGCAATTCCGCGAGTTGAGATAGATGTTTGTTTTATCCATCCTACAATGAGATGATTGTTTGCTATCCAATCTTCACGGTAGGTTGAATCGGCTGCTGGTAGACTGCCGTTAAGAAATCTGAATCTCTCGTGAGCTAATAGCCATACGAAAGTAGATGAATGAATGTTTTTTTTAGAGATCTCGAAACACAAAGAATCGAGAAGAATGAAGAAGATGATTATATGTTGTACTGCGATTTTGCAAAGACAACAAGATGAAAAAGATGTTTTGAATTGATGTTCTGTGTTTCAAAGATCACGAAATCACAGGAATTGATGATGATATGATATGTTGATCTTCAATTTTTGAAGAGCAACGAGATGATGAAAAAGATTAGAAGTTTTTAGTTTTGTTTAGGCTCTGATACCATGACAAATTTATGAAACCATGATACCATGATAAGTTTCTTGGGCCATCAGCTAATGGGATGATCGGGCCACTGTCCGGGCCGGATTAATTAATGGGTCAGGGTATTGAGCCTGCTCTGATACCATGATAAGTTTCTTGGGCTTGCACTTAAAACCAATTGGCAATTAGTGGAGTCACCCAAGTCCCTTATATATTATTCATGTCCCTTACATCTTTCCGATGTGGGATCTTCTCTCCAATAATTACTTTTGAAAATATACATAAATATTCAGATTTGGACTAGTTTTGCCATAGATATTTTACATTTCTGAAAAAAATAGGGAAACAAATAAATAATGGGAATTATATATATTAAAAGGAACCTTTTGAAGCTCCTGGGAGCGTCCACATCAGCAAAATAAGGGAGAGTAGTTTGTGGACACGTGTCATCGAAAAAAAAAAGTAATTATACATTTTTTTGTATCCACATCAGCGAAATAAAACATAAATAGCAATTATACATTTTTTTGTATCCACATCAGCGAAATAAAACATAAATAGCAATTATACATTTTTTTGTTAATAAAATATTAACATTTTGACAAATTGATAAAATATTTAATATATCAATATAATTTCGAAAAAATATCTCAAATAATAAATGGAAATGTACAACATAAAAAGCAATTATACAATCTTACAAAATGTAAAACTTCGGTAATGTATAATACAATCTTACTGAAGTTTTACATTTATGACAAATTAATATAATATTTAATATATCAATATAATTTCGAAAAAAAATATCTCAGATAATAAATGGAAATGTACAACATAAAAAGCAATTATACAATCTTACAAAATGTAGCATTTTGAGGTTCCACAGAGCGTCCACGTCAGCGAACTAAGAGAGAGGCGTTTGTGGATACGTGTCATCGAAAAAAAGCAATTATACAATTTTTATACAATTTTGGAAATTGCCATCGAAAAAAATAATTTATAATATATTATAAAAGGAAATATACAACATAAAAAGCAATTATACAATCTTACAAAATGGAAATACAATTTTTTATTTAAAAATTATGTATAATATTATAAATGGAAATATACAACATAAAAAGCAATTATACAATCTTACAAAATGGAAATACTACATAAAATACTAAATTGAATAAAAAATTATATTTCCATTATAGAAATACTACATAAAACAATAAATCAAAAAATGTTAAAAATATATGTAGAAACGCAGTTGCCAAAATAAAAAAAAAATCTCATATAAATTATGGAAATATACAACATAAAAAGCATATTTACAAATTTTAAACTTCTAAAATATGGAAAACGTACAATTTTACATCAAACACAATTTTTTGATTTAAAAATTATGTATAATATTATAAATGGAAATATACAACATAAAAAGCAATTATACAATCTTACAAAATGGAAATACTACATAAAATACTAAATCGAATAAAAAATTATATTTCCATTATGGAAATACTACATAAAAGAATGTATCAAAAAATGTAAAAAATATATGTAGAAACGCAATTGCCAAAAAAAAAAAATCTCATATAAATTATGGAAATATACAACATAAAAAGCATATTTACAAATTTTAAAATTCTAAAACATGGAAAACGTACAATTTTACATCAAACACAATTTTTTTTTTTGGATTTAAAAATTATGTATAATATTATAAATGGAAATTATAACATAAAAAGCAATTATACAATCTTACAAAATGGAAATACTACATAAAATACTAAATCGAATAAAAATTATATATCCATTATGGAAATACTACATAAAACAATATATCAGAAAATGTAAAAACTATATGTAGAAACGCAATTGCCAAAAAAAAAAAAAATCTCATATAAATTATGGAAATATACAACATAAAAAGCATATTTACAAATTTTAAAATTCTAAAATATGGAAAACGTACAATTTTACATCAAACACATCGCTATAAAAGCCATTATCTAACCAACTTCAACCTTACACCGATCAAAGAAAACTTCAAAGAAATCCGAGACATGATAGTTACCAAAAGGGTGGGAACTGAGCAACTGAAGTCTGCAACACATCCAAAAAATACATCAACATTAGAAACAAAACAGCGAAAAGAAGAGCGAAGTGGTCGAGGAAGACAAAAGTCATCGTCTTCTTATTACCGTGCAATCGATGAAGGCCAAGAGAAGAAACGCCTGATCGCTTCTACTCATCGTCTTGCCTAACAGATTGATTAAACGCGGAGGAGAAATAGAGCTTCCAAGTTGCATCTTCAAACTGTTGGTGGATTGATCTTCCAAGACACTGATCGACCCCCTTAAAATGAGGCTTCTTCCACCCTCAGAAGAACTCGAGCTCTTCTCTGGGTTCGATGAATTCAAAGACACCACCGCATCTCTTTGTTGGAATCCTGAAGATAACTCGAGTTCGAGAAAAGGACAGAAATGGAGTCGGAGGAGGAGATGTCGTCATCACTTGACAATCATTCTTCTGCCGAGTCTGGGCAGAACGAAATAATCCGCCCCTGGATTCGAACCAAGCTTGGCTCCGGCTGATTTCACAAGAAAACCTTCACACCACCGGACCAGATCTTCAAAATCGTTGAATCTCTGATTAGAAACTGATTCTCGAGCTCTGGTTCAGCCTTGATTTTTAGTAACGCAAACACTGAGGGATCCTCCGATTCATCCCCAATCTCCATCTCATGAAGATTCCTTCATATCTGAAGCAAAAAAATTGCATGTCGAAGAATGAATGTTGTTTTTGTTGCCAAAAATAGGAGAAAAATTAAAGTAAGTCAAAGCAACATAAGGATAAGATAAAAGAAACATAAATATCAAATTAAATATGTATTACAATACTCTACGTTTTTTGGTTACAACTACTAAATAAATATCTAACAAAATTACAAAAAACATTTAAAATTTAAAGAAATATGTAAATTTGACATATTAAAATTTAAAGAATTTTCTTAAAAAAATATGATAGACATCTCAACATTTATATATATCATAAGCTAAATATAAATAATTAATCAAATAAAATTATTGGAAAAGAGCATGCAATTCGAGAATCAAATCCTTGCTTAGCATTTACAGTGTATCAAGAATGAATGTCAATGTGGTGAAGTAATATTTTTGGTTCATCTTCTTTATTATTTTGGTAACTATTAGAAATTATTATTATGGACTGGACCTCATTGTTTTATGGATGATGATGACAAACATATAAATCATAAATCTATTACAAATTCTCTATAAACCAAATGAACTGTACTTGTGATGGTCCTATACGAAACAACATTATTATTATTTTTCAAAAAGTATTTTGCAAATGCTAAATATTTAACAATCTAAAAATTAGTTTGCTACAAATACTAACTAAATATCTACCAAATTAATGATATGCGTCTTAACATTTATATATATGTATCATAATCTAAATATAATTAATTAAACAAGTTAAATTAGAAAAAAAGATAAAGACCCGGGCGTAGCCCGGGTTTAACTCCTAGTCTTTTTAAAAGAGACGGATACGAATAAATAACATTAATGTTTTTTGTTCAAAAAAAATAACATTAATGTTCAGAAAAATTGGTACGTGTTGATAAAAAAAGAAGAAATTGGCATGTTTGGATTCGGTAAGAGAAAGTACGTAGTGCATGACATCACCAAATTTGGAAGCAAAGTTGATTTCCAAAAGTCTCTCCTGATTTGAAGAGAGAGAGAGAGTTGAATTTCTTTTTTGTCTCACGATGATGGTACCTCGAAAACGTTAAAATGTGCGAGCAATTGCAGCCGCTGTTTAGTGGACCCACACAAAGAAAGCATCTTCGTCTTCCCATCAGTAGAATCTTTTTATTATGCCGAGACCGAGTGGAGCACCAAAACTTGCATAATACTTCCTTCTTGCATAATTGACCAAAAAGGTCATTTCATACTATCATTGTGCCTCTCCTTCTCTACCATACGCACGATCATTTGTCTTTTAACCCATATCATTAGACCATCCGCAACGGTAGTCCGTTGATGGTCCTTAGCTCGACATCCAATGTTTATCGGATTAAAAAACTATTATTTGAGCGACATAACCTAAGGATTGATCCGTAAATAAGAAATTTAAGGATCAAATCCTTGTCTACGTGGCGGCTTGGCTCTCTCATTGATTTCTGTCCGTTGCAGCAGATCAGAGAGAAAGCACACGAGGATGGCCGTAAGAAGAAGGAAGAAAGCATCTCCAGGTGATGATTCATCTCTCTCTTTCACCTCGATTGATCTGTTGTGATATGCTCGTGGATCCTTGAAACTTGAAACCAAGTGTTTGATTGATATCCTTTCATTTGTTTCCAGCATTTTGAGATCGGTTTGCTATCTTTGCCTCAAGAAACTAATGGGCTTTGTTAAGTTTCAAGATCGTGGTGTCTCTTATTGCAGCCAAGAGTGTCAAGACAACAAAGCTCTTAACTGTGTTATTGTCTCCCAAGTGTTCGACGAAATTCTTCAATGGAGGAAAGAAAAACATGAAATTTATATATCATAACGTCACCTGTGTACTTTTGTGCTCATGATATTTATTTATATATTTTCATGATTTTACAGGGGTTTTATGATGTTGAAACTAGAGGAGATTGGTCAAGTTTGTTGATTATTGTAGGTATGATACTCAACCTTGTCCTTCTTTTACATATCTGCATAAATAATTTATTGTATGTCAGCTTCAATATTTTTTCTCTTTTCCCTGTGTGCATATCACCAAGTTCTTGAAGTTTCTCTTTTTTATCTCCATATGAACGACTTTTCTGTATGCTTTTGGTTTGAATGTGTTTGTTATTGACATCAGTTACGAGTTGAGCAAGTCTTGTATAGTATAGCCTAGCACTATCATGTTTCTGTTGTAATTGTGATGGAATAAGGAAAGCTATGGAAGCCGTACCTTGATATATCTGTTAGTCAGTTTTTCTTATGCCAAATGCTATATGGTTCCTCCAACCAGCTACATTATCTTCTGCCATGATTTCAAAAGTGAGTTATTGAGAAAAAAAACTAATTATAGACTTTCAAAGCTCACCTTGTCTCTGTAGTATTCATCACAGCCATGAGTAATTACTTTAAAACTTAAGTTGAATCCATTGGCCCCATGAAGTGATAGTCACTGGCTTGTTATTGTTTTAGATCGACGGTTATGGCTTGCTTTGGGATGCATTCAGGAAGGCAAATTTCACCAAACTTCGAGGTGTTTTGTTTCTTTCTAAAAAATCATAGTTTGATCACTTGATGTTGCATTGACAGAAGTGGAAATCATATGATAAACAAAACATTTTTTTTCATATCCAATCCGTCTGAAGCCACCATGGTTTGTATTACGGATTCTCTTCATTTTGCGTATAAGATGTATATTCAATACTCACATATATTTTTTATTCTTTCACTTTAAATTTTTTTTTCTTAGGATTCCAAATCGGGAAACACCATTGGACTCCCTATTTTGACTTGAATCCTTAACTATTTAAACAAAAAAAAATTAATATAATAATGGTAAGGATTCCAAGAAGGAGTCCACCATTGCGGATGCTCTTAGATACTTATGTTGTTAGTCACATACTACTTTTTTTCTCACAACCACATAATCATGTGATTTATAAGATATCACAAAGATATATTCTCATTCAACTTGTAGAAACGTGTCGCAAAAGGAATCAGAAGTTTTGTAGAGCGCAAAGTTGCCGCAGCCACGAAAACTTCTTTCACAATATCCTCTCTTTTAAACTAGATTAGCTTTCTTAGTTTCACCACAATTTTTTGGAATTAAGGTCTGCTATGCTGTGGTGTGCTGCATAAATGATCTTAACTGATCTTACTCACATAGTCATTAGCAGTTGCGGCATCTTCTTCAAAAACATATTATTAGACTTTTGTGAAAGAAAATAAGAACCTTTATCAAAGTTCAATTCTATAAAACCTGCTGATATTTTACCAAGGATTTGGAAGAAACTTCTAAAGTGCGATTCACGACGAATCCTTATTAAACCTATAAGTTGAAAAGTATTGTAATCCATCCAAAAAAACTAGATGTATTCATTACAATTTATAACAATCATTTTTGTTTAAATATAACTTTCCATTCAATTAAAAAGTGTTTTACCATAGTATGTGCTGAAAGAAAACTATGAAGGATCTAAAATTATAATAAACCTTTTTGAACCTTAACAAAAATTCAATTTATAAGTTGTTTCAGTCTTCTTTACGGTGGTCCCATTTTACATTTCAGTCTCTACTCATGATTGATCTTGTTTTCTAGATCAAAGGTCTCTGAATACTCTTTTTTTTTTTCTCCAGAGTATGTTTATGCATATGCACAAAACCATATGCTCTTGAGCACAATGGCGTTGTACCTATAGCAACGTACTGGTTTTCCGATTCCTGTTGCTTAACCATGCTCCTACCCAAGCTCTATTTTTTGAACTTGAAGATGGTCACATATACGTGAATTATTCTTTGATGAGGCGTTCTCCTGCGGTAAGATTCTACTTCAACTCTTAAGATTTAGTCCACTTTGTTATTCAAATAAATTGATTCTTTTTAGGATTGTGTGAAAAAAATTCAATCATATCTGAAAAAAACGTAAGTCAACAAAATAAAAGAAGAAACACAAGTCAAGATACATTTAAATCATTTCATTCCAAAAAATCATAACTTTGGTTTGCAGTATGGTTCGCTGCACAATTGATGAACTTTTGAATCATTTCATTCCAAAAAATTATGAGAGTTGACTTGGTTTCATAATCTTGCATGAAAAAGTATAAAACCATTTACGTTATTACATTTTTGTGATGATGACTTACACTTCGTCTTTATTTTCAATTTTCATATTGTTTTACTGAACCTTAAATCAATACTTTCTGAAAAGAATTGCAAATCTCATCTATTTTTATAGATTAGATGGCTCAACACTTTCTACAAAGAAGTTTGTTTTCAACTTTTTTAAGAATAAGTTTCTACCATTTGTATAATCTAATAATTTAAACATTTAAGTCGTACAGTTAAAAGATTGATGATCTTAACCAAGATCATAACTATCAAAATATTTAAACTTGGAATTCCTGGTAAAGAAATATTCTGCCATGATTTGAGAAATTGATATCTCATGAGATGCTTCAATCAAATACTTCTCGTAAAACTTGAGGACATCTTACTTCACAATCTTTTTCAGATTCATGTAAACCAACAAACGATGCACCATTGTCACAAACTTCAAATAAATTGTTTCTTATGACAAACAGCAAAAACTACTACCTTTTTCCACTAATCCGAGCCCACATATTTTCTCCTTCATCATCAGGAAAATTCTCACGCACAACATTTTGTGGTTTTCAAACACACTCGTTTCTACAGATTTCTACATATCACGAAATAAAACAATTAATAAATAACTACATATATAAAAAGTTCCATATTTCAAACTAAAACTTTGCTAAGAATTTTTGTAAGCCCTTAACATATTCACAGACTTGCTCTAATAGAAATTATGGGTTATGCACAGAAGAGATCACACTGATAGTAAAAAGCTTGATTCCATACTTTATATGAAGTTCACTCCCAATTTTATATCCAAGATTGTTCTCGACTCTTGAGAAAGAAAGTTAACTAAAACTAAATAAAAATACATATTTTATTCGATAAGGGAGATAGAAAGCTGACCAAGCACATACCTTAGCCAATAGACTATGTTCTCTTCTATCAATGAATAAGAGATGTAGAAGTGTTGTATCTCTAGCATTATCCCTTTCTGTTCCAATCTGAAAAACAACTTATATCCAAACAAGAAACATATTCTTGTAATGTAATATCAAAGAAATAATAGAATTCTGAAACTATACCATAGCAAGAGAGTTGATGTCTTTATTCTGACAAAGTCATCAACAGAATTATCAGAATACTTAGTGGCTTCAGAAGCATGAGGGACATAAATTCTTAGATCATCTCAACAATCTTCTTGAAGAGGTGTTATTTCTTCAATGTTAAAGAGTTTGGATATAGTAAGAGTTTCTTCTCTTGATATATCCCCCCAAAAACCACCTTCAATAAACATCTGAGAAATAAATTTTGATTTAGATAAAATGAGTTACTGTTATCAATTAAAACACAAAGAGAAAATTAATTATCTGAAACCGCAAAACTGAGATGAAATGAATAATATCATCAAACTTAACCAGCTTAAGTGCATCCAACATATCCTATCCACTGAATAACACGATGTGGAGACCATTCCTTGCAACAGAGCTTTGGAATGGTCAAACAGCTCAACAACGTTTTTTTCAAAATATAAGCCATTACCTCTTTGTCAGTCTAAAAAGAGATAAACATCAAAATATAACATCGTTAGAAAATCAGATTAATGTCAGAAATTAATTTGCAATAGATAATGTATAGATAAGATCATACCTTAAAACTATCAGACGATGGAGAAAACATGTAAGAACATTCCAAATCGTTGATATGTAGAGATGAAATCTTTCTTTGAAACCACTTGTTGTGATCTCTATTTTGTTTTTTTTATCTGAAAATGTTATCGGGGTAGACAAATTGGCTCGCTTTCCCTGCAACATTTCATATAAAGAAACCGAAAAAAATGAAACACTTACTTCAGATAAGATAGGTGCAAGAGCATCTTTCGAAGTTGTAAAAAGATTTTGCCCAAAACTTGACTCTTCAAATCATCTCCAGTCTTGCAACCGACAGAAAAAAAACGAACGTAGGAACACTGTCATCGAGTGTATGCCACAGCTTAATGGAGTGCTCATCCACAAGAAGATATGACTCAACTTCTTCATCAGCATCGTCCTCATCATCATCATCAGCCTCCTCATCATCATCCATGACCTCATCATCATCAGCCTCCTCATCATCCTCAAAATGAGGAAGTACTGTGGGCAAAAAATGGTTAGGAGGAGGGAACTGGAAACAATCTTCACAGCTTGAGTTCAGCCATTTTCCTAGAAAATGTGATTGGATTTGCACTTCTTTATAGAAAGTGTTGAATCTAGGTTCAAGCAGATATGCAAAAAAAATATTAATAATGTCTAGATTAGTTCATACAATAAAACTATGAGCCGTATGTAGAAAAATATTGTAAATAGACATCTCTTTATATATGGTTCACATGTGCATGCGGAGTATATACTTATACTTGTACGAAGGAACTAAGAGACATTAAATGCAAAATATAGATTTGCTACTCTCATTCTTTAGATTTTTTTCCTAAATGGGGAAGTTATTACATAGCATTTAGATTTTCCCACGGAATCTTCTCAGTCACAAGCTCCCATAGTACTACTCCAAAGCTATAAACGTCAGACCTGAGTTCAAAGAGAAGAAGCATCGTTAGAGAAGAGAGGTAAAAACAATAAGCAAAAGGAACTTAACCAAACGGAAGAGACTTCCACTGCAAATGTTGTTTTGAACGATTTAGTGTGAATCAGCATTTTGGTCTCGGAGTTAAAAAAAATAAAAATAAAAGGAATTGAGTATTAGCCGAAGAGATTGAGACCGGACCGTGGAAGGAACTCTGTCACAATACAAAGACGTTGGGGCGATGTCACAGTTCCCATAAATAGTAGAACATTTGGATGTCTAAGTCTCTTCATCAACGATATCTTCACAATAAAGCAAGTAAATCATGAGTACTTCAAAATCATAATAAAGCAAGTACAATATATCAATTTACTTTTACCAAACACGCTTATAAAAATGATAGAAAACATAATACCTCTTGTCCAAAAGATGTTATGATCTCTTCTGAATATTCTTGTTTGGAGAACACCTTTACAGCAACATCCTGCAGAGACATTAGCAACTCTCACTCTCTCAGTAAGATACACGCTGTTCATGATCAGCTTGTAAAAATCATCAACAGTAAAACAAGAACGTACAGATCCAAACCATAGACCGTGATAGACAGTTCCACATGAACCTGTACACATAAAGAGGAAAATTATGAGAGTTTGTAGCGGAACAGAGACTAGAAAACCACATAGACTGTATAGGATTAATCACCTTGTCCAATTTGTTTTCCAATTGCCAAATACTCCCACAAGATTTCATAGTCTAGGCAGTCACTATCCATAACATCCTTGTTCATAACACTGCTGCTAGTACTTCCACAGCTGCTAGCACTGCTTGTGCTGTTCACATTAACAGAGGAAGACCAAGACCCACCCACAGCCTCACTATTAACAGCCATATTACTCTGATGAGCTTGTTCTTTCTGCGGTTCGTTCTGCTGCACCCAAGGCCACACCAAATGGCCACGCCTTCCTTCCAAACCCTCTTGCTCAATCCCTTTCCATGGCCATGACAATCCTTTCTTTGCCATCCAGTCTTCAGCTTTCGAGGCAAGTGTCTTAGGGATAGTTCCATCGTTTTCCATAATTATAGTTTTATCTAATATAATTTGTTAACCACCAATAAATAACAATGTAATAACAATTATATTTATTTATATGCCTGGTGGATGATCGAGTAACTGTTCCTGTTTTTAAAGATCCACAGTAGTGTCATTTTAAAATCTACACTTTATTAAAGACATGTCACAATCCATGACTCACAAATGCGAATCAACACCCATCTCAGTCAAAATTTTGTAAGTATTTTATTTAGATCTTATGTATTTATTGAAGTATTGTAGCTGGTGAAAGAGACGTCAATGACGTTGAAGAGGAATAGACGAGAACTGGCCAAGCTTATGCATGTCAAACACTTTACTGGACAAGAAGGTTTAACTTGAGAAGCTCTTCAGAGTATTGACAACGGTTTAGTCACGTGGTAATAGAGTATACCACCTTTTTTTACTTTGAAATGACATCTTATTATATAAAGCTTGTTTTTTTTAAATTACTAATTAACATGATGATACTTGAAAGTTTTATATATAAGATTATGACATGTGTTAATGTATCTCATAATTAAATGTATATAATAAAATAATAACAAAGATATGTTTAAAAATTTATAAACATTGTTTATAATAATTTCCCAGTTTTGAATCCTAAACAAAATATAATTGCAAAATATTATTTAATAGTAATTTTCCTTTAATATTGTGACATGTATTAAAATATATAATGATTCTTATTATAAAAAGCTTGATTTTTCAAAATTACTAATTAATATGATCATGACACTTGAAAGTTTTATATATAAGATTATGACATGTGTTAATGTATCTTATAATTTAAATGTATATAAAAAATAATAACAAAGATATGTTTAAAAATTTATAAATATTATTTATAGTAGTTTTCCAGTTTTGAATCCTAAACAAAAGATAATTGCAAAATATTATTTAATAGTAATTTTCCTTTTAATATTGTGACATGTATTAAGATATATAATGATAACAATTTTTTTCTTTCTGAAATTCAAAATAGAAGATAACTATAATAGGTTATATGACACATTTTCCTTTTCTACAATAGGTTATATCCTAGAAAAATAAACTTTCAAAAATTTATTTAATAAATCATTAAGTTACCACATAAGAATGTGTATAATGTTGTCTTTGACTCGATTAGTGTATTTGACTTTCATTTCTTTTTATTTTTCATTCAATTTCTTATTTTGAGTTGTGTTGAGTTAAAATGTTTAGGTATAGTATATTCTTTAACTCTAAGCACAAAGTTTATGACATTTATCTATGTACCATGATTATAAAATATAATTTTAACTGGAATTTATGTGTGAAAATAGTTTTTTAATTATAAACAAAAGATAATTGCAAAATATTATTTAATAGTAATTTTCCTTTTAATAATGTGACATGTATTAAAATATATAATGATTAAAATGTATATACTAATATATAAGAAAATAAAAACGACTTCTAGAATTTTTATTTATTTAATAGTAAAAAGAAATAATTAAAAAAACAAAAAAGATCAAAAATATAATTTTAACTTGAATTTATGTGTGAAAAAAAATCAGAAAACTATAATAATATTTATTATTTTATGTTTTTATATTAAACTAAAACATTAAACAAAACTCATTTCAATGCAACAGGCTCATATCTTGTGCATTAATAAAACATCTTTTGCAGTAACAATCTTTTTAGAATCCGCCTAACTCTCTTGTTGAAACGAAACCGTCTGCAAATCAATATAACAAACATATATAAGCTACTCTAAATACTATGATAATCTAGGCAAAAGAACTCATATTGTTACCTTTTTTCAGTAATCTAATCCCACAAATTCTCTCCATCATCATTAGGATACTCATCACATATAGATTTTTTGTGGTTGTCAAACACATTGGCTTCCATACCTTCCTGCAAATCACAAAACAATAAATTACTAAAGACTTCATAATAATTTTCAGATTTCTAATCAATATCTTACCAAAGAATTTTCTAAACCCTTTAGATAAAGGTAGATTTACTCTAATAGATACTCAGTGTTATGCACTGATGTGATCACACTGATTGAGAAAATCTTGATTCCATACTGAAACTGAAGTACACCACCAACTTCATATCCAAGATTATTCTTCATCCTAGAGAAACAAAGATCAAATCTTAATAAACATAAAACCTTTTCTATTTGAAAAAATTGAAACAGAGAAATACAAGGAAAAGTAAACACAAACCTTAGCCAATAGGTTAAATTCTCTTCTATCATTGAGTAGAAGAGATGTGCAACTGCAGTATTCTGAGCATCAACATTATTTGTTCCAATTTGAAAGTATACCTACGTCCAAACAAATTGTATCAAAAACATATTATAACATCAAAGAAATAGAAGTCTCAATTTATACCTTAGCTAGAGAGTTGATGTCAGAATTTATTCTGACAAAGTCATCAAACGTGGTTTTTCAACGCATGGTTTCCGAACCCTGACGGATATAAGTTCTCTTTTCATCTCGCATATCCTCAGGAAGAGATGCTACTTCATTAGTCAAAGAGTTTGGATATACTCCGAGCTTCATCTTTTAGTATATTCCCAAAGAATACACCTTCAATAAACATCTGAAAATGAATTGATTAGATAAATTGAATTAATGTTAACAATGAAACCAGATGAAAGAACTAATTACATTGGAACGCAAATCTGAGATGAAATGAATCATATCATCAAAATCGATCACCTCAAGTTCACCAAACGTCGCAGCAACAGAATAACAAGATTTAGAAACGCTTTCTAGCAATATAAACTTTGAATGGTTATCGAGCTCAGCAATGCTGTTAACTAAGTCAACCCTCACAATCTCTTTTGTCAGTCTACATAGGGATTAAGTCCTTAGAACTTCAGAAATCAATTTGCACAAGATAAAGTTTAGATGAGTTCATACCACAAAAGTATCAGCCGATTGAGAAGAACTTGTAAACACATTCCAAATTATTGATATGTAGAGATGAAATCTTTCTTTAAAACCGCTTGTTTTAATCTCCACTTTGTTTTTATCTGAAAGTGGTATGGCCGTAGTCAAATTTGCTTGTTTTCCCTACACATATAAAATTGAACCAACCCCCACAAATTTGCTTGTAAACTAAGCCAACTCCAACAATCTCTTTGTCAGTCTACAATAAAAAATTTGTAAGAACATTAGATTAAATTCAGAATTCAATTTCCACCAGATAATAAGCATTGCCAGCAAAATCTAGGATAAAAGACTGCACAAGTTTAGTAAAAATTGCATTGAGTAAATCAATAAGCAAAACAAAAGCATCATTAACCTTTTTAAAAAATTAGAGAACTTTATCAGAATCACAAAAATAAAATTGATCAATCGGAGAAAGAAGTATCAATACAACGAACTTGCATGTTTAGTGTATGATCTTGTACTTTTATATTCTTATGATCATTTTAGATTATTTTCTTCTACTAAAAGTTTTGCATGTGGAGTTAGTATGCTTCATTTTCCAGTTAAAAAGTTGTTTTTGTTGGTTATCTTGATGAAAGTTGTTGTTGATGAACTTCTGAACATTTCAGTTCAAGAAATATAAGACTTGAATTGGTTTCAAAGTCTTTCAGTGAAAAAGGTATAAAAATCATTTATCCTATGCATTTCTATGATGATGACAAACATTTTATCTTTATTTTCATATTATTTTATTGAACCTTAAATTAACAATTTCTACAAAGAATAGCAAATCTCATACATTTTTTATAGAAGAATGGCTAACACTTTCCACAAAGATGTTTGGTTTCAGTTTTTTCCTAAGAATAAGTTTCTGCCATTTGTATATTTTCATGATGAACTGCCTTTCAATGATCTGCCTAATGATGATGAGCCTGTTTATACATTAAACATATGAATCATATAGTTAAATTATAAAACTACATGACCACACAATAAACATGCAAGTCGTTTAATTAAGGTTGAATGACAACAATAACAAACACACAACAATAACAAAGGCGCATCATCCAATAAAATGAAACAAAATTTACTCCAAATCTTTTGGTTCATTCTCGTTTTTTTTAATCTGTACAAGCTATTCTTTCAAGGAAAAAGAACTGGGTCTGCCTCAGGCATGATTATATATATCCTCTCTAGCTCAGCTCGCAAGCACATGTCATATTTGAAACGAATTTACCTCTCGTAGTGAGAAAGAGAGATTACTGATCAAGCTAAGCAGCTTTTACCAAAGCTTCGTCTTGCTTGCTGCTTTCTCTTGTCATTGACCTTTCTTCTGTGGCTAAGCTTCTTCTTCAATGCGAATCAGATCCTGCTCTGGGGGTTTGTTTAAGGGCTTTATTTTTCCTTGAGGGAAGAGTTGTCTATCGATGCAGCACGAGCTGCCTGGAACTGTATAGTGTATTTCCTTTGAAGCTCTCTTAGTTTCTCCATAACTTGTTGGAACGTTGGTCTGCATTGAGGTTCACTGCAAAAAATATCATAACTGCGTTAGCTGCTGCTTCAAAGACGTATTAGTCTAAATACAATACAACTATTTTAGGTAAAAGTGAAGTTGTATATGTCTTGGCAATCAAAGTTCAACATTTCAACCACTATCAAAACCAAAACATAACGTATAGAAGTTTTTGAATGTGTAAGTTCAACACTTCAACCACTATTACGTACCTATGCCAGCAACTTTCCATTAGAGAAATCCACTGAGGATCAACATCCTTTGGGACTTCGAGTCTCTGGTTCATAAACCCCACAGCTCCAATCACCTGCAAGTATTCTAAATAGACATCTCTTTATATATGGTTCACATGTGCATGCTAACTTTAAATTTTCTACTCTCATTGTCATTTGGGAAACGATTCTTTAGATTTTTTTTCGTAAATGGGGAAGTTATACCTGCATAGCATTTAGATTTTCCCACGGAATCTTCTCAGTCACAAGCTCCCATAGTACTACTCCAAAGCTGTAAACGTCAGACCTAAGTTCAAAGAGAAGAAGCATTATTAGAGAAGAAAGGTAGACACCAATAAGCAAAAGTAACTTAACCAAGCACAAAATGAGAATATACTTTTCATCAGCAGCTTCATTTCGAAGAACCTCCGGTGCCATCCATTGAGGCTGTAAAACAGGTAAAAAAGCAATTGAATTCATAATGAGTAGAATTAACTTCACAAGAAAAACGAGGAATCATTTTGGTAAGAGTATATGTTGAATACCGTTCCTCTTCCGGTCTTCGTAGTGAGGTATGTCTCATGCTTGATACGCGAGAGACCAAAGTCAGCAACCTATTTGAGATGATACGATAAGTTAACAATGCAAACAGAGCCATGTTAAGTGCAGTACTAGTTCTACTTCTGCAATTAGAATCAATAGTCTCTCTTTACATTTTGCTTTATGTTTTCTCATCCAACTTCTCAGTTCTGACATACTAGATATACTAGACCGACAACATTATTTTTCTACCTAAGCTAATATTCCCAAACCGTGTCACAAATTCGATGAAATAAAATTATTCATTGGAGACACCCTAAATCTCTAAATCTATAAATCTCTGGATCATATGAAAGAGTTGACCCATGATGATGGATACTTATTACTTATTAGTACTTAATATTAAGGAAACTATATGAATACAACAATGGAAGGAATACCTTCACTGTCCAGTTTCGATCAACTAATAGATTTGATGACTTCAGGTCACGGTGAATGATGGGTGGACTACAATGGTGAAGATAATTCATGCCACGAGCCTGTTGGAATAAATATACAACATGTTTGATGAGATGTACGGTGACCAAACGAAAGAATTTAAAAGAACGATATGCAGAACAATGTGGAGATACAACTATCAATGATCTAGACAAATACTCACAATGTCCGATGCCATATGGATACGTCGTCTCCAATCCAGTTTTGATGTGTTCCTCTGCAGCAAACGGAAGAGACTTCCACTGCAAATGTTGTTTTGAACGATTTAAGAGTGAGTCAGCGTTTTGGTCTCGGAGTTCAAGAAAGGCATAAAAGGAAGTGTAGTATTAGCAGAAGAGATGAGACCGAACCGTGGAAGGAACTCTGTCACGATACAGAGACGCTGGGGTGATGTCACAGCTCCCATAAACAGTAGAACATTTGGATGTCTAAGTCTTTTCATCAACGATACCTTCACAATAATACAAGTAAAGTATAAGTACTTCACAATTATAATAAAGCAATTAGATATGCAAGAAAGCTGAAGGCAGGTGTCAATCACTAAAAAACTATTTAGAATATGAATTGTCTTTTACCAAACACGCTTAGAAAAGTGATAGAAAACATAATACCTCTTGTCTAAAAGATGTTATGATCTCTTCTGAATATTCTTGTTTGGAGAACACCTTTACAGCAACATCCTGCAGTGACATTTGCAGCTCTCAGTAAGATACACTTTGTTCGTGATTAGCTTGTAAAAATCAACAATGCAGATTCTACAAAACAGAGGGTAAGAACGTACAGATCCAAACCATAGACCGTGATAGACAGTTCCACAAGAACCTGTACACATAAAGAGAAAAAATTATGAGAGATTGTAGCGGAACAGAGACTAGAAAACCACACAAACTGTGTATAATGTCTTTAAAGGATAGATCACCTTGTCCAATTTGTTCTCCAATTGTCAAATCCTCCCATAAGATTTCATAGTCCAAGCAGTCACTATCCATATCAACCTTGTTCATAACACTGCTGCTAGTACTACCACAGCTGCTAGCACTACTTGTGCTGTTCACATTAACAGAGGAAGACCAAGACCCACCCACAGCCTCACTATTAACAGCCTTATTACTCTGATGACCTTGTTCTTTTTGCGGTTCATTCTGCTGCACCCAAGGCCACACCGAATGACCACGCCTTCCTTCCAAACCCTCTTGCTCATTACCTTTCCATGGCCATGACAATCCTTTCTTTGCCATCCAATCTTCAGCTTTCGAGGCAAGTGTCTTAGGGACACTTCCATCATTTTCATCACTGGAGTCTCTGAAGGGCTTTGAAGAAGACTTGTCATCGCTACGTAAGAACACACCAAAAGGAGATCGGATAAAATCCCCTCTAGCTGTGCTACCACCTGCTGCATCCTCTTTCCGTTCAAACAAAGCAGCTTCGAAGAAGCCCTGGTCTGAATGATGACTGTCTCCACTTCCACCTTCATGGTGTACAGCGCTGTTATTATCACCTGCGTGCATCTTTGACCTGACCTTGTTCCCCACCTTGGATGCCTGTAATTTTAGCAACACTGTTCAAACGACGCAACAGTATCAAAAATGAGAATATTCAATCAAACTAACCAAATCTGATATCTTGGATTTAATAGCAACTTGTATAGGCTGCTGAGAATCAAGTCCAAGTTTCGACACAACAGCCTCTTTAGAGTCAAGACCAAGCTTAGATGCAACCCGGCTAAAGCTCGTTTCCCCTTCTTGCCCTCTTGTCTTATTAGCTTGAGAGACTCTCGGGTCTTGAAAAAGAGCCGCGTCGTTTGTGATGCATATGATCCCAATAAGAGAGCCATCATCATCGTAGAAAGGAGACATTGTAGTCACTACCGAAAACCTGTCTCCCGCTTTGTTCTTGACAGGAAACTCACCGGTCCAGCTCTCTCCACAGCCGCAACGCCGAGTGATGTTCTGTGCAACGGCAGCGTCTTGACCATCTACAAGAATATCGATCGGGTCTTTCCCAAGTGCTTCTGCAGCTGAGAAGCCGTAAAGCTTTTCCGCCATTGCGTTCCTGGAACAACCATGCCGTATCAGTTGGGACATATTAGATCGTCTCAGACACTATATTTGTTTCTACTTCAAAGGAACGAGTTCAGCCAAAAAAAAACTACCATGGTCTAATTAATTTAAAGAGTTCCTGAAACTGTAGGAATCAAATCCACAATCATTTCGGATACATGAGGTAGAGAGATACTAGATTGTACAGAGGCATCAAGTCCAACAAAAACTACCATAGTCTAACTACATAGAGACTAGAGAGTTCCTAAACTACAGAAATCTAGGAATACTCGCCATAAGATGATTTGGCCGTTTCTATAAAAGAAGAATCAATTTCTGAATCTAAATATCAGTTGGGACACATAATACATACAGATACTAGATTGTTTCTATTACAGAAGCATCGAGTTCTGAAACTGAAACTGAATATTAGTTGGAACACATGAGACAGAAATACTAAGATTGTTTCTATTACAAAAGCATCGAGCTTTGAATCTGAATATCGTTTGGGACACATAAGACAAACAGATACAAGAATGTTTCTATTACAAAAGAATCCAATTCAGTAAAAAAAAAAAACTACGGTAATATTAACTAATTTACAGAGTTCCTGAACTATATGAACCAAATCCACAATCATCTCGGACACATCAGATCGTCTCAGACACTAGAGTGTTTCTAATTACAAAAGAATCGAGTTCTGCAACAAACCACCATACTCTAACTAACTTCAAGAGTTCCCAAACTATATGAATCAAATCCACAATCATTTCGAACACATGAGATAGACAAACACTACAAAACTTAAATATCTCCTAAACTACAGGAATCAAATCCCACAATCAGACAGAACACTTAGATTGTTCCTATAACATAAACAAACGAGTTTCCAAGTACACTCACCAAAAGATGATTTGTCCGTTGAGATCAAAGACATGAACAGCCTGCGCCATAGACTGCAAAATATTCAAATACTGTTTCTCCGTAAACTTCCCTCCTCCATCTCCAGATCTTCCCTCGTGGTGGTGGCTCTCCTTACGCAACGGAGAAGCGTGACGAAACGACGCCGTCCCGCTCTTCCTCCACCTCGGACCAGCTCCATCACCACCACCAACACTGTTTCTCCTCCGTTGCGGAGACATTGAATGCGACCTCTGCTGCTGCTGCTGCTTAGCCTCAGCAGCGGCTGAGACCTTGAGCCTGGACATCTCGCGCTTGAGATGCTCCTGGCTCTCCTCTAGCTCTCGTATCTTCTTGAGCAGCTCCTCCGCGGGTGGAGTCTCCATTAAGAGATCGAATGAATCTGAAGTCAAAGAAGATGAATCACGGCGAGAGATGGTTTGCTTGTTTGTTATTATTTTTATATTTTATGTTTGTTGATGATCGCTTCTGCTTACAATACTCTTTCTTCTTCTATGATAATAATAATAAGAAAATATATATATATTTAGATTTATGGAGGCAGCTTTTTCTATTAGTGGGGTGATGAATGATCGATTTCGAATTGATTTATGTTTGGCTGTTTTTTTTTTTTGCTCTGGAAGACCAAATACAGAAATATACCAGATTAGATGGAAATAGATATTTATTTTTTATACCAAATAAAAAAAATGCCTAATTTTATTCGTATAAAGTAAAATGAATAAAAAATAAAAGTTTGGTATTAAAAAGATAAATTTGAATGTATGATAAAACATATAATTTTTTCTTGGTTATACATTTATCTAACTTTTTTGTCTTTTTGTTACTCATTAAGAAATAGTAGTTTAATGATATTTTTTGTTACTTATGAAGAAATAGTAGTTTTTTTTTGTCAATGAAGAAATAGTAGTTTAATGATTTAAATATCCACCATCATTTTTTTTTGTTTAAGTTTACAATATCTATTAGTGTTTCTTAAAACAAGGTATATATAGTTTATTGTGTTTTTATGGGAGATAGTTTATTTTAAACATACACTATTTTGTTTCTTTCTCCAAAATTTTAGTTGTAAATATCAAGATTTTCAATGCAAAATTCTCCAGTTTGTTATATAGTCCCTCTATTTTGTAATACATGATGTTTGGTATTAAATATTAATACACAAAGATTAAAAAAAATATTTTTAAACATAGTTATTAAAAATATAATTAAAATCATTCAATTTTTTGGCAACATAAAATCATTCAACTAATTATAAAAATAATTGAAAATTTGTTTTAAAAACATCATTTTAAATAAAATAAAAAAATAACATAAAATATCAAAACATCATTTTGAAACAAAAAAAAAATCTTTAAACATCATGGATATTTTTTTGTAAAAGATGTATTATATTATATTGAATGACATGAAAGAGCCATCACTACAGACCCCACGTAATTTATTTTACATGCAACCCATTCCATTAATTTCTCAAGGAAAAGGTTATCTTTTTGGTAAGCTCAATTTAAAGTCTCCTATTGGTTGGACTCTGGTTCATTATGGGTCTATGACCGTACCATTATCATCGATGTGAAGTTACTTTTTCTTTTCCTTGTTCATGTCATTTCATAACCACTTCCGTTTATGATCTTTTAGACCATTCTACCTTTATCTAATAGAAAAATAGACATTAATTCGAACATAGTTACATTCACTGTGAATATATATACTTACTAAAATATTTTTGAGGTAATATATACTTACTAATTAATGCAAATAATTTACTCCTGCGTAAATATGTAGTAATGTAGGATATATTCTAGGTCTTTCTTTGTTGTTTCTATAAACTTGATTAATATCGATTGATCTTAATGTTGTTCAATCTCGATCGGTGACCCAGCAACATTATCGAGGTTAGCTTTCATATGCACGTTAACGTCGTTGTCACTACAACGAACATGCTTGATTCACACAATGAATACACCTAAAATAATCAAAATCTCGTGATCGATGTGCATATCCGAGCCCTTGTTGGCTCCAAATGTCAACTCTTCATCACTCTCTCCTTTAAAAAAAACAGTAGTATTAATTTTGATCCAAACCGGTTGGTTATAAACCGAAATGGTTAAAATTTACATGGTATAAATTGAATAAAACAGAACCGATGACCTTTCTTGGTTCATCTTTCAAGACACTGTAAAATCAACATACATATATTATTAAAAAGACAAATCACGGATGCTTAGTTAGGGGTTTTCGACAATTCGACACACCCATCCTAATGAAAATTTAATACTTTCTTGGTGAGGAAATAACAAGACATGTAAGTATATATTTGGCCTTATGTGTTATTATTAACCAGGTAGTGGTAGAGAGGGAAATTTAAAAAGCATGGCACCAAACAAATCGTTGTTATGTGTGTCTGAAAATAGAAACTTGGACGGAGTTCAACCTACTAAAAGATAAGATTGGATGTTTTGTTTTCTTCATATAATGTTCAAACTTCACCACTTAGACATGCAAAATAAAAACCTAATCACTTGAATAATCAGAACATTAAATATCAGAAGTTGTTTCATGGTTCATGGTTGCAATACAGCCACATGTATGGTAGATACAAAGAATCACGTCGACGCATCTATATCCATAAATAGAGGAGAGGTTACAGATTCTTTGAGTTGGTATTGGACTACAAGTTGATAGTTGGTAGATAACCAACCATTCGAACAAAGAAAAAAAAAAAGACGAATAAGATACAGAAGTCATGAGTCATAATATCAAGTTTTGTTATTATATAAGCTTTTATCTTACATACACACGAGGAGTAATATCTAGTAAGATCTATAAAGTAAACAAACAACAACCATAGTTTTTTTTTTTACTTTACTACCAAATAAACATGTTTTAGCTAAGCTATCCGTGTAAAAGGAGTAACATCCAATTCCATTGATTTAATTGTTTAGTGTTCTTAATGTAAACTGTTTGGGACCGACCTCTCATCCATATATCTCACTATAGTATGTATGATCAGCTGCATGGTAATTAACAACTCATTTGATGCATCTTCAACTTTTCATTGAGTAATACGTTTAGGGAACATGGATTAGCAAATACTTTTTTCATTAAATATAAACATTTTTTTGGTAACTGATTATTCAAAGACCTAAAGATTAAAGCTATTATAATCGGAGATATGCTTGACGGTAAAAAGTAAAACGATTACAACTGAAGCTACAGTTGACGGTAAGATAATCAACAAAAATAGAACGATAAAACATGGGATATAAATGCTAAAAAGAGAGACTAGTTCGATATAAAGAAACATGTGGGGAGACTTCATTTGCACCCTGAAGCAGTTGCTCCAACGAGCTTTGATGTAATCAGAATCAGTGTTGATGAGCCCAAACGGAAGCGTACAAAAAAGGGCAAACATGCCCATTGAGTAGCTTGATTTGGCTAAATAGCTCATTACACCAGCACAATAGGCACTCAATATAAACATTAGTTTCTTATATTTAATGTAAGGATAACCTCGAACAAGGCAATTAGCTACCATATTTTCATATGTAAGATTGTTATAACATCCCTAGCCAGACACTAGTTATAGAACTATAGAAGGTAAGAATAACAAGTGATATCTCAAGTGATAGAAGTTTAGATAAATGGAAAAGCAAAATAAAGTAAACATAACATCACAGCAAAAGAAACAGAAGAGCATAGATATGCATTTTTAGTAACATCTCTCAGAAGAATGCAATAGACTAATTAATTGGATCAACAGCAAAAACAAAGCTGAGATGAGTTTCACTTGGTGTACAACACATCTTCCCATGGGTGACGGTAAAGTGGCTGCTTCAACCTCTTCTGATCAAAGGTGTGACCAATCAAACCAATGGAACGAGCAAGAACGAAGAGACCGTTGAGATAACCGATCTGAACAATCTCATCGATCTCTTGCTTAGTGAACATCCCACTTCCAGCTAGAAGGTCCAAGAAGAGTGATCCAATGGCTCCATCAACGTTGAGTACGAGGTTGTTTGCCTTTGAGAGCGTGTAGCTTTCCACTGTTACTGCGTACTCCATGTACTTCACTGATGGGAAGTTAGACCGAGCAAATTTCTGGAGCAGCTCCACTCTCTTGTCTCTGTTGTCTCTGCTCTTGATCCTGCCAAGAAGAAGAAAACAGGTTTCAGACAAGAGAACCGGTAAGGATTTAATGTTATTTTTCACTACAAGAAGTGTTATTTTACCTGTGTCCAATCCCAGGGACTCTGATTCCCTTCTTCTTCATTCCCTCAACGAACTCATAAGGTGTGAGATTCTGAAACAAGCAAACCAATTAGAGATCAGATTCAATGGAGTTGCAGTTGGAGGAAAAATGAAACAATCTTTTTACCCTGTCACAAGCGTCCTTGAAGTAGCGAGCAGCATCATCAATGGCACCACCAAATCGTGGGCCAATGGTTAATAAACCTGTTGAAAAGCTTTACAGTCTTAGAGATTGTTTGTTGCACGGTTGAGATAATATGAAGGTGGGAGAGATGTTGACTAACCTGAGACAAGACTTGAGACAAGGTCTTTGCCTGCTCTTGCTGTCACAATGGTGTTGTGAGCACCCGACACGCAAGGACCATGATCAGCACACAGCATTATGCATATCTACAAAAATTGACAGAGAACAGACTTAATCTCACTTCGCAATGTTATGAGAAAATAATAGATTCAAAGGCAAAGAGAGACACTGATACCTCAATGAACTTTGTACAGTAACGAGGAAGACTACGTTTGAACCATAGAAGGGAAATGACATCACCAACTCCTAAGCCTTGTTCGATGATGGAAGACATCGGAACACCAGCATAGCATGGTTCATCCCCTGCAAAAGTTAATGTCTATGTATCAGAAAATGGGCTTAATGAGACATATGAATCTAGTGTTCTGTGCAGCTCATTTTCTGTGTTTCAACTCAGAAGGATATGGTTTAGTTTCCATAACAGTACCTCTGTCATCAGAGATGGTGGAAATGATGTGAGTAGGAGCTCGGACTTTCCCACTCTTGATTGCAGTACTGAGATCCTCTGGGATCTGTGGAGGAGTGACTTCCTTTATCGGAGAAACCTTTCCTTCTTCAACCTTTTGACAAGAAAATTGAAATGAACACATAAGATTCCAACAAAAGACAATGCAAGCTAGCTAAGATTAGAACAACAGAGGGGAAAGCTGACCAGTTTCTCAAAAGTCTCTTTAATTGCAGCTTCAAGAGCTTCAAATGAAGTGGGAACAATGGCTCCAGCATCCATGAGAGCTTGGTTCTTGGCTTGTGCAGACTCCATCTCGCCACCACTTTTAGCACCCTATTCACAATCATCGTGTTCAAATAACTATTTGGATTTGGACAAGAGACAAAGAGTCATTTCATGCTACTTACAGCGTGACCAAACTGAACTTCAGACTTGAAGAGCCGTGCGCAAGTCCCACTGACCCAAGCAACAACAGGTTTATTCACTTTCCCTTGTTTCAAAGCCTCAACAAGAGAGTACTCATCTCTCCCTCCAAGCTCTCCAAGCACAACCATCATTTTTATCTGCAACATAGCTCTTGTAATTAATTAAGAAGGAGCGTTCCAGCGAGCTACATGTACTTAAAACACTTGAAGATTGGTATGTATAATATACCTGTGGAATGTTGTTAAACCTTAGGATGTGGTCAGACAAAGTGGATCCAGGGAACACGTCTCCACCAATAGCAATTCCTATTAACAAAAACAGTCTTAATAATCTTCAGCTTCATATCTCATTAGTAGATTATTTAAACATTTGCAATACTCACCTTCATAGATCCCATCAGTCACACGAGCAACAGTGTTGTACATTTCATTAGACATTCCACCCTGCAAGAAAAAAATAAATAAAAGAGTGATGAAATCAAAAACTCTCAACCATCACAGTGAGCTTTTAGACACAGATTATAAGAGAACATACAGATTTGGAGACGAAACCAACAGATCCAGGTCTGTAAAGCTTGCACTGGATAATGTTATCAATGGTTCCTGCAGTGTCACCAATCTTAAAGGCTCCAGCTTGAATACCTCCAACAGTAGCCGGTCCAATAACAACCTGCAACAGATCCAAATCAGTCTCAGATTTGGAAGCTAATCATTAAACCACAAACACACACACACACACACACACACACACACACACACACACACACCTTGTTGTTAGCACGAGCATAAGCAATCAGCTGCTTGGTGTCTGACTCAGGAACACCTTCTGCTATAATCGCCACAACTTTAATAGTTGGCTGCTTCAAAGCAGCCATGGACGAAGCAGCAGCACTATAAGGAGAGAAAGACCAATTAAATAAAAACCACCACACAAAAAAAGAGACAACAATGCTTAAGTTCATGACAACAACACAAACCTCCTGAAAGATGCGAAGTTGATGAACACATCAGCAGTTGGATGCGCAGCACAAGCTGCCTCGATACTGTTATAAGAAAAAAACAAAAAAACAAAGTTAGAAACTTGCAAGCTTCTCTTAGATTCTATATGATGTGATGTACTTACGCGGCGTGAACAGGGATAGCGATCTCCTCCTGTCCGAAGAAGAGCTTCTGAAACCCTTCAGAGCCAGGGTTGATGATTCCAGCAACAGATGGCGTTTCACGTCCTGTTAAAAACAAGCAAAGGATCTCAGAATCTCACTGATCCAGAACCAAAACCAATGTAGGAAGAAGACAATGTGATCTGTTTGATTATTACCACAGAGGAAGTCGAAGTCGAGCATTCGTTGGACAGGAAGCTGCTTGTAGTTGTAGAACAGAGCTTGTGTGGTCCGAGAAAAAAGCTGTCCCGTTGCCATTTTTTTTTTCTCGAAAAGAGCTGAAAACAGAGTACCCCAAAACAGAGGAATGATCAGATCCAGATGAAGCAAATGCAGATCTCACACTAGTTTTACTTACATTAACGAATCTAAAAATTGAAAAAGTTTCGAACTTTAGGCACTATCCTCGTAAATATCGAAACTTTAGGAATCAGATCGGAATCAAGACAGATCTAAGACACAAAAAGACAACGACTTGTCGGGATCCAGAGGTGGAGAAAGAGAGGAGAACGAACCTGGTCACGACCCGAGTCGAGTGAAAGGAAGCTAATAAATGGAGGTAGGAGGAGGAATGGTTAGAGAGGAAACGAGAGCATTAATATAGAAGATGTGCCTCTCTGTGTGATCATGTGGTGGCCTTATTGGTGGGTAGTTGGATCACAACTTCTTCTTACCCAAACATTTGATTTTTTTCTTTTTATCTTATTCCTAACTTAATTTCTTATTAGTAACAGTAAATACAGATTAGTTTGTTAATTAATTACAGAACATATATGTATATGGTTTGTTCTTTAAGACTTTGAATCACGTGATGGTCGTTATAATGTCACCGTTCTTATTAAGCGTATGGCTTACCCACCTTGCTGGTGGTGTGGTATAGGGCTCTTTCGTTCTTGTCTTCAAGACTCGGCAACGCTTGATTCAACTTCAAGAATACTTAGTATTTGTTTTTTATTTGGAATACATTTGAGTAGACATTATCCAATACAATGTTATCTGTTGTATCAATTTTTATAGTTACATTTTAACAAAGTCAGATCAACATTATGATTTCATTCCTCAGTTGATATATAACCAGTTTCCTCTTGGCTTGTTAACCATTACCAATTTTTTTTTTTTGAAACACTTAAAAAAAAAAAAAAAAAAAAAAAAAAAAAAAAAAAAAATTGGTAATGGTTAACAAGCCATTACCAATTATTATGTATGTTCTTGTGCTGAGTCTCGCCAGATCTAACATACTCCACGAAATAGATGTATGAGTTGGTTACTAGAAGAGACACATTTTGTCTTTTGATTGCATGTGGAGACACATTGTGCTTGGTAGACACTTTATCTAGTCTGAAACATGAAAAATGATATTTCTGCCCCCAAAACCGGTTTGTTAGCTGTTTCACTCGGTTTGTCTTATCATAAAGTAGCTGTGATTGTCACCGTTAGATTAGATAAAGTAATTTTGGATCCAACGGTTCATTTTGAAAAAGTGTGAGCGTTGGATGTGAAAAGGACGTGAAAATGACCATTACTTATTTATATTCTTATTTCTTTCAATTCATTTTCTTTCTTTTGCTATCCACATATATCATCTTATCTATTATTTCAGTCTGTATCTTTTCCAAGGTCTCATCTATTACAATGTCGAAGTGGATAAATAGTAAATTAAAAATTGAAACCAAATAGAAATTTCAGTGCATTAGTGATGGCTAATAGATAGTTAAGATTGGGAAAGAAACAATCGTGGTGGAGCAAATGGACTACGGCATGCCGCACCGTCTGTTCACAAAGCTCCATCACTCTGTTGGAGAAGCTTGATTAAACGGCCTTGCTCAGCTGATGGTGACCCGTGTGGTAGAGACAAGAGTCTACGAGTTTGACAATGGAAGGTGTGCATTTGAATGCATGTTTCTGTGTGTTTTAATAGTGAAGGATAGTCAATTTGGCATACACGTACAATGAGAGAAACATGTACACTCAACTGTTGTAGATGGGAGTGTTGTGGACGGGTTTTGTTGGACATGGTAGTTGTGGACATGAGTGTTGTGGACGGGTGTGATGGGTTGTGGGGCGAAAGGGAATAGTGGAGGATTAGGAGAAGCTTGGTGGGTTGATGATTGATGTGTTGTGTTCGGGAGTGATGTGGACTGAATTGTTGTGGATGGGAGTATTGTGGACGGGAGACTTGTGGACGGGAAAGTTGTGGATGGGGATTTGTGGACGGATGAAGCTTAATCAGAGCTCAATCAACTTTCCGAAAAAAGTCTTTGATGTATTGGAGCTCCTTCGTGTTCCTTAAGACATGTTGTATGACAGGTTTCTTGTTTCCTACAAGAGAATGGATCTCCAGTATAACATGAGCGAAGTCTTTGGAGATCAAAGCCAAAGCTCTTACAAAGAAGTTACAGTGATAAAACCATTAGAAATAGCTCAATGATTCTGGAAACAAAAAGCTAGAAACCATCCATAAGAACATCAAAATCCAATCTTGATATACATATGTTGCATCTTTGATTTTTTACTGAAGAAAAAAAATTGATTTTTACTCAAGACCGAAATCAAAACCTGGTGAATGTCAAAAAATCATCAAAAAAATCATTATAAAATCTAAAAGAAAAAGGAACGGTGAATCTCAATATGAAATCTCGAAAACCATTATAAAATAAATCTGGACCTCAACTCACAGATCTAAGAGATTGGTTTCATAACCAGATTCGAGAAAGAGTTTATGTCAGATTACTTTACCTCGCATATCTGAAGACGTATACGCCGTCGGAGAAACTATGCCCTTCAGATACGTCGCCGGAGAAACTAGGGTTTACAGACATGCCGCTGGTGAAACAATGGTTCTCAGAGTCCGTCACGGGCGTTAAGAGAGAGATAGAGTTATCGGCTGGGATTGTAAAGGTGAAACAAGCGAGTCTGAAACTAGGGTTGTTAGTGTCTGCCGCAAAACTGAGAGAGAGATAGAATGTGAGAAAAGAGGAGAAATGAGGGAGATAGATCAATATGGTTCTGTATTAGTTGTGACTGGTTAGATTTGGTTTAGGGAAAAAATGGTTCGGTTTGGTTTTATCTTTATATATAAAGTAGTGTTTAAGTCACTCCTGCTCCTCCACGTAGAAATTACCTTCACGATGAGTTGACACCTGTTCCGCTTGCTCGAAACACATCGTTTCATTAAACGTATTACGACTGGGCTTTTGTTTGTTTTTTACGGGATGGGCTCTGCATTTGGTCATTCTGTGTGGTCCGGGAATGTGAGATTCGACCTCTAACCCAAATTCTGCAGAAACAAAGAATTGCAGATCTCGACCAAAAAAAAAAAAAAAAAAAAAAAAACAAAGAATTGCAGATCTTCTCCTCCCTTCCTACGACAGCGCCGCTTGACGTCTGAGATTCCTTCCTTGAGTGAAACAGCCAGATGCATCTCCTGTAACGGAAGGCATTGTGATTACTCCATCTTTAGTCGCATTAATTCGTAATCACGCTACGAGGGCTTCAGTTGCGTTGTTTCGACGGCAATTTTGGTATAAATAGGTTAGTAACTTAGTATCTATCTTCAGCGGGTCGCAATCTCCACAATCTATCTGCTACACATCTCACTCATATTCATATCTTTGTGCTCATCTCTCCGATTCCAGCAATGGTTACTTCTTACACGCTACTTGCTGTTTGCAACTCCTCTGAGGTTCGACTTTTTGGGAGGTGACGAACTGATAGAGTGTCGATATACATGTATTACGAGTCCTCTCTTGGGATTTGATTACGTTTTCTCTGAACAATCGACACTAATAAATCATTAGCTCTAGATTTTTTTTTTTTTTGGATTTCAGAGTTCTAGATTTTTTATGTCCTGCAAATTCCAATTGTTTATTATATTCCTGTGAAAAAGATAAACTGTTGATTGTTTTGAACAAAAGCTCGCAAATAAAGTTTCAAGCTTTATCCTCTTTTTCTCTCCTTAATACTATCGATATGGCTTTCTCCAAATTAGTAAAATGATGGTAAGTGGTCATGGTAGCGGTTGATGCATCTTTTTCTGTTTTATTAACGCTTTGTTTAGACTTCATGATGATTTGTTGTTGGACTTGAGGCAATAACCATTCACATGTGCGTGACTGACCAAAATTATGTTATGTATCTAAGCATACATAGAATATTTTTCCCTCAGAACTTGGTTTGTTTCTGTCAGATCACAATCTTCATGTCCCATTTCTTTGTTGAACAACTCTTCTATCTAAGTCATATAGATCTCGCATCTCCATCTACTCTGAGAGTAATAGATTGATATGGTATATTAGATTAACCCTGTATTCCATCCTCTAGAATAAAGTTACCTTACATAGTGATACTTGTCTACTCTTCATTTTTGATCTCAGTTTCTTTTTCTGTGAATCAACTTGATATATCTTTTTCCTGTACATGTGGATTGGTTGTCTGACTGGTGCTTGAAGATATAGCCCTGGTGTATTGAATTCTCTTTATGCAAAATTTACTCTCTTAAAAGGATGATGGCATGTAATATTAATTCTTTAGATTTCAAGTATTCTTAGTTGTTGAATCTTTTATCTGTTTTTTGCTTTGTAGCTTGAAAGGCATTTTCTGATGGTCGTTGCATTTTAAGATTTAGGGTTTTTCAATTTTCAGACAAAGATTATGCGGTTGGAAACTCGGTAGAGAGTTGCAATGATGAGTCTAAGTCTCAAAACTGTTCAGAATAGAAGTGGGAAGATGCAGAGCCAAGGTCCCGGCCGGAATATAGGAAGAAGATAACAATGTCTGTGAGTTGTTTTATGATACAAGAACCAGTGAAGGCTTGGCAAAATAAACCGTTGGAAACCATCCTTGTGGAGATTCTGATTGAGACTGGAAAGAAGCTACGATTTTATATCGATGATAATAGTTTTTCTCTGGTGTTATATAAGGAGAAGCATGTTACTGCATATTTGACTTGCCTGAGATTGTAGTTTGTTACAAGCAGAAGTTTATATTCGTTGAGAAAGACTTTCTGTATTGCGTATTGTGTCTTTTTGGGATTTGTAATATAAAGCTGACATACTCTTTGATTATTTTGTTTCATTTATTTTTGTAATCTATATAAAAACTAAGAAGGAAACGTATGATGATACATGGGTTATAGGCTTTCATTCAATACAAGTCTAACACAAAAATTACAGAATAGATTCACTAATGATGAAAAAAAAACAAATTTCGGTGAACACACGTTAACTACATCTAACTAACATGGCCAGACTCAAACCCCCAAAAAGCTGCTATCTCCACTAAAATAAACAACTGTGAAATAAATGTTACTGCTTTTTACGGGTTCAAATGTTTGTGTATTACCCAGGACCTCGTAGTCCAGTGGTACCTCTTTGGGAGGGGAGGTCGGCTGTTCGACTCGCGGGGAGGGGGAGGCGTGCCCAGGGCCCTTAAAAAGGTACAGGCAAAGGCTGGCGCCGGGCCTAGGTGGTGGGTTGCCCGAAGGGTGGCCAACACCTGGTTAAACAAAAAAAAAAAAAAAAAAAAAAAAAAAAAAAAAAAAATGTTTGTGTATTATATGCTTATAGATAGCAAAATTATATTATTATTTGCTTTCCTTTTCAGGGAAAAATAAATTACATTATTTCCATCCGGGAAAACACAACAAAAACCAAAAAAAAAGTTGCTTTGTTTTTACCATAAAAAATATTACTCGCTTATAAAATAGTTATTTTTTTTTGTATTTAGAGTTCCATAATTTCAAATTTCGTGTATCTACCAAATACTTATCAAATTAAAACAAAACTCGAAAAACATACATACCTCACACTAACAAATGTAAAAATATGAAACATAAAAACAACCAATGCTTATTAAAAATATATTCCATAATATCACACACGCCTCACAAAAACAAAAGTAAAATATAAATAAATTAAAACAATCAGTGTATATTATTTATATAATTTAGCTATTGAAAATATTTTATAATTTACATCCCGCCCGTAGGGCGGGCCGACCCTAGTTTACTATAAGGGCTTGTATGTTTTTAACACATAATAAAGTATCTCTAAAGTGAGATGTATCTTTGCTTGAAATTGGAAACTCAAAATGTGTCCTGAGGCGTAAAAAAAAATCTAGATGTATTATACTACTGCAGGTATACGGTAGATAGCCTTTTACAATATGTAAGGTGTCGACCCTCATATTATATTAGCCGGTTCAAAAAAAATTCTAGCAATATTGTTATTTTGTTTTTTTTCTCAGAAACAAAATTGTTATTTTGATAACATATTCACAATGAGTATCTAAAGCTTAGTATATTGGTATTTACCAAAAAAAAAAGATTTATCTACAAAGGGAACAAGTGTCTATTAAGTTTCTGTACTCTGGAGGGTATCTCGAATGTTTTTGTCATGTATTTCAACTTCTCCCATACTTTTTCATTACTGTAGATATTGCAATATGTATAAGGTCTCGACCCTCATTAATATTAACCGGTTCAAAAAAGATCTACCAATATTGTTTTTTCTTAATACAAATTCACAATGAGTATCTAAAGCCTAAAATATTGTTATTTTGATATTACATCTACTAAACACCTAAAAAGATCTATCTACAAAACGAACAAGTCTATTAAGTATATTTAGCGTATCTCAAATGTTTGTGTCATGTATTTCAACTTCTCGCATACTTTTTTTTTAATATGTATTGGAGACATTAGACTGAGAACCTATGCGAGGAAGTTGCTCTAAGTAAAAACATAGAACAAGTTTGTTTTGGTTTGAGTTTGATTAAAGTGGGCAACAATGTGACTATGTGATAATGGTTCTTGTAGTTTCTGGGACCAGTCATGCAATGCTTGGACGTGGTTTACCAATCCTATCGAGTTTTATCAGCAGAAGTTTCGAGAAACAAAAGAACGTAAAGCTGGGCTATTTCTCAAGTTAGATTGGAACTACGTTCCCTATGATCGCATTCAAACTCAAACATGATCCCGATCAATGTGTCTCCTAGGGTTCTAATTCGTTATTCATGGAAGTTATTTTCCAAACCATTTAGACTTTGAACAACAGCCGACTTAGCTCAGTGGTAGAGCGCGTGACTTTTAATCCCGTGGCCGTGGGTTCGATCCCCACAGTCGGCGTTGTCAAATCAGTGAGATTTTTTTAATCCAAAAAAGATGTTTAGAAAAATGTAAAAACAATTGTATCTCCACAAAGGAGAAAACAATTCAATATGAAAGATACAAATCATAAAATACAAACACACACCAAACTAAACACACCTTCTCAGGTCTTGAAGGACGCAACTGGTTGTAGGGAATCACAACCATACTGCTGCCATGGTCTACGCCTACAATCTCCATCCGCGTTTGCATTCTGATCATCGCAGCCACTCTGCGTCAGCGTCAAGGAAGTCGTCGTAGCCATCATATTCTCTAAATCTCTCACGTAGCTTGAAAGCCACGTCTTCTCCGATCTCAAAGCCGCGTTTTCCGACTCGACCGAGTCAAGCCTACGTCTCGCCACTATGCATCTCTCGCTGTACTCTTTGATTCGTCTCTCAAGAGTCGAAATCTCGTGGATCGTGTCTTCCATCATCTTCTGTTTCTTCAGACGCGATCTCCTAGCAGATTCGCGGTTTGACAACTTGCGTTTCCTCTTCTTCTCGTCAATGTCCGAACCTGAACTTGTCTTCTCAGCGCTTGCCATGTTTTGTCCTAAAACTTTTTCTTTGTCCTAACACTTTGCGAGAAGAAAAAAAAGACAAGAAATGGAGAAAATTGTTCAAGAAAATACGTAAAACCAGTGAAGAATCACGACGGATATAGAATGATAAACGAGGAAACGAGAGAATTGGTTGAGATTTCTCATTTGATGACTCTGTCCATTGACATTTATCGTTGGTCAAATAGCAATAACTCTAGAATTATCAGACAAAGATCTTAAGAACTTAAACTAGAAGATGTAGAACGACTTTAGAAAACGATTAGAAGCGAAATAGAACAAGGAAGAAGATAAGGATAAGATCGAAAAGGTAAGTAGTTCGTCTTAGGTTGCCCGTATTTATAGATTAATACTATATATTAAAAAAATATTATCTCGAAAGGTCTCTCTATTACATTTCAAAAGATTAAAATGGTAGTAAAATGAAATGGTTATAGGAGATTCTAGTCAATAACATAACAATTTTGTTCTTTACTTTTTTGGATATAACAGCTAAACATGGCTGGTGTTGTTCGTTATCGGGCAGACCAGTCATTACCATATTTTTTTTTAGTCATTACCATTTTTAGCTTTTGCAGTTAGACTATTTTTTCGTTATTTGTCACAACAAGTCATAGGGTAACTCTAGATATATCCACGAGAACTGGATTCTGTAACATTCCATACCCTGATACCCTTATCTAGATTTAATGCTAAGTTACTTTTCTGCAACTCCAATGAAAATGGAACACGGTTAAATAATCTCTGAACTCAAACGAAAGTACAAATATTATCATTATGCTGTGAAATAGTACTATATTTGTAAAATCCTATTATTCTATTTAGTTATATATATTTAATCACTTTTAGCTATATAATTTAAGACTTTGTATGAAATAATTGTTGCTAGATCACTGGCCAATCTACAACATAAATGATAAACTAATAATGGTTAGAACTTAGATCCTGCATCTCGTTCTATATTGATAATTAGATTGTATGAAATAAAATCTTGGGATGCTTGTATATATATATATATATATATATATATATATATATATATATATATATATATATATATTATTTTAATATTATCAACATTAAAGAACGACAAAACCATCTTAATTGTTAATGGAACAAAAATTACCACATTCAGAAAGAACAGGCGGCTCCGGTAATAGACTGGACCTTGTGTAGAATTTATTTGTATAAGAGAAATATAAATGATTAGTTTAAATAGAACCCTTAAAATTCTTGAAACGGCCTTAAACTCTACCTAACAAAATTGTTAAAAAAGATGATCTAGTGCAAAACTGCAATGCACTTGGTGCACTGCCCAACAGCCGCCGGGCCCGAGAAGAACATACGTAAGCTACATCGTTAAAATACCGCTCGTATTTAAGAGTTAGCACGTGAATCTTAATGCTTAAAATGGTTGACAATTTTATTAATAAAGAAAATTATCAATCTTAAAAGCATATACTGTAATGTTCCATTTGATTTTGTTCGTGGCTTATCTCAAATGGTTTTCAAATGGTAAACAAATTAAGAATGCAAAGTAAGAGGTCTCAGGTATATTCGTAAGCCAGCCTACTTTCTCGAATGAAAATACTATATAGTTCGAAATGCATCATCCTTATCCGCTTACCGATTACTTTATATATTAGTATTTGCCACATATAAAATAAAATATCTTTAGATGCGAACGTACTCTCTCAACTAACATTTTGAATATGTACATGCACTTAGTTGGTTTACTAGTTTATGAATTTATAGGTCTTCAATTTTTTGGTTTGCATCATCTTTAAACTAGCAGATATATATATACACATATATATATGCACCTATTTTTGCTTTAGCTGACTAAGATTTTTTACTCTTTTCTATACACTTTTCCTTAAAATTCGCAATTTGCAAAGCATTATCCATAATAGACACATAGTTATCTCGTATCGGTAGTTGGAAGAGATTTTAAACAATATATAAGATAGATGGACTACTCCCCTAATTGCCAATTGGTTTTAGGTTAGAAGTTCATCTAGCTTAACATGGTATCAGAGCCCGATCCACATCGATCTTACCCAAAGTTGGTCCATCGATCATTGCCCGAACATTCCGAAATTGATGTTCAAAAAGTCATCATCTCGAGGGGGCGTATTAGACACATAGTTGTCCCATATCGGTAGTTGGAAAAGATCTTAAACAGTATATAAGATAGATGTACCACTCTCCTAATTGCCAATTAATTTTAGATTAGAAGCTCATCTAGTTTAACAACCTATGTGTATAAAAGGCATACGTTTTTTTTGTTAATCAAGTTTTGGATATTATTGTTTTTTCTTTGTTTGGCAATGTTGTGTTTCCTTTCTCAATTTTTCATACTTCTTTTTCTTTGGTAAACTGTTTTCATTCTTTTAAATTACACACTTAACTGAAACTTCTAATATATTCTATATATAAACTATGATTCGAGGCATTACTGCAAATCAAAGGGGGAAAAAGAAGAAGAATAGCAGTGGAACTAGGTGCGCATAAGATGCAAGACTAATAACCAACGACAAAAAGGACATATAACTAACCAACTTATAGAAAAAAGGGGACTAAACTCACGAAATAGTAAAATCTATTATAGTAAAAACGTGCAGTTACGTCACTCCCAAGGATTATGTAAATTAGCAGCCAGAATCATACCAATTGACTCCCTTTATATCTTCCACATCTCTCTGCACATATCTTTCTCAGTTTTACTATCGCATGTTTTTTTTTTTTTTTAATATTTCTTTCGATGGTATTTTTTTCTCGTTACTTATTTTTCATGGTTGATTCACATTTAACGATTTCAGAAAGCAGCTGATAGAATAAACTAGTATTCTTCTGTTTGTCCTCTTTCATATTATTTAAGAGTATGCGACTCGTCATTTATTTTTAAGAATTATCGTCTTCGTCAGAATTTTGTATACGTAACATGTCCAATTGTCCACTACTGATTGTTGTCCGACATCGGCTAGTCTATTGAAACCTGACAAATAGAATAGGTTGCTTGACGCGTACGTATCTACATTTCCTTATTAGTATATTTCAAATTCTGACAAAATACATACATTGTTCCAAATAATAAATCTTGAAATTGGCGAAAATAAGATACAAATTTAAATCCCCTGAAATATGTAGATCTGCCAAATATTCATTGAGTCCTGGATACATGTCTAAATTAGCGATATAAATTCTTGTCAATATGTTACAAAACTATTTTGACATTAAGCATTATAAAACTTAGCAATAGTAAGTTTGTGTCACAGAAAAATTTCCTCCGATTTATTTAAATTTCATGCTGTAGATTCTCTATTTTGAAGAAAAAGAATTGAATAATGTTTACCAAACTGATAAGAAACAATGTTCAGTCTTGCGTAATCTCTCCAACTCAAGCCACACTCTTCATTATATAATAGGAAATTATGGATGCAAACTACATCATCAGCGTCCATAAAAGGATAGAACAGAATTTGATGTCATTGTGCATATCGCTCGAATTAGTTAGGCTAGCTATATATGTATATACATAATATTCTGGAACTGACCTAACCAAGACTATATCGCATTAAAAGTTATATGATTTTCTACAAAGAAAAATTGTAACAAAAAAATGCAGAAAAAGTTAAAGTTGGTGACTTGAACTAGTGCTGGAATTTTTTACCCGGAACTGAATACCAAACCAGATCTAACTTGAAATTGACGTGGATTATGACAGCCAATTTACCGGACGAATCCAATCAGATACCGGTTTAAGCAAAAACTCAGGAATAGAAAATATAAAACTATACTTCTTGAGAGTTGAATCCAAGTTGGACAGTAAACTAACACATGCATTTCTGCTAGATTACGTTAACTATGTTGTAATTATTTTCATATATATATGATCATTTTAGATCAGCTTTTTATAACAAAGGAAATAATTAAAATAAATTATTTCAGATTTAAAAATGCATATCCAAACCACCAGAAAATGGTTGGAGATAATCTGTATCCGAACCGAAACATCATTGAATCGTATGTGCCTATGTGGGTATAGTTTCTCCAATCCAGTTTATCCAAAACTGCACGTGTCCTCCCCGCAGTCGATCCGAATACCTAAAATTCAGCTCTGACTTGAATTTAAAGGTTTAACACATGTTTCATGTTACTAAATACTAATAATTAATCGCCCAATGGTAACTCATAAGAAATGAATGTCATTAGTAATTGCATAAGTGGCGAGATAAATTCAAGATTTTAGCAATGGCGTGAGAAACAAACAACTTATTAGCAATTTTTCTAGATCGACATTGAGATGGAATACCATAAGAAGTGAGGTTCGTCGTGTATTAAAACTACATAACGTATGCAAAGACACAGAACTCAACTAGATGAACACAAGGTGAAGCAGCCGAGTTTCCATATATATAGATAAGTCTTTGAGGAAGGACATGGAGTAAAGAAAGCTTAGAGTCTATACTGGTCGAACTACGTATGTAAAGATGCATCATTTGTGGATATTTGCAAAACAAGCCTCTGACTTTACTTAAAGTCTGTCTATCTCTGGACCTAACATGATAGATTGACTTGTAAAGGTGGAATTTTCTTGTGGATTTACAACCTTCTCCGAGAGCTATTGAGTTCGGGTAGGAACCAAACTGATGTTTTTATCCGATTGGGTCTTGTTATGGGGGACTCACGGGCCTTGGACCCGACCCGACTCAAACTCGAAATCCGATAGATATCCAAAATAATAATGCAAATTAAATAAAATGCATTGAAGGGGAATCAAACACAAGTTATTTGTCTAGAGAGTAAAGGGATTGACCACTAAGAGACAATGAATTGTTGTTGTAACTCGCATAGTTTACTATATACTAGATTTTGACCTGCCATTAAAAATGGCAGGTATATTTTTGTTGGAAAAATTATTTTACGTAATAAAAATTATGATTTTTGATAAATTATATATTTTAACATTTAGTTGACAAAAAAATGTATTTTAACTTTTTATGAATTATTTTTATTATTTTAAATATGACTGAATTTTTGAAGACTCTAGATAATTCTAATCCGTAATATGATTTTATTTATTGAACCTAAAGTTAAACTTATTTTACACTGTTTTTTTTATTTAAATAAAACATTTTATATCTTCAACACTCTTTGTATTAAAAGTTTTATTTGTGCGTTTCAAAACTTTTTCTATAATTTTATTAAATTTAGTTTATGTGATTTATTTTTTGTTTTAAATGAAACTATATTTTAAGAAGTTGAAATAATTCAGACCTGTATTATGATTTTGTTGATTTAATCATTTGTTATTTCAACTTGATTTTATTTTGAGGTTTCATTTAATAAATGATTTCAAATAATTAATAACGTGAAATGTTTTTTTAGAAAGATATGTCGTAAATATTTAAGAAATAATTTTTTAAAAGGCTAAGAACTAAATTATTAAATACTCTTTAATGTAGTTGCAAAATAATAATTTTTTATTGGTTGCAAATACTGCTAGTAAAAAGGTATATACAACGGCAAAAATGTACATATAATATTTGTAATTAATTGGAAAAGTCAGAGACATATTCATAAGAAGTATTATGCTTTAATAGTATAGATGTTCATGCCTAACTGATTTTATAAACTGATAAATATAATGTTTATTTAGTAAAATAATTATATTAAATGAAAATTAAGTACCGATAAAAACAAAGTTTTAAATAATGTTTTTGGTTACGTTATTTTCCACCGGTTAAAACTAAAATAATTTTTTTACTAAATCGAACATTTAACTATATATAAAACTTAGTTATTTACATTTTTGATTTATAATTGACACAAAATATATATTGATTAACTAATAAATAAAAATATGCGCTATTATAATTATGGTAATATAATTAATGATGTGTATCATCGTTAAGGTAATATAATTAATAAAATTATTAAGCTTACTGAAATATAAAAATACAATTAATGTAATACTATTATTCATCTTTCCAAACAACTTTTATTTAGAATATTATATTTTTTTTCAAACATCTCTAAAATGTACTTTAACTTTAATAATATAGATACACATTTTAATACAATAAAAACATAAATTTTGAATTAATTTAAAATATTTTCAAAAATTTAAATATTTTCAAATACTTTTTTGTATTTTTAGGTACTTTTTAGGTCGTACCCAACCTGAAATTGAACCTCCAATCCGATTCTAATAGCCCGATTGGATCCAACTATTTAAGATCTAATTGCCCGATTGGATCCAACTATTTAAAATCCGATCCGATGCGGATTCGAACTGATCCGAACCGAGAATTTGAAATTATTTTATCGGGTCTTAAATTTTTAGACCCGAAAGACCCATACCCGAAAAAACCCGACCCGATGTATCGAATGCCCATGCCTGTTTCACAGAGGCGTTTCCGTTACACTTTACACAAATGGTCCTTTAATAATTGGTGGGATCATATGGGCTTTTAAGGGAGCCTGGTTCCTAAAAGCCCAGTCATGACTTCAATCGTCAATTCTATTTAATAAGGAAGGAAGCTTAGGACTACTTTTCAATTTGTAAATGTTTCTTCAATAATTTACATGCGATGTCATTCTTATTTTTGTCGGCACGCTAGACTTGTTGTCACAGCAGGCTCGTCTCGGGCCCAGCCGTGCCCTTATCTGTTGTCTTCTAAACGTGTATTAAATTTTAATTTATAGCCTACAAATAGCGAAATTAAAGTGGGAAAAGATACGTTGACAGAAAAAAGTGGGAATAGATACTGCCTTCTAGAGATCAAAGTCCACACCGATCGGTAAAGTCTTTATATAAAGTTGTAAACATATAACTCATCCTATGATCTTGATAGTTCAATTTTTCTACAGGTTTGTATTAGAAAAATAAAAAATAAACTGATACATATATACATAATATGATTAGTTGAGATGAGTTGTGATCGTGAAAGACAATCTGGAAAAGGGATACGTGTAGTTACTAGTTAGACATAGCTGTCTAATATAATCGGAAGGTTGGAAACAATAAGACGCATTCTTCCATCAAAAACACGTACGTTGGCAAGCTAATCAACACATTAAGTGTATATAATAACTAATATTAATACCTATCTAAAAATGTATGCATTCATTAATTAAAATTTTTTAACAATAGTACATATTTTGGGTATTATTGTTACAAAGCTTTTTATCTAAAAATATATTAATACCTATCTACTTAATTTTCCAAAGCTTTTTATTGTTACAAAATTATAGTCAGACTAAGAAATTCAAAATACAAAAGAGTCCCTCGTCACAGTAGATGATTCGTATTCGTTTAGATGAAAAGAAAATGAAAATGATCCGTCTGCGTGAACTGTTTTCCGAATAGATGAAAAGATATGAACAAGTCGTCAGTACTGTTTCCGAAAGAAAATGATATGCCTGCGTGGATTTTAACACGAACTGACGTGGATTGTGAGTGCTGGCATGCATGGCAAAGAAATTTCTTAATCAATTACAGAGAAGGAAATTAACGAAAATAGACACACTGAATCATATAAATTCTCCAAAAACATTTAAAATTGAGAAAAGTATAACAAATACGGCCCTTATTTACACCCAATAGCCAACTTATTTATTTATAAGAGTTATATACACACTAACAGATGCAAATATATATTAAACTGTATTTTAAGAAAAAAATATTAAAACCGTATTGTTACCAAAATATTGGTGATCTAGAGCATTAGTTCAAAAGGTTGGATCATTTAATTTCGGGTCTAAGAAAGATTATGGGAATAGACTTAAAATTTTCACTGTTAATAGAAAGAACCATATTGTTTGTTTGTTTAAATATACGTACGTTCAATCGCTCATAAATCATCTGCTTTTTTTTTAAACACTGATTTAGAACCCTAATGTTGTTTAGATATTGGTTCAAATGTACGTTTACTTTAGCGGCATGCTGCTCATAGGATTGGCTTGTTCGTGCAAAGAATTATTACAAACCAACTTTAGATAGAACACCAGAATGTATAAATTGAAATCCTTGCCCCCTTGCTTCAAAGTTCTTCGACGTCTTAGATCGGTCTATATCCAAAATTTTACCTTACGTACGAGTTCGTATTAACTGAAATATGTTTAAAAATACTTGGTAATAGATTTTCGGCAGTTCAAAAAAAAAAAATAGATTTTCGATTAAAAAAACATACACGTTAATAGAAAAAAAGACATATATACTTTCCACGAGACTTCCGTATGTAAACTAATCCATACGTTATACCCAAACCTAAATCATGTTTGACTCTGTAATGCTCTCCAATCCTTTGTTATTAATCAACAAGCATTTTAAAAATTTAACTTTTGAAGAGTAAACTAATTTCAATGTTGTCATTATACATATTTGTCATTCTCACAATCATTCTCAACCATCATTTACAATTATCTTTGATTTACTAGAGTTATTACATACAATGTCATTGGTCCTATTATATCTGTTACACATATACATTGCTTATTGCTTACAAGTTATATAAAATGAGTTTTTGAGTCCAAAGACACATATGCATTACATACAAATTAAATATGGTAATTTAATCACGTTGTAGGACACATACTGCTATATTACCGGATTCATAAAAAACAAGTTCCCAAAAATAGATTTTGCAAGTTAATCACGCAATACGTTTGGTTAAATATGGTAATTTAATATAATAGTATTGCAAGTTAATTTATTCACATAGCATCACTTGCAAGATGTTAACAAAGTAATAAATGACTTTGTTGACGATATGAATGTATAACACTACTAATATATATCTGGACTCCTGATAAAATAAGTTTCCAAAGATTTATTTTCAATTAAATAGTAAACATTCACCGCATAATGAATACTCTCTCCGTTTCAAAAAGATACACATTAAATATTTTTCATATAAAAAAAAAGATTTTTCATATATATAAAAAACAAATCAAAATTTGATTGTAAATGCATTGTTTTTTTGTGAATTGATAACAATTTTAATAACTTTTAACTAATAAATATTTTATAAACACCATTACTTTTTTGAAATTAACAATTTTAATAAATTATACATTAAAAAGTAAAAAATATATCCCGTTGAAACATTTTTTTTTTCTAAAATATTGATCTTGCTGCAACGGACTGAATATATGGCAATGATAGGTGTATAAAATTATTCAATCGACCAAAAAGATTTAGTATTGGTAATTCATTGAGTTGAATTGGTGTGCATCACTTATTTTAGGACAAGATTTGAGATTTTGATTTTCATATTTATGTTATTTTAATAGAAATGCATGTGAACTTAGATCCTACTATAAATACCAAGGTTTTCAGTTCTAATCTCGAATTCTAATCACTTAGAAATGCATGTATATTGCTTTTTAAAAAATATGTTAAAAAAACCGTAACTCAGATTTTTTTTTTTTTTGTTTTTTATGGGATATGTATTAGTTAATGTGAAGAATAATCGGTTTTATTGGGTTTTTTTTGTTCAAACTAAGAGAATGTTTTTCTTTCCTATTATTAGTTTTACCAAAATCATTTCTTTATAAATAAATCGCTATTATAGGATTATATACGTTTGTGATTATTGCTAATTAGTTTGCTAATTATCCACACTTAATCACAAAATCCTTGATAACAATTACGCTGTCACAATATTTTATATTTATTGCATGATTTAATCAAATATTTAGTGAAATTTTGGAAAGTTTGTTGAAATAATAACTATAGCAATATTTTCAATTTACGTAGACTAAATGAATATTTTGGACTGTTAATTTTCTGAAAATAATTGAAACATTATTTTCTAAAAAGTTAAAAACATTTATAGCCGACCAAACATTGTGCTACAAGATCAGAACACTATATATTAAAACCCAAGGTGCATTATCATATTTGTTAATAGTTAGCCCTTATATTTGAATATATTAAAACCCAACGTTGAATAAATATTTTTTAATTATTTTCATCCTGCGCAAGGTGCATGTCATATCCTAGTATATTGTTAAACCATTAAATTTGCATATCAAAGAACATATAGTACTTTAATAATCATATATGTAACTATGAAAGTAAACTATTAAAGTTGTGAATTTTTTTTTGTACATAAGAATTGCTCTCTTTATTTTTAAAAATTGATATTTTGAATTTTTTACATATATTAAAAAATTTATTAAATTCTGATCGTAAATGCATTGTTTTTGTGAATAACAATTTTCTATAGTTTTTAACTAATAGAAATTCAATAAACACTATTATTTTTTAAAAAAAAATTACAATTTTTCATTAAATCATACATTGAAAAAGTAAAAAATCAATCTTTTTGAAATAATTTTTTCCATAATATCAATCATTTAGAAACAGATAGAATAATATATTAGACAAACCAAACATTAAAAATGAAAATTTAAATGATACTGGTCGTCGGTTGTTTATAATCGATGTCTGAACCCATTTAAGATGATGGTATGTCGATGTTATATATGACAACTGTCTAAACCACTTTTTCGAATACTGGTTTTTTTTTCTTATTTGCACGTATCAATTGCTAAATTATTTGTTCTATTTTTGTTCTGTTAAGAGAGCTTAAACACCCGCAACGGTGTTCTTAGGGGACTTATTCTTGGGTTCACCCCCTAGGATGAACCTCTACATCCACCAACCAATAGAATAGTTTCATTTAAAATTTAATATCATTTAAAAAAAGAAACAAAATATTATCAAATTATATTATATTTTCAAAATAAAAATTAAATAAAAATTATAGTAGTAACAAAAAACAAAACTTTTTAATCTAAAAAAAATATTTTCAAAAAATATTTTAAAGTTTATACTAATCACAAAAAATGAGACTTTTTACTCTAAAAGGGAATTTATTTTCAAAAAAAATAATTTAAGACTTTGGATAAATCTTAAATATTAAATCTTAAAAAATTTCAAAAAAATAATTTAAGATTTATCCAAGGGTTTTGGATTTATCCAAGGGTTTAAGATTTACCCAAGGGTTTAGGGTTTAGGATTAGGATTTAGGATATAGTTTTTTGTTGATTTTGTTATAAATATTTTTTTTTTAAAAAATCAAAGTTTTAGAATTTATCCAAGGATTTACTAAAATATTTAGAGTTTAACATTTAGTTTTTAGTGTTTTTTTTGTGGTATTAATTTTTTGAAAAAAAAATATATTTTTTGCAATTAGTATTATTTTTATTTATTTTTATTTTTTTTGTTTTTAAAAGGTAATATAATTTGGCAATATTTTCTTTCTTTTTTTAAAAGATGTCAAATTTGAAATAACTAAATCCTATTGGTTGGTAAACCTATAGGTTCTCCCTAGGGGGTGAACCCAAGAATAACTCTTCTCACGGGTGGAATTCTTAAGATTTTAAAATCAATTTTTTTTTTAGAATAATTAAGGACTCATTTGGTTATTTATGTCCATTGCTGTTTTGGTAGTTGAAATCTTTAATACGTAGTCTTCTTTTCTTTTTCTTTCGGGCTGAACGATTTTCACGTACTTTTTTTATCAACTATAGTTTCATTGGAGTTTACAGTCTGGAGGGTTTTTTCCGTTTGACATCACAATTTGGAAGGTTTGGTAGGTGACCCAAAAGATACCGACGATTTTACTCAAAACCTAGTTAATATACGATGTGGAGAGTCATATTCGAATAATGTTTAGTGCATTTTTATTTTCCGAAATAAGTTATATATATATATATATATATATATATATATATATATATATATATATATATATATATATATATATATATATCTACGAGATTAACAAACTGCTGCTTTGTAGTACATATAGACAAAAAAATACTAACAGCTACTTCAGCCGGGATAAAAGAAGTAACCAAAGTAAAATGAAGACTCACGAGAGTGTTTTTCGTTGGCCATCACGTGTCTGCGAAGCTTTTTTGGTTGCTCAGACCACTTGTTAAATCACTCAACCAATCCCAATTTAGATTCATATTTTCATTATTTATTTTATGAAGTTGTTATTAAAACATAATTAACTTTTTTGGTAAAATAACATAATTATCTTTTGTTTTCTCTCCCTAGCATTTTCCGTTTTTTGTCTCTGGTTTTGTTTGATTCATTACCAACCGTGTGCGATATTTTGTTTTGTCTTAATTAGGTAAAATAGTTCAGAAGCAAAAGTATGAAATACAAATATGAGAAGTGCAATCTTATAAGAAAGAGGAGAAGGGCAATACTATTTGTCTCCATTTACGTATCATGTTATATATATATATATATATATATATATATCATACTAGGTGTTCTCCTGCACTATGTGCAATGATAAATTTTTTAAAATTTAAATTATATTCAAAATGACTTTTTAATATTATATATTTTATTATTTTTTAATTAATATTTAATATAGATTTAATTTAACTAAGCATAAAATTGAGAGAAAAATCATTTTTTATTTTAAATAATATATCTGTATATCTTTAAAATTCAAATCTTAGATCAAATTTTATCTATTTATTTTGATTAAATGTATTAAATCAATACTAAAAAAATATATAAAAATTGTATAGTTATTAAAAATAAAATAGAAAAACAATATTTTAAAAATTTATAGATATCTAAAAGAAACTAATGATCGATTAAAATTTATAATTTTTTAAAAAGTTGTATAATTATAAAAGTAAAATAAATTAACATTTCATAAATTTTAATACATATTTGAATATATTTATTTTAGTGATGATTTATGAGCTATTATTATATTTTAAGAAGCTTACCAAAAATATAATCAACACTAAATGTAATGTATAAATTATTGTCTTATTTTATAAAATTTACCAAAGATTTATATCAACAATTAATGTAACTGTTTATGTCATATTTAACTATAAGACATGTCATCAATCTTATTAGTCATGTCATTATTTTTTTGTCAAATTGATTGTAAGAAAGACATATGATAAAATCACTTTGCAAATAATAACTAGTGGATACTATAAATAAATAAGTTGTTCTTATATTTTAAAAATTGCATATCCTGTATTCCCAAATAATAGGTTGCTATATATAGTGTGTTCATCACAACAGCAGTAACTACTTGGTTTTGTATTGGACCGCGGCCACGAGCATATAATATTATCCAAAAAACAAAACCAAACGTAGTTTAAGTTCATGGGTCAACGTTTAATTATTAATGACGAATGTATAAAAATATTCAAAAAGATTTTAGAAAAGAGACCAATAATCAATAACAATCCGGAAACAGAAGCGTGGGCAACATGACTGGATGTTGAATGAATGGATGTTGAATGACTATTATTTGGTGGAGAGTCGAGAGTCTACACCCATGACAACCTTCTCTCTTTGCCTCTCAGATTTACAAGGTCTTACGTTTCATTTTATTTTTTAATTTTTTTTCCCGTTTAGTGTTGGGTAATCGCCAGGCACCGTGAAATAGTTTTCTTCTTATTTTCGTCTCTTGTTTATTTATAGATTTGTTGATTCTTTGAACAATTTAAGTGACAAAACACGAGGTGATAGTGGTGTAACGGTGGCCTTTCGACGGATCTACCGTGTTGTAGCTTCTGTATATGTGAGGACCGAATTGGTGAGGCGCTTAAATCTACATCCTAGTTTCTTTGGACTAACACAATTTTACATTTTAGTTGAAATCCTTTGTAAATTATTTGTCTTTAAGGATGTTATTATATCACACATTTGCAGTGGATGTGATGTGAGATCTCAAGTTCCGATGAAATTATAATGTGACGTGAAGTTATTATTCTACCATCATTTGCATTTTTTAGTAAGTGGTCATTGAAGAAAATGATCATGTTTAAAAAAGGGAAAACCAAATTCACGAATCATATTTAAAAAAAAAAAAAGGAAAACAAACTATTAATTTAAAGAAAAAATACTTTTATCCCCAAAAAACTTCGAGATATCTTTTTCATAACCTGTTCAGCTTGTTGTTTTTTTTAAAAAAATCTTTATCTAATTCTTTGTTCACAGCAAGAGTCTCTTATCCTTCGTAATCAATTTGGCTGAAAAAGTTATCTATAAATACCCTATCCGCTTTCTTTCACATGAAAACTACAATAACAAACATCATATTTTACATATAATAAACACACACATATACAAAACACGATATAAAATGTCTTGTAATAACAGAGCATTATCAATCGGCAACAAAGTCGTAGTTACACTCGTATTTCTGTTATGTTTGGTTCACTCATCAAAATCACTTCGATCACTGTTTGCATGCGACCCGGAAAATGGGTTAACCCGGACACTCCGGTTCTGTCAGGGCAATATACCGGTCCACACGAGGGTTCAAGACTTGATCGGACAGCTCACGTTGCAGGAGAAGATCCGCCTCCTCGTTAACAATGCCGCCGCTGTGCCACGCCTCGGTATTGGAGGCTATGAGTGGTGGTCCGAGGCTCTCCACGGCGTTTCCGACGTTGGTCCCGGAGCTAAGTTTGGTGGTGCGTTTCCTGGTGCTACCAGCTTCCCTCAGGTCATCACCACCGCAGCTTCTTTCAACCAGTCTCTATGGGAAGAGATAGGACGGGTAAGAATAAATTAGAATATTATGCTAAGTAAAGAATATACATTAAAAGAAAAGAATATACATTTAAAAAAAAACTGAGAGTTCTATGTTTTTTATCAAAGAGGAATTATGAAAATTCTAAAATTTGTGTGAGTTCTTTACGTGAAAAAATGACACTGACATCGACATTGTAGCGGTCAGTATACTAGAGTTCAGTTACCGGGGTGCTCTATTTTCATATAATTTGTTTATTTATTTGAAGTTTACAGTTCAGATGATTTTAAGAAGATATCTAAAGACATGAGTCTAGCGAATAAGTCAGACACATACGTTAGAAAAAAATAGACCATTATTTATATCTATACTATTATTTGAGAAGTGATTTGGCTTATGTGTCAGCTTCTCCATAATTTTAGCTAATTTTGATTATTTGTCATATTTTCCATAATTTTAGTTAATTTACTTATTTATCATATTTTAATAATTTTAGTTTTGATTATTATCATATTCTCCAAAGTTTAAGTTATTTATTTATTTATTTGTCATGTTCTTAATAACTTTATTTTTCATGTTTTTAATAACTTTAATTGGTAATTTTATTTACTTGTCTTATTTTTGAATATTTTCATGTGATAACTTTAGTTTTCCTTACTTGTCATATTTACATGATTTTAGGATATTTTACTTATTTGTCATGTTTTACTATTTTTAAAGCTTATTTGTCATATTCCATTATTTAGATTGTCATTAATTTTAATACATAACAAATAAGTAAAATATCCTAAAATCATGGAAAATATGACAAGTAAGGAAAACTAAAGTTATCACATAAAAATATTTTGATTTGTTAGTTTTTAAATATTTTAGTGATTATTTAAAAATATTTTAATTATACTCAAAGATAATTATTATTAAAGAGTATTATAAAATTTTAGAAATAATTTTATAGTTTTGCAATATTTTATTTTAAAAATATTAAATCGCTTAATATTCTTTATTTTTATTTTTTTTTAAAAGTTTACTTTACTTTTATGCAACCAAATTATCTCACATATAAAAAATAGCTAAGTAATTCGATTCATTCACATCAAAATCTTGAATGTTTGATGTTTGTAATCTATATTAGGCATGAGATATTGCTTTTGCAAATTTCAATTGAAGAGTGATGATGTAAAAAATACAAACTCTTGCCCTTAAAAAATTAAAATACTAGGTTATACTATACATATATAATTTATTAATTTTAGTTTATAAATTTTTACGTTAATAGAAATATTTTTAATTATTATATATTTTGTTAATATGCATCACTATAAACTCAGATGAAGAAAAATTTCATATAAAATACAATTAAGACTTTAATGAAGAAGAGTTTAATTTCATAAGTTTCACTGATAATTACTGCTAATGATTTATTTTATAAATTTATCTTTTATGTTAATTTAAAGTATTAATAAAATTTTATTAGATTATTATGATGATGATCTGTTTTACGTTTGTAATGACAAAAATTATATCTTTTGATTAATTTAATATTTGAAACTAATTAAATAATTTAGATTGAAATTTTAAGAGAAAAATTTGTTAAAATTTGAATTATTTATATATATATATACTATTCCGCACAAGTGTGCGGGCCACCATCTAGTTTCATGTATAAACGGAAAATTGATTTTGTAACGGAGTTATATATTATAATATATTTAGGGTGAAAAGTATACGTAGTATATATGTTAACACTGTCAGCGATATTTAGTAATCAATTCGATACTGGGCAAGCTAGCTAGAACCAGAAAATTAAAAAATACATTTGTATATAAACGGACTGGAGAATATCTATTTTATTTCAATAGAAACAAAGGTGTATGGATAAATATATTAATTAGATTTGTCATGATTTAAAATAAATAAAAGGTGGTGTCTGATGAGGCAAGAGCTATGTATAATGGAGGCGTGGCCGGTTTGACGTATTGGAGCCCAAATGTGAACATACTGAGAGACCCACGGTGGGGCCGTAGCCAGGAAACTCCCGGAGAAGATCCTGTCGTCGCCGGAAAATACGCCGCCAGCTACGTCCGGGGACTTCAGGGCGACGGCGCTGGTAACCGCCTCAAAGTAGCCGCATGTTGCAAGCATTACACTGCTTATGATCTTGATAACTGGAATGGCGTCGACCGTTTCCATTTCAACGCAAAGGTAAATCTTACACACATATGTACGTATATATGTATTATGTACATCTAATTATATACATGGTTTTTCTTGTTTAAGTTTTGACTGTATGTTTGATTTCAATTTTTATACTAATTGATACAGTAAGAATTTAGAATTAAGTGCTTGATTCTTCTTCTTTTTTTGGTTGGTCAAAGAATGCCAAACATCTTCGAATTTAGTATTTAGACATTCTAACTCTCTTTTTTTAAACACATACATTATAACTCTTTTTTTCGAGAACAAGAAGAAAAAAAGACATTATAACTCTTATAATTGTCTTTTTCTAGAACAAGTCTCATAATTGTCTGGAAATAAAAGATAACCCAAGTTTATGAAAAAATAAAGATAACCACGAGTCTCTATTTTTCTTGCATCTTACTGGTTTTTAAGTTAATAAATTTTCTAACTTCAGTGTTTTTCATTAGAGAAAAATAAAAATATGAAAATATATTGTATATTTTGCTGAAACATAGAAATTTATATATTTCCTCAAATTGGAAAACTATTTTATTTATTTATTTTTTATTTTTTACTTTAAATTTCCTTTATTACTATCTACAGCCCCTAAAAAAGGCAAGGTTTTCAAATACAAGGAGATTGAAAATAAACGCAACACTTAGGATGTAACTGGATCTATTTTTTTTTTTTTGAAACTATGTAACTGGATCTATTTTCTTACAAGCCTTATCGTCTTTTGTCTCGTTCCATGTTCAGATTCGTTCGATTCAGAAAATAGCTCATATATGACAATCGTTAGTCGTTAGTTATTTATAGTTCCGTAGCATATGCGTCACTTCGTAGTTCGTAATCTTGCAAAAGACTTTTCATCAGACTGAACCGACATTTATTATCAAGTGGGATAATATGTGTATCATATATGCGTATCAAAGCCAGACACAAATAAAACACTTGCCTAACATTATATACCAACTCAGCCAATAGGCAGCGTGACTTTGAGCGATGTGTGGCATATGCGGTCTTGTGTTATAGTGGTGGAGAATCTTATCCTTATTGGTCATGTGAACCTTGGAGGCTACGACAAACCTACTTGTCTTTTATCTTGTTCTTCCAAGTTAATATATACTTGAAATTATATCATACAAAAATAAAAGATTCGTTTCTCTAACTAATAAACTCAAAACATAATAATCTAAAAGAAAACTCATGAATGATGTGTATAACTTGAGGTATATAGTATGCTTTGTTAATATAGATAGCTAATAGGTAAGTTATTAAATAAGTTTATGATGGATATAGGTCACCCAACAAGATTTAGAGGACACATACAATGTACCATTCAGAGCTTGTGTTTACGAGGGAAATGTTGCGAGTGTTATGTGTTCGTACAATCAAGTCAATGGAAAGCCAACTTGTGCTGATGAAAATCTCTTAAAGAACACAATTCGTGGTCAGTGGCAGCTCAATGGGTAAGCTCAATAGTCAATAGTTCGTATTCATTTGACCACTTATCACACATCAGATTAATATGGATGCATACAGGTACATTGTATCAGATTGTGACTCTGTCGATGTTTTCTTCAATCAACAACACTACACGGCAACTCCGGAAGAAGCTGCTGCTGCCTCGATTAAAGCTGGTAAGTGGTTTTTCCACCGTTGATGTTAGTCCACACGGACATGTTGATCACTTTGATAAGACACATCCTGTCGTTTTGGAGGTTTGGATTTGGATTGTGGGCCGTTTTTGGCAATCTTCACCGAAGGAGCTGTGAAGAAAGGATTGTTGACCGAGAACGACATTAATTTAGCACTTACCAATACTATGACAGTCCAAATGAGGCTTGGTATGTTTGATGGTAATCTTGGACCTTATGCTAATCTCGGGCCTAGAGATGTTTGTACTCCAACCCATCAACATTTAGCCCTTGAAGCGGCCCATCAAGGAATTGTTCTTCTCAAAAACGATGGCCGCTCTCTTCCACTCTCTCCTAGGCGCCACCGTACCGTCGCCGTGGTCGGACCTAACTCTGATGTCACTGAGACCATGATCGGAAACTATGCAGGTATGATAAAATAATTCAACTAAAAGCTTTATTATCGGTGACATAATACTAAAGTTGTTGTGTACATTTTTGTTTTGTAAGGGAAAGCTTGCGCTTATACGACACCATTACAAGGAATCTCAAGATACGCGAGGACACTTCACCAAGCTGGTTGTTCTAGCGTGGCTTGTGCAGGAAACCAAGGGTTTGGTGCAGCGGAGATGGCGGCACGTGAAGCTGATGCTACGGTTCTTATGATGGGATTGGACCAGTCCATAGAGGCAGAGACAAGAGATCGAACCGGGCTTCTCTTACCGGGTTACCAACAAGACCTTGTGACCCGTGTGGCTCAAGCCTCTAGAGGTCCAGTCATTCTGGTCCTAATGAGTGGTGGACCCATCGATGTATCTTTTGCTAAGAACAATCCACGTGTCACTGCTATTATCTGGGCCGGGTATCCGGGTCAAGCTGGTGGAGCTGCCATCGCTGATATCATCTTTGGTGCTACTAATCCTGGTACGTAACCCTGATTTAGTTACATTTTTTTTTTTTTTATAAACCAAGGTAAACATTGTTTTTGGTTTTGCTTAGTATCATTTAGAATCACATATCCAATATAAAAACCATAATTATATATCAAATAGTGTTTAACATTTTTATGTTATCTTTGATAGGAGGAAAACTACCAATGACATGGTATCCACAAGACTACGTAGCAAAAGTGCCAATGACGATAATGGCAATGAGAGCATCTGGAGATTATCCAGGAAGGACCTACAGATTCTATAAAGGTCCAGTGGTATTTCCATTTGGGTTCGGTTTAAGTTACACTACCTTCACTCACAGTTTAGCTCAAAACCCACTAGCCCAATTATCGGTTTCTCCATACAAACTCAACTCTGCCATTTTCAACTCCTCCTCTAACTCCATCAAAGTGTCTCATGCCAACTGCGAAATGTTTCCAAAAATGCCTATCCATGTTGAAGTGTCAAACACAGGTGAACGCGACGGAACCCACACGGTGTTCGTCTTTGCCGAGCCGCCAAAAACCGGGATAGAGGGAATGGATGTGAACAAACAATTGATAGCGTTTGAAAAAGTTCATGTCACGGCAGGTGCAAAACGGACTGTTCAAGTCGATGTTGATGCTTGCAAGCATCTTGGTGTAGTGGATGAGTATGGTAAGAGGAGAATCCCAATGGGTGAACATAAATTGCATATTGGTGACCTTAAACATACCATTTTGGTCCAACCACAACTTTGACAGAGGCATATAAAAAAGAAGCACAAATAAGGAGAACCTCTTAACAAAGTGAGTGTGTATCTCTCTCTCTCTCTCTTTTTTGGGCCAAAGTGATTGTCTTGCTCTTATTTATAAAATAACTGCTGAAATTACTAGAGAAAAGTTTCAATCTGTATAGAAGCACCAAAGGTCGCTTCTTGAATTTGTGTGTTTTCTTGAAACTTTATTTTCGTGTCAATTGCCAAAGATATTGTAACTTTGGCTCCCAAGATATAAAATGAGCAAGTGTAAGAAGTTGAAAACCAAAGGAAATGAAATGAATGACAAATTTGATACATACCGTATTTATATTTCTCTCAATCTTTTTCTGGCTGTTTTATGCATGGAGTTATGGAATCTTTGTATTACATAACATGTATAATAAGCTTGGAGAGAGTGATATTCCTTGTAAAATGTTGAAAGTAAGGAAAAATATGAAGATAAATGATATAGTATATTCAGGAAATAAGATAAATGACTCTAAATTAATATATACAGAATTATATCTCAGAACAATAATATAAGTGGACTTTATATTAAGTACAAACTTATAACATTTTAAGGAATATGATTATGAGAGAAAACACATTTAAAGTTATTTAATTTCCAACCGTTGGATCTTCGTTTTCCCTCCAAAGAGATCAGGTCATATTGCCTTTTCCTCAGAAACAGAGGAGACGTTTCAATGGCGGATCCAAAGAACCTCTTCCTCATCACGAAAACACATATCTTTCTAACTTCTCTCTTCTTTATCTCTCTCTTCCTCCTCTCCTCTTCCCTTCTCCCAGTTATCTCTCCCTCACTGATCGTCTCGAGCTTCACCTCTCGTCTTCTCACAGCCGCTAACTTCTTCACTTCACCTTCTTCCGCTTCAGACACAGCCACGCTATACTCTGTTTCTCCGATAAGAATCAGAGTCAAAGTCAACAACGAGTCCAAGAAGATAGATCACGCCGCCAAAGAACTGACTTCTTGCGACATATTCGACGGAAGCTGGGTCTCCGACGATACCGAGACGGTTTACTCTCCCGGTTACTGTCCTTTCGTTGAAGATAAGTTCAACTGCTTCAAGAACGGTAGACCCGACTCGGGTTTTCTCCGTTACCGTTGGCAACCTCATGGTTGCTCGATCCCCAGGTCAGTTCTTGTTTCAAAGCTAATTACGGGTTTGCCATTCCCTTGTGACTCTGTTTTGTATATTGAGTGTGTAGATTCAATGGGAAGAAGATGCTGAAGATTCTGAGAGGGAAGAGGCTTGTTTTCGTTGGAGATTCGTTGAATAGAAACATGTGGGAGTCTTTGGTTTGTTCACTTAGGTCAGCTTTGAAAGACAAGAACAGAGTTTCAAAGGTTTCTTGGAGAAAAAGTAATCTTGGAAACGAAGGGTTTTACGGTTTCAGATTCAAAGTAGGTAATCTCAGCTCTCTGTTATTGGTTTGGACTTTGGATTAGTTAATAAAGTTTATGATTTTTTTTGGTGAAGGACTTTGAATGCTCTGTAGACTTCATCAAGTCACCGTTCCTTGTTCAAGAATCAGAGGTTTTAGATGGTTACGGGAAGAGGAAAGAGACGTTGAAGCTTGATGTGATCCAAGGATCGATCAAGAAGATTTACAAAAACGCAGATATTATTGTGTTCAACACTGGTCATTGGTGGACTCACCAGAAAACCTATGAAGGGTATGAACATAAGTCTAACTTTATTTTGTTTCTGTTCTAATGATTCATGTTTTGAATTTACAGGAAAGATTATTACCAAGAGGGAAATAAAGTTTACGAGAAGTTAGAAGTCAAAGAAGCTTACACGAAAGCTCTTCATACATGGGCTGATTGGGTTGATTCCAGTATCAACAGTACCAGGACCAGAGTCTTCTTCGTTGGTTACTCCTCTTCACATTTTAGGTAAGATTAGGTTTCTTGAATTCCAATCTTGAATTCCAAGCAATCTCTGATTAGGTTTCTTGAGTTGCAAGCAATCTCTGATTTGGGTCTAATTAGTGTTTGGAAGAGTTTTTTAGCTCAAGCAATGTTGCTTTTTTTAAGGGTTTAGTATGTGAAAGAGCTTTATTTTAGCTCAAGCAAACTCGCTTTTGAACTGTAGAAAAGGAGCGTGGAATGCAGGAGGGCAATGTGATGGAGAAACAAGACCGAAACAGAACAAGACGTACACAGGAGGGTATCCATGGATGATGAAAGTGGTGGAGTCAGTGATTTCTGATATGAAAACGCCTGTGTTTTACATGAACATCACGAAGATGACTTGGTATCGAACCGATGGTCACCCTTCGGTTTACAGACAGCCTGTGGAGACCCGAGCGAGTTCTCCTGCAACTGGAATGTTCCAAGATTGTAGCCACTGGTGTCTACCTGGAATCCCAGACTCATGGAACCAGCTTCTTTATGCTACTCTGCTAGTTTCACGTAGTTCCTTGCCTTACAAGTCACTTGGAAATCTCTTGTGAGATGGTTTTACTCTCTTTCTCTTTAGGCGGCCACTCGTTTGTTGATATTGGCATGCTTTTCTTTCTTTAAAAAAAAAACAGATCGAGAAAGTGTATGTATTGTCTTAGCTCAAGTATTAGTTAGATTAGTATGAATATAGTTTAACTCCGCTAACAAAAATATATAGCGACAGAAATAAATAGTTCTAGGTTTTTGTTTTGTGTGTGTGTGTGTAAAAGAATATACCCTATTTCTTGACGCATATTCGTTTGTATTTGTTTTAAGCACATACACTATTCTAGATTTGTAGCTTACGTACACTTGATTGGCAATGAGTTCAAGCTCCAGCTTGTGCCATGTGCACATGATCGTGATGGGCTTCACGCCCATTCCGATTATACCAACATTTTTTTTTTCATTGGTAAATCGTGTGAATGGTATTTTTTTTTAACTAATTGTATTATTAGTTTTGCGAAGAAATATCCTAGCTTGCTTGTCACTCTCTTCTTAACTTATATACGTATAATCGTATCTAATCCATATCAAACTAAACTCTTTTACGTTGTGACAACGGTCCACGTACGATACAAAACATTGAAGAATCGAAGTTTTTTGGATACATCTTTTTCCTATGCCATTTTTCAAAAGAAGTTTTGTCAAAACAAATATCTTGATTTTTTCCTTTGGACTCTCACTTTTCTTTATTGGTTTTTGGAGGAATCAAAACTTACTGTTTATGTTTGCAATTGTTTGTGTACATATTTACGTTTTTACTCAATTTTATTTCTTTATAAAATGTCACCCAAAAGAATCCATTCCTCATGAATTTGAGTGTTCTCACTTCTCAGCTAAAACAAACCCGGATACGCATAAATGTTAGTTTTGAAGGATATCAAATTAAGTCAGTAGGTCAAGTTGATCCTTATGTGTAAAAGTGTATTAGAATTCTGGTCTCATTAAACTGTATATGCTGCAAGACTTTTGCTCGTGGTTGATCTTCGAGGGTATTCATTCCTTACGTGTGATTTCCCTACCGCGCTATATATAGTCTGCCGGTTCCCATATCTGCTTTTATGACCTGTGCATGGTTCTCATTGTTTTGGCAAACTTAATAGACATATTATTTAAGTTTTCATTTCAAGATTCATTACATCAAAAGGCCAATCATATCCTTTGTTCGTCACTAAAAACCTATATTAAGACAAAAAATGTACTGCTCGCTGTAGGTATGGAGATCAAGTGTATATGATGTAGTTAGATGCAGGACATGCAGATGAATGAAATAGGTAGGGTTATTGATTGCTCAAAGTGCTCATATGCAAAACGAAGAGTATTTATGTCAAAAGGTCAGATTTAAGTAAGTTGGTGAGAGGATCGGCAGGATCCTTATGGACCTGCATCGATTATTATACAGTAAAACCTCTATAAATTAATAATGTTGGAACTTTGAAATTTTATTAATTTATAGAGATATTAATCTATAAAAGTTTCTTTATTTAGATTTTTTTCTATTTTTAAATATTTTTATTTATATAAAAAAAATATTTTATTTTACCGTATGTACATTATTTAAATTTTAGAAATTTGACTTCCATATTGTTTTATTATCTTATTTTATGTATAATTTTATGTTTCATAGAATTGTTAAGTGGTTTTCAGTATAATTTTACTAAATATTATCAAAATATATTGAAATGTTAAGAAAAATAAAAAAATTTCATTGTGAATATAAAATCAACTATATAATATTTAACTTGTACGTATATAAAAGTTATATATACATAAATTATTAATTTATGTAACACCGGCCGAACTTGCAATAATTTTATCGATTTGTGTTATATCTAACACCGGCGAACTTGGGACCGGCTAAATCTATTAATTTATAGAGATTATTAATTTATAGATTATTAATTTATAGAGGTTCTACTGTATCTCTTTATACGTTTTATTTATTTATATCAACGGACCCTTACCCGTGGGCCCAAACTGAAAAAAAAAAAAAAAATATATATATATATATATATAATTTTTCAATCAATATAGTTCAAAATAAAAATTAATTTCACAAAAAATATGTTGAGTTTTTGTTAGATATATTATATATGCGTATATTAATACCATGACAATCTGTTGCAGAAAATTATGTAACAAAAGGTCACCATAAAAAGAGAAAAAAAGTTTCTCACCAAAAAGATGAATTTTTTCAAGTAATTCAGTTGTTATAAATTACTTCTGTTTTGTTTTTTTGATATTTTAGGATTGGCACATCTATTAATAAAAATTATACGCATACTTTTATTGATTAGGTTTGTTAGTTTTATTTGATTCGCAATAGAGTTCTACCATTCATATTTGGAGATTTTATGTTTTAGTGTTTAAGAAAAAAGCATTAATTAAAAGCTGAACATCAATTCTTTGAATACAAGAAAAAAGAACTGAAACATAATTTTGTATATTAAATGAGAATCATGCTGAGATTTGCCTATTCAATTATGGGGTTTTTACACTCAAAACTTGATCCTAACCACAAAACCAAACTCCAACTTGAATCAAATAGAAAACTAACCTCAAGGCTATGTGAAATTACAGCTAACCCCTTGTGACCAAACAAAAAAATCGCTACCATTTTTACGAATATAGCCCTATTAAGTCATCTGGATCGTCTGAGATTCTGGAAGTCGTCCAGACGACTTCCATAGAAGTCGTCTGAAGTTGTTGATCTTAAAAATAATTTAAAAAAAAATTAAAAAATATTTTGAGTAGCGAAAAATTAAAATCATGTAACTATAAACATTTGTAAGTGATGTAAATTAAAAAATAATAACTTTGAATAGTTTTTAACGTATATGAGTGAAAGTGGTTAATCATGATATTCTTTGGTTTTAGGGTTTGAGAACATATGTAGTAGTATTGTATGTTTTGTTAGGGTTAGATTTTGAAAAGCTTGAATGATTTTTTGAAAATGTAAATTTTTACCTATTCGTGCTTGTTTCAGTGTATAGTAAATATTTTTTAAGTTTAATTTGATTTTTTGAAGTGTGTAGTTAGTTAAATTAGTTTAGAGATTGTGTTTAGGGTCTAGACGACTTAAAATTAAGTCGTCTGTTGAATTGTTAAAGTTGGATGACTTTAGATGACTTTAGACGACTTTCTTTTTCCGCTTAAATATTTTAAACCAGACGACTTCCTAGACGACTTACTTGTAAGTCGTCTAGGAAGTCTTCTATTTTAGTTTCCCGCTAAAAGTATTTTAGTTTCCCGCTAAATATATTAAAGTCTTCTGGACGACTTACAATTAAGTCGTCTAAAGTCGTCTGAACGAAAATATTTAACCTAATTGAATTTTGTGTCTCCATATATAAATAAAATTTTACACATTCTCTCTCCTCCTCTCAAATGGCTGCAACAAAAATGTAGTGTTCATCATTCTTAAACTCTCTAACCTCTCTCTAATCTTTTTGAACTTATAAACACCAAGCTTTATATCAATTTATTGTTTTTGTCTCATATTTTTCTCACTAATTTATCTTGTTTTTGCAGGTGTTTCATAACATATTTTTCATATTTTACTCATTGAAAGGTAAATCTATTAATTTTAGAAATGTATTTTTGTGTGTTTTATAAAGATAGATTTATCTAATCTTTCACTTATTTTCTCTGTTCTAAGCCATATGAACGTTTATGGATATGCAGGTTTTTCAAATCTAGATTTGGATTTGCAGGTTTTTCAGATTTGGATTTGGATTTGCAGGTTTTTCAGATCTAGATTTGGAAGACTTTTGGGACGACTTACCTGGAAGTCGTCTGGACGACTTACCTAGAAGTCGTATGGACTTCTTGGAAGTCGTATGGACTTCCTGGAAGTCGTCTGGACTTCCTGGAAGTCGTCTGGACTTCCTGGAAGTCGTCTGGACTTCCTGGAAGCCGTCTGACGAAGTCTTCTCTCATGTCTCTCCTTTCAATAACAAATCTGAGTATTTTGGTAAGTTTTTGTGTATGATTTTTCTTTATTTGGTCATCTCATGTTGTATAAAGTTCTTATATTTTTTTTCTAAACTAAAACTCTCCAAACCCACTCTAATCTCCTTGACTTCAATACACCAAATTTTAGATGATTTTTTTCAGTTTTGTCTCATGTCTTTCTCACTAATTTATTTTTATTTTTTTGCAGATTTTTTATCACATGGTTCTCACCTTCCTCTCATTTAAAGGTAAATCTATTAATTTTAGATATGTATTTTTGTGTGTTCTATAAATGTAGATTTGTCTAATCTTCCACTAATTTTATCTATTTTAAGCCATTTTAACGTTTTTGGATATGCAGATTTTTCAGATCTGGATTTGAAGAATTCTGGGACGACTTACCTGGAAGTCGTCTAGACGACTTACCTGGAAGTCGTCTAGACGACTTACCTAGAAGTCGTCTGGACTTCCTGGAAGTCGTCTGGGCTTCCTGAAAGTCTTCTAGGCTTCTTAGAAGTCGTCTGGACTTTCTGGAAGTCGTCTGACAGAGTCTTCTCTCATGTCTCTCCTTTTTATAACAGATCTGAGCATTTTGGTAAGTTTTTATGTCTGATTTTTTTTATTTGGTCAACTAATGTTGTATAAAGTTCTAATATTTTTCCCAAACTAAAACTCTCCAAGTCCACTCTATTTTTTTTTAACTTCAATACACCAAATTTTAGATGAATTTGTTCAGTTTTTTCTCATGTCTTTCTCACTAATTTAACATTTTTTGCAGATTTTTTATCACATGGTTCTCATTTTCCACTCATTTAAAGGTATATCTATTAATTTTAGATATGTATTTTTGTGTGTTTTATAAAGGTAGATTTGTCTAATCTTCTCCTCATTTTCTCTATTTTAAGCCATTTGAACGTTTTCGGATATGCAGGTTTTCCAGATCTGGATTTGGAAGAGTTTTGGGACGACTTACTTGGAAGTCGTCTAGACGACTTACTTAGAAGTCTTCTGGACTTCTTGGAAGTCGTCTGTACTTTTTGGAAGTCGTCCGGACTTTCTGAAAGTCGTCTGGGCTTTCTGGAAGTCTTCTGACTAAGTCTTCTTTCATATAAAGTGGAGTCCAAGCTTATTTACTCATTTAGTTGTAATATTTTTGTATAATCAGTAAAATTGTTTCCCAAGATGTAATATATGTGCTAAAAATCAAAGAAATTAATTATTTCAATAGTTTTTATCTTATCTTTAGATTTCCTAAATGCAGTAATAAAGTCTAAATATCTTCTTCTCATTTTAATAAAGAATGCTGATAGTCTTATATTGATACAATATTTGAAGAAACATTTTAACATTTCTTCCAACTCATAAAAAATAATACTTAAGAGATGGAACCAAACAATAGTAACTAGTCAAAGCATATCACATTTTTTACAAGTTTGTATTGAAAATATAAGTTTTACAAATCTTGAAGTTTGTGTTGATCAACCACAAAATTCTAACATCCATCTAGCCAGAGTCGGCCTTTAACATAAGCGAGTGAAACACATGCTTCCAGCCGCCAAATATTATGTAGTAATTCGGCCACTTTTTTTGTCAAAACTCCCTTTAGCATACTTGGTAAATGTACTCATATCAACGTGAGGTGGTTACGAGTTCGAACCTACTCAGCCACATAATATTTTTTTTGGCTTCTAGCCTCCATATTTATAGAACCGGCTCTGATCTTGCAACAAACATTCTTCATACAATGCATGTAACTTACATCTCATCTGCAAAAAGAAAAAAATACACATTAGCAAACATTGAACATGTATGACATTTCTCAGACGACTTCCCTGGAAGTCTTCTACGTTAGCTAGAAACTTTAATTAACATGAATGTTGGCAACTTCATAATTATCATAAATAAAGTTAAAATTTTCATCCAGTAGCCCTAATATAATCTAATATACATGAATTAATAATAAAATGTTAAAAAGTCTTTCTGATTTTAGAGAAAATATAAGTTTATTAAACATTCGGTCAGACGACATCTATGGAAGTCTTCTGGACGACGTCCAGATAGGTCGTCATTTAGGTCATTTTTGTTATTAAATTTTTGCAAAGACGACTTACATGGAAGTCGTCTGTCCAGGTCGTCCGTCCAGACGACTTCCCAGGAAGTCGTCCGTCCAGACGACTTCCCAGGAAGTCTTCCTTTGTTAAAAATAATGGAAGTCGTCCGTCCAGACGACCTTTGACGAATTCCACGGAAGTCGTCTAGGACAAAGAGGTTAGTTTTGCGTTTGACCAAAATGTGTCAGAAATTTGACTTTACCCAGGCGACTTCCGTGGAAGTCGTCTACGAGAAAAGTAAAAAATCAATATTTTATTATAACCAGACGACTTCCACGGGAGTCGTCTCAGGTTAGTTTTGGAGTTTGAAAATTAAAACAAAAAATGTTTTTTTTTCAGACGACTTCTGTGGAAGTCGTCTAAGATTATCGAGGTTTGACCAAAATCTTGGAATAAAATCTTGGACGACTTCCGTGGAAGTCGTCTACCGGATGACTTCCACGGAAGTCGTCTAGAAAAAAAACATTTTTTGTTTTGATTTTCAAACTCCAAAACTAACCTGGACGACTTCCGTGGAAGTCGTCTGGTTATAATAAAATATTGATATTTTACTTTTCTCGTAGACGACTTCCACGGAAGTCGTCTGGAAAAGTCAAATTTCTGACACATTTCGGTCAAACACAAAACTAACATCTTTATCTCAGACGACTTCCACGGAAGTCGTCTGGGATTTTATTTTCAACAAAGAAAGTCGGACGACTTCTATGTAAGTCGTCCCACAAAACACATTTAAAAAGTCAATTGCAAAACTAACCTCTGCTTTGACCAGACGACTTCCACGGAAGTCGTCTAGATCCAGACGACTTCAACGGAAGTCGTCCGGACGAACAGATCTGGAAAATAACTCGATTTCCTACCTTAAACTTAGGAGATAACTTTCTTTGCTCCCATAAGTCTTCTCCAAGCACCCAGAAGCTCAAAAGAAAGTGACCCAACGAGAATCGTGAGCTTCAATGGCTCAATGAACCATACAAATTTTAGAATCAAAATCTATGGTTTTTAAGGTTGAATATGGAGAGAAAATGAGAGATAAGTTGGTTTTAGTTGATAGAAATGAAGAAAGAGGTAGTGTTTAATCGATTTATGAGCATTAAGAGCTTCAAAGTGGTTGTTCATGGTAGTTGGTGTATTGATGGCAATGGCAATCTTGTAAATAAGTGAAGAAGATGAGGTTGTGAAAGTAAAAGTGTATTTTTCAAAAAAAAAAATAAAAAAAATATCAATGGCATTTTTGTGAATATTGTGAACTTCTGGGGTGAATAGGTCAAACACAATTTCCAAAAAAATCATAGGTTAGATTTGTGTTTGACTTTAAGTTTTGAGTCAAGTGTGCAAAACTCCCTTCAATTATATTACAAATAGAATCTCATCCGTCTTGGAGCCGCTCCAGCAGGGATAAACCTACTCAGTTTTTTTTTTTTTATCTCCGCTCCGCATAAAACCCACTCGACTTGCATCTGCAGTTTAAATAGTTTAAATCACTGGTTCACATCTGTTTTACCACGCATCAAACGAGCCAGAACGCGCATATAATGATTAAAATTACCAGCTCTAGCAAAGGCGTCTGCTAACACATTCCTACATCAGCAGGCGAGAACATTTCTGAGCCATCTTGTTTAATAATATTTAGCGGTAAATCCATTCTAATTTACCTCTATTAAAAATAAGAGTAGCTATTTTATTTTATATTAAAATAAATATATTAATCTTTATTTTTTACTTTATATTTTTTAAAATGCTATTATATTTTTTTTTGATCAAAAAATACTATTATATATGAATACATTATATAGCAAATTTTATCTTCAGACAGGGATTCATGATTCTCATCCCCTGTCGTTCCTAGTACGTCTGTGCTATGGTTTTATCTCGAGAGACTGGTTAGTCAAAATTTCTCACGTGTATAGGGAGGCGAATCATCTAGCAGATGGATTAGCTAACTATGCGTTTTCGTTACCTTTTGGTTTGCATTTCTTTGGGACTATTCCCGAGAGTGTTGTTTCTATTTCTTTGGAAGACTTTCAGGAGGTATCTAGACCTCGACAAGTTTGCTTGTAATTTCGTATTATGCTTTTGAATAAAAAATAGGGGACAATTGTCTCCTATGATCTACCAAAAAATATAGCAAATTTTATCTCTATTACAGAAATTATTTATTTTAGAGAAAAACAGCAAAATACGTTAGATATGTTTAGTTAATACAACTTCTCATTTGCTTCTCCAATTTAGATTTTACTTGGTATAGAGTCTTATTTATAAAATGCTTTTATAAGTTCTCTTGGTAATTTTTTGTGAAGAAATGTAGGGAGTTAAAAACTTATTTCAAACGAAAGAAACAACACCACCGTTCATAAACCTTAGTCAAAATCCAATAGAGGTCATTCCATGGTATCCTTAAGTAAGACAATTCCATGTTCGTCTCTGACTTCCTCCTTATCGCGTTTTCTAATGCGTCCTATACTCAGAAGAATTGTTTTTCTGAGCCAGATGATGAAAAATGATGAGACGTACCTACGTATGTTTTACAACTTTTTTTGACAAAATGTTTTACGACTTAGTGCAATCAAGTAAATATATACCTTAAGCATATAATACATATGTAACTTTTTGGTCGAGTGGTAAAGAAATAGATTTGGAAGGTCAACACATTGTCTATCTTTTTTTTTTTGAGCAAACCAAATTAAAATTAAAACTTCAAATCATTCAAACTACAAAGAAGCAGATGAGGAAAGGGAAAACAGAGCTGCTGACCACTCCATCTCAGAACGTTCAACACATTGTCTATCTAATATATGAAATTAAAACATATTGTTCTTGACACCTATACAAATATGTACTTATACTTATGCTTAAGGTTCATTTGCATATCGGGAAAAATTCAATCTTTGGATTTCATATTTCATTACAGATTAGTTTCAAATACTCTATACATCTAGGACATCGTTAGATTAATAAAAAGAAATATATAATCCAGCCCAACAGTAAATATGTACAACTGTTATATTTAAATGAGCTGAAATCGGTGAACATTTAATAGATTGTTCGTGAGAGACAAAGGACAAAAAGAATTTAGAGCAGTGCCTTAAATAGCAAAGCTTTTGCTTGTTGTTACTAAAGAGACTCGTGATGTCTACGTGACTGGCTCGTATATAAATATAATGTCATCATTTTGCCAGTCATTTTCTTCATTCAATATTCTCTGCATTTCTAAAAATAAATCAGGTTTAAGAAATATTTAATTTGCTTGATAGGTGAAGTTTCTTTGTTTAGTTATCGGTTTGGGTTATCTGTTGGCTCCAAGGACTGTAGTTAACTGTCTGTTGGCTTTTGGCTCTGGGGGTTTCTCTTTGAAAACTTGCCGGGTTTGGTTCTTGATCATGTATTTGTATTTGTATTTCTACCATGTATAACTTCAGTGATAACTGATAACTGACAATCTTTAGTGCGAAAAAAAATCAAAACCGATACTTTAAAATTTTAAATCATTTTTTATTAAATAATAATATAATATATTTTCTTAATATGTGTAAAAAAATTCAAACATAAATCTTTTTGAAACAGAAAAAAAGTATTTATTTATAATCTTTGGCATTTAATTTTTACTATGCGTATGAGCCAGCAGAGTGATTTTATTTTTTCATAGTTACGTATAGAGTTTTTTATAAAGTAACTATTATGACTGAGAAAAATGAAAATGGAATATGTACACTACAGTCAAATCACAATTTAAATGTAAATATTTGATTAAATTGTGGAAATAATATATGATTTAGAATTTTGCGGATATTTTGTTATAAACTTACATTTTTTGGAAAAATGTTTTATAAGTTTACATTTGACATTCTAATACTTTTTTGATTAAACTATATTCTAATATATATATATATATATATATACACATATATATATATATATATATATATATATATATATATACACATATATATATATATATATATATATACACATATATATATATATATATATATATATATATATATATATATATATATATATATATATATACACATATATATATATATATATATATACATATATATATATATAGTATATTTGAATACGTATACTCACATATATACATTGGGGATGTTCGTTTGGGTGTCTCTGCGACCTGAGACCAGAGACTGCGACAAATTTCTGTTCGTCCCAGTGTCGCGGGTATTTGCGATCAAACGCGGCAACCTATCGCAGCGACCTGCGTTTAGAAATTTTGATCGCTAATAATTTTTAGCGACTCCGTGTAAATCCTGCGATAGACATATGTTAAATGACAGAGATAACCTTAGAGTTTGTAAGAATAACAAAACGATCCAACCCTAATTAACTCTGTCTCTTCTAGTTAATTCTTCTCTGTCGAAAAAGAAATCTGTGTCTGTTCTGTGAAGATTTTTTTGAGGGAAACTTAGCAACTCATTCTCCAAATCAAACCATTTCAGTCGCTTCTCTGAAGGTTTCTCGATGTCCTTCCCTCTCTACTCTCTTATTTTTGCGATAATAATGATGAAGATGCCTGGGCTTTTTTTTTGGGAAAGATGATGATGATTGTATCGTATTTTACAGATTTTTTAATTTGCAGATTATTTGAGAATGAAAACATTCAACGTTAGTTCAGTTTTTAACTTTTTCTTAGAAACAAATTGATTTGCTGGCATAACTTTACACATGTTAACCTGTTAGATCATTTTAAGTAATTATTTATAAGACTAACGTACAATGAAAAGTGATATAATTATTGAGATGACTTTTAATTTTCTTTTTAGGTTTGAAAGAGGACAAGAACAAGAACAATGACTAACGATGTAAGTTTTTTTTTCTGTTCTTTGTTGAAGATTCTCTGATTGTTTTATTACTTGTACTTCTTTGTATTTATGTGCTTGGGTTTAACTATAAATTATCGTTAGACCTGGACCGACGACGAATGTCGTTATTTCTTTTATCTCTATGCGGAAGAGAAAAAAAAGGGGAACAAAACTAAGGCTGGGATGAATCAAACTGGAAAAGAGTTCATCATCAACAAGTTTGAAGAAAGATTTGGAAAGAGATATGTTTGGGAGAGATTCAAGAACAAATATGATATTAGTAGAAAGGCATATATGAAGTTTAAGAGGTTAATTCACAACAGAACTGGTATGGGATATGACTCTATGGGAAGAATAGATATGTCTGATGATTGGTGGGAGGCGCGCATAGCGGTAAGTATTACTGGCTCTCTTTTTCATATGTTCAGATTAGTTTTTATCTTTAAACTTATGAATATAACTGTTCTTTCAGGAATGGCCCGAAGCTAGAAAATACAAGAACAAGTTGATTCCTAACATGGATGTCTTTGAGGCAGAGTTTGGAGCTATCACTGTAACTGGAGCAGAAGGTTGGAGCGCTCAACAAGGAGAAGCTAGTTTGGATTCTAGGATGGGTGCAGACAATGAGAATGACTCTGTCCCATTGGACATGGATATTTCTGAGCACATGGGGGAAACATCAAACAGAGGTGGTTGTTCAAAACAGAAAAAACGGCGCAAAGTGACGGACTCGACTGAGACTTCTACTCGTAATACTATACTGGCAGAGAAGAATTCACTTGTAAGACAGATGTTTGAGCATAAAAAAACTCATGGTGTTGAGCATGCCCTTCAAATCCTTAATGAGTTGCCTGGTGTGAGGAAGTGGTCAGCATTTCATCGGGCATCTGTTGATCATCTCATTGCTGATAAAGCAAACCGACAGGGTTTCATAGCCTTTTCTAGTGTGGAGGATAAGATTACCTATCTAGAACATAGGACCGGAATCAATCTTGATGACTGATATTTGTTCCCTTTTCTTTTTGGCTGATGATTCCGGTTAAATATTTTGGTTAAGTATTTTAGTTTAAATCTTTGTTAATATGTAGGATTGTTATGAACTCTTAATGTTTTGGATTATAACTCTTAACCTTTTGATGTATGATATATTTATATTTTTTGCTGTACACGGTGTTTTATAGTTGGCATATCATGCATTGGTTTTAGTCAGTAAATAACAAATTCTATTTTCTATGTGTTCTTAATTATTTTATTTATCATTTTGCAGTTGATTAGTTGGATGATGGAGGATGATTATGATGAGTATGATAGCGACGATGAATCTGGTGATGAGATCACTGCTGACAGAGTGATCCATAGAACTGATCGAGGTGCGGGATGGCGTCATGTTCAACAACTTATGCATGGATCAGATCAACAATGTTATGATATTTTACGGATGAACCAAAGGACATTTGCAGAGTTATGCAAGATGTTAACTACAAGATATGGGTTACAAGAAACTAATAATGTCTATGCCGAAGAAGGTGTTGCAATGTTTCTTGAGGTGGTTGGTCAAGATAAAACTATTCGGGTTATTGCTGAACAATATCAACGGTCATTGGATACAGTGAACAGAAAGCTTGATGAGGTTTTAAGTGTTCTCCTAAAGTTTGCAGCAGATACATTGAAACCAGAAGAAGGTGAATTTAGTAGAGTAAGCCCGTTTCTGAGGAATGATGATCGATATTTTCCATATTTTGAAGACTGTATTGGAGCTCTTGACGGAACACATGTCCCAGTTCGCCCTCCGAGTAAAAATGCTGAGGCATATAGAGGCAGAAAGATGGAACCTACCATGAATGTCCTAGCTATATGTAATTTCAATATGAAATTCATATATGCATATGTCGGCGTACCAGGTAGAGCGCATGATACAAAGGTATTAACTTATTGTGCTAAGAATGAGCTTTTTTTTCCACATCCTCCGAATAGAAAATACTACTTAGTTGATTCTGGATATCCCACTAGAACCGGCTATCTTGGACCACATCGTAAGATTCGGTATCATCTTCATCAGTTTCACAGAGGAGGACCACCAACAAATATGCGAGAGTTGTTCAATCGGAGACATGCTAGTTTGCGAGCAGTGATTGAGCGGACATTTGGATTGTGGAAAGCAAAGTGGCGCATTCTTGACCGTAAACATCCAAAGTATGGTTTGACCAAGTGGATAAAACTTGTGACAGCAACGATGGCACTACATAACTTCGTACGAGACTCTCATCAAGAAGATAATGATTTTTTACAGTGGAACACATCAGAAGATTATGTAGCTCATGGTGATGAAGAAGAAGATGATGATGATGATTATGATGATGATAATGGTGGTGATGACCATGGTGGACATATTCCATACGAGCCTACCGGTGATAGAGCCATGGAGAGTTTGCGTGACGTGATTACAAGTGAAATTAGTAGACAACGTCATCTACCATATTAGATGAATATATTTTCGGTGTAAAATATGTATGAATTTGCTTGTTTAGTACATTTTATGTTATATATATTTCATTTGGATTTACCTCTTTGTCGTAATCATTTTTTATTTATTTATTTAAAAGATATAAACTAAAATTAACAATTTTATATTTTTGGTAGAATTTAAATTTTTTTGTGGCAAACGGTTGAAAACGAACAAACACACGGCATGTCGCAGCGTTTTGTCACAGCGACTTGAAAACGAACAAACCCGCAACATGTCTCAGCGTTTAGACGCAGCGACTTGAAAACGAACAAACTCGCGACATATCTCAGCGTTTAGACGCAGCGACTTGAAAACGAACAAACCTGCGACAGGTCGCCGCGACTGATCGCGAGACAACAAAACGAACAACTTCCTGCGACATATAGTCGCAAGTCGCAGTCTCAGGTCGCGGGTCGCTGGTCGCTGCGACTTCCAAACGAACGGGCCCATTCATTCATCTCATGGTCCATACATAAATGTATATACAATCTCTGCAGGGACATTTATTTCTACTTGATGTGTTTTCATATATCATTGAACAAGTGGAAGGTCTCAGCGTTCGATCATCTTATTAATTAACACAATCAAAGTATGATTTACCTTAATTTTATGGTCATTATATTTTTTATGTTGTTTTAGTTTCCAAGAATGTAAGCTGAGCTGCTAAGAAAGAACTAATGAAAGAAAAAAAAGATCGGATAAATATAGTCGTAAGATGCACGATTAGCACCAAACTAAAGTATTAGCAGTACACTGGACCAACAGCTCATGAAAGTCATTGGAATCCACCTACCTTCTGGAGCTACCGGAATTAACCGATCCATATCTGACTATTATTCAACAATTAAACCAACAAACAATTATATATGGCCTACCACAAATCAATACATGCCCACTTGTGAATATGGTCCAAGATCTTCCACATAAACGTCTTCATATGCTAACATGCATAGTCATTGCCGCCGACTCTACTATTCACTTGACGTGTTCGTTTCATTGACTCATGTTCATATTTTATACCAAGTTTTTTTTTTTTTTTTTTTTTTTTTTTTTTTTTTTTTGTAATCCAAGGTTCCCCGCTTCGCGGATCAATCCCTGGGCCCGGTCAGGCCGCTGGCCAGCTTCACCCGGGAGGGCTTTCCCTAGGCCCGAAGGCCCAGTACCAGCGTTATGACAGGAAGCGTTGCACGGTAGTTCCCTCCGGCGTGGATCGAACCCCCTACCTGGATGCAGGCGGGGACCCGTCCTAACCATTGGGCTACAACGTTCCGTCATTTTTATACCAAGTTGCACTAATGTTTTTAGCAAAAAAAGTTCCACTAATGTTCTTTTCCCGTCCAATTTCTTATTTGAATCCGTACACATAAGCAGTCTTATAATTGTACCTTGCTCTACAATAGAAAGTGTATACCCGCTGATTTGTTAATTATACCCTTGAACGTTATTTAACTTGTTGATTAAGACCTCTTGAAGAGATTTGTATTAGCGCTTCAAGATACATTCATTAAATGCATATACGTACAAGTAGGTATATATGTACAGCTACATTACATTTACATGCATATGCAAGTGCGTATGTAGGTATAACAGTATACATTGCAATAAATATCTTGTAAGGCACGGAAAAGGGTATAGAGAGCGGCGAAATGTTACAAGGAGATGTACGTGGAGTGTCTATTGTGCGATGGTTTTAAGGATGGACGTGGTTTCATTCATTTACCTATACTACGTCGTTTTCGAACCTTAAACTCTCTTTCCCTTTTGTCCCCTCTCTCTATATTAATCACCTGGATGGTTTCTCCTATTCACCCGAATCACCCGTCACCTTCTCCCGTGAGCTCACCCAAGGGTCCAAAAAGTGTATTTTTAGTTATTTCTCCTTTCTCGTTTTTGAGAGAAAAGATTGATAAGAGATGGGAAGGGCTCCGTGTTGTGAGAAAATAGGACTCAAGAGAGGGAGATGGACTGCTGAGGAAGATGAGACCTTAACTAACTATATTCAAATCAATGGTGAAGGTTCTTGGCGGTCTTTGCCTAAGAAAGCTGGTATGTGTATTTTTAAATATCCACATATATATTTTCCGGTCTTATCTGATCCATAAATATATTATATAGCCGGTGTTTAAATTTCAACATTCTATAAAACGACTAAGTTTTTCACATCGTTATATACAAGCTAATGACCATGACGTTTCTTGCTTCAGTTTTACGAGTTTCTTGCATTATAACTTGGCAAATATAATAGAAATGGAAGAACGTTTTTTCCTGTATTGAAAGGTGAAATGTAACAATTTTAAATAAAAAGGTGATTGTATATTTGATTATAAATATTCTAACTAATAAAAGAGAACTGCTCTAAGATTATGCATGGTCTATCTAACAATAATTACGAAAATGTGAAGGATTGTTGAGATGTGGAAAGAGCTGTAGATTGAGGTGGATAAACTACTTGAGAATGGACTTGAAAAGAGGAAATATTACGGCCGAGGAAGATGACACAATCGTCAAGTTGCATTCCCTTCTTGGCAATAGGTAACTAATAATATTTTTTAGCAAAAAAAGTAATTAATATTCTTTCAAAAAATAATAATAATAGGTAACTGATAACCAATTTAATTTCACGTATCGTTGTTCATAGATTTTTTTTGTTCATAGATTTACATATTACAATTTGTACATCAATCATAATTTCGTGTGACAACTATTAAGAAACATATAAAAATGGTCAGACAAGGCACCGATCCAGCTATTCAGAAAATAAATTCGGAAAAACAGCGTGACCAAATATACTGTCCTGATCTTGTGACATTATTTCACTGACATCAAATATTTATTAAATTATATTAATTAATAAAAAACTTAATTATACATGAATAAATCAAGTTGTAACGAGTTTAAGACACAATTTTTATAAAAATCTCATCACTCAATACGTACGTAAAACGGGATGGAATTAAAAATAGAGTTATTTTCACTCAGAGACTGTTTTAAGTTTTTTACTACATTATAGGGCAGTTATTGCTACTAGGGTAGTTTTTAAAAACTAGAAGCCAATTCTTTTCTAACCATGTGCATTCTTGAAACTAAATGGGTCCTACAGTTTTTAATTCTTTTATTTTTTCTTCTTTCTCTGTAACATAGAAGAGGTTTTCTCTCTCTTTTTCTCTGTTGAATGCTTTTAATGGTTAAAGATGATGAAAATAAAGAAGCTTGGTTGTTGTCACGTGAACAAAAATCCAAATCTCTCGTAAAGGCTTCTCGTCTTCTTCCTTCGTGGTTCAACAACATTTCTCGGCATCGTTACTTCATCAATCTCGCCGACACTGTAAAAGCTCGAGAGCAATAATGGCCACTTTTGAGTTTTTGCACTTTTGGTCCTTAAAGTTTTGTATAATTTCATTTTAACCCATAACTTATTTTTTGTGCATTTTTGGTCATAACGTTTTACAGTGTTTCTTTGATTTATTTCTAAATTAACCAATTATGTATTACAATCTGTTAATTAAATTGAGCAATATATCCACATAACTAAATGTATTGGAAAACAAATTAAAAGATCTAAAATCAAAACTAAAATCATTAGGTATGAATAAAATACAAAATCATGTATGCACCTACTGTTATGTACACCGTTTTCAGTTTGACTTGATCTATTTATCATGCATTTTGTTATTATTTTAGTAAGTGACCATTAATCCATCTATATATGTACAATTTCTTTACATTATAATCTATTTTCGATGTACATGTGTACATATTACAAAGGTTACATAAAGCAACCTGCCCATTTGTCTCTAGTTTCTAATTTGTTCAAGTTTCAACATATGTACACGCCACAAGTGTACACATGTCGTTTGTTATTCTTGCTCAAAAACAAAAAAATGGTTTTACATGTGAGTGTATATGCATCAGTGTACACATGGATAATATTTTACATGTAAAGAATCATATGTATATTAGTGAATTGGATAATAAGTCATATGTACATATTGTAAACAATAAAAATCAAAGCCATATATTGTATTTTTTTTGCCATAAACCATATATTTTATTTTGTAACTTAACCATAAACTTTTTTTTGGAAAAAAATACTAAATATTTAGCTAAAATTGAAAAAAAATATATTCAATGATATACATGATTCGTGAATATTTGTATGTACATATCATGGTGTACACAAACATTTATATATCTCTACTATGTTTGTTGTACAAATATGTTAGATATGTATATGTACATGGATAGGTGTACACGTAGAAGATGTGTATGTGTGTACGTGTACACGTAGGAGATGTGTACATGTGTACGTACGAACTTGATCAGAACAAACATATGACAACACATCCTCCTTATTGTCTTTTCCGCTGTGTAAAATAATGTACATGGTAACACAACTTCATACATATGTACATGTATGTGTATGTGTACATGTGTACAATGGACATGTGAAGAGAGATTATATGTACTTATATGTTATCCACACATACCACACAATATCGTCCACACAAAATTATAAAAATGCCACTCACTGAAGAAAACACTTAAAAGAAGTAAAACTTGTTGGTCAGTATTCGATCCGCATACTGAATGGCAAGAATACCAATTTAAGCCATTAGACTAAAGTACTCACTAGTATCATGTACATACAACTACATACATGCATATCATGTACATACAACTACTTACACGCTTTCCACTACAACGTATCATGTACACTAGAAAATTTTAAAAATTGCGAATATATATACTAGTGACATTATTTTTGTAGGATTGTGTAATGATCCGATTATAGATTTCATTATTTCATTTTGTTTGTTTAATGTTTGGTATTCTTGAAAAACTTTGTTAGAGTGTACACAAACAACCGTGTACATGTGTACAATATGAGCTGAGTTGCAATGTTCTTCAAAGATAGCTCAATTAGGTGTACACATGTACAACCTAAATGTAATGTACACCCAGACGCAAGAAGTCATAAACACCAAAATTGAAACTTGAATCGATCACCATCAGAACTATAGCTTGACAGATCTCAAAAGATAGATTGAATAATAAAGACACTGATTATAAACATAATTTCTGGAAAATTTTTTTTGAAAAAACAACATTCATTTTACAAAAAAAAATAAAGAATTTAAGAGAGAAGAAATAAAGAAAAAGATTCATGGGACCCATTTATTTTGTTTGATCGGGTGGTGACAATTAATTACAAATTTGTCTAGTTGCTTTATAACTAAAAAATGAGCTCAGTTAGAAAAAACTACCTTAGTAGCATAAACTGTCTCATGATGTAAAATAAACTCATAAACTGCCTTTGAGTGTAATTGTTTCTTAAAAATATAGTGAAATGAATTTTATAATTCTGTTGGGGTCGGCTAATCCCCTTAAATGCAAGTGTCTCCCTGGGTAGATCGCTGTTGGAGCGGTCCAACCTTTTTCTAGTTATAAATTTCTAACTAATCCATCTATAGAAAAAACCCTATATATATATCAGTTTTTTGTCAATCGAAATTCAAAAGCATTGACCCTAGTATGTTGCAATAGATATATTTAAATTGATTGCTGATGTTAAGAGTTTTCGGGCTCCTAAGTCAAATGATAGTGTAGTGGTAAGTAAGTTGTCGAACCAGTTCTGAGGGACTCAAAGCAATGAGAATGCAAGTATTTGCCTAATCTAAGTGCAGCCAGTGATTTGATGATTTCTAAACTAATGATTAAAGTTAATGCAAAGCAATATAAATGATACTTTTAAGCTATTGGAAAGGAGAATTCATGGGTATAGGGATTTAGACCTTGGGTGATCAGGTTTCGAACTAAGGAATGCAAATGATAAATCAAACTATCAACCTTAAGCCTAAACACAATTCTAAGCAAGCTCTATGTCTAGATGAATGCTCATTTGCTAACATGTCTCAAACATCAAATGTCTTTGGTTGAATAACATGCAAGCAATCATTACTAACAAGTCTATTAGCTATCTTAGCATCTTTAACAACAAATCTCTTTGGCAAAGTACACTAAAAGCCTAGGAGAGTTGACTCAGACATTTCATCAAACACCTTTTGGGTGGGAAATGCCTAGAGATCACCCTTTGAGTGGCCTACTCAAATGATGCATTAAGATCACTCTACTAGCAAGGAACAAGCATGATCTATACCTAAAACATCCTAGAACTAATCTAATCACCCTTAATCACCCTAACCCATGAATCCAAAAGGTGATTACTCACTAATCTCCATGATTCCTCTTAAACCCATGATGGATTTCAGATTAATCATGTAGAGAAAGAGATGAGAGATCACAAGAACAATAACAAATCAATACCAAAAGAGATTGTTTCTTAAGAGATTATTTGTGTTCTTCAATAGAAAAAAGGATAATCTGCCTCCATAGGCTTACAAAGCAATTAAAAATAGGTTTAGAAGTCTAAAAACGTGCATAAGAAATTGCTAAAAGGTCCTTGAAAAATCATAAAATCGTGTAGCAAAAAGGGGTGGAGCGACCAGGGAGACTCGCTCCAGAGGTCGCTCCAGAAGGTAACGAGCGGCCGGTGAGACTCGCTCCAGAGGTCGCTCCAGGCTGGCGGTGGCACAGCGACCAGGCAGGGTCGCTGTGGGGGTCGCTCTGGTTCGTATGCCTCTAGTAAATTGGTCATAACTTCTTCATTACATCTCCAAATGACTTGAAACCACTTCCATTAGAAAGCTAACTCAATTTCCTATGTCTCCACCAAATCTTAGCAACAGAAGATTTCTCTAAGGCCTTCATCCATGCTCATCTTTCACCCCCTTTTATGATCACAATGCTTCCAAATGCATCCAAATGTCTCCAATAACTTCATTTGGCACTCCAGTACCTAATAGAGACTCATGTATGCAAAATGCAACATAAACATTTCTAAATCCTAATCTATATGATCAAAATGCATATGAATGAATAGCTAAAACCATGCAAATATGCAAGATATCAACTCCCCCACACTAGTCCTTTACTTGTCCACAAGTAAACTTTCAAGAACCAAAGCGAAGAGGTTTGAAGCTGGGGACTCATAATCAAAAGGAACTCTTCTTAGTTCTCAACTTAACAACCTTGCATAATCATACCAAATAGCAGGAACAAAGAGTTTTTTCATTCTCTAACTTCTCTAGGCCTATCACAGCTCCTTTGATCTCTACACTCATTAATCATGCATCCACAAACCACAAATCCACATCTCTCTAACATTCATGAAGCTAACTCAATAGAAATCTCACAAATGGTCAAATGGTCCAAGTCATTTGGTTTGGTAAGACAAAGGCTTTAATGCAAGTGAAATAAGAGGTTCAAAATGATCTTTTAAGGTGGTTTACTCTCAAAACAAAGTAGCTTTGACATTACACATAATATATCTAAGAAAGTGATCAACTCATGCATACAATGCTCAATCTCCATTGTTCTACCCTTTCCCAAACATACAAGATATTCAATTATTCCTCAATGTCAAACCCAACTCACATCTCTCACCAAAAGATCCAAAAAGAACATTTTTTTTTTTCACATCAAACTCTTTCTTTTTGAAATCAATAAAGGATTTTTCACAATTTTTAAACAAATCTTAGCTCCTAACAACTTTGCTAGCCCCATTTTACTTTCTTTTCTCTTTTTTTTTTCGATTTTTTTTTTTTTTTTTTAATTTATTTGGGGGCCAAGACTTTTCACAACAAGAGCTAGATACTTCTCTACTTATCCCATAAAGACCAGTCATTTAAGCACAAAGAGTTAAACCTTTCATATTCCCAATTCACAACACAACACTCACCCCCTTCCTAAGCTAGACAATAGAGTGACTAATCTAGCAAGAATGGAGACTAAGCATTGTCGTTCCCAATACTCTCAACATTATGCACATGCAAAGCTTTCCAAAGAGGCCTCACTCAACAAATAATAATGGTTTAAAAAGGAGGTATGGGTTTAGGGAGTGGAGTACCACTTGAGTTTGTCAAAAAGATTGGTAAAACAGATGGGACAACTCAAGTGTGTATATCCATGACTTAGTACACAAAAGACCATAAGCAAGAGACATCAAGTTTAATTAAAACAGGAGCTTGCTTCAAAGAGAGAGTATCAACAGTCAAATGAGTTTCAAGAGGAGCATTCAAGGCACGAAGTTTACAAGCTTTCCAAAGAATGTTCAAGCTACTTGTCATGATTACAAAGGTCATCAAATTCAGTACTTAGCATGAGCTCTTTACCAGGTTAAAATCCCCTAATGCATGAATGCAACCTATATGCTTCTAGACTCAATCCTAAAGATGCAAATGATGCAACTTAATGATTCTTTTTGTGTTTTTCAAAATTTTTTAATTTTTTTTTTATTTTTCTATGCAAATAAGAATGTAATATGCAATGCATGAGACTCAAAATCATCAAAACAAACATGATCAAATGCTTGGCACCTCCCCCACACTTAAATCACACAGTCTCTGTGTGAGTGAGGTACCCAATGAAATTCTAAAATGTAAAGAAAAATTGGGAGAAGGGAAGTTTCCAGTTACCTGAGTGCGGGAGATGGCTTCACAGCGACCAGGTAGACCCGCTCCAGGTGGTCGCTGCCGAAGAAGACGAGCGGCTGGGTAGAGCCGCTGCGCTTCAGTCGCTCCAAGTCTTGGTTACGCAGCGGCCGGGTACACCCGCTGGGGAACCCGCTGCAAGAAGAAACGAGCGAGGGGTGTGACCCGCTGCGCCATGACCGCTCCAGGTGGGTGAAACCACAGCGACCAGGCAGACCCGCTGTAGGTGTCGCTGTGGCACTGTTCGTGGGTGGTTTTCTCCTTTTGCCTCTTTTGACCTGCACACAACTTCAGTTTCCCATTTTTTTTATGCAGTAAGATGAAAATGTAAATACTAATGCAATATATACAAAGATACTCATGGGACTTCCTCCCAAGTGAGCTTGTTTTAAGTCTCTAGCTTGACTTTGCCTCCTTTGGATCAGGCTGGTGTAGGTGCAGAAAGTGGAGTTGGCACCCCATCTTCTTCAGGTGGTAGCTCATCAAAGTGATCATCAGGAGGAGGGCCAATTTCTTCAATGATGAAGGCTTGTCCAAACACAGTGGGGTTCCTCATTTTCTCCTTGATATCAAAGTGGAGGATGTTCTCCTTGCCCAAATGGAGGTCAATCTTGCCTTCCTTCACATTCACAATGGCTCCTGCAGTAGCTAAGAATGGCCTTCCAAGAATCAATGGGTCTTGAGCCTCCTCACCCATCTCAAGCACCACAAAGTCTGTAGGTATCTCATACCTTCCAATCTTTACAGGGAGGTTCTCTAGGATGCCCACAGGGTACTTCACTGAACGATCAGCCAACACCAGGGAGAGTCTACACTTCTTGTACTGAGTGAATCCAAGCTTCTTTGCCACAGACAAAGGCATCAAGCTGACACTAGCTCCCAAATCGCAGAGACATTTCTCAAACACCATAGGTCCAAGAGCACAAGGTAGTGTGAAACATCCTGGATCCTCTAACTTCTCTGGAGCATCAAGCCTCTGAATGATGGCATTGCACTCATGACTCAGAACCATCATGCCCTCCATCTCCTTCTTCTTAGCAGCTACAACATCTTTCAGGACCTTGCTGTATTGAGGAATCAGCATGAAAGCATCAATGATGGGCATTGTAACCTGAACTTCACTCATCTGCTTTTCAAACAAAGCCTTGTACTTCAGAAGCAGCTGTTTCTTGAATCTACCAGGGAATGGAATCTTTGGTTCATAGGGAGGAGGGATGGAAGTGTTCTCTCTTGCTGGAGCAGCAGATTCACCATCTTTTGTTGTTTTCTTCTCTTCTCCAGCCTTTCTTTTACCCTTAGCTTCCACAATCTTCTCCAAGATCTCATCATATGTCTTCTCATCCACAATTACTACCTCATCATCTAAGTTGATGGCTACCCCCTCACCTTGTTTCTCAGCATCCTTGTTGAGGGATCTAAGAGGTAACTGTTTACCACTCCTAAGTGTGACAGCTTTTGCTTCCTTGGGGTTTTGATCAGACTTTCCAGGTAGAGATCCTTGCTGGTGGTTCTGGTGGGTGCTCATGGAAGCAAACTGATTCTCCAAGTTCTTGACAGAAGAAGCAAGGTTGGAGAATTTGTTGTTGAGCTCATTGTAGCTTCCATCAATCTTGGAGTGAAGGTTCTTCAGCTCATAGCCAACATGCTTCTCACTTCTAGTCTGAGACTCCAAGATTTGTTTCAGCAAGGCATCAGTGCTGCTCTCTTGAGGGGCAGAGGAGCTGGGAGAAGAGTTTTGCTGAGGCTGATAGTTGCTCTGCTGGTTGTTTCTAGGCTGATAACCACTCTGCTGATTGTTGGAATAGGACTTTTGTTGGTAGTTGTTGTACTGAAAGTTGGGATCCTTCTTGTACCAGCTACCATTGTTGTTGATGAAACATAGCTCCTCTTGTCCTTCCAGACCCTCAACTTCATTGACAGTAGGAGGTATCTCCTGGTTTGGGTTCCCAACAAAGTTCACCTGCGCTTGTGTGGCCTTAGCAGCAAGGAGTGTGTCAATTTTCTCCTGCAGAGCCTTTATCTCCTTTCTTGTCTGCTTGTCTTCTAATCTATTGGCTCTGTCATGATCCCCACTGTAGACTGCATCACTCTTAACCATGTTGTCAACCAGTTTCTCTGCCTCTGCTTCGGTTCTGTCCAAGAAGTTCCCATTACTTGCAGTGTCCAATCTGGCTCTGTACTCAGGTAGGGCGCCTCTGTAGAATGTACTGAGCAAACTTCCCTTGTTGAAACCATGGTGTGGGCATTGAGCTAGGTAGCCACTGAACCTTTCCCATGCTTCACTGAACCCTTCCAAGTTCTTCTGTTTGAAGCCAGATATCTCATTCCTGTAGTCAGCAGTCTTAGAAGTAGAGAAGAACTTTTCCAAGAATGCTTTCTTGCAGTCATCCCAGGTGGTGATGGAGCTACTTAGCAGAGATTTCTCCCACTGACGGGCTTTGTCCCCCAAAGAGAAAGGGAAAAGCTTGAGCTTGAAAGCATCTTCTGATACACCATTGGTTTTGGATAGGCCACAGTACCTATCAAAGCTGTCCAAGTGGTCAAATGGGTTCTCTGCAGCTAGGCCATGGAACTTGTTGTTCTCAATGGTGTTGAGCAACCCTGACTTGATTTCAAAGTTGTTGGCTGCTACAGCTGGTGCTCTGATTCCTAGCAGTTGACCATGGTTGGTCGGGCGGTCATAAGCACCAATAGGGCGGGCTGGTGGGGCGTTGTTAGCGCCATTCGCTGGTGGTGGTGGTGGGTCATCCATTTCAATGTTCAAACCTTGTATGTGAGCCTGTTGCTCCTCTTGTCTCCTCTTTCTAGCACACTCCCTCTCTAAAGCTCTGATGTCTTCTGCTCTTGGAACTAGGTTTGTTGGACCTTTGCTCCTCAAGTTCATACACCTGAAAGTCACAAAGAGGTGAAAAAGAGAATCAGTAACTTACAAAAAATAAAAATGACTTAGTCTCAAGCAAATGACTAAATCTCAGTGTTCAAATCAAAACTCAGAATTTGGCAACGGCGCCAATTTGATGTTAGGAGTTTTCGGGCTCCTAAGTCAAATGATAGTGTAGTGGTAAGTAAGTTGTCGAACCAGTTCTGAGGGACTCAAAGCAATGAGAATGCAAGTATTTGCCTAATCTAAGTGCAGCCAGTGATTTGATGATTTCTAAACTAATGATTAAAGCTAATGCAAAGCAATAAAAATGATACTTTTAAGCTATTGGAAAGGAGAACTCATGGGTATAGGGATTTAGACCTTGGGTGATCAGGTTTCGAACTAAGGAATGCAAATGATAAATCAAACTATCAACCTTAAGCCTAGACACAATTCTAAGCAAGCTCTATGTCTAGATGAATGCTCATTTGCTAACATGTCTCAAACATCAAATGTCTTTGGTTGAATAACATGCAAGCAATCATTACTAACAAGTCTATTAGCTATCTTAGCATCTTTAACAACAAATCTCTTTGGCAAAGTACACTAAAAGCCTAGGAGAGTTGACTCAGACATTTCATCAAACACCTTTTGGGTGGGAAATGCCTAGAGATCACCCTTTGAGTGGCCTACTCAAATGATGCATTAAGATCACTCTACTAGCAAGGAACAAGCATGATCTATACCTAAAACATCCTAGAACTAATCTAATCACCCTTAATCACCCTAACCCATGAATTCAAAAGGTGATTACTCACTAATCTCCATGATTCCTCTTAAACCCATGATGGATTTCAGATTAATCATGTAGAGAAAGAGATGAGAGATCACAAGAACAATAACAAATCAATACCAAAAGAGATTGTTTCTTAAGAGATTATTTGTGTTCTTCAATAGAAAAAAGGATAATCTGCCTCCATAGGCTTACAAAGCACTTAAAAATAGGTTTAGAAGTCTAAAAACGTGCATAAGAAATTGCTAAAAGGTCCTTGAAAAATCATAAAATCGTGTAGCAAAAAGGGGTGGAGCGACCAGGGAGACTCGCTCCAGAGGTCGCTCCAGAAGGTAACGAGCGGCCGGTGAGACTCGCTCCAGAGGTCGCTCCAGGCTGGCGGTGGCACAGCGACCAGGCAGGGTCGCTGTGGGGGTCGCTCTGGTTCGTATGCCTCTAGTAAATTGGTCATAACTTCTTCATTACATCTCCAAATGACTTGAAACCACTTCCATTAGAAAGCTAACTCAATTTCCTATGTCTCCACCAAATCTTAGCAACAGAAGATTTCTCTAAGGCCTTCATCCATGCTCATCTTTCACCCCCTTTTATGATCACAATGCTTCCAAATGCATCCAAATGTCTCCAATAACTTCATTTGGCACTCCAGTACCTAATAGAGACTCATGTATGCAAAATGCAACATAAACATGTCTAAATCCTAATCTATATGATCAAAATGCATATGAATGAATAGCTAAAACCATGCAAATATGCAAGATATCAATTGCTCAAATGAATTTGGCTCATGTGTGTACGGCCATGATTGTTAGTTTCTTACTGTGTCAGAGCTTAATCTTCTTATTAGAAAGAATTATGTACACACATATTTTTTTTTTGAACATGTACACACATAACTAACTATAAACATTAACGAAAAGCCAAAAAAATAATAATTATTTAACTGATTTTGTCTAAATTTATATTCATTTTTTAAGAATTTTTTTATATTAACCCATTCTCACGTTTGTGTTTTATGCCTAAACTTTGTGTTTTTGTGTGTAGATGGTCGCTTATTGCAACACATCTACCAGGAAGAACAGACAACGAAATTAAAAACTATTGGAACTCACATCTCAGCCGTAAAATCTACGCCTTCACTTCCGTCCGCCGAGATGGGCTCGGTCCAAACATCAATGATTTTGTTCTGAATAAATCTTCTACTTCGTCCTCTTGTTCTTCCTCGGGAGCCAATAACACGAATAAGACCAAGAAGAAGAAAGGAAGAACTAGTAGGTCATCCATGAAGAAACACAAGCAAATGGTCATGGCCTCGCAATGTTTCCCACAACCAAAAGAGCTAGAGACTGAGGTCAGCGAGGAAGGGCACAATGGTAATTTTGAAGGAAAGGCTTTGGAGCCTTATGAGTGGTTGGATGGTGAAATAGAGCGGCTCATGAGTAGTTTCGTCTGGGAATGTACTAGTGAAGAGGTTGTGAATGATGGTGACTCTTGTCAGAACAATGTGTGTGAGAATGTGGACGATCGTAGTTGTTATGTGCGTTTGTTTGAGGAAGAACATGGAAAGCTTGGAAACCTAGAGGTTGATCATGACATGAATGTGGAAAAGGAAGGAAATGGGAGTGGTTTGACTTTGAATTCAAATGAAAATGGTGATGAAGATTGGTGGGTTGGTCTATGTGATTCTTTGGATGTTGGATTTGGGATTGATGATGAGTTGCTTGGTTGGGAGTTTCAAGGTAGTGTAACTTGTCAAAGTGATGATCTCTGGGATCTCTCTGATTTTGGAGAAATACAACAATTAGATCGCATATGAGAAGGTCTATTAAAGTATAGTGTGTTGTTTGGTTATAGTGGATCGAGAGGTTGTTTATCAGCTTGTTGGAGTGTGTTAAGTGAGTTAATTAGGATAAATATAGCCCTAGTTTAGACCAGTTTGAAGCACATTATGTCTTTTTATCGTGATTTTCTTCACTGTTTTGTTGTTATCTAATGTGTTAGCTCGTTTTTGTAATGTTTCATTGATAATATTATGGAGTGATAATTCAAGAGAATCCACAAACGCTCTATCTTATTTGTTGGGACCATGACGCATATTATTGTTCTGTGTTAAGAGAATGGGACTTGCCTACCTGTTAACAGTTAAGCACAATCTTGTTATGTTCGAAATAATAATATTATCAGTTCTAAAGAAAAAATAATTTGAATTTTGTTAAAATGGTAATGTTTTGAGTTTGCCCTCGACATTTCAACGTGAAGAGAGACTCGTCAACTGTTTTTTTTTTCCTTTAGTATTTAGATTTAGAGGGATGTATTCAAATTAACATTTAAGGTGATTTGATTTATGATAGAGTTTTAGAAGATTTCAATAAGTTGCAGAGATTTATGTGATTTTTGTTAAACCACTCTAAAATATCACCTAAAACTATGAGATTTGTGTTTTATTTTTTTTAACTAAGAAACTCCACTCAAACACTTTAAAATCACCTAATAACTTTAAAACTCCACAACTTAAAATATTTTCAATAACAGTGGATTTCAAAGTACTTTACGAAATGTCAAGTTCAATAACAGTGAATTTTAAATGAATTTTTAAAATTCATGTTTCAATAACAGTGGATTTGTCATTTTATTACAAATCACCTAAAATTCTCAATTGAATAAGAATAATTTTAGCATTGACCATTTTCTTTTCTTACCAATTACTTGCACTACAAACAATTCTAGAATTAGTATTAATAGTTGCAGAACTTGCAGTTTTTATTTTTGTACACAATGATAATTTGATTGTATCAGTATCAAGTATCACATAAAAACTACCATTAATACATTTCCCCCTAATTAGCTAACACATATCTTAGATGGGAACATGAAAAATGCTTTATTTTTATTTATGTGTTCTACTTGTAGTCAATGTGTTGCTCTTGATTATAAATCAAGTTCAGTCGGCTCTATATATGGCACTGAAACTATGAAGTTTAATTATACAATATTCTTCAAAAGTTACATATGAGTTGCTGAATAAAAAGAAATTACAATATCCTTCGAGTCAATGAGCTGCTCTTGATTATAAATCAAGTTCAGACGTCACTATACCATGGCACTGAAAGTATGAAGTTTATACATTCTTCAAAATTTACATATCAGATGCTACTAGTGTTTTGAAACCAGAATAATTCCGGTTTGGGTTTTATGAAAAACCCAAAATTTAAAAACCCGAAAAAACCCATAAAACCCCACTAAAACCTGAAATCCGGACCGGTTGAACCACCGGTTGAACTCATAAAGTTTTTTTTTTCTTTTTTAGTTTTTACTTTTTAATTATAGAGATAACCAAATTAGTTGATGTGATTTAGAATTACTTTATTTTTGTTATTGACAATTTATTACAATAATTTTTTACTTTTGATTTATTTTAGATTTGAAATTTAATTTATTATTCACATTAGACATTCAAATATTTATGCACTTTATGTCTTGCTATTTTTAGATGTCATTAGTGTTAAATCACATCAACTAATTAATTTATTAATTCATGGTTCATCCGTGGTTCACTCACGGTTGACCCGATAACCCAGTGACCCGATAAAACGTCCGGTTCAGTGTCCAGGTTGGGTTTAAAAACACTGTCTGCATAAAAAGAAATTACAATATCCTTCGGCGTGTTTTGACGTTTTCATACAACTAGACCAAAAAGCTGGGCTGAAACATAAAAACGAGTTACATACGTTTACACTATAGAGGGCCTAACCCGAGATAATGACTTCCAAAAAATATTTTCAAGCAGAGAATCTTGACAATCCTGAACCTTGTTGGTACCGGTTCTGATGGCCCATCACAAATATTAGGAATAGACAATAGTGGGGATCCTTATCCAATTTCGATCCGTTACCCGATTTAGGATCCTTCCTTTAGTCAGAACTTCCGTCATCTTCACGTCTACTCTTCGAAAGTTGCCAATGTCACAAACCAACAACACAATGAAATACGTAAAACATGTGGAAGCTTGCAAAAGAGTCAAGCCCCACTATGATGACAGCCACAATATGTTTTCTTGAAAAAATTCTTCTCTAATTATCCCAAACCTAGTTGCAGCTCCGTGGCTCGTCACAGTTAAACAAGGACCAGCGATTTTATGCGTACTTTCCATAATCCATAAGATTACAATGACGCATTCGCCCCGACATTTGCTTGTTTTCGGTGCTTTATTACAAGACCTTCGGTTAAAAGGTTAACGTGTCGGAGTCATCTTTTCTTCATTTTCACAATTCATTTATTTAAAGCACCTTTTTCTGCTTAAAGAAAAAAAAAACATATTTAAAAAAAAATCCTCAATAAAAAGAAGAACTCTCCTCCACTGAATGTGCTTCTTCTTTCTTTCTCACTCTCTCTTAGCTCTGTAGATTTCAAGTTTCTAAATCCAAGTTTCTGACAATGGAAGCAAACCAGTTATATGGTTTGTCTATACTTTTTAATATTATTCTACTGCTATCACTGACTTCGACAGTGACATCAAAGGACGAGGTTGTTTCCTGTACAATGTGTTCTTCCTGCGACAATCCTTGTAATCCCGTCCCATCATATCCTCCCCCTCCTCCGCCTTCTCGTCCACCACCATCACCATCAACCACTACCGCATGTCCTCCGCCTCCTTCTCCTCCCAGCTCCGGCGGTGGTAGCTCTTATTATTACCCTCCTCCTTCTCAGTCCGGCGGCGACAAATACCCTCCTCCTTACGGTGACGGCGGTCAAGGTTACTACTATCCTCCCCCGTATTCAGGAAACTATCCTACGCCGCCTCCGCCGAATCCTATCGTCCCTTATTTCCCCTTTTACTATCACACGCCACCGCCAGGTTCCGGTTCAGATCGGTTTATAGGTTCTTGTTCTATTCTGTTTGCTCTTTTCGCCATGTTCCTCTGTTTAGTATAACGGTAAAAATCGTCGGAGTTCGCCGGGAAAAACGTTGAAGTCGGAACAGTGGGGCAGATCGGTAGATCTACCATAGTCCTTTGAAGGTTTTAGATATCATTGATCATGAAAACCAGATGTTGGATCAAATGATTGATTAGCTTTTTACTTTCTTGAATCTGTATAACTCCTTTCTTGAAAATTTGTATTGAAAAGTTTATTGTTAATTAACATTTTAATTACTCGATATTTAGAAATAAATAATTGTTACTTTCTATGCCTTCTCTTTTTATAAACTGTATGATTGATTTGCTAGTTGTTCTTCTAGTGGTTTACACTCAATTAATTCACCTTAACGCTATTTTTTGTCGGTTGAGCTTAAGTAACCACCTCCGTCGTCTTTTTATGACTAATAGAAGTATAGTCATACAAATTACTGTAACAATATTAAATATTAATCAGCTAAGTTCACGGCCAGCAGTATTTGTATATGTTTAATCATTGTTTTTATTTTTTTTTTTTTTTTTGACATCGAACGGCTGATCTATTACTCAAGCTTGAGGTGGTCTGGGAAACCAGACCGGAATAGAACAACCAATGTAGTACAATTCCCTATAGAAAGATCTTGCTATCTTAGCTAGTGAATCGGAAGATACATTTTCAGAACGAGGAATAAAAACAACTGAAAAGTTAGAGAAATTGCTCTTCAGCTTCTGCAGCTCATCCAGTTCAGTGGAGAAGTTAGGCCATGCTCCTGGGTCTTGAATCATTGAGACTAGATCCTGACAATCCGTGCCAAAAGTTTGGCACGTGGATAGTTGAAGCATGCATTCCATTGCCCACATAAGGGCCTCAAGCTCCGAGTGAAGTGGTGAGACTCTCCGCCTTTGGTTTCTTGCTCCCAATAGTTGTATTGTTCCTTCTGCAGTTTTCCATGTCCATCCACAACCACTAAAGAGTGTGTCATGTTTCCATGAGCCATCTATCAGGCATCTCTCAGGAATTGCTTGTTGTGTTGGAGACGCTGTAGTCATATGTTCCTCTTGTTTAGTATTTGCCTCAAACCACGCATAGCATTCTGATTCAGCATGTCGAACAGTTTCCATCGGGTCTCTATCTATTCCTCGGAATAGCTTATCATTTCGTGCTTTCCATATATACCACATGATCCAGGGATATGGATCTCTATCCAGCCCCGGATCTTCTATGTCATTTTTCCTCCAAAAGAGATAGTCTATATTCGTGTAATGACTTGTGGTGGGAAACCTCGATGGTGGAGTTGGAGTTCTTGCATGTGCCCATGTTTGAAGCGCTGGGGGGCATTCAAATAGTGCATGGTTTATAGTTTCATCCTCTGCTCCACATCTTGGGCAATGGTTGTCACAACGCATATGACGATGGGTTAAGTTGCTTGTTACTGCTAGCTGTCCAGATACCGCTTGCCAGACAAAGTGTTTTAGTTTCGGTGGGGCGTGTATTTTCCACGCAAATGCTTGGAGCATTTTAATGCTCGGCTCCCCTTGGTCCTCCACTGTGTTTAGGATATTTCTTGCTACCCAGTATCCTGATTTAACAGTATACATACCACTTTTCGTGTAGCTCCAGCAGTATTTGTCCCGTTGATAACTTTGGCTTATGGCCAAGGATTGTATCATAGGGATATCGTCTTGGTGTACATAGTTTTCCAGCATCTCCAAGTCCCATGTTTTTGGTTCTCCTGACATAAGGTCTCGAGCTGACATCATCGGATGGACCATTGGTGCTATTGGTCTAGCTGGCCTTGCTGGTATGGTTGGTATCCATTGATCTTCCCAGATCCGAATCTCATTACCTGAGTGGACTTTTTGTCTGATTCCTAGCAAAATTAGTGGTTTTGCTGCCATAATGCTTGTCCATCCATATGAAGGTCTATCCACTGTATTTAGCCGCAAGGGCGTGCTATATTTGAAGTACTTTCCTCTGAGGACTCTAGCAACTAGAGAATCCGGATTTTGTAATAAGCGCCATAACTGTTTACCCAGTAAGGCTAGATTGAATTCATGTATCATCCTGAATCCGATTCCTCCCTCTTCTCGTGTTTTGCAGATCTTATCCCATTTGACCCAATGTATACCTCTTTTGGGGAAATTCGAGCTCCACCAAAATTGTGCAATGGCACTAGCTAGGCTTTCACAGGTCTCTATTGGTAATAGAAGGGTCGACATTACATAAGTTGGTAGGGCCAGTAGGATCGACTTTATGAGTACCTCCTTCCCTCCTTTTGTTAGCCAACGTCCTGTCCATCCATTTACACGGTTCTGTAATTTTTCCTTCAAGAACGCAAATAATCTCCGCTTTGATCCACTAATATCTTCAGGAATACCAAGATATGTCCCCATTCCTCCTTCATTTGTAATTCCTGTTTTGCTTTTGATAGTTTCCTTCACTGTCCCAGGTATATTTTTGCCAAAGAGCAAGGAAGACTTGTCAAAGTTTATACATTGTCCTGAGGCCTTCTCATATGTTTTAAGAACATTCATGACTTCATCACATTCACGGGGCTCCGCCTTACAGAAGAACAAGCTATCATCAGCGAAGAGAAGGTGCGATACCGGGGGGCTAGCGCGTGATACACGCATCCCCGTTACCTTACCTTGACTCTCTGCATGATTAAGAAGGCTAACGAGCGCTTCCGTGCATAAGATGAAGATGAAAGGAGACAAAGGATCTCCTTGACGTAATCCCCTGTGTGGGGTTATATTTCCTCTAGGTTGGCCATTCAGCAAGACATGGTATTTCACCGATGTTACGCATCTCATTATCCAAGCAATCCACAGTTCTGAGAAGCCCATCTTCCGTAGAACCGCACTAATGAAGTCCCATTCTAGACGATCATAAGCTTTGCTCATATCTGTCTTTATTGCCATTCTTCTATTCCTTCCTCCAGGATCTGTACGGAGTGCATGGAACATCTCCTGTGCTATCAAAACATTATCAGATATTTGTCGCCCAGCAACAAAGGCTGACTGGGTCTCTGATATTCGTTCTGGAAGTACTTTCTTTAATCGTTGACATAAGACTTTAGAGATAATCTTATAGCTGACATTGCAAAGACTAATTGGTCGAAACTGCGACATTTCATTTGGTTTGTCTTTCTTAGGGATAAGACAAATATTCGCATCATTGAGGCCCTGTGGCATTGTGCCGTCAAATAGAAACTCGTTAACCATACGGGTTAAGTCTTCCTTAACTGTATCCCAAAATTTCTGATAGAAGAGTGCCGTCATACCATCAGGTCCAGGGGCTTTCTCTGGATGCATCGCGAAGAGTGCCAGTTTTACTTCCCATTCTGTGACAGGGCCTGTTAGCTCCGTATTGATTTGATCAGAGATCGTCGTTGTGACATTGGCCAGGGCTTCATCGATGAGCTCTGGATTGGCAGTTGCGAAAAGCTTCCTAAAATAATCAGTAGCAATGGCTACTATTTTTTCTTCGTCTTCTACTAGATTTCCATTAGGATCTAGAAGTCCGGTAATCTTATTCCTCGCTCGTCTCTGTCTTGTGATCGCATGAAAGAACATTGTGTTCAGATCTCCCTCTCTCAACCAGAAAATCCTACTCTTTTGTTTCCAGAAGCGTTCCTCAGCCTTAAGAGCTTCGGTAAGTTCTTTCAGTGCTATTCCTATCTCTTCTGTTGTAGCCCCATCTGTAGAGTAAAGATTATCTATCTTTGCTTTGAGATCTTCAATTTGTTTTGCGGCATTCAACTCCTTCTCTCTTTTCCATTGTCCAAGAGCCTTTCTACAACTGGATATATGATCCATGATAGTTGCATTAGGGGGGAGGTTAGGAGAGTTCCATCCGTCTGAGATCACCTGGCTTATTTCCCCGCTATCCAGCCATCTTTTATCAAATTTGAAAGATTTCTTTTTCCTTGGTTTCTTAATGAGAATATCTGCTAGTACCGGACGATGATCCGAGCCCCACATTCTGAGGTATTGTACTTTAGTATGCGAGAATTTTTCATGCCAATCCTCATTCCCTAGAGCACGATCCAACCGACATCGCACATTTCCTGTGGGTCGTTTTCCTACCCAAGATAATTGATTTCCTGTAAATGGAAATTCTAACATGCCGCAATCAGAAATCATCTGATTAAATGAGAGAAATGATGTATCAGATCTTCGTTTCCCTCCCTCTTTCTCATGGTGTCCTCGTATCTCATTAAAATCTCCAATCATGAACCAAGGTCCATCTCTAGTGGTGGAAAAACGCGTAAGACGTTCCCAAACTTGATCTCTATTTTGTAATACAGGATCCCCATAAACGAATGTCATGTAGACATTTATTCCATTAATGACTGCCTTTACATCAATCATTCGATTATTCGAAAATAAAACAACAACTTGAAATTCATCCATAAAAAATAACGCTAAACCACCACGTTGGCCAAGAGGCTCAACGGTAAACAATTTATTAAAACCTAAGTCAGCCTGAATGTTTTGCAACAGCAGCTTCCTATTCTTCGTCTCAGAAAGGAACAAGAGTCCTGGGCGATGCTTCTGACACATCTCCTTGAGGCGTCGAACTGTGAGGTCGTTCCCTATCCCTCGACAGTTCCAACTGATTGTCTTCATTGATGAGACTGGGGTGGATTTTTGGCATCCACCATACCTCTCCTCACAACTGTTTTTGTTTTCCTCGACGCCACTGCTTGCTGGTGTGCTTTCTGCCCTCTCGCTCCACCTCCTTGAATAGTAACAGACTTAGCAATTCTCGGCGAAGCTCGACGTTGGTATGTCTGTGTCGCTGTGGTTAATGATCGCGTTACGCTCCTGGTATTCTCAGGTTCCTCATCTCTGTCTCTATCCTCCTCTTTTCCTTTTGCCTCAATCATAAGAATTGAGCTTCCATGATTCTCGATCTGATTGAGATCCTCTCCCAGCAAATCATCTTCCTCCAGTAGCATTAGTTCATTGCCCTTACCATTATCCTCACTCACTTCCTGCATCTCTGCATCACCATTTTGATCCTCTTCATCCTCCTCATTTAAAGCAGCAATTTTTAAAGCATCGTACGGGGGAATAAGGTCTTCAGCTGCAACAATATCCATGGTTGAGCTTGCGCTTTTGGATGAGGAGTCTCTGTAAGTCACATTCTTGTCATCTCTGTTTTTCCCATGGAGACCCTCCAAAGGTGACGTTGGAGGAGCTGAGTTCCTATCTGACCTTTCTCTAGCTTGCTCATTAATCCTTAAGGTCTGTTGTTTCTCTTTCCATACTTGCTCCTTCCCCTTGTCTCTTTTTTCAGGAGCTGTTGAATTTCGCACATAGGAGTACGGTTTGAAACGGTTGTCTCTCGAGTTTACCGTACGAGTAACTCGACTTGAGTGAGAGGAACGCTGAACTCTTGTAGTCGAGCTGAGCCCTTCTCTGTGTGGTCTATATGGGACCTCATCTTTGACTCTGTCTTCGCGCCCACGAGAGGACCCCTCTCTCAGCACTGGAGCTCGTGGACGAACCCTGTCAAACACGTTCTCCCGGGGAGCAGGCTGAGGTGCAGCAGATTGTTGTTTTAAGCAATCTTGGTTCTCATGTGTCATAAGACCACAAGTTGAGCAGTGTTTGAATAACTTTTCATAAAATAGCTTGATCGAAATCTCCTCTTTCTTTTTTGTTTGTAGTTTCCTTGAAAACTTCAGAGGCTTGGTCGAATCTATAGCCACATTAATCCTCCCATCTACAGCATCAACGGACAGTTTTTTTCCTAACCTATTAGCAATTGCTTCAAGGTTTTGTTCAGTACAGAGCTGCAATGGGATTCCTTGAAGTTGAATCCAAAACGGAATCAAGGATGGATAGTTCTCGTCGATCACTGGTTCCCATCTTACAAGGACAAACATGCAGTAATTATGGTGGAACGGTCCCTGTTCAAGAACAGAGTTCAAGTCCTCCTCGTTGTCGAAGTTGAATAGAAATCTTCCATTGCCGAGATCACAGGCAGAGATCTTATCCGCCATTCCCCACTGTTCCGGCATCGCTACAATCAGACGCTCCACGTTCTGTTTCTTGGGGTTCAGAATCTTGCCAATAAGAGACAAGCTATATTCCTTTATGAGAGTTTCGTCCTCCTGATCAGGTAATTCAATGGGTTCATCATCATCGTCCTGATACAATATTCCTTTGCCTTTGTTTGAATCCATCGTCTCCGTACAAAGATACAGGGAATCGTTTAGATCACGGGAAGCAGAAGACAATGGTCTATCTGTTAAACAGATCGTGAGATCGTGAGATGGTTGTCTGGAACAGAGATCTTGCGACAACAGAACGTGGCGATGTGAAGACGTGAAGAGGACGCAACAAGTAGATCGCTGGAAGGAGCTAGAGACGGTCTCAACCAGATGACAAGAGTCGATCTGATGAGAGAGGCTAATCGATCACTAAAGAATGAATCGATTAGAGGGAGATCCCACTTTGGTCAGATCGCCGTCAGAGTCGCCATCAGAGAGCTAGGGTTTTTTTAATAAACAATGTTTAATCATTGTATTAGTTTATAATGTTTCACATTGTAACTGGAATATTTCACATTTGATTGGCGTTCAAACAGAATATATTACAATAACTGTGGAATCGCACCGTTGGAAATTCTTTTTACACATGCGAGAAAATCTTATAGCCAGCTTTACTCCAACACATATCTTTATGTATCGAAATAAATAATCCCCTATATTTGGCTGAGAACGGGACATTTATAGACACACCACCTTCGTTTTTGCCCATATTAAATTAAGCACTAAAACCTACAGAACATTTAAAAAAAATATGAATACTATTATAATAAAATTTAAGAGAGATATTCGATAGATCGTAAACTATAGTTCTCAAACCCATTAAACCAAATAATAACATTTACACCAATACAAGAGGCTAGAATAAATATTTTTGGATAGGTAGTGGCAATTAACCAAAAAGCAGATGATTGATGCAGTGAGACAAAGATCAATGGTCTGTCTCTACAATTATTGTGGTTTAATTGTTTAGTATTGTTGAGTGTACGCCTGAGTTTGGGCCTCTAGGGGATGATAATTGGTATAATGTTGCAGACATGCTGATGCTGTTAGAATGGGTCAAACGGAAGCATGTGAGGGGTAAACTAATTCAGAGATATAACTTTAATTGGTTAATGTAGTTGTTAGAACGTTAACCTAGATGAGGTGGTATTGTTTGGTTCAATTTTTAAAGCCAGGCCTTATATATTGTTTAGTAAAAAAATAACATTTGATATTGCATTATTTATGAGTTCAAATGAAATTATATAAGGGAGTTTTACCAAGAGCTACGCAGGACGGACCCTGGAACTAAGCAAGAAAAGTTTGGGTTTGAACCTATAATATATTCATGTTCTTTGCATCTGTTTTCCAGGAACTAAAAGAACTCAAATCCTTTCTGCTTCATTTTTTTCAAGTTATGTATAAATGGAGCAACATTTGATTGATAAACTATCAGTATTATATACTTGTCAAAACTATTAAAATTATTAATCAAAAACAAAACAACTTTTTTTGTCAACAAAATTATTGAAACAATTATTGTATGTTAAATTTAACTAGCCCGAGGACATCCTTAGCCTATAGTATTTAAATTTTCTTGGAAATATGTTGGCACATTGTTGGAATGATCAAGTCATGCTAATGTTGTGAAACCTAATAATTTTTAATTTGCGTCCACGACTACACTATTCTCTACAAAACCAACCTACCAACGTGCCTCGCACGAGTTCCAGACTTAAACCATATCTCGACGTGCGTCCTTGTATCCTACAACGTTATACCATAATCATCTAAGATTATAGACTCGTTACACCATTTGCCTTCAAATAAACATTTTCTTTCTCAAAGAGAATCAAGCTTACCATTGGAGAAAGCACAATGGGTTTTCTCCTTCCGATCTTATTAGGAGTTTTTCTCTTATTCACGGCTGCACCACCGTCCTTATCTCAGCTCCCTCCGGAGATAGACCCTCCGGCACCGGCGCCGATTTCACCTTCAGATCTCTGCAACGGAATATTCCTCTCCTACACATTCATTCTCGGTCGTCAGATCCCTCCAAACGACACAACCGATCAGCCGTATAGGTTTGAGTCAGTCCTAACGGTTCTCAACAACGGCCGTGAAGAACTAAAAGAGTGGAGAGTGTTTGTTGGTTTCCAACATAACGAGATCCTTACTTCCGCCACCAATGCGATCATCGTCAACGGATCGGACCTTCCTGCTCCTGTAGGAAACGGCACCATCTTCGCTGGATATCCTGTTTCTGACCTCGAAACAGCTATTCAAACGGCCGGAGACTTAAAACAGATGACCGCTACCATTGAGCTCGTAGGGACTCAATTCAAGGTGACTCCTCCGGCTATTCCAATGCCAAACAACATATCGCTTGTTAATGATGGCTGGCTATGTCCTGAGCCTACTGCTACTCCTCTAAGTAATTATTCCAACTTCTTCCATTTTTTTCTTACGTTTTTATTTTTGAAATTTCATATAATGTTCTGTTACTTATTATTTCGTTTTGATATAAGCCACCCACCCGTTTGGTCCGTTTTATTTATAAAAGTTATAAAGTTTTCTAATTTTTTTGGTTTATATTGATTAATTGCACACATAATCTTGAAATATTATTGCTAAAAAACAAAAAAATAAATAAATCTCGGATTTATACATTGTTTTAGTCTTTGGAATTTACTTGCAACATCTAACTTTTCTTTTTCCGATTTTTTAGCGATTTGGTCATTTATAGACCTTTGGTTTTTAGAAAAGAAAATTTGGTAATATGCAGTAAAATTTGAACTGCAAAGATTGAGTTTCTGATTCAACAAGTCTTATTGGTTCATTAGGCAAAAGAGAGATATCAACGTGCTGCATTAGAGACCCGAGCATTAAAGTCAACACAACAACCATCAGCGACAAGTTCCTTCCACGACAACACGGAGACTTGACCATAAGGTACGACGTGATTCGGTCCTACGACCAGAACTACCTAGTCGAAGTAGCCATGGAAAACCACAATCCACTAGGCCGGCTCGACCACTGGGAACTAAGTTTCGACTGGATGCGAGAAGAGTTCATACAGAAAATGCAAGGGGCGTATCCAACGGTCGTTGACGCAACAAAATGCATCTTCGGTCCACAGGCCCAAGTCTACACGGGACTAGATTTCGCCGACGTTCTCACATGTGAGAGACGGCCCATCATTGTGGACTTACCTCCAACCAAAGCAGAGGACCCGGTCCTAGGTAAAATCCCTTCTTGTTGTAGAAATGGTACAATCTTACCACGTACAATGGACCCTTCAAAATCAGCATCAGTCTTTACCATGCAAGTCTCCAAAATGCCTCCTGATTTTAACCGGTCCGCGCTTTACCCGCCGCAAAACTGGAGGATCAAAGGAACGCTTAACCCGGATTACTCATGCGGGCCACCCGTTCGAGTCAGCCCGACTTTGTATCCGGATCCAAGCGGTATGCCCACCAACAAAACATCTATCGCCAGCTGGCAGATAGTATGCAACATCACACACGCCAAAACGGAAACACCAAAATGCTGCGTTTCCTTCTCAGCTTTCTTCAACGACTCGATCATCCCTTGTAACACATGCGCCTGCGGTTGCGTTTCGGAGACGCGACGCACGTGCAGTGCCGAGGCTCCCTCCTTACTCATCCCTCCAGACGCTCTTCTCGTACCTTTCGAGAACAGAACATCCCTCACAGTTGCGTGGAACGCACTCAAACACAAAACCATCCCTAATCCGATGCCGTGCGGCGACAACTGCGGCGTCTCGGTAAACTGGCACGTGGCCACGGACTACAGAGGTGGCTGGACCGCGAGGATCACGATTTTCAACTGGGGAGAAATCGATTTCCCTGACTGGTTTCTAGCGGTCCAGATGAAGAAACCAGCCATTCGTGGATTCGAGAAAGCGTATTCGTTCAACGCGAGTCTCTTGAGTGTAGATGGAGGTGTTAACAACACCATTTTCATGGAAGGTCTTCCCGGTTTGGAGTATCTTGTGGCTGAACGTGATGAGTTAGATCCCAAGAAGAATCTTAGGGTTCCTGGCAAGCAACAGTCTGTGATACAGTTCACTAAGAAACTTACACCGGGGATTAATGTGCCTGAACGTGACGGGTTTCCCGCAAAAGTCATATTCAACGGTGAGGAATGTTTGCTTCCCGATGTGCTTCCGCTTCCCAGTGGTGGGAGAAGAAACGGGTTTAACACTATGGTTTTGTCTTGTGTTGCGATTTTTGTTGCTGTGTTTGTAATTTAATTGCAAGCTTTGTAGGGTTTATATACTGTGATTTTCTTGATTGATTAGTTTCTTTTTGTAAAATAAAATTTGATCTTTTACTCGATGCGGCTTCAGTTGTTTGAAATACCAATATCGTAGATTTTTAAGTTTTGCTTTCTATTAGCATTAAATTTGGTTCGTTCACTCTTTTGTCCTTATCGGTTAAACGTTTTTGTCTCACCAGATATATTGACAAGAGATTCAAGTATTTTTACGGGTGAGTACCTAAAGCAAACTGTTTTTGACATGCATGCAAGTAATACATACTGACACAAGCTTATGTAAAAGAAAGAGAAGAGAAGGCATGAAGTTGAATATATATAAAATTGAAAACCTTGAAAATAATAAGATAAACATCAAAATCTATGGCAGGACCTCATACCGTTACATGTAACTCAGTTTTCATGCTTGGCCCCAGATCTTGACCCATCCTGTTCCCTTATTGCAGATCTCGATATTGAATTGTCAAGAAACATATTCTCATCGATTAGGTTAGTCTGTTGTTGTTCATGGACTAAACGTTGCTGTCCACTTACATCCACCATCGTTGTAGTGTTTGTCTATACACGAAACACACACAAAAGCACTGAAGATATGGATCCAACGTAACATCATTAAAATTATAAAATTATAAAACATAAGCTTTGTCACCTGATCAAGAAATGAACTTTGTGTAAGAGGGGAAGGAAATGAAGGTATATGCACCATGGATGGTTCATGAACGTGCATCATCTGTTGTGGATTGGCAAACAACAGATGATCACTGGGAAGCATCGTAGTTTCCATCACCGGCTCATGTAAGGGGAGGAGAAAACTCATCTCTTCAGAATTTTGCGTGAACCAACTTAAGTTTGAAAATCCAGCCTCATACCCATTATCAGCTAAATTCTTTTCTGCGTTATGATCAATGCATGCGAACTTTTCAACTTGGTGAGGATGGTGTTGGTGAGTACTTCTGTCCGAAACCGAGACTCCATCATGGTGATGATGTCTGATAGGTGATATAAACTGCCTCATGAGATTAGGGTTTGGGATATGCTGATGTACAGAAGACGGTTGAGGAATGTCGTTGATATGATGTGTTGAGAATTGAACATTTTCTCCTATGTGGAAGTCCCTCGACCCTTCTCCAGTATACATTCTTCCTTGTGAAGTTGTTAAAGACTGGTTCCTCTTGTTTTGATCATTCTGCTTCTGAAGCATCCGGTATTTCTACATACCAGTTTAGGAAAAATTAGTATTGCTATACATACAGCATGGTACGAATTCTTTCACATCTATTATTTTATTAATATCCTTTAGATATGTTTTTTTTGAAACACCCTTTAGATATGTTTAGTTTCATTTTTTACTATGTTTAGTTAAATTGATCCTAGCTCTAGCTATATTCACTAACTAGATGAACTCTCTAAGATAAGGAATTTTAAATAACATCCAAACGTACGTTGCTGTAATTTTGTATCTGTGATTATTTATTATATAAACTTCCAACAATGCTTACATTTAGAACACTATTTATTATTTAACCAAAATTAATTAGATCAATAATAAATGGCAATGTAAACTACAGAGATGGGGACCAAATTAAATATAAAATTTTGAAAAACAAATTTAAACTGAATCGAAGAAATCAAAGCCTCTTAAACATCCTTTTTGATGCCAGCAGCTTGACATCCTATAGAAAAAGATGGAGGGAGGAAGATGTAATATCTTCCCTTGATGTTTCTATTATTTTCATAAAACAAATTTTGTGGGTTGTAAGAGTAGATGAGTCATTCTTTCCAGTGAAAATATATATGGTAATTTATACGGTTCCTAAAGTCTACGGTAATTTTGACCCAATCAAGCACTGCCATGGTGGTAGTATAAGAAGAAAACGTTACCTGGAGATGACTGGCTACGTTATCTCGAGTGATGTTCTCAACATTCATCCTCTCTAAAATTTTCTTGGGAACCGCTTCTGCATGATATCACATTGTTCAAGTATATATATATAGATAGATAGATAATCGATCTAAAAGGATAAAATCTAGTAACTATGAACCCTATATGTGACTCACTATCGATGCCAAAGTAATCCACTGCCTCCACAAACTTTCTGTGTAGGTTTCCGACCCATACCACTCGCCTTTTCTTGGTGGTTGAATCACGATAATGATTTTGATCCTCCTTGCTAGCTTGTCCATCAAGGAACATGCTTATTTTTCTCCTTTTAGCGTTTCTTATGGTGGAATTTCCCACATAGGACGATGACTTCTCGGCTGCTTTATATTCTGCCTCTCCGACGACCTCTAAGCTCCTCCTTACTTCCATCTTCTTTACAAGGTGTTTGAAGATGAAACGTAGATCTTCATGTCTTATCGGTTTTATAAGATAGTCACAAGCACCGTTCCTTATCCATTTGATCACCGATTTTACAGAATCGTCTTCAGATATTACTGCAAGAGTGATCAAAATGTGTATTTTATTGCTGTATTTTATTTAATCAAATCGAACATTATAACTGGAACTTTTGATGAAACAAATGATCGTAGGCTTACTAATTATTTTAATTTCCGATCCAATTTCCGAGAGCAATCTGAAAGTAGCCCCGTCTGAATTTTGTGCTTCTAGGATAGCAATGTCAAATTTGTTCATATGGTTGCGGAGAAGATATATAGCTTCCTCTTCGTTGCATCTAGTCACTGCAAAAATAAATCAACATAAGCCAATAAAATATTACAATATCACTTGATGAGTTTTAAAAACTCCTAAACATTAATAAAAATAGATACCTTTGTATTGAAACTCTTGGAGATGTTCCTCCAAGATACTGAGGTATTGAGGATCTTCATCAAAGATTAGCACCCGCAAACCTTCGGGAAACTTGCCGGAAAAGATATCAGATGAGTTTGGATGATCATCACCAGCAGGAGGTACATAGTGTTTCCAACATTTCTCAGCCATAATAGATGACTGAAGGAGGAAGAAGCCGTGTGTGTTTTCTGTTGTAGTCCGGCAAATTCGCCTAGGATGCTTACCCTTTAAAGAAAGAAAAAAAACGGATTTTATCGTTAGATTACATTGTTAGACTCCGTACAAATCTTAGTTGGGGAGAGTCCGTACAAAATCTTAGATTACATTGTGAGATTCCGTACAAAATCTTAGATCGCAAAATTCCGTACGCAGTTATATATTTAAAATGAATACTGTAAGTACTAGTTAAACATTAACGATATAAATGCAACAAATCAATTATATCATCATATACTCAGAAATTTTGATCAAATATCATCATATTAAACGAAACAAATCAATCATTTCACAATACTCATAAAGGCTCCACCGCCATATATACAAAATACAATAATAAGAAAGACTCTAGCTCGTAATAAGCATACAGTTCGGTTTAATCTCTCGGTTAGTTTTTGTTTTGATGTATGAAAACTGCCAAATTGAACCAAAGTAAGTTACGGTTCAGTTCGGTTTCACTTAATTTGTTTCTTTTTAAAAAAAATATTTTTTAACTTAATAGTTACCTAGTTGAACGGAACTTTAAAATATTTAAGTTAACTTAAAACAGTTAGTTCATTCAAAATATTGGTACATATCAATTTGGTTTACAGCATCAAAATACAAAACCCAACTAACAAATAGACAAATTGAACCGAATGAAAAACATTTTTTTCTTCTTTAATTTTCCAAACTGAACTAAAAACCAAAACTTTTTGGTTCGATGAGTTCAATTAGGTTTATTTCCGCAGACCTAGCTAATTTATCAATCATTATTATATTAACTAAACAGTGGTGATGAAAGTATATCAACAAAAAAATGCTCTAACAAAATAAAATTATTTTTAAGATAGAACTAGATTGTTGGAAATAATAACAGAAGAAAATTCTGAGGGAATGAAAATAGTTAAATCTAGAAAATCAGTGGAAAATCTCGACACAAAATTCGTTACATAGAAGCAAAATGAAAAATGAATCAAGTAGCACAAAATCTCACTTTTCGTGACAATAATATTTCTATCAGATTTTGTATTGTTACGTGTTAACAATAACTAAACCCTTTAACAAAAAAAATAACTAATTTTGTAACATTAATTCAAAAAACCTCAAAATCTCCCGGGTGAAGCTGGCCGCTGCCTGACCGGGCCCTGGGGAATGACCCACGAAGTGGGGAACCCCAGGATTATCAAAAAAAAAAAAAAAAAAAAAAAAAAAAAAAACCTCAAAATCATTTGTAAAGGTGGAATAAATCCGAGAAAATGATTGGTCTATGCATCCATCAGACACTTTTGCCAAGTCCCATAGTTAAAAGTATATATATATATATATATATATATACATATACTTTCTCTAAAATGGCACACAGTTAAGATGAAACACTAATTCGATCACATTTTTTATTATTAATCAATTAGAATAATTCGCTATGTACGTATATACTTTCTCTAAAATTACATAAACTATAGACGCTATGTGTATACTTCTTGGAATGAAAGGTTTTCACCTCTGACAAATGATTTTGAGGTTTGTTAGAATTAGAACTAATGGTACAAAATTAATTTTAGAGAAAGAATATAGCGCACACAAACTGGATAAAAAGGTATTAGCAAAAGAAAAGGAAAAAAAGAAAAGAAAGACAAAAAAAAGTCACACACGAGCCACAAAAGTCACATGTGCGGAACTGTAACATAACAAAGCCACTTGTTCGTGCTTTGGTCAACACTGTTAAAGCCACCCACGAGTTATCTCATCTCACAGCTCTTCCTTCCACTCTCCTTCTTCTACTCACTGTTCTAGGAAATCTAGATTCGTTTTCTTTAATTTCTTAAAACAAAAAATGGAGTCTAATTCGCTGATCAATTACCCCTCTCGATCAGGTTTATTCTTAATTAAAAAGTGCACGGCTTTAATATGTAGAGTCACCTTCTTTCTTTTGACTAATTTAACAATGGTGGGCAGATTTGTGTTTGGAAGAAGATGTGAAAGGAGAAGACAATGTGAAACCAGAGTTTATCTGCCCCTTTTGTGCAGATGAGTTTGATATTCTTGGGCTTTGTTGCCACATTGATGAAGATCATCCTGTTGAAGCCAAGAACGGGGTAAATCATCTTTTCACACTTAACCTGGTTGTTTCTTATGTTGATTAGGGTTTGTGTCTGAAACTTTCCTGAAATAGAAAGGTTGCCTTTTTAACACATTGCTCAGCTTAATTAAGTGAGCATTGAGCTCCGTTATCACCATCAGTAACTTAGCTTCCTCTTATGTGTTATTTTTGATGTGAGAACAGAGTGTTCATATGGTTTTGTCTTCTGACTAGGTTTGTCCTGTCTGCTCAAAGAAGATGGGCTTGGACATCGTTGGCCACATTACAACACAACACGCCAACGTTTTCAAGATATCCTTTTTGTTTTGTTATTACCATCGAGTTTGTAGAGTTCGTTTTGGTACTCCTTGACGTTGTTAAGAGTTTACGTGCAGCGAAGGAGAAGGCTGCGTAGAGGTGGATACAGCTCTAACTATCTTACACTAAGAAAGTCTCTTGGAGTTGGAGGATCTTCCACTTTCGTTCCCTCATCCAATTTAGATTCTGATCCTTTGCTCTCATCCTTTATGTTTCGTCCTCCTTCGGCTAATGAACTTGGTGTTATGCCCATCACGGAAGGAGACTCTGTAACAAAAGTCTCACCTAAGGACACTCCTCAAAGGTTATCACTTTCGAATGAAGATCAAGAGAAGGTAAGAAAGAGTGAGCTTGTGCGGGACTTGTTGTGGTCAACCATGCTTGAAGACAAGTTCTAATGTCTCACTACTAATATGATGAATCAAGAGATCAATACACTGGTCTTCATGTATGTAGCAAAGCCTCTTAGCTTATGAGTGTATGTTGTAGTAGAATGTACTTAGGGAACCTTATTGTGCATATTCAAGTAATGGAAGTACTTCTTTCCTCTACTCAAGACTCAAAAGTAGTCAAAGCTAAAACATTTTCATTACTAAAAACCTGTTACAATTGATAAATAAGACAAGCTGTGTTTCAGTTCAGCAATCAAATTGTATTACAAAAAGTGTTGCATCTCAACATTACACAATCACTGGCAAACTTCACTATACGAGCTCAGGCTACAACAGTTCACAAAGCAACTTCTGGAAATGAAGTAGCAGACTCTTCAGTGTAAGTTATATGTAAAGTAGAGTAGCAGAGATAATGGGCTTTTGTTCAGACCGGAGCAAAAATCGATGGTCAAGAAAGCATCTTAGGTTTTCACCTCATTGGTGTACTGTTGTTGCAGGTAAAGAAACTGAAATCCGGATGATCGACTTGCAGACTCTTAAGCCATTTGTCAGTAGTTTGTTGCGGTTTTGTAGTGTTGGACCAACAGGTATTCTCTTTTTCTGCTGATCAGTGAACACTAACGATATGGAACATGACAAAAATGCTAATTCTTGTTACACAGGAACATGGTGAAAGAAAGTTGTCTTATTAACGTCTCTATCACCCGTGCTAGAGGGTTTATTAGATTGGGTGATTATGGTGGGAAGATGGTGGTTTTTTGGGGTCATGTTAGTAGTTGGCCTTGATTTTTCTCGAGCAACAGTAGGCCTTGCTATTACAAGCAGATGGAGATTTGGTCTGCAGAGATTGCGCTTGAAAGGCGGCGCGACACTAGTGAAATTTGGGGGAAGTTGAGTGGTTCGATGAACTGCTTAAAATCCACCCATGTTATCAGGTTGAGAAGGCTCTTTCTATTACTCTCTGATAGATGAACTGAACGCCTCTTCTTTTAGATAGTTTGATACCTATCGGTGAATGCGTGTGTTAAGCTTATTTATGCGATGTACTTTGTTAAAGCTTATTTTGTGACCTTGCTTTTTAGGCCCTGATTGGCAAAGCAGATGAGAAAGCAGTAGCATTATGCTATAAGAGCAGTATGCTGCAGAAGCTGTATGCTTATGCTAAACTGTTTAAAAGATTGATTGGTAAAGCAGTATGAACATGCTACTAAAATTTATTATTAAAACTAGTATATAATATATAATATATTTATTTATAATGAATATATTTGTAAAATATATATATTTATAATTAGTTATTTTATTTACTAATTTTAAAATTATGTTTACAATTAAAAACTTATTTTTAAAAAATAAATTTTAAATTAAAATATCTATTTTTAAAAATAATATTTTGCATTTGAAATATAATTTAATTTTTATAATTTATTTAATTATATTATATTTTAAAATATAATTTAATTGGAAAAAAAATAAAAAATATATATTATTTAATTTATATAATTTATTTAAAATATAATATATAAATATATATATATATATAATATAATTTCGATAATTAATTTATTAGATATATAATTATATTATTAAATTTATATAATTATTTATATAATTTATATAACTAATTTATCTAATTTATATAATAAATTTATCTAATATATATAATTAATTTAAAATATAATTTATATATTAATTTAATTAGATATAATTAAATTATATATTAAATGTTAAAAAAAATATTTCTTAAAAATATATTTAAATTTTAAATTTATTGTAGAAATCAAAATTTTATTTTTTGGATATAAAAAATGATTTTATGATATTATTAAATAAAATAAATGAACTAATTATATATATATATATATATATATATATATATATATATTTCTTAAGTTTATAAATTATAAATGCAAATGCTATTCCAAAAGCTTCATATGAGAGCATTTGCTAGAGAGCATTTAGAGAGCATTAGCATTTAATAAATGCTCTTCTAAATGCTTTTGTAACAAATGTTGATTGGATAATGTAGAGCATAATGCTAATGCTAATGCTCTACCAATCAAGGCCTTAGTAGTTGGCCTTGCTCTTTTTTTTGCGTCGCTTCCGCGGAGAAAGACCTAAAGGGAGGGAGAGAAGCTTCCTGTCTCACGAGGGGGCTTCGTTTATTGCAAAAAAGTCATTTTAATGGAACAAAAACTTCATCTTTAGATTCAGATCCGACAACACGCAGGTGTTTCTAGGTGAGACTTGGTGTGCAGAGATTGCGCTTGAACGGCGGCGGGGCAACACTAGTGAAATTTGGGGGAAAGTTGAGTGGCTCGATGAACTGCTAAAAATCCACACATGTTACCGGGTGGAAAAGGCTCTTTCTACTGCTTTCTGATGAATGAACTGAACGGAACCCCTCTTTTTCAGATAGTTTGATACCTATCGGTGAATGCGTGTGTGTTAAGCTTATTTATGCGACTGTGACCAAATGTAAGTAATGTACTTTGTTAAAGCTTATTTTGATGCACACGCTTGTTTTGACTGATTTGTGGTCTTTTACATTCGTGAAAACATTATTTTATTGGATTATTACAACATACAGTATGTCAATTTTATGAATCATGCACACCACCATTACGCAGATCAAACCCTGCAAGCTTCTATGCTAGGGTTGAAGTATGTATTTAGCCAGTTCGCCAATTGTTCATTGTTTTGAGTCTGAACAATATGATTGAATGGGTATCTCATCCGACAAAACTCATCTTAACCTCTATTCATATTCATATGCATCTATGTGTAGAACTGTAGAAGGATAACTTCTGCACCATTTCATATTCTTAACGAGTAATATGATTTGAAGATCACACATATTTTATGTTGTTTAAACCTTCAAATTTTCAAAACCTATGTCACGGAACCAGGATCATAGGAGCACCTAAGTAATTTGTTTACAACAAAGGAAGCAAACATGATGTGTCAGTGTCACCCTCCTTATCCCCTCCTGGCCCTCCACCCATCTCCTTTTGGGTTTTCTCCACAACACCGAAGTAGATTGTCCGCTAATACATTTTCACTTACCTTTTCTTCTCTTCTTTTTCGATAAACAAATATTTGCACTTAATCAAAGTTATCATTGCAGCTTCATTAATTAACTTTCTCAACTTCTCATCTACAATTGGGGAAGTGCTTTTAGTCTAGTTTTATAACATTAACTAGATTTGCTTATAGTCTAGTTGCCCCGGATGTTTATTTTCGTTTATAATTATATAAAAATTTTGTTTTCACTTTTTAATTGGTATATATTTTAGTAATCACATATATGAGATGTGAAAATTTAATGTTTTTCAACATAATAATATTAGAGTATCTTTGTTTTCATCAGATAGATTGTTTCAAACTTTTACATGTATTTGTTTCTTTTTCTTTATTTTTTTTTATTTGTTAGATTGGTATTTCATTACTGAATAAATAAATAATAAATCAAAATAAAACTTGGTAAAATATTAAAATATTATCATCTGCAAAGATAATGTAATATTTCACAAATAAGATAGTTAAAAAAACTAAATTTATAGCTTCATATATTAATATTATAAAGAATTTAATTAACTTTTTAATTTTATATGTGTATATATATTTATTTTTGATTTAATTTTAGTCATATATTTAAATGTTTCCTTAAATATTTAAAATATAATAATTTATAGTTTACATGTTGTAAAATGTTTAAAATCATCACATGTATTTTTTTATTATTATGATATATTTATTTATATTATTGTATTTGAATTTAATTAATAAAAACTTAATATGTGCATGGAAAAACATATTTGATAATTATTTTGTATTCAATTTATATTAAATCTTTATATGCTCTTTAAATATTGCATAATTTTATTTTAATACGATTTATTTTTCATTTTGTATACAATAACTGAATATATTAATATATAATAATATTTCAAAACTTATCACGAACTTAGTTAAAATATTACATATAATTTTTAACAATTAAATTCTGTTAAAATCTTTTTAAATAGATTTTTTTTTTCAAAATTTTGACATATCTATATGTGATTAAAATATAAGTTGGATTCAATATATTGGTACTCTTATTTATGAAATTCCTAAAATATTAAGAAATTATTGGTTTTTATATAATATTAAGATTATTAATGACTGAATAATGTAATATATTCTATTTAATATGAAGATTAATTATGATTGAAAATGTAATTTGACCAACTCGAGTAGGTAGTTCGTTTTATAACACATGAATGAGAAGTCATTACTTCTCTTTTAATATAATAGATATATTTTTTTTTCAATTTGTTTTTCTATCACACAATTTTATATATACTTCATGATGATATTCAACTTATATTATTTTAAGTCGTCTTAAAAAATATGGGAATGTGATATTTGTGTGTGTTTACCGCACTAACCTACCAACTGTATTAATTTCGCTTTGATCGGACAGACGGACCCGGTTTATTTTTTCCTAACAACTTGTACATGAACTTTAGTTTGGATTTAACTAAAAGAAAACGAGAGTAATATATTTCCATTTAAAAGATTCTGCAAGCCGAATAAGAACTTAAAGCTTTAGTTGTTGTGAAAGATTATTAAGGTGAAGAACAGAAGCGAGGAGCCACAAGGACACTATATGATGCCGATTTTGGTATGGGTACACATGCACATGTGTTCCGGCCAATTAGTTCTTGTTTTCCATGTGGTTCGGTATCTCTATATACACTCACGCACCCAATATACATTCACGTCATGGTCATTGCCAATCGCATTCATTAATATCCTCATCATGCAATCCATGATCCACCCACTTCAATAATGCAAAATCTTCAGAAATTTTTGTTTCCATAAAGTTTTATATTCCAATAAAGGCACGTAAATGTATATATAATGATTACTTGGGATATTAATATTTTTGAGACAAATTATGTAAATAACAATGTTCTAAAATTGGTAAATATGCAGAATAGGCGAAGAGCCGACCTTGGAAGGAAGTCAGCGAAGCTTATGCTTCAGGTCATATGGAATAAATTTCTCAGTACGCGTAGTGGCTTGGATGATGTTGTAAGGGTTACATGTTGCTGGTTCAATTCCTCTAACAAGTTTATAGGCCACATTTTATTTGTTTCTAGCCAAGCCGATTAGCTAAGTACTAGGATAAGACTTGCGTTTTGTATGGGATGAAGTTGTTATTTTTCTTATGTCTTAGAGAATGAAATAATAGTTCAGTTTCATATGGATTAGGAGTGTTCAATCTGAATATCGAGTTGGTTTCGGTTCGGTTTCTTGATATTTCGATTTATAAAACATAACTAGTATTCTAAATACATATCTACTCTATCATCTAATAAAATAATCAAATCAAGAATTACTATCGAAGCTTTAAAAAATAAAAATAAAAACCAAAACAAATACATGAAAGAAAAGTTTTTCTATTATTCCATATATGATGTTCATCAAATTAATATGTTTTTGATTGAACACAATTCTCTTTGTTTAAAGATACAAAATTGTAAATAATTTCAACTAATTGTCATCCATCAAATTTATAATTCTTACTTCAATTTAGTTACTGTTAAAATAAAACACAAATATCAAAAAAAATGACTAAAAAAATAAGAAGCCTCAATTGCATTAGATTATTACTTAATAAAAATGTTAAGCCTTTGATCCTTAATTTTAACATAATAATTTTCATATTTTTAGTCATTTATTGTAGTTTTTTTTAAATTCAAAAATATAACATATACGAAAAATCTAAATTTTAATTTTGTAGCTAATTTGGTTGTTTAATTCATTTTAATAATATAGAATTAAAAAAATGATGGAAGAGATATAAATTTTTATCAAATCTTTATTATTATAATCATTAATTGTCATATATATATATATATATATATATATATAATAAATTAAATTGACTATATATATATATATATATATATATATATATTAGTCATTTATGGCAATTTCGTAGGTTTATTTAAGAAAAGAAAATAAATAAATTAAATTGGATCATTCAATTTTTCAATTTCAATCTAAACATGACACAAATGATAAATTATCATCCTAATTGAGTGACATGTGGACAATTGAGCTTTTTTTTTTAAAATACTACAAAACTAAAGTAACTATTTTCAAAATGCTTTTCCTTTAATATATAGGAAATATTTTAGGTGAAAAATCGCATAAAAACTTTCAAAGTGGCATCTAGAAACACTTTAAACTTTGAAATTATTCAACTACCATATTCAACTTTTAAATTAGTTTGTGTACCATGAAAAAACTTTGAATTTGGTTTATTTGTCCATCAAGTTGAAAGTGACATGTTGACCTTTAATTTAAATAAAGTGACATGTCAATTTATTTCAAAAAAAAAAATTTATTTACATATTTAATTAATAATCAGAATGAAATAAAATAGGAAACATAAATAAAATATAAAAAATAAAAATTAAAAAAATGATTTAATATATATATATATATATATTTACTTGTCCATTTTCTTAAATGAAATTTTCGCAAAAATATTAAGACTTTTTTTCGTTTCTTTTTAAAAATCATATAAGAGCTGGAAAATTCAAAAAATAAATAGTTTTGAACATATCTCATTAACAGTAACAACTTTCGTCATATCACGACTAAGAATAACATTTTTGTCACATCACCAGTAAATAAATAATATAAAATTAAAAATTATATTTTTATATTTTGAAACATTTATTTAAAGCTCTGAAATTTTGTTTTAAAAGAATAATTTTACAAAGTAACATTTCATAATTTAAAAATCGTTTAACTTTAACATGTTCAAAATGGTGATATGTTGATATGTTTAAAACAGTGGCAAGTTCTGACATATGAATAATAATGGTTTCTCTCGCGATCTCACTAGTGATATGACGAAAAATGTTATAGCTGATGTTGATAGATTCAAAATTAATTATTTTTGGAAACTTCTTAAAGCTTTTATACGATATTTTTGAAGAGAAAAGTCTTTGCAAAAATTACATTTTTAAGACTTGAAAACCTTTTTAATTTTAAGAAATTTATAATTGAATTTTAAAATTTCGGTGGTTTTCTAATTTTTTTTATGTTTCATCTTTTATCCCTTATTAATCGCTTTTATTAATTAAATAAATATAAACTGATATATCTCCTTATTTACAGGTCAACATATCACTTTTTCAATTTTATGAACAAGTAAGCGAGATTGAAGGGTTTTATTTTACACAAGCCAATTTGGAAGTTATGGTAATTGAATAACTTTAAAGTTTGAAATGTTAGTGAAAACCAATTCGAAGGTTTCCTATGCGATTTTTTCTTTAAAAAGGATAATAGAGAAACTGTATGATGCAGAAACTCTAGAAAATATTGTACATTGATAGTACAGAGCACCTTGTTCTAAGTTTTTCTGCAAACATATATTTTTCTCTACACACCAACTCGACGTTTAAAATTGAGAGAGATAACTATTATCACATTAAGTTAAAAACTATTATCACATTAAATTTTTCTCTGGTTTGGAAGAGTAGAAAAAGAAACTTGCAATAAATGACTAAATGTGAGGAAATCAAGCAAGGATATGATCAACCAAAATAGAAAACTTTAGAACATAAAAACCGTTATGGGATTGGAAGATAAGAAGAGCTACACTACAACTGATTCGTTGAGATATAAACATGTCATGATCATGACAGATCAAGATGAAGATGGTGCCCACATAAAGGGTCTTTTGATCAATTTCTTTCACCACAACTGGCCCCAATTCTCAGACCTCAATCCCCCTTTCCTAAGTGAATTTAAGAAACAATTTGTTAAGGTAATTGAACTTATTCCTATATATATATTATTTTGTTATTTGAAAATGATATTTTTATTGTAAAAGTAAAAAATAAGATAAAACATTGAAAAATTAATATTAAATAAGCAAATGAAATATTAAATAAGCAAAACATTTTATAAAATATTTCAGTATGTGAGTGTTTTAAATTTGGACTCAGTAATAATCATATATATTTTGATGAAAAACTTTGTCATATAAATAATTTGAAATTTGATTTAAATTTTTTGATAACATTTGAATTAATGATTAAGATGGAAACTAATAAATATTCCTAAAACGATTATGCTCGCATGTTTGGGCAAAACACCTACTAATCTAATAAATCAATTGCAGTACTAGTCCATTCCCATTGATAAACTACATATATTCAGATGTACTTTTTTAAAGAAGAAATCCTTTATATAATTAACAACAATACAATACGCTATCAAAATACCTACACTAATCTTCGGATACATCCTCTGAACTATATAGTTGCTTATTTCTATGTTAAGCCCATTTTATTTGTAGCATCGAATTGAGTAGTAGCAAACTTCTGATTTTACTGATCACAAATATCCTGATTTAAAACACCTAATAAACTATAGATCTCTGGGAAAATACCATTGAACGAGTCTAAAATAACTTTGTCTAATAAGGACACATGAATAAGGACACTCATGTGTCTATACATGTATCATGTAGATGTGTTTTAATATATATGTAGAAAGTTTTAGAAACAAAAAGAAATCAATGAAACAGAAATAGAGATAGTATGAACAACAACTGAATATTCTGTTAGTGTAGAACTTCTTCCCATTTGACAATAACTTGATCAACATCAGGTAAGATGACGTTTTTGCCCACCAAATCATGAGCCTTTAAGGACTCTTTGCTCCAATCTGTCTTATAGACAACGGTCAAAATGGAGATTGCACAAACTATTTGGGCCCCAAGTAAGCCATAGCATAGTCCCATGAAATCTAAGCCCCACTTAAAGGCTAAAACAACAGCCACTGGTGCTCCAACAACATAAAAGGCGTAGAAGTTAATCTTAGCCCCTACACGTGGCCTTGCACAGCCACGTAGGATCCCGCAGCTTGTGGTCTGAGGACAGTTGGCAAGCTCACAAGCTCCTATCACCGGAAGAACCGCCGCCGTCAGCTCGAGGACAGCCCCGTCCGCCGTGAAAACTCTCCCCCAAGCCTTTCTCCCCATAGTAGTCCCCACAAGCCCGAACACCGAAACCGCCACGGAGGCTCCGACCGCTACTGCCGCCGCTGTCTTTGCCTTCTCCGGACGTCCTGCTCCCAGCTCGTTGCTCACCCTCGTTGAAACTGCGGCGGAGAGCGCCGTCGGGATTGTATACATCAGTGACGTAGTCTGGATCACGATGGCGGCCGCTGCTAGCGCCACCTTTGGCTCCGGGAGATAGCCGGCGAGGACCGTCATGAACTCGTACCACCACCACTCCAAACAAACCGCTATACAGCTCGGGACCGCAAGTTTGACCAGCGTTGACCACACCTCATCATTACCGAAGTCACTAGAACAAGACATGAGCACCAACGGCGTTTCAAGACTGGCTTTGTCGCTGTTATGTTCTTCCAAGTATATGTAGCAAAGGAGAAGCGACAAGGAGATGAAGTTGGTGAGAAAAGATGAGACCGCGACACCAGCGACGCCGAGAGAGATGTAAAACGTGAAGAAAGCGGTAATGGGGAGATGAAGAAGGACGGAGATTAACGTGCACCACATCAAAGGCCACGTGTTGCCTTTACAACGTAAGTAGATACGTAAAGGATGAAGGAAGCTATTGGCCAGAAGATCAGGCAAAGAGAAGGAGCAGTAGAGAGAAGCGACTCGTGTGATGTCTTGTTGTTGTCGAAGGATAAGCATTAGATGTTGGAGGTTAAGCCAGAGGAGAGAGATGGGTAGAGAAGCTAAGAGGAGGAGAAAGATGGTTCGCTTGAGGGTCAAGTAAGCGAGTGTAGGGTTTTTAGAACCGATGGCTTGACCACAAAGTGGTTCCATACCGGTGGCTAGCCCAGAGAGTACGGAGTAACCGGTTATGTTGGTGAATCCAACGGCTAAGGCTCCTCCGGCAAGCTCTAGGCTACCTAGTCGGCCCATGCACACGACCGATGTCATGTTCTTTAGGTAGTTTAGTATGCTCATGGCAGCTACTGGGAAACTTATGTCCCAAATTTTCTTCATTTCCTCCACCACCTTTTTTATAATCAATTGAAATAATATAATTAAATTATATGAGATATATATCTGAAAAAGTACTCTAACAAAGAAGTAAGTTCTAGAGTATATATTTTAGTAAGATAAAATACCTCAGGCATTGTCTGCTTGTACTTGTGTTGGATATTTATGAGTCGTGAATCTTCTTCGGCCACCATTGTTAGAGTTTGTTTTGATTGAGATGAGAGGTTTTAATATATGAAAAGAAGAAGCCCTTTTATAGAGTTTTTCTTTAGTAACTTGGTTGAGTTGATTCCTAGTTTGGCATGGTGGGGATGGTTTCATAAATTTATATTTCATTATTTGTTTTCCATTTTCTTTGTGAGGGTGTGGACATTGTGGAATTCTAATCAGTACAAGTATAATAGATACAAACTTAAATTTAGTGTGAGGAAAATTATACACCAACGGAATTGAATAAAATCACCCATTTTAGTGAGATTTTCTTTAACACAAAAGTACGAATCCGAATCAGATTTTTTCGTACAGAAGTGTCACATAAAAAACGAAAGATAGGTATATGTAGCAACTTAAAACAACAGAGAATACCAAGAACAAAAAATCAAATCAAATCAAATTTATTCACACATGCTGATCAACTCAGTAGAAAGTTCCATTATGCGACCCCCTCTTCATCTAATTTTCAAATCTTCTACAAGTAATTCTGTTAAGGTATCGAGTTTTTTCTCGTAATTAGAAAGAAGATTAGAACATTCAACAGTTATTATGCATTAATCAAGAAGATGGTATCCCAAATAACGCAAACGTCTCTTTGGTTTGAACCTGCAGACGAAAATAAACTAGCATCACTTAATTTGTTTTGTTAATCCAGTATGCATTCCTATAGAGAAGAACAGAGTAATGTTTTTTTTTGTTTGGTTCGTGATGAAAAAAGTAAAATATTTTAGAAGAGAAAATCATTTTAAGGTTTACTTTTGGAACTGGGCATAGTCTTGAATTTTGAAATTTAATATTTTTATTGTTGCTATAACTAACAGCGACCTCTGATTTCCATTTTCATTGGTAAAGATATTTCTGGAACTCAAACGAAAGATATAAGTAGAAATTGATATGATTGGTCCATCCGTCTAGAAAATGAAACTAGTTAGAATTAGGTATAGTGCAATACTGCAATGTGTTGTCTCCCTCTCACTGTAGTTATCAACCTAGAATCGACTTGAAATTTATGTATATCTTTCCTTTCTCTTTTTTCTTTCCCCTTTTGTTCTTATTCCCGCTCCAGTCTTTATAAGTTTAGAATTAATAACATTTTACATCATGTATTGCTTACGTGGAAACATGATCATCATGACAATTGAAATTTTGAAATATATATATATATATATATATATATATATATATATATATATATATATATAGCCCATTTGTAGGGTTTTAAGAGAATTTTGTTGACCTAATTTTCAAAAAAAAAGCAAAATTGAGAATACGGTATATCAATACTATTAAAACACAAGAATTTTTTTTTAGGTCACCCTAAAGTTTTGATATATTTACCATTATATGCCATTGATTTTATTTAAACATATGGTTTTAAATATATTTAATTCTAACAAAATCTATTTAATCCAACAATAGAATCTCATATTTAAACTAACCCTTAATTTTAGGATAGATTTGTTTTTTCTATAATTTTTTGTTTTAATTTTTAAATTTAAAAATGTTTTAATACATTTTTAATATATGAAATTAACTTATTATTAAAAAATGTGAAAATATGTCCAATATCTTAAAATATTTATGTGTTGCAACTATCATTTAAAATGACGACATAAATGATAATTCTTAATTTTAAACAAAAAACTACAAATATGCATTTTCTAAATAAATTTGTAAAATTTAAACAAACTATTGTAATATAAAACAGGAGAATTTTCTGAAGTTTAAAATAATAAATAACTAAACATAAATTATATTGAAGTTTAAAATAAACAAGAAATGCAAAGTTAAATAGATTATCATTAACAAAACAAATTAATGATGTCATATCAATAGATTTTAGGTTTTTTTTGTCAAGATTTTTTTGATCAAAATTTAAAGAATTACACAGTAGACGATTTCTTAATTTTCTATAATGTTAAATAAATATGAGAAATTTTAATTGATTTTTAGATATTATTAGATTTTTTCCTGGATTTTTACCTGGTTAACCAATGTTGGATCATGGGTTATTGGAGCGTTTTCGGGGTTTACTAAATTTTATCCGGTTTTTAAATAATGAGTTTTTGGTAACTCCAAACCAAATTATATATGTATCACAAAGTTTTCGGTTCAATCGCAGGCCAATGTCAGGTATTAAAAATGAATAAAATTTAAAATAAAAATTTTCTGATGATTTGTTTTCATATAATTTTAAATATTAAATGAAAAATTTAGTGCATAAAGGTAAATAATTTGGATAAATTGTGTACACAAGTTAAAAAAGGATATGTAATGTCTAAATTATTATATTTTTTTGAAACATATATATTTAAAATATTTTTTCAATATTTTTAAAAAATTTGTTCGGTTTACGGAACGGTTGGATTTGATATTAGTTTTGAATTAAACACTTTAAGAACCGTTTGAGTATATAAGTCATGTCTAGCAGACTAATGGATTATGAGACTTTAATTTTCATGTCGATTCCAAGTTGGATTTTGAAGGTACGAATATTGTTGACTATATTAGGTAACTAATAAGTTAATATAATATGTTGCAAACTTAATTTATGAACTGCATATGACACAATTGTATAGTTATTCAACTTTATATATTTAATACAGCTACCAAAAATTATACTAAATTTATATTAAACATAAATATGATTATAAAAAAAATTTCAAAGAAAAAAATTTAAAACAAAAAATATACCCGCCCTTTCAAAATCTAGTATGCCCTTATTTTTATAGCCTATGATATTATTCAGTAATAAGTTTGAGTGAATCTAGCATACTGTTAGTGATTTTTATCTTTTGACAGTTTAGTTTACTTTATATGCTTAAGTTTCTAACCTTCTTTACAGACAGGGCAATAATAAATTAAAAACAACTTTATTAAGCCGAAACTTTTTTTTCATTTTTGATGATACTAACCGTTTAGCAAAATAAAACAAAATACTTATCATTTCTTAAAAGTATTTACCAAGTTGTTAAATCAATTTTTATCAGCTTGAAAATCAATACAAATATACAGTTTTCTCTTTTGTTATTCTAAAATTATATAAAAATATGCTAGGCCTAGCAAGTCATATACTAGTCTGGAAAGAACATGCTTTTCTCTTGAAGAAAAAGTAAGAAATGTTTATAATTATCAACATTTTAGTGAGAAATTGTTAAGTCAGATTTGCATATCATTTTTATGAAATTCGAAAGTACTATTTACAGTATATACCATTAAAACGCTATTTGGCCGATGTAATGAATACAGTTCAACATCGATATTCACTGTTACAAAAAACAAACATCGCTTTTCAGTTTTCACACACATGCATCTTGCATGCCTTTAGACGATACATACCACATGCATAGGTATTGTACTTATGTGCGTGTGTTGTAAATAAATTCCAAACCAAAAAAATATATCTAAATAATGACTGAATCATAAATACGAGCACAAGAAAGTTGTGTAAATCGTGGGAAAACTAACTGAAAGAAAAAATAAACACAAGTAGAGAAGGATAAGCACATATAGCTAGAGACAGAGTCGTGATGTTCCCAGTACAAAGGAAACATATCATACATCCTTCCCTCACTAGTATACACTTCTTCTCTTCTTTTGCTTTTCCCGCACGTGCCTATTCCTCTTACTTCCATCTCCACCGTTGGTCTCGGTGTCTATTAATCTACACGTAACACATGCATAGACATATGCCTAACCTAGATGTATCTATGCATCGTTTAGTTTGTGATATAAGTTTTGTCCACCTCGTCATGATCTCCAGTAGGAAGCTATTCATTGCTTCCTCGCTCATATATATCACCAATCACTTTCCACTGTTCCAGTTAATTATTGGATTACGCACCTGGTCACTAAATTTTTTTTTTTTTTGTAATTCAAGTATCCGGACCTCTCACTTAATCCGATTATCCCACCGCGTCCAATCGGAACTGGCGAGAAAGATCTTGGAGACCAAACGAAACCATGTTAATTCCGCTGTGGCCGGAGCTCGAACTCATGATGACGGACACTTCAGTCGAGGTTCATTTACTACCAGACCATGAAGCCTGCTTCTGTTCACTAGATATTGTAATTATGTTTTCTATAAAATGAATTAATTGAATAAATTGCGTGTTCTAAGTTATAGAATTCTATAAAAGTTATATTTCTTGACTATTATACGTGTTTAATGAAAATAGGTATTATCAATGATACAATATGTTTTCTATAGACTCTATCGTATGTCAACTATGAAATAACACATCAGCAAGTGATACTTAATAGAATTGTTAGCACACTATCGATGGTAGATACATTCTCACCTTTGTCGTTGTATATTAAAAACATAATACTAATATGAACATTGATGGCGTGCTATGGGGGGTGGGAATGTGGAATTTGTTTTTCAGGCATATGTCAACTTTTAATTTCGAAGATGTGTATGAAACTTTGACTCAGTCCGTGTATTTATTAATGTTCAACATTTGTATATACATGTTAAGATGATTAGTTTTTTTGGTTATTATATCTCCTTTTTGAATATACTATCAAAAAATATTCATTAGTTTTTTTGGTTATTATATCTCCTTAGCTAAAGAAAATTTACTTTTTTTATAACTGCTATGCGAATGGTATGGTTAAAGTGAATTTTGTATATTATATTATTTATATTTTTTGTTCCTTAGCACTTTTTTGAGAAATCCTTAACATATTATGTGAATTAGTTTCCCACATGTAAGAATTCACATCATCAAGAACATTCTCGTTAAAGTTTATTCCTATTAGAATCAGTTTGATGAATTACACGACCATGTTATTTTCCCCGACATTTAAGTTTGATATATACAGTTCTGCTTTTGTTGCATCCGCAGTCCCACTTGATTTAATTGAAATCAAAGCAAAAGACTTTTAGGCATAATTCACATTCATGTATTAATCAATACAATAGATTTCGATTAATTAATTTTACACCAAAGGAATGATGTGTAAGTGTTTGTACAGCCATTTTATGTCGAAGTATAGTAAGATAAATTATAAATAAAACCATACGTTAAGTGTGACCGATTCTTTATTTGACTAAACATATTAATTTTTTTTTAATTTCAACAAATAGACTTCGTGTCGATTTTAGTTAACTTTGCATGATGACACACAATCTGAAAGCATGAAGATGTATGTGATGCCAATATAATAGTCAAAGCTCGAGATTTGGTTTGGAAACAAAATGTTAATTTGAGATTTGGTGCAAGCTGATTGATAATAATATTAATATCCTTCATATGGAACCGTAATCATAGTTAGACATTTCCGATCTAGATATAGCACATAGGCCCTCTTTTTTGCTATTCACATATCCGACATTTATAAATGTGCTTTCTAGACTCTTACATAATGCTATGCCTATTGCCATTTGAAATTAAAAAATCTATTATTAAATATATTATTATGTATGCTATTGCCCACCTTATAGGGCTTGCCAATTTATATAATTAACCGATTTTGGTTTGATTTCATTCACCATAGGTCCATAATTATTCAAGCAACAATTGATGGAATATCTTGATGACAAAGAAAATGCCAAATGTTAGGATCCGGATTTGAGTCTTTAATTTTTCCATAATTACATTATTATTATTTTTGAGCTAAACATAATTAAATTCTGTTTACTCATTAATAAATTAACTTCATAAAGGCAGATGAATAAACGAGATGAAGGAGCAAAAACGTCACTGATAAGTTAATAACCCTAACAAAACGTAAAATTTATCAGTCTTCAGATAAAAATAATCAGAGTAAAACGAATGAAATAGAAAAGCAAAGGGAATTTAAGTAAACCACAGCAGTTGGGCCCTAATATTTGAAATAATTGGCAATCATGCATGTAAGATTGCAATTAATCCACATGGTCAGTCATAAGTAAACTTTTAAACTACTCTGGATTTTTTTATTAACATTTAACGAGATCAAACTTGAAGAGAAAAAAATAAATAAAAGACATGTAGATGATAGGTAAAAAGCTCACTATTTGTAACTTCTTTTACCCAAAAAAAAAATCATATCTCTATTTGTTTATAGAGCTGGACGTACCGACCATGCAATGCCGCATTTTCTAGAATTCTATTTAATTTAAGGTAACAAAAATCAATCTTAAAATTAATGGAATTCAAATTTGTTGTTAAGTCCAGTTTGGTTTGTAATACTTCACAAAAATAAACGATATGATGAATTGAAATCCACGTTGATATTAAAATCCCAAATTAAAAGATTAAATTCTCCAGAATCATGTTTGCAAGAATCTCCACGTGAATTGCTAATTATGTTGATGTGTTTGTTTAGACATAATGTTTAGTAGTCTAATCGTCAACAATAGGAGTGATGCTTTTCACAACCATTCTTTGCTTGAATTTAAACCAACAACCCCACCACAATATGAGAAGACAGCATAATTTGAAACAGAAAATCATGTTAAGTTGTAAACGTACAGAATAAAAGTTGATTTTTTTCTCAAAAGAAAAGTTGATTTAAAAAAAAATGGCTCAAGAAATATATACAAAGTCTTCTCAAACTCTCGAAGCAATACAGCATGGTTTGATACGCTAGGATATAGGCTATATCGTCCGTGAAGGTGATACAAAAGATGCTGTAAACTTCAATAGCGCGACGATGGATTGTTTAGCAAAAGAATTCCTACAACTAAATACTCAAGTGGTATACTCATTCTATGTTCCAAGATGTATCGTGCCAAATACCACTCCTCAGCAATCAGATGCTTAAAGAAAAAGAAAAATGCAAAGCAGATGAAAAGTAAAATAAAAAAATCAAGTGACTGAAGTAAATCAAGGCTTGGGCCTTTAATGAATAATCTGCTTATAGGCTTTAACTATATGGACCATATAAAAATTCTGACCCACTTCATATTTTATCTGATTTCAAATATAACAAGTACTTGAAGTACATACGCACTCTATTGAGAATTACTTCTTGAGTAAAATATCCACAACAACAATTACGATGATCTATGATGTTTATCATCAAACTGTCATTCCACATTCTTCGATAGAGATAAACGTATGTATCCAAAAAAAGGAGTCGAAATTTCAGAAAAAAAAAAAGAACTTTACAGAAATCCACTACTCCCTATCTGTTCTTGTAACAAAAAGGTTTACACCCGTAATGAAAAGGGAGGATACACGTGGCGAGTATAAAGCAAAAGATATCAAATCAATCGTCCTTGCGTAGTACACTCGTAGGTCCCACCTATCCATCCTCTAATGCCATTTTTAAAAAATACATTTTGCATTTTCATCTTCCAAAAACTTCTCCTTCCTCTCTTTGGCCATTTAACATCTGAAATTTCAGAAGCGTTAAAAGTAGGTTAAGATAATAAATGGTGGGACTAAGTATTATTTTGGAGTCGACTAACAACAACAACAACACTCTCAGCGATGGCGGCTTCAGTACTCCTAAACCGCATCAAGTCGTTAACAAATCCGCCCTCATGGTCTCCTCCGATCTCCGCCGTGGGAATCGTTATCCGAGCTATGGATTTCTCGAACATTGTTTTCTCTGCAGAAAGAAACTTCTTCCAGCGAAAGATATCTACATGTATAAGTAAGTTCAACATTAAAAAAAAAGATTTTTATAAAATCCAGACTTTTTATTACACGATATGTTTTCTGTTTTGTCTTGAATGTTTTGTTTTTGAATGTTTCAGAGGAGATAGAGCGTTCTGTACCGTGGAGTGTAGATCGAAGCAGATGATCATGGACGAAGAAGAAGAGGAAGAGAGCTTGACAAGAGAGAACCGTTCGTTTACGGCTGTTAAAACGACGGCGTCTTCAGGCGGTCACCGTCGGGATCCGAGAAACCGAGCAGGCGGTTTCACTTTCTGAAACATGGAGAGAGAGAGCATTTGCAAACTCGTGATTTGACGTTTTCACCCTTGAGCTCATTTTTGTCGTTTTGTTTTATGAGATGTAAAACTTAAAGGGTGTTTTGGGTATTCAGTTTGCGTATCTATGGGAGACCCTAGTTTTATTGTTTAGTAGGTTCCGAACAATATTTTAATTTAAGCTTTTTTTTTCTGCTGAAGCTGACCTTTTAGTTTTTACTTTATCAACGCATTGTCATTATATTTAATGTTTGATGGAACTCTTAAGAGTAGAGAGTCCATGCAACTTTATTCTTGAGAGATTTACTATTAACTTTTAAGGAGATGAGAAGAAATGGATTTTGTAATACTGTTAGCGAATAGTGATAAACGTATGCTTATTTATTATCCCATATAATACAAATAAAAATATTATCTTAGTTGCATGCGAATGCTACAAAGCCTACAATGTATGGGAGAATCTTGACACTCTTTAACAGACAAAAGTTTATTTGAAGAGTATTTATAATTACAATTAGAGAATGTTGGAATTTTATACTTTAGGATTTCAACGAAGCTATAGTGTGTTAATATTCGTTCTTTGCAGAATAAGAACATTTTACTAACTTACTTTGTTTTTTCTCATAAAGGAAAAGCATCGTTTCCGTAGTCTCAAAGATAAAAAATACCACACAACATTAGCATGTGTTATACGGTTATACCTTTCAGTCAACTCGATATTTTCACCTTTCAGTCAACTCGATATTTCCCATAACGACGATAATATATTTCTGATTTCGTGTCAGAACGCACACCTTGTAAAATTACTACTATCATCGAAAGTTTATGCAATCTTTTCTCCAACTGTATCAAATGGGAAAAATAATTACCGATCACTGAAATTTAAATTAAGAGAATAAGAAAAGCAAAAAGGCTTACGAAATTAGAAAATAAATAAAGCAAGAGATCATTTAAATATTTCCATATAAATTTGCAGATAAAAGAAGAAACTTCTCCAGTATTAAAAAATATCTTTAGTGCCTTAAAATATTTTCACTCATTCACTAGATTCTTAGTTAAAAAAAAAAAAGAAGTTTTTGTGGAATAATGCAGTTCAAAAAAAAAAGGAGTTTTTGTGGAATAATGTGGGCCAAATTAAATTTAACAATCTACCTTGTCATTTTATAAAACATGTCCCATGAAATGCAATTGAGTAGAACTCCATATTCATAGGATCCGACTGTGAAGAGACAGTGCGGTCCATATTCATAGGATCCGACTCTAAAGTGACCAGTGAGGTCCCTTACCTGTCTCTCTCGCTTTTCAAAGTGATTTCGGTAGTTTTGTGATCAGCCTTATTTATCTTAGGTTAATATTTAATACAAAGGACTAGAGAATCTCATCTTCAATTTAGTTGAACACACCCAATGCTCTTAAATTAATGCAGTAGAACTGCACTTTTCCCATAAGAGAACACCTGACTCATTTATTAACAATGGCTCTTATTGCATGTCTGACCTTTCTAATTACTAACAAAAACTAGCTATACAGCCTGTAAGAAACTACGAACCTGGTGAACTCATACATGTATATACCTAGTTAAGATGCATTTTAAAAATAACATTGACTATTTTGGGGGGAAATTGTGAATATGAGTTTAGTTATCATAATCCCACTACGCATTTACAAGCATAAAACACAAGACTTCCCAGATCTCATGATCAAGTCGGATAAGGATGTGTTATTTGGCGAAAGTGGATTTTAAACAAATTGACCGCTGTGTGTTCACTATAACCCATTACTCTTATTCTTAATGCACATCCTACCATTTTTCCCATTTAGATAGTCAAAGGTTAGACCGTAGCATATATTCCACAATGAAATAACAGACCAGTAATGCAAGTAAAAAGGTTTTTGATTATATTACTCAAGAGTTAATCGACAGTGTTGCCATTGAATGTCCATAAGAGTTGACAAAAAAGAAAGAATGTGTCCATAAGCACTAGACCTAGACATGCGAGTGAGCTTGACATGCCACGAAGATTTGCAGTTCAAGGAACCTGGGAGCTATTATTATGATGTCTTATGTTCCTTCTTTGAGCTTGCAACTTCTACTTAGAACCTAACATGTTTCAGAATCATCATCCCCCACAACCCAATTCTTCCGTTACTTCTTTTTAGGACGCTAAAGCCACACACTTATTTCTTCTACTTCTTCAATGTTCTCTTCTGCTGCTATCAGAATATAAGTCATGCGATGATCCGGAACTAGCACTGCGAGGGGACACGATTTTCTCTGAAGCAACTCCGGACTCTTCTGTTGAATAATCCTCGCTCACGCTAGTTTTATTGTTCTATCTTGTGTGCCTCTGTCTCTAGGCTCAGCAACATGGTTAAGATGGATGTTCTAGTGTGAAACCACACAAATTCTTTAGCTTCTTTGTGGCCTAATCCATGCCAAGAATTGCTGAAATCGATTGATTGCAATAGCGGGAGAAACTACTTGGGCTTAAGTTTCTATGGTCCTAAAAGGCCTATAGAATAGGGACGGTCTGGTGGATCATTGAAAACTGTCAAAGTTCCAAGTTCGATCCAATTTCAAGAAAGCATTGACTTATTTATTTAAGTTGGATTCATGTTCATTACGTTAGATTTTAGTTCTCTCATTTTTATTTCTCAACTTCAAATCCTCTATTTATTTATTTTTTTCAAAATCAAATTCCGAACTATAAGACAAGAACATTTGATCGATCGAAGCATCTGACATGACCTACAGTGTGATCTATAATTGACTACTTTAGTTTAAAGAGTTTTAAATCTGTATTCAAACTCAAACTATATGTCTCCATAATTTTGCAGAATTATAGCCTTTTACCAGATAGAAAAAAAACTCTATGTAACTAAACTATACACTTTCTATTATGTAATCTAAAACTAAGCTATACACGTACTGGTTTTCAATCATAGTATGTATGCAAACTGCAAAGAGCTAAGCAGAAAATTTAAAATATTAATAAATGAAATAAAATGAGTAAATGAGAGAAACATATTGTATATTATATAATAGAAGAAAACGACTTAATCATGGCAAAAGATTTATCAATATCAGTATATCAGAAAAATGTTTTTTTTAAGTCGTGATAAAGCATCGCAGGTTTTTTTTTGAAGCATACGGACTTAGGTGGTGGATTAGTGATGGCTGGTAAGAACAGAGATCAGCTCAATCTAGAGATTTCGGTTTGAAATCTCTAGAGACCTGCTACTTGAATAAGATGAATTTAATCGAATCTTGTTCAAGGCTTCCTAGAAGATGAATTTAATCAAATCTTACAAGGTTTAAAAGCCAAAACTAGTTTTATTAATTCTCAAAAGTGTATCTTACAAAAGCCATAGAAGAGTTCTTTATATAGAACTCTTAAACCGTCATTAAAAATCTTAACCTAATTAAGAAAAGGAAAACACAAAGCCATAAGTAAAAAGGAAAACTCGAAAGAGGAAAGTTGCCGTTGATCTTTAGGATGCCGCTGCATCAGGTCCCCCGGGGTGAGAAAGATTCGACCGCGAATCAGAAGGCACATCCGGCGGGAAGTAGCGTGATAGATACTTGACATTGAACACATCGGATGTTGTGATACCAGGTGGAAGTTGAAGACGATATGCATTGTCATTGATATGCTCAAGAACTTTGAGAGGCCCAATCTTCTTAGCTTTCAACTTATTGTATGCATGAGCCGGCATACGATCACGTGTAAGTACAGCCCACACGAGATCACCTTCATGAAATACAAGGCGACGACGATGGGAATCAGCAGCTGCTTTATACTTCGAGACAGAAGCTTCCAAATTAGCCGTAGTCTGTGTATGAATATCCACCAACTCCTCCATAAAAGTTTCAGCACCACCATGAAGGCGTCGACAATCCGGCAATGAAGAAAGATCCGGAGGTGCACGGGGAACAACTCCATAAATAACTTGAAAAGGACTAAAACAAGTGCTGCGGTTGACGGCATGATTGTGTGCAAACTCGGCCTGTGGAAGTTTGGAATCCCACGACTTAATGGAAGTACCAACCAAACAACGCAACAAATTACCCAAAGAACGATTTGTAACTTCAGTTTGTCCATCTGTCTGCGGATGGTAAGCTGAACTCATATCCAAACTCGTATCCAATAGCTTCCATAAAGATCTCCAGAAGTGGCCAAGGAAACGGGAATCTCGATCATAGACAATGGAGAGAGGTAAACCATGGAGGCGATATATCTCTCGAAAAAATAATGTAGCCACTTGAACAGCGTCCGTTGTACGTTTGCAGGGAATAAAGTGAACCATCTTAGAAAATCGATCCACCACAACGAAAATAGAATCAAACCCTTTCTGAGTTCTTGGCAATCCCATCACAAAATCCATACTAATATCTGTCCAAGGCTGAGTTGAAACTGGTAAAGGGAGATATAAACCTGCGTTGGTAGCTTGACCTTTAGAAGTCTGGCAAGTCACACATCTCTCCACGAATCTCGTGACATCGCGGTGAAGGGTAGGCCAAAAGTAAGAGGCCGAGACGAGGAGCAAGGTGCGATCTCTACCAATATGACCCTCATTGTGTAACTCTGAAATTAGTTGCAGTCGAAGGCTGCAGTCTGGAATGCATAGGCGGTTGTCTCTGAACAAGAACCCATCGTGTAGCATAAAAGGAGAAGGTGATCCTGCTGTAACTGCTGTCCAAATAGGTCCAAAGTAAGGATCCGTGGGGTACAAATCAGCGAACGTACCAAAACCAGGGACAGAGACATGAAGCACGGAAAGCAACGAACGTCGTCGACTCAAGGCATCAGCTACACGATTAGTAACACCAGAAGTGTGTTTGATCACAAAAGTAAATTGTTGCAGATAAGCTATCCAAGAAGCATGACGCGAGGAAACTTTGTCTTGGGTGCTGAGATGCTTTAAGGCATCATGATCGGTGTAGAGAACAAATTCTTTATGATATAAGTAATGTCGCCAATGCTTGATGGCTTGAACGATGGCGTAGAACTCTATATCATAAGTACTGTAACGATATCTGGCACCATAAATTTTCTCGCTAAAATAGGCTATAGGCCGCTTATGTTGACTAAGGACCGCGCCAATTCCTGTCTTGGAGGCGTCACAGTGAAGCTCAAAGACAGTAGTGAAGTCGGGAAGAGCTAATATTGGAGCCGATGTCAACTTTTCTTTAATAGTTTGAAAGGCCTTTGTTGCCTCTAGCGTCCATACAAAAGAGCCATCTCGTATGCAGTCTGTTAAGGGTGCCATAATAGCACTGAATTGAGGTACAAAGCGGCGGTAGAAAGATGCTAAGCCATGGAAGCTTCGAGCTTCAGAAATTGTTCTTGGTTCTGGCCAAGTTTGGATCGCTGAAACTTTGGCGGGATCAACAGCAAGGCCTGCTGCAGAGACGATATAGCCCAAGAATTGAACCTGTGGGGAGCCAAAAGCACACTTCTTACGCGTCGCGAAGAGCTTATCACGGCGAAGAACGAGTAAGACCTCCCGGAGGTGTGAGAGATGCTCGGCCAAAGTCATACTGAAGATTAAAATGTCGTCAAAATAGACAACGACAAATTTGCCGATGAAAAGTCGAAGAGCTTGGTTCATAACACGCATAAAAGTACTCGGCGCGTTAGATAAACCAAACGGCATAACCATCCATTCAAAAAGTCCTTCACGAGTCTTGAAAGCTGTCTTCCACTCATCTCCTTGACGGATGCGGATTTGGTGGTATCCACTTTTTAAGTCGAGCTTGGAGAAGACGCGAGCTGTTCCTATTTGATCAAGTAAATCATCAAGGCGGGGTATGGGAAAGCGATAGCGGACTGTGATTTTGTTAATAGCGCGACTATCAACACACATACGCCACAAACCATCCTTTTTTGGAATTAAAAGAGCTAGGACTGCACATGGACTCATGCTTTCCCGTAAAAAGCCCTTTGATACGAGTTCCTCAACTTGTTTTCGAAGCTCTTCGTGTTCAGAGGGACTCATCCGGTAATGCGGACGATTAGGCAGATTAGCATCGGGGACTAAGTCAATCTGATGTTGAATGTTTCTTAGCGGTGGTAGTCCTGGTGGCAAGCCATCTGGAAACACATCGGAGAATTCATTAAGTATGGCTGCAAACTCTGGCCGAATCTCAGGTATGATTGGCGATGATGATGGTGTCATGGTGAGGATAAATATTACGCTCTCGGTACGTAATGCTGCTTCAAAAGGTTTCTTATTAAGCAACAAAAGAGGAGCAGGTGTTGTAGACGTTGTTGCTGCTGGCTGGGTTATTGAAGGCTGAGCTCGTGGGATGGAGGGTTTGAGGGTGAAGTTACGATCTTTGAATTTGAAAGTATATGTATTTAGAAACCCATCATGTATTACTCGACGATCAAATTCCCACGGGCGACCAAGAAGTAGATGACAAGCATCCATTGGAGCAATGTCACAATAAATTTGATCGTGATATGCGTTGCCGATGGAGAAAGCCACCAGAGCTCGACGCGTGATCAAGACATCATTCGTCTCTTGTAACCACGCAAGCTTGTAAGGAGCCGGGTGTTTTTCATCGGGAAGTGCCAGTTTTTTAACAGCATCTGCGGCGATAACGTTCTCACTGCTACCGGAATCAATGATAAGGTTGCATACTTTTCCTTGGATTGTACAACAAGAATGGAATAGGTTGTTCCGTTGAGGGAAGTCTGGTTGGGCTTTTGGAGCAAGGCAAGAGCGTCGCAGCATAAGGGAAGTTCCTGTGTTTGGCTCTAATTCTTCCGGAGAATCATCATACACTGGTGACTGAATGTTGTTTTGATATTCGACTTTGACATCACGTCCAGTGGCATCCAATAATAGTCCTCTTGCGTCGAGTAATAACCCTCGACGGTTACGTGACGGACACGCTGAGAGTCGGTGACCGAGTTCTCCACAAGCGTAGCAACGAAGAGTACCGGTACGAGCAGGGCGTGCTTGATCTGTGGGGACGATGGCTGCTTCGGTTGCAGGAGGGAGTTTGTTATCCGCGGTTGTAGTTGTAGGAGCTGTAGTTGCTGGTCGCTGGCGAAACGAGTTCCAAGAAGAATTGGATCGATTTTGAGCTTCCACGGTAAGTGCTTGTTGATGAGCTTCAGAAACGGTGAGAGGATTAAACAAATTCAATGTATGTTGAATTTGCTGGCGTAATCCCCCGACGAAACGAGCCACCACTTGACTTTCGGAATCATGAATCTCAATTCTGTTGAGCAGTAAAAAGAATTCGGTAGAATATTCCTCAACTATTCGCGAACCTTGTCGAAGGTGGTGAAGTTTCTGAAACATGAGTTGATCATAGTTGTACGGTAAGAACGTCTTCTTAAGGTGTTTCTTTAACTTGTCCCACGTTGTGATCTTTTGTTTGTTTAACCGGTTTCTGGTTGCTTTAAGTTGTGACCACCAGGCTGCAGCTCTATTACGAAAACGCATAGCTATCACTGGAACACATTGGTCAAGGGGGATATGCTTAAATTCCAAAATCTCTTCGACTGTGGCGATCCAATCAAGTAACTCCTCTGCAGTGGGTCCTCCATTAAACTCTGGAATTTCTGTTTTGAAACTCTTTTCCCATTGTTCTCCACGGTTTTGATTGTTTTGAACGCGAGCTCCGTTACGACCTAAGACTGCGAACGGGTTTGCATCTCTGCCTTCATCTTCAAGGTCATCATCTTCTTGTTCTTCATCTGGTGCGGTGTTCTTTTGTGCGACCAAAGCTTGCATCGCTTGGGTAAGTTGAGCAATTTGTGCCTGCATATCTTCCATGGTTCGTTGCTGAATCTCAGCCTGCGTTTCTTTCTTTGCACGGGGCATGATGGTGGGTGGGTGAAAAATTTGCGTGAACGGCGGCGGAGTGGTTTTGCTCTGATACCAACCTGATGGCGGGTAAGAACAGAGATCAGCTCAATCTAGGGATTTCGGTTTGAAATCTCTAGAGACCTGCTACTTGAATAAGATGAATTTAATCGAATCTTGTTCAAGGCTTCCTAGAAGATGAATTTAATCAAATTTTATAAGGTTTAAAAGCCAAAGCTAGTTTTATTAATTCTCAAAAGTGTATCTTACAAAAGCCATAGAAGAGTTCTTTATATAGAACTCTTAAACCGTCATTAAAAATCTTAACCTAATTAAGAAAAGGAAAACACAAAGCCATAAGTAAAAAGGAAAACTCGAAAGAGGAAAGTTGCCGTTGATCTTTAGGATGCCGCTGCATCAATTAGGCATTGCGGTTGAGCATCACGATCTACTTCCTCTTCTATTGTTTTCAATGCGCTTATGGAGGAATCAAATCTTTAAACTTGATCGGAGCTCCTCAGCTATGTTGTGTCAGGTGCAAAAACATTCAAGATCCAGCACAACAACAAAATTAGAGAGATGATAACGTGAATGTATATCTAGATGGCAAGGATCCATATAACTACTGCTAATCAGTGCCGGCTCTTGGGGTGTGCTTAAGGTGCACATGCACAGGGTCCATTATTTTGAGAAAAAAATTTGTGAAGAAATTAGGGTCTAAGAAAAATTATTTTAGCACAGGGCCTACAATTTATTTAAGCCGGGCCTGCTGCTAATCAATTGTGATATAAGAGCACAATATTAGAGAGATGATAACATGTACATATATATACCTTGATAGCGACTGAGGCATGGTGGTAGTAGTAGTAACATCGTGAGATGATGACATTTTCTGTTATTAAGAATCAAAATCCGTGAATAACAAAAGCCGTAAGATGCCATATAAATTTCTCAATACTAAAGTAAATAAACTTTACCAAAGGAGCATCAAGACAGGGCATGGTGGACGTAGTAGTAGTAATTGATGACTTTTTCTGTAATTAAGAATCAAATCAATGAATAACAAAAGCCGAAATTTTCTGTAATTAAATAATCAAAATCCATGAATAACAAAAGCCCTAGATGACATATAAATTTCTCAATACTAAAGTAAATAATCTTTACCAAATTAAGGAGCATCAAGAGAAGGCATGGTGGAAGTAGTAGTAAGTGATGACATTTTCTGTAATTAAGCATCAACCATATGTAGTGATGTTGTAGTTATCATAAAAATATCAATTGAACGAGTAACAAAACCTCTCTGGAAAAGCCAGTCAAAAGAGGTTTTAGAGAGGGTTTGACTGGCTTTTAAGTGTGAGTTTTGTGTTGTATGAGTTAATCTAAAAGGCACATGACTTTTCACATGCATATTATGTTTCCATCGTTCCCAAGTTGATTCATTTTTTTTTTGTTTTGTGTTTTATATCTCGCGAGTTACAAAATGAAGGCATTTACAAGGGTTGTACTGCTATATATACATCACAGATAGTGATGATCACCTAATCTTCACATGATGGGGAGTTGGGTCCCGTTACTACTCAAAAACTATCTAGACGTTAGCTATAACTCTGACCTCTAATTTGTTAATATTCGTTTTAAACAAGTGGATAAAGAACGCATTAAACTATGTTATAATAAAGTATTTGATCACAATCATTTTATCAGACTTCTATCTTCCAATGATTCTTCTACAAGCCGTCGATTAGAAAGCTAACACTAGTCTTAATACCACCCAATCATTCAGAAAAAAAAATGTTTAAAGGCATGTCAAAAGAGCAACCTTTGAAAGAAAGTTGGAACCTTTAAATAATGATTTGTTTGCTTTGGGGGTGAGTCATGAACTGATAAAACCGACAAAGCAAGAAACATGGCAAGTGGAAGTTCTGTAATGGAAGTGGGCGCAGACTTACTAATTTGTTAGTGTATAGCTGAGGGGAGAAATAACGCTGTAAGCTTTTATAAATCAGGTAAAATTTCGGAAAAGTTTCCATTTTTATGTTTTGGTCTAATCTCTTCATAGCTTCTATTGCTGTGAATTGATAACAGGGTTTTTTTTTTGCATACTTTCTTTTAATTGATTTATTTTGTAGAAACGAAGAAACCCTAGAAGAAGAAAATAAAAATGAATCACAACGCGACGGCGGTTGATGATCCCGGCCAGATTAAACGTGCCCTTATTGATGCTTCCGCCGGAGCTATCTCCGGTGCTGTCTCTCGCACCGTTACTTCTCCTCTTGACGTCATCAAGATTAGGTTTCAGGTATCTCTCTCATTGATAAAGCTTCGCTTTTTATTTGCTTTAGCTTAGGAAAGTGATTAGTTTTATTTATCATCCTTCATGCTCTGTTTTAGAGATAGGCAGAAGAAGAAACTTGATGTTGTGGTTCGTTTCAGGTTCAACTAGAACCAACAAGTTCATGGTCTGTGGTCAGAGGAAACTTGTCTGGAGCGTCCAAGTATACTGGAATGGTTCAGGCAACTAAAGACATTTTTAGAGAAGAAGGTTTCCGGGTCTGTCTCTTTGAACACTTTCAATCTCTTAAAACCTTTTTTCAGGTCTCTGTTTTGATGTTTTTTTTTGTACTTTGTTTTCTCTCTCAGGGTTTTTGGCGTGGGAATGTGCCAGCTTTGCTTATGGTCATGCCGTATACTTCAATTCAGTTTACAGTTCTACATAAATTGAAATCTTTTGCATCTGGCTCTGCTAAAACAGGTAGCATTCTTTTAGATTGTGTTTGTTGTTGAATGTGTGTTTCTTATTGTTAGCTTTGTTGTAATCTTTTTTTTTTTTTTTGGAATTGCAGAGGATCATATACATTTGAGCCCTTATCTATCCTTCGTCAGTGGAGCTTTAGCAGGATGTGCTGCTACGCTAGGATCTTATCCTTTTGATCTTCTTAGGACAATACTAGCCTCACAAGGGGAGCCTAAGGTTTGTTTGCTTTGACATATGTAGAAACCATTTAATATAGTTTCAAGTTTGTACTAACCATATATGAAACCTCTCTACAGGTGTATCCAACAATGAGGTCTGCATTTTTCGATATCATCAAAGCTAGAGGTGTAAGAGGATTGTATAATGGATTAACACCAACACTTGTTGAGATTGTGCCTTACGCTGGCTTGCAGTTTGGCACTTACGATATGTTTAAGCGTTGGATGATGGTAAAGATATGTAAACATATTTTGTATGTTGTTTTCTTCTTTTTAATTTGTGGTTACAATCAAGTCATTTGGTGTTTTACTAGGACTGGAACAGATACATGTTATCCTCCAAAGACCCAGTGAACACAAACCTTTCTAGCTTCCAGCTTTTTGTTTGTGGGCTTGGGGCTGGCACTAGCGCCAAACTCGTCTGCCATCCTCTTGATGTGGTTAAAAAGCGTTTTCAGATTGAAGGTTTACAGAGACATCCGAGATATGGTGCTCGACTGGAGCAACGTGCGTACAGAAACATGTTTGACGGTCTTAAACAGATTATGATGTCAGAAGGGTGGCATGGTCTGTACAAAGGCATTGTGCCGTCAACTGTGAAAGCTGCTCCTGCTGGTGCTGTTACCTTTGTGGCCTATGAGTTTACCTCTGACTGGTTGGAATCAGTTTCTTGGTAGAGATAGATTTTACATTCTTTTTCACATTTTACATTTTTATTTCTCTAGCCTTTCCTGGAGGCCCTATTCACGGGCGTGTTATACACATATCATATGATCATTGGTTATTGTGAGAATTATAAGTCGGCAGTTTTGAAAGTTTCTAACAAGTGTAGCCGATTTTGTAGAGTGAGATTGTTAAACTGTGTAGCGATCCAAGTTACCATGTTCCAGCACATGTTTCTCAAAATAGGGAAAAAATACTATGGATCTTTTTCCATTATTTGATAATACAGTTGTTGAATTTGACAAGGTTTTTTTTTTTTCATTTCTTACAAATTTAATATAGAAATAGATGTATTACCTTATTTACATTTCATTTCTCTTTTTATTATGTACAGATACTTTCTGAAAATATTGATGTTTGCTGTATATATATACAGAATAGATCTTCCATATTCGTAATTATTAATAACAAATATTTCTAAAGTTATTTGGATAGTTTTATACAGACATCTTGGTCAGAAGGTTTAGTTCTAAATTATTTGTATACATATTAAATAACACTTAATCTATGTATATTATATATCAAGCCCTATATAAATTATCTGAGGATTTAAATACAGGCTAAAAATTGATATTCAAATTTTAAAATTTGTCACTAAACAAAACAAAAGGCAAAAAATGTCATTAATACGTATCTAACACATTAAAACAGATCTTTGAAATAAATATTCCTAGTTTAAATTGAAAGTACAAAAAAATTACAATACCGAAATATTAAATGTATTGATACTAATTTATGTTTTGCCTTAACAAAACTAAATACTAAATCATTTCCATCAATGAGAGATTTGAATCAGACGTCTCATAATTATATACATGCATGATTAAGATTCCCGAATTGGTACTATATAACGAGCTTCAAATTTCTAGAACTACAACAAAAACCTCCATAATTCACAAGATATTACAGATATCATATCACAGAAACAAGTTATAAGAAAGAACAACAAAGAATGGGTATCCAGAGATCTACATCTAATTTCATTGTACTTTCGATCATTGTCATGCTCTTAATCGCAGGTCAGTCAACTAGCACAATTTGTCTATAGTGTCTATAATTATCAGGAAGAACATAAATTTTGGAAGAACCTAAAGAACGTTCTTGCTCATGTAAAGTTTTTTTAATTTATAGAGTTTAGAGGGTCTATAATATTGATGATAATGTATGTTTTAATTGGTTATGCATAAAATATTTACAGGATCAGAAGCTAGAGCAGGGATAAATGCTGACTCTGTTTGTCCAGGGGTATGTCAACCCGGAGTTGAACCAGTCTGCAGTACACTCTGCGGTAACTTAGGGTATCCTCAAGGCTACTGTGAAGGATTAACGTGTTGTTGCAACCAACTCCCCTCCCCACCCCTCCTAAACCCTTAATTATCCCTTCTACTTGATATATTCTTTGTTGGCTCTCGATTAATGGTCTTTTATCTTCTGAAATAAATATTAATAAAGCTTTTCTCATTTAAACACTAATAGAGTAAAACGTTTATGTAATGTTTTCATAATTATTGTTTGATAATAAATCGATTTAAAACATAAAGTAAATTCGAGATTATTGTTCCGTTTATATTTTCTTGGTGTTGAAAAGACAAGAGTTTATCACAACCTCACATAGATAACTTTAGAGAGAACTTGTTCCCTAAGAAACTTAATTAACAAACTATTTCAGATTTGGTCTAGCATTAGAAGTAGAAGAAGACGAAGAGTATAGCAAAGAAGACGCAGAGAAACTCGTGCTACTGCTTCTCAAATACTTAGCCGTTTGCTGCATAGCAGAAGAACACAAAGACTCATCTCTCCCTTCTCCTCCATTGTTATTACAACTCCCCGAGGAACCATTATTCCCAGAAGCTTTCATTGGTTCCTCTCTTTCTTGACGTATCTCACTGAGCATAGCAGCCACATCTTTCATTGTAGGCCTGTCTCCAGGTATCGGGTTAACGCAGAGAAGTGCAACTCCTAGCGTTTGCATCACCTCTTCTACTTCTGACTCTGGCCTGGCTTGTAGTCCCTGGTCGATTACTTGTATATCTCTGATCTTCTTGACCCAATCTACTATGTGAAGTCCGTCTGGTATTGTTGGATCGATCGGTTGCTTCCCCGTTAGTACCTCTAGGACCACGACTCCGTAGCTATACACATCGCTCTTCTCTGTTATCTTCATTGAATATCCATATTCTGCATAGTATAATAGTCATACAAATCTATTATGTCCGATTGATATATGTTGCTAGTAACTTGAAAAGTCTCAACCAAATAAATGAGAATGTATTAAAATGTTATACGTTTATCGAATAATATATACTACTTATATGTTAAAAAGAGTCATGTTTAAGAAATAAAAATTGTTTCAAAAAATATATGTTTCAAGGTTTTTTTTGCAATTTTATTATGTTAAATTGTAAACTCTGAGAAAATAATTGTCTTTACAGAATTTTCATTAGTTTTTTTTGTCAACTCATTAGTTTAAAACTATGAAAAATAGATAACCGCATAAAATTATTTATAATAATAATTTAGTATGTTTTTAATGTAAAAACTCTACAACATACATGTTTTTGACCAAAGAGTATTAGACTACTAATAAGCATGACAATAATGATTCAACTCAGTTAATTAGTATCAAAATATAAATTTCGATGGTACCTGGAGCTATGTAACCATATGAACCAGCAATGGTTTTGGAAGAACGAGCGAAGTCGCCATCATCAACAAGCTTAGCAAGACCAAAATCTCCAATGTAAGGCTCAAAATCAGGGCCAATGAGAATATTATTAGCCTTGATGTCTCTATGAACAATGGGAGGAACACAGTCATGATGCAAGTAAGCCAAACCCTGAGCTGCACCAAGTATAATCCGGTACCTGACCTCCCATCCTAAGCCACATTCACCACTCCTCTCGTGAAGCAAACTCCCCAAACTCCCATTCGACATATAATCATACATAAGAAGTCTAGTGCTCTTGTTCCAACAGCATCCCAAGAACCTGACTATGTTCTTGTGTCTGATCGACCCAAGTGTCTTGACTTCAGCTGAGAATGAGTCTCGACCTCCTGATGCCTTAGCAACCGTCACCGTCATTGGCCAGAGCTTTTTCACTGCGATGACTTCTTGGTTAGGCATTTCTGCTCTGTACACTACTCCGGAGCAGCCTTTCCCTATAACATTACCTTCTACCAGACACTTGAGTACATGTTCCACCGTGAAGTTGAGTTTCTGGAAAGGTGTGAACTGCCATGTCCATAGGTTCTCTCCCTTCTCTGAATCGTTACCGTCTTGAATCATTCTCCTTGCCCGTAAAACCGCTAACACGCCTAGTACTGCTAGAACAACCGTCACGCTGATAAGCAATCCAATGGCTATCTTGAGTCGCTGTGAGTGCGCAAAATCTTGACCGTTCTGTGTGTTCAACAGTGTACTGTTGCTGACAAAACATGACCGTAGACCTTTGGAACAGAGTCCAGTGTTTCCTTCCATCTCTTCTGCTATTAGCTGTCTGAAAACCTTACTGTCTGGAAGATAACCAGAGAATCTGTTGTGAGAGATGTTCAGAGAAACCAAGTTTTCTAGACCGGACAACGTAAAGAGGTCCCCTGAAAGCATGTTGTGAGATATGTCCAGCACGGATAACCGGTTTAGCGCCGAGATCCTGGCCGGGATAGAGCCATATAATGAGTTCCAGCTCAAGTTTAAGGCAATGTCAAGATCTTGAATGTCAAAGAGTTCTTCTGGTATGGTTCCAGAGATGTTGTTACTGCTGAGATCAAGAAGCTGAAGATTCATGCAGTGACCTAGAGACGGAGGTATCTCTCCATTGAAGGAGTTCTTACTAAGGATAAGTCGGTTTAGCGAAATGAGCTGACCAAGACTCTCAGGAAGCTTGCCAGTCAAGTCATTTGAAGAGACGTCAAGTACTTGAAGCTTTGTTAAAGAAGATAAAGAGAGAGGGAGAGAACCTCTTAGAGTGTTGTTGCTCAGGTTTAGCATTTGTAGCTGTCTGCAGTTGCTTATCTCCCAAGGAACTGGACCGGAGAGACTGTTCTCAGACAAGTCTAGGAAGCTAAGGTTCTCAAGTAAACCTATTTCCTTAGGGATTTCACCAGTGATCCTGTTGTTGACAAGCCTTAATCTGACAAGGGAAGTGCAGCTTCCAATCTCCGGTGGAATAACACCAGAGATGGAATTAGATATAAGCAAGAGCTTGGTCAGATTACGAAGCTGGAACAAGCCAGGAGGTAAAGCACCAGTGAGATGATTCTGAGACAAGTCAAGAGCTTGAAGATTCTGACAACCAGCTAACTCGGTCGGAATATTCCCTTCTAGCTTGTTCTGCCACCCCAAGAAGATGTTGAGCTCCTTGAGTAATCCAATCTCCGGGGGTATCAAACCGGAGATCTGATTAGCATCAACCTGCAACTGAACAAGCTTTGTGCAGTTGCTTAGAACAGAAGGTATCGACCCTGTGATGTTGTTGCTGCTAAGCATAAGCTCTTGGAGATTAGACAAGTTACCAAACGATGTAGGGATGGTTCCTGAGAAAGAGTTCATAGAGAGATCAATGGCGTTTAGGCTTTTGATGAATCCAATCTCTTCAGGTATGGGACCGTGAAGATCATTCTGCCATAGAAGCATCTTCTCTAGGTTTTGAAGTTGACCTAGTTCTCGTGGAAGCGTGCCAGACAAGTCATTGTCGTATAAGAACATATTGATAAGCTCAGAGCAGTTCCCGAGCTCTTTTGGGATCTCACCTGAGAGCATTGTTGAATATACCGATATAGTCTCGAGCTTGCTTAGCTGACCTAACGTGACAGGCAAGTTACCTGATATTTTCGTGGCGGCTAGCCCTAGAACCGTCAGGTTCCCACAGTTTCCGATCTCCTCGGGGATCTTCCCTGAAAGCTCTGAGTTTCCTCCGGCTCTTAGGCTCTCGAGAGCCGAGATCTTCCCCAGCTCAGAGGGGAGGGTCCCTGATAAGAAGTTGTCAAAAATATCGAGAGTCTTGAGGGTCACGCAACCTCCGAGTTCTTGCGGGATCTTTCCGGTGAGGCCATTGGAGTTTAAGATGAGTTCTTGGAGGTTCTTGAGCTTCCCTAGAGTCGAAGGTATCTCACCAACGAGGCTGTTTGAGCTCAAGTCGATAACTCTGAGCTGAGAGCAGTCTCCGATGTCGGTGGAGATACTTCCGGTGAGATTCGTGTTGGAGATGACGAGCTTCTGAAGTGAGGTGAAGGTAGAGATGTTTGGAGGGAAAGGTAAAGCTAGCTGAAGAGAGACGACATTGATCTCTGTAACGAGCTTGTCTGAAGAGGAGCAAGTGATGTAAGGCCATTGACATGGGTCTGAATCAGAAGGGTTCCAGCTGGAAAACGCTGTCGGTGGCGGAGACTTCGAGCTGTGAAGCCAAGAAACCAACGCAGAGACTTCGTTGCTTGATGCAGAGGCCGAGGAGATGAAGAAAGGTAGAAACAGAGAGAAGAGCGTAACAGTTAAGACCTTTCTTGGAATCGTCATTTGTTAAGACAAGATTTGTTTTCCCTTTGGGCTCTCAAATCCAAGACCAGTCTTCTCGGTTCTGCATCGATTTTGAGTCTCTCTCTTTCTCTTTCTCTCTTTCTCTCTCTCTCTTTGGCGTAGGGTTTAAGGGAGCTTTTACTTTAGAGAAGTAATGAACTTCATATGCTCTGTCTTTTTCTTTTACCTCGAGGTTCTGTTTTTTTTAGCTGAATAATCAATTACTGTCATTAACTTCTTTTTCTTAAAATCTGTTTGCTGAGACAACTGTCTAGTGACAACAGTCCATAGATTAAACTTACCGTTGCTAGTTTTAGTATCTTTGGAAAAATAATGTATTTACATGTTTTAAAAATCATGTTTTAACATTTTGATCCATAAGAAAAATGTTTAGTGTATAAAATGACAGTAATAGTTTTATCACCTTAATGTAATTTGCTGAATGAACAAAAAAAATAGAATAGAATACAAAAATCGAAATTTGAAATACTATAATTACAAAATTAAGATAGAAAAAGAGTAGGCATGTGGTTTTGCATAGTTTTCCTCAAATGAGTCAGGATTGTGAGTTGGTTTGTTTTCGAGACTTGAGCCGAGCGTTTAAGATTCTTCCTCGTTTGAAGTAAACCGCGTCTATTACTGTATTAATATACTACTAATGTACAATTATTATGAAAAAAAAAACAATTGGTGGACTAATAACAAGTTTTGAATAGTAATGGATTTTATATCAAAGTATTACTTTAGTTCAATCTCATGGCTTTTACCATGTGAAATCAGGATATTGGGCTTCCATAAACAGTAGTACTGCTGGCTCAATCTGTCTCTGAATGTTCAGAACCAAGTCTAAGCCCGTTTTTCTAAATAGCACTGAAATTTTAAGCACATCTTCTAAAAGATAAGGGATACGTGAAATGGCTTTTGGGCAAAAACTTATCTTCCCATATGATTATCTTTGATGTTTACGCTACAGCTCTTACTATGCTAATACAATTTTGGTCGGAAGGAATCAGTTTTGAGAGTATTGATTGAGCTTTACTTCAAGCAAGTAAACCTTCAAGAATGTCCAAAATTAATAAGTGAAACCAAACGAGATAAGCAACACACATTGTGTTAATGTAATCGCATTATTGGTGAAAATAAACTCTTTCCTGAGACAAAAGTGCCTCATTGTTCATACTCATATTTATTTGCTTGCACAACAATTATATGTGAATCTTTTCTAGTGAGCATTGTCGCGCACACATAGCTAACAGATCATTTAAGTTGTACGTAAAATTATAAATAGGGTTATCCATAGAAAAGTATATTAAAATTATAAATTATAGTTTTACATCGTAGACTGTTGAAGAAAACATGGTGCTCAGCAATTGTAAACACAATTACAGGTATATTTATCAGAGCCTGGTGGCGTTTCAATGCAAGTTCCGAACCCTTTTATCGTACTAAAACACACTTCCCTGCACTTTGCTAACAAACATTGTGTCCCTGGCATAAGTTGTTTTGCGCATCTCTTTTGAGCCTCAGTTTTAGGAGCGACCAGCAATACTGCAGCCAAATTGTAAAGAAATTTATACAATTTATATACAACTGCTTTTATATCGACGTGGAATGTAGATGATTATATATAACAAAACAAATTACCTGAAAAGAGAACCATCAGAACCACAAAATAAGAAAAAAATTGCTTGGACATGATGAGAGTGTTTTATAAGTTTTTAGTCTTTCTTGTGATGTATGTATGATCTGTTTTTCTTCCGTCAAATAATCTGTCTTATATATTCCTCAGAGACAAACAATACCATGGTAGTAAAATAAAATTATATTAATAAATGCTATATCTCTATTAATACTCTCTCGGTTACTATTATTTGAAATAGAATAAAAATATTAATGGTATTCGAAATTCAGTTACCATATATAGGAGAATCGTATAATATTGTACCATGGTAGTAAAATTATATTAATAAATGCTTTTTGGTAAGAATATTAATAAATGCTATATGTATTAATACTCTCTCGGTTACTATTATTTGAAATTGAATAAAAATATTAATGATATTCGAAATTCAGTTACCATATATATAGGAGGATCGTATAGTATAGTAAATGCCTAATCATTAAGTTCGAAACGCTAATATTCAACACATTATAAACATGTCATATATTGTGTTTACTCCATTTTCTCGCTGGATATACAAATTAGTTTAGATTTTGAATTAAATGATATTGCTTGGTAACCAAGTTTTTTTAAATAGTATCGATTTTAAATAGTTGACAAAAAAAAGCATAATAATAATTGATATCTAGTTTAAAAATATCAAGTAGATTAAAAATCTTTAAGAAATCATTTGGTTTAGGAATATACTTGGAATAAAAAAGAATGAATTCGAAATTTACAACCGTAAATAACAAAGGAATGAATTCAAAATTCATATATTATTTGAATAAGACTATGTTTAAATGTATTGAGCACCGTTTATATTTATTGAATTGAGAATTTGTATATATTTTTAGGGTTTGAGTAGTTTTTAGATTTCTGTAGTTTAGTATATGAATAATTTTTTAAAATACAGTTGTAAAGTGGCATCAGTAAAATTGTAACGTCAGTGCTCGTTAAGTAATCTTTGAATTTGATTGATTGTCAAAATTCGTTGGTTGAATAAAAGCCGGATAAATTGTTTTAAATTTTTTGAAAAATAAGGATTGGCATGTTAATAACTGCTGCTTGAATACAATTGGTTGTGGGAATTAAATGCTGGAGGATTTATTTTTAAAATAAAATTTAAAAAAAAATAAAAACATGGCATTGTTTGTAAATAACTTTTAAAACCAATGGCAGAATTCTATAATTGTATAAATATTTTAAACAAAAACATCATTAAGTATATAATTAACCATAATTTAAGCAATTGAAAAATAAATTGCAGAATATTAAAGATCCTCTAACATAAAATCAATAAATTTTACACTAAATTTTGAAAACTACATGTAATTTAAAGCAAAAAAATCTCCTTAATATTCTTTTTAGCACTTGATAATTATACAATTATAACTATGAGTATTAAAGACAATTTTACACCAAACAATTATATGTCTTATAAAAATTTACGTCTGACTATTTTTTTGAACCGTCTCTATCGGATTCATGCTTGACAGTACTTCTTGAATCATGTTACAAAATTTCTTGTAGGTATTCTTTTTGCGAATTATGTTTTCACCGAAAATTGAAATACAAACCTCTTAATGTAGAAACATTAATAAATCTTAATCAAAATAAAACATTAATAAATCTTACTCCCTCTGTTTTTTTATATAGGTAGTTTTAGCCAAAAAATTTTGTTTCATAATGTAAGGTGTTTACATAATTTAAAGCAATTTTTACATTAATTATATATTATGTGACCAATACAATAATACATACATTTTTACTATTGGTTGAGATTGTATATTAAATGATACTTTTTAAAAAATAATAAATTTTTTGATATTGAAGCTTTTAACTAAAACTAATTACGAATAAAAACAGAGGGAGTAATCAAAATACTCGACCAATGAGGTTTCCGCTATATCTCTAGTACGTTATCTATTAAAAAGAGAGTGAGTAAATGCCTTGACCATTGCAATTCTGGATTATTTGTTGACTAAAATATTCACTTTCATGTTTCTTTATTAACCATTATGATTTTCTTTTGTGCAACAACCATTATAATAAATTCGCTGTTTTAGTCATACGTCATCACTCTAAGTCTCTAATTACAACACTTATGATTTTTAAGTGTTTTGTGCAATATTCACTTTCATGTACAGTTCAAAAAGAAAATACTCACTTTCATGTTTCTTTATTAACCATTATGATTTTTAAGTGTGTTCAGGCCCAATTCTTCACTCGTGTTCTGGGCTGACTGAGAGTGGTCTTCTTTGAGTCCGTCTTGTTGAGCTGCAGGCTTTGCCAACAATATTCGAAATTAACAGATTTATGTATTTTCTTGCTGGATTTATCGAACCTGAATACCAAGATATTCAAGCAGTCTAAAAATTACTTTGCTTAAAACAAATTAAATTAAATAAGGTTGTGTGACATGTTGGGAGAATCGTTTGGTAAAGCAAATATTTTAATAGCAAGCCATTGGCCAAACCAATTTTATCAGCAACACAACATGACATTGACAATGATATCAAGGCCCTTTCTTTAATTCAGTCTCATGTGCTTCTTGTCTCCTCTCACGTGGTATCACCACCTTCACATCCGCTCTTATTGCCATCGAGACGATACCCTACACCTATCAATCATTATTAGGGATGAGCTCGTCAACCAAATGGGGCTAGTCTGCTTCACCCGTTTTTTACTTCCGGTTTGTGGTCTCTATGGTTTGGTCGGGCTTAGTCATGCCCAACCAACATGTACCAGACTTTAGCCTAATAAAGGCTACTGGCTAAGCTTAGCTCTAATAACAACATGCCAGACCTTGGCCAGCCGATGAGGACTTCACTAACATTAAGCATTACAATCAATAAATGTCGCAACATTTAACAAAGAACTGTTATGTCTCACTTATGATTTTTTTTTCTTTTTTGTTCAACCCCCTCCTACTTAGAATTATCTCACAAAAAATGTAATTTTAACTTCCTTTTTACACAGAGAATATTATTGTAAAATTTTAATAGAATCCATACTTACTTTAAATTTACTATTAATTACAAAATATACTAACTTTATAAATCATTTGATCAATCTCAAATATTGTTGGTTAAATAGATATAATAAAACATAAATATATTTTAATTATTTTCTTAGTATGTTTACAAAAAATGTCGAAATTTTTTTTTTACAAAGAAGTACTTGTAAAACCAATGAATTGGTGAATTTCAAGGTTATGTAATCCTCGTTGTAAGGTAATATTAAGAATTTAAGATGATAAAGTAAGTGAAGAGTTCCAACTTTGCTTGCCTTTTATAGATACATCAATCAAATACAAGAGGGTGGTACAACAAGAATATAAGCATACAACTTTTATAATACAGTCGAGGCAGTTTTTTTAAATCAAGCCTCAGACATTTCAATAGTGCTATTGCCATGTATAAATGCAAAGAACCCCAAAAGAAGATTAATTAGTAAGTATTAACACCGGCGACCACCTCTGCAATTAAGAGCACCGGCATTGGAGGTGATGACGCCAACAAGGGATGATGATTTGGCTGCTAAACTTGAAGCTCTAGCGTAACTGGCTCCAAGTCCTGATCCAGAACGTGTGAAGAAAGCACCGTTTAGGAAAAGATCTCCTTCTGATCTCCAGTTCCAATGCTTCCATTGCCACTCCCCTGCATAGTCTCTCTTTGTCACCTGCCCACATAAAAAATAGATCCTATCAGCAAAACTGTATAGGAAACGGCAATGATAACTTGTGTTTCTGATTGCAATCAAGCCATTTCCATATTAGTAGACTGGTTCTACTTGGCTACCCATCATAAGACAATAAAGATTGGTCCTCTGTCTGGAGGTTATCTTGTAAGTGTGTAAAGTCTAAAGCTTTTGATGATCAAGTAAGCACCTCTTTAGCAAACCGGTTTTGCGGAGCAAGATATCTATTCCCCTGACTGTTGATGGTGGGACTCGCACTGCCACCAATTGCATACATTTCCCAATGTGTGTAGTCATTGTTAACTACATGGAAATATCCATGCCTACACCTGGAATAATAATTATAAAAAAAAATTATAATCATCCAATTCTAACAACCTACCCAATGAGCCAAATCTAGCTAGGGAGTAACATCCTAAGCCATTCAAAGTAGTACCTTGGCATCCTCTGGATAAGGCCCTCGCCAAAATGGTTATAAGCAATAGTAACCTGCATCACTTTGTCCCTTGTGTAGGTATCACTATGCCCCAGCAACATAACCTGTCAAGCAAGTTCCTTTATCAAATCCCTAAATCAGGCTATCCAAAATCCAAACCGTACCAAAAAATCCACACTGAAACTCATGAAAATTCAGTTCTTATTTCTCTGAACCCGAAAATTAGAATCTCGAACCGAATGGATACATATCCGAAATACTATTTATATACCTAAATATTAGTTATAATTAATTTTAAAATAATTATATACCCTTGTAAAAATACTTAAAAAAATGAATTTTTTATCTGAATTGTATGAAATTATCCAAATTACTTGGTATCTAATTTTCAAATAATCTAGATTACCTGATATTGTGGGTGATTGGTTGGACTGTTGCTGTAAAAATTTAGTTTTAAAATTTGGGTTGTAAGTGTTTTGACTGTAACTTTAAATTTGCTGCTGTTGATTATTTGCAGAGATTTTTGTTGTAGTTATGTTGACTGTAGCTGTAAGTTATTTGATGTAATTTATCAAAATAAAACATGATTGGCAATTATATTAAAAAACTGTAGCTGTAGAAGTTTTGGTTATAAAATGTTTATGGTATTAAAACCCCAAAAACTTAATAGTTTATAATAAAAACCATCTAATAATAGCAAAACCACAATCTAAATCTGATGAGCATGTTGATTACAATAGAAGTTTAATAGTAACGTAACGTGAAGATGGTGATAGTCTAGATGATGAATGATGTATGCATCGTAATTATTGTTCAAAAACGATCTTGATACAAGCTTAGTGTTACATGTTTTTATCCAAATAAAAAAATCTAGTTATAATAATTTAAATATGAAGAACAGTCAAATCTTAATGAAGAAGATGAGTTTTACAAAAAGTCAAAAGAAATTCTAGATTACGAGAAAAAAAACTAAAGAGAAGACTAGATACTTACTGCCTGTGTTTAAAAAATATGGAACAACTAGAAGATCAATTACCAGTCCTTATATAAGTTCTACGTTAGGGTTTTTTTCTCGTGTTTACCTTTTACTTTTTTTCTTAAATGATAAATTTCGGTTTTTAAGTTTATCTAATATACGATTGCTTTTTTTTCCTTTAAAACTTCTACAGCCTCAATAATGGGGATGTAGCACTTTGGACTAAAATACATGGAAAAAGTAAATTACTCTTTTTTTTGCTGTAACTCTGAAAAAGAAATCTACATCATGATTGGTAAAATTTTGCTGTAACTTTAAATTTTAAAACTAAAGCTACATCATGATTGGTTAGATATGTTGATTTAAAAATAAATAAAGCTAAAGAAGCAAATTAAATCCCAACCAATCACCCCCATTCTATCTAAAACTTGAATTATACGATAATTTTGTTCAAATACTCGCACTATACAATCTGAATTTATTTTTAGTACTACTAGCTAGTTCCAAATATTTTTACTAGAACCGGACCAAATTCTAACGTTCATATATGTAAACCGAAAACCGACAAACTATCCAGCAAACCAATTGAAGCTTTTTACCTCATTGTGGTGGGTAAAGTAGTTGTTGGATATAGTAATAGCCGTTGAAGACATCACCGCATCAATAAGCCCATCAGCACAACTCGAGAGCGAGTTATGATCAATCCAAATATGACTCGACCCAAAGATCGATATCCCATCACCATCCGCCATCGTCCTCCACCCGTAATGCGACGGTGAGCTCCTCACCATCGCGTTACCCGTGGGCTTACAATCATGTATATGCACACCATGTATAATAATGTTCGTCACGTACTGTATCGTGACGCACGCGCCGTTCGCGATGTGGACGTTGACGCCACGTCCATCGATGGTCTTGAAGCTGTTCATGATGAGTTCTTGTTTCAAGGTGATGACCATGTCGCGCTTGAAGACGATCCAGAGCGGCTCGTCTTGGATCACGGCGTGGCGGAGGGTCCCCGGGGTGGGGTTGACGGGGTTGTCGTCTCCGGGATCGGAGACGACGTAGTAGCGGCCGTCGCGGCCGCCGATCGCGTTGCGGCCGAAGCCGATGGAGCAGTCGGCGAGGCGTTTTCGGCGGAGTTTCCATCGGCGGTCGCAGCGCCAGCAGTCGTCGATGGGGTTGCCGGTGGAGCAGGAGAAGTAGCCTAGCCGCCTCCGGTCTGTGCTGTTGCGGATGCTCCTGAAACGTTCGAAACCGGTTTAGTCGAACCGAAATAATTGTTAATTTTGACATGATTAAACCAAGATGAAACCAATTTGGGTGGGCCACTTAATGCGTCGGTGGGAAGTGGGAGCATTATTTTGCTATGATTTACGTAGTAATTATTTAAATCACCAATTACAAGCGAAATAAAATCAAATATGGCTACATTACTGAGAAATGAAGATGTAACGATCGAAAATGGTTTTGAGTTTATATTCAAAAATACTATGGGTTACTATCTTAACTGCAATATATCTTGAGATTTTGAAAATTATTAACAATTGAGTAAAAAAATTATTAAAACTTAGTTTTATTGTGTTAGTTCTATGTATATGTATATCAAGTTTGAAATTTTTGAAACTTATAAAGTAGTGTTAATTTGCGTATGTTGAAGACCGTGATTATGTAATAATTTTCACATAACACTGCTTCTGTATATGATTGTTACCAATGGAAATAATTTGTAGAACACTACACGAGGCATATGCATGGGCTGGTCGCAGTTCACTGTAACTAAAGATTAGGTGTTTGTTGGAACATTTACACATGCTTTTCTCCGAAACAAAAACATTACACGTGTTCTTTTGGACCAATCTGTATAATAATTCCACAAGATTTTTTCGCAAGCAATAATATTTATTACTTATATTTTTCTTGTTTTATCTCAATGATTCAACTATATGATATGGAAGCACTGCATTTAATGAGAAAATCCCATCCAAATCTATAACTAAATGAGCCCCATCCATGTACATCACTACATGATGTCGGGTGTTTGGTCCACCGCCAAAACTATGAAACGCTCAGTAAAAATGAAATGAGCATAAAGAATTTATCCTAACTAGTTATTTACTCACACCCAAATTTATCTTTCACCTCTCATCTACATACTATAAGTGTAACTGTGTAAGTTATCTCGAAATGCATCTACGTCTCAAGGTGTGGTGTTTGCCCCTATTGAATGACCCTTTGACCAGAATGTATAAATATTCTTACAGACGCGCCATGTGAGTCCTCTGCTCCACATAAATACAACTAACCAGTTTTCTGATTTTTTCTTAATTAATTCCAGTAAAATATCACATGAATTACCCAACCAAACGTGCCGAGATGTTCTCAAGGATTAAGTGCAATTTATTGTTACTAACTACCTAATCGCAATAGAAGAAACATATACACTTACCGTTTAATTAGCAAACATACATTATAATTACTATTTTAATAAGGCTAAAACACATTATAATTACTACTATTTTGGTAAAGTTAAGCAACAGAAAAACTCACATGTCCACCATGGCAGCTACTTCGTCTGGATTCTCAACGGCATGTTCATGCCATGTTTCATTAGACCTGAAATCAATTAGTTAATTCATTAATTACAACAGAGTTACATTTACTAGATCTAACCCAACATGAAACAAATCAATTATAAAAACAATATACTAAACCTCGCTAATTCATTACTAGTATATAAATTGAATTGTTGCATTGTTAAGTTAGTAATTAAACATGGTGTTTGAGACAATCTGTACCTGGCCAACAGAAAAATCCTGAACTACAAGAATTTCGAGATTACAAAATCAAGTTATGCAGATCGATGATTTAAAGAAAAATAGTTGTATTGTTCTACCATAAAATTTTGAGTTGCTGCTGGAGATTCAATGCTAAGTTCTTTGAACCAGATCACGTAAAACAGTTAAACCCAAACTGAGCTAAGAAAATTTCAATATAATAACAATTAATCATGATACCTGATGGAATCGACACCAGTGAAAAGCATTGATGATAGGAGTAATGCAGAAGCGAAGAGGATAAGTACTTGGGTGATACCCATTGCTCTTCCTCTGCTCTGTGATGTTTCTTTGTCTCTGTCTTATGCAGAGGCTTTTGTCGGTCTACTGTGTTACAAGAAGAAGGAATGAGAAAGATGAAAAGAGTCTAAGAAAGGCTCAAGTGGAAGGAATTATTTTATAGGAGAAACTGGCCGTGACATATTCTACTAAAATAATGTTTGACCTAATTAATTAACTTTTATAAAAATTATTCTTCATTAAATTGATTTTGTTAAATCCTCTCATGACCATAACTCAAAATGGCCGTATAGTGAAATAAATATTTCCCGTTGCAGAGTTATTTTACACAATTCATAATGTACGTGATGCCACAAGAGACAAATTATTCAAACAGAAAGAAATTCTTTCAATCAAAGTGGGGATTCTAATGATAACTGATGTTATTATAATTGTAATCTTTCACATTTTTCATATGTTTTACTGACTAAAACATTATACGCTTCATATAATGTAAAATTTATTAATTATCAACCAAAATGTATACTTCCATTCGGGGAAAATACGCTAAATGGTTTTACCAAAAGAAGAACGCTAAATGGGAAAAGTTGGGGTACTATTATTTTTTGTTGAAATTTTCTTTGATTAGTAACAAGTAAATTATAGATGAACCACTTTTTTGTCTATCGCCTAATCTTAGCCAAATATATATATATATTTTTTTTTTTTGTTAAACAATCTTAGCCAAATATATTTTCACTTTCCCATTTTTCATCACTTTGCTACTTAATTTTCTCACTGCCAACTCTCTCTATCACGTGCGGTAGGCCAGGTATATCACGTGCCGGACGGCTGTTCATTCCATTCCGACACGTTCGTCTCATAAAAGTCTCCACGTTATTGTTTAGCATAACACATGTCTATAGATATCTTCTCGTCAGCGGCGAATGTCCGGAAAACACGCCGGTGATTAGCCCACATGGCAGATTACAAAAAAAAATCCAACCCAATCAAACTTGCGTATTACCTTGAAGACCCAATCATCATCGTATCGATTCGTTCGTATATACTATTTCCTACTGTATTTATTATTATTTTTTAAAAATGTTAAGATTCGGCCACTGTTTATTATAACTATACATATGTACAAAGCAACATAATGATTTTTATAAAAGGGTTTTCTATTAAAACGACAAACATGCAAGTACAATAAATTCATACAGTTTTGAAACACAAATGGAGAATTAAACAAAAGCTCAATTAATCTAGTATATAAGAAGCTAATACATAATTAGTCAAGAGGTAAGAATACAGAAGTAGAAATGATCAAGAACTCTATTAAAGTTGAAGAGTCTATGATATCATTTTTCTCTTCTGCCACGGTTTCCACAGCCTCTCACCGCTATGACAGCTAAACGATGGTGCCAAAAAAGTTGAAGGACAAAGAAAAAGTGATTTAAATGAAAAGTCGTGATCTACCGCTAAATTATATTATATTTTTGCATTATTATAAAATATCGTATATTTTGGTTACTGATATATTATATGGAAAACTGGAATCGTTAGAAATGTGATAAACAACTCTATAGTTAATGTATTTGTATTACAATGATCTGTAAATATTTTCATATACGCCATATTTACAAAGAGTACATAGATGACACACATATAATTATGGTAAGTGGCTTTGTTTGTAACATGTTTGAGATTTTTGGTAAATTTGCAGTCACTAATATAAAAAGCTTATTATCAGAATAAATCATTTACTATTTGAAAAATTGTTCGTGTAAATGAACATAATTTTATATAAAAGGTATAGTTCTTATACAGGATCTAAAATCTGCTGTAATTAATACCAAAAAATTTGATAAATATAACTGACTTAAAACAAATATATAACAGTAACAACTCAAATTTTATTCAATATAGAGATCTATTTTCAAAATATTATAAAATCTTAAGATTTTTTTTAAAATATATGTCAGTTGTTAAATTTATTTCTCTTCATATGATAGATACCAATAATATAGTATTGGTATCTATCATCATACAAAAGAGATTGGATATAAATATAAATAGAACTATTAGCAGATATACGGAAGCCACAACTTCGAATTCAAAAAGGTAATTTTCAACAGAAAAATAATAATGTTGTGATTATATAAAGTTTTGCATCACGAGTTCTGCTAATATCATATGACCAACGGGTATGGTTATTTCTAGGCAGATAATGTGTTTATATAAAGTTCCGTACGATGTTCCTTATATTCATTTACCGGTGGAAATTAATGTGACATCACAACTCTTAACAAATTTAACGTAGCTTAACAGTTGGCTTAATGTTGGTTTTTGGTCAGTGTATAGTTTTTCTTAAATTTGTATTAACTATTTATTTTATGATTATTTGATTAAATCTCATATATAATTTTACGGAAATATTTAAATAAACAAAATCTCAATCATGTTCGATTTTCAGAACTAGACACAGTTCAGTCGGTTCATTAATTTCCACATGTTGGACAATAGACAGTGATTAGGCTTCCAAACTGACCAACATTTATTAACCAAAATAATTGTTGCAATATGCATAGATGTTCAGTGATATTATGAAAACAATAATGAGTTCGGCAATAACAGATTATGTCATGTGTGAGTGTTCTTTTCCATATTTTTTGTAACATCATGTTCTTGATTTTCCTTTCTTTATTTAATAATAATACTTTACTGGATAATAATTTCGAGTCAAAAAGGAAAACCCAGCTAAAATAATCAGGTATAGTATCCCACATGAGGATCTTCTTTTTACTATCTTTTGGCAGCTTGAAATATGATCTTCTATATAGTGCAGATTAGCTTCCCGGGGCATTATCACCATAACATACGCATCGGGATACTACAAATCTTCGGATTCTGTCCACGATAGGACGATTCTCATGCATGAAAGAAACATATACGTAGAAGTGTCACGTGTGGGAACATCGGATCTTTTCCAACGACAGATGTAACTAACATACCCTAAAATTACAAATGGAGGGAGAGATCAAGACACTGGTTTTGTCCGTTCTCACTATTCACCACGTTACCGTTATGGTCCAAAATTTGAACACGTTTTTGACCAAGATACCCTCCTTTGCTATCTCTACCTTGGTGGGATGACGCCAACACGACATGAGCACCGTTGGATCTGAAGATTGGAAGGTCTGTATGAGCAGCTTGAAAGCATCCATCGGATGCAGAGGAAGGATAGCTTAAGATGGTCAATTGGTGTGTTCCGTGTGGAGATGGGGAGGATAAGAAGACAGGTAACGTGTAATGCAAGCCATTGTTGTTGACAAAATCGTAAGCCCTTTTGGATCTTCTAGCAGCAGTTCTCTCCTTCTTGTGGGCATTCTGGTGGCCTCCTAGGGCTTGAGAACTATGGAACTTTCTAGAACAGAATAGGCATTGGAATAGTCTAGATGAAGATGTGTCTTCGTCTGTCTTGTTGGCTTCTTGTGTTGGCATAATCTCTTCTTCCTCCTCCTCTTCTACTTGATGCTGACGATCTTCTTCCATTCTATGTTTCTATACACACCAAAAGAGAGTAAACATAGGATTAGCTTCCAATAAGTGCACAAAACAACTTGGAGAGCCAATATGACTAAATGAGAAGGGTATATATGACTATTTATATACAGGGTAAGGGAGAAGACGAGAAGTAGAAGAGTAGCCAAGTTAAGATGGTGTTTGAGAAGCGTTGGAAAATGTGAAGAATCTGAAACTGTGAGTGGATTCATTAGTGCTGTTACTATTAAGTGTACTGCAAAGCCAACTTTGGGAGCATGTTCTTTTACAAGTATGGGCTTGGGAACAGAGGAGATAAGAGAGAGAGACAGAGGTAAAGAGAGTTAAAAGAATGAGTGAAAGTGGTGCATGTTGATGAGAAGGAGAGTGATTGGTGAGAAAGAAAGAGACTTTTGAATTGGGGAATGGAACTTCTTTTTCTTCTGTCTTGAGATTAGCATACCTTTTTTTTTGCTTTAAATGGAACTCATATTTGCTATTGGCCTAATCAGAACTTCCTCCTTTTGTTAATGTTGACCATGTCTTAATGAACTTACATAAAATTTGTATTTACATTTGGGATTAGATAAGAATTATAAGATTAGTTTGGATTGAGAAACATACTAACAAATCAAAGACTTCTATCTCTTAAACAAGGTTGGGAAACTGATGCCAAAATGGTTTAAGGAAAAAGGATGGATAGTCCATAACTTGAGAAGCAAATGGGTAGTCATAAAGAAAGACTGATGATGGGTACTGACTGGATGCACCGCCCACTTTCACTTGCAGCATCTTTGTCTCCGCCTAGTTGGCTACTTCTCATTCGCCAGCCAAAATGGTACTAAGTCACTGGGCTTTATTTTTATTGATCTGTATCGGCCCATTTAGCAGACATTCTGGTATAATATTTGATATTGCCATGTACTTCTGAAAACATTGCAGAAAGATATGGTGTGACAGTTGCCCAAAAAAAAAAAAAAAGATATGGTGTGACAAAGAGAGAGCATGAGAAGGATCCGTTTTTTTACTCACCTTTTCTCTCTTATATTCATCACAAACGTGAATGCAACATGCACTGGTATGAGAGCTGCAACTAATTTTAACAGAGACTCAGTTAATGACTTATCTGATGCACGAGTGTCTAATGATAGCAAGGGTCAATAGAACAACAACGAGAAATTGAATAAGTAGAAGCACTGAAGTATTGAGTCTGATAAAAAAAAACAGGTGAAACTTCAGCTCTTTCACAATGAACAATTTGTCATTATGAGTTAAAAAAAATTATCAACTAAGTAGTTGTGTCTTGTGAACAAAGCGTTAGATCAAAAACCAAAGTCACATCCTTCTTTCCTTCCTCACAGACCGTGTCTTAACATTACGAATCAAATCTCATTCTGCGTCTTCTAGAGCTCCACCTGGCACCAACTGCATCACAACATTTTTAATACCGGTTTCTTAACATTTTGACGATTCAAATGATTGAAGTGTTCATAACCCATAACAGAAATGAAAAAGAAAAGACATACAATGGCGATGTTGTTGCCACTGAGTACAATCTTATCAAACTTTCTGACACGGCTTCCTTCTGCTGTAATCTCACTGCACGATGGCGCTTAATTTAGAGACACACGCTGGTTACATTTAATCAGGTAAAATGTTACAGGCACGAGTCTATGAGTAGTACATATCTCCAAAGCAAACAACAAGGTCCTCACGCATTAAATCATACATATGATCCGGTCTAAATACACACATAATGTCATCCTAAATCTCATTCATGTGGTTAACTGGTTAAGTACTGAACTAAACCGATCAAAGCAAAAAACGAGGAGACTTACTACTCGGTGACATCCTCAAGGACCATGTTGACGTAAACGTCAAAGCCTTTGAGAACACCCACGAGCTCCTTGTCTCCTTTCATTATCACCCTTATCTTCGACCCTATGCACCTGTCTATTAGCTCTGCACGCAAGAAACAGAGACCAAAGTTTCAGATCCCAGTGATCTGCCGTGTAAAAGACAAAGAAGTGGGAGATATGAAGGAAGAAAAGAGTAGATACCTGATGGAAGAAGCTGCGACGGATTGTTGCTCGCCATTACGATGATCACCTGCGGCAAAGTTGAAGAAGCGTTTCGACTTTTAGGGTATTTTTGAGTCGACGACAATCGTACACAACATTGTTTTTTTTTTTTTTTTACTTTCGAGAGATTTGCAAGAAAACCTATCTGTTTCTGCAAGACGGACTTCTTTAAAAACTTGTATATTAAACCTTTCAATATATCGAACACTAACACATATTCTATTCATTACTTTACTCTCCAATTTAAATGTTTTAATAAATTTAATTCTATTATGAAGTTACTTAATTTCGAGAAAAAAAAATTATGTTGGAAATAGTCTTACATATATTGGAGATATATTCATATATTACTTAGGATTTAGTTTATGATAAGTCCTACGTAGTTTAAACATATATCTTTATCTTTATAATTTCCTATTTATCTTCTTTAGCTTTGGTGCTAGCTTTCTAAGTTGTTAAATACTCTTCATTCATGATCAATAAACCGCAAGCTTTCTTTAACCCCAAACTAAGATTTGTCAACATAATACAGAAGCATGTACAAGACTCGTACTCGGTGAGTGATAACGGGGACAACATATCTAGTACTCTAGTGTACCACATGAACTCATTTCGCTGCTTCAACAAACGTCATCTGAAGAACTTTCTCAATAATTGTGTTGAACGAAATGTTGGGGCATGAAACTATCAAGGTATAAAAACTGGAGATACTCGTTCAAAAAAAAAAACTGGAGATATATATATACTTTAGATAGTTTGAAAGTTGAATGATCTATTTATATCAAACATCTAAAATTTGAGGATTAAGGCGAATATTTCGTCCAAAATTATGTCATATCGAATTAATCAACTAAAAAGTGAATAGAATGTTTCCAAGGAATCGAACAAATTGTAAATATAAAAATACAAGCATCCACACACTACGAATGAATCAATGTTTCTTAATAATTAAAAAAGATAAAGTTAACTAAAAGCTAAGTATGCAGAGAACTTGAATAGACCATACCAACCAAATCATCTTGAATCTTGCTGAAAAACCGTCCAGAGTCATGTGATCTCCTCCACTCTCGGATAGAATTGACTAATAGCTACGTTTCAACTCCGTAGTATTATTATCAGGTCTCTAACTGTGTCAATGTTTTGAGAATTTATATAAAATCCATCTAGAACCCAACAATACAACTCCTTTGACAGTAACTGATTACATAGTGTTGCCTTTTGGGGAGTGGAGGGTTAAATTTTGCCTTATTCTTGTGATATTTCACAAAATCCAAACTAGTGTTGCCTCGTTGTATGTTCGTGGTCCCATGTCATCAGTGCAGTGATGAGCGTCTTTTAAGTGAATACTACCTCAGGAGTAGTCTAGATTCATTGGGGCTGCCCTTCTACACAAAACGTCTAGGGTGACTATGATTATTATTTATACGTACCTCGCTATTGATGTGGTAACCACTTAGGCATGTAAGCTTATCCACTAATATTGATTTAAAGGTTAAAAATGTTGATAGATCACTGCGATTGATATAATTAATTTTTAGGAAAAAATATATTTTGAAAAATGATGATTGAAAATGTCATGCACCACTTGATATCGAATCTGCTTATACTGTGCTATGCTATTGCAGTATCCTTCGACATCTAAAGAAAAAGTACCCTTCAACATTTTTTTTTTGTAAACAGCTTACTAAACCCTTGGACATTTTTAAATGGTACAGTATATCGTATAGACAATTAGAAATAAGAGCGTACATTAATGTATTAATTAATTCTTTCTAATTTGGAACCTGAATTGTGATTTAGCTAAGAAAAAGTAAACTAAACAGTGAAAAACATAAATCCAAAGCTATTTCTGATATTTAGATGATAGTAAAATTTAGGTTATATGTAGCCGAACAAAATCAGAATATATTACTGAAAGCAAACTAAACATTCGAAAGATGAAAACAGTTACATAAAATCTTTAAAACGCTAATTAAACTTAACTATGACTCAAATTTAGCTAACCTTAATTCTATTAAAAACGATTACTGCAAGGAATATTTCTTTTTACCAAAAGAAACAATAAAAGACACCAAAAATTTTAAAAAAAAAAGACAATCGCAATGGTAAAAAGACACGTTTTGCTCTGACACAAAAGTGGTAAGAAGTCTCCATGTGTCGTGGCAGGTCCCATGAACGGAGACGATATAAAGTCTTAATTCATTTGTTATAGTTACAAACGTACGCACTATAAGATATAGTTCAGAGGTTGTCTCTCCCAGCCTGTCTAAAGACATCTGCATACTTAAAAATTTAAGGAAAACGTACAGATGGAGAGAAGCTTGAATAAAATGAAGAATAATAACATCAACTCAACAAGGAGCAATATGATGAAAGACAATGAACTGTTTCATGTGATTCACAAAGTTCCTTGTGGAGATACTCCATATGTGAAAGCCAAACATGCTCAGGTACATATTTTCAAACTTTGTTTTATTTTTATTTTTATAAGAGTACATCATCATCACACTGCTTGCTCATACATTCATGTATAATCATACGGAAGAGTGAATTTAGATTATTAATTAATAATAATATTGTTGATTTGCAGTTGATAGAGAAGAACCCGGAGATGGCAATAGTGTGGTTTTGGAAAGCCATTAACACAGGAGACCGAGTAGATAGTGCTCTCAAGGACATGGCTGTTGTAATGAAACAACTTGACCGTTCCGAAGAAGCCATCGAAGCTATCAAATCATTTCGTCCTCGTTGTTCCAAGAACTCACAAGATTCACTCGACAACGTCCTGATCGACTTGTACAAGGTCTTACCATAACCATAAGTTTATCTACCTACTTTCACTCTAATATAACATGCAATTATATAGTCTAGTGAATCTAGGCCATGAACACATATTTTTTCATAAAACTCACATAAGATGATATAAACTATGACCTAATCATCAAAAGAATATGTTATCATAGCAACTCACATGACATGATTTCTTACAATGAACAGAAGTGCGGGAGGATGGAGGAGCAAGTTGAGTTGTTGAAGAGGAAACTAAGGCAGATCTATCAAGGAGAAGCTTTTAACGGTAAACCCACCAAGACAGCTCGATCCCACGGCAAAAAGTTTCAAGTGACCGTTCAACAAGAAATCTCAAGATTACTGGTAATTTATGCTCCCACTATGATTAGTGTCTAAGCTAATTTATGTTATGTTTCTTTTTCAACGATGGACTGATCGATTTTAATTTGAATAAATATAAAGGGGAACTTGGGGTGGGCATATATGCAACAAGCCAAGTACTTGTCGGCAGAAGCTGTATACAGAAAAGCACAGATCGTGGAGCCAGACGCTAACAAATCTTGCAACCTCGCGATGTGCCTTATCAAACAAGGCAGGTTTGAGGAGGGAAGAGCGGTTCTTGACGATGTGATCGAGTCTAGGGTTTCGGGTTCAGATGATTGTAAAACAAGGCAACGAGCTGTTGAGCTTCTGAGTGAGCTAGAGGCTTCACTGCCACGTGGGCGAGATGCTGAAATGGAGGATGTCTTGGGAAATATGTTGGACGATGACTTTGTTCTTGGGTTTGAAGAGAGGACAGCCACTAGTTTTAAGTCTAAGAGACTGCCAATTTTTGAACAGATCTCGTCGTTTAGAAACCAATTAGTTTGCTAAGTTTGTATATAGCTTTTCCGTTCGTTGGTTTGATGGATTGGATAATAAGCACTATGTTCTCTTATGTAACTATGTATATAAGACAATAATACTGTCGTGTGGGTGGACCACTCGTAATTGCTTGATGGCTGACGCTTGTGGTTGTGTAAGGTTTGGGTTCATTCCATTACAATCAACTTTGGAGACATACTTGGATATAATTTCGAACGCATACACTTAAATGGAAAATCAAATATGGTTGCATTAAACAGAATAATTGAATACCAAAAGTAGTTTAATCGGAAAAAGCTCGATAAAATTGTTAGAAAATGATTAAAAATGTTTAATCAGATTGTTAACACATCTTAATCATATAGAGGAATCATTTTTTTTAATTTTGTAGGCATGCCTGTTCATGTTTGTAAACTTGGAGAGCCTGGTACGTAAACAAACACACTGGTATACTTTTGAAAGACATAACAATGGCAGATTTACTACTACACCGCTTATGATTTATCCAAACAAACATTGTTGGGTTTCTAAAAAACAATGAGAAGCTAGGTCATCAAATCACCTATATATATAATCATAATAACATGTAGAAGTTATTTTTTTCTTTTGCAAATTAGATAGATTTTCATTACACTAAGTTGAATTCTATCTAATTAAAACCAATCAATGAATTTGAATAAATGTTATTAAAACCAATCAATGTTTTTGGATAGATCCTAAGTGGTGTTACGCCTCAGAAATTCAGCATTGCTTCCTAAGTAAAAAATCACATCTTATGGAAGGAAAAACACAAAAAAAAACTCCTAACCAGCATATAAGGTGAATTGTGGTAGCAAGATCATTCAAGCACTCTTTAAGCTACAAACAAATTGTATAGATCAATTAGATTGAGGAAGCGAGACCCAATATTAAAAAGCCCAAAAAATTGGGTTTAGATCCACCCGAAGGTGGAGAGCCTTAACCGGATGTGTTCAGGACCCGAAGGTCAATCCCGTCTCTGTCAGAGGAGATGCCAACCATCTCTCCTTTCTACGAACACGTGCTTTTGCTCCCTCCTAACTATTTATATAATCAAAAGAAAATCACTAAATGTCCGATGTGGGACGCAATATCTTTTTCTCTTTTCTTGTAGCCTATAACTACTACAGAGCAACTCTGCTTTTCTTGATAAGTTTTTTTTCAAAAGATTCAAAATGAGAACGAGGTCTCTGATCCATTTCACTTTTGCTTGTATGATATTCTTTACTTCTCAAACGAACTGTTACCCGGATGAATGTGGGCTTGGGCTATTTATTTAGGCCTTGAAGAACAACAATAATGATGAATGTGTGGGGTTTTATTTAATAATAATAAAAAACAAAACAAAAAGGTCTCACCTTTTTTTTTCTCGTTTTCTTTCTCACAAAAACTCGAAAAGCTTCTCCGTTGTTTTCTCTCTCCTTGCTTTCCCTCTCATTTTCTCTTTCCCGCTTTCGAGCTAAGCTTCTCCTCCTGTTCCAAAATGGGAAAATACATGAAGAAATCGAAGATTACCGGCGGTACGGAGGCCGCCACTGAGCCAACTTCTTCTTCTGGTGTCCGCACCAGAGCCGCTAAAACCCTAGCTTTGAAGAGGCTCAATTCCTCCGCCTCCGACTCTTCTTGCTATCTCCAGCTCCGTAGCCGCCGTCTCGAGAAACCCCCGTCGCTAGTCGAGCCGAAGCAGCCGCCGAGACATCAAAAATCGGGAATTAAAGTCTCTGGTTCGAAGAAGGTTGACTCGGTTAACTCCGGTTCTGTTTCTGTAGCTCAGAGCTGCGATGGAGATGAATGTTCTTGTGGAGAGAACAGTCCTGAGTTTGAGACAAGACAACAAAGGTTCGGTCTTTTTTTTTGTGCCCTTAAGTTTCTTCTTTTCTTAATACCAATTCGATGAAAGTTACTTCCTTTATTCTGTCTTATGAACAAACATGTCATTTTTGAGTTTGAGTCTAGTGAAAAATGAACGAGATTGATTTTACTTAAGCTTCTTTTACCCAATACGTGAAGAACGTTACTGCGTTAGTCTTGTCTGAAACTTTTTTTAGCTTTAGTACAACTAAAAGTTTAAGTCTTTTTTTTTTGTTTGCTTTTGTTTACGGCTTTACTCTGTTCTGATGTACTGATGTTGTTATTACTGCTCACTATCGGTTTCTTTTAGTGTAAAGATTAAATCTTTCAGAGAGTTATTGTTGTCTGTCCCATGTGGTACCTCATTGCAGAGGTTATCAATGTAACAAATATATTTTTCTTTTTATTTATGTATGTGTTATAATATTAACCAATTTGGCTCAGCTTTTGCTAAGTTGATGAAATTGTGAACTTCTTTTGTGCATATAAGTTTGACTGTTTGAGTCCTCTCGGTATAGGATAATGACAATGGAAGTGATCTGCATTAAAGGTTTTGGGATATAATTCTGGAATTTGGTCGTTTGAACATTCACATTCCACTGTAGTTTTTTTAACACATGGTTTACAAAAATGGTTGTTGTATAAATGTCAGAAGCTTTTAATATATGTAAGATTATATGAGAAAAAAAAATTGACACTTTCCTCATAAGTGTAGTCCAAGTACTGTGGTGTAGTGTCATGTTCATGGGACCTAGTGGGTGTTTTTGCAAACTTGGGGAATACTTTTGTAGGATTCTCTGTTTTTTGGGGGGTAACTTCTCTCAGTAGAGGACAATGTGTGCTTTCCTTCTCTTTGTTATTTATTGCATATTGTTTAATCCCCATGGGACCATATACTCTCAGCAAAGTTTAACTTTTGTTTTCTTACTCAAATCAATCCTCTTTTTCTTCAGCACAAGGGAGAGCACGCCTTGTAACTTTGTTGAGGATCTGGAGATAATTGTTACACCAGGGTCTAGTACAAGGTCGATAACCAGAGACTACACAAGGGGCCTAGCTAGCATGGTTCCAACTTCTATTGAACTGGAGGAGTTCTTTGCTTATGCAGAGCAGCAACAGGAGAGGCTATTCATGGAGAAGTAAGGATGTTTTCATTTGGGTTTGTTTTGTTTTGCTGCATTGCTAGAGAGTAAGCACTCATGTGTTTTCAAAAAATCTTCAGGTACAACTTCGATATTGTGAATGATATTCCCCTCGCTGGACGCTACGAGTGGGTACAAGTCAGTCCATGAAGTTCAAAAGGAAGCAAGCTTTAGTGATGTGGTGTGAAGTAAGAATGTAGTAATTTTAACAGAGTAACCGAACATCAAAATCCTTTAAACAGGAGTGTAATCTTAAAAGCAATAATGTGGTTAGAAAACATGTTGGAAAGTAGATTAGGAATATGAACCTCACACCATTTGTACTATAATCTCTTTCGAGGAATTTAGATGCTTGGTGATTTTGTTTGCTCATCTCTTTCTGTTGAGTCTTTATTTTTTCTCTCTATCTTCTTATTCAAAGCAATGCGTATATAGTGATGATGATTGATGGTGATGTGTGTAAGCATGTTTGAGGCTTGGCATATAGTTTGGGAAAATGATTCAGATGTAGACTTTTAGAAGCACAAGAAACCCATAGGAGGGGTTCACGTGTGAACTTGGTAGCTGAGTCCTTGTTCTGAAAATCTAAAATATATACGCTTCATTCAACTACACAGATTGGTCCCTCCACTCTTTTCTCATGACATGATTCTGACGCATGATCTACGGCACGTGAATGTGTTTGTGTGTGAATGAATAGTTTAAGAGGTATGTATTAATTATTCGATTAATATATCTTTATCGAGGTTTTGAATTATGAGAATCGTAAGAAACAGACAAAAACATCAGACAAAAAAATATATTACAGTGTTCATTGAGAAGATCCTCTGTTGTTTTAACTTTTTAACGTCTCTTGAAAATTGGGCAGCTCCATGTGATGAAACTGTTAAATCTTATCTCGAATCCAATCATTGTTCTTTGGTTACTTTAATCACTTTGAAGTGAAAAAAAAGTGAATTGTGTTGAAAGCGGGTGCACCAAAAGTTAACATACATACACCTGCATAAATACATGCACGTATGGTGACGTATACACACACACACACGGGAGTGTGGTTTGATCACGGGCTCGCTGACTATTACGAATCATGTTTTGGGAAAGTTAGATTCGCTTATGTCATCTCTTTAACCAATGCACACTTGGGAGTATATGTATTCAGCTTGTCCAATGTTTTGTTTGATACTTCAGTACTATTTGGTACAAGATAAATGCCAAAAGAAGGACCACTGACTACGAAAGGCTTTTTGACTTTTTGTTCCTTCTTTTCAAACTCTCGTTCGCTCTCTTGGTTCATCCTTCTGAAAAACACATAGTCCCATAGCACATATGCATGTCTATGTGAGCCAAAGGACCGTATAACTTGTTCAAGTAGCATTTTCCAACAATTTTTTTTCTTCTAAATCCCTATAGATATCATATTAATAATGAAAAAGTTTTTTCATGAAGCATAATCTCATGTATTTAGGATTTATTGCAAGAGTAACTTCATATATGTGTGTGTGTGCTGATAATCTATGTAGCTTTAGATGTCTCTCTGAGCAGCCTTCTTGAAATATGAGATCAATCGAACTATTTTTAGACTCTTGGTGATATTCTAAACTATTTGGTTTCTTTACTTTCGTTGCACAAATAAAGCTTTAAAAAGCTATTTCTTTATCATTTACTGCATGTTCTTCAATAAGTTCTTACAAAAGTACAAAATCTCAAATGCTCTCAGAATGCTTTTTTTTTTAGTTTACAAAAAAAAGAAGAAGAAATGTTTGGGCTAAATTCTGAGCTTTAAGAATCAGGGTGGTCCAACTGAGATGTCTAGGGATGAATTCAAATCTATACAAATATATAAAAGATCAAAATATGTGCTGCATAGGATGCTTGTTACCCTTGTATGTTATCGTTCATGGCTGTTAGCCCACCAAAACTTTTTTCCCCTATTGGAGAGGAGACCAGACAACAATAATGACAATCAAAGCGCTAAATGCAGGGAGCAATCAAAGCGCGCACAAGCAGACAGATTATGAGTTCATTAAGGATCTCCTTTCATTCCATGTCTATTGTCTTTTTTTCTATTCTCCTTCTAGCCCCCAAAATTTATTGTATTTCACAAGCAGACCCTCTACATTCTATTATTATCATCTTGATTTCTATGACATACATGACACATGATAAATCCCAAACGCTTATAATGAATATAACAAACCGAAAGAGAACACACTGTCTGTTTTACCACTGATTATATATGTTTGTACATTTTAATATTTTATGACTAGAACTTGTGCAACTTTGTAAAATGGATGTGAATGATATAAGACAACAAATATAAGCTGATTTGAAATCAAAAAAAGGTCTCAGACATAAACAGATCCACTTGACTGAATAAGGATATAATTATTGGATATACTTGACTTATACGATAACCTCAAATCTAGGATTATCTCTTTTGTACATATCTTTATAATATGCTCAGTATATTCTGTTGTCATGTGTGTATAAATATTGTACGTTCCTCATTCAATAAAGTATCATATTCTCTCTTAAGTTCTATATGGTATCAGAGCGTATGAAGTTGTTGAACTCGGCGCTAACAGAGTCTCTCCAGAGAGGATCAGCTAACGCTTGAGTGATGGTGTGAGGATCAAGGCTTGCTAGCACTAGGTGAGCTGAGTATGTGTACTTTGGATTTCGTCGGATGATTTGGTTCTTTGCACGAGTGATCATCTGATGGCTGTTGACAGGTTGATCTTGTGATGACGACGCAATGATGGTGTTGTTCTGTCACAACGGAAGTACATCTCAGATCTTCTTCATCGCACTCGTATGACGGGAGCAAAGCCCACTGCCACTCCTATGTGCTCCAGCTCGTCATTGACTCTACACGATGGAACACCATTACCTGATGGAAATGAGTACAGAACAGTGATTGGCGGACTTCAATATCTCTCTCTCACTAGGCCTGACATCTTCTTTGCTGTTAGTAAGCTATCTCAGTTCATGCATAAGCCGACCACAACACACTGGGAAGCAGCAAAACGTGTCCTTCGGTACCTTGCTGGAACCATCACCACTGGTCTATTCTTCAAACGTTCGAACTCCTTGTCTCTCCATGCCTTCTCGGATGCTGACTGGGCTGGTAACCGCGATGATTACACCTCCACTGGTGCCTATGTGGTCTTTCTTGGACAACATCCTATTTCTTGGTCCGCAAAGAAACAAACAAGTGTCTCCAGGTCATCTACTGAAGCTGAGTATCGCTCTGTTGCAAACACATCTGCTGAAGTCAGTTGGGTCTCTGCTCTTCTTCATGAGATTGGTGTTCCTATTCCAGCCATTCCGACAGTGTTTTGTGATAACATTGGGGCTACGTATCTTGCAGCGAACCCAGTATTTCACACTCGTATGAAACACTTGGCTCTTGACTATCACTTCGTTCGTAACCAAGTTCAGTCCAAGAATCTTCGAGTAACTCATGTCTGCTCTGCTGATCAGCTGGCTGATGCCTTGACCAAACCTCTGCCTCGTCGCCGGTTTGAGTCCTTGTTTATCAAGATCGGACTTGTAAATCGCCGTCCGTCTTGAGGGAGCATATTGGATATACTTGACTTATACGATAACCTCAAATCTAGGATTATCTCTTTTGTACATATCTTTATAATATACTCAGTATATTCTGTTGTCATGTATGTATAAATATTGTACGTTCCTCATTCAATAAAGTATCATATTCTCTCTTAAGTTCTATAATAATATCTGAAGTCTTACAAAGACCGGTAGATAGATAAATGGGCAAAACACTGAAAGAACCTACCCCAATAGAGTCTTCAAGAAGAAGAAGGAGCCTTGGTGTAAGAACGGATACCGAGAGCCAAGCCTAAGATGAGAAGAGGTACAAGGAACTGAAGGATCTTAACGAAGAAATCCGAGCTCTGGCTCTGGTTAGACTCGGTGGGCTTAGGAGGAGGAACAAACTTGGTTTTGGCTGGGACAGTGGCTGTATCAATATCACCAACGTAGTACTCATCAAGCATAGCTTTTGCAGTCGAACTGTGTCCCACATCCTCAAAATCATCCGTCGCGTCTTTCCCTAAAAAAAAGACAAAAAAAAAACAAAACACATTTTGTTTCTGTAATGAATTTGCTAAAAACTCGAAACGCATGAGTGACTTTTCCTTGGAAACATGAACTAACAAACTGGAAGGTTACCTGTTGAAGTCAAGATGACCTCGTCACCACCAGGATGGTCATCCAAGAACTTGGTCACATCATAGACCTATACAGAGTACCAACAATAATTATTTATTTTAAATGTAAGCTTGGTCATAGATGGGAGATCAAAGAGACATGTAGACTAGTTTTCTTCTTAGGCAAGAAAGAATCACCAGTTACATTTTCAATTTCACGTATCCTAATTATCAGTGATTTAGAGCTAGCTAGCAAACAAACAAACATAGATCAGATCTACGTTACAAGCAGATAGTGACTCCAGATCCTGGAATCCAAAGTCAAACAGAGAGTGGAGTTGTATAAACCTTTCCCTCGATGACGATCCAGCAATCCTTGGCGGTAGTGTGCTGAGAAACTTCCGCCAAGGTGTAAACTTTGCCGTCTCCGCCCATCTCTCTCCGATCAAACCAAAAAAATATCCCAAATGAAATCTCAAAGGATAGGAAGGAGGAAATGGAATCTGTTATGGGCCCTTTTCACCAACCACTTTTTTTTTTTACTTGTGTAGGTGGTCTGGTCAAGTGATAGGTTAATAATTAATTAGCTTTTACAGATCTGGCGCTTTGCTAAATAAAATATCATTTAGATGCTTCAAAGTTCAACCTTAGCTAATTTTATACTAGTATCAAGAAATATATTTTTGTCAGCATTAATATTCAAACAACAGTTGTCCAAAAGAAAACTACAACAAACTATTCAAAACTGATCAAAATCAAAACAATGTCTAAAATATTATAATGGTCCCTTTCTTGTCTAATGTAGTTATGTAGATAAACTTAAATGTTGTTTCTACATTTATTTTTAACTTCAAATCTTTTATATTTTTTTTTTCATTTTCATTAATGAATATTTTTCATTTACTAAAAAAATAGCAATTTAATCACTTAAGATGTTTCCTGCGCAATAACACACAGGCGAATACATTAGCATGTAGTGCTTGCAATAGTTTGGATATTTGAATCGTTTTAATCGGTTTAGATTTTACTGGAAAAAACAATTGCAACTGTGTTCATCACCAAGTTCTTATTCATGCATCCATCCACTCGTAGAATCCTACAAACTGTATATTTATAAACTGATGAAAATGTTGGTGATATGAGTTATAGTCATCTATATATCATAAAACAATTCCTACCTACCTCTCAGGCTAAAATCTATCGTGTGAAATCCTCTAGACGAGGTCAGTCTCGTGTGAAATGGGTTTCATTTTAGTTCAAATGGACCCATAAGACCACTAATGGGCCTTAATGTACTGGGCGGGGAGAGCACTTTAATTAATTACTCAGCCCATTAAATAAAATGCGGCCCAAGAGACGAAAATACCCCTCAAAGCCCTAGTTGACTCCTCCTCGGTTATAATTTTCGCGAGGGTATCATCATCATCACCAGCCGCGCTTGCTCAGACAAGGAAGCAAAAACAAACCAAAAATGGTGTCGGGATCAGGCATATGCTCGAAGCGCGTGGTCGTGGACGCGCGGCACCACATGTTGGGTCGTCTGGCGTCGATCGTCGCCAAGGAGCTGCTCAACGGGCAGAAAGTCGTCATCGTGCGGTGCGAGGAGATTTGCCTCTCCGGTGGACTCGTCAGACAGAAAATGAAGTACATGAGGTTCCTCCGCAAGCGTATGAACACCAAGCCTTCTCACGGCCCCATTCACTTCCGTGCTCCTTCCAAGATCTTCTGGCGTACTGTTCGCGGGTTCGTTATATCAAATCCCTCTGTGTCGCATCACTTGTTAGGTTGTTTAATCTATTTTTGGAAGGGTAACTTGTGGGGCAAGTTTTAGGTTTTGAAGTGGTTTTAGCTGAATCAAAATGTTTTGGTGGCTGTTTGATGTATTTGGAAGGGTAACTTGTAGGGCAAGTTTTGGTCTTTCAAGTGGTTATAGCTGAATTAAAATGTTTTGGTGGCTGTATGATGTATTTGGAAGGGTTAACTTATGTGAAAGTTTTGATTTTGAAGTGGTTTGAGCTGAGTGAATGATTACGTGTTATTGTATTTAGAAGGGTTACTCGTGGGAAAGTTTTGGGTTTAGGGTTTAGCTGAGTTTAAAGTTTCTGTGTGGGTTGTATGATTTAATTGGATGGGTTGCTTGTTTGAAGTTTTAGTCTTTGAAGTGAGTTTTAGCTGAGTGAAAGTTTATGTGCAGTATGATTCCACACAAAACGAAGCGTGGAGCTGCTGCGCTTGCTCGCATGAAGGTTTTCGAAGGTGTGCCTCCACCATACGACAAGGTCAAGAGGATGGTTATCCCCGATGCGCTCAAGTTTGTCCTTTTTACCCTCAGTCTCTTCCTATTCCTTGTTACACAAACTTTCTACCTATGTATCATAATAATTCTTTTCTCATTTGTAGGGTTTTGAGACTTCAAGCTGGTCACAAATACTGCCTGTTGGGACGTCTTTCCTCCGAAGTCGGGTGGAACCACTATGACACCATCAAGGTACGCTTTCTCTAACCTTCTCTTGCGCTTGATTGTTTGCACTATAATGTGTGTGGTTGTGTTCACATAGATGTAAATAGATAAAGCAAGCAAAAATGTTTTAGATAGAAGGAAACATTCTTAGCTTAATTAATGATTGGTGTTTGATATAAATAAAATGTTTGGGAATGAAACAGGAGCTGGAGGCGAAGAGGAAGGAGAGATCTCAAGTGGTCTACGAGAGAAAGAAACAACTTAACAAACTTAGAGCCAAGGCAGAGAAGGTTGCTGAAGAGAAGCTGGGAGCACAGCTCGAAATTCTTGCACCTGTTAAGTACTGAGAGTAGATCATCATCATCACTAGTTTGTGTTCTGTCTTCTCATGTTTTTGAACCGACCTATCATACTCTATAACTTAGTCTGTTGTATGGATTTTGTCCTGATATTATCTTTCTTGAGTTCCAATTTATTTCTACTCAATTACGACAACACGTTAAGAGGATCATAACAACCCCGAACTACGTAATCAACATGACATCAATTCAAGTCAATATTAATGTACGACGTGATTGATATTTATTGATGGTTTAATTGATTTCAGTACCATCAATATACGTTTTCACATGACCCCTGTGTCAAGAGGGTCTCGCATGACAGATATTCAAATATTTAATGATGAATTTATTTACATAAGGTTGAAGAGATCAGAGAGAGTGTTCAGAGACCTGAACAGAGTTTTGGGTATTAATAAGATTCCATCTACATTAAGAACAAGTGACTTTTTTATACAAACCAAAAAAAATTATCCTAACCAGTAACCACATTGTGGCTTACAGATCCTTCAGCAGTTTCCACTTCCTTACAAAACAGATACCAAAATGAAAAACAAGAACTTGATTCATAATCTTGGCCGCTGTACTTTGATTGAAGACCCTTCTTTGACTGTAACTGGAACTAATGAAGGGCCTCTGAGAATAAGGCAAAAAAGTTTGGACTTCCTTTAACTTAACCTCTCGTCCTCATTATTGTGATACTTCCTTTGCCTCCTTCCGTGTGGATTTTAGTCTTGCCAACAACTGGTTTCCCTGAGAAGGCTGAAGTTTGGATCACTTGAGGGTCTGCTTTGTCTTCTTTTGGCTTTGGTGGAGGAGTTTGGATTTTCCGGTTAATGTCCTTGAGAGTCATGTCTCCATGAACCCCACACGGTTTGATGAATGCGAATGGGTAGATGATGGAAGATGGTAGCTTTGGAACCGGCCTTGCAAATGATTTCCTACCTGCTATTCCCCACCCACTTTACTTTATAATGGGTGTGTGACTGAGAGACACATGTTTAACTCAACTCAAGACGTTTAGTTTTACCTTTAAAGATAACGTTTGGAGAAGAACGAGTCACTGGCCTCCTTACTTCCCTGGTTTCTGCTTCTGGCGGCACGTTTAAATACTCTGCACCAAAACACACATGGATTTTTAGAGAAGTAAAGCTAGAGATAGAGGAAGTTAACAAGAGTCTACCACAAAGAAGCCTCACCTGAAACATCTATGTGGACCTCAGGAGAACCAAAGCTTCTGAGAGAAAGCACAGCAACTAGTAATCAGTTACTGAAGCAAATAGGAGAGACTTAAACCCAAAAAGAAAGATGGAAACCATACAAGTCATCAGGTAGGGTTGGAGCCTCGGGATCATTTAAGCAATCAGCGTACCACTCTTCTGCATACAGATCAAGACCCTCCAAGCTTGAGGCAGAGGCGTCTGCTGTGAAAAGAGACAATGTTTTGTTTAATGGAATATTAACTGGCCAGATTGAGAATTGGAAGAAGTTTATGAGAGCCCAACCTGAAAACCCTTGTGTAAGCTGAGATCCTTCGGGTAAAAGATCATCATATGCTTCCTCTCTAGCCTAAACATTCATAGAATAAACATCAATCAGAGCAATGCCTCTGAGTGCATAGCTAAAGGACTGAGATATTGGTTTTGTTGTGTACTCACGCTTGATTTAAGGATTGAAGAGAAACACTCAGAGCTGAAAAGGGATGTCTCCATGGGCTGGTCTTCGAAATGTAACATCCGACGCCTCTTTACAGCAGAGCGTGTCTCACTTTGCACTTCCAGCTTCTTGATCGTCTCATCTGAATGCACAAACTCATTAGAAACCATCATGAAAACAGACATCTGAAATCAAAAATGATAAACTTGATTTTCAACCTGTTGTGACATGATAACCCAGCTCGCTACAGGCCTTAACAGGGGTGGATGATTCATCATCAAACATGTACGAGTGGTCTTCTTGGTTCAATGTGACCTCAGTCATGGTCACATCAGCTGGAATTAGATGAACAACTTAGTCATTCTTGTCACAGTGCTGTAAGAAACACTTGGATAATGCCAAAAAACTTACAGAAAGTAGACTGTGGCTGGTGATCATAGTTCTTCATTTGCCAATTCCATGAAGGGCTACAGCAATAAAAAAATTAGACATCAATCACATGATCAAATCCATAGTACATTTACATAGAAGCCTTTGTAAATAGTCTTAAGCAGAGACACCATAAGCATACTAATACAACAAACTCAAACGAAGCACAATGCAAAAACATCATATTCCACAACAACATAGCAACCTGGATACTGAGAGCAATGTGTGTAGTTTAACTTTAATGATCTAAGAAACCAAACATAGAGCAACCATTACAACAAAAAGGGGGAGACTTTAGAAACTTGGGAGCATTTGTCAAAGCTAAAACCAAAAGTCATAAAGACAAGAACTTTGATGAAACATTAACTGACCCACCATTTCCTCATTAAGACGAAACCCCAAAAACATTCTTAAACCCCAGAAATGAATCAAACCCCCCAGAAAACCCAATGCATCGAGCCAGGATTACATTAGAAAAAAACCCTTTCGTATCAGACCAAACCAATGTGATTCTATATTACACTAATCAAATCAATCAGCACACGAAACCAAATCGAGATGAAACAAAAGCAGCAAAAGGGAAAGAGAGAATGTTTACCCATCGTCTCCGTAATCCATCGAGCTTCTGTGAAGAACTACTAGCCGTTAACCCAGAAAAATAAAATAAAATAAAAAAGTGAAAATCAATATTATTACTACATGCACGCGAGGTATGGCTAGAGAGCATAGAAATGGGTATTTCCAGAGCAGTTAATATCACTGACTGACCTGCTTGTGTGTTCTCGAGATATGTGCTTAGTGCTCTCTGTTCTACCTTCACAGAACAAACCAAAAAAAAATTAAAAGAGGCTACTTTTATTATCTCTCTCTCTCTAACTCAAGGAAGACACTGGTCAATATTTATGAGGAGGAGAGAGAGAGATAAAAGATCATTGCAAAGCACGCTTCCTAGTTTCTCTCTTTTGTCGTCGTGTTTCCTCTTTTCTCGCGATTTTTTTCTCCTAATAGATCATTTATCTTCCTTAATTAATCACCTTTTAGATTTATTAATCTCGCTCTTTGTTCTGTTTCGGTGTTAACTATCTCTGTCAACTGCCACGTTAATTTTTTACTGTACCAACGTTAAATCCACTAAAATATAATCAGATTCTCAGTCAATATAGTCAGTGATGACTAATGGTGAATTGATGACGATATCGACGTATCCTTCAATTCCCCTTTAATGCATTTAGTGTAAATAAATAAATAAAATCATTATCCCATTGTGTTCAGTCGTATTATTCAACTGATTTCATTTGAATATATGGACAAAATATATTAATAATTGCAATAAATAGTAGTAGTAACGTTTTACCAAAGATAACTAAAAATGGTAGGTAACCATATAAAGGGTAGGAGTATGATTTTAGAACCCATATAATGCGAGTTTTTTTTGTTAAAACAAAAATATAATGCGAGTTAGAAAACAATAATTTTTGGGCCTAAAGATTTTTTATGTAAGGAGTATGGGCCTAAGTTATATACTACAGTAAGAAACTCCATGTCCTAGCTCACCAGACTAACGACGTTAATGTCACGTTGCTTTTTTAGCTAGCACGTGGTTCTCTCTTAAATGCGATTTTTTTCTCCTTAATCACACCTAAAAGAAGTGTTGTTTTCAAGGTACTCAGCCAAAGATCAGGAGACCAGAAACTGGACCAATGCTCTTGTCCTCTACAATTCTCTCCACAACTGAACTACTTGTAGGAATTGCTGCAGCATGGCAATATTTTCAGCAGAAAAGTAGCATAAAAGATTGTACCTTGAAAGAGTATGCATCAACGAGGGATAATGTATCATGTTCAAGACTAGGTTGACATGTACTCATATTGGAAATGGACAGTACTCGTTTATGTTTATTAAAATGTAGCACTAAATGATGAAAATCTTTGAACTTGACTACAATTAAATATACGTGGAGCGGTGTGTAGATAGTCGTTTCATCTTCATTCACTAGTTTGCAGTGTAATACAGTGCTTTGGTGTGTCTAGTCTTTTCATATTCATGCATCGGTTTGCTTTATAGTGTATAGTCAGTGCATCCTAGACTCCTAGTATTAGAGCAACTACAACTAAGAATATGTGAATCTTTAGCTCGAAAAGAATTATTATAAAATGATGTAGGACCCATGTTTTTTGGTTTTGGAGCCAACAAAACCGCTAGCAATCCTTCCCTAAGGATCAATTCCCTTGCAGGGGTAAGGATCAATTCTCTTGCAGGTCCGTTACTGTGCACGGACTACTGAATCTGTGATTGGCTCTCTCTCTCTTTTTTTTAATTGAAAAAATAAATAATAAAAAAAATATCTAGGATATTGAGCCAGCAGAGTATCACTGTTACTGCTGCTCTTGGTACTCTGAGAAATCAATGATCTCATCAGTCAGACTGAGTTAATGAATAATGAGCGAAGGGTTAATGTACAAGCAAGCAAGCATTAGAGTGGAGAAAGTGTTTTGACTTTTGAGTATACTGAGATTTGTGTAATATCTCTAGACGTTCTTTATTTTAGATTTGCCCTAGCACACGACCTCTCTCTTTCTCATCTGTATAAATATTTATTGTACATTTCTTTGAAAAAAAGTTATTGTACATTTTATCATGCCATTCATATATATATACTCATATCCACTACCACTAGATGATAATCAGAGCATTTCAGTCTCTAAAACCCTAATTTTTTTTCTCTCTGCTTTCTCACACTCTCTCTTCTCCCTGGCCACTAAACTTACCAGATCTCTTCCTCTCCTATGTCAACAATCTCGACGCCATCCTCTACTAAAACCGCACTGGTTTTCAACGCCATGGACCCTAAAACCCCCTTGATATCAGTCAACATGACCGGCATCACAAAGCTCACCACCGACAGCTACACCACATGGAGACTTCAGGTGCGTGCTCTTCTCGAGGCCCACGAGCTCCACTGTTTCCTCGACCAAACAGATAACACACCGTCACTCACCGTCATCATCAACGGCGTAGAGAAACCAAATCCTCTCTTTGCTCAATGGAAACGACAAGACAGAATGCTTTTCAGTTCCATCCTTGGTACTTTGTCTCCCAACGTGCAACCGATTGTTTCTCGTGCCACCACTACAGAAGAAATCTGGACCATTCTCGCTGGAACATACGGGACACCCTCTCGCAAACACATCAAACAGATCAGACAAGAACTCAAACGCTCTGTCAAAGGCACCCAACAGTCTGTGGATGAGTACATGACAAGTATCATCAAAACGGCAGATGAACTTGCACTTCTCGGTTCACCGGTGGAGCATGAAGATCTTCTAGACATCATCACCGAGGGTCTTGGAGATGACTATAGAGCTATCGTTGAGATGGTTAACGGTCGTGACATCCCGATGACGGTAGATGAGCTCCGCGAGAAGCTCGTGGAAAGGGAACAGACTATCCTCACCATCACCACTGGTGTTTCCTCCTCTGCCTCGAGGTCGTCGACTCATGTTACTGTGAGTGTGAAGAGTCAGGTATGTTGAATCTTTACATCATCATTTAACACATGAGACTGTATTATATACACATATGTATGTGTTGTGTGTGTGTGTGTGTGGGATATATAGGACGAGGAAGAACATAGAGTGTTTAGGATGAGAAGGAACGATAAGATGAGTATAGTGATGGAACGGTACAATGATGCGAGAGGTGCGCAGTGGGAAACATACCGCTTCTTATTGGAAGGCTCGAGGATATGTAAGGATAAAACGCCTGATGAGGTATGTACATAGATTATTATTGCATATAAATATATAGTCTTAATTCATTCATAAAATTGGATATTGTTTTACTGTGTTTTGTTAGTTGGAGCTTAAGGATGGAGATCAAATCGACGCTATGCTGCATCAGGATGGAGGGTTTGGTCCATCCCTATAATGTTTTGAGTTGAGTTTAGTGATAGATGTATCACAGGACACAGATAGCTCATACTATGAGCCTCATAGTTATGCATGTAATGCAAGAAAGAAACCAGATCTGTTTTATGTAGCAAGTTTTGAATTTGAATCAAAAGCTGCAAACTTTGATGAAAGTAAAGTAGCTAGAGGGATTAGGGATTTTTGCTTTCGGTATAACAAAACAGTTAGATAATATAATATTTATGTTGAATAATGGCAACATCCTATACCAAAACTGTTGCCAATCCATTCTTCGGTTCGAACTTCTGAACTTTGTATGGCCTGAAATGTGTGTTATGGATCAACACATTTACACACGTTAACAACTGAAGTACTATTATCTCTTCCAATTCTTACACACGTTATGGACCAACACAAGTATTTTTTTATGTTTTTTTTCCTGGTAAGCTAGACTACTGTGGATCAGAAAAGAAAAAGATGATAGGATAATTCGAGCATGAAACGATTAACAAACAACACAATGTTTCGGGTTCGTTACATACCAAATTGATTGTTTGCTAGCTACTGGATTTCAAATTCCAAAAATCTCTACATTTATAGTTACTTAAAGGAGAGTTTAGTTCTCTAAACTTGTGCTAGAGTATAGTGTTGGAAAAAAGGTATGTCTGATGAATGTATTAAACCTGTAGGGGAAGGCAAGATGAGGATTAGTGGGAGCATGATCTTTTCAATGACCCCAAGCCTCCTCGGCTTTCAAGTATATATGTTTTAAATCTTAGACTCTTACTTACTTGCTTTAACAAAAGTAAAAGCATCACAGAGTTTGCTGACTCTGTGCTTAATTGACTAGACCAAGATCGCAGTGTTGACCCTAAAGATCTCCGTTTGAAGCTCCAGAAGAAACATCATGGCTTGCAAACTCGACTAGGAGGAGCTACTCTGGATCTGCGCCAAAAGCTATCCGGGACAAAGAATCCACCGCCAGGGAGCACTGGTAACCTTTCGAAGTCTATAAGAGAGGCTACTAAACCAGCCTTAAAGAGCGTTTCGGGTGAAACCAGAGCAGCTACCAAGAAGAAACCACAACAGGCAACCTATGATTCTCATTTATATTTCTCCTCCATTGAGTGTTTTATGCCATATATCATTTGACTTAATAGCTGTTTTATCTTTTGGTTCAGGCTGATACGTCCATTGATAGCGTCCTTGAATCATTGGGGCTCCAGAAGTATTCCATCTTGTTTAAAGTGGAAGAAGTAAGTAAATCTGTTTACTGTTTTTGGATTAAGTTTCTGCGTACTCTTCTTATTTGTTGTTCTGTCTTTTTCCAGGTTGATATGGATGCTCTTATGCACATGACAGATGATGACCTCAAAGCTCTCCTCATACCAATGGTAATATTCCGTGATAAGCTGCCACGTGATCTGTTTTCACCATGCTTGATTTTAGCTTGCCTTTCTAGCTGTGTAGAAAAATTTAGTTCAAAGTTCAAACGATTCATGATTACGATGGCCACTAGTAAGAAATAATGCGTAGTGCATTCATCAATCATCCTTGGACTTGAATTCTGTGTTTGACATCCATTTTCCCTGACTTTACAAGGTGTGTTCGTTTTTTTTTCAGGGCCCGAGAAAGAAGATACTTCTTGCGTTGGGATCTAAACGTGGATTGATTTGCTTCAAGCTTACGGTGAATGATTGTCAGAAAGACTATGCACTTGTCTTTTGCATTGTCGCTTTTCTTCCTTATATGTATCTCAAGAGACGAAGTAGGTAAGAGTTTTGAGATTAAACAGTTGTAAACAGAAAAAAATCACTGATATTGAAAAGGAATTAAGAGTTTTGAGCATTGGATATTACTTCCCTTGATGAACATTGTAGAAGCAATGGGGACAATGACTGAAGCTGGACAAAACGGATAAAGTGGTCTATAATTATTATAAAGACACAATGAACACCAGCCGACTTAGCTCAGTGGTAGAGCGCGTGACTTTTAATCCCGTGGCCGTGGGTTCGATCCCCACAGTCGGCGGTTGTTTTAATTTTTTTTTGAAACTCCACTAGGTAATTGCCGTTTTGCCCCTTGTTACATTTTCTTTTGATTTTGAACATCTAAATTATCAGCAAAAGTTCCGACTAGGCCTGGGAATTTGATTTTCTTTACCCGCAGGTTCCACCCCATTTGACTCGCTGCAGGGCGGGTGCGGGTCAACAGATTTGAAAAATATGAGGTGCGAATGTGGGTGCGGGTCACTGATATTTAATGCAGGGTGGGTCCGGGTCAGTCGAATGTAAACTGTGGATACCTGCCAACTTGCAAAATTAAAAAAAAAAGATTTTTTTGAAAAAATATGATTTTTATTAAAAAAAAAATCACAAATTTAAATAAAAATAGTTAAAATATATTATTTATATTATTATTTTAAAAAATTAGTAATAAAAATAAAAATAATATTTATTTTTATTATTTTTAATATTACCCGCGGATCCCGCAGATTGCCCGCCAATTAAACGGAACGGATGCGGGTGGAATTTTTTCTAGTTGCAGGTCAAGCGGGTCGAATTTTTGAATCGAAAAAATGATTCTACCCGCAGCTGAGCGGAGCGGGGCGGGGCGACCCGCAAACCCAGACCTAGTTCCGGCCAAGATTTCAACTTTTGTTTAAAAATACCATAGCTGAAAACGAAATCTACAAGCCCGGAGGTAAATTAAAGCAACAACAATCAGCTGGTTAGAAGCAAGAAAGAATAGAGAAACACTGACCCATCGACATTGTCTCAAGCTTTGCATCTTTGTTCCTGAATCTTAACAATGCTCATGAGATTGGAGAAGAGGTTTCCAGCGATGGTTTTCATAGTGGCGGGAGCTTTCCCCATCTTCACCTTGTCAAGGCTTTTAATATTTTTTTCTGAAATTTTACACTTTTTGAATTTAATTAAAATATTTTGTTAGTCTAGAAAAGTTAAACAAAAGCCAATTTTGCGCGAAGTCTTTGAAGTTGTTGAGGAGACCATTTGTGGATGTTGGTCTGATGTTGGACATATGTACCTAAACACGCATGAATCACGTCGTATGTTGGACAAATTCATCAATCATTCGTCAATATGCAAAGCAGGTTAGGTCAGCGTTGAAGAAGTCGTCGTTTTGCCCAATCACAAGAAATACAAGTCAACGTTTATGTATTGTCAATTCCTTCGTGTATACACGTCTCTTATATTTATGCATCTCTCTCTCGAGAGAGAATTTTTATTTGTTTCCGAGCCATTGAAGCAGTTCTTCATTTCTGGCTGCTAGAGTTTGAGAACATGGCAGCAGTAAGTCAACGGGTCTTATGTCTTTCTATGTGTTTTACTTTGTGCGTATAGATAGTTATTATCAAATATGCCTTTGATCTAGATTAAGATATGAAGTTTTCTAGAATCAACATGCATGACTACGAGAATTTTCTAGTTGACTCGTATAAACATTTTGTATGGAACTATGATAATTAGCATCCATAGAGATTTATGGCTCTTGTGCCTTATTAGATTCATGTCTCTTGCTTGCAATTTAAATGCTAGTCTTATAGACCTTTCTTTTGGTTCCTTGTGGCTACAGAATCGTCCACACGTGCCCAAATTCGGAGACTGGAAAGAAGATGTTCCATTCACGGTGGTGTTCGATAAAGCCAGTAGGACGAAGCAAAATGCAAACATGTCTAATCCCAACGAGTATCCAGATATGAGTCCAAGTCCTGCGCAAACTCCTAACCATAGGCATGACCAACCACCAAACCACAATGTAAGATCAAGACATGAAAGATACAGTAGCAGAGAAGAAACCGAGTTCAGACCGTCTCCTGCACACAATGAAAGAAACAACAGAGTCAGAGCTCCTCCTCCTCCAAGAGAAACGTACAACCATCAACCCTATGGTGGTGGAGGTAGGTCACATGGAAATCCACCGGAAACAAATAGACGTCATCAACCACATGAACCTCCAAGGATGCAACCTACGCCGATACCCAATCTTAGAGGTCGCAGCAGTGAAAGGGTATGTACACTTTTATTAATCAACCAAATATGTTTCCTCTTGAACCATAGCGCCATTGTGCGAGTAGATTCTAAAAAAAAATTATATATATTTTTAATTTTTTAAATATGTGTTTAAATCTTTAGAGTACAAAAAATAAATTTTAATTACACTTCTGAATTTATGACATATTTTTCTTAAAAAAAGCCAAAGAAAAAACTATTAACTTTTAAAAGTATATTACTATTCTTTTAAAGGTGCCCTTCTTTTGAATAGGATGCTAAAAAATTTCCTGAACATGTCACAAATAATTTCAGAGCTGGCTTTGCCTCGTTCCCTTCCAAAATGATATATTTTTTAGTACAGAATTGTCGCGATTCACCACTATATCGCTAAATAAATTTATTTTCTCCAAGGTCGCAATTCCGCCGTTTCCAGGATCGGGTTTGGAGAATCAGAGTTACACACTCATATTTGACAAAGTGAAGGAAGACAGGAGGCAAAGTGGGAATGTGAGGTCTTACAATGGTTCTGCTCATACCACCCCGAGTCGACCACTCAACGAGCAACATCATCAACCGCTACCTTCGAGCCCCAAGGTACACATTCCTTCATTTATTGTTATATTGTCATACAATTATTTGAAGAACTATGCAAGCTTTGATCAAAATTATTACATGATAGACAATTGGCCAGTGACAAGCTAGGTTAATATTCCTTGGCTGTACTGCATATCAATAAATGATATTTGGTTGATCCGAGTATGAGACATATTGAAACATTTTCATATACGTTTCAGCAAAAAAAAAATCTTCATATGTTCATCATCAATATCATACAATAATATTATAAAATAATTGGCAATTTATCATGACGTTCATTGTAATATGTGATGTGCAGAGTTGCTGCTTCCCTCCATGGGGCCGAAAGTGAAGCAACTGAAGATAATTCGATTCTTCTTCTTTTCATCAAATCATTGTTTGTTGTTTGCTTCTGCATAATTTTTCATTTGCTGTGAGGTACTTTTTTGTGTCTACTTTCCATTGATAAGACCACAATTTCATCTCTATTAAAAACTTTTTTTTTGTTAAATGCATGGTAATGCTTTAGCCTAAGTACGCAAACCGGAACATAGGTACATATCAAACACAACATATGATTTGTCTTCACATAATATCTATATTATGTATATCTAAGAAGGTTTTATGAAACGTGTAATGTAACTGGGTCTGTATATAGCCTTGCAAAGTTGTGCTAATACAATTTAGTGATTTAGAATTGAGGTTCAAAGGTACATAAGTGAGTGTTTCAAACGACAAAAATATAATGAAATGTGGCGTTTGAGTTGAGTCTGACTCTCAAATTTGAAACGGAGTACAAAAAAAACAAAAAAAACAAAAACCATGCCGTTTCGTACTTATGGGGGACAACAAAACCACAATGCCCCCTCCCCCACACGTGTCACAACCACATTGATGCACAGACCGCGTGCCTTCGTTTCCGTTTCTTCACCTTCCTCTTTGGGTGTTTTGTTTACTGCAACCTTCAAAAACCCTAATTACACCCAAAAAAGAAAGAAGAGGTTGCTTCCCTAATTCTCTCTAACGATCTCCCCCGACCAAAATTCGCCTTCACGGTGAGCACCACCTCGAACCTCGAATCGAAGGAGTTCCCTTCAGGTACCTATAGCCCTACCAATCCTCTGTTATTGATCACGATTTTCGAAAATTATCGTTGATTTTTTACTCAACCTCGATAAAGTTGAATTCTTTTGAATTCGAAATCGCTGAAAATCTGTCAAAGTTTCGTTTTTTTTCTTCTTTTGTTTAAGTTTCGTTAATCGGATTGTGTGTGTGGCTGATACGTGTAGGTACAAAGGTTGGTCACTCTTGAGAGTTTGGGAGATGAACACAGATGGGTGGAGATCAACTCGAGGGATCAGACGGAGGAAAGCTGTGATTGATCTCAATGTGGCACCCAGTGATCTTGAAGGGACCTCCTCTGCTTCTCTAGTAACAGCATCATCTCCCATTGTGCCCCCTAGTTGTGAGTATGTGCCTTCTTCTCAGACCATGATTGATGTAGATGCTATTGAAGATGATGTTGTTGAATCATCCGCAACTGCTTTTGCTGAAGTATGTAATATATGCTCCCTCTTATCTTTTTGCAGTGATGGATAGGCTCTCTGTTTTTGTAAGATGTTTTTGTTTTGTTTTTTGGTACCAGGCAAGAAGTAAATCAACAGGTTTTCGTCGGAGGAGGCGTTTGATGGTTGATGTAGAGTCAGGTGAGTTTTATCTTTTTTTTTGTATACTCTCTTGTGTTTGTTTACTTACTTGAAATGGGTTAAAATGCAGGTGGTACGGCTAGATTTTCTGTCGATATAAGCAACAAACGCAGAAGGGTTCCTCCTCCTAATCAACCTGTTATAGATTGTGAGCATGATGTCCCTGTTGACGACACCTTTTCTAGCTCAAAGGCTGCAGTCCCCCCTTTACCAGAGGAGCCGAAATTCTCTTGTCCGATTTGTATGTGCCCGTTTACTGAGGAGATGTCAACCAAATGCGGTCACATCTTCTGCAAGGGGTGTATAAAGATGGCGATATCTCGGCAAAACAAGTGCCCTACTTGTAGGAAAAAAGTGACTGCTAAAGAGCTGATTCGAGTGTTTCTTCCAAGCACCAGGTGATTGATGCATCGACAGTCGCAGACACCTAGTAAGGCTTTTACTAATGGTAGTTTCTTTCATCTATGACTATGCGAATGTCCAGATTTGATTTAGTGAACAGGACAATGGTTTGTCACAGGTCTAATTGTTTTGTCTGACTCTATCTTCAAATTGGCGTTGGAACATTGAAGGGACTTCGAGGAAATGGCGTGTTTTAGTTTGAATGTTTCACTTTATTGGGGAAGAAAAAAAACATTGTTCAAGAAGGACCCTATCATTTAGTGGATATCATTGGTAATGTCGAATTACTAGTTGTTGTCTGATGTAATTTAGATCTTTGCAAATTTCTGTCGATACCTCTCTCTCTGTTACAGATGAAAAATATATATGGAAACAAAAAATTTAATACTGAATCTCATCTAAACTGGTACATCCTGATCTTATTACTTCCCATCTGCGTACTGATATACGCGATAAGAATCTGTGTGGTGTCAGTTTAAGCAAATAATGTCAGTGGCGCAGGCTTTGCCTACCTATGTAATGTCGTGCTTTCTATTACTAAAGGATATCATTAACAAGCTTAAAAGTGCTATTGGCAAGTTTTGGTGGAGTACGAAAGCAGATAACAAAAGCCTCCACTGGATTGCTTGGGATAAAATCTGTTTGTCCCTGGAGAAGGGAGGACTTGGGTTTCGAGATCTCCATGATTTTAATCTGGCGTTATTAGCCAAGCAACTGTGGCGTCTGTTACACCATCCGGACTCCCTACTGGCCCGGGTTTTGAAAGGGAGATATTATCGCCATACGAGCCCAATGGAGGTCAAATCGTCGAACTCCCCTTCCTACGGATGGAGAAGCATCTTAGCGGCACAAGATCTCCTCCGCGAAGACTTGCGCAAGACGATTGGTACTGGTGCAGCTACTCGGGTCTGGCTGGACCCGTGGATACCAACCACTCCACCACGCCCGGCCCTGGATATAGGGGTGTATCGTAACCACGAACTTTTGGTAAATCATCTCATTGACCCGAACTCAAAGCAATGGAGGTGTGATATGCTAGACGCACTAATAGATCCGGCAGATATCCCGTTGATACGGAGAATAATTCCCAGTCACTCTGGTAGACAAGATGGCTACTGCTGGGGGTTTACAAAATCTGGTCAGTACACTGTAAAATCTGGATATGAAGTAGCTCTGCGACGCAAGGAGGACAAAACAGTACGTCAAGTTCTAGAACCTAGCACAACCGCACTCAAAGCCATGATATGGAAATTACAGACTACACGTAAGTTGAAACACTTTTTATGGCAAGCCTTGTCTGACTGTATCGCGACCTGTAGCCGTTTGGCGGATAGACATTGTGGACCAGATAGAACCTGTCCGCGCTGTGGTGCTGAAGAGGAAACAGTGAATCACTGTCTATTCCTCTGCCCACCAGCTCTACAAACATGGGCGTTATCGTCTATACCGTCTTCTCCGGGCTTATTCCCGAGTACTTCTTTGGTAGAAAATTTTGATTACCTTCTACTGCGAGCAAGAAGGATAGGAGCCGCGAGTACTACTTTAGCTCGCTTCCCATGGATCATGTGGTTTATCTGGAAAGCTCGAAATGAGAAGATTTTTAATGGCAATGATATCTTGCCTCCGGATACGATCTATCATGCTACTCAGGAAGAAGAAGAATGGCGTGTGGCTCAAGTAATGTCACCATAGAGAGCACCATCGACGACAACAGCAGGAGATGAGTTGAATGAAGCACAATTACCAAGATGCCAAGTGGATGCATCCTGGGTGCCTAATTCAACTATCTTCGGAGGTGGTTTTGTGTTCGACCTCGAACCAGGGTCCCATACCTATGGGGCCATAGGGATGCATCAAGTCTCATCCCCTCTTCATGCGGAGTTCAATATCTTGCTATGTGCAATGAAAGTTTCTCTCCAATTAGGCTATACATCAATGTCTTTTGAATCGGATTGCGTACAGCTAGTAAAGCTGATAAATGAAGAAGAAGATTGGCCAAGTTTGGCTTCTGAATGGAACGAATTTACGTTCTTGGTATCTGAGTTTCACTCTCTTTCATTCTCTTTTATTTCTCGTACTCGTAATGTAAGAGCCGACCTCCTAGCCAAAGGAGCTCGTACTCAAAACTCTATTTTTTCCCATGTAACACATACAATCCCGGCATGGTTGGCGCCCCAAGCTAACCTTTTCGGTTTGAATTAATAATACATGGAGCTTTGCTGTCAAAAAAAAAAATGGGAACTAGACATCGAGTTTATTAGAATATATTTTGTGATCAGGAACTAGAGTGTTATGCTAACAGAAGACAGATTACAGGGTGTTTCAAGTATTTATTCATTTCTTAAGGATACCTTGAGCTAGTATGCATCATCACCAACCAGATCCAGTTTGATGTATCAATGTTTAATTTTGTGGCTTGTCTTAACCAACAACAATAAGAGGAAAGCATGAACATGTCATCTCCACATGTAGTTACAATGTACAGTGTACAAAATGTATCAGTTTCTTTTTGGATCAACAATCTACTGGGTGAATCAGAAATAAATATGCTTAACTAAAAAGTAAAAACTAGATTTAGAAAAACAGAATAAAACTTATTTTATATTGTATTTAATTAATAATTTCAGTATTCACACATGATTTTGTTAAATTTATTTTTACTATCGTCGGTTAACCCGCCTACCTCCCAATGTCTGATCCAAGAACCGAACCGGATTGAAAATGTCAAACCGCACTAACTCCAAAATCCGGATAAACCAATCCTCTCATCCAAACACACATCCCCTCCTCCCTCTCCCAAAAACCACGATCAAATCAAACAAATTCAAATCAAACTCCTCCTCATGGCGATGACATCCATGGAGAGCAGCAGCGACGTAGAAGTCGGATTCGCGAAGCTCCAAGGCGAGGATTTCGAGTACTACATGCAAACATACTCAATCATCCTCGGACGCAACTCCAAGAAATCCACCGTCGTGGACGTCGACCTCTCCTCCCTCGGCGGCGGGATGAACATCTCCCGTAACCACGCGCGTATCTTCTACGACTTCACGCGCCGAAGGTTCGCGCTCGAGGTGCTGGGGAAGAACGGGTGCCTCGTCGAAGGCGTCCTCCATCTCCCCGGGAACCCTGCGGTTAAGCTGGACTCGCAGGATTTGCTTCAGATTGGTGATAAGGAGTTTTATTTTCTGCTTCCCGTGAGGAGTATCCTTGATGGGCCTAGCGGGCTTGTTTCCGGGCCTTACCGTTCAGGGAAGAGAGGTGGGAGGGGAAGAGACTACTTTGGAGAAGAGTATGATGATGATGATGATGATGATGATGATGATGATATGAAGAGGAGTGGGAAGTACTCAAGGAGAGATGGATATGGAGATGGTATAACTAATGTTTAGTTTCATCTTTTGCTTGTAAATGATTGATAGGTTTTGAGCATTTCTATGTAGTTCTATACTTGAAAGAGTTTTGTAGTTTGAATGTTCTAAAAAAAATTGCTAGGTGGTGGTAGTTAAGTGTTTTATATGGCATTCTCAAGGCTTAAGGCTTTGCAACCTGTAACCGGAGTTAACGGTTCCGGCCTTTCAAACCCGTACCAAAATCTAACGTTATGTTGGTTCGGACTAAACCAATATCGTCGTGGACCCGTTAATTTATATGGGATTATTGCCTTGGCCGATTTTTAGAACCTTGGTGTGTGATCATTTGATGAACCCCAACATTGCTTATTTTTGATTAGATTGTTGTGTGAGTATGATCAACTTAAGAATGAGTGTGAGGTTCATGTTTTGATTTGTTGTTGGGTTTGATCGCTGAATCTAAGAAGAAAAGTTTCCTCTTTGGGTACAGACTTTCGTTCTACTTTGGACCATGATATATATAGTTCCTCCAGAGGCGTTTGGATTTACTTATGATTGTGGTTTAATATTCTTTTTTGTTTTGATGGAAGTCTTTATATTGGGATTAGTGGGAGTTGATTCAGACCTGTGTTAAGATCTTTTTTTTTAATTTGGGAGATTGTAATGTTTGCAGAGAGGAAGGGAGAGGGAAGAACAAGGGCGGATAGGGAAGCTGATGATCAGCAAGTTTTGCAGCTCGAGGAAAAAGATGTTGTGTCATCCGTTGCCAATGTGCTTTCTGATTCGTGTGGTCCAGGAGAGTATATGGCTATGGAGAAGCTTCATTCTGTGGTTAGTTCATTACCATCTCTTCTTTTGGATTTTGATGTTTGGACTAGTGTGTTTCTATACATTTAATAAACTTGGCAAACATATATTCTGTTCTTACATTTTGCTACAATTCTGCTTTATAATACTGAACCTTTCTTGTGATTGTCAAGTTTAGAATCTCCCATTGTGTTGATGCATCGTAACTTATATATCTGTGGCAGATACTGGAGAATTATGGGAACATATGGCATCACAGTCGTGTAAGGAGATACCTAACACCTGAGAACTGGGCAGTTCCAGAAGCAAAGGGTAAAGCATGGTATGGACTGCTGATGCTGCTGAGGAAATACCCGGAGCATTTTGTTATCAACACTAGGTCAAAGGGCAGGGTCACTCATGAGTTTGTTTCCCTTGTCTCCCTTCTCTCCTGAAACCACATCCCTTTACTTTATTTTTTTTTCCTTGAACATCAAGTGATACCACATCCCATGATGATTAAAAATCATGTGCTTGTCAGTGCAGGAAGTTTCTACTTTTTATGTAAATAAGATAGTGCCAGAGGTTAGTTTTGGATGAGTTCTTGTCTTCTGTTGGGTTTGAAATACTCAATTGAAACTAGGTTTTGTTTTTTGCTCTGGAGTATTCGAAAAACAAAGATTCAATATGATGAGCTTACTCAACCTATCCAAGATATAATCTGAATTAAATTATTGTTTAGAAATACAAAAAAATAAAATAAAGCCTTCTGAATATGAACTATACAGAATATACCCCAAAGTGTTTATACAATGGGTCTCTTGAAAAGGGACTTAAGATGAAGGCTGGACCAACTGTTCTACGGGAACGCTACACAACTGTTCTCGAACACGCAACACCAGTTGAGTTGCTTCCTTGTCCAGTTCCATTGTCTGTCTCCGCAAGCTCTGTTATAAATTAAATAAACCACCAAATCATACAATTTTCATAAATCTTTCAGAATGTAATGTATTCTGATCTTGTGTTGTACCTCAGAAGCCCACAAACAGTCACGTTCCTTACGTGGGATTATGTGAATGTGCGTCTGGAAAACATGCAAAAAGAAAGAGAACTATTAACATGCAAAAACTGGTGCTTAAGAAAGTCAATGTATGTTGTGCTTACGTGAAATATCACTTGCCCAGCTGCTGCTCCGTTGTTAACCAGCAAATTAAATGAATGATATAGTACTTATCAGTTCTACTAATCAGTTTTACATTGAACAGTCTGAAAAGAGAGGCTAAAAACATTCAAAAAGACAAAACACATACTTCTCTGAAAGAAAGATGATTTGCACATTCTTTCCATTAGCCTGGTTAGCTGAGTTGCAGTAAGCTTGGAAGATATGAAGAGCACAAAAGTGGCGGATAATATCTCTTATAAGGAGAAGAACTGAGATTGGGAGCTTCTCGGATTCTCACAGATTTGAAGTATCCATCTCGTCCAAAGACGTGAGCAGTTTGGTAGACACATTCTTCACTGACTTTTTCTAGAACGAAAACCACAGCAAGTTTCTTCTCCTCGTCAATGAGGAAACTCCCCGAAGAAAGGTCAACCCAAAAGCCAGTGACCACTTTCAAAAACTTTGTCCACGACACAACATCAGGACCAACCTTGTCCGTAACACTAATCTCGATTGTATCACGTGTATTCCAATGTTGATACAACAAAGCCAGCTGCTGCTCCTCCCCTCCTTCTCTTCTAACACAAGAGAAAGACAGGAAATGGAATCCGTCTTCGTAAGAATGAGACGGCTGCAGAGGCAAAAGCGGTCCGAACCTCTCTGTTGTGAAATCAAAACAGACGAAGAAACCTGCAACCTTTGTCCGGAAATAAGCGTTTCCCTTCAAAGACACGCCGTCGTATAGACGAGACCATATCTGCCGCTCGGGAGTAACATCATCAAGAGCCTTCCAAAAACGCGAGCTAAAGTCGTAGAGTTCAAACCCTGAAACGTACCTTCCTGTAACAGGATCAGGTTGAATCTCATCGTAGATCCTCAGGATCTTGTGGTTAAGGTTGTTGTGGCCTGTGTGAAATATGAAATATGAAATATGAAAAGTACTGTGTATCCACCTCGTTTTCCCTAAATAAGGATTCCACACCAAGAGCCTAGAGTAATCGACGCAAAGCAACAAGCCATCATCACAATGAAAAACCTTAAAGATCTGGATTTGATCAAGTGTGCTTATTTGTTTTATAGATGGGTCGCCATTTTCTTTGCTTTGGTCGAAGTTCATCAAACAAATCCTCCTCGAGTCCATCATCAAGAACTGCTTCTTTGCTCCTTCACCGAAAAAGATCCGATTTTTACATAAAGTGTTCCACTTTTTGCAGGTAGATCGCACTGATCCCAGAGATGTAATCGGCACTCTAGAGATTATCTCATCCGCTACCAAATCCTCTGGAAGATCCAAAATTCTCTTCATCGTTCCCATCTTCAATTACGGTTTCTTTCTCTCTGCTCCGGTTTCTTTCTCTCTGCTCCGGTTATGAGCTCTCTTCCCCTTTCTGCCCTGAGTTTATTTTACACCCATCGTTTCTACTAATGGGCTATAATTACCCAACAAAGATAATTGTTACAAAATTAAGAATATATATATACTAGATATGAGCTCGTTGCGTTGCAACGGGTTTTGTTTGATGTTTTAGTTTAATATGAAAATATAAAATAATAAATATTATTATAGTTTTATGATTATTCTTAAATATGATGTGTGATATTTATTTTATAAATAAAAACTCGTTTTCACACATAAATTCACGTTAACATTTATATTTTATAATCATGATGCGTAGAGAAATGTTACAAATTTTGTACTTGGGATTAAAGAATATACTATACCTAAATGTTTTAACTCAACACAACTCAAAATAATTTTTATTTAAGAATTAATATTAAATAAACTTTTAGAATTCTCTCTGATCAGAATTTTATAAAAAGAAAAACAAATCTCATTTGGTTTAACAAAGGAAATAAATATGTCACATAATGGTATTTTTTATTGCCACATTCACAATCTAATTTTTTAATTGACATATATAACAATTATATCCGGTGAAATAGTAGAAGTTATTTTTTGTTTATAATATTTTAACACAAATTTTCATTTAAAATTAAATCTGTAATTATATTGAAAATAAGATTACCTATAGAGTTTTATTTTATTTAGTGTTTTTAAAAAGGATAATTTAATGGTTATTTTTATAATCAGATAATATTTTTTTATGTAAATACTAATGTGTTTTCCAAAAGATAATATGTGGAAGCTTAAAAGTTGTAGTTATATTTGGTTATAAGATTTAACATGCAAATATCTATTGAAAATGCAAAGTTTGTTACTTATAAGAAATAATAAGTATAATTTTAAGATTTTCTTTTGTTAAGGCTTTTTTTTATGTATATTATTTTATACTATATCTAAACATTTTAACTCAACACAACTCAAAATAACTAAATGAAAAGTTAAAAAAAAAATGAAAGTCAAATACAGTCAATGATAACATTATACACATTTTATATACTATTAATGCTTTATTAAATAAATTTTAAAAGTTTATTTTGCTAGGATACTTTAAAAAAAAATAAAAGATTATATTATATAAATCTCCTTTTTATTTACAGTAAAAAATAAATAAAATTAAAATATTCTTTTACATTTTTGTTTAAAATTTTAGAAAAAGAAAATCTTTCTTATAACCTATTATAGTTATCTATCTATTCTTTAGAATTTCGGAAAAAAAAATTATTATCAATATATATTTTATCATTAATTTTTATCAGTTTTATAATTCTCACTATACATGTTTAATCATATTAATTAGCAACTTTGAAAAACCAAACTCAATATAATATTTTACAATTATATCTTTATTAGAATTTAAAAAAGGAAATTACTATTGAATAAACTATTTTCAGATCGTTTATGATATTTTAAAAAGGAAAACTTCTACAAAAATTTCTACAAAGTAATTTAAAATTTTTCTTTTTACTATAAAATATATTTTAAATTTAGTTTTTATAAAACTCATTTTTATTATCAAATAATATTTGGCAATTATCTTTTATTTAGGATTTAAAAATTGAAAAATACTATAAATAATATTTATAATTATATATTTTTTATGCATACTAACACATGTCATAATCTTAAATATTTATATCTTCATTAGGATTTTGAAAAGGAAATTAGTATTAAATAAACTATTTTCAGATCTTTTTTGTTTATGATATTTTAAAAAGGAAAATTTCTACAAAGTAATTTAAATTTTTTCTTTTACAATTAAATAAATTTTAAATTTATTTTTTATAAAACTTGTTTTTATTATCCAATAATATTTTGCAATTATCTTTTATTTAGGATTTAAAAATGGAAAATTACTATAAATTATATTTAAAATTATAATGTTTTTAAACATATTAACACATTTCATAATCTTAAATATTTATATCTTCATTAGGATTTTGAAAAAGAAATTAGTACTAAATAAACTATTTTCAGATCTTTTTTATGTTATTTTTAAAAGATAATTCTCTACAAAACTTACTACGAACTAATTTTGAAATTTTTTTACTATTAAATAAAATTTTAATTTACCTTTTTCTATAATTTTTTTTATTATCAAATAATATATTACAATTATCTTTTATTTAGGATTTAAAAATGGGAAACTACTATGAATAATATTTATAATTGTATTTTTTTAAAACATTTTAACACATGTCATAATCTTAAATATAAAAATTTTAAGTCTCATGATCATGTTAATTTGTAAATTTGAAAAACTAAGCTTTATATAATAAGATAGGAAAATAGGAAAATTTATCTTTAACTTTATATAATAATATAGAAAAATAGGAAAATAGGAAAATCAATTTTATTATATAAATGCTAAATATATTGATCACATTTCACAATCTAAAATATATAACTGACATGTGTCGCGATCGTATTGAATAGTAACTTTGAAAACTAAGCTATATATAATAAGTTTTTTTAAACATATTAACACATGGCGTAATCTTAAATATTTATATCTTTTTTAAGATTTTGAAAAGGAAATTATTATTAAATAAACAATTTTCAGATCTTTTTGTTTATGTTATTTTTAAAAGATAATTTTCTTCAAAACTTACTACGAAATAATTTTAAATCTTTTTTTTACTATTAAATAAAATTTTAATTTACCTTTTTTATAAAACTTGTTTTTATTATCAAATAATATATTGCAATTATCTTTTATTTCAGATTTAAAAATAGAAAACTACTATAAATAATATTTATAATTATTTAAGATATATTGCAATTTATCTTTTATTTAAGAGAATTTTCTACAAAACTTACTACGAAATAATTTTAAAATTTTTCTTTTTTACTATTAAAGAAAATTTTAATTTACCTTTTTTATAAAACTTGTTTTTATTATCAAATAATATATTGCAATTATCTTTTATTTAAGATTTAAAAATGGAAAACTACTATAAATAATATTTATAATTATTTTTTAAAAAAACATTTGAACACATGTCATAATATTTAATATAAAACTTTTAAGTGTCATGATCATGTTAATTAGTAAATTTGAAAAACCAAGATTTATATAATAAGATAGGAAAATATGAAAATCAATGTTAAAGGATAATTACGAAAATAATTATTTTAATTTAGTATATAGGATTTGTATAAACGAAAGTTACTATTTTTAAAAGATCTATACAAATTTTTTTTTTAAGAAGATTATCTTTTCTTTATATAATAAGATAGGAAAATCAATGTAAAAGAATAATTATGAAAATAATTATCTTAATAAGATTGAGTAGGAAAATAGGAAAATTTATCTTTAACTTTATATAATAAGATAGAAAAATAGGAAAATCAATCTTATTATATAAATGTTAAATACATTGCACACATGTCGCAATCTAAAATATATAACTGCCATGTGTCGCGATCGTGTTAATTAGTAACTTTGAAAACTAAGCTTTATATAATAAGATATATATATATATATATTCTTTTTGCAAGGTAATATATCATAGAAAATCTAATCTATTTATTTATAATTGTACTTACAATTTACTGTGGCATGTTTTAAATTTAGATCTATTAACAAAGTATGACTAAACCAAAAAACACTTCTTTTTTTTGTAATAAACAAAAAAACACTTTATGTGATAACTGAGATTTGCCCAGTATCACTTTAATTGTCGTTGTAGAGAAAAAGAATTGTTTCAATCGTTTTAGAACTTCAATGCAAAATTTATTAACAAAATTCAGAAGTTTATTTTTTTTATTAGTTGAAATATAGTTAGCTGTATAAATAATTATGTTTTCATTTTTAAAATATACATATTATATGTTTTATTAATCTGTGTGCATAAATCTAGAATGACAATTAAAATAAAAAAGATAGAGTATGTCTATAATAATTGAAATACAAAATAGAATTTAACTTTTTTTTCAACAAGTTACTACATTAATTATCATTCCATTTTCCCTAGGTTTAACAACTTTAGCTAAATATATTACCATAACAATAAATCACTTCATTAATTATATTACCATATTAGTAGTGTATATTTTTATTTATTAGTTGATCAGCATTAACTTTGTGACAATTATATAAATAAAAAATTAAAATGTAAAATAAACGAGTTTTTCATATGGTTCAAAGCTCGGATTTATCTAATTTACTAAACCTTTTTATCTTAGTTTCAATTGGTGAAAAGTTATGTAGCCAAACACATAATTAAAAGACATTTGTTTATGTGAACAAAAGAATAACTCAAGTCATTTATGAGTCTACCTTAAATTGTACAAAGCTTCCAGAAAAAAATGGCAGTTCTACCTTAATTAAGAGAAATAATAACTTAAATCGTTTATGAGTCTACCTTAAAATCATTTATGTTGCACTGGTTAGTGATGAGTCTACCTGAAAAAAATGGCAAGATTACTTAAGAAAAAGGCAGTTCTTAACTTCTTATAATGTGATGGTATTAGAGATGGATGCAGTAAGGCGATGTTCTGAGAATTAAGAGAAACACCACTGTCTGTAGCTTTAACAATGGCATTACTAATAAGAGGCACTTTGGAACACATATGATGAGCTATTTTTTTGTTTTTTGTTTTTTTTGTTTTTTGCATAGGAGTATTCGAAAAACAAAGATTCAATATGATGAGCATACTCAGCCTATCTAAGAAACAACATGAATTAAATTATTATTTAGAAATACAAATAAAATAGAACCCTCTGAATATGAACTATACAGAATATACCCCTGGAGATGAAAAGTGTTTACAGCAATGGGTCTCTTGAAAAGGGACTTAAGATGAAGGCTGAACCAACTGTTCTTCGGGAGCGCTACACAACTGTTCTCGAACACGCAACGCCAGTTGAGTTGCTTCATTGTCCAGTTTCATTGTCTGTCTCCGCAAGCTCTGTTATAAATAAAAAAACACCATATCAGACAACTTTAATAACCTTTCAAAATGTAACGTATTCTGATCTTGTGTTGTACCTCAGAAGCCCATAAACAGTCATGTTCCTTACGTGGGATTATGTGAATGTGCGTCTGAAAAACATGCAAAAGAAAGAGAACTGTTAACAGAAACTATCCCTCAGAGATTTTATGAAAATCAGACAAGTCAAGTATGTTATGCTTACGTGAAAAATCACTTGCCCAGCTGCTGCTCCGTTGTTAACCAGCAAGTTAAATGAATCTGTTGAGAATTAGAATCTTGGTTCAGTGATGAAGTCTACCTTAAAATGTTCACTTAAGAAGATGACAACAAGTGGTACAAAACCGTTCAAAGTCTGATTTCATTTGCAAAACCGATCACTATGTCACAACAAGTTAAAAACAAAAAAACAATAAACCTAGGTCAAAAAAGAGCAAAGGTACAGTCTTGAACTTTTAAGGGATCATCAATGGTTTTGAGGCTTCCTAAACTGTGAGCACGCAACATGTTCTCTGTAATTCCACTATACATGTATGAAAGGCAGTTCTTATAGTGTCATGGTACCAGAGATGGAAGCAGTAATGGGATGTTTTTGAGAATATACAGAAAAACATACCACTGTCTGTAGCTTTAACAATGGCATTACTGATAAGAGGCACTTTGGAACACATGGCAGCAACTACCTGCATGCTCCTTGGAGGAGGCCTATAATCAAAATCTTATACGCATATACTTTTTAATACAATTAAAAAACTTTCAAAACAGTAAAAGGAAGATAAGAAAATGAACCTAACAAGTACACAAGGTAGGAAGAGGAACTTACTGAGGGAGGAGTTTGCTCTAAGGTTGGATAATGTAACTTTGGAATGATAAGAGAGTGCCTGAAAATGCCCAGATTAAAAAAAGAAAAGTTGACAGCATTTAGATTTCAAGAACAACAGCAAAGCAAGCAAAACATGTTAACAATCCAAAAACCAAACCACACCAAGTACTGGAGGGTTTAAGGATGGTCATAGTCAATATTCAAGTTTACTCCTAGGTGGTAATTAAACGTATTTATAGGGGACTATTGATTAAACAGACACCTGAACTGATTTTTCGGATAAATGAACGATTTTTCATTTCATTTAGTACATAGTCACACGTAGCTATATAGAATCACAGCACATTAACAGATAGAATGAGATTTTAATTACCCATGAATAAGTGGGCTCGTATCCAAAATACATAAGCACATGTCATCCTCGTACAACTGCGTCAAGAGAAAAAAAAAAGAGATTAGTTAGTTTATGTTCTGTTTTGTGTGGAACAGGGAAGTAAAGTTTAGACCTTTAGACACGGAGACTCGCCACGGACAATCTTGCAGAAAACGCAGTCGTTTTGGAGATTGGAAGATTCGACCTTCTCGTCCTCTGGTGAACCTGATGTACAATCCGAAGCCCTGAGAATAAGGGAGTCTCGGGTCGGGTACGGAGAAGATGGGTTGAGGTGGGAACAGAGGATCGCGAGCCTTCTAGCTTCCATTGAAACTGAACAGAACGATTGTTTTGATAGCAAAACAGTGAGGATGAAGAAGATTGAGAGGAGGAGGGTGGTGGTGTATATGGAGACTGAGTGGTGTTTTTGTTTTATCCACAACCATCCATGTGATATGATGACTCTCTGTCTTCTCGTTTTGTTCATAAGCCAAATCAGATATTAATCCCATGGCTTTTAACATTAACAATTAGTAATTAATAATATGATTAGCAGCAGCATTGACATTTTTAACAATTAATTTAAAATTATGATCAAAGTATAGATTATCATTTTTGTAAGAAACTAGGTATTTTGCACGTTGAAAGGCATAGTTATCTTATAAATATTTATCAATATACTCATTCATTTTCATAAAGAATATTGTTTTGACATTTTTCACACAATTAAAAAATAAAATATATTTTAGTTATTATTAATAATACATATTTGATCAATAATACTACATCCGTTCCTGAAAGTAGGATTTTCTAGATTTAATTTTTGTTCCACAAAAATGAATTTTCTATATTTTTAAAGTACTTTTATATATTTTTAAGAAACATTAATTGTGAATATTTGAATCGATTAAATCTAAAAAACATCTATAAAAGTATTTATAAAATCAATGTATATGTAATTAATATTAAGTTAATAGTTATATTGAGATTCTAAAATGACACTTGTTATGTAGTAAGAAAAAAATGTTAGAATTTTTTAGCAAAAAAAAAAAAAATGTTAGAATAAACACTTAATTGTGTACGTTAAGAATTGTGTACATGATCACATGAATAAACATGACAACTAAAATATTCAATGACCCATTGTGTCTGCTTGTTCATCTTACTCACTTTTTTTCCAATGTTTTTTCTTATTGCTTCATCGTGCAGTGCTTTCAGTTGTGGTCCGTTCACAGTGACTATATGTGATAAATAGATTAAGTTCAGTTTGTGAATTTATTTATTTATTGTTCTCTCCGTTACACTAGAAAATATGTAAACATACTATCTACTCAGCAAAGTAGGAAAGTATAAGCTAATTTAATGAAAAGCTAGTGGCATGCATGATGTCTTTAATTAAACGTGCTTTAGAGCATGAGCATTGGTGAACCCCTCTTTGGGGTTCACAAAATTTTTTTAATAATTTTTGGTGGGTTCATGAATAGTTATAAACTTGTATCTATTGTGTTCCTGCATTAGTGAACCTGAAGAAGGGGTTCAGAGAAATTAAATAAAATATTTTTTAATTTTTAAAAAAGTTTTGAATATATTTAGAATACATGAATAAAATATAATATTTAAAAAAAAAAATTAAAAGGTTTTATTCAATACATTGTTGAATTTTTTTTTTGGTAAATATTTTTTTCAAACAAGTTTCTATTCAATACATTGAGAATTCATGAACATACAAAAATTATTTGTTTCACATAAATAGATGTTTTATATTTTCTATGCAAAAATTATAAATTTCAATCAAATTAATTAAAATTGTTGAATTGTCATTGGTTAAAATTTATTGGAAATTTATAATAGTGTTTTGATGTATTTTTTAATACATGGAAACACTTAAAAATCTATCTTGAATAAGAGTTACAAGTTACTACTGATTAATTATTATTCAAAACTGATTATTGTTACACCCTTTGTCTAGAACCAAAAGAAAAAGTAAGTTTTGATTGAATGAATAAGAGTTACAAGTTACTACAACAACAACAGAAGGGAACTAAACATAAAGGATGGCAGCAACGGATCAGATTCTATTGGTTGGAGAAGTGAACCTTGAAGATCCACCAAGAAGTGACTGTAATGACCAAAGACTAGATATTTCCATAAATATTAATCGATTAAGCTATATCTAAAGTTAGATAACCCATGTAACGAATCTGTAAGTCCGTCTCCTGCACAAGAAAAGAGCCATAGCACACAAATGTGACGTGTGAACAGATATCAGGGACCTTGGTGTATAATCTTCTAACAAAAAATAGCTACAAACTTCACACAGAAGAGTGACGTGAATAGCTTTGGGGTTGTACTACTAGAGCTTTTGACAGGGAGGAAACTTGTGGATCATACAATGCCACGGGGCCAACAGAGTCTTGTAACAAATATATATCATGCTCTGTTTTGATCTACGATCCGTTTTATTGTTCAGGCTACACCGAGGCTTAGTGAAGACAAGGTGAAGCAGTGTGTTGATCCAAAGCTAAAAGGAGAGTATCCTCCTAAATCACTAGCTAAGGTAACACTGAAATTATAATGACATTTCCTGTTTTAATCTCAAGCCTTCATCAGCTCGCTTGCTCCAAGATCCGAAGCTTGTCTGATCACAGTACAGAGCAAATCTCAGTACAGAGCAAATCTGAAGCTTGTCTGATCAACCAAGGAGTTCAAAACCAAAGTCTCAACCAACTCCCACATCTCCAGACCAACGCATCCTTTCAAAACCAAACCAGACACATCTCTACCCATCTAACCACCACTCTTCTCCACCATCTTCTGAACATCAGAACAAGCTTTATTCCCCCAGACCAACCCAGGCACATCTTTACCCATAAGAAGCTCAGTGTTCTCCACAAAATCCTTCATCTCCTCTTCCTTCTCAACCCCAATTTTCTCACCAATCTTCTCCAGAAACTGCTTCAACATACTCAAAAACTCACCTTTATCAAACCTGTTGGTATCCTTGAGCTTGCTCTTCAGCTTAGACGCAAAGCTCTTACCCAATTTTATCAGCTCAGCATCGCTTCCGGAGATCTCCTCGTGACCATCTAATCATCAACGCTTCATCATCATCATGGGGAGCCAGCACGAGGAAGCTCGACGAGGTAGATCCCATAAAGTGCTCTCCAAGCTGCATCCAAAACCCTCCTCCGCCGTCTCCTCCACCACCATCTCCACCGCCTCCGGCATGTCTTCATCAACGGAATTGAGAATCTTCAATCAAAATCAAAATTAAAACAGTATTCAATCAAGATCGAAAAAAGAAAATCTAGTTAAAAAACAGAAGAAGCATCAAAGAAAATTTACGTGAGTGTTTGAGATATAAAACAATGAATTATGATCAGAATTGATAAAAAATCGACGAAGTTTACAGGAGAAAAGAGAGAGAACGCAGTGTTGGAGGAGACTCTCTCTACTTAACACGTGGCTTGAACCGTATCACAGGAGATCACTCACAAGGATCGGTTCATGGAAATTAAGTCATTTTTTATTTTCTTTTTTCTTTCTTTACCTATGAACCTGAGCCATAAACCCTTCTAAAACTTCTGATGCGCCTGCTCTTAGAGCTTTAGGGTGCAACATTTTAACGCCTTCTTTTTCCCTAATTTTGAAGTGTGGGTCTATTTCTAAAGTTTTAAGCATCTGCTAGCCATAATTCAACTACTTTTCTCTTTATTTGAACGTGTATTTTCTTTTGTCTTTCTAAAAGATGTAGTAGTAGCAAAAAGACGAGAACATTTTACAAGGAATTTTACCAAAAAACATTATACAAGCATATTTTTACCAAGAAAAAGATACAGGGAATTTCAAATTTCAAAACGAAACAAAACATTTAGTTACGTAAGAGAAAGTTATTCCACAAGTCAAAGTCTGTATAGATGAAAGCTAGGCTTCTATTCAACATTCCCCTTCCTCCTTAGCCTTTAACTTCTTTCCCATCCCTAATATCTAATAATCTCACCAAATCCAACAGTTACACTACCAACACGTTACAAATTTTAGACAGTACTTTCAAAAACATAAAGACGTTGCAAAACAAGTCTTTTTTTTTTAACTAGTTTACGTAAATACAATATGGCTCGCTTTTCCCAAAGCTACTACCAAACTAGCTTTACCTATCTTTCTCTTCTTTTTTCTCACGCATGATTTCAAAATACATACATAATTACACAAGATAAGTTTTTTAAAACTAGAAGATAATATTAAAACGCTGAATCAATCTCTCACGCTTGTTGGCTTCAAAGCACCCGTGTTGGCGAAAAACACCTTGAAATGCACCCAAACACACCTCCACTCTTCTGCATTTTCCATTTATAACATTTTTCAAAATCAATTTTTAAACCTATTCTTAAATCGGATTTTAAGATAAAACAAGTAATATAAAGTTGTAAACTGAGAAACATAGTTCTACCTTTGTTGATTTGGCGGTGAGGAGTTGAGGGGACACCTTGTACAAGTCTTCGTCCACTGGCTTCGGTGCCGTCATCCTCCGCTTCTCCATCGGTGTTGGACAGCTCGTCGCCGCATCGAACTCACGCGCCGCGTTCTTGAAGTTGTGTTGCTCCTTGGAGGTGGTTCTCTTCGGCTCCTGGCCCACCTTAGCCTGAAAAATAAAAACACATTTCCCGGGAACATATTAGTTGCCGTCAAGGGGAGGGATTAAACAACTTAGATTTGGATGTAATGAAAGAAGTACCCGGCGTCGAGGGAGGAGGATTACGGCGGGAGCGACAAGATGGTCGTGGTGGTTGTCGTAGAGATCACCTTCGAGGTAAAGATCGCGATCTTGAAGGTAAGGAGTGTAATGGAGAATAGCAGGTTGTTGAGTTGTTGTTGTTGTTGTCTCGAAGCACTGAGTGAATGGAACGGGGTCGTTCCAGTTCCAGCTTCCAAACGCGGGCACGTCTCCCCTCCTGCAGCACTCTCCTCCACCGTATTCCTGGTGGTAGAAAAAAACGGTTAACCTTTTTGTACACACAAAAGAAGAAGAATTATAAAGAGAAAGGAGCTTACGTAGTCCATGGCTGTTGTGGCTAATAGGGTTGATGATGTTAGATCTTTGGTAATCTAAATAGAGAGACGGAGAGTTTGGGTCTATTAAATGGGCAGATGGGTTTTTTTACATTTACTCAGCAGAGACAAAGTTGTCCTACAGTCTACTTGTAGGAGATAGAGTAGAGAGACTGTTTGTTTATGCACATAGAGAAAGAGGAGAAAAGAGACAAGACTTTAAATTCAGTAGGGTCAGTGAACAAATGAGTTGGCTTAGCTATTCATCTTCTATTAACAGTACATTTTAAACAAAATTCTACTGTTCTTTTTTTGTTTCTTTATTTCCTTTTATGCAATGTGTTCTGTAGTCTGTCTTTACTTTTTTTATTATCTTTCAAATGTTTTAAACTTTTTCTAGCTTTGTTAGCTTTAGACTTTGTTTTATATAGGGGTTAAAACATTTTTTTTAACACTGATTAATTTTATAAAAAGGTCTAAGCCCATCCTATTACAACAAGAGAAAGACCCAAAACATCCGACCCATGATTAGAAAAAACTACAATCTAGGTCTAAAGCCCACCCTTACAGCCCACGGGTACGAAACCCTAATCCACTCGGCTCACCATCAACCTCGGCGCCGCATCGCCCTCACCTCGAACCTCTGGTGCCTTCGTCGCTTGGGAAAACCAACCATCGGAGAGCAATAATCGATCTCATCCGCATCCCAAGCCGACAGAACAGCCACAAACCAACCACAATCTACGAGGACACAAATAACCGGCTGCAATCGATCCATCTCCACCGTCATCCGAAGCGGTTTCAGGAGAAAGATCAAGAGTCGGAGAAGCTTGGAAGCACAACCACATAGAAAAAGAGAAACGAAAACAAACTAGAAAAAAACTAAAGAGAACCAAACCGAAGAGAGTGATACTGACGGAGCTATCACCTCCCGGGAGCAAGAGCCGGCGATGGCGGTGCTGTCGAAGCCACTGTCTCCCGGAAACAAGGGCCGACAGTCGTAGAGTTAAGAGAGCCTCTACTCCCTGGAAAAACTGAACACAAAATAGGCAACCGCTTCGGTTTACCACCATTCACCTCACCACGGAGCCAGAAAAAGCAGAGAAGCCACCGAACAAAAAATCTCGCGAACGGAGCCTTTCGCGGCGCAAAACCCTAACCCAGAACCGGTAATATATCGGGAGGGAAGCAGCAGATCGAAACCCCCAGCAAAATTGCTGAACAAAGACGGAGGAAAAAAGGCCACTGACGCCGGCACGCACGCGTACACGCCACCGGACGTCCGCCACCGGACGTCGGAGCCTCCGATGTTCTCTTTTCTCTCTATGTGACAACAGTTTGGTGCCAAGTTTTCCACTAAAAAATTTATTAGATTAACCAAGTTTTTTTCTATTCATGGTTTACAAACAAACAAAATAAGTTATTAGATTAACCAAGTTTTTTTCTTAGACTAAACAAGTTTTATTGCCTCTAAAGCTGACTTTTGCACTCAGATTAATGGTTCTTTACCAATATTTACCGTTTTGTATCGGAAAAAAACATATGCTCCATTTTTTTCACTTAACTTTAATGGACTCCATCGGAAATTATCCTATTTGAAAAACGAAATGTTTTCTAAGAAAGTGAAAGTCTTAGAAACAAAAGAGTTAATAAATGAGATTTTAGGAAGAAGGGACCACATGCAACATTACCTCTGTAATGAAACTTTGTGCTCTGTGCAGTGTACGACCAACATTGCCACGATTCCAAGCTTAGAGATTCTACTTTATAATAAATGTCTTTCTTTAAATTAGTTTTATCAGTAGTTTTATTTGACAGAGGACAGGTGGGGTTAGGTCAAATTTACCGCAGGTGTTCATATCAGCTTAATTCAACTGCACATTTGCAACTGCTCATTGCAGCCTAATTTTAAAGTGTCTGATGGGTAAAAGCATGATATTTTCTACTTCACACATTTTGTCGTATTGTGCACTCACTGATGTTCATATATTCTTACTTGCTTTGTGGTTAAAGTAGCCAACTGTTGTTGTGAGTCTTGTGACAATGGAAAAAAGAAGTAGCTTGCAGTTTTTTGAGAGAGTTACAAGAAGAGACACATTCTGTGTTTGTTTCACGTTCACAGACATATTGTGTCATTGGGACACTTTTCCCTTACACCTGTCCTTTTTATTCCCAAAGTACCCCAACGTTGTGGAGAGAGATGTTTGTTCTCTTGTTTGTTTAGTTTGTTTGTTTTTTTTTTCTGGTTTCATCTATAACTAAACAACTTGCCAATTGCATTTAATGCAAAAGAACGTAAGTACAATTGTTGGTAAGTGAAAAAAGGAGGTGATACACTTTCGGCTTCATCTAACGGTCAGAGTTCAAAATTTTAAAAAAGCAAAGATCTAACGGCTTCGATTGAGCTAGTGTAATTAAGAAGATACGACGTTTGTGAAAGTAGGGGAGACATTAATTGCTCTTAATTGATAGCAGATCTTGTTTTTGCTGTCAGATCTGAGTAATTGTAAAAGCGAAAGAGGTGGAGTGTGTTTACTTCTGTCTCTCGGAGGAGAAGGTTTGGGTTCGTGGTTACTAGGTGTTGGCCTCTTCCAATTTTTTTTTTTAATTTGTTTTTTGTTTGTTGTTTGCTGTTTATTGCAGATGGATGAGATGTGTATGGTGATGTGTGGATGTTGGGTGTGTGGTTCTGATGGAAAATGGGAGTTCGTGGTGGACAAGAAACGGATGGCTAGGATGGTGTCGGTTGAGGAAGGATCGAAATAACCTTACTTTGACACACTTTACCTTGACAACTGTTTTTTTAAGATCGAAATAACCTTACTTTTATGTAAGGAAAATAATGTTTCTTTAAGAAGATAACCGTAACAAACTTTTATTGTTGCAATTAATGAGAAGACGAAGAAGAGATATTTATTAACAATTGGGCATGTCTTTCTCGAGGATGGCAACCAAACGATGTGTTTTGGAAACCATGGAAAGGTAAACATGGATGGGTTGGCGTGGATGCATGCGAAGGTGAAGGTGAGGCGTACGTATTGTATATGTCGTTGGGACTGTGGTGGACAAACAGTTGTGGACATATGATGAAGTTAAACATGAGATAGCATTAGGTAAGTTAGATACCAAGAAACCCACGCATATTGAGTTTGTGGTGTTAATGTACATGAGTAGACATAAGCCGAATGGCACATTAAGAGCAAAAACAAAAGTGCCCATAAACCAAAAAAACAACTAAGGCTGTTGTGGGTTGGTAAGACGTGGTTAGTTGGCGACTGGTTAGCTTGTGGTCAGAAGTTTGATGGACGGAGAATGTGTGGTCAGGAAATGAGTGGTTACGAAGTGTGTGGTCAGGTCATTCAACACAGCCTCCATTTCGGTGGTCACCGCCACCTCCACCATAGCCTACACCCCTCACTTCTTCCACCTCCACCGTATCCACCACCACTGTATCCTCCACCTCCACCGTATCCACCACCATCGTATCCTCCACCCTCACGTCTTCCACCTCCATTGTATCCACTACCACCGTATCCACCACCACCATATCCACCATCCTCACGTCTTCAACCTCCACCGTGTTCACCCCCACCGTATACGCCACCATCTCCTCCTCTAAAATAGCCACCTCTACCCACCACCACCGTTGTATCCACATTCACTGTAGATAAATATAGATGCTTTAATATCTGAAAAGATACAAGAGAATGTAGATGCTTTAAGATCTGAAAACGTACTTTTTTATGCCGGAGTGTATTTCGCGAAACACAAATACAGATAGTAAGAAAGAAATTGAGAATCGGCGGAGGACAAGTGGCAATCGATAAGAGAAGAAATGAGAAGACTTGGGTTTAGCGAGGATAAGGAGGAGAAAGTGTTCGGGTTCGTGAAGATTGTGATGGGTCACTTGAGTTAGGGATTTAGCGATGCTGATAGTAAGAGAGGAGTCAGTAGTACCAAGATTTAAGAAATCTCATGTTTCCAATTTCTGGGTTGAGAGCAGGTAGACAAAGATGAAGAGAGAATGGGGTTAGTGTTCATCGAAAATGAGAGATACAATTTTGATTTCGAATTTGGGAATTTTTTTTTTGTTTTTTAAAAGAAAGGACAAAAAGGAGAGTTGTTCTGGTTGGTTTCGAAAATATGGATTAAAATTTCCTTCACTTACTAGACGGTTATATCTGGTTGACAATGTAACCAAACTCATTCTCACATTAGTTAGAGGGCTTATTGGACAATTAGACATGACAAAGTGCTCTATATGCCCAATGTGTCTGTTAGAGTAATTGAAAACTAGAAATGTGTCTGTAAGAGTAATATTCTCCAGTTTTTTTTGTACCTTCCAGTTATTTACGGTATTAGAAAATTCTTAAAAGGCTACGAGGATTTGAGGTAACACCCCTCTCCCTCCCCCCGGAAAAAGAACATATCATACTTGGGCTCGAATCAGGCCCATTATATAATTTTCAATAAGAAGAAAATTTATAACTTTTTGACATGTGATTAATGTTGTGGATTTTTCTTCTTCCTTTTGTAGTAAAATATTAGCGGACGAGAAATTGCGTAATAGTGATGGTAATGATGACTACTTTGGCCGAGAAGTCAGTGGCGATTGATGGCATGACCATGGCGGAGTAAATTGATTGCATAACATTGGTGACCAGGATACTACAACAAGCCCATCTCAGCTCTGCTGGTGCAGCGCTCTGCAACACGCTAACTACATTTGTCTTTCTGGCGTCAAGAACTCTCTCTCTATGGCTCGCTTCTTTCGGTATTGATCCCCAACTCACTGTTGGACTCCCCAGCAAATGTCTCCTAGCCAACGTCCCAACTTGTTAAGACTTGAGCTCCAGCAGCCATTTTCTCGTCTAAAATCGTGTGTTAAATGTGTTTTTAATCAGTGATCAACAATAATGATTTTGTCCCGTATTGGTATCAACGAAATGTTTCTGTCCAATGGCGTTTGATGGGTTAAACCAAAAAAAGTAGTCAAAAGTTAAAATAATCAAACTGAAAACTTCACAAGTCCCAAAGCCCCCATTCAAAGATTGCGTGGAAAGAGAAGGACCGCATAATGGCAATTTTCAAATAGAAAGAGAAGCGAAAAAGCACAAACCCTGTGAGGCCTAAGGTTTTACACAACACACTGACACCAAACGAAGACTTATTACTTATAATAATTACAAATTCTTCCACTTATTCCTTCATAGCTTGTTATCTACTCTATGCATCCAACCATTCATTTTAATTTTTAAATTCAAACAGACGATTCTATACCTCAAAAGCAACCAGAAAATTGACAGAAACTAGTTTAAGAAACTAAAGCATAATTAACAAAAGCATTAACATCCGAGAAATTTTCGTTATTTCTTTCACCAAGTTTTACGTCAAAAGGGGTGATGAAATTAAACACAACAAAAGTCATTAGCCTAACCAACCCGGTTTACTCATACCGGAGATTCCAACAAAAGACAAACTAAAAAAGCAGACGATAATAATAATAATATTATTAAAAAGTTTTTTTTTTCTCAGAAACCGACGGTTGAGACAGTTAGACCTCTTTATCATCCTCCTTCTCACTCTTCTTCGCCGGAGAAACAAAGATCCACGTGTAACCAAACGGATCCGTCACCTTCCCCTTCACTCCACCTCCACCTCCAACCTCCTCATCCTCCACCACCTTCACAGCTCCGGCAGCAACGGCCTTCGCAACCGCAGCTTCCACGTCATCAGTCTCGAGAACCGCAGGCATAGTCCCCGTCTTTATTAACCTGTACAGTTAACGAGTAAATATATCAAATATCCTAAACCGGACTAAACCGATATTAATTTAAATGTACATCATAACCACTATTAAACCAGCTAATAGTCTTCCCACAGTTCAACGTAACAAAACAAACACAATCTTATCATCAGATCTACAACGAAACCCTAAGAATCCGAGAAGATCCAGCGACTAAGCAAGAAGAGGAAGGAGGAGCTTACTCAGAGCCGGAGGTAACGACGACGGTTGTTCCGGCGAGGTTAAGCTCGGAGGAGACGAGGTGAGGGAGCTCCTGGTCAGCCTTACGCTTAGGGTAGAGAGAGCGTCCAGTCTCCTCAGCGTCAAACACCGTCTTGTAGAAAGCGACGGCGTCGCCGACCTTGTGTGGTTCCACGATCAGCTGTGGCTTGTAGGCCGTGAAGGTAACGGACTTCTCCTTCTCCACCACCGTTGTAGCGGCACCGTTAGCAGTAGTAGCAGCAGCGACGTTTTCCTGAGCCATTGTTTTAGAGAGAGAGAGGGAGGTTTGTTTGTTAGTGAAGAGAGAGAAGAATGCAAATGGCGTGTTGTTGTTGTGAAGAGAGAACAATCTAGAGAGTCTCTCTGCTGGTTGTGTGTAGATATTTATTTAGGAAGAAGCGGAGAAACGGAATCGTTTTGATTCACCTGAAGAGGATTCTATAACAATTGCTCTCACGTCCGTAGTTTGTTTTACCCTTGCTTTTTTCACTTATTTACGAGCGCATGCCCCTTTATCCTTTCGTTTAATACTACAAGGCTGTTGTGTGTCTTCCACGTGTCTACTCAGTTAAACCGCTTAAGAATATTTTTAGTTAAAAATCAATTAAGTGAATACTTTAGTTTATTTTTGCTGGAATCAGATACTTTCCTTCCAGGCTAACCATCAATGATTCTTATTCTCTCAAGTCCATCTGCATTGAAAATAAAATAAAAACTTGCAACAGCTTGAGAATCAAATCAAAAACCCAATCTTTGATTTTTCAAATGAAAGTCTCTCACATGAAATGAAAATTTTTAATAACCAGCGAGTCATGTCAAAATTTCTTGAAAGGTTTTAATATGGACTTTGTAGAGACTTTCTTTTCTTTGAAAGAGCCAATGTAGATACTCTAACTACCTAATTAAAGTTTTCAGATTTGGTGGATGTGCATTTTCTTTTTTGAAGCACATTTGATGGATGTGCATAGTTAACATTGTTAGGGCTGATAATGGATATAACAAGTTCACGAATTGTGCTCCACATTCATCATATCAACAAACCAAGTCACAATTATTATATAGTGAACAACATCTACTTTCCTTGCTAGTGACAATACAAGCTAATACGCAATTTCTTCAAGAACTTGGAGCGTCTTCTCGTGTACCTGATACAATACACAAACACAGAAGCTATATTGAACGCAACAAAAAGAAGAGGGACATTGTATGTAACATATTTGGTTGTTTTTTTTTCTAAGGAACTCACCCATTCTAAATGTTGTGCTGTGATACCGGATGCACTACCAGAGTATATGCTTCCCATTACCTATCAAGATTGAATTTAAAACATCACACAAAATGGTCAACTATCAGCTTTTTGGACAAAGCTAATCGACCAACATTACCTTTGTGACAGTTTCTAGAAACATTCCTGGCCTTACTGGTAACGGTTTTTTCCCAGTAAAGCTTCCCTGAATCGAATTCAAGTAGGCCAAGTTAGAAAATGAAAACTTAATCGTTGGTTCAGTACAAACTCAAAGATCTTCCCTTTTAACAGAAAAAATGTGTTAGATGTGATCATACTAACCCTTCCGTTTAATCCACTTTGTCTTCTTCCTTGGGTAGAAGAATCATCCCCTTCATTGCTAAGATCATCTGCACCTTCATCTTTCCCTTGCATTACATTCTTGATCATCTGCTGCACTGTCTTTCCAGGCTTAAGAGCTACCAATTTGGTTAGGAAATTCACCTAGTTTAACGATAATGTAACAAGTCAATTGTATTAATATTATTATGTCCACAAACATGGTGTAATGGACATAACAGTAGTTAGTCTCACAAACCTCTGATTCAGGTAGAGTGGAGAAACCACGGTCATTTCTCTCATCAAGTATACCACCTCCCATCATGTTCCTCGCTTCCTCTCTGATCAAAACAAGCCTCGCTAGTAGTTTCCTATCAGGAACAACCGGCCTTGTCTCCATAGTCTGCAAAAAAAATTTCCTCAGACTTGTTCACAACATGACTCGAAATACAAGATGTTTTATGTACCTACCTCTAGCAAGTCATCAGCTTGATTAGCTATGTCATTCAGATTAGCTCCAGGCAGATGAAGTTTAGTACCGTCTTTGCCTTCAAAAGCCCCACCACCTGCAGCCACCCTACGCAACAGCTCTTGCCTACTCTCTTTCTTAGGTGTTCTACAGAGTAAACCAATCACTTGTACCTGAATATAAACAGCAAACACTTAAATGAACGAAGCTAGTGAGAAAGTCTTGTAAGCAAAGAAGAAGAAGAAACTATTACTCACGTGAGGAGGACATTTTTTAGTGAGGTGAGATAAGACTGTCTCCTTGACAACCTCTAGCAAAGCCTTCCTCTGATCTCAAAAACAAAAAAAAAGTTAACTGCTTTACAAAACAAATCTCTGTGTATATATTCAGAGGACAGAACACAGAAAAGGGTTTTCACCTTTTCGTCTTGGTCTCTGTCAGCGAGCTGAATCATGTAATCAAGAGCCATCATAAACCCGGACTCCATTTCATCAACTCTTTTACCTATAACTCCTTGTGCAGCCAATTCCACAGCAACGTTCTCAGATGCTTCATTCATCTTCATATCTTGCAGCTACAAACACACATTTCAAACCATTACAGAACCAAGATAACAAAACCTAAACGCAGCTAAGGTGTTCGACGAAATGCCAAGCTTAATATAAAAAGGACGAAACATATAGCTTACGAGGGTAATCATCTCTTCGAGAACGGAGGTTACTTGTTCGCCTCCTTTAAGTAACGCCTCGTACTGTGATTCGTCTACCTTATCGTCGGCGTTGGTTTTGCTCTGATGGGTTCCGTATCTTTCGAAGAGCTCCTCGTCGGTGTATCCGCCTCCGACCTCGTAAGGGGCGCAGAATTGAACTAACCGGTTCGGTTTCTGGGTTTGTTTTGGACGGAACGAGCAAAAGGAGAGAGGAGATGAGGAGGTGACTGATGGAAACAGAGACTCTCTTCTTGGAGGTGATGGAGAGAAGTTAAAACGAAGGTGAAGAGATTGTAACATAGTTTGAGACTTTGATGAGGTTCTGGGTTTAAGCAAGGGGAGAAGGAGATATGATGAAGAGTGGAAGAAGATGACGAGGGTAGTAAAGGATAGATATTAATTACGAAAAATAATAATGATAAAAATGGAAAACGCCGTCTGTGGGGATCGAACCCACGGCCACGGGATTAAAAGTCACGCGCTCTACCACTGAGCTAAGACGGCTACGGGACTAAGTTGTGTCACCACCGTTAGTAATCTCGACAACCAGACAACTTTTCAAATATTAAAAGAATGGTTATTAATATACGTTTGATACACAAAATCAGGTTTCAATTATGAAAATCTTCAGAGGTGATCAGCAACCATGTGAAAGAAGCATGGATGGGGTCCAAATGACATAATGGTGTTTTATCATTCTTATTGGGGGTTTGATTGATCATATTTATCATTTGATGATGCCATGTAAGTCTTCACCTAATGGATGTTAGTTTTATTGATCAACTCACAAGATGGAAAGCTATGTATTCATGTTTGACTTGTAATCTATCTAACCCCGATTCAAGGTAAGATATAGTCGCTCGTCAATAGTATGATGTAATTTTTCTTGAAGTGAAGAAAGCAACAAAGCATGGCAAAGATTGCTTGATATTGGCTCAATTATTACAAAATATCTCTTTATTTCCCATTCACTATGTCTGGCACATGCTTTATTTCCTAATCTTCTTTTAGGTGTAGCTTTATAGTACACCATTGCAATCAAACAGTTTCTCCATGCCTATTTATAACATACACGTTATCTTATAACTATGGTTTTATATACAATTATTAGTAGTTGGGGTAGCATCAGACCACCTATGTCTCGCTAGATAAATCTGATCTGTTCAGACTTTAACTACCTAAAAGAGATACCTTCCAATTTGTTCAGCCACTTATATATATATATGTGTGAATTTTCTCATGAGTTGAATTGAATGCTTTTTCTTTTTGCATTCTGCCAGATGTAAAACATATTTTAATTGAAAAGTTAGATGCAGTTTTTGCAACATTTCTCATATAATTTTCTCACAAATAACAAGTTAATTTGAGTAGAAAAAAAGATATTTACTTTGATTCAGCTCGTAACAAAAGAATTAAAAAAAATATTTGTACTTTGAACGGTAGTTTTCTTTTTACAAATGTGATATGGTTTTAATAATAACAAAATTTATATATATATATGTATATATTTTTATTACTATTGCGATTTCAGCTTTTACCCTTAAGAACCTTGGTTATATTTTTGATTATTACGATTATGGAAGAGTAAACTTATTTGTTTTTGGTATGTGAGAAAAAAAAATATTAGTATTTCAATTTTATTTTTTTATTATTTAATTTAGTTTATGATTCTCTTCATATTTTTCTCTATTTTCAATTGCTTTCAATTTAACTAATCATATATATAATGAGGCACTTTCCTCTCTTCTTAATATATCCACATCAGATTTTATTAAATGTTTGTGGGACACATCTTTATATTTTTGTTTTAAGATAATATGCATTCATATGAATATCAGAAAATATCATTTAGTGCAGTGGTTTATGTATCATTAAAGATGTTCACAACCCGGGTTCGAATAGAGAACATGTGCTTTTACATTTTTTTATGATTAAATTTAATAAAAGACAATTATGATTTTTACAAGTCGTATTTCTCTTTATACTTTTAGACTTTCTGCAATATTGACTCCGAGAGCTCATAATTTTTCAAGAGTTATACATCAGTTTTTTCGTTTTTTCCGTTTTCATATACTACTCGATTATAGGATGAAATGAGTGAAAAAATAAGTTTTTAAGAATTTTGATTTTTGGATTGAGTCAGTATAAATCATCATCGTTGGTGTCTGAATTACGTTTTCCCGATGATTTTACGGTCCTCGGTAGTGAGTTTTCGAACGTGATTATGTAATGAATTAATGATTGTTGAGTCCTTTTAACTTAACTTGCGACCTATGAAACTTAGTTTCTACATAACATTTAAAAGGTAATGCTGATGCGTCAGACATACCCAAAAAAACTTCATAATCATCTATTCTTTTACACAATCTCTGAATATGGCCTATGATTCTCCCACTTTGTCGCTTAACTCTCACATCCGATGATAAACCATTACACTCTAAACTGCTCTATTCAGTCACATATCATTGAAACTCTTTAAATTGATAGAATTCCATAGTCCTACTGAAAACTTGATTAGTATAACTTTTTTGTGTTCATTGTTATACTTTTTGAAGTTGTCCGCTAAGACATGTACGCCATTGAGGGATTCACTAATTTCTCATACTTCAAATTTGAATTAGAACACACTAATAGTTTCAAGGAGGAGGCGAACAAAATCGTTTACACAGCTGATAACTACATGAAAAACCAATGAAAAAGAAACACAACTTTTTGGACGGATCAAGAGAGTTCGCATAGACCTGAGAGGAGCTCATAGAAATTCTTTTTTTATTTCTGTTAAAAAATCTCACCTTGACTATTTTTCTAGGTATGTATATATTATTGCGTTATATTTAATAAAGTGTTTTATTATTATATGTATATATTATTATGTTATGTACAAAGTGTAGCTATCTATGGTCCTTAAGACATTATCCATGTCGTATTTTTTAAAAAATGTCGCCTCTATTTTACACAAAGCAAATGAAAAGCTGTCATTTACACCGGAATATTTAGGGCTACTAATTAATGGGCTAACAATAATCCATTTTAAAACTTCACTAATTAATGGGCTTACAATACTGAAACAGACATTGTTTACAACTCAACCAATTTTAAAACCACCATCACCTTATACATTAAAAAGTAACATGTTAACTAAAATGATCACCACCTATTTAGACTACTTACTTTATCAGAAATGATTTAAAACTAAATCAAACTAAAAAGTAAATAAACTATTTTAATTGATTTATATACACATAACTGATTTATATACATTTGTTTGAGTTTAACTCAAAATAATTTATTTACACACATATGTAATATTATTATTGCACCGTTTTATACAATTTAAGATTCTAATATTTGTAGGCATTTGATTAAATACAATCCTCTAACATACATCTCCTGAGCTATATTAGCAACTTTAATATTTATATGAGAATCCATTAAAACTTTAATATTTATCCACACAAGTTTAACAACAACATTACTACCAAGGTTTACTCCATCGTAAAATTAACAACTACACAAGTGTTTTTTAATCGTCATGTGTTAATTGTCTTTCTTATTTCTTATTCAAAAAATCAAAATGCAGACTGATAGTCAACATTTTTTTTAACTCTTAAATTGTAAAGTGTTTATAAATATCAACCCATCAATGATTTTCAAAATTATAAAGGTCATGGTTTATACATGATTTACGAGATACATTGAACAAACATGCAAACAGTGAATGAGCTTGCAATAGAACGATTGCTAACCATTTCAGTTTATCAAGGAACCCGATATCATCTTCATTATAGGTTTTTTTGGTGGTCCTAGAAATCTAATTCAAAGAATGGTTAAAAATATAATATAAAAAGTATTAAACAAAATTTGCCACTCAAGAGAAAAACAAAGATGTTGCAAACTACTGTTTACAGCTAAAAGAAACAAGCTAAAAATAACAAATTCTCACTAATACAGCTACACCCGAACTTAATATATCAACCAAAATAACACAATGAAACACATGCACCTCATAAAAATTAGAAAATCTTTTCCCAGCTCCACAAAAGACGGAAAGATTCTTTTTTGAATTGGCTTAAGCCCCAACGAAGATCCAAACAGTACAATGTGGTTTTCTAGCAAAGCATACGCTACACCATCGGCAGAAAATATGTATCAGAGTTTATCACTACCCCTCAACCCTATTACAATACATATCTTTGAAAATTAATAACCACAATAAACACACAAAAATCACAAACAAATCATCATATGAACATACTGAAATAGAGTAACACAAACGTCAACGACCCCGCGCTTGCGCGGGGCTCCACCCCTAGTAACTTATAATGCTCACGTTTAAATTTAGAGAAGTGTTATGAGTATCATAGCAATAAAATCAGGGACAATACTAAGTATGTTCATTGTTAGAGCTGGAAATCTCTAAAAAGAAATAGTAAAATATGTAGTAAAAATAATAATAAATATAATTAAAAAATAATTTAGAAAATTAATTAAACTTTTAAATATATTTATATCATTTTGTTCATTTGCATACCCGTCCGTAGGGCGGATCCGACCCTAGTAATTACCAATCACAGTCAAAACATTTTTTTTTGAATTCCCAGCAGTGCCACAAAATATTAAAGTCAAATAAGTTTGAATTTAATGAACTAGTTTGAATCCCACCTTTAGAGGGTGAATAACAAATTACTCAAAACGACCGTTACATTTGGCTCCAACTAGTAAATTAGGCATATCTTTTGCAATCCCGAGTTTACCCTCAGAAGAGTCACGAGGAGTATCCGGATGTTAAGGGTATAACCGTAGTCTCAGACGACAATAAGAGCCCCCACTATGAGCAAGTGAGATGGGCCCCTCACAGGTCACAGTTTCTCTCCCACACAAAATTAAAAAGGTGATTGCGAAATTTAAAAAAACGCAAAAAAGCTCAAAAGGGCAGTTTCGTCATAATTTTGAATTTTCTTTTTTCTCTCCCCTTCCCACTGCCAGCTCTGCGTAGCCTTCTCTACTTCTTCTTCTCCTTCTCCGTTTCAAAGTTACAGAGGAGAGAACGGAGACGATCCACGTTAGCTCTGAAAAGAAGAGAAATGTCAGGTTTCGTCGGGATCCTCGTATCGGATCCATGGCTACACAACCAATTCACGCAAGTGGAGCTCCGGAGTTTGAAATCTCACGTACGTATCACCTATCTCCGATCCACTTGATCATCATGCGAGTCTTGTGGTATGCTTATTAATTTTTCGATCTGATTTCTGTAAACAGTTCACGAGCATGAGGAGGGAGAGCGGGAAGCTTACGGTGTCAGACCTCGCGTCGAGGATGGGGAGATCGAAGGTAGTGGGAGATCAGAACCTCACCACTGAAGAAAGAGCGGCTCTGATCCAAAGCTTCCATCCAAACCTCGACGACGAAGTCGATTTCGAGTTTTACTTGAGGGTCAGTACTATCACAGATCTTTTGTGTTGGATGATATCTACTGATGTCAATGTTCTTAAAATCGCTAGACGTAACTAGGAGAGTATAAACAATTTGTTAAAAACTGAATTTTATAATATAAATCGGTCTAAGAGACTGTCTAGGTATCAGATGTTATTCTTGTAGTTATCGTCTAAATCAGGTTAGAGACGATAACTAGAAGAATAACATATGATACCTAGACGGTCGCTTAGACCGATTTATATTATAAAATTCAGTTTTTAACAAATTGTTTCGTCTATAACTGATTTAGACGAAACTAGGAGAGTATAGTCGGATGCTTAGACGTTGCCTAGACCGATCTTTGTTTTGAAAATTCATTTTAAAAAATGGCTTCCTCTATAACTTGCAGATTTATCTGAACCTTCAAGCGCATGTGAACGCCATAATCGGAAGCGGAGCCAAGAACTCGTCTGCGTTTCTCAAGGCAGCTACAACCACTCTGCTGCATACCATCAGCGACTCTGAGAAATCCTCATACGTCGCTCACATCAATAACTACCTCTCTGGAGATGAGTTCTTGAACAAGTACCTCCCTATCAACCCTTCTTCCAACGATCTATTCGAAGTGGTGAAAGATGGTGTTTTACTTTGGTAAGGCTTCTTCCCTCCTCCTTGATTCAGATTCTTCTATGCTTAATGTTATGTTTTCTTGATTGATGGTATAAATGTTGTGGCTTTATCTTTTGATGGTGGTTGTAGTAAACTTATTAATGTGGCGGTTCCTGGGACGATTGATGAAAGAGCTATCAACACTAAGAGTATGCTTAATCCATGGGAGAGAAACGAAAACCACACGCTTTGTCTTAACTCTGCCAAGGCCATTGGGTGTACAGTGGTTAATATAGGAACTCAAGATATCATTGAAGGAAGGGTATGTGATAACAGTAACTATTCACATTTTCCTGTAATGGTTGTGACTTAACACTTTTGTTTCTCTCTGTTTCAGCGTCATCTTGTGCTCGGTGTGATTTCTCAAATCATCAAGGTGATTCTCTCTAATGCTGCTACTGCTGTTTGTTTGTGGATAAGACGATGTGTGATTAATCTTTTATTGTGACTGTGATGTTTTAGATACAATTGCTAGCAGACCTAAACTTGAAGAAAACTCCCCAGCTGGTGGAGTTGGTTGATGATAGCAAGGTAAATACTTCTCATCCTGTTGTCTAAAACAAACATCTTCTGTATAAATAATGACTTTGTTCCTATTTTTCGGCAGGATGTGGAAGAGTTGATGAGTTTACCACCTGATAAGATCTTACTGAGATGGATGAACTTTCAGTTAAGAAAAACTGAATATAAGAAAACTGTCACAAACTTCTCCTCTGATGTAAAGGTATCCAATAATATCAAACTTACATAAGTTCTCCAGTTGGTTGGTTTATACATTTTTTTTTCTAGCAAGTGCTCTATAGATTTTTTTATAGTAAGATGCACATGGCTTATATGATATGGTTTTCTGCAGGATGCTGAAGCTTACACTAATCTATTAAACGTCCTAGCACCAGAGCACAAGAATCCTTCAAAGTTAGCAGCCAAAAACCCATTTGAGAGAGCAAAAAATGTTCTCGAACATGCAGACAGAATGGGGTGCAGGAGATACTTGACTGCGAAGGATATTGTTGAAGGCTCCCCAAATCTTAATCTTGCTTTTGTAGCACATATCTTCCAGCACAGGTAAATGTCAAGTCTAGGTCAAGTCATAGAGAACCTTTTAGTATATCCAGAAATGAGAAACAAATGCCTTTCTTTTGGCAGGAACGGGCTTTCAACCAAAACAAAACAGATATCTTTTCTGGCCGATGACACTCAAATATCAAGAGAAGAAAAAGCCTTCCGGTTTTGGATTAACAGCTTTGATAGTTCTATGTACATAAACAACGCCTTTGAAGATCTAAGAGATGGGTTAGCATTTCTAACATTGAGTATAAGAGGTGTTATAAATAGAGCATGGAATGTAAATTTAACACTGAGTTATGTTTTTTTGGCAACAGGTGGATACTGTTGCAGACACTAGAAAAGGTGTCACCTGGAATTGTCAACTGGAAAATAGCAAGCAAGCCTCCAATCAAATTGCCATTCAAGAAAGTAGAAAACTGTAATCAGGTTGTGAAATTAGGGAAGCAGCTCAAGTTCTCTTTGGTTAACATCGCTGGTAACGACATTGTTCAAGGAAACAAGAAGCTCATACTAGGTACTTTCCCCAATCCTATGATTGTGTGTTTATGAATGGTGAACATTAATAATAAAAAAAAAAACTTCTTGCAGCATACTTATGGCAATTGATGAGATACAACATCCTCCAACTCCTTAAGAACTTGAGATCCCATTCCAACGGCAAAGAGATCACAGACGTTGATATATTGGAGTGGGCAAATGCTAAAGTGAGAAAGAACGGAAGTCAGACCCGTATGTACAGTTTCAGGGTAACTACTCCTACCTTGTAAATGAGAGGGTGCCTATGTCTTACTTAACAACTTGTGTTAGTGACAAATGATGTCTTAATATGACAGGACAAGAGCTTGTCCGATGGGATATTCTTCCTGGAGCTGTTGAGTTCAGTGCAGCCAAGAGCCGTAAACTGGAGTCTTGTTACAAACGGAGCAACTGGTAATTAGCTGCTAGTGTTTTATACGTTTATGCGTGTTTTGAGTATACTTATTTTAATAGGGACACTTTGCTATATACAGATGAAGAGAAGAAGATGAATGCCACTTACGTGATTAGTATAGCCAGGAAGATGGGTTGCTCCATATTTTTACTCCCAGAAGACATAACTGAGGTACTTTGAAGCCTCTCTCTCTCTCTCTCTTTCGTTTTCCATCTAACAATGTAATCGCTCATATTATATATGATGTACAACAGGTGAATCAGAAGATGATTCTGACATTGACGGCGAGTATAATGCACTGGACTCTCAAAGAACCTCTTCAACTTATTAAGCCTACCGGATCTCCGGATAGCCACAATGGAAGTATACTCGACGATTCTACCTCGGATTCATCTTAATAACTATGTTTTGTTCCATGGTGAAGTTATATATATATATATTTCAAAATTTTATTTATGATGCTACAAGCTTATATCGTATTCCCTTGTGCTTTCTTTGGGTGGAAAAGAAAACAATATTGGTATTATAGAAGTGTTTGATACCTGGTTGTATATGTTCATTTACACAACACAGTGTTCTCATTCAACAATTGAGTGTGTGAGTTTCAAGCTAAATCACTCATGAAACAAAATGTAAGCAAATGTATTGCCAACTATACAAAATCTTATTGAGATAAAAGAATATGATTACAAAATGGACTTGTATATCATACAATAGATTATATATTATATATTACAGGAAGAGAATAGAGATGCATGACAAAGTGCAAAACATGAAAACAAAACTCCACAAAAACATTCAGTCACCTGTGACGAATCTGGACATTTCAAACAAAACCCTCCAACACTTGTTCTTCCCATCAAACTTGCGTCACATGACTCTCTCTAACTTTCACTTTAAACAGAGTGATCAAAGCAATTTGGGGAAGAAAGGAGCATCTGACCTCAAATGGAGGAAGGTGTGTGTTTCTGTCTGTGTCTTCGAAAAAATCCATGAGCAGCTAAAAGTTTCCAACTTGTATACTCTAAACACATCTTCATCACAACAGCCATCAACTCCTTTTGGCTACATAATGCTTCTCCCAACACTTTGATCTACTCCACTGAATCGCAACATAGTTGACCGAATCTGCACACAAGAATCATCGATATACACACATTAGTACAAAACAAGATCAAGATTAATAACAGACGTGGCCAAGTTCACCACAAAATCTATTACATAAACCTAATTTTATTATTACCTTTTCAACAGCAACACAATCTTTAGGCGTCTCGAACAAAGACATGGAGTACCGCTTGCGAACAACTCCGACATCAAAGTATATAACGCCGGAGCTAGGTATATCCACACGGATCCCTTTAACCGGAAACCAAAGGAAGAGATCCTGCGCAGTTATACCCGATAAACCACCGATGCTTCCGTACCCTATGGTCCCCGTAATATTAGCTTCGTAATGTATCTCGCTCTCGTACTTAGCCTTGCAGGATCGGTTCAACCAAACCGAGAAATCTCCGGTCTTCACGTCGACGCTGAACTCCTTTACTCCCTTTGGTAATAGCCCCATTGGTAAGGCGTGTGCTTTAAGGACGTCGTATATCGAATCATTCTCGGCGAAAACAACAGGGATCGAGATCGCAACGGTGGCGATGAGAAGAAGGTGGAGAAGAACACTATGCATCGCTTTTGATTAGGGTTTTAAACGGTGGAGAAGAAGAAGAAGAGTTTGATGATGACAGCTTAGAAACAGAGTAGATTCAGAATTATTTTTGAAGGTGTGATCGTCTGCTTCTGTGTTCTCGATGTTGGGAAAAAAAACTATTATCCAATGATATTGCACCACGTGTATTAGGACACTGTAAGGAATGTGAGGGTACTTTTATGATCTGTCTGGTCTGAAGGATGATTGGGCCTTGACGCTTTGGAAATTTAATGGACCGTGTCACATGGGAAGTGTGTTGTAGGAATACAATACGCTCGTGAACTGCGCGTGGGAAACAAGCGCGACGCCACTGATGCTTTGGTTAGATTGCCTAATCCTGGAGGCGCGTGATTGCGACGGCTCGTTTTCTGAGAGAGGGGAGAAAAGCTTATTCTGACCAATGGATCCAAACAACGATACTCTCTATCTAGTATTTCACCTGCATGTGCGTGTGTCTCTCGAAGAGATTGTTTTGTCTTGACTCTTGAAGTAGTTTAGTTATATGAACTTAGTCAGTCTCGTAATGTTTCACAGGAGAAGTCTATAAAACCTGTACTTGGCAGCTTGGCCATGAAGGAGGTGTAATTTCAATGGCAGGACTCATTCTAATGTTTTAGAACCTTTCGCAAGAACTCGATAGTGATTCCTGGTTTCTTGGAATCGTTTAGACTCTAGGAACAGCGGAAATGGTATTCGACATGGTGGGAGTCTAGGAGACCATGACTGGTAGATATTTCAGCGTTTGGGGTTAAAACAACTTGTTTGCTGAGGAAATAGCTGCAGTTAGTTTACAAAAAAAAAAAAGATGCACTTAATTTTAGTTACCCCAAGGGATTGAGATTGAATCCTCTTGGGAATTGTTCTTTTTCTTTGGTATAAATATTGAGTATATTTTACCATTTTTAATCAATTTATAACGTTGTGTACTCGTGTTCATAATTTTCATCCAAATTCTGAAAAAAGTCCTCTTATCAGACTAAAATTTCAATGTTACTTTTTTTGTATACTATTCAATGTTACTTTGTTTTATAAACTGCAGTTTGATATATTCCCAGTTCAAACAAAGAAAACAAATTACTTAATCCTCCACATTATTGAATGGTTCTGCATCTAGTTTGTTGAAAGTAAAATCAAACATACAAAATGAGGTAACCACAAGGCGGCCGTACACAATGACGTTTACATATCTTAAGGAAATCAAAGTAATACAATTACGCATGACTGTTATTTCAATTAGAGGAGATACAACAATACAACCCACTCTTTGCAGTTGTGTATATTATTCAGAAGGTAGAGGAGGTAGAAAAATGTTTTAAATTTATTACTCGTCATAGATGACCAATATATATGTATATATTTATTCCCCTAAACCGTTTTATTTGAAAACATTATGACGGAAAAATACCACTACGTTTTAAAACCCAAGAACTGTACGTCAGTTTTCAAAACAAACATATTGAAATAATGCTTTTCAACCAGACTTTTCTCAAGCATTGTACATGCATAACCTCTAAATTTCTCAATAACATTTAAACAACTTACACGCCTTTTGGCAAATACAGTATATGCCAAATGTATGTGATTTCAAAAAAAAGTTAGGTTGTATATTAATGAAGACTTGTTTGAAAGTTTAGCAGGATATGAAAACCATATATACAACCTAACTTTCAAAGCAGTTTTCATTATAGAGCCAACCAATTATAGTTTGCTATGTTTAAGCAAAAACCACTTTGTGTTTATGAGTATCAAATTGACAAGAGGCCACAGGCTGTGGCCCACAGCCTACACAATATATGTAATATATCCACATGCAACTAGGTAACGTCTAGGTGAACTAAACTTCGAGAAAAAATACTAGACTTTCAAATTATATAATCCTTTGAACTTTTAAATTATTTGCTCGTTCATATTATCAAATATCACGTTCCGTACGACCGCACTAAAACTATTGATAATTATTTTTGGTTACCATGAATTCTTATCACGAAAAAGAAACACAAGTGTATAGTTTATGTTTATTTTCTATGTTGACTATATCATCAGTTATTATTTTTAATTTAGCATTCAATTTCGTATACATATAAGGTGGTTAAATGGTTATAGTCTGGCATCCTGCAGGCATTAAAACCTTTTTTATATATCTAGTTGTATAGTTGTACAACCGCACCTTTGAGTAATTGAGTTGACATCTTCTTACATATTAGCGTGCGTAACATCTATAAATCCAAATTGTCAACCCTAATTCCCTATATATACTTATTTTCTTCTTCTTCAAGGCATATCCATTTCTCTAAACCTTATATTTTCCGGCAACTGAAAAACAAAAACTCTCAAAAGATGGATAAATGTCTTCTCCTCTGCCTCATTTTGTTTTCCTCTTATAGTTCCGTCTCCGCTCATTATTATCCATCCAAAAGTACCCTAGCGTCAAGCGTGAACAAGAACACCATCTTACCTATCTTTACTTTCACACTCAACACAAACGAAGAGTATTTCATCCATATCGCCGGTCCCTACCTCGTTCGCAGCTGCAATGATGGTCTCCCTCGTCCCATCATCCCCTGCGGCTCCTCCACATGTGCTCTCACACGTAGAGTCAGCCCTCACCAGTGTCCTCCTCCTCAAAACACAATCATTAATGGAAGATGTGCTTGCCAAGCAACAGCCTTTGAGCCGTTCCAACGACTATGTAACTCAAACCAATACACCTATGGAGATTTTTCCATGTCTTCCCTAAACCCTAGATCTCCCTCGTTCACGTTTAACAACGTGAAGTACCTTTGTATCCCCAAGCCGTTTCTCGTAGACTTCCCACCTGGTGTTTTGGGCCTCGCGGGGCTTGCACCCACGGCTCTAGCCACATGGAACCAGCTCACTCCACCTAGGCTCGGGCTCGAGAAGAAGTTCGCGTTGTGTCTGCCTTCTGATACGAACAAAGGTGCCATTTTCTTCGGCGGAGGTCCGTACAAGCTCGGGAACACGGATGCAAGATCCATGCTCACTTACACCCAATTGATCAAGAACCCTAGAAGACTCAACAATTATTTCTTGGGGCTCAAGGGCATTTCCGTCAACGGGAAAAAGATCTTGCTTGCGCAAAACGCTTTTGATTTCGACGGCAAGGGTGACGGAGGCGTGACTCTGAGCAGCGTAATCCCTTTCACTACGTTACGTAGCGATATATACAAAGTCTTTACTAAAGCATTCTCAAAAGCCACGTCGGATATTCCACGTGTCAATATCACAGCACCCTTGGAGTTTTGTTTTAAGTCAACGGAACATTTCCAAGTGCCTCGGATCGATCTGAAGTTTGCTGATGGGAAGGTTTGGAAAGTAGTTACCGCAAACTCGATGAAGAAAATTAGTGATGACGTGGCTTGTTTAGCTTTCCTCAACGGAGGAGATGCGGCGGCACAGGCGGTGGTGATCGGAATGCATCAGATGGAAAACACTTTGTTGGAGTTCGACGTTGGGAGATCTGCTTTTGGATTTAGCTGTTCCTTGGGTTTGGTCAGCGCTTCGTGCGGTGACTTTCAAACAAAGCCATGAGAAAGTCAAATGAACTTGATGGTTGACATTCTCTTGTGATTGTGTTTGTTATTGATTATTGTTTAAAGAATACTCGCTTCATTTGTTTTGTAATTCTTCTCAAGTGTGTGTTTAAAAATATTTGTCAATAAAGAAATGCTTAAATTACCAAATACAATAGCATGTTGGGAAACTGAAACACCATAACTTGATTCAAAAAGAAAAAAAAAGATATGAAACACCATATACATTAACGGTCATTTGTAATAAGATAAACTAATCTCACTTGAAACACAATTATTGTCTAAAGTCTTAGTTTAAAAAAAATTTTCACACAGCTTAAAAAGCGTTGGTGGTGGACAAAATATCTGATTTTTCTGATCTGACTTCAACTTAATTTGTAAATAATATATCCAAAGTTTTGAATATACATTTGTATAATTAGCAAAATAATATATCCAAATACCATAACTGCATCATGCTCGTATATTTGAAGCCTGCTTTGAGTTATATACAATTTAGATCAAACTAATGGCATTTAAAACACAATTATTGTGTCGTCTCAATTTAAAAACAAAAATTTGACACACATTTAAAAAGCGTGGTAGAAGGTGTATAAAATTTATGGGATTCAAATAATAAGTAAACTTTAGGTAAATGTTAATTATAAGTATAGTATCATACTTTTGTTCTTGCGATTTTTGTTTTTTGTTGAATATTCTTGATCTAACACACTTGGTTCTTTGTGTTGGCCCTTGATCGTGTTTTTTTTGTATTCGAAAGATGTTTTGTCTCGGAGTTTATCTTTCTAGTCTTTTCCGACATCTCCTTATTACCAAAACATTTTATGATAAAGTGAGCTAAGTAAGTTTTGTTCCTGATATCGTTTCAGCTTTAAACATTTACTTAGTTAGTGTTCTTTGTCATTTTTCTTTTCTATGATTATAGAGATTTTATGTTTCGATTATGAGTTGTGTTCTGGTTTATTTTTCTTAACTCGGTCAATATTAAAATAAATATATAATTTATAAATAAATAATTAAAAATAGTAACAACTAATAAAATAATAAATTTTATGTTATATTTAGTTGTGAATAAATTTAAAATTAAACATATATTTATTTTATTTATTATTGTATTCATTTTGTATTTTGTAATCAACAAAATGAATTCTCAAACTTAATAAATGATGATTAGTATGAAAATAATTAGATAGTACACAATTAGAAAGTGGTGAACCAAATTTTAGTAATCTAAATAAATAATGATCTAAAATGTAAAAAAAATAGAAAAAGAGAACACATGTCAACAAATCTCCTCTTCACATGTCAAAATAAAAGAGAAAAGTCATGTTGTTCACAGAAAAAAGATTATTGATTCAAATAATAAGTAAACTTTAAACAAAAATATTGAGTTAGTGCTATTAAAACCAAAATCTTAAGAAAATAGAAATCATTATCATCATGTGTGTATATTTTTTAGTTTTTTTTCTTATATCCTATTAATAATTCATTATTGAATAGGATTTAAAATTCTGATATATCGACTTATTAAGCAACAAATCTCAGTCTCTTCTAAAACCAACTAGAATCTTTGTATATCATCCGTGGAAGTTGAACGTTTGGTCATGTTTCTTTATAGATCCCAAAAATAGAGGATTTTTTTTCCATAAATGTCGAATATACTTGAAAGAATACAGTAAATGTCAAAATTTATATAGTAAAGATATTTATATATATTTACATCCATTGTATATCTGCATACCTGTAATTCGATGTCATCAATTTTTTTTTATCTTTTATGTATTCTTTTCTGACATAAAATTATATTTATATACATGCAGAGAATGAAATATGAAACACACACACCCGTTTTTCTCATAAAACACACACACAATCGTAAATGTTAAACGATACATACTTCAAACTTCTAATTTTTGTTCTTTGCCTGTTTGTTAACCATTTCTCATGGGCGGAATCTCAGACTGATGGTCTACCTGTGGAAACAACCTTTACATTTCCCGGTCCTTTGCCTACTATCCTTCCCGATGAGGGAGGTTTTGGCAAAGGAATCATAGACTTGGGAGGTCTAGAGGTCGCTCAAGTCTCCATCAACACTTCAACAGCACAAAGAGTATGGAGTACATATGAAGGAGGACGAGACAACATGGGATTCAGCATCTTTGAAGTTACAAATAACATTCCTGGTAACTTCCTCAAACTAGGCTTCTATGCACAACCAAACAACCAGAAGCGTTTTGGTTCGGTTCTTGTCGCAAGAAGCGTATCTTCAGTAAGTAATTTAAGACCACCAGAAGATTTCATTGAAGTTGGTAACACTACATCCTTGAATATCAAACAAGACTGGCCGGCCTATGTTTGGCAGCCGGTATGTCTCGATGGATACCAAGCGGTTGGTATGTTTATCACAAGTGATCCTCAAAAGCCTCTTCTAACACAACAATACACAAGCTGTGTTCGATCCGAGTTTACCGAGCAAAGTGAAGCTGATGCATTGTTATGGGGGATAAATGGAGTTAGTGTTTTCAATCTGAGACCGATCATCAGAGGAACGCAAGCAACAGGTGTGTACACAGGAACATTCAGTTTTCAAGGACTGAGTTCTGCTCCTCTTCCTCCTTTATTCTCTTTAAAAAATACAAAACTTAACATGTCTTGCATGCCAAGCGAAGCTCAAACTAGGGTTTTGTTTCAAACATATTCTCCTTTGATATATTTCCATCCAAACGAAGATTTTCTTCCTTCCTCGGTTGATTGGTTCTTCACCAACGGTGCATTGTTGTACCAGAAAGGGAACGAATCAAACCCTGTCCCAATACAACCGAACGGTACAAATCTTCCACAAGGTGGTTCTAATGATGACTTGTACTGGTTAGACTACCCGGTCGATAAAACCCTAAAAGAAAAGATTAAGGGAGGAGACTTGAGTAGCACGAAAGTGTATCTACACATCAAACCAATGTTTGGAGGGACTTACACCGACATTGTCGTATGGATATTTTGCCCTTTCAACGGCAATGCCAACCTCAAGTTTCTATTCATCAAGAGACTATCTTTAGGGGATATAGGCGAACACGTAGGAGACTGGGAGCATGTTACTTTACGTATCAGCAACTTCAACGGCATGTTATGGCGCGTTTACTTCTCTGAGCACAGTGGAGGAACGTTGGTGGAGGCGTGTGATCTTGAGTACGTGGACGGTGAAAACAAACCAGTGGTATACTCGTCGCTTCACGGTCACGCAATGTTTTCAAAACCTGGACTTGTGTTGCAAGGCGACGGCAATAACGGAATAAGAAACGACATGGAAAGAAGTGACAAGGTGTTGGACTGTGGTGTGGGGTATGAAGTGATTGCAGGACTCCCAGGCGTGATTGAGCCACCGTGGATTAACTATTTGAGGAAATGGGGACCTCAAGTTACTTATAACATTGAGAAGTCTCTTGAAGGTTTCGCTAAGGTTTTGCCGTGGTTTGTACGGAAGAGTTTCTATAAACTTATTAGCAAGATTCCTGTTGAGGTACTTGGTGAAGATGGTCCAACGGGTCCTAAAGAAAAGTCGACTTGGACCGATGATGAAGAACATTCTTGATTTCTTTATTGTAGATTGTTGCATCAACAATATCTAAATGTATTTCATTTGTTATGGAAAGTATTACTAAGATAACATATCATTTTTTTTAGAACAACGTATCATTGGTTTATTATTTATGTAAAAGAAACTCAAAATCCACAATTAAAATAACTTTCTAGATAGAAAAAAGAAGTGATTTGTTACTCTGTAAACAAAGGCGATGAGAGTTTGTTTCCTCGGCTAGTTTCATCAATAATTCGTCATGTCATTTCTAATATCTGAATTTGTCAATTTGATTTATAAAAACTGAGAAAAATACAAGGGTGGAATCCAAACCGGCGGAAACACCTTTAAATCCCCGGAAACTTAAGCCCACAAAAGGGAATCAAGAACCCAACCAACGGGCAACACATACAACAACTACAATGATCATTAGATAAAATTACCCTCCTACATCCAAACCCAAAAACAATCCTAAACAAGAAGAAATAAGAAAATCTCTAATCTTGAAACAGCCGGAACTCTTTCTGAAAACCACACAAGCACAAGAAAGAGTAAGCGATGCAGTGCCCTCACACAACAAAACGAAACTCAACATACCTGAACCTCCAGTTCATGTTATTTCTAATACGTATCTCTGAAAACAATTCTAACCATGATATTAATATATGCGACTCTGACCATATGAAAAATAAGATATCCGAAATCTTTAAATACATATCACGATAACTAAATGATATTAATTTTTTAATGTGCCACTAGTTTTGTTTAAAATAGAATAATGGAACTGTGAGCGTTTTGTATATATATTAATATACAAAATAGATAACTACAAAAATTATCTATGAACAGCTAATAAAATTTAAGTAACTTAGATATCGCCATTAGGTAAATGCAGTGCCGGTCCGGACTTTTCGAACGCCTAAAGCGAACCAGAAAAATGATGCCCTTTTAGCATAACTAAGATTTACCATATTTAAAACATACTATCACAAGTAGTATGTATTATTAAAACTTAAGTTATTTTAAACAAAATAAATACAGTAAAAAACAAAATTTGTTTGATACTCATCTTATCTGTTTTTCCTTTTCTATTTGCAGTTAACTTGATTGAATTTTATTAGTTTATAGTAGTATTTTTTACAATTCTAAAGAAGCAGAAATAATTTTTTTTTATAGATAGAGCAAAACATATAGTAAAATATGCTAACATCATCAACTTCAAAATTATGTTTTCAAAAAGTTTCAGAAAATGTTAAACCCCAACGATAGTTTTAATTTTTGTAGATTTCAAAAGTCTCAAACAAAATTACAAAAGTTTACAAAAATAAAGAAACAAGTCTAGAATGAAATTCCCAAAAAACTAGTCTGATACAGATTAGCTACTATAAAATAGTGGAACATGAGCAATTGATAATTAAATTAATTTTTCTAATATCCCTCATTCAAATAGTTATTCTAGCAAACCAAAACGAAAGAAAAAAAGTGAAAGTAAATCATTTTAATTAAAAAAAAAATCTTATAAGTTTTCTTGCTAAACAATTTATCTACTAACATATTATTATACATACATGTAATAAAAGAAACTAGGGTTGTTGGAAAATATTCAAAAGTTAATATCAATAAAAATATAATGAGATTCGAACCTGTCAGCCATAGCACTTAAAAGGAAGCTTACAACCACTGGATTAAAGAGAACTTATGTATTTTTGGCGCCCCTAAAATATTTAGTCTTTGTGGCGCCTAAAGCCCTAGCTTTACGGGCTTTAGCCCAGGGCCGGGCCTGGGTAAATGTTAATTATAGGTACAGTATGCCATGTTGTTGACAAAAATTATATATTTTTTGGTTCAAGATTCAAGTAAAACTTAAAAACAAAATTATTGAGTTGGCCCTATTAAAATCAAAATCTTAAGAAAATGGAAATAATTAACCAAGTTGTCTTGGTCTAGTGGTAATGGAACTCCAGTTGGAATGTTCGTCCTGGGTTCGATTCCGTTTGGCCACCGGGGCTAGCGTTAAATCGCTCAGGGGATTAGTCTTTGGGCTTAGAAAACTTTTGGGATACCCTCTCTTGGTTAATCAAAAAATAATGGAAATAATTATTTATTATATCTTATTAAAAACCATTATTGACAATGATTTAAAAAGCTAATGTATCTGCTTTATCTAAGCAACAAATTTAATCTCTTCTAAAAACAAAATTATAATCCCTGTACCATCAATGGACCTTTGATCATGTTTCTCTTGGGATCACAAAATATGGTGTATCTTTTTCCTAAAAATATCAAATACATTTGAGAAGATCCATCACTTTTAGTATATAGTAAATGTATATTTATATCCATTGTATATTTGTATAATTCTAACGTAACGTCATCAATGGTTTGATCATGTATTCTTTTCTGCATAAGATTATAAATATGTAGAGATTGAAAGATGAAACACACATAATCTTAAAATGTTTACAGATACATACTTCAAAACTTTATTTTTTGTTCCTTTTCTGTTTGCTAATCAGTTTTCATTGGCGGAAAGTCAAACAAACGGTTTACCTGTGGAATCGATCTTTACATTTCCTGGTCCTTTGCCTACTAAACTTCCCAATGAGGGAAGTTTTGGCAAAGGAATCATAGACTTAGGAGGTATCGAGGTTGCTCAAGTGTCCATCTCCAACTCAACAGCAAAAAGAGTATGGACAACATATGAAGGAGGACGAGACAACATGGGATTCAGCATCTTTGAACTTACAGATAATATTCCTCGTAACTTCTTCAAACTAGGCTTCTATGCACAACCAAACAACCAGAAGCGTTTTGGTTCGGTTCTTGTTGCAAGAAGCAAATCTTTAGTTAATATAAGACCACCAAAAGATTACGTTTTAGTCGGGAACACAAAATCGCTGAAGATCAAACAAGACGGTCCAGCATATGTTTGGCAGGCGGTATGTCAGAATGGATACAAAGCACTTGGTGTATGTGTCACTACTGATCCTCAAAAGCCTCTTCCAATGCAACAATATACAAATTGTGTTCGATCAGAGTTTACAGAAGAGAGTGAAGCTGATGCATTGTTATGGGGGATTAAAGGAGTTAGCGTTTTTAATTTGAGACCGATCAAGAGAGGAACACTAGCAACAGGTGTGTACACAGGAACATTCAGTATTCAAGGACTAAGTTCTACTCCTCTTCCTCCTTTATTCTCCTTAAAAAACACAAAACCTAACATGTACTCTTGCATGCCAAGCAAAGCTCAAACTAGGGTTTTGTTTCAAACCTATTCTCCTTTGATATATTTCCATCCAAAAGAAAACTTTCTTCCTTCCTCAGTAGATTGGTTCTTCACCAATGGTGCATTGTTGTACACGAAAGGAAAGGAGAAAAACCCTGTCCCAATACGACCAAACGGTACAAATCTTCCACAAGGCGGTTCTAATGATGACTTGTTCTGGTTAGACTACCCGGTCCATAAAACCCTAAAAGAAAAGGTTAAGAGAGGAGACTTGAGTAGCACGAAAGTGTATCTGCACATCAAACCAATGTTTGGAGGGACTTACACCGACATTGTCGTATGGATATTCTGCCCTTTCAACGGTAATGTCAACCTCAAGTTTCTATTCATCAAGAGGCTGTCCTTAGGTGACATCGGCGAACATATAGGAGACTGGGAACACGTTACGTTGCGTATAAGCAACTTCAACGGCAAGTTATGGCGCGTCTACTTCTCTCAGCACGGTGGAGGAACGTTAATGGAGGCGTGTGACCTAGAGTACAAAGGTGGGAACAAACCAGTGATATACTCGTCGCTTCACGGTCACGCAATGTTTTCAAAGCCTGGACTTGTGTTGCAAGGCAAGGGCAAGAACGGAATAAGAAACGACATGGCGAGAAGTGACAAGGTGTTGGACTGTGGTTTGAGGTATGAAGTGATTGCAGGACTCTCAGGCGTGGTTGAGCCACCGTGGGTTAACTACTTTAGGAAATGGGGACCTCGAGTACGTTACAACGTTGCGAAGTCTCTTAAAGGATTCGCTAAGATTTTGCCGAGGTTTATACGGAAAAAGTTCTTGAAATTTATTAGTAAGATTCCTGAAGAGATACTTGGTGAAGATGGTCCGACGGGTCCTAAAGAAAAGTTGACTTGGACCGGTGATGAAAAATATTCTTAATTAATTTAATTTAGATTGTTGCATTAATTCTATATTGTTAGTGTTATTGTTATTTGCGTTTTGCACAACCAAAAGAAATCTATTCATCTCATTTGTTATGAAAAGAGATTGGTAGACTTCAATTGATGGACTATATTTTTGAAAAAGCATCCTACTCAATTCAACTTAAATTCATGTTTCAACTTTGAAGACATTAGGCTACTAAATTTACCAAAAAAAGAATTAGATTAAATTTTCAGTATATAGCCTCAGCCCCTAAATCTCAGGGCCGAGGAGGGCTCCTCTGAAGATGGACAAAGTTGTTCAATGAATAACCTCTATTTCAATGTTTCAGTATAAGCACATGCGCTGCACCAGTTCTGTTGTAACTCGGTCTGTAAATATGACTTCCCCTTGTCCAATAAGGATGCAAAGAAGCTATTGCAATCTAAATCTTAAAACTAAAAAGATTAATTTCTGTTAACTAAACTTGAAACAATATCAATTTTCGTGTAATACAGTCCATGCTCAGGCCTAATCAGTATCATGTGGGCCGGACCTGTTTACTTGTTTCTTTGAAATATGGAAAAAGTTGGAGTGATTTGTAAGCCACACATGTGCCCATGTAGGGAGTCACTGAAAAGATCACAAGGACAAGTTATAGTGGTGAATACTCAATTTAGCAAACGAAGAAATTGCACCAAAAAATTAATGGTCTTGGGACAGAGTGCGTTTGCAAAAAAAAAAAACAACATATGAACATATTTTAAAAAGATAAAAAAAGATTTGCCAGTAGATTAAGGGCCTGGATAATCATGAAGTGATTTCAGATCCAGGCGAGTGATACTGCCGATTTTTATTTCGCAAGGTTGTAATTTTTATAAATTGACTGGATCATGATAGGTTTTGATCCAACCAAAGAAGCTGAACTTGCTTTTTCTCCGACCAAAGAAAACAAAGAACAAGTAGTTATGTAATAACACAAGATGCTAAAACTTTGCCAGTAGATTAAGGGCCTGGATAATCATGATGCTTATCAGATCCAGGCGAGTGATACTGCCGGTTTCTATTTCGCAAGGTTTTGATTATTTTTATAAATTGACTGGATCATGATAGTCTTGGATCCAACCAAAGAAGCTGAACTTGCTTTAATGGACTAACTAAAAATTTTGAAAACTAGTAAAACAAAACTGATTTAGCTAAAGGAGGGAGATGAGAGGCGTTGTAAAAGAAGAGAGAGAGGAGAGTTTATATTGGCAATCGAAGGGGTAGAGACTAGGGTTTGTTTGTTTTCAATTCTTTAATCCAGAAAATGATTATGGACTAATTGCTTTTGTTAGCACAACCTAAAAAAGCCCAATCAAAATATAAGAACCAGACCATTAAAAAGACACTCGCCACATCAGAGTGGGTGGTACATCTTCACAATTTAAAAACAAAGATTGGTCTCTGAACATAGATAGACGTTTTAATTGTAACCCTGGTTGATTCAAAAATCATATCACATTCGAACGGACCTCTCGAGGAAGAAGGGGCAAAGCTTGGCTCCAAGGTCAAAACTAACACCACCACTAGTAATTGTGTAAGCTATAGAGACTCACATAAAAAAAACCATGAGCATCTATCTACTAAGCTTGTATTAGATGCACACACAAATGGCAATGAACATATATTGGCTATGTTTGAATCAGTTCCTATCTTCAGTTACGTTGAGCCATTTGCACCGCATTCTCGTCATCAAGGGGGTTGGGATGTATAGTTCTCGCCAAGAGGATCCTAAAATATACAAGTCGTTGCGAGAGGAATATGTTGACCGAATTCATCAGATCATCCCATCTGTCTCGGAGCCAGAGACTGACAAGCACCACAAGAGCGAAAGCAAAAGAAACTCCTATGATCATAAACAATCCGCGGAATCTATAAAGGGTTATAGGATTTGATGTATCATCTGCCGTGTATGGAAGTTGATTCTCAAACCATCTTTTCTCCATCTCGATAAGCCTATCGCTCGTCCTCAGGTTAAATATTTCCCTTGACACAAGAGGCACCAGTTCGTCTCCCTTCTGAAACATCTGAAAACGTATCTCTTGTCAGCAAAGTTAATAATTAAGAAGATGAATGAGAAGGAAACTGATGATAAGGGATACATACAAAGCCGAAACCGTTGGTGTTACATTGTGCCTTGATCATGAGAAACTTCCCAAGATTCTCTCCAAGGAGCACTTTGAGGTATGGCAACTCATCGACGATAAATGAGACGGTATTGTTCAACAAGGCTTCCGCATAATCTGCAGAAGTATTGAGACCCTTGGTGTTCGTTGGTCTGAATCTGGGACTAGTTAGGGCCATATTTGCAATGAGGGAGCCGGAAAGATGCCCCACGAAATCTTTATTAGAGTTGAATCGTATCTGTTGCACCGTCATCATTGATGTCAAAGTTGCGGTGTAGCTTGTAGTTAATATGAGCACTGCAAACACCCAAACTGTAACTACAAATCTTGATAAGTTGTGTTGTAGTTTCTCCCCTGTCATAAATAGCAAGCAGCAGTAGGTGAGAAACTAAGTAGAAGCATATAAGATATGTGAGAAAAGGTAAGAGTACTTACTATGCGCATAAACAAGGGTAGAGAAGCCAAACCAAAATATAACTCCGATCTGTTTCGGCCAAGAACCTTGGAACTCTTTGTTATCAGGTCTTTCTATCAACCAAACTAGAGTGCCCGTCAAGACAAAGAAAGCTGCACTTGTTATCCAAAGGTCTCGTTTTAGAGGATGGAAGAACACCCACATACTTGTCTCCTTTGGTGCCACAGTTCCAAGACCCATCTCGGTGAATGGCATCGTAAAATCAACATAGTTCGATCTATTGGCAGTGATTGTAATATCTCCCACCGCTGCATCATATTTGTCTTTCTGTGGGAGAAATGATTCAGTTTCCACACACATTCAACATTAACCATAAACTGAGCCATGGTAAAGTAGTAGTACCTGACTATAAAGTGCATATGCAAGTTTGTTGTAGTTACTTCCATTGCGCCAAGGGATGAACTCCAGTTCATAGTTGAAAGGTGCAATGGCAGCCCGGAAGACTTCTATACAGAACCCTTCGGCAGTTGTAACATTTGTTGCTAAATCAGTCTCAACCTTCATCAGTCTTGGGAACCTGTTGCTAGATGTAACCAAAACCCTTAGCTTTCTTCTTTTGCTCTCCCCTAGAACGCGCCTTCTCGGAGCTTGAGCAGACCCGCCGGGCCAGATTATGGTCTCCTCCAGCTTGTTAAAATGTCTTCTACTGCTGAAACCACCATTAGAACTCCAAAACCCTATTCTTCTCTCACCTGATTCCAACAAGTTTACTATCTCAAACTTGTGTGACAAGAACATCTTATCTTTCACGTGGAAGTCACCACTCAAACCCTTAAACCTACACTCTGTGATAGCCTCAAGGAGAGTTGATGATGAAGCATTATCCATCCTAGCAACTTCAGCTGCTCTCGCCAGTACCCAAGCTACATCATGAGCCCATACACTAGAGATGCTCAAGCTCAACCGAACATCTTCTTCATTGCCTAGTGATTTTCTCCATCTCCTAGTAAAGTTCTGAAGACCTCTTGACACTGGAACGTATGACTTGAAACCAACCACACCTTCCATTGCCTCTTTTCCACTAGTACTACTACTCTCATGAAAACTATTCATGGTTTTAACAGTGAGGATCCAAGCGAAACCTTCACCCATCATCCCCAACCTCTCAGCACATTTAAAGAGATGACGAGTAGCAACAAACTCAGACACGTGTACAACAAACACACTCGTTCCAGAATCTTTAATCTTCCCTAACCGATCCATAACCGTTTCCTCGGTTGAATACACTGTGAAACCAACCTTGGACTGCACGAAAACACCGTTCTCGCTGAAATGTTCCACAAGGAGTTGCGTACTCTCTCTCCAGTCATCGTCATCCTCGTGAACAAGAGACACACTCTCCCAATCAAACTCACGGATGAAAGCTCTGATCCCCTCCGCCTCGGAGGAAGAATCGTGCGCCGCTTGGATCAAATGACTGTATCTGCTCAACGAATGTGAGATCGGAGAGTTGATTGAGATCACAGGAACCCTAGCTTTCTCCCCGATCTCCGCCAAAAGCTTCGTCTCCAGCAACGAGCTCCCGCCGGTGACGATCGCCTCCACTCCTTCGGTTTGCAGCAGATCTACAGCTGTGTACACATAGATTGTGAGTTGAACGGAGGAGAATGAAGAAGAAGAGAGTTTGTTACCGGAAGCGAGAGCGAGGAGAGGCTCTCCGTGAGAGTTTCTGATCAAGAGAGAGACTCTTGTTTTGTAATCACTGTTAACGGCGTAGAAATCAGAAAGCGCCGTTGTAACAGAACTTCCCACCATTTTTCCCTCCACGGAGCCCGAATCCAAAACCAATCCGACCCGGATCCGAACCTGTTCATAATCGGACCCGGTGTCTTTGTAAACGTCATCGTTTTGACTTGAAGCAAAACAAATGAAGAAGAGAAGCAGAGCAAGAGGAGGCGATACTACCAGTATTGGTTTTTGAGTCACAGACCTTCCCATTTAAAAAAGTGTTTCCAAATACAAAGGAAAAGAAAACACACACGTTTATCTATCTTTTTATAATTCTAGTTTTAGTCTTTAATTTATATATCCGATTCTACGCAACCCGTTGCCGTGTTATGTTTTTCCTCTGTACGAGAAGAATACAGTACAAAAACACTCGTTCAGATTCTCCATTGGACCGTATGATTATAGGAGTATGTATTATATGACATATTAGTCAACGGTTTAATCAGCATTGACATGGGTGGGAAAGAGAGAGAAAATAGTTATTTATCTGGATTACAATTACAAAAGGAAACTCAGGGTGAGTTTCCGACATTGGCTACTCTTTTGTCACATTAATTTAGTCAAAGAAGAGTAAGGGAAATGAGGACTTTTTAGTTCAAAGAAATTGTCAACTGAAATTTTATCAACAACCAAGAACACACACACAAACATTTGTCAAGGTTTTATAAATAAACAAATGTATTTTCTTTTGGTACTTTCAGTATATGACGTATAAACCTGACTTGTTACGTAACGTGGTAGCCCGTTTTTGGATGGTACAAACTTTTGGTCGGGAAGAATTATTCAAAAGTACCTACACAGAGGGGGAATGAGTCAAAGATATAAAATCTAGAAGTAGAGGATAAATTATGAAGTCGTCGCATCTCAAAAGTAAACCATCTCTTATGATCAAACTTGGTCAACATCATCAGGCCGCAACTCGCAATCCATAAATCACAACCTACTGATTGGTTTATCTTATGGAGTTTATGGTCCAATGTATTTTCTTATCTATATATAATAGCAAACTCATTTTTTTGTAATCTCTGATGTCATTGTTTTTTATAGGAAAATAAAAGTTAAATCGGACGGTTAATACTGTTTATCTTTTACGATCTAACGGTTATAAAGTCTTCTTGCTCACGTCATCTAAAAAACTGTCGTGGTTTGGCAATTTTCCCGAATCGTCGCCTTCTCAAGCAATGAAACAACACAACCTTTGATGGCGCCTCTATCAATCTATATATGTCCCCGTTTCACGTTTATTACACCTCATTCCTCTATCCTTCTTCCGTATATCTTGTCTCTGTCACCTTTCCACCCCCAGAATTCCAGAATCGATTTCAACGTAATCGCCTTTATAAACAATTTATGTGTGTCGCTCTGTCTGGTGACCGTATGTTTGTTTGAGTTTTGCCTCTCTTTTTTTCAACATCTTTTTTTCATTGATTTATACGTGCTTGACTCTGCAATTTTCTATTTCTCCGATTTCACCACTTGCTGGGAAAGAAATCAGTTACGTGACTGAATTTATATGTCAAGAGAATTTGCTCTGTTTTTTTATTTTTTGAGATTGCTTGTGAGAAGATTGACTGAACTGTGACAAATAATATTTCTTCGCATTTTTTTCGTTTCTACTCCAAGATTTTGTACTCCAGATAATTCTTTCTTTTTTTCTTTTTACTGGTTGCGATGTTTCTTCCATAAGAACTAATGTCCCTTCTCTCTTTGCAAATCATTATGTATACCTAACTAGATCATCTTTCCATCTTTATTTGTTTTTCTGCATTCCCTGTTTGTTCCTCCTTTGGAGTACATATTAAACTCGTGCCTTTTCAGCAGTACTTGTGTCTTTTGTCCTTTCTAGTAGTTAAATATGCATGATCTGAATTGTCTTGCGATTTTGTGCTTGTGGTTGTTAAAGTGTCTGAGATATAGTCTGATTAGTTGTTTTCTCTTATTGGAGTTTAAAAAATATTGATGAGAAGTTCGTTAGATAAAGAACAGAGAGTGAAATTTACTGTCATTAAACGAAGGCAAAACACACAAAAACATCTATCCACGTTTCTTCAGATCGTTCTAATCACTCTCCGAGCAACGATGCAGATATTATTGCTCAAGAATTATCCAAAAAGCTCACTGGAAGGGAAAACACCAACTACAATCCAGCCATTGTTATTCGTTTGAGAGAACTAATCATGAGGCCTAACATGGATAATCATGCGAACAATGGTTTTGGTCATAAGACTCCAAACATTCGTGAGCGCTACACCCTGAGCTGTAATATATGACAAGGAACTGTTTGATAGGATTGTTCGAAGGTCGCCTTACATTCAGAGGGAAGCGCGGCTGAGCCGACTAGGTGTTACGCATAGAGTCGTGAACGGTGAACCCTGGGATTTATTGTTGGTTAATAAAGAAAATATATCTCAATGCTATTCACTGTGGACAATCTATCTTTTTCAAACTGGTGGTTTATAAATTATGTCAACTATTAGGTTCAGCACCTGTTCTTGTTTTATTATTTTGTTATAAAAAATCAAAAAGTAAAAATTATGTATGAAGGGGGGGGGGGTGTTCAATCTGAATATTAGTTCGGTTTGGTTTATTCTGTTTCTCGATATTTTGGTTAATAAAAAATAGCTACCATATTAAAAACACATTTATTTTGGTTTAGTTCGATTTATCTACCATGGGTTTTTGATTTATTATCAAAAATATATAAATATATTTATCTTTTATAATATTGTATGAGTTTTAATTTATATAATTAGATATCAACTTTAATATAACATGAAGATTTTTTGGATTTTTAATTGACTATTCTTATTTCTTTATTTTAATTTTAAAATATTAGTAAATATATTAAGTTAGTAATAATAATAGCTTTATAGAATAAAAATAAGAAAAGTAGTAATCAATAATATTATTAAATAACTAAATATTAGCACAAAAAATTGTCAACATGAAAGTAAAAATTATGTTTTTTTAATTGCATAAAAATGAAAAAATAACTTTTAACTTATAATAAAATATTAAATTACTAAAATCAACATTTTAAGTTAGAAGATGAAATCAGTAAAATAAATTTTGTATAATAGTTATATTATATCATTTACGTATAATTATATTACTATATTTTAATTGATTGGTTTATTCGATTTATTTGGTTTAGTAGATTTATATATCAAACCATATCTATATGCCGAGGTTTTTTAAAAATAACATTTATTCTGTATTACCAAATCCAAACTACTGTCTCTATTTCAGTTTGGTTATAATTTAATTAGTTTGGTTTTACCGGATTGAACACCCATAATGAATGGTGACTAAACAATAATCTGTTGTTGAAATTTTGCTGAAATATTCAAAACTTAAGCCAATCCTAAATTTCTTTAATATTTTGTTTGTCAAAATAAAAAATCCATTTTGTTTTTTTTTTATGATTGAACATTTACTTTCTTTTGTCTAAATAAACGTTTTACATATGTTTATGTATGAAGCAAGACCTTAGACGCATTGTATGTTGTTATAATGTATTTTCATATATATATTTTTGTTTGTAGCCACTTATCTATCTATATTATTAAAACTGAAGTACCTTTGGTATTGTTTGGAAAAAATGATAGAAATTTAAATGAAAACTGTTTGGTAACTTGGATAGTAGTATTTTTGTAATTTCTATTATTTGCACATTTAGTTATTGCTTTACAATAAATTAAGTATTTATTTTTTATATTTCTTTTTATTTATATATTCAGCCACTGCATTTATAATCAATTTAAATTAATAGATTACTCCAAAGTTTATCTAATCAAATCGATATTCATCTATTGATCATTATTAAATATTGATATTGTACGACTATTAACTAAATCACATGAATTAAAAGGATATAATATTTTAATGAATTAACTAAATCGTAAAATTACAAAACATAAAGATTTTTTTATTAAATCGACGGTTTAAAATTTTATATTGAACACAAATTAAATAAAACACCCGTACGGGAGTGCGGGTTAAGATTTAGTTTTATTTAAGGTTGCATCTTTAAAACTTGTGTCTTTGTATATCAATAACATTTTTCAAGATAGGTTGTGAACAAAATTAACTTACACGTCTACTTATCTTAATTCAACTACAAATTTGGAAGTCAGTTTATGGGTTGATACACTTTTACACTTGAAATTTCAAATTCCAAAGTCATATAGGTTATCTTGCTGAATTTGTCATTTTAATAAAAGATATATTTTAAATTTTTATTTTCTTTGTTACAAAGTGGAACATTTACTTTATCTTTAGTTTCATATTATAGTTGTATATTTTATATAGATTACATATTTCTTTCCTTTTATAACCTATTTTTACTCGAAAAGGGGCATGCTAAATTTTAATCATTTAAATTCCACAATTTTTCATTTAAAAATCATAATTTTAGACTACTCTCAAGTTGAAATTTTGACCAACAAGTTTATTATTTTATGTCTAAATATTTAAAAGTAATGTAGAATTTCAAAAAACAAAAAAGAAAAACAAAAAAACTATTGAGAAAATATTTATTTAAGTTATAACTGATTAAAACTAATATGAAATTTCAGGAAATAATATTTACTAAATTTTTTAAGTGTATAACTGTAATTTTTTAAATAAATATTTGCAACTGTTTAAATATTCTATCACATTTCCAGATCAGCCATGACATTATTTAGTGATCAACCATTGCAATATTTGGTGATCAAGTGTGGTGCTTCGATTTACCATTGTAAATTTAGAAATTAACAATTGTAACATATATAAAGAAGTGTGTGCATCAGCAAAATATAACATCAAAAAACATTAAAACATGGAAAAATAGGAGTTTAATGTATTTGGTAAACATATAAATAGTGGGGGGGGGGGTTATCACATAGAAAATGGGTTATAATCTCTTGTATCTTAGCCTATTTTTAGGAAGAGTGAACTTCGTTCATTTATCAAAAAATATTTTGACCCCTAAATCTTTAGGATCAAAATATTTTTCAAAAAGTGTATTCAGGCATAATTCAGTATTTATTATGTTTCGTACTTAATAAAATTTCCAACTATTGACTAAATGAACACTTTCACCATATGTTGGCCAAAATTATTATGTCAATAACCTAACTATCATGAGGATATTTTTACAGTTGAAGGAAAAATAAGTGGCAAGAAGCAACAGAAAAAGCATTACTTTCCAATAAACAATCAGTTAGCTAATTTTTTCTTTAAGTTATTTTTTTGTTACAAATTCACTGAAATTATGGAGTTCTTATTGTAATACCTTACTAAATACTATATACATAGAATTCAGTGACCAAATTTATAATAAACACATGTTTTTTTCTTCTAAACATCACATTAGAAACAACTTAATTCATCTCACTTATTGGTTATGTAACTTTCTATGTTTGAATCTTTTAACTTTACCTTAAATTTCAGATTTATATGTTTAAAATGTTCATTTCATGGATCATCTATTTTGGTTATAAATACTATTTAACTACTTTAATATATATATATACAAAAGTTAATATAGTAGTATCAAACTTGTGGTAAAATTGAAATCCCTCCTTTGAATTTAAAGATTATCTACAATTTAGTTACTTTTATTCTTAAGAGTTTGAAGATTTTAGATTTTTGTTTGAAACTTATTAATATCATTGATTAAAAATATAATTTGGGTACTAAAATGAGCATATTTTTAAAAAGTAAATTTATTAAAAAGAGGAAAATAATTAGTTAGCAAAAAAAATTAGGTATTAAAATCTTAAGAAATTTGGTTTAATTATTTTAATGGAATTTTTCCATTTTTAAATGATGCACCTTTCCATATATCTTTAAAATTTCCGAACGACGTATCATTGCTCATTTTTCTTTTGATTTTTCAAAGATGTACACTTTTAGTTAACTCTAAACCATCCTCTTGAGAGAGAGAGAGTCTGGGAAATGAAAAAATGTAGAAAAGAGAGATAACATATGTCTCTTAAAACATTTTTACAATTACATTTTTATAACATTTTTATTTTGTATATTTTTAGCCTATTTATATAATATGTACAGGTAATATATCTACCAAATTTTTCGTACTATAAAATGACTTAGAAAATGTATGAGATAAATTAAAAAAAAATAAAATTAATTAAGTAAAAATATACTAGATAGATACATTTGATTAATATTGTTAAAACAATTTAATTTTTTAGTAAAGAATTTATATTCCCGCGCGAATGCGCAGGTTCGTCTCCTAGTTCTAGTAAAAACTGCATAACTTCCATGAGAAATGATGAATTTAAGAGGAGATTATGTTTGCTTACTGCTAGGAGAAGCATCCTAGAATATTATTCATTTCGCTAAATTAGAGTATACTAAAGAATATATTACATTGTAAGACACTTTATTGAGTTTTTATTACATCCTAGATCACTTGTTACTACCAGCACACTTTCCCTTGCACTTTCTCTAACAAAACCTCTAGCAGAAAATCTCTTTTACCCTTTCTTCCAAATTTTATTCCTTGCTAATTAAAACAACTGACTAAAAAATTACTTCATCCTATCTTCTTAATTTCGATCTTCTTGTAAAGAAAAAAAAAATCTTTGTAAACGAAAAAATTCAAAATCCCTAAATCAGACAAGTCTTCTCCAATTTCGACTAACTCAAACCCAGAAAATTGTTCGGAGCTGAGAGAGAACAACACCAGCGAATAAATAAATCTGTGAGGAGAGGTGATCATCTTTGAGTTTTGTCTCTTCCTCTTTGTTGATGACGGAGGAATAGAGAAATCAGCGAGAAGATACGACATGATATTTGATTTTGTCTTTTCTTCTCTGTTGACGGCGGAGGAATAGAGAAATCAGTGAGGGCGTTGGGACCACAAAGCTGAATTGAGCTTGTACCGGATCGAAAGATGAGATCTTTGGAAACTTGATGACGGTGGCGGTAGGTGGTGGAGATGACGGTGGGAGTGTTGACTAAAATGGAAATATTGGTAACTGAGGCGGAGGAGATGGAGGTAATGATGAAGATGATAAAGTTTATAAAGCTGAGGAAAAGGGATCTGATACTAAAGTTTGATGAAGTTATGAAGACGGAACATTCACAATTGGAGGATATGTTGGAGGCGGCGAAGTTTGTGGTAGACATTAGCTCACAACACCTTTGCTGGCTTTCTAAAGGTAAAGACCTTATATAAGCTTTTACCAAAAAAAAAATCTGTAAGCTATGAGTTAACTCATTGAGTATGTTTCATGTTTCTTGTTGCAGTTTTGGCTACTTCATGGGTTTTTCATCACCATTATATGTGGCCAAAAGATCATTGAGCCACACTATCACATTTCTTCCAATCAAGAACTCACGAAAAGTCTGTCTTTCTGTAAATTCTTTGTTATTTATTAATATTGATTATGATGAGTTTTATAATATACAATAATGTTTCTTTATGTATATAGTTGACAACCAAGACTCTTCATTTACAACATTTTGCATATTTTCTTACATCTGCTGAAACTATGAATCTTTTACTAGAATCCATCTTAAGGTTATAATTGGTTCTCCGTATCTCCAAGTATAGAGACGAATGTTCTTTCTTGGTTGCTGGAGGATATCTTGCAACTGTGTGGGTGAATGGAGATACAAAGAATCTCAAAGTCATGATTGAGATAGAGTCCATGCAGTCTGAAAATGAGTTAATATAAATATGTTTTTGTTTATGTCAAAAGTGTAGAAGTGAATCTCGTGTAGAGGTGTACTCATGGATAGCTTGTAGGAGGTTGAACACTTGGATTATAATTCTTTGTACGCTTGTTGTGAAATGGTGTACATCTGGATATCATTATCGATGTACATTCAATAACGAAGGGTATGTGTCCATATTGAAAGTTCTTTGTGGTACATATGAAGCCAATTTTGAATGCAAGCAATATAAGTAACACAATGAATTGAGAATGTTATAAATTGATGTATATATATATTGCAATTCGATGTACACGTGGACAACATTACATCGGTGTACATGTTGGTTAAAATTTCTTTGTTGTAAATTTTACAAGCAATATAAGTAACAGAAAATATAAATCAAAATACATTTCACCTCTGTAAACCAAAGGTTAAATGTTCCAAAAAAATATAAAAACTAGGCAATCAAGAACCTTCAAATCTTATTTGCCTCCAAAGGTAGTTTACATCTCAACAATGTTAATAGGCTGCTCCACTAAAATAACAGAAGTATTGGGATCAACATTCAAAGGGACAAAAAATTCACCTCTTTCTTCATATCACTTTTCCTCTTAAATTACAGAAGATTGTCCGTGACGAACACCGTGTCGTCATTGCCCATCACGAACCACCTCAGGCTCTTCTTCCTCAAAGAATCAGAATCAAGAGAGATGATCCTCGAGAGTCGTATCGCTGATCTGCTTCCTTTCTTGTTGTTGTGAGGAAAGGACGACGTGTCCCGGAGATTCTAATCAGTGGGAGGTTTTCTTAATCTCCGGTCTCTGCTACCTTCTTATCTAACCATACGTAGCCTCTCATCTTTCCCCCTATAATTTCTACCGAAAATAATTCCCCCCCCCAACTTCCCCCAATAATAACTACACGTAGCCTCTCACAGCAAGGTTATGGTATCACCACCGAAAATAATTTCTCCCAATTTTTGAGAAATTAGGGTTTCATCTGAATTAAAGGGTTTTTTTCAATTAAAGGGATTTATCACCAAATCGAAACTAACCACTTGAGATTGTGGTAAATATAGGGTTGGGAAGTCTTGATCTCCAAACGATGGAGGTACCCTAGTAGTCTGTTTTTTTTCCTCTTTTTTTCTAGCGGGAGAGAACAGAGACAGAGAAATGAAGTCGTGATAAAAAAAAGAGAAGGATGATGGCGTCGAGGATAGTCTGGTCATTCCACTCTGAAAAACTACCCTAATAGTTGAAACTGTCTTAGAGTGTAATATAAACTCAAAAAGTGACTCTGAGTGTTATAAACTCTATACTAAATCACATGTGTATATTGTTGGAAACTGTATTCTACCAAACTGAATAAATCAAGTTCTCTTCATATTTACTCTCAAGTCTAATACAATACAAGATACATATACGTAAAAAGTTAAAATATCAGCTATTCAAATTCTGTCTACTTTTAAAATAGGCTAAAAAATAACGATGAAGAAATTGAAATAAAAATATAATGTTTTCTAAATATTTTCTTAACTGAAATATCAAAAACTATGTTAATATATATATATATATATATTATTGTATAAACCAGCCCCTAGTATTTTATACAAAGAAAAAAGAAAAAGAAAAACATATATTGCTATGTTTGAATCAGTCTCTATCTTTAATTAAGTTGAGCCATTTGAACCGCATTCTCATCATCAAGAGGGTAGGGATGGATAGTTTTCGGGAAGAAGATCCCAAAATGTACAAGTGGTTGCGAGAGGAATATGTTGACCGAGTTCATCAGACCGTCCCAATTATCTCGGAGCCAGCGGATGAGAAGTATTGCAAGAGCCAAAGCAGAAGAAACTCCAGTGATCATAAACAATCCGCGGAATCTGAAAAGGCTTAAAGGATTTGATTTATCATCTGCTGTATAAGGAAGTTGATTCTCAAACCATCTTTTCTCCATCTTGGTTAGGCTACCGTTCGTCCTTAAGTTTAAGATTTCTCTGGTTACATTAGGCTCCAGTTCGTGGCCCTTCTGAAACATCTGAAAACGTATTTTTATCAGCTAAGTTAATAAAGGAGATGAAGAGTAAGGCCGAAAAGTGATGAGTGATACTTACAAAGCCGAAACCATTGCTGTTACATTGTTCCTTGACCATGAGAAACTTCCCAGGATACTCTACGAGGAGGACTTTGAGGTATGGCAACTCATCGACAATATACGCCAAACTATTGTTCAACAAGGCTTGAGCATAATCTGTAGAGTTATTGAGACCCTTGGTATTAATTGGTTGGCAATTTTCATTAGAGTTGAATCGTATCTGTTGCACCGTCATCATTGATGTCAAAGTTGCGGTATAACTTGCAGTCAATATGAGCACTGCAAATACCCAAACTGTAACTACAAATCTTGATAAGTTGTGCTGTAGTTTCTCCCCTGAAACAATCAAAAGGTGAAAAGCTAAGTTAGAGGATCACTAAATTCTCTTTTAGCATATAAGACATGTGCAAAAAGGTGAGAGTACTTACTATGCGCATAAACAAGGGTAGAGAAACCAAACCAAAATATAACTCCAATCTGTCTCGACCAAGAACCTTGGAACTCCTTGTTATCAGGTCTTTCTATCAACCAAACTATAAACCCTGTCAAGACAAAGAAAGCTGCACCTGTTATCCAAAGGTCTCCTTTTAGAGGCTGTAAGAACACCCACATACTGATACTAATTCTCTCCTTTGGTGCTACTATTCCAATACCCATCTCGGTGAATGGCATTGTAAAATCAACATACTTCAATCTAGTGGCAGTGATCGTAATATCTCCCACGGCTGCATCATATTTGTCTTTCTGTAGGTTTCAACACAAATGGAAATGATTCAGTTTTGGAAAACTCAACATAAACAGATACTTGTAATCATAAACTGAGCCATGGGTAGTACCTGACTATAAAGTGCATATGCAAGTACGTTATAGTTACTTCCGTAGGTCAAAGGTATGAATTCCAATTCATAGTTGAAAGGTGCAATGGCAGCTTCGAAGACATCTTTACAGAACCCTGTCACATTTGTTGCTGAAGTGAAGTTAATCAGTTTTGGGAACATATTGCTAGATGGAACCAAAACCCTCAGCTTTTTTCTTTTGCTTTCTCCAAGAATGCGCCCTCTCGGAGATTGAGCAGACCCACCAGGCCAGATTATGGTCTCCACCAGCTTGTTATGATGTCTTCTACTGCTGAAACCACCATTAGAACTCCAAAACCCTATTCTTCTCTCACCTGATTCTAACAAATTCACAATCTCAAACTTGTCTGAAAAGAACATCTTATCCTTCACTCCGAAGTCACCACTCAAACCCTTGAACCTACACTCTGTGATAGCCTCAATGAGAGTTGACGATACATTCGTTACCTTTGCAGCTTCCCCTGCTCTCGCCAGCGCCCAAGCTACATCATGAGCCCATACACCAGAGATGCTTAACTGACTTTTCTCCGACCAAACATCTCCTTCATGACCTAATGACTTCCTCCATCTCCGAGTGAAATTCTGAAGCTCTCTTGACATTGGAACGTAAGTCTTGAACCCAACCACGCCCTCCATTGCCTCTTCTCCAGAACCATCACCGTTCTCATGGAAACTGCTCATGGTTTTGGCAGTGAGGATCCAAGCAAAACCTTCACCCATCATTCCCAACTTCTCAGCACATGTGAAGAGATGATGAGTAGCAATAACCTCAGACACGTGTACAACAAACACACTCGTTCCAAGATCTCTAATCTTCCCTAAACCTTCCATAATCAATTCGTCACTAGAAGAGACTGTGAAACCAACCTTGGACTGCACGAAAACACCGTTCTCGCTGAAATGTTCCACAAGAAGTTGCGTACTTTCTCTCCAGTCATCGTCGTCTTCGTAAACAAGAGCAACACTCTTCCAATCAAACTTAAGGATGAAAGCTCTGATCCCCTTCGCCTCGGATGCAAAATCATGCGTCGCTTGGATCAAGTGATTGTATCTGCTCAACGAATGTGAGATCGGAGAGTTGATTGAGATGACAGGAACCCTAGATTTCTCCCCAATCTCCGCCAAAAGCTTCGTTTCAAGAATCGAATCCCCGGCGGTGACGATCGCCTCCACTTCTTCGGATTGCAGCAAATCTACAGCTGTCAAATAGAGAGAACACATAGATTGTGAGTGAATGTTGACAGAGCTAGGAAGAAGAAGAAGAAGAATGGAGCTTGTTTGTTACCACTTACCAGAAGCAAGAGCGGAGAGAGGATCTCCTTGAGAGTTTCCTATCGAGAGAGCGACTCTTGTTTTGTAATCACTGTTAGCTGCGTAGAAATCGGAAAGTGCCGTTGTAACTGATCTTCCCACCATTTTTCCCTCCAAAGAACCCATATCCAAAACTAACCCGACCTGGATCCGAACCCGTTTATGATCGGATTCGGAGCCTTCGTAAACGTCATCGTTTGGGCTTGAACCAAAACAAATGAAGTGAAGCAGAACAAAAAGAAATGATACTAGAATTGCGTTCCCACTCTTCATTAAAAAAAAAGTTTCCAAGTACAAAGGAAGAAACAAACGAATACTTTATCATTTTTTTATTAATTTTGTCGTTATATAACCGATCCAAGCCAACCCATGCCGTGTTTTTCAACGGGTTTATCAGCATCAACGGGAGGAGAATTTATTGCTTTGAATTCTTTTTTTTTAAGACTGAGTTATTGCTTTGAAATACAAATTCAAAAGGAAACTCTAGTTTGAGTTTCCAACGTTGGCTACTCTTTTGCCACATTATTTTAGGGAAATTCGACCATCATTTTACAATGATTTAGTCATTCAAAGTTAGGGAAATGAGGTCTTTCTAGTTCAAATAAATAATCAACGGACCAATTTTAGCAACAACTAAAAACATACACAACATTTGTCAATGTCGGTTTCAAAAAAAAAAAAAACATTTGTCAATGTCGTAAAAAAAGAAACAAATGTTTTTCTTTTTTGTTCAAAAAAATGTATTTTATGTCGGATTGTGTTGACTTAGTCGGGTAGAACTATTCAACAAGTACATAGAGAGGAACACGTCCAAAATATCAAATCTAGAAGTAGATGAAAAATTATGAAGTCTCATCTCAAAAGTAAACCACCTCTTATCGTTATAACTGGCATTTTATCCGTAAATTTTGAATTAGTTCATCATTTTGATTCGATTCAAAATCCGAATATCTATAAATCTTCGAAGCAAAGTAAATATTAAAACCAATAGTCATTAAAAACAAAACAAATCATATCAAACTCAGATATCCACTCAACTCCAGCTTTTATACAAATAGATACATATACATACACAATTAAATATATAATTTGAACATATTACTGTGTTAATTTTATTTGTATAAAATTACTTACAAAAATATTAAATAAACAAAGGAATATAAAACATTTAGAAAATTATAATTTTCTAAAATTTTATGTATTATAAAAAGAGAAATTCTCTTAGATATCATTTTTAGCTTATTTTCACAAAATAGCTCCATCAGGAGAAAAATGATTAAAAAAAAACTCTGTTGAAGGATAAATATATATTTATAATCCTTAAGTTAACTAATCTAAGATTTAGAGTTTAAAGTTAAGATGTGAGTTTTTATGGATGAGTTCAAATTTTTAAAAATAAAAAATTAAAATTAAAATTTTCAAAACAAAAAAGACTATTTTGGTCATTTTTTTCGGAAGACTATTTTTATGACAAAAACGTAAATATGCTATTTGAGAGAATTTCCCTTATAAAAGAGTTATAAATAATTTTAAAAATTTGTGGAACATGTAATTTCACTTATATGTACTTCTTGTTTTGCATTATATAAAAGATAATTTTTTGAAAACAATATCATATAGTTTTTTCTATGTTTTTCTATATTAAATAAAATATATTTGTATTGAACAAAGTATACTTATGAGATGTCAGTAAATATCTGTAAATATACACTATATTTTTTTGGATATTCTTAAAACCCGATTTTTTGTATTTTTTCAAAACAACGCAAATCGAAACCTGTTAAATACGAAAGAAATCATAAATATTGAAAATTAGGGTAATATTATATTCATGTCCACCCCTACTATGATCAAACTTGCTCATGTTGTTTCCTGGGAGTTAGTCACTGGGAGCTACTCAGAAGGAATTGATGCTCCTAACATCCTTTATGCCGCAGCCGATTAATCCTTTCTCTATCACAAAGGCTCCTACACATGCCAACATGGGTAATCCGGGTTGAATCAATAATCATATCAGGGATTCACATTTGATGGACCACTCGGGCAAGCTTGTTAGGTGAGGCTCCAGGTAATAGTGACAACGTCACAACAATTGCGTAAGGTATAGAGACTCAGGGCACAACACAAAAAAAAACAAACAAAAAAAGGTGCATATACTTCACTTGTATTAGAAATTGCATTTACATATGGTATTGAACATATATCTATGTTTAAATCAGTTCCTATCTTCAGTTACACGTTGAGTCATTTCAACTGCATTCTCATCATCAAGGGGGTAGGGATGGATAGTTTTGGGGAAGAAGATCCCAAAATGTACAAGTCGTTGCGAGAGGAATATTTTCACAGAGTTCATCAGATCGTCCCAATTGTCTCGGAGCCAGAGAATGAGAAGTAGTGAAAGAGCCAAAGCTGAGGAAACCCCAGTGATCATAAACAATCCGCGGAACATATAAAGAGTTAAGGGATTTGATGTATCATCTGCTGTGTATGGAAATTTGTTCTCAAACCATCTTTTCTCTATTTCAGTTATTGTATCATCCGCCCTTAACTCCAAGATTTTCCTTGACACAAGAGGCACCAGTTCGTCTCCCTTCTGAAACATCTGAAAACGTATCTTTTGTTGTCAGCTAATTTGATAAAAGAAGATGAAGAGAGTAAAGCACAAAATGTTGAGGGAATAACGTACAAAGCCGAAACCAATGGTGTTATAATGTGCCTTGACCATGGCAAACTTTGCAGGATTCTCTTCAAGGAGGACTTTGAGGTATGGCAACTCATCGACAATAAATGAGACTGTATTGTCCAACAAGGCTTTAGCGTAATCTGTAGAATTATTGAGACCCTTGGTGTTCGTTGGTCGGAATCTTGAATTGGTTAGGGACATATTTGCAATGAGGGAGCCCGAAAGATGCCCCACAGAATCTTCATTAGAGTTGAATCGTATCTGTTGCACCGTCATCATTGATGTCAAAGTTGCGGTATAGCTTGTAGTCAATATTAGCACTGCAAACACCCATACTGTAACTACAAATCTTGATAAGTTGTGTTGTAGTTTCTCCCCTGACACAAGCAAAAGGTGAAAAGCTAAGTTAAAGCATCACACATTCTCTTTTAGCATAATATAAGACGTGTGCAACAAGTTAGAGTACTTACTATGCGCATAAACAAGGGTAGAGAAGCCAAACCAAAATATAACTCCAATCTGTCTCGACCAAGAACCTTGGAACTCTTTGTTATCAGGTCTTTCTATCAACCAAACTATAAACCCCGTCAAGACAAAGAAAGCTGCACTCGTTATCCAAAGGTCTCGTGTTAGAGGCTGTAAGAACACCCACATACTACTCTCCTTTGGTGCTACTATTCCAACACCCATCTCGGTGAATGGCATTGTAAAATCAACATACTTGGATCTATTGGCAGTGATTGTAATATCTCCCACTGCTGCATCATATTTTTCTTTCTGTGTGATGCAACACAGAAAGGATTCAGTTTCCACACACACTCAAAATCATTAAAAGATACTTTGTAATCATAATAAACTGAGAGACATGGTTAATACCTGAATAGAAAGTCTATATGCAAGTTCGTCGTAGTCACTCCCATTGCACCAAGGGATGAACTCCAAATCACAGTTGAAAGGTGCAATGGCAGCCTGGAAGACTTCTATACAGAACCCTTTCACAGTTGTAACATTTGTTGCTGGATCAGGCTTCACCTCAATCAGTTTTGGGAATCTATTGCTAGATGTAACCAAAACCCTCAGCTTTCTTCTTTTGATTTCTCCTAGAACACGCCCTCTCGGAGTTTGTGCAGACCCACCAGGCCAGATTATGGTCTCCTCCAGCTTGTTATGATGTCTTCTACTGCTGAAACTACTACCATTCCAGAAACCTATTCTCCTCTCACCTGATTCCAACATATTCACAATCTCAAACTTGTCTGACAAGAACATCTTATCCTTCACTTGGAAGTCACCACTCAAACCCTTGAACCTACACTCTGCGATAGCCTCAAGGAGAGTTGATGAAGCATTCACCATCTCTGCTGATCTCGCCAGTGCCCAAGCTACATCATGAGCCAATACACTAGAGATGCCCAACCGAAAATCGTCTCCATCCCCTAGTGATTTCCTCAATCTCAGAGTGAAGTTCTGAAGCTCCAGTGACATAGGAATGTAATTCTTGAAACCAACCACACCTTCTTCCATTGCACCAGTTCCATGGAAACTGCTCATGGTTTTAACAGTGAGGATCCAAGCAAAGCCTTCACTCATCATCCCCAATCTATCAGCACATGTGAAGAGACGAGTAGCAATAACCTCAGACACGTGTACAACGAACACACTCGTCCCCAAATCCTTCATCTTCCCTAACCGTTCCATAACCAATTCATCACTAGAATACACTGTAAAACCAGCCTTGGACTGCACGCCAACGCCGTTCTCATAAAAATGATCTACAAAGAGTTGCGTACTCTCTCTCCAGTCATCGTCATCCTCGTAAACAAGAGCAACACGGTTCCATTCAAACTCACGGATGAAAGCTCTGATCCCCTCCGCCTCGGAGGCAGAATCATGCGCCGCTTGGATCAAATGACTGTATCTTCCCAACGAATGTGAGATCGGAGAGTTGATTGAGATCACAGGAACCCTAGCTTTCTCCCCAATCTCCCCCAAAAGCTTCGTCTCCAGCAACGAGCTCCCGCCGATGATGATCGCCTCCACTTCTTCAGAATGCAGCAGATCTTCAGCTGTTAAATAGAGATCTGTGAGTGAAAGGAAACAGAGGAAGAAGAAGAAGGGAGTTTGTTTGTTAGCACTTACCAGAAGAGAGAGCGAGGAGAGGCTCTCCATGAGAGTTTCTGACTGAGAGAGAGACTCTTGTTTTGTAATCACTGTTAGCTGCGTAGAAATCGGAAAGTGTCGTTGTAACTGAACTTCCCACCATTTTTCCCTCCAGAGAATCCAAATCCAAAAGTAACCCGACCCGGACCCGTACACGTTTATGATCGGATTCGGAGCCTTCGTAAACGTCATCGTTTTGGATTGAAGCAAAACAGGTGAATAGAAGCAGAACAAAAATAAATGGTACTAGGATTGCGTTTTGAATCTCAAATCTCTTCATTACAAAAAAAATATTTTCCAGTTACAAAAGGAAGAAACGCACGAATACCATTTTTATAAACATGTATTTATGTAAACCGATTCAACCCATACCGTGTTTTTCCTGGGTAGAATTATATATTCCAACAAGAAGAATACTATCTATTCGTAAAATAGAAATTCCTAGTCAACAAGTACTTACAGCCTTTTAGCAAAAAAAAAAAAAAGTACTTACAGCCTTACATAGAGGGGGAATAAGTCTAAGATGTAAAATCTAGAAGTAGATAAAAAATATATGAACTAGTCTCATCTCAAAAGTAAACCATGATCAAACTTGGTCAACATCCTTTAGGCCGCAACTTCAAAGTTCAGACAATGCAACCCCTAAAATCGTATTACAATTTACAAGGGGGCGCAGGCGCCAGTGTATCTAACGCTCCAAGTCCAACCAGTGCCGTCCCACAAGCTTGAGATGGCCTAGCACAATTAAAATCATGTGACTTTTTATACAAATAGTTACACACAACCAATACAAAAAAATGCATAGAAGTCATTGAGTATGTTTTTTTTTTTTCAAAATGATTTGAATATGGTTAAACTAGAATCTATTTTGGATGGAAGATGATTGGAAAAATTGTAGGCTAACTCAAACAAAACTAGTAGCCATTTCACGAAACTAATAAGTAATAATCTCTCTAAACACACACACACACACACACACACATATATATATATATATATATATAGTTGTTTAAAGCAAATGTCTTACTTACCTATAGAAGGGTACGGGGCTGGGTCCAATCCATGAATTGATCTAAGAGAAGATTATGTTTGCTAGATGCTGAGAGAAACTACCTAGAATCAAACTAAAAAGGATGTTTAGGATCTTATTAATACTGATTAAATTAGATTAGGTGTGGATAGTGTTTAGTGTTTGTTTACACTAATATTGTTGCCTTGCTAGGTCTTTTACACTAAGGACTTCTGACCAGATAGATCATTGTATACATAAAGTAGCCATATGTTTGGGTGTGAAGTAGCCCTAAACTATGCTAGACCGTTACTATGAGTGAAACTAATTCCTGTGATCCTGTCAGCTGCTGCAGAAGAAACTTTCGTCTGAAAACTAGGAAATCCTCCATACAAGCTCTATAAGTATCCATACCTTAAACCTTCTCATCGATTTCCAAACCGATGCTCAACCACTTTTTAGCGGTCTCAAGCTGTCCTTGACTCACGGGCAACCATGATTCTGCATGCTCGCCTTTGTGGTCGCTGAATATGCCGATAAGCTTCTTGATTATGAGAGCTAATAAAAAATAAATACCATGAAGCAAGAAAAGAAAAAAATAATACTCCCTCCATTTCTAATTAAGTATCATTCTAACATCTTTTTTTTGTTCAACAAAAAATGTCATTTTACAATTCCAATGCAAATTATATTTTTTTTCAGCTGAAAATTAATTGCAAATTACATTGATTTTATAAATAATTTTATTTATCTAAAATACTACTCCCTCTGTCTTTTATTATAAGTAGTTTAAGAAAAATTTGTTTGTTTCAAATTATATGTAGTTTTCATAATTTTAAATATTTTTTATCTATATTGGGTTTAGTGTAACCAATCAAATAATATATACTTATTTATGATTGGTTTAACCACACCTAATTTATACATCCAATGTTACTTTTAGAAAAATTAATGACTTTCTTAATATTTGTGCATTCATCTAAAACTACTTATATAAAAAAACAGAGGGAGTATTAATCAAAAAAATGTAATTAATAATAATTTACATATATTTCAGCTGTTTTCTTAATCTGTGTGAAAAATGTCAAACCAACATTTATTTGAAAACCAAGAGAATACAACATTAAATATTTAATTAATAGAAATCTGATGCCAAAAAAGAATAGAAAAATCTGAGTAATTTTTTGTTTTGTTTTGTTTTGAGTTAGGTTGATCCTTAAAAAAATACTAAAATCATCCCTACACAACAACAACAACATGAAAGGAAAACAACTAGTAGGAGAGGAAGGGGTTAAAGAGCTATCACAAGTTAACACCATCAGAGAGAGAGAGAGAGTCACATTCACCAACACCTTAGTGAAAGTAACGAGGAGGAGGAGCCTGGTACTGATAGCAGTTCCCGTGAGTGAGCAGCAGCAGCGGGACTGAAGTGTAAGTCTGAGGATGAGGAACTTGTGCCACCATGATTGGACCGTTAAGGAAAGGTCTGTTATCATACACATACTGCGGATACCTCTCAGGGATGACTCTACCATAATCTGTCTTGTTGTTGTTGTTGTCACTGACTCGGGGTTGAGCACCACGTGGTCGTTTTGTATATGAGGCTTTGTGGCTTCTGTTACTTTCTTTTTCTCTGCTTTGACCTTCTCCAGCTCGTGAATCCGTTTCTGAAGTGGCTCAACTGGGTACTGCTCTTCCACGTTATGCTCTTTGATACACTTTACCACAGCTTTAACACCTATAAGCTCCCGCGCATTGAACTCATCCTGCTTTAGTACACATAGCATGAGCTTGAATCTAGCGTCAGCAAGTACTAGGATGCTTAATACACCTAAGAAACAAATAATAATACAGCGCTTTGTTTTTCTCTTATCATTTCTAGTATATCTTATATCATTTTTCTTTGTATAATTTTTAATCAGTTTCATTAAAATTGTTTTTCTTTTAAGTGGCAAATGTCTTCCATATATTAATTATATGGGTCAAGATCAATCAATCATATGCTACCGTGACGACTTTTTTTTTTGCTAAAAATGTTAATATCATTTGGAATGAAAAGAGAAACTTACAAAAATAGCAATGGAACAACGGCTAGAGGTCGCAAAAGCCGTGGCTGCCAAGGCAGATGTCGTGACAGAGACCAAAATAAAGTTATTTAGTTAGCTAAACCTCTCTCAATTTGTATTATAAAGTTATTTAGTTAGCTAACCCTCTCTCAATTTTTTCAAATGTTCAGAGACTATGATGTCATTCTCTAGCGCCATATGATTTTATCAATCATCTTTCTTTCCACAGCTTTACTTTGAACTCTATGATGTCAAAACTCATATCATTATAACTTATTTCCAGCACTGCAATTTATATACAAGCAGTGGCGAACCAGCTCAACTTTCTAGAGGGGTCAATTGTATAACAAGCATATAACATATGGGTCAATAGCTAAAGTTTGTAACATTTTTCTAGTTATTAACTTCAAAATACATGTAAAAATTTCTTTTCTCAAAAATCCACGTGGTTCATTTGACATCCCTCAGAGCAAGGTGCCTCCGCCACTGTATACAAGAGCCATTTTTCAACAAAAAAAAAAACTTACAAAAATACTAATATGCATCCATGACGACCTCATAACTGGTAATAATAAAGATCATAAACATCCTTTTTACTTTGATTCTACGTTGTTTCTCCTAAACATCTAGCAAACATAATTTCCTCTTAGATCAATATATATTCATTTCTCATTGAAGTTATGCAATTCTTACTAGGATAAAAAAATCATTAAACCAATTAAGTAGGCCCGTGTGATAGAAGGACTGATTGAGTAGAGCATAACAACTGAGATGAGGCGACTTTGTAAATTTTCCTCTACTTCTAGACTTTACATATCTTTGACTTATTAGCCTCTATATGTACTTGCTGTATAATAATCTTCCCGACAAAAAAAAAAGTTTAATACAATCCAAAATGGGCACAAGTAAGGTTGATACGTCTAATACTACAAACTTGATTGCAGTATGGATGTCTCACTTTTCTTTGAACTATAAAGTCATCATCATGTGATCATTTTCCGTACTTTTCTTTGACAAAATCAATAGAAAATGATTGTTGGTAATGAACCCCGTTGACAAAGGAAAAACAAAACACGGCATATGTTGAGCGACTTGAGTCGAGTACTTGAGTTAGAATCGGTTATAAAAATACATATTAACAAGAACGATAAAGTAGACAACGTGTGTCTTTTCATTTGTAATAATTAAAAGTTCAAAAACTCTTTTTTAATGGAGAGGTTTGGGATAATACTTGTATCACTTGTTCTGTTTCTGTCCTTCAGCTCTTCGGGTCACAACGATGACGTTTACGAAGGCTATGAATCCGATCATAAACGGGTTCGGATCCAGGTCGGGTTGGTTTTGGATATGGGTTCAGTGGAGGGAAAAATGGTGGGAAGTTCAGTTACAACGGCACTTTCCGATTTCTACGCAGCTAACAGTGATTACAAAACAAGAGTCTCTCTCTCAGTCAGAAACTCTCACGGAGAGCCTCTCTCCGCTCTCGCTTCTGGTAAGTGGTAACAAACTCACATTCTTCTTCTTCCTCTGTCAACATTCACTCACAATCTATGTGCTCTCTCTCTCTCTCTCTTTACAGCTATAGATCTGCTGCAAACCGTAAGAGTAGAGGCGATCGTCACCTCCGGGGATTCGATTCTTGAAACAAAGCTTTTGGCGGAGATTGGGGAGAGATCTAGGGTTACTGTCATCTCACTCAACTCTCTGATCTCACCTTCGTTGAGCAGATACAGTCACTTGATCCAAGCGGCGCATGATTTTGCATCCGAGGCGAAGGGGATCACAGCTTTTATCCATGAGTACGATTGGAAGAGTGTGTCTCTTGTTCACGAGGATGACGATGACTGGAGAGAGAGTACGCAACTTCTTGTGGATCATTTCAGCGAGAACGGTGTTTTCGTGCAGTCCAAGGTTGGTTTCACAGTCTCTTCAACCGAGGAAATGGTGATGGAAGGTTTAGGGAAGATTAGAGATCTTGGAACGAGTGTGTTTGTTGTACACGTGTCTGAGCTTGTTGCTACTCATCATCTCTTCACATGTGCTGAGAAGTTGGGGATGATGGGTGAAGGTTTCGCTTGGATCCTCACTGCCAAAACCATGAAAAGTTTTCAAGAGAGTGGTAGTACTAGTGGAAAAGAGGCAATGGAAGGTGTCGTTGGTTTCAAGTCATACGTTCCAGTGTCAAGAGATCTTCAGAACTTTACTAGGAGATGGAGAAAATCACTACGCAATGAAGAAGATGTTCGGCTGAGCTTGAGCATCTCTAGTGTATGGGCTCATGATGTAGCTTGGGCACTGGCGAGAGCAGCTGAAGTAGCAAAGGTGTCTAATGCATCGTCAAGTCTACTTGAGGCTATCACAGAGTGTAGGTTCAAGGGTTTGAGTGGTGACTTCCACGTGAAGGATAAGAAGATGTTCTTGTCAGACAAGTTTGAGATTGTGAATTTGTTGGAATCAGGTGAGAGGAGAATAGGGTTCTGGAATGGTAATGGAAGTTTCAGCAGTAGAAGACATTTGTCTTCTTCTACTCATAACAAGCTGGAGACCATACTCTGGCCCGGCGGGTCTGCTCAAGCTCCAGGAGGGCGCGATCTAGGAAAATGCAAAGGAAGAACGCTGAGGGTTTTGGTTACATCAAGCAACAGGTTTCCCCGACTGATGAAGGTTGAGACTGATTTAGCAACAAATGTTACAACTGCCGAAGGGTTCTGTATAGAAGTCTTCCGGGCCGCCATTGCACCTTTCAAATGTGATTTGGAGTTCATACCTTGGCGCAACGGAAGTAACTACGACAAACTTGCTTATGCGCTTTATAGTCAGGTAGCTCAGTTTATGATGATTACTAAGTATATAAAACTAATTCAAATTTTAACATTTCAAAAAATTTTAATCTAAATTATTTCATTAGTTTGAAATATTAAATTAATCAAAAGATATAATTTTTGTTATTACACATGTAAAACATATCATCATCATAATAATCTGATAAAGTTTTATTAATAATTTAAATTAACATAAAAGATAAATATACAGAATAAATTATTAGCAATTATCAGTGAAACTAATGAAAATAAATTCTTATTCATCAAGTTTTTAATTGCATTTTATATGAATTTTCTCTTCATCTCAGTTTATAGTGACACATATTAACAAAATCTATAATAATTAAAAACATAATTCTATTTAACAAAAACTTGATAAACTAATATTAATAAATTATATATGTGTAATAAAAGCTAGATTTTTTTTTTATTTTAGCGGCAAAAGATTGTGTTTTTGACCTCATCACTCTTCAATTCAAATTCGCAAAAGCAATGTCTCATGCACAATATAGATTCTAAACATCAAACATTCATGATTTTGATGTGAATGAATTGACTTAGGCCTTGATTGGTAGAGCATTAGCATTAGCATTATGCTCTACATTATCCAATCAACATTTGTTACAAAAGCATTTAGAAGAGCATTTATTAAATGCTAATGCTCTCTAAATGCTCTCTAGCAAATGCTCTCATATGAAGCTTTTGGAATAGCATTTGCATTTATAATTTATAAACTTAAGAAATATATATATATATATATATATATATATATATATAATTAGTTCATTTATTTTATTTAATAATATCATAAAATCATTTTTTATATCCAAAAAATAAAATTTTGATTTCTACAATAAATTTAAAATTTAAATATATTTTTAAGAAATATTTTTTTTAACATTTAATATATAATTTAATTATATCTAATTAAATTAATATATAAATTATATTTTAAATTAATTATATATATTAGATAAATTTATTATATAAATTAGATAAATTAGTTATATAAATTATATAAATAATTATATAAATTTAATAATATAATTATATATCTAATAAATTAATTATCGAAATTATATTATATATATATATATATATTTATATATTATATTTTAAATAAATTATATAAATTAAATAATATATATTTTTTATTTTTTTTCCAATTAAATTATATTTTAAAATATAATATAATTAAATAAATTATAAAAATTAAATTATATTTCAAATGCAAAATATTATTTTCAAAAATAGATATTTTAATTTAAAATTTATTTTTTAAAAATAAGTTTTTAATTGTAAACATAATTTTAAAATTAGTAAATAAAATAACTAATTATAAATATATATATTTTACAAATATATTCATTATAAATAAATATATTATATATTATATACTAGTTTTAATAATAAATTTTAGTAGCATGTTCATACTGCTTTACCAATCAATCTTTTAAACAGTTTAGCATAAGCATACAGCTTCTGCAGCATACTGCTCTTATAGCATAATGCTACTGCTTTCTCATCTGCTTTGCCAATCAGGGCCTTAGTTAGCTCTTTTTGAGTGGTGAGATAATTTGGTGGAATAAAAGCGACGTAAACTTTCTTTTAAAAAAATATATTAAACGATTTAATATTATTAAAGTAAACATCTTAATAAAACTATAAAACTGTTTATAAAATTTGATAATACTCTCTAATAATAATTATCTTTGAATATAATTACAATATTTATTAAATAATCACCAAATATTGAAAACTAACAATTCAAGTTATGTATTAAAATTAATGACTTAACCTAAATAATAGAATATGACAAATAATCTTTTAAAAATAGTAAAAAATGATAAATAATAAAATATCTTAAAATCATGAAAAATATGACAAGTAGGCGAAACTAAAATTATCACCTAAAATTATTCAAAATACAACAAATAAATAAAATTGCCAATTAAAGTTACCAAGAACACGACAAATAAATAAATAACCTAAATTATGGAGGATCTTACAAATAATCCATACTAAAATTATTAAAAATATAATAAATAAGTAAGTAGCCTAAAATTATGGAAAACATGACAAATAAGCAAAATTACTTAAAATTATGGAGAACATGATTTATCAAAATTTTAATTGCATTTTATATGAATTTCCTCTTCATCTCAGTTTATAGAGATACGTATTAACAAAATCTATAATAATTAAAAATATAATTCTATTTAACTAAAACTTTATAAACTAATATTAATAAATTATATATGTGTAGTAAAAGCTAGATTTTTTGTTTATTTTAACGGCAAAAGATTATGTTTTTGACCTCATCACGCTTCAATTCAAATTCACAAAACCAATGTCTCATGCATAATATAGATTCTAAACATCAAACATTCATGATTTTAATGTGAATGAATCAACTTAGTTAGCTATTTTTGAGTGGTGAGATAATTTGGTGGAATAAAAGCGAAGTAAACTTTCTTTTAAAAATATATATTAAACGATTTAATATTATTAAAGTAAACATCTTAATAAAACTATAAAACTATTTCTAAAATTTGATAAAACTCTCTAATAATAATTATTTTTGAATATAATTACAATATTTATTAAATAATCACAAAAATATTTGAAAACTAACAATTCAAAAATTATGTATTAAAATTAATGACTTAACCAAAATAATAGAATATGACAAATAATCTTTTAAAAATAGTAAAAAATGATAAATAATAAAATATCTTAAAATCATGGAAAATATGACAAGTACGCCAAACTAAAATTATCACCTAAATTATTCAAAATACAACAAATAAATAAAATTGTCAATTAAAGTTACTAAGAACACAAAAAATAAATAAATAACCTAAATTATGGAGAATATGACAAATAATCCATACTAAAATTATTTAAAATATAATAAATAAGTAAGTAACCTAAAATTATAGAAAACATACAAATAAACAAAATTAACTAAAATTATAAAGATCATGACAACTAAGTAAAATCACTTTATAAATAATTGTATAGATCTTTTGATTATTTTGAATGTGTGTCGAAACTGAATTATTCCTCCCACAGAAAGACAAATATGATGCAGCGGTGGGAGATATTACAATCACTGCCAATAGATCAATGTATGTTGATTTTACGATGCCATTCACCGAGATGGGTCTTGGAACTGTGGCACCAAAAGAGACAAGTATGTGGGTCTTCTTCCATCCGCTAAAACGAGACCTTTGGATAACAAGTGCAGCTTTCTTTGTCTTGACGGGGTTTATAGTTTGGTTGATAGAAAGACCTGATAACAAAGAGTTCCAAGGTTCTTGGCCGAAACAGATCGGAGTTATATTTTGGTTTGGCTTCTCTACCCTTGTTTATGCGCATAGTAAGTAGTACTCTCACCTTTTTTTCACATGTTTTATATATATGCTTTAACTTAGTTTCTCACACCTTCTGCTGCTTACTATATATTTATGACAGGGGAGAAACTACAAAACAACCTTTCAAGATTTGTAGTCTCCGTATGGGTGTTTGCTGTCCTTATACTGACGGCAAGCTACACCGCAACTTTGACGTCAATGATGACGGCGCAGCAGATACGCTTCAGCTCTAACGAAGATTTTGTGGGGCATCTTTCCGGCTCGCTAATTGCAAATATGTCCCTAACCAGTCCCATATTCCGACCAACTAATACCAAGGGTCTCAATACTTCTGAAGAATATGCTCAAGCGCTGTTAAACAATACTGTCTCGTATATTGTCGATGAGTTGCCATACCTCAAAGTCCTCCTCGTAGAGAATCCTGGAAAGTTTCTCATGGTCAAGGGACATTGTAACACCAATGGTTTCGGCTTTGTACGTACCGTATCCCTCATCACTTTTCTTTTCGGCTTTACTCTTCGATCTTCTCTATTAACTTAGCTGACAACAAAAGACGCGTTTTCAGATGTTTCAGAAGGGCCACGAACTGGGGCCTCTTGTGTCCAGGGAAATCTTGAACCTGAGGACGAGCAATAGACTTATCGAGATGGAGAAAAGATGGTTTGAGAATCAACTTCCATACACAGCAGATGATACATCAAATCCGATAACCCTTTTCAGATTCCGCGGATTGTTTATGATCACGGGAGTTTCCTTCGCTTTCGCTCTTCTGGTGCTTCTCATTCTCTGGCTCCGAGACAAATGGGATGATCTGATGAACTATGTCAACATGTTCCTCTTGCAACGACTTGTAACATTTTAGGATCCTCTTCGCAAGAACGTGTTGTGTTGGATCAAATAAAATGCCCAAGAGCTTTAAACAAATATCTAGAATTTAAAAGTTAGAAAATATTGAAAAACTTGAGAGAAAATAAGAGACTGTATGAGTGCAGATATATTTTGGGCTTGATATTGAAAGGAAACCTCTTTTCACTATATGTCTTTTTTCTTATTGGTCAATTTATTTTACTAAATAATTTTTCTTCTCACTTTTAGATATCCACTACGGTTTCCAACCGTTGTGGTTGCCCTTAAAGCCCAGAAAACAAGTTATTAATTGCTTTGATTGGTAACATAATTTACTCTTGATTTAGTTTGAGTTAGGAGCATAAATCAAAAATGTTACCAATCATGATTTAGTTATAACTTTTTGATTTTGTGTTTGAGTTATAATGTGGTAAATGTTGACATGAAAGCATACAAGACAAGTTGACTACATGAAGAAACTATATAGTTGGCTATATAGTATGTGAAGCAAGTATGGCTATATAGTATAGGAGGCAAAGAAACGAGGTGAAGCATAGATATGCAGCCAGACTTCACAAGTAACATGCCAGACTTCAGGAGAATATGCCAGATTTGAGTTTTATAAAGTGTTATAAATGCTTTATAAAGATGTTGAGATATGAAGAAAAGAAGAAGAGAAAAGAGACCGTTGAAGTTATTTTTGAGTTTAACTTGTCTTTAAATACTTGTACTCAGATTCATAATTGGAAAAGGAAAGATATTTTCCTCATTACTTTTTCCAGATCTACTTTCTCTCTCTACATTTCAAATCTCTCTCACTCTCTGTTCTTCATGTTCTTCATCTAATCTCCTTATCTTCACATTCTCACATGGTATCAGAGCATACAAGCTCTTGAAACCTATTACTTCCGCAAATCTTTCTTTTAAACTCTGTTACTTAGTTCAATTTTTGAATGTTTTCTCCTAGTTCTTGAGCTGTTCTTGATGGATTCTGGAGAAAATACAAAAATGGTTGCAATACCAATTACTCTTAAAAGAGCTAACTATCTACTGTGGGCAAGGCTTGCTAAGACTGCGCTTGGAGGCAGGGGGCTCTGGGATGTAGTTGAGGAAGGCAAGAACCCAAAGAAAACCACCCTAGGAGAGGATGGTAAAGAAGTGGTGGTCGTGGAGGCTGGCGACAAGAAAAAGAATCAAGAGGATCTTATGGTGCTGTCCATTCTTCAGTCCAGCCTTGATACATCACTCCAAGAAGCCTATGGCTACTGTGAAACTTCCAAAGAGCTATGGGATACACTTAAAAAGGTGTATGGCAACCAGTCAAACATCAGTAGGGTGTTTGAAATCAAGAAGGCTATTAACAATCTCAGTCAAGAGGACAATGATTTTGAAAAACACTTTGGGAAGTTTAGATCATTGTGGGCTGAGCTAGAGATGCTCAGACCAGGAACTGTGGATCCAGTGGTGCTAAATGAAAGGAGGGAACAAGACAAAGTATTTGCTCTTCTCTCCACACTTCACCATGGGTATGATGATCTGATCAAACACATACTAAGAGACAAGGAGCTACCATCCCTGGAAGAAGTATGTGCCCGGATTCAAAAGGAACAAGGATCAGTGGGGCTCTTTGGAGGCAAGCGAGACTTGGTGTTAGCAAACCAGGCTGAAGGAGCTGCAAATAAGAGCACCCACAAGACTGAAGACAAGAGGGTGTGGATATGTGATCACTGCAAGAAGAAAGGACATGGAAAGGACAAGTGCTGGATCCTCCATCCCCATCTAAAGCCACAGAAGTTCAGAACCAACTACAATGAGGCTAAAGCAAACTTCTCTGGTGATTTGTGAGAGTCAACTACAACTGGAACCATACGCTCTGCTCAAGAAGGTGGTGAGGGAAAAGCCCTAGTGTCCAGCAGTGCTCTGACCTTGAGGAACACTCAGGATGAGTTCATCAGGCGTTCTGACATTGAGGCTCTCATCAAACTCCTCAAGGATAACTCTGGTAACACACTTGGTACCTCTTTACATGCGCATACTAGTGGTTGCTCCATGAATATTGTAACTGAACCAAAAATGATAAAACCCCTTGTTATAGATTCAGGAGCTAGTCACCACATGATTAGTGACCGTAGCTTAATTAAAAACATTGTCCCTGCCTTAGGAAATGTTATGATAGCTAATGGATCAAGAGTACCAATTAAAGGAGTAGGAGACCTTAGGCTATTTGATAAAGAAACTAAAGGTTTCTATATGCCTAGCTTTACTTCAAATTTGTTATCAGTTAAAAGAGCTACTAATGACTTGAATTGCAGTGTCACTTTCACACCTAATGAAGTTTACTTTCAGGATATTAAGAGTAGCAGGTTGCTTGGCAAAGGTGTAACTAAAGGAGACTTGTACTTGCTTGAAGACACCAAGCTATCAGCTGATTTATCTATTGCTTTAAATTCAGTTTCTACTTTACCTAAAGATGTATTATGGCATGCTAGATTAGGACATCCTCATTCTCGTGCTTTGAACATCATGTTGCCTAATATTTCTTTTAACAATGATTGTGAGGCTTGTATCCTCGGCAAACATTGCAAGACTGTGTTCTCTAGATCAAATACTATTTATGAAAATTGCTTTGACCTTATTCACTCTGATGTGTGGACTGCTCCATGCATATCTAGGGAGAATCATAAGTATTTTGTGACATTTATAGATGAGAAATCAAAATATACTTGGATCACATTATTACAATCTAAAGATAGGGTCTTAGAAGCTTTCATAAACTTCCAAAATTATGTATCTAACCATTTTAATGCCAATATTAAGATTTTGAGATCAGATAATGGTGGAGAATACACAAGCAATGCGTTCAAGCAACACTTAGCCAAACATGGAATAATTCATCAAACCAGCTGCCCATATACTCCTCAACAAAATGGTGTAGCTGAGAGGAAGAATAGACACCTCATGGAGGTGGCAAGGAGTATGATGTTTTACACATGTATGCCTAAGCGTTTTTGGGGAGATGCAGTCTTGACAGCCTGCTACCTAATAAATAGGATACCTACCAGGATCCTTCAATATCACTCTCCCTATGAGGTACTTAACAAGAACAAACCATCTATAGATCATATGCGTGTGTTTGGGTGTCTTTGTTTTGTTTTGATACCAGGAACGCAAAGGGACAAGCTATCAGCCAATAGCACAAAGGCAGTGTTTATTGGATACTCTCCTCACCAGAAGGGCTATAAGTGTTATGTACCAGAGACCAGGAGGGTCTTAATCTCAAGAGATGTGAGATTTGTAGAATCCAGAAGCTACTATGAGGACAAGAGTTGGGATGAGTTAGAAAACCTGTCTCAATCAGCCTCAGATAGGGCAAACAACCTACGGATTATCATGGAGAGCCTTGGTCTCGACATGACACCAAATGAAATAACTACTGGTTCAGCAGATAGTCCTGGTCAAAGCACTGGTATGGATGCGGCTGAAGAGGCTCCTCATCCTAATCCTGAAGGGGAGAATCAAGAGGATCCGTCTACTGGTCAAGAGGAACCACACGGAGGTCAAGAGGATCCACAAACTACTGATCAAGAGCAAGAGGTTCATGATCAGGATGAAAGCCAACATCAAGAGGAATCAGATCAACAGACTACTGAGATTGTTGAAGAGGTCCAGCCGTTTAGGAGAGGCACAAGGGTGAGAAAACCTTCACAATGGGTCGATACAAGAGTGTACTTTAACAGCCAAGCAGTAGCTCATCCCACGCAAGCAACATGCTCCCTTGCTTATTATCCAAGAGACCATCAAGCCTTCATCACCAACATAGATCAAGAGTATATCCCGAGGACCTATGAGGAGGCAATGGAGATAAAGGAATGGAGAGACTCAGTTGATGATGAAATCAGTGCCATGATCTGAAATGGAACTTGGTTTGAAAGTGAACTTCCCAAAGGCAAGAAGGCAGTCACAAGCATGTTGCTATTCACTATCAAGTACTTAGCTAATGGGCAACCAGAAAGAAAAAAAACCAGACTTGTTGCAAGAGGCTACACTCAAGTCTATGGTGAAGATTACCTTGACACCTTTGCACCAGTAGCTAAACTTCACACCATACGAATTGTACTCTCACTGGCTGTGAACTTAGAATGGGATCTGTGGCAAATGGATGTCAAGAATGCTTTCCTACAAGGAGAGTTAGAAGATGAGGTCTACATGAGACCACCACCTGGTATGGAACACCTTACCAAACCAGGAAATGTATTGAGGCTGAAGAAAGCCATTTATGGCTTAAAACAATCACCAAGAGCTTGGTACCACAAACTAAGCACCACACTCAATGGAAAAGGATTTGTCAAATCTGAGGCTGATCACACACTCTTCACTCTCACAAGCCAGCAAGGGATCATTGTCATTCTTATCTATGTTGATGATATCATCATCACGGGCAGTGACAAAGGAGGGATCATCTCGACCAGAGCTTTCCTTAAGGCTTCATTTGATATCAAGGATTTGGGAGAGCTCAAATACTTCCTAGGGATCGAGATGTGTAGGTCTAAGAAAGGGTTGTTTTTATCTCAAAGGAAATACACTCTTGACTTACTAAAGGAGGCTGGAGATCTTGGTGGAAGAGCTGCCAAAACACCTCTAGAGGAAGGATACAAAGTGATGCGTGAGGGGGAGATTAACAACAAATCATATGAAGATGTGAAGCACTATAGGAGAATGGTGGGAAAACTCATCTATCTGACTATTACCCGACTAGATGTGTGTTTTGCAGTAAACCAAGTAAGCCAACACATGCAGGCTCCCAAGATACACCACTGGAACATGGTGGAGAGGATTCTCAGGTACCTAAGAGAGGCACCAGGCCAAGGAGTATGGATGGGATGCAATAGAAGCACTGAGATTGTTGGGTACTGTGATGCTGATTGGGCAGGAGACAGAGTTGATAGGAGATCAACTACTGGATATTGTACTTTTATTGGAGGTAATTTGGTAACATGGAAGAGCAAGAAGCAGAAGGTGGTGTCATGTTCAAGTGCTGAGGCAGAATATAGAGCCATGAGGAAGCTCACAAGCGAGTTGATTTGGATCAAGGAACTTCTTAAGGACTTGGGAGTTGAAGTTACAACGCCAATTACTATGCATTGTGATAACCAGGCTGCTATACATATTGCTAGCAACTCAGTCTTCCATGAAAGAACCAAACATATAGAGGTAGATTGCCACAAAGTAAGACAAGCCGTGGAGCAGAAGATCATATTGCTTTGCTACACAAGAAGTGAAGATCAGTTAGCTGATATCTTCACCAAGGCAGCAAGCACTAAGGTCTGTGAGTTCATCCATCCAAGACTGGGACTTATAGACCTCTCATGTCACTGATCTCTCCTCCATGAAGTGTTCTACTCTTTTTCCTTGACTTGGGTTTTCTCCCAAAAGGTTTTACCTAGTTGAGGTTTTAATGAGGGAATACTTCATGGCTTCCAAGCTTGACTTGTTCCATATGGTCAAGCTTGAGGGGGAGTGTTGACATGAAAGCATACAAGACAAGTTGACTACATGAAGGAACTATATAGTTGGCTATATAGTATGGGAAGCAAGTATGGCTATATAGTATAGGAGGCAAGGAAACGAGGTGAAGCATAGATATGCAGCCAGACTTCACAAGTAACATGCCAGACTTCAGGAGAATATGCCAGACTTGAGTTTTATAAAGTGTTATAAATGCTTTATAAAGATGTTGAGATATGAAGAAAAGAAGAAGAGAAAAGAGACCGTTGAAGTTATTTTTGAGTTTAACTTGTCTTTAAATACCTGTACTCAGATTCATAATTGGAAAAGGAAAGATATTTTCCTCATTACTTTTTCCAGATCTACTTTCTCTCTCTACATTTCAAATCTCTCTCACTTTCTGTTCTTCATGTTCTTCATCTAATCTCCTTATCTTCACATTCTCACAGTAAAGTTGAGTTATATTTTTGAGTTGTCTTCTTTGTAAAATCACTAAATCAAATCCTAAACCAACATCCAGGAAAAAAAGGGTGTATTGGGACTTGATTTAGTGTTTGATGATTCTGTTATTCCACGTTTAAAAAAAAAAACATTGAACAATTTTATCAACTTTTTCCATGGTATTTGTATTAAGTTTTGGTTAATTAATAACTGTTTCTTTGTTAGTAATTATAATTTAAATTATTAATTATGTTTGTATATATAGTTACATGTTTATATGATATTTTTGCTAATACATATATAATATATATGTTTATGTATCTTTCATTAGTTTTAATTTAATAGAGTTTAATTTTCTCTAATCTATTTTCTTTTTAAAACTGTGATATGGGCAAACATTTTATATTACTAATTTTTATTTATTTGAACTAATATCTACTAAAATTTATATAAGGTTACCAATCAATTATATTATTAGTAACTATAATTTCAGAAAATGTATAAACAAAAAATAGTTTTATTATTATTTATCTTAAATGGTATAGTGTTTTTTTGTTTTATAAAAAATTCATTATTTCTAAATTTATAGTTTAAGTATTTATAAAAATTGTACTGCAACTTATACATCAAAAAAGTTACCAGTCATTAGTTTTAACAATATCGTAATTCATATTTTTACGGCAAACATACCACACAAACTTACAGTTTTTACCACATAATAATTTTTACTGCAAATTACATCGAATCACAATGCATATTACAAATCAACTTTAAAATTACATGTCACCAGTCGGAGCCATTATGTATATTTGGAAGTCTCGCATCCGACAAATGGAGAAGTGATGACCAAAATATATATGGCTGCAACTGGATTAATTATTTTTGGAATAGAATGTTTTGGAGTGATCAATTCCATTAGTTCCACATTTTTCTTTTACCATTTATCATTTTTCTACTGTGTTCCATTCATTTTTTTTCCATTTATTCCTTTAGATTTACCTGTTACAGTCATATGTTCCCATGATATAATCGACTAAATACTCAGTGCAACTGAACACTTCTCACCCGCAAGCTGCCGACTGGCACGCTCAGGCGTGGGCTTAAGTCAACATGGAGTAACAAAGAAAACAATACAGCAAAATATATGATCCATCAGTCCCATTATAAGTGGATTTTAAGGTTTTTGCACATAGATTAAAAAATACACATTTTTATGTAATTTATCTTGGTTACATAGAAATACCATTAAATAAAACTAGTTTAACTAATAAGAAAAAATACAGTATTTTATAATTGATCATAAAATTCAAATGTTATTAAATTCTACCTAAATTAGTGAAAACATCAGTTATTTTAGAACAAAAAAATTCTCTAAACATCCCTTAAAATAGTACGAAGGGAATAATAATTAATAGAAAATTCGGAGTAAATTTTTGTTTTGTTTTGTTTTGTTTTGTTTTGTTTTGAGTAGGGTTGATCCTTAAAATACTAAAATCATCAATACATAGTAACAACAACATCAAAGGAAAACAACTAGTAGGAGAGGAATGGGTTAAATACAGGGGTGGACCCACACCTTTGTAGGTGTGGCAGGTGCGACATGTTCATTATAATTTCTCTAGATACTTAGATATAAATGGAAGATATCAACTCTTTTGGTTAAGTGGTTCAGTGTACCTCCAAAGTAAGTCAAGTTCAAATCATGTGAACCCATTTTTGTTTTCTATTTTTTTAACACACTCTATCATATTTTAGTCACTTTTTTTTTATAAATTAAATGTTCATCACTAATTGTTTTTGCTATCTAATAGAAAGGATTTCTTTTCCTTCATTTTTTTAATATTAGTTCCTTTTCTAAAATGAATACAGTTTGTCATTAAAAAATGTATAAAAACTTTCTAATATTATTTAAAACCATTTAACACTATAATGAATTTTTATATTTTTCATTTGACTAGTTTAAAATAAATTTTTTTTTTTAAATAATGTAGTTTATAAATATAATATAACTAAACATATATTTTAATACAAACATTAATTTATAATTAATAATATAATATTTTTATTTGTGGTGACTTATATATATGTTAATTTAATTTATGCATCCGCCCCTGGTTAAAGAGCTGCCACAAGTTAATACGAAAGAAAAGAGTGGCTGGGTTTGCTGCTGCAGACTTGAACGCTAGAAGAGTCTCTTCCTTTAGTGATGCAAGGTTCTTGCGGTTATCTGATACAAACTTATATATAGAGCCCTGTTAAGTCCATATCCCCACACAGTTTCAGTAACTTCGGATAAGCTTTCACCTCAGCCGAGATCTCAGCAGCATCATCTTGCTGCACAGCACCATCCGGACTATCATTGACTTTAGAATTAATTAACAACTAGAACTTGACCCGCCCGCCCGTGCGGATGTATATTTTAATTTATAAAATTATTGTGAACTTATAAATCATTGGTAATTACTATGTTTTATAAAATGTAGTGTTATAGATTTTTGTTGGATTATTATCATGTTGAATATATGTTTAACACAAATAAATGATTAGTAATACATTCAGCTATTAATCATTTTTTGTGTGTCATTGTTAATCATATTTTGTACGTATATATACCCTCATATTTAAAAAGTTGAAATTATTAATTATCTATATATATATTAAATACTAAATGGAGTACATATTTTGGAGAACAAAAATCTATGTTTAAACATCAAAAATTTGAGCAAAAAATCATCTATTAAATGTTAAAAGGAGTATTGATTTTATATCTTCATATTTGTATTAAATGTATTTTTAGTTCGTATAAAACAATTAGTAATACAATAAGTAATTAATTATTTGAAATTATATTAGTTTTTATGTCAATTTTTAATTACTCATGTACAAAATCATGTATATATTTGAATTTATATGTTGTATATAATATAAATGGACTATTCAATTTGTACTTGAAAATTGATCTCTATCTTAATAAATGTGTTTTTTGTTCGTAAAAAACAATTGGTAATACAATAAGTAATTAATTATTTGAAATTTAATTTGTTTTATGTCAAATTTCTGTTACTCGTGTACAAAATTATGTATATATTTGAATTTAGTTGTTGTATATAATATAAATGGACTATTCATTTTGTACTTGAAAAAATGATCTATATTTTAATAAGATAGACTAAATTTTAAAAATGTCTGTATTTTCAATTTAGTTAAGTGAAATACAAATTGGATATGCAGCTTGAGTTTTTGATTCCAGTCTATTGATGTACTATGTAAAAAAATTGTAGAAAGACAAAGGGTAACCAACACTCAATATTAACGATTCAACAGTATGGCTATATGCGATTACATGTTGTAGATCTGTTGAATCATATGCCACATGCACATAAAAAAATTGTTTTAATATTTTATTTAATTACTTTTCATACTTAATCTAAACCTTTTTTCTGTGCAACAATTTGATCTAAACCTTCTAAATGTTTTTTGAGTCATGAAATATTATGAAAAAGAAGGACACATGGGGAGAAAAGCAAAAGAAAGAGATAAGTTCAGAAGAGAAATAAACATAAGTTTTGAAGAAAGAGATAGGAACAACAAATAAAGTCGAGAAAGAGAAGGTGACCAGCTAATGTATATCATGGAAGGAATTAACTCTAGTATAAGCGAAGAAGAGTAAACAGGTAAGTATAAAAGTAATTTTGATTTATGTTTATATGAATGAATCATATCTCCAAAGAAAATTTCCGGATCATTTTGTTTTGTTCTATCTTTTCTTATGATATCATGTTATGGAAGTGCGATTAATAATGGACATAAACTAAACACTTGATCAAAAGGATTAAGGTATTTGAGCGGCTGAGTTAGCTCAAGTGGAAAGAACCCTGTTGGCCAATTGTCATGCCCGCGGGTTCGATCCACCTGAGGCGAACTAATTCTTCTGCTCACCAAACACGGATATGGGCTAATGCTTTCGGCCCATTTGAATACCCGGAGTGAGGGTCTATCCGTGGGCCGCACCACCCCTTTGGGGATTAGTCTGGGCGAAGCCCGGGATACCCCCAAGGTTAAACCAAAAAAAAAAAAAAAAAAAAAAAAAAAAAAAAAAAAAAAAAAAAAAAAAAAAAAAAAAAAGGATTAAGGTATTTTAAATTTTAGAAATCCAATAAACAAAATTATCTAGCTTTTTGGATTTATGTACATTGAGTACAATAGTTCTTTTTTTGCTTGGTTTATATATACAATCAACTACACTTAAGATGTGACAATTGGCTAGCGATAGCTTTGTATGTGTATTACATTAGATATATCTGTAGCTATAATAGTATTTGTTTAGTGTCCGTTTAAACTGGTTATGAATTTTTTTTTCTACACAGGTGTAATCTTATTAAACTATTAGAGGAAATCTGCAATGTACTAACATAATTTTATTGGCTGATTACAGGTTGTATATGAAACACACAGACACAAGGAAAGAAAATGAGACTGAAACTGACCAAGGAAGAGTAAAAAAACTTTGATCACATATCAGGTAGGGTATCTTCACCTCTGTTGGTCAATACTGCCCACCAGCCTGATATATTGTGAAGTTTTCGAGAAATCTCCACTCCTAAAGATAGACGAAGAGGGATAATATATATATATCTTCACCTCTGTTGGTCAATACTGCCCACCAGCCTGATATATTGTGAAGTTTTCGAGAAATCTCCACTCCTAAAGATAGACGAAGAGGGATAATATATATATATATATGTTTGGTAAAATTGGTGTGCACGTTAATATTATCAAAATCTTATTAGTTAGATATTGTTTGATTGTAGGCTTGGTTTAAATGAGTATATTCCGTTTTTGTAGAATAATAAATAACAATATTAAACAGAGTAATTGCATCTCATATGCAACGAAAAAAGTTTATTTATGAATGGATAGTGCACTGTTGACAAAAGCATAACCCCGTCCATTACCCCTATATCTAACACTACACTACTTCTGACAGTTTCGTTTGCATGTTGTAATTTTTTTTATAAATTATTTAGTTTTTCTCCCTTTTGTCTTTCTCCTATGGATCTAAAGAAAAAAAGATTCAGAAACAAAAATTTGACAGGAATTTTTATTAACTTCCGACGAAAAGAATTGAGATCTTGATATTTGTTAGGCTGACATCCCAACATCAATAAAAAGAAATATGATACATCTTCTCTAATTTATTATACTTTGATTTTTTCTTTAGATTTGATTTCAAGATATGTTTTATACTTTAGAATCTGTTTATTCATATCTACGGTGAAAATCGTTGTTCCGCCATGCCGCATCTCCTCATGTCCTCTCTCCGACACGTCACATCTCTCCTCTGCCATCGCCGCGTCTCTTTGTTTGGCGACCGCTGCAACTCCTTGCACCTCCACCGCCGCAACTCCTACCACCCCTCTGCCTCTACGGTTCATTCCGCCTTCAGCGTCACCGGTCATCCTATACCAGACCAATTTTTTTTTGTAATTCTTCTTTACTTCCATATCCATATTTGCGTTTAATTTCAATATCAGGTTTGGGTTTAATATCACTATCCGGTTTGGGTTTATTTTGCACGATCCAGTTTGAATTTAAATTAACTATCCGGTTTGGGTTTAAATTGACAATTGGGTTTACTATCCGGTTTGGGTTTAGATTCACTATCCTGTTTGGGTTTAAATTCACAATCCGGTTTGGGTTTATATTCACTAATTTGTGTGGATTTAGATTCACTATCCGGTTTAAGTTTAATTTCACAATTTGATTTGGGTTTAATTTCACATATGCTAATGTTAATAGTTAATATTTTTATTAAAAAAATTGTGACAATTTCTGACTCGGTCTTTTCTATATAATGCACATGTCTACGATTTTGCAGGCCCACCTATAAACAACAGTATCCTATCAACGCTACTTGCAAATATATTTGGGGCAAGAAAGTAATTCTGTTTATCTTCCTTTATCCAACTAGCTAAATATCTTATTTTTTGCATGAATTCCTAATTAACTTCTTTTTCATGTATTTTTAGCCAATTTGCCCTATTAAATATCGTAATCTATATTGGAATGTTAGATTTAAAGAGAACTAGGTCCGTCTCCGCGCTACGGGCGGATTGTAGGCCTAAAATATAAATCCTATATAGTTTTTCATAATGTATTTATGTTTAAATTTGTATTTTTGTTAAAAATGTTTTAAGGATTAAATTTGTATTTTTGCTAAAAAATGTTTAAGTGAATATTTGATATAAATATTAAGCAAACTTCTTGTTTTCTTGTTCTTAAGTCAATTACATACTTTGTTAGTTTGAGAGATTCCTCCTTTTAGTCGAATATGTAAACAACCGAATTAGCCGAGATCTGATATATCAATACATGTTCCTATGCCCATTCCAATATTTTCTAATTAATTTAAAATAATTTATTGCATAAACTATTGTAAAATTTTATATATGTTACATCTTTGACTCATCAATTTTTTTATTTATTGAAAATGGTTATCGGTAATATGTTTGAAAGTTTTTCTTCAATAGTTATGAAGTACTATAAATAAAATTGAATATAAAATTTAATGATAAAACTAAATATCAAAAAGGAAAAAAAAACATTGATGTTATTTAACTTACTTGAAGTAAAATTAGATAATAGTATTGGGGTTTAATTAATTAAATGTTTTGAACATTACTTGGACTATATATATTTAAGAGGACATTTGGAGTCTTATGAATTGATATAAATATTAAGCAAACTTCTTGTTTTCTTGTTCTTAAGTCAATTAAATACTTTGTTAGTTTGAGGTATTCCTCCTTTTAGTCGAATATGTAAACAACCGAATTAGCCGATCTGATACATCAATACATGTTCTTATGCCCATTCCAATATTGTCTAATTAATTAAAAATAATTTATTGCATAAAATATTGTAAAATTTTATATATGTTACCTCTTTGACTCATCAATTTTTTTATTTATTGAAAATGGTTATTGGTAATATGTTTGAAAGTTTTTCTTCAATAGTTATGAAGTACTATAAATAAAATTGAATATAAAATTTAATGATAAAACTAAATATCAAAAAGAAAAAAACATTGATTTTATTTAACTTACTTGAAGTAAAATTAGATAATAGTATTGGGGTTTAATTAAATTAAATGTTTTGAACATTACTTGGATTATATATATTTAAGAGGACATTTGGAGTCTTATGCAAATTGATATAAATATTAAGCAAACTTCTTGTTTTCTTGTTCTTAAGTTAATTACATACTTTGTTAGTTTGAGAGATTCCTCCTTTTAGTTGAATATGTAAACAACCGAATTAGCCGATCTGATACATCAATACATGTTCCTATGCCCATTCCAATATTGTCTAATTAATTTACAATAATTTATTGAATAAACTATTGTAAAATTTTATATATGTTGCCTATTTGACTCATCAATTTTTTTATTTATTGAAAATGGTTATCGGTAATATGTTTGAAAGTTTTTCTTCAATAATTATGAAGTACTATAAATAAAATTGAATATAAAATTTAATGATAAAACTAAATATCAAAAAGGAAAAAAAAACATTGATTTTATTTAACTTACTTGAAGTAAATTAGATAATAGTATTGGTGTTTAATTAAATTAAATGTTTTGCTTGGACTATATATATTTAAGAGGACATTTGGAGTTTTATGTAAATTGTATACTTGTATCTTTCTATATTTGGATATGATTGTAAACTGATGTAGTGTAATAAATTTATTTAACTGGTATTTTGTTTTATTTAATTTTCCACTTTTATATCCCTTATTATTATGTTTTAGGAGAATATTTTGTATTTTTAATAACTAAAAAGATTGAAATGATACAAAATTAAGATTTGTATTATTCTTTCAAAATTTCAAAACATCATAAAAGTTAACTGAAAATTATATTGTATTATTTTACATTCCAACTCCTTTTTTAGACGAACTATCTTTCCATAATCTTTTCTTACAAACTATATTTGAATAAGCCCTTTATCAAAAAAAAAACTATATTTGAATCGAACTTCTATTAAGACATGTCAATCATAGCATAGTCTTGAAAGTGTTTTACTTAATCGTCCCATAGTGTACACGTGAAATGAACATTATTGCATATAATAACAGTTTAGTAGCTCTTGTCAGTTTAAACATTACTAAATATATAAAATATATTAACTAAAATTTACAATTTAGTTTAGGGTTCTCTTTGTTTCTCATCATTTTGTTCTGAAGAGAACCAAAGTTAAATATTTCGCTAATAAATTTTAATAAACCAAAGACATCAACACTTCTAGTGCAACTATGAAACAAACAATTTAGATAGACACATAAAAAAAAAACATTTTAGTTGATACATGTTCATTTGAACTTCAACACTTTTTTTTTGTAAACTGACTTCAACACTTCTCACATAAATATATTACTACGTACAAATGTACAATACACACTACACATAAACTAAAATCTCTAAGGAGGATACACATGTCAAGCTTTTTCTGCACGAACATGATTTTGGAGAAGTGTTAAACCAAGCTCTTCGCAGTTTCGAAAAATGGAGCCATGGCTTCTTTTGTCGTCCCTAAGAAGACACCGTGTCCTAGGTTGAGTAAAAGCCTCCTGGTCCAGTCCAAAACAGGCTACAGCTCTTATGTTTTTCGTCATAAACCAAACTTGGAAAACATATTCTTTTCTTCTTGTTCCTTCATCGTTGAAGCAGTGCACTGAAACAGACTCCATAACTTACTCTTACTGTCCTTATAAACAAAAGTTATGTGTCAAGCGTCTTATATATCAAACACCAGACCAGAACTCATCACTCATCAGCCATGGCTTGTGATTCTTCTCTTCTACTCATCTTCGACGTTGCTAGCTTCGACCCTCTTATTTCACAAACTTGTTCTACACAGACCAAACGCTCCACACTTTCTCGGACTTCCAAAACTTGATTGCAACCTCCAGCACACTTACAATGCCACCAACTCATCCCTCTCCGATGCTTTAGTTGTCACTTCATCTTGATCTACGGCTGTACCGCTTGGGCCACAATCTGTCATCAACTGTGATGAGCGGATCTCATGCGTTGAAGATATCCTGAAATTGATGTACGCTCTGATGTATCACCAAACTCTTCGATCATAAACTTTCGAACTAATAAATAAATTCACAACCTAAAGTCTGTCAAGAACCAGAGAACCACTCAAATCAGAGCAAGTCCAAAAGACTGAGCCAACGATAAAAGTGTCATCTAGCCTTGTTACCTGGTTTTTCCATGCATATATTTTTTCTGATTCCTTTGGATATATGCAAAAAAAATACTTCAGATGGGCAAGAAGGATGTCTCATAATCAAACACTTACAGAGAATATAGAGACATATTTTGAGGGAAGCATCTTTGTGGTCTCCAAGCTGTGATCTAATTAAGCAGTCCATATTGATGATGCAAAGCGCTCTGTTGTCTCAACTCTCAACCTCTAATCCAAATACCAAAGACGTGATATACTTTCAAAGTTACAAATACATGTGTAAGCAAACTCTTGTGCAGTAGCAAGAACAAAAGTTTTAATGAATAAAAATACAATATCGCCAGAATAAACACTCAAGCAATCCTCATATCAACTATTACATTATATTTAAAACCACCCTTGAATCACTGCAGTTATAAACTACTATATGTGATGACCATACAGAAAATCCTACAGCCTCAGAGGAGACAACCTACAAAACCCTATCAGCAGCAGATCTGCTGATTTTCAGCCAATCTAACATCGTTTGAACATAGCTACTGCAGACTTTCTCCCACTCAACTGTCAGACGGTTTCAAGTGTTCTTGTTGAGTAATACGTCTTTATATGTTCGATATATTTAGCCAAAGCAAAATGGGAGTATATCTCATTTAAACACGGTCTTGTAATATCTTTAACTAAAAATGAGCAAAAAGAAAGTCCATAAGTGAAACTCGTTAACTACAAAGGACATATTCTGATATCCAATTCATAGAAATACCTTGAGATGAGGCAGGTATGTTGGACCAAGAGTTGGGGAGATGAAACCTTGCATCACAGCTCCTGCAGGAGTAGAAATAAATCAGCGTTAGGGAAATTGGTTTAGACTACTATGGAATAAAAGTAGCAGATAAAAATCATACATGTTCATCAATGAGGTGGAGCTCTAACCAATCAAGGTCCCACCTTTAGAAATGTTTCCTGCCGCCCAGAATGAACTGATTGAAATCGAAGATCTGACTCAGCCGGTCCCGGTATGATTTACCGCTGAGATTTTTCTGTAGATTTGATGACAATGAATATAGCTTCTGAAGAGTATATTTTTGATTTAGTATGGATTTAGGTTTAGAGATAGAGCTTTATATAGAAGGAGTATCAAGGGAAGGTCGAAAAAATCATTGAAGATTAGCTTTTGTCTCATCATTGATTGAGAATATACCAGGAAGAAAACCAGACACAGAAAAGATGAAGTGGAAGCGTCGAGAAGAAACTATCGATGCTTGAAGACGAAACTGCCAGTGTAGTGTCAACTTAAAACTCTCTGATTGGCTTGAATTTACAATCCGATGTGGACGGCCTAGCTGCTGTCCATATTTGACTTGTAGTATAGTATAGATATAGATTAAGCTTGGTTAGTTATTTTCATTTAATATTAAACGTAGATTTTTAGTTTTTGGTAAGTAAATTATACGGCCAAATCAAATCCGATTAGATAATAGTTGTAATTTAGATTAATTATTTGTTTTAAATACAGTGGCGATCCTTTGTAATGAAAAACATAAAAAAAAATATTCTTTTATAGATTCTGATTATATGTTTTTATATTCGAAATTTTTTATAATTTTACTAGGGTCGACCCGCCCTACGGGCGGGATATATATTTTCCTTATGATTTAGTTTATTATTTCTTGTATGATTTGCTGGGATATGTTTTTGGTTTGCATTTGCAAGAAATGTGTATGATAATAATTTTTGTATTTTAGAAAAATTTAGGTGAGAAGGAATTATATGAGCCAAGTCATTTGGCCTTTTGAATGTTTGTAAAAACTTCATTCAGGTGACGGTGAAATGTTTTGTATCGCCACTTCAAACTTAAAAAAAAACTGGTAATTAAAAATACTTAGTCCTCTTCTAAAGTCAAATAGATTGAGGATCTGAATGATCAAAAAACATTGTGCACGAAATAATAAATATTTTAAAAACTAAAAAGCCAAGTCCATATTGTAAAAGGCAAGTCAACTTCCTTGTGTCTGTCTCTAACAAACAGACGACGAAGACGAACATGAAGATAACCTATCTCACAATGATTATACTGTAAATCTCTTATATACTAAAGTGCAAGTCGCATCGCCAATCAAAACCTGACACATGGAAATCTGTTTTTAAAAAATAATTGAAAAATAAATAAATTAAAAATAATATACTTCATCTTTGGAACGCTTAAAGAAGCAGGTTTCTCGCTATTTCCTTTGTATTTTTGATACGTTAGAAGAGTGCTCTCAATTTCTCAAAAATGGACCAGAAAAAGGTGGAATCTCTGCAGCTATAATGGAAACACCTTAATCGAGACTCTTTCTTTGACAATATTGCAACGCTTATAAAATGATTGAAGAACCTAAGTTTTCTTTAGTCAAAAAAAAAGAACCTAAGTTTTCAAGACTATACTTTAAATATTTTTAGAAAATTAAACTTTAGATATCAAATTTACATGTTTCAGAATTTTTTGCCCGAATATTATCCATTTCTTACACCAATCTAAATCTAAACTATATTAAAAGGCAAATATACTCAAAGGATAACCTGTCCACGTCAGATTAAAAAATCATCTAATAGGAATGGTTTCTACTGCCATGTCACAAGAGTTTTGTTTGAAAATGGATACCGAAACTTTCGTGTGGGCTCATGATATTTTTTAATGACCCATTCAAGACCACTTCTCGAAACGGCTCAAACACTTTGTCTTCTCCGTTTCATATCCCTGCAAATCTCCATTACCATAAAACCCTTTCTTTATCAATCATGAAAAATAAATAATTTAAAGTCTCTGGCTCTTCCTCTACTCTACAAACCCGGAGTATTCATAGCTATAAAACGGCAGAATCCACGGCCACCGCCACATCCCGGATCAATTAATATGGATGTTATTGATGCCAACCAGATGCCTTCCAAACACGTTTACAATCAAGTTTGCTTGCTTCCATGGTTGCAGCTTCATAACTGGTGCCCTGTTTGTCATATAAGTTCCCCACAGACGATGCTGATAACGAGTTCGTGAGTCATGGAGGTCAGACCAGTGGGGAAAGACGGACAACGAACGGTTGAGAGTTCGCCGACGCCAAGGAGGCTTAGTGTATCATATCCATGGCCACTCAGGCGGCATGATACCAGTTAGGATTCTGGGAGTGGATCTGATATCGATACTAGGTAAGACGAATCGGATCAAGGTTAGTGATTCTCTATCCTATGAATCTTGGTTCCGACCAATCTATTGTTTGTATTGTGCGTGTATAAAGTACTTTCTGTTTTGATTTCTTAGAATTAAAAAGTAGAAAACTGATTAATTGTTTGGAATAACATATTGGCCTTAACTGATATGTGGTTTGTCTTCCTGTTCTGTACCAGAAATTCATGGCATACACTGAAATTCTCTAAAATTTGGAGATCAAGAGGAGTTAAAAGAGGCTTCGACCTTCAAATGCTAGCAAGAAGGCTGATCAATGGGAAGCTTTTTGAATATACTCTGTAGACATTCCTTTTACCTGTATTTCTGTCCAATATTTGTGTTGCCAGTGTTAACTAACGAAATGTGTTTCACGTAGCATTTTAAGCACGGAAGTTATCTCAGGGTTATGGAGATGGGGAAGAAGCTTGCAGGGAGGATAAGGAGCAAAGGGCCTTATATTGTCCTGAGTGTATGTGCGTTGCTCTCACTATTAAAACTTATTTTTTTGTTGCACATACAGCTGTAAGACTAATATTATTATTAATTTTTTTTTCTTATAATTGGGTATAATATGCTTACGTGATATAGTTCAAATAAGAATATATATGAAATATAAAATTTGATTGTTACTGCTTTCAATGGTGGGTATATGTTACTTTGTCTTATCAATTTTCCCTGCATCTAATTGTTGCTGTCAGAGTTCATTTTCTATACCGAAGAAAAGAAGAAGCCAGTGACTGTTTTAACGATTTGTTGTCTTCTAAGCTCTTTAAATGTTTTTAAAACTGGTGTTTTGATGATTATGTGCTTCACATTGTTTTTGTTTCTGTAAATAGGTTGAATCACAGCTCACTGAATGAAAAAGTATCGCTGTCCAATGTGTGAGGGACTAAACTCACCTCTTGATTTTAGGTTAGGTCAAGATAAGGAAAGAAAGTGTGGGCTGAATCCCGTGAAGAACTAGAAGAATGAATATACGTTTTATTGATGATTTTTGTAAAGGATCGTTACAAGAGATGTTTTTGATGATTACAAAGAGAAATATTTGAGAAACTCGTGTCTATGATGATTGAATGAATAATCCTTTCTTCTTTGATCTTCTGCCTATTTAAATAGCTTCAGGCTTCGTTTTGACCAGCGCTAACAGATTCCCGAGATATCCGCCGTAAGTTGTGGGATCTGCAACAGCTTCCGTTTGACCGGGTCCTGCGCCTCTTTCTTCGTGATGTGAGCTGCCTCTTTTCCGTGACCTCTTCGAGGGTTGCTCTCAGCTAACAGCCTCCGGCTTCGTCTTAGCTTTATTTAAAGAATTAATTTGTGGTGGGCGTGTCACGGCCCATTATCAGTTTCTATTACTTAACTGATATTATTGTCAGCTAGGGTGCCATATTTGGGCCCAACAGTTGCCCCCAGCTTCCGAGAGAAGATTTCTTATCTCAGAAGCTAGACTTAGCCGCCGGACCTCAATCTCTCTTCTGAAAGATATGTTGGCCAACGAGATCAAGAATGCTGAAGAGGAGTATAATCGTCTAATGGCTCTGATGCCAGAAGCGACTGCTACGTACGAAAGAGCGGAAGTCTCTGACCTCTTGGTTAGCAAACTCCCTCTTCCTCAACTCTCAGAGAGCTCAGATACTTTCGAGATCAACATGTTTACTCCGTCCTTTTCTGGAGAGTATGGTTCAAACTTAGACTTGGTGGGTCCTAATTCAGCTCCAGTCTAGACGACCTCGGGAGGTGACGACAAGGAGACAAATGAAGGAGCCCCCGCCAAAGAGAATGAACCAGTCAAGGAGGATGAACCAGTCAAGGAGGATAAAGATGTCGAGAGGGGTTCCAGAGCTGAGGAAGGTTAAGAGCTGGGGTTCTTCGGAATAATATCGTTGTGTTTTTTGAGACTTCTGCCGAATAGGCTTTTATTTCGTTTGCTTTTAAGACTTATGGTCTAAGGAGGCCTTTAAACTTTTATTTGGTGTTAGGATCTTTTGAACCTTTATTGGCCTGGTGAGGTTTTTTAAACCTTTGCTTATGTTTCAGTCTTGACTTGATTCTTATTCTAAGTCACTCGACTTATCTTAATCATTTCTTGGATGAGGTCGAACTCGTCAAGTAAGAGTTTTGATGGGACATGTATCGTGATCATTAGCTATGACGTCTAATGATTTGTCAGGATCAGGTCTCGAGGATTTCGAGTGTATTCAGTTAAGAGGGTCCTTAAAAGGAGTTACTGATATATTGAGATTAGCTCAAGGTTTTTAGGAACCTGAGTTTACTCTGAAGGTTTTTTTTTTTTGTTAACTTAATCTTGTTTTGTTTAGACATAGCAGTCATGAATCTTGATGAAACATGTGTCGTATTCGTTGGATCAGATCAGGATCTTGGTTCTTATTTGCGATAAGCGTTTAGCTTTAATATACATTCGGTTATGAAGATCCTAAAGAGGAGTCTTTGACATTAGCTCGGGGAATTTAGGGACCTGAGTCCGATTTGAAAGGTTCTGGGACCTGAGTCTAGGTTCGTAGGAACCTGAGTTTAGGTTCTGGGACCTGAGTCTAGGTTCGTAGGAACCTGAGTTTAGGTTCTGGGACCTGAGTTTAGGTTCGTAGGAACCTGAGTTCGTTCGGAGGATTTCGAGACCTTGTTGATTCTTTAGGATTTTAAGACCTTGTTGATTGTTAAAGATTTTAAGACCTTGTTGATTCTTTAGGATTTTAAGACCTTGTTGATATTTGTTAAGGATTTTAAGACCTTTGTAGTCACTAAGGATTTTAAGACCTTAGGTTTAGGAGTGACCTGAATTCGTTTGAAGGATTTTAACACCTTCGAGGTTACTAAGGATTTTAAGACCTTAGGTTTAGGTTTGCGAAGTGGTGAATATTCTTTGAAGGATTTTAAGACCTCGATGGTTTCCAAGGATTTTAAGACCTTGATGGTTTCTAAGGATTTTAAGACCTTAGGTTTGTCGAAATTTTGAATTTGTTTGAAAGATTTTAGGACCTTGATGATTCCTAAGGATTTTAAGACCTTAGGTTCAGGTTTATGGGGACCTGAATTGTTTCGAAAGGTTTTAGAACCTTGACGGTTCCTAAGGGTTTTAAGACCTTAGGTTCAGGTTTATGGGGACCTGAATTGTTTCGAAAGGTTTAACAGTAAGGGTTTTAAGACCTCAGGTTCAGGTTTATGGCGACCTGAGTTGTTTCGAAGGGTTTTAAGACCTTGACAGTAAGGGTTTTAAGACCTCAGGTTCAGGTTTATGGCGACCTGAATTTATTCGAAAGATTTTATGATCTTTGGCGTTGAAAGACTCAAGATGTCGAAGACAACTGTTTCATTGGTAATTCTTACAAGGTATTGTAATAGTCATACAATTGCTGTTTGGGCTATGTGTTCTTGATCAACATATGCCTCATTTGGTTACGGTGAAAAGAGTGTTGAAATGGGTTTGGGGTTGTACTCATGACGGAGTTGCCTACGTATTTAGTCAAGGGATCAAGCCAAATGTAGTTCAAGGTGTTTAGGTACCCAATGATAATGTCTCTTGAGATATGTGGCATCTCACGATCGAATTTCAGGTGCCCTTGTCCGTACCTTCAGGAGCTTGTAGACGTCAGGTCGTACCACATGGATAATCCGGTAAGGACCTTCCCAATTAGTTCCTAACTTCCCGGTGCCTGGCTCTTTGGTCCCTTCGAAAACTTTCCTAAGTGCTAGGTTACCTACGACGAATTGTCGGGGCCTGACTTTGGAGTTGTAATGTCGGGCCATTGCCTGCTGATAGTTTTGAACGCGAAGTAAGGCTTGATATCGCCGTTCTTCGATTAAATCGAGGCTGTCCGGTATGAGCTGGTTATTAGCTTCAGGATCAGATGTATAGAGCTCCAGGCGGAGGTTCCCAGTGGTGGTTTCGGCTGGGACGACAGCCTCCATCCCATAAGTTAAGGAGAAAGGGGTTTCTTTTGTAGCCTTTCGTGGGGTGGTTCGGCATGCCGATAGTACTTTAAATAACTTTTCGGCCCAGGTTTTTTGTTGGTTCCAAGGCGTTTCTTGAGATTTGCTAATATTGACTTATTAGCAGCCTCCGCCTGGCCGTTTCTATGAGGGCATCGAGGTATCGAAAATGTGAGGCAAATGTTCCACTTGTCACAAAACACTTTGAAGTCGTGAGATATGAATTGTCCTCCATTATCGGTCACGATTTTGTATGGGACGCCGTGTCTGCACACGATGTTTTTCCACACGAATCCTTCAACTTCGAATCTGGTTACCTGTTGGAAAGCTTCAGCCTCAATCCACTTTGTGAAATAGTCAGTTAGGACTAACAGGAAGCATAGCTTCTTCTTTCTCTTTCCTGATGCTACTAGTGGTCCTACGATATCCATGGACCACCTCATAAATGGATAGGGAGCGGATATGTTGGATAGCTTTTCCGCAGGTTGGTGTATAATCGGTGCATGCCTTTGGCATTTGTCGCATGATGAGGAGTAGACCTCACAATCCGCGATAATAGTAGGCCAGAAGTAGCCTTGTCTTTCCAATTCGGATAGCTAGAGCTCTGCCCCCGGAATGGTTACCGCAGGAACCGTCGTGCATTTCCTTCATGAATTTCATAGCTACCAGACCATGAACGCATTTTAGGTAAGGTCCGGAGACACTTCGTTTGTGGAGGGCTGACTCGATTATGCAATACCTTGCTGCTAAGGCTTTGAGTTTTCGAGCCTCCCACTTATTGGGTGGGATTTTTCCCTCGAGGATGTAATCCATGATTGGTATCCTCCAGTCTTCTCTTCCTACAACTTTGTTGTGAAGAGAGGAGGGAGGTTCCTGTTCGGGACCTGGTGTAGTGGTGCCCCCGGGGATATTCGTTGGAATAGGCCCCAAGAGGTCTGGGTTCTGAAGAATATCTCCAATTCCTTCATTGTCCCCGGTGGTTTGTGTAGTGTTCCTAGACGTGTTTTTACGAGCTGCGCGGCTTCTTGTCTGTACCTTAAGGACGAGTGGTTCCGAGGTTTCGGTGGTGCCCCCGGGGGTATTCGTTGAGTTAGGCTCAGGGGAGTTCGAACTTCGGTGAATACCCTCACTTTGGTTATGGTCCTCTAAGTTTTTTGTTGCATTGTTAAAAGGGTGCTTTCTGAAGCTGCGTGCTCTGGTTCTAGGGAACCAGAATGTCGTGAAGATTTGGGTAGCTTCCGTGGGAAGGCTGTTATCCTCAACTTTTGCTTTTGATTTGTTATCTAGCTCAGCTTTGGTAGCTATGTCGATACTCGGCTTTTCGATTCCTTCCACGGGTATAATTCGTTTTACGAGAGGGTCGGACGTGGAGGCTAACGCGACGAGCGCGTCTGCTGAAGAGTTCTCTCCTCGTGGGATTCTCGTTAGCTCGAACTTATCGAACTGTTTTGTCAGGCTTAGGACTACTTCGAGGTATGCCCCCATCCTTTTGTCTCTCGTTTCGTATTCTCCGTGAAACTGGCTAGCTACTAGCTGTGAGTCACAGTAGGCGCTCAGCTCTCGGATTCCGAGACTAAGGGCTAGTTTTAAGCCGGCGATTAATGCTTCATACTCAGCTTCGTTGTTGGAGGCGTTAAATCCAAGTCTATAGGATTGTTCGATGGTTTCTCCAGCTGAGGAGGTTAATCTTAGACCGACGCCGGAGCCCTGTTTTGACGAGGCTCCGTCCACGTATAGGCTCCATTTTGGGACTTCTATTTCTTGGTCTAAATGTTCGGACGTTAGCTCAATAACGAAGTCGGCAAGGACCTGAGCTTTTGCTGCTGCTCGAGGTCTGTATTCGATATCGTATTCGCTAAGCTCGATAGCCCATTTAGCTAATCGTCCGGACTGGCTAGGACTATGCAAAATCGTTCGTAATGGCTGTGAGGTCATTACGATGATTGAGTGTGACTGGAAATATGGTCGTAGCTTCCTAGCAGCTGTTACGACTGCTAGGGCTAGTTTTTCCATGGTAGGGTACCTCGTCTCGGCGTCTATTAGGCTTTTACTAGTATAATAGACAGGTCTTTGTTCGTTTTGCTCTTCTCGTACTAGCACCTCACTGACTGCAGCTGCCGATACGGCCAGGTACAGGTACAGTGGTTCTCCAGATACAGGTTTGGACAGTATCGGAGGTTCCGAGAGGTATGCTTTCAGCTGTTTGAAGGCTTCCTCGCATTTTTCATCCCATAGGAATTTCTTATTATTTTTCAAGAGTTTGTAGAATGGGAGGCACTTATCAGTGGACCTGGAGATGAATCTATTTAGTGCTGCGATCCGTCCAGTCAATCTTTGTACCTCTCTGGTCGTTTTAGGTGACGGCATTTCTAGGAATGTCGCTATCTGTTTCGGGTTGGCTTCGATGCCTCTTTCGGTTACGAGGTAACCTAGAAATTCGCCGGAGGGTACTCCGAAGGTACATTTAGCTGGGTTTAGCTTCATGTCATATTTGTTGAGGATGTCGAAGCATTCCCTTAGATGGGAGATATGGTCCTCTCCCATTGAAGATTTGACTAACATATCGTCGATGTAGACTTCCATGGTTTTTCCAAGTTGTCCAGTGAACATTTTGTTTACTAACCTTTGGTAGGTAGCTCCCGCGTTTTTCAAACCGAATGGCATGACCTTGTAACAATAGGTTCCTCGTTCGGTTATGAACGCGGTTTTTTCTTGATCCTCAGGCTCCATCATAATCTGGTTATATCCAGAAAAGGCATCCATAAAGGACAGGAGCTGGTGACCAGCCGTTGCTTCGACCAAACGATCGATGTGAGGTAGCGGGAAGCTGTCTTTAGGACAGGCCTTGTTTAGGTCGGTGAAGTCTACGCAGATTCTCCATTTACTACTACTGGGTTGGCTAACCAATCGGGGTATTGAACTTCTCGGATTGACCCGGCTTTCGTTAGTCGATCGACCTCGTCGTTAACAGCTTGGGCTTTTTCGAGACCTAGCTTACGACGCTTCTGTTTGATCGGTTTGAAAGTGGGATCTACATTGAGCTTATGTGTGGTGACGTTGGTGTCTATGCCTTTCATGTCACTGGTGGTCCATACAAAGGTTTTGACATTCTGTTTTAGGAATTCGATGAGCTCCTTTTTGGTTTCGAGAGGTAGCTCGGATCCGATGCTTACCTGTTTCTCAGGTTTTGAGTCGTCGATGCTAACTTTTTCGATGAGATTCTTAGGAGGACCTCGGATATTTTGTTGCATTTCGCGACTCTCCTGGATCTGTAATTGCTATTGGGGAGATTCTTTTATGATCTCGAATCCACCCAGGTAACAGATCCTTGAAATCTTTTGGCTACCATGTACGGTAACTATCCTGTCGGTTGTTGGAAACTTCACGCATTGATGATAAGTTGAAGCTACTGCTTTCATCTTGTGAATCCAAGGTCTTCCGAGGATTGCATGGAAGGGAGACGGTTTGTCGACAACTATGAAGTTGGTCGTTTTCATGACTCCGCCAGCTATGATTAGGAGTTTAATTGTCCCCAACGAGGTAGCTGTTTCTCCTTTCAATGCGTTGTAGAATATGAGATCGGCGGAGCTTCCGGTGTCGATCATGAGCTTAGGTACCTCGTACCCTGCTATATTTAACGTTACGACGAGGGCATCGTCGTAAGGTCTGTTGAGACCTGATGTCTCACTTTCCCAAAAAGAGATTTTAGTGTTAGACTCGGGTTTGGTCGGTTTGGGCTGAGTGTTTGACACAACTTTCCATACGTGACTTTTGATAGAGCTAACGGAGTCTTGACATACGTCGGATCCTCCGAGGATGTAATCGACCCTTGAGCCAGGGCTCGATTGGGGAGGTGGTTTACTCAGGAAGGCCTCGATTTGTAGGCTTTTTCCTTGCGGGAATTTTCCAAGGATCATATCGACTCTCTTTTTGGGAGCTGGGGGTTGTGAGTTTGTTTCTTTTTCAGGTGACCTCTCGCGTTTCGGAGAGGTGTCTCTGGGACCTCTCTTTTTTTTATAAGGCTGTGGCTTTTTGAGGTTAACGTCCTTTATTTCTCCAGCTGCAGACTTGGCTGCCAGCTGTCGTTGGAGGTCCCAACACTCTTCGGTTGAATGTCCTTTTCGATCGTGGTAAGAGCAATGTTTGCTCTCGTCGTAGCCTTTGGACCAGGGGGCTTTAGCTGTCGCGGCGATAGGTTTTTCTTCCTTGTCTTCCTCGACAACGTAAGAGTGCTCTCCCTGAGTCTGGTGGTTTTTCGGGAATTTCCTCTTTTATGAGGTCCCTTCTCGTCCGAGGCTTCGGTTTCCTCCTCCAAGGTAATATATCTAGAGGCGTTATGAAGAGCGTCGTCGATAGTTGGAGGAGGGTTGAGTGTCAGCTCTGAAAAGAATTCTGATTTATACCAAAGACCTCTTCTAAGAGCCTCGATGATAATTTGATCGTTGGGGTTCGAGAGCTTAGTTCTCACTGCTCTGAATTTCTCAATGTAGGCTCTTAGCGAGTCTCCCATTCCTTGTCTAATTTTCCAGAGGTCAGCCTCGGATGCTTATTTGAGGATATGGGTCGAATACTGCTTCATGAATGTGTTGGTTAACTGATCGAAGCTGTCTAGCGAATTTGGCTCAAGGCTAGAGAACCGTTCGAGGGCTGTTCCGACCAGTGTTTTCGGCGAATGTCCTGCAGTATCCTGCCTCACATTCTTCTTTCGTAAAATGAGCTTTCACGATAGCTAATCGGAAGGCTTTTAAATAGGCCTTTGGGTCTGAGGTCCCATTGTATTCGGGGATCCTAATTTTTCGGATGTCTCTTATGTAAGAGCTGGCAATCCTGTCAGTGAATGGAGTCCCACGGGTTTCCTCGATCAAACTCTCAATTTCGGGAGCTGAGCTCGTTGCCTTATAGACTTGAGCATTCAATTTTTGGAGAGCTGTGTGAGTTTGTTCCATATATCTATGAATGACCTTAGGTTCTTCTAAAGGAAAGACAATTTGGTCATTGTCAGGTACCTGACGGAACCGAGCTCAATCTTTTTCCCAGGTAGCTGGTGGGCTAAGTCGCTCACTAGCTCTCGGGTTATTTTGACGAGCTATGTTAGCGGGGAGAGCTGCAGGATCAGCATCCGTCCATTGATATTCATCCAGATTCGGGGTTGAGTTTCTGGCCTGATACCCTGAAGCTGATGTTGACTGTTGGGTCATTGTCAGGTACCTGACGGATAGGTTCCTGACGAAACCGAGCTCGATCGTTTTCCCAGGTAGCTAGCGGGCTAAGTCGCTCACTAGTCCTCAGGTATTGAACAAGGTTAGTGTGGTGAGCTGCAGGATCAGCATCCGTTTTTTGATACTCGTCCGGATTTGGGGTTAAAACCCTGGCTTGAATCACCGAAGCTGATGTTCTGCCCCCGGACGGTATAGTAGTTCCTGCTCCGGACCTAAAAAGAGGTGGCGGCGGAGGCTAGCGAGCTCCCTCGCCGGTGACCTAATCGGGCATAGAGCTGGTCGTTGCTATGTTGCTTCCCATAGCGCTATTGATAGGTGGGATAAACACGGGAGCTGTCCTAGCGCGAAGCGTTTGGAAAGCAGGTCCCTCGAAAGGAAGAACAGTTGGGTCATTGTCAGGTACCTGACGGATAGGTTCCTGATGGACCCGAGCTCGATCGTTTTTCCAGGTAGCTGGTGAGCTAAGTTTCTCACTAGCTCACAGATTATTCTGACTAACAAGGTTAGTGGTGAGAGCTGCAGGATCAGCATCCTTCCTTTGATATTCGTCCGGATTCGGGGTTGAGGTTCTGGCCTGATACCCTGAAGCTGATGTTCTGCCCCCGGACGGGATGCTTACTCCTGCTCCGGACCCAAAAATAGGTGGCGGCGGAGGCTAGCGAGCTCCCTCGCCGGTGACCTGATCGGGCATAGAGCTGGTCGTTGCTATATTACTTCCCATAGCACTGGTGATAGGTGGGTTAAACGCGGGAGCTGTCCTAACATGAGGTGTCTGGAAAGCAGGTCCCTGTTCTTCCGGACCTGTGCTATCAAGGGAAAAATCTAGACGTCTTCGAGGAAAAGAGGGGTCGGTCAACCGATCTCAGAAAGTGACTCCCAGACCCTGACATTGCAGTGGTTGGGTTGTTGCGATCAGAGATCTAGTTACCTCCTCGAATCGTTGTTGTCGAACAGCTAGCTGTTGCGTTGTACGCTCATTCTCTTGAGCTCTGTCAACTAGCTGCGACATCATCCGTCGGATCTCAGAAAGTTGAGGATTATTGAGGGCTGGAAGCCCAGAGTTAGTCCCACTGGACGTTCTTGGGTTAGTTACCCAGTGGAAGTTTGGTTCGGTGAGCTATCGCTCTGGATCGGGGGATCGGGGTTAGATGGATTCGTGGTCCGATCAACTGGATTCATCCTTAAGTTTTTAGAGTAAGGGATTCAATCATTTCGTCCCCACAGACGGCGCCAATTGTGAGGGACTAAACTCACCTCTTGATTTTAGGTTAGGTCAAGATAAGGAAAGAAAGTGTGGGCTGAATCCCGTGAAGAACTAGAAGAATGAATATACGTTTTATTGATGATTTTTGTAAAGGATCGTTACAAGAGATGTTTTTGATGATTACAAAGAGAAATATTTGAGAAACTCGTGTCTATGATGATTGAATGAATAATCCTTTCTTCTTTGATCTTCTGCCTATTTAAATAGCTTCAGGCTCCGTTTTGACCGGCGCTAACAGATTCCCGAGATATCCGCCGTAAGTTGTGGGATCTGCAACAGCTTCCGTTTGACCGGGTCCTGCGCCTCTTTCTTCGTGATGTGAGCTGCCTCTTTTCCGTGACCTCTTCGAGGGTTGCTCTCAGCTAACAGCCTCCGGCTTCGTCTTAGCTTTATTTAAAGAATTAATTTGTGGTGGGCCTGTCACGGCCCATTATCAGTTTCTATTACTTAACTGATATTATTGTCAGCTAGGGTGCCATATTTGGGCCCAACACAATGGTCTTCTAACTCTGTATTTTCCAATGGTCTCACATAATTGTTTCCACTCTCCAGTGGGATGTCGATATACTACAGATTCCAACAACATGGCGATTTGAACTCTGTCTGATGAACTGGCTCTGGTGAAAAATCGTTGAAGAACACGGCTATGGGAAGAATTTTCGGTGGCTCCCATTATAGATGCAGTAGTTACTACTCAGGTTATGCTGCAACGATTCTTTATTCTTGCAGATTCTAATGATTGGTTGTTAAAGGACGATGGAATCTAACAAGTCAGTGTTGGAGGTTAATGATGAAATTCACGGTGAGGATGGTAGTAAATAGGTTTGTAGTTGATCATTTTATATTAATTTTATTGTGTGTAATCAAAGGTTAATGCGAATGGTGACTAAGGTCGAAGTTTGTTTCTTTTGGTACAGATGGCTGATCTCTTTGTCTTCTTTATATTTTCGTAATATTGTTATGTAAACATGATTAAAAGTGTGTGTTTTTCTTTATTAGTCTCTTTGTTTTAATACTTACACAAAATGTTTTATTCCCTACATGATTCATATTCTTATTTTATAAATTTGCGATCTCATATTTCAATTTTGACATGTGATCACATCAAATAAAATTGTAGATAAACATTGGTACTTCCCCCGTTTAATAAATAGTGTCAATTATACACATTTCACATAGATATAAGAGAATGAGAAAATATACTAATATATCCTTATTTATTATAAAATTAATTAAATAAAAATGATTTAACTAAATATCTATAGGTTATTTAAAAGGATAAGAAAGATATTCAATAAAAAATCATTTGAATTGTAAAATGACACTTATTTGAAACCAAATAAAAAAGTTAAAGTGATATTCTTTATGAAACAATGGGAGTAAATAAAATTGATTTATTTGGCCAAGATAACCTATTAAAAATTATGTACATGAACTATCAAAAACATTTTAACGCGACAAATTAGTGATGAAGCATTATAAGGGATTTTACTAATCTTTGATGATGCAATCAAATAAAATATAAAATATTCCAAAAATTAGTAAGTATAACTATGAAATAGTAATAAATTAATAAAAAATGAATAAAATAAATATCTAATATCAATATGCAAAGAAGTAAGAAGAAAATAAAACATTAAGGATTATAGATTGGCAAAATAAAGAGGAAATAAACACACAAATTTATTACTTTGATAGTTCAATATGTACGTGAATAATTTTGAACCAAGCTGCGTCTGTTTTTTCTTTTTGCTACCAAAAAAAACTTGAAGCAAGTAATAAAAATAAATCTATCAAAATTTTAAAATAAATTATTAATTATATTTTTACAAATATGTATAATTAAAATTAAACATTAATATATATATACATATATATATATATATATATATATATATATATATATATATATATATATATATATACATCGTATTCACATATCATTCAAATCTTCAAATCACCCAAGAAACCACAATAATTCTATTAAGAAAATATACCCAAAATATACTCATATATGTTATGGCCGAACTTACAATCAATATTATGTTTAGAAAATTATAAAAAAAACCTATTAGATAATTTAATAAATATTTTTTGTTTACTTATTTAAATTTCAAATTAGAATTTTTCTTTATTTTAAAGGTCTATCTTAATGTTATTGGAAAAATACACATCATATAAAAGTTTTACCACAAAAAAAACTAAAGACATAATTCGTTATAAGCTTGCTTTCATAGAGGTACAAACAAAAAATATAAATAGAAAAAAATTTACAAATCAAAAAAATAATCTTAGAATATTTGTAACTTTTGTACATTTGTTCCTAAGAAATGGCTGAGAATTAAATTTTAGACATTTCAAAGCATATAAGAGTAAAAATAAATTATCTTGATAACAATCACTAATCCAAACATATATAAAGGTTAATGGAAAATAAATTTCATTATCATATTTGAGTTTTGCTAATTGACTTTTTAAACATATAGAAATTATTATTCACCTCAAGGTTTGAAATAAAATATTATTTTTATTTCTTATTTTACCTAATATGAGTCAGTTTAATCTACTCAGAAGCTAAGAGAAAGATATATTCTATTGAAAAATAATGTCACATTCAAAAAGCAACCATATGTACCTTAAAAAAGCTCAACCTATATACATTTGTTTTACTGTTTTAGACATTTTCTGATTGATGAATTCTAAATGCATTGAGTTATTTTAGAAATATACAAAATTTATAAATAATATAGATAAACTGTTTTCTGGTCTGTTAATTCACCGAAAATAATATGTAAAATATTTTCCGCGCGTAGCGCGGAGAGAGATTCTAGTATTACTTAACAACTAATTCATATCTGTTGTCATTAATATATAACATTAATTTATTAGTTATCATATTTTTTTTTCAAAAAAAAAAGTCACCCACGTCGTCACGGTTATTCTTTCTTACACGATCACCATTTATTAACTACCATTTACTAACTACCTATATTCTAACTTATATTTATATATACTTGTGTGAAGTTATTCCATGATTATCTTTCAAAAGATGTCTCTTTTCTTCTTGGTCACTTTTTTTTGCTTGACATCGAAGCTTATGACTTGCGTTTATTCATGCAGTATTTATTTGTTTCCTTCTCAATTTAATGTTCTTTAAATTTTTTTTTTGCATTGTTCAGGTTAAAAGGTTGATGAAGATGGGTTCAGGTTAAAAGGTTGATGAAGATGGACTTACTTCTTTACAAAGAAAAACAAAAAGACTCAAAGCTTTGACAGCAACTCATGTAACAAATTAATAGTAAATATGTCGTAATCTACTATAAATTGAGTATTTGCAAATATATTCACTATTTTTCAAATCTGTTTATGAGTTTATTATATACAAATGGACTATCTTATATATGCATGTTTTCTTTCTTATCCTTGAAGCTCCAGTTTGTTGATGACTGCAACAAACAAAAGCGACGAAGAAGAATCATATAACGCAAATTTAACCAAAATATCCTTAATATATGATTTTATTTTTAGTTTACCATTTATCTTTTTACTGTATCTCAGAAAAAAAAATTCAATAAATACTTTCAACAAAATTTTAATGGATTTCATAATTTGTTTTCGGTTAACTGTTTTATTATACTAAAGAGCATTATTTAGATTTTAAAGAAAGATTATTTATAAAAAAAATACAAATAAAATTAGTTGGATAAAATTTATTATTTTATCTATATTTAATTCTCCATAAGAATTATTATATCTATTAGAAAAAATTATAAGATTGTTTTTAACCCTTTATAAGTTCTAATTGTTGTTTGAATGCAACACCTTCTACTTATAAGTCTCCATTTGTTCAACTCTAGAACGTGACTAAAATAATTTTTAGTTTTGATAAAATAGAACGTTAAATTTTATAAGCAATATTATTTAAATGCAAGCAAAACCTGACTTGTGCATGGCACGGGGTGGTAACACTAGTCCCTTATATACTAAAGCGCAAGTCGTATCGCCAATCAAAACCTGACACATGGAAATCTGTTTTTAAAAAATAATTGAAAAATAAATAAATTAAAAATAATATACTTCATCTTTGGAACGCTTAAAGAAGCAGGTTTCTCGCCATTTCCTTTGTATTTTTGATACGTTAGAAGAGTGCTCTCAATTTCTCAAAAATGGACCAGAAAAAGGTGGAATCTCTGCAGCTATAATGGAAACACCTTAATCGAGACTCTTTCTTTGACAATATTGCAACGCTTATAAAATGATTGAAGAACCTAAGTTTTCTTTAGTCAAAAAAAAAAGAACCTAAGTTTTCAAGACTATACTTTAAATATTTTTAGAAAATTAAACTTTAGATATCAAATTTACATGTTTCAGAATTTTTTGCCCGAATATTATCCATTTCTTACACCAATATTACTTAACAACTAATTCATATCTGTTGTCATTAATATATAACATTAATTTATTAGTTATCATATTTTTTTTTCAAAAAAAAAAGTCACCCACGTCGCCACGGTTATTCTTTCTTACACGATCACCATTTATTAACTACCATTTACTAACTACCTATATTCTAACTTATTTATATATACTTGTGTGAGGTTATTCCATAATTATCTTTCAAAAGATGTCTCTTTTCTTCTTGGTCACTTTTTTTTGCTTCACATCGAAGCTTATGACTTGCGTTTATTCATGCAGTATTTATTTGTTTCCTTCTCAGTTTAATGTTCTTTAAATTTTTTTTTTGCATTGTTCAGGTTAAAAGGTTGATGAAGATGGGTTCAGGTTAAAAGGTTGATGAAGATGGACTTACTTCTTTACAAAGAAAAAGAAAAAGACTCAAAGCTTTGACAGCAACTCATGTAACAAATTAATAGTAAATATGTCGTAATCTACTATAAATTGAGTATTTGCAAATATATTCACTATTTTTCAAATCTGTTTATGAGTTTATTATATACAAATGGACTATCTTATATATGCATGTTTTCTTTCTTATCCTTGAAGCTCCAGTTTGTTGATGACTGCAACAAACAAAAGCGACGAAGAAGAATCATATAACGCAAATTTAACCAAAATATCCTTAATATATGATTTTATTTTTAGTTTACCATTTATCTTTCTACTGTATCTCAGAAAAAAAATTCAATAAATACTTTCAACAAAATTTTAATGGATTTCATAATTTGTTTTCGGTTAACTGTTTTATTATACTAAAAGAGCATTATTTAGATTTTAAAGAAAGATTATTTATAAAAAAAATACAAATAAAATTAGTTGGATAAAATTTATTATTTTATCTATATTTAATTCTCCATAAGAATTAATAAATAAACTCCAAACACCAGATTGCAAAGCTTATCTATAACTTGGCTTCTTCAGTTCTGTTTTTAGATATTGAGGAAAACAAATTACAGATTAACTCTAGCCTTCGTGGTGGTTATCTCTCTACTCGTGGTGATAATGAAGGAGAAAGAGATTAAAGAAACGATTCCAGTCCGTTACGATCGTAAAGTACATTTCCCAACGATACATAAAGTTCAAGAGACACTGCCTCGATCTCAAAAATATCAATGAAATTCAAATCCCTTTGTGTCCACTTTAAACACAGACTTGTAGTACAAACTACAAAGGGATCAACTTAATCGCTATGTGCACCGGAGAGACATCCTCTGTAGCTTAACACAAACTATGTCTATGGGTGTCTACAGAGATGGTCACACGAACTTTGATGGTATAATTCAGAAAGCCATGCGTTGTTATAAGATCTCAAAAATCTGCAAAACCAAAGCACATTCTGAGTCAATCATCAAAAGTTTAAAAACAGAACAAAGTTTATTGCTTTATCGAGAAGAACCTGAAGCTAAGCAAGTTGTCATATGCAATATGATAAACACCAACGCTGAACTTATTTTAGACACCCCACCAAACAACTTGTTGTATGCTGGATTCACATTGAATTCACCATAACCATCAAACCATTAATGTCTTGCAAATAACTAATCTAAAGCAGTAAGGAGTTGATGTATGTATATTACCTTTCAGGCTTTGCAGTGTATGAGAACCGGGTGGTTGTTTACATCTACAGAGTAAAGAAAAGATTTATTTTAAGACATCATGAAATAACATATAAGAAGAGCATATAGACATCAAAAAAGACATGTCAAGTGTGTTGGATTCCTTACCAAATAAGATTCTAAGAACATCCAAAATTGTATCTTTTGGCATAGGAGTTAGAGGGTCCTGCAAATCAAAAAAAATCGATCTAGTTAAAAAAAAAACTGCAACTGAAGTAGCATAAGAATGGAAATTAGAAACAAACAAATCGACTCAAGTCTCAAGGAGAACATCAAGAAAAAAAAAATGAAGAATCAAAAGTTTCTTAGATTGAATACCTAATAAGAACTTTTTTTTTTGGTAAAAATGTTAAAATCTAATAAGAACTTTTCCAGTGTTTAAGGATTTTGGAAGATGATATTTCCGGATGAAAGCTAACCTTTTAATAGCTTGAAATCCACCGCCTTGTAGAGAGATAGATGCAATGAATGATGAAATCGTGGTAGGAATGGGTGGAAGGGTTTTATATTATAAGGTCAGAAAAGAATTGGCCAACTATGAGAAAAATATCTGTGAAGAACAATTGCAATATCTGAGAAAAGGGCTTTACTGCGATTTTATTTTAAGAACGATCTTAATTCTGGGGATGTCTTAATTCTTCATCTTCCTCGGCTTCAGTTTTTGGATCTAAATTTTCTGGTAGAATCCTCGTTTTGGGACGAACACCAGAGCCCATTAATTAAAAAGCTTGGTATTGAAAATTAAGTTTCTAGTGTTTCTAAGAATTGAGAGGATGATGTTCACGAGATGAGGACTAACCTTTTTATAGGTGATACACACCGCCTAGAGGAGGAGTAAAGATGATTTTTAATGTCAATGAATCAATGAATCTGTGACGTTTTGGAGAAGAAGAATGTCAGACGAACAGACGCGAGCAAATCTCTGACCCAAAAAAATCTTCACGAAAATTCGTCTCCCCTAACTTCATGAAACTCCATTAATGGCGAAGATTCTTGGTGTCGATTGATTCATCTCATGAAAAACTCCATTAATGGCGAAGACAATGAACCCAAGATGTCGTGAAAAAATAAGATAGTTTACCTTTTACATGAGTTGGGCTCTTGTATTTCAGAATGTACGTGTAACCATATAAAGCCCAACTCACCGAAACACATGAATTAATGAAACGACGCGGTCCGATGTGGCGGCTGGTGGGTCTTCGAATTTTCACACTGGATGTCGACCTCGAGCCCTCGGGAGAGATAGAAACACTATTTTATAGTAATAGATAGGATTTTTTTTTTTTTTTTCAAATTTTCTTTGAATAATCCAAAAATAAAATTTTATTTTTTTGGATTTTTTTTTAAATTAAAAATTTGGAAGATTTTTGATATTTCATAGATTCTGGTTATATGTTTTCAGATTTGAATTTTTTTATATTCAAAATCAATATCAAATAAAATTAAATGTGTTAGTTCCTTCATTGAATGCGCCACTAACCCAGTGGTAAAAGACTTTGTCATTTGATCCAAACACCTTGGGTTCAAAACCCGGTTTCATCTTATTTGAAAACGACGTTGTTTCACTTGACGCCAACAGTTAACGTCGAATGAACACTGTCTTAACGGTCAGTTAACGGGGTGTCAATATGGCCAATCAATCATAAGTTACTTAATAAACTAAAAAGTCAATAAAAGTAAAATATTTTTTTGATCAGGCTAGTGTACATGTTTTTTTTTTTTGCAATTGCTGAAAATGTTCATGATTTCTTTGGTCAAATTCTGAAAAAAATATATATATACCTTTTTCACTTATATATGAATTATCTGTTTTCTTTTTTTTTAAAGTATAAGAATTATCTGTTCAAAAGACATATCTCCACTGGCAGAAAATTTCGTTTAGCAGAATATATATCAAATTTTGTATTTTGAACATATAACTAGATTTTGACCCGTCCTTAAAAAAGGGGGGGGGGGGGGTATATTTTTGTTGAAAATTTGTTTTACATACTAAAAATTATGAATTTTGAAAAATTATATATTTTAACTTTTTTTGAAATTCATCTTAAATTTACTTATATGACTAATTTTTTTATTTTAAATATGACTAAATTTTTGAAAATTCTAAATAATTTTAACCCGTTATATGATAAAATTAAATCTAAAATATATATATATATATATATATAAAACTAAAACTTTAATTAAATTCTTTATAATATTAATATATGAATTTTTAAATTTAATTTTTTTAACTATCTTATTTAGTGAAAATTTACTTTATCTTTGCAGATGATAATGTTTTAATATTCTACCAAATTCAATTTCTATTTATTATTTATTTATTCAGTAATAAAATACTAATATAACAAATAAAAAATAAACGAATACATGTGAAAGTTTGAAACAATTTATTTGATGAAAAAAAGTATACTCTAATATTATTATGTGTGATTTTTTTAAAAAAATGGACCTAATGAACCATCCATAGAGATCAGTTAACAACATTTATTATTAATAATAATATAATTTAAATATAGCATGAATAATATAATTTGTTTCCTAATAAACCGAAAACATAACCACAATATCTTTTGATATGTTTTCATTTAAAAAGAAATCAAAAAGTTTGTTTAGATCTTAATTTTCAAAACTTATATGTAAATATTTTCACTATTTTTTTAGTTAGTTTTGAAATATAATTTAGCATTAATATATTCAGTTATCATTTATAAAATGAAATAAAAATATTCTATTATATTTATATCTATTATATAATCACAATCAATCATATTAAAATTTATTATCTGATTTAAATACAATATCATAAATTTTACAAATTTCGTAATTAGAATTGAAATATATATTATTATGCATTAATAAGTATATTTTTATTGTTTGCAATCTGTCACATATTAATTTGTTTAATAAATAAAAATAAATACAATAAGATAAATATATAATAAGTGACAAAAAAAATACATGTAACAGTTTTAAACACTTGATTATTTACAACATGTAAACTATAAGTTATTATATTTGAAATAGTTATAAAACATTAAAATTAAATATGTATACCATTATTAATTTAAAATAAATAAATATATATATATATATATATATATATATATATATATATATATATATATATATATAATTCAAAATAACACCGCACGGTTGTGCGGGTCGAAATCTAGTATAAACTTGTAGAGGAAGTCACCAGAATTTTAAGTGTTTTTGGGTTCGATAATAGTAATATTTATTAGCCTAAAAAATCTAAAAATATATCCACTTAACATATTCACAATATCTTCTTTAGGCTTACATAGTTTGTTACGAACTTAAATTTTAAATTTTAAATATGTGATTAGCAACAAAGCTTATTGTTTAAAATTGTAATTGAAGTTAATATTTACAAAATGTGATTAGCAACGTTGGTAACAAAATAGTGTATGGTGGTGATGTATTTGAAGTTAATTGTATATATTATGTAAATACTATCTGATGAATATTGTGGTATGTATAAGCTATTGTGTTTTAAGTTTTTTTTTATACAGACATGATTGATATTTTAATAAATGATGTTGAATAATGTGTTGACATATACGATTTTTTACTCAGGAAGAGAAGACATGTAAAGACAGTATGAAACATCAAGAAGGTTTTTCATTTTAACAAACAGAAGTTGAACGATGGCAGGATAAAGATGTGATGAATAATGTGGTATCATCGTATAACCTATAGTGTCTGAGGTCTTTAATACAAATCATGTTTGAAGCGTAATTTTCATATTAATTTAATAAGTATAATATGTTACAGGTTTAGAAATAGCTGGTGGGTCATATAATCGAAGTTAGTTTTGGTACAAATGTTTACTGTTAGTTTTATAACTATAATATGTCACGGTTTAGAAATAGTGTGTGGCTCTTATAATTTATGTTAGTTTTATAACTATAATATGTCACGGTTTAGAAATAGTGTGTGGCTCTTATAATTTATTTTGTTTTGGTACGATGGTTTACTAATACATTAAATGGTTTAGAATTATAATAATATAACCAGTCTGGTAGTTAGAGTAAAAAACGGGCACATATATAAGGTTAAATATTTGTCACATAGTGTTATAATATAGAAGGTAAGACCAACAAAAAAAAAGATCCAAAATGACTTTCATAGGTAAATTTATTTAAATTTCTTCTCTTTTAATAAAGTAGATTCATATTCAAGTAGAAAAGGTATATAATTTTTTTGGTTAAAACAGAATATATATCAAACAAACTCATACTTTGTTATTATTGTTTTTAGATAATTAATACAAAACTTATTATTCTTTTGTTACTATAACCACAAATTTTTAAAATAAACGACTTTGCGCACAAGGCACCAATTCAGCTTCATAAATGATCAGTTTTAAGAAGTAGAAAAATAAATTATTCATGCCAATCGATGAATCGAAGGTTATGCTCATTATTTTTCGTTAAGTAAATGCGTTCAAGTGCAACAGAATATGATCGAATCTGACCACATCGAGTTCTGGCAGCTCCTCTGTATGCTCTCCATATAGTAGTAAATTTCTTAGCCCATCTTACATGACAACGCCATACTATTCTCCCTTTTCCTTTTTCACTAACCGGAAAGCTGTATGTACGATTGTATTCTATTGTCTGAATACCTTTGATTTCGTTTCTGTTGGACGAGCAGTTTACTTGGATGACCTCACCAGCGAACATGCTGTTTTTAAATTCCAAAATGTTTGGAGCGCATCCATAACTTTCTTTCAAAACAAAACACATAAAAATAATTAACATAAAGATCGTGAGATTATTCATTTTTGATCTTAGATTTATGAAGTCAAAGATCCAAAGTGTAGTATTTATAGTTTCTTTTGTGATAAATAAGGTCATAGCTAAATTTGGGGACAAATCTATACTATTTTAAAGATTGAGGCTATAAGCCATTGAGAACGTCCACATAAGATTTAAAACCACCAATAGTATTTTGACACATCATTATATTAGTTTATTATTTTTAGAAAATATTAATAATTCTAAAACTATATTAAAACCGAATTTAACATTCTATATATAGCTTAAAATAAAATAAATAGATATTAACATTTTACAGCTTGCTTTAAAACGTTGATTATTATAGTAAAATGGAAAATCAAAAATAAAAAGGCTATATAAAAATATGATAAATCAGATTAAATGTTAACAGAAAATATAAGTTTTCTAAAATATTAATATTTCTAAAATTATATAAAAAACGAAATTAATATTCTATATATAACTTAAAATAAAATAAATAAATATTAACACTTTACAACTTGCTTTAAAACATTAATTATTATAGTAAAATGGAAAATCAAAAATAAAAAGCTATATATAACTCAAAACCACCAATAAAAATATGAGAAATCAGATTAAATGTTAAAAGAAAAAAATGAAAATTACAGAGTCAAAACATATCCTGAAATATTATTTAACTTGTTAATAAAAATAAATATTATCTAATAAAGTAGACTGATTAAAAAATAAAAATAATTTGTTTTAAAAATGTCATGATTTCCAAATTTATGTATATTAACATAAAATAGATTAATGAAAAAATGGAAAACTTATGTTAAAAGAGATAACAAAAACTAAAACATTTAAAAGGAAAATTAACTAAATATATAAATTAAGAAAAGTTCCAACATATGAAGTATTTGAGGATTATAAATAATTGTCTAAAGTTTTAAAGTTTTCATGATTTACTTTGAGAACGAGAGAAATATTGAAAAAAGATATATACACAATAGTTGCTTCTGTTACTTCTTTAGTTTTCGATGATCTTAGGAAATATTTTAATAAGAATGAAGTTCTTGTTAGAGTACTTTACTTTTGGGAATGACGTAACATCAACAAGGATAATTTGTTTATAGGTCTCGAGCTATTGCTTATTGATCAAAAGGTATAAAATATTTTGTTATTTAGACTTCTCAATTTAAAATTTAATAAGCACAACATTGTTTGTTTCACACAAATTTATACAGAGAACAACAATCCACACTTTCATTCCAGCTAATCAAATAGCATGCTATGAAGAGGATTTAAAAGCTGGTATAATCTATAAGATTAAGAATTTCTTAGTCATTGACAACAAAACAAGTTACAAGATGACTTCTCACAAGTTCTTAATTCAAATAATAATATTAACAAAATATAAATATAAAATCAATTGCCAAATAGTAATATTAACAAAATATTACATTTGCTATTTTGTATAATAAATCCAAATTATATTTGGGGTCAAAATAAAATATTATGCCATTATAAATATAGTTAAAGTAACAAAATTACATGTAAAACAACTTACAATGTATAAAGCAAAAAACCTAATATCATTTAAATTAAATAAATTATTAGTGTGCTTATAAGTAAATTATGATAGTGTAAGCCATTTAGACCGTCTACACAAATTTAAAACCATCAATCAAAACATATCAAAATTGTTTAAAAAGTTTATGTTTCTAAAATGTCTAATTCTAGACTTATATACAATATAAAAATTGAGGTTATAAGTCATTAAAGACGTTAACGTAAAATTTAAAATGACCAATCGTATTTTTACACATCATTATATTAGTTTATTATTTTTAGAAAATATTAATATTTTCAAAATATATTAAAACGAAATTTATATTATACATATAAATTAAAGTAAAAAATAAAGATTAACATTTTACAACTTGCTTTAAAACGTTAATTGTTACAGTAAAATGGAAAATCAAAAATAAAAGACTATATAAAACTTAAAACCACTAATAAAAATATGACAAATCAGATTAAATGTTAACAGAAAATAAAAGTTTTCTAAAATATTTATATTTCCAAAATTATTTTTAAAACGAAATTAATATTATATATATAACTTAAAGTAAAATAAATAAATGTTAACATTTTACAACTTGCTTTAAAACATTAATTGTTATATTAAAATGGAAAATAAAAAATAAAAAACTAGAGATAATTCAAAACCACCAATAAAAATATGAAAAATCAGATAAAATGTTAAAAAAAGAAAATTTACAAAGTCAAAACATATCCTAAATTACTATTTAACCTGTTAATAACAATATAAATTATCTAATAAAGTAGGCTGATATAAAAAAATAGTTTTTCAAATTTCTTGATTTCCAAATTTATGTATATTAACATAAAATAGAAAAATGAAAAAACAATGGAAAACGTATGTTAAAGGAGATAAAAAAACTAAAACATCCAAACAGGATTTAAACCACTGGTCGTATTTCATAATAAAATACAAATCAATTAGAATAAGGAAAAATAACATAAGTAAAAATGTTATACAAATATTATCTCAATATGTATAATAATTTTGAAATTTAACATAAATAATTAAGAATATAAAAATTTATATGACAATTCATCATTATTATTTTCAAAATGTTAATATTTCCAAAAAAAATTAAAACGAAATTAGTATTATATATAATTAAACTAAAAAAATTATTAACATTTGACAAGTTACTTAAATTTTTTCATTTTTGTGGTAAAGTAGAAAATCAAAAGCCAATAGTAATATTAACAAAATATTAAATTTTCTATTTTGTATAATAAATCCAAATTACATTTTAGGCCAAAATAAAATAGTAAATCATTGTAAAAGTAGTTAAAGTATCAAAAACATCTAAAAACACTTACAATGTATAACATAAAAATATCTAATATAATTTAAATTACATAAATTATTAGTGTGATTATAAGTAATTATGATGGTATATGCCATTTAGGTTGTCTACATTATATTTAAAAGTATCAATCAAAATATGTCAAATAAATAATAAATTTATACTGTATAATAATAAATTATTTTAAAATATCTATAAAAAAATAATTTATTTCATAATAAAATACAAATCAATATCAAATAAAGAAAACTAACAACACAATTTCATTAGAAATCAAAAATTCAAAACAATCAATTAAAATATGAAAATTAATTATTATAATAAATTTGACTTTATATAAAGAAGTTCAGGCTACAAGTTATTTAGGGTGTTCATATAAGATTTTAAAAAAATCAAAATAAGAAAATTGATTATTATATCTTCTAAAAAATGTTAATATTTTCAAAAGAAGAAAAAACAAACCTTTTATATTATATATTATTAAACTAATAAATTTACAGGTTAGTTAAAAATACCAACTCTTATAATAAATAAAAATCAAAACAAAAACAGTAATATTAACAAAAGTATTACGTTAGATTTTTTTATAATAAATTTAAAGTGCATTTTATGCGAAAATAAAATAGTAATTTAATTTTAAAATGGTTAAAGTAATAAAAATATTTAACATATTTTCAGTGTATAAAATATGAAATTTCATAATATCATTTAAATTACATAAAGTATTACTTTGCTTCTAAATAAGTGTCAAAATTTCATCATATCATTAAATAATTTATTATATACAAAAATTGTGGTTATAAAACATGGATTATAGATAAAATAATAAAATGTATGATAAAACACTACATTTTGAGTTATATTAAGTGAGCTACATATTAGGTAAAAATATGATAAATATATTTAAAAATGTATTACGAATTTCTATGCATCGAGAATTTTACATAATATTAAAAAGATAAAAGTATAAACTTTAAACATTATGAATGCATTAATAATTATTATTTATACATTTATCAATTCAAACAATAAATAGCTAAGAAATAAATATTTTTAAAAGAATAATTTGATAAACAGACATAAATTAAGAACAGAAGATCAAATTTTAAATACATTTTATCACAAAAATATGTATATAAATTTCTATTTAAATAACTTATAATTATTATTAAGTATAAACTAATTATTAATGCAGATTCGCGCGTAGCGCGAGTATAAAATCTAGTCTATACTATATAAAAGTTGAGGTTATAAGCCATTGAGGGTGTCCACCTAGGATTTAAAACAATCAATGATATTATTACACATCACTGTTTTACATAATTATTTTTGAAAATTTTAATATTTTAAAAAGCTGTATATTTAATTATAAAATACAAATCAATTCGATTAAGGAAAACTAACAAAAATAAAATATACATATATTAGTCCAATATATATATAACAATTTCGAAATTTAACATATAAATTTAAAAATATTGTAATTAATATGAAAATTCATCATTACTATTTATTATTTTCCGAAATGTTAATATTTCTAAAAAGATATTCAAAGTAAACTAAGTTATTATATAAACTAAAATATGTATTAAAACTTGACAAGTTACTTAAAATTTTAACTTTTATTGTAAAATAGAAAATCAAAATCCAAATAGTAAGTTGAGGCTATAAGCCATTGAAAGCGTCCACATAGGATTTAAAACAATCATTGATAGTACTACACATCATTATTTTACATAATGATTTTTGAAAAATATTAAAAAAATTAAAAACTTTGTATTTAATAATAAAATACAAATCAATTCGAATAAGGAATACTAACAAAAGTAAAAATATACATATATTAATCCAGTATATATAACAATTTCGAAATTTAGCATGAACAATTAAGAATGTTATAATCAATATAATCAATATAACAATTCATAATTATTATTTATTATTTTTAAAAATGTTAATATTTCCAAAAAAAAACTTCAAATTAAATTATTATATATACTAAAATATGTATTAACATTTGACAAGTTAAAAAAAGAAAATCAAAATCAAAATAGTAATATTAACAAAAATATTACATTTTCTATTTTGTATAATAAATCCAAATTACATTTTAGGCCAAGACAAAATAGTAGACAATTGTAAAAATAGTTAAAGTAACAAACCCATCTAAAACACTTACAATGTATAAAACAAAAAAAAACATTTAATATCAGTTAAATTACATAAATTATTAGTGACTATAAGTAATCGTTATGGTATAAGCCATTTAGATTGTCTCTATCAGATTTAAAATGATCAATCGAAACATGTAAAATTATTAAAAACACATATTATATAGTAATTGAGTTTATAAGCTCTGAGAGCTTCCACGTAGGATTTAAAATTATCAATCGTATTATGACAAATTATTATTTTACATAATTGTTTACAAAATATCAATATTTCATAAATAAACTTTTTATTTCATAATAAAATACAAATCAATCCGAACAAGGAAAACTAACAAAAGTAAAAACATTGTACAAGTATATATAATAATTTTGAAACATCTATATTATATAAAATTTGAGGTAATTAGCCATTAAGAGCATCTACATAAGATTTTAAACCACCAATCTTATTATGACTAACTAGCATTTTAGATAATTATTTTCAAAAATATAAATATTTCAAAAACAATTAATTCATAACAAAATACAGATCAATATCGAAAAAGGAAAACTAACAATATGATTTCAATAGAAATAACAAATTTAAAACAATCAATTAAAATATGACCATTTATTAATATAAGTCAATTCTATACTTTATATATAAAAATTGATGATATAAGTAATTAAGGGTGTTCACATAAGATTGAAAACATTCAATTAAAATATGACAATTCTTTATTACTCCCTCTGTTTTACAATGTAGGTAGTTTAGTATAAAAGCACTAATATTAAGAAAGTTGTTAGATTTTTAAAAATAATATTTAATCAATTAGTTCAACCAATTATAAAAAATCAGATATTATTTCATTGGCTATACTTTATCCAATAAATGCAAAAGTTATCTAGATATGTGAGAACTACTTACATTTTGAAACAAAGAATTTATCTTTAAACTACTTACAATAAAAAACAGAGGGAGTATATTTTTTAAAAATGTAAATATTTTCAACAGAATAGAAACAAAACTATTATATTATATCTAATTAAAATAATACAAAATATTAAAATTTTACAAGTTAGTTAAAAAATACTAACTCTTATAATAAAATAAAATAAAATTAATATTAACAAAAGTATTACGTTAACAAGTGTATAATAAATATAATGTGCTTTTATGCCAAAATAAAATGATAATTTAATCTAAAAATGGTCACATTAATAAAAGTATTAAACACAATTTCATTGTATAAGATAAGAAATTTCATAATATCATTCAAATTACATACAATATTAGTGTTCTTATAAATAATTGTTAAAAATTCATCATATCATTAAATAATTTATTATATACAAAAATATGGTTCTAAAACATGGATTGCCTATGAAATAACAAAATGTATGTTAAAACACTACTTTTGAAGTTATATAGCGAGCAACATAATTGGTAAAAAGTATGATAACTATATTTACAAAGTGTATTACGAGTTTCTATGCATCGGAATATTTACATAACATTAAAAATATTTTTTCTTTATAAATTATAAACATTATAAAAACATTTCAATATATTTTATAAATTTGTCAACTCAAACAATAAATACTAAGAAATATATATATTTTAAAAGGAATAATTTGATAAATAAACATAAATTAAAGAACATAAAATCAAAATTTAATGAATTTTTTCATAAAAATATTAATATAAATATCTATTTAAATAACATACAATTATTAGAAAACATAAACTAATTATTAAAATAGACTCGCGCGTAGCGCGAGTATAAAATCTAGTCTATACTATATAAAAGTTGAGGCTATAAGCCATTGAAAGCGTCCACATAGGATTTAAAACCACCAATAGTATTTTGACACATCATTATATTAGTTTATTATTTTTAGAAAATATTAATATTTCCAAAACTATATTAAAAATGAATTTAACATTCTATATATAACTTAAAATAAAATAAATAGATATTAACATTTTACAAATTGCTTTAAAACGTTGATTATTATAGTAAAATGGAAAACCAAAAATAAAAAAGCTATATAAAAATATGATAAATCAGATTAAATGTTAACAGAAAATAGAAGTTTTCTAAAATATTAATATTTCTAAAATTATATTAAAAACGAAATAAATATTCTACATATAACTTAAAGTAAAATAAATAAATATTAACACTTTACAACTTGCTTTAAAACATTAATTATTATAGTAAAACGGAAAATCAAAAATAAAAAGCTATATATAACTCAAAACCACCAATAAAAATATGAGAAATCAGATTAAATGTTAAAAGAAAAAAATGAAAATTATAGAGTCAAAACATATCCTGAAATATTACTTAACTTGTTAATAAAAATAAATATTATCTAATAAAGTAGACTGATAAAAAATAAAAATATATTTTTTTAAAATGTCATGATTTCCAGATTTATGTATATTAACATAAAATAGATTAATGAAAAAATGGAAAACTTATGTTAAAGGAGATAACAAAAACTAAAACATTTAAAAGGAAAATTAACTAAATATATAAATTAAGAAAATTTCCAACATATGAAGTATTTGAGGACTATAAATAATTGTCTAAAGTTTTAAAGTTTTCATGATTTACTTTGAGAACGAGAGAGATATTGAAAAGAGATATATACACAATAGTTGCTTCTGTTACTTCTTTGGTTTTCGATGATCTTAGAAAATATTTTAATAAGAATGAAGTTCTTGCTAGAGTACTTTACTTTTGGAAATGACGTAACATCAACAAGGGTAGTTTGTTTATAGGTCTCGAGCTATTGCTTATTGATCAAAAGGTATAATATTTTGTTATTTAGACTTCTCAATTTAAAATTTAATAAGCACAACATTGTTTGTTTCACACAAATTTATACAGAAAACAACAATCCACACTTTCATTCCAGCTAATCAAATAGCATGCTATGAAGAGGACTTAAAAGTTGGTGTAATCTATAAGATTAAGAATTTCTTAGTCATTGACAACAAAACAAGTTACAAGATGACTTCTCACAAGTTCTTAATTCAAATAGTAATAGTAACAAAATTGAAAGCTGATATAAATAGAAAATCAATTGCCAAATAGTAATATTAACAAAATATTACATTTGCTATTTTGTATAATAAATCCAAATTATATTTGGGGTCAAAATAAAATATTATGCCATTATAAATATAGTTAAAGTAACAAAATTACATCTAAAACAACTTACAATGTATAAAGCAAAAAACCTAATATCATTTAAATTAAATAAATTATTAGTGTGCTTATAAGTAAATTATGATAGTGTAAGCCATTTAGACCGTGTACACAAATTTAAAACCATCAATCAAAACATATCAAAATTGTTTAAAAAGTTTATGTTTCTAAAATGTCTAATTCTAGACTTATATACTATATAAAAATTGAGGTTATAAGCCTTTAAAGACGATAACGTAAGATTAAAATGACAATTCGTATTTTTACACATCATTATATTAGTTTATTATTTTTATAAAATATTAATATTTTCAAAATTATATTAAAAACGAAATTTATATTATATATATATAAATTGAAGTAAAAAATAAAGATTAACATTTTACAACTTGCTTTAAAACGTTTATTGTTACAGTAAAATGGAAAATCAAAAATAAAAGGCTATATAAAACTTAAAACCACTAATAAAAATATGACAAATCAGATTAAATGTTAACAGAAAATAAAAGTTTTCTAAAATATTTATATTTCCAAAATTATTTTTAAAACGAAATTAATATTATATATATATATAACTTAAAGTAAAATAAATAAATATTAACATTTTACAACTTGCTTTAAAACATTACTTGTTATATTAAAATGGAAAATAAAAATAAAAAACTAGATATAATTCAAAACCACCAATAAAAATATGAAAAATCAGATAAAATGTTAAAAAAAAAAAATTACAAAGTAAAAACATATCCTAAATTACTATTTAACCTGTTAATAACAATATAGATTATCTAATAAAGTAGGCTGATATAAAAAAAATAGTTTATAAAATGTCTTGATTTCCAAATTTATGTATATTAACATAAAATAGACAAATAAAAAAACAATGGAAAACGTATGTTAAAGGAGATAAAAAAACTAAAACATCCACACAGGATTTAAACCACTGGCTCTATTAACAAAATTAACAAAAATCGTTATTATACATGAATATATTAAAAAATCAATTATTTGTAACAAAAAAACTGTTTATTTCATAATAAAATACAAATCAATTCAAATAAGGAAAAATAACATAAGTAAAAATGTTATACAAATATTATCCCAATATGTATAATAATTTTGAAATTTAACATAAATAATTAGGAATATAAAAATTTATATGACAATTCATCATTGTTATTTTCAAAATGTTAATATTTTGCAAAAAAAAATTAAAACGAAATTAGTATTATATATAATTAAACTAAAAAAATTATTAACATTTGACAAGTTAATTAATTTTTTTCATTTTTTTGGTAAAGTAGAAAATCAAAAGCCAATAGTAATATTAACAAAACTATTACATTTTCTATTTTGTATAATAAATCTAAATTACATTTTAGGCCAAAATAAAATAGTAAACCATTGTAAAAGTAGTTAAAGTATCAAAAACATCTAAAAACACTTACAATGTATAACATAAAAATATCTAATATAATTTAAATTACATAAATTATTAGTGTGATTATAAGTAATTATGATGGTATATGCCATTTAGGTTGTCTACATTATATTTAAAAGTATCAATCAAAATATGTCAAATAAATAATAAATTTATACTGTATAATAATAAATTATTTTAAAAAATATCTATATTAAAAAGTAATTTATTTCATAATAAAATACAAATCAATATCAAATAAAAACTAACAACACAATTTCATTTGAAATCAAAATTTAAAACAATCAATTAAAATATGAAAATTAATTATTATAATAAATTTGACTTTATATAAAGAAGTTCAGGCTACAAGCTATTTAGGGTGTTCATATAAGATTTAAAAAAAAACAATCAAAATAAGAAAATTGATTATTATATCTTCTAAAAAATGTTAATATTTTCAAAAGACGAAAAAATAAAACATTTATATTATATATTATTAAACTAATAAAAAGTATGAAAAATTTACAGGTTAGTTAAAAATACCAACTCTTATAATAAATAAAAATCAAAATAAAACAGTAATATTAACAAAAGTATTACGTTAGAATTTTTTTATAATAAATTTAAAGTGCATTTTATGCCAAAATAAAATAGTAATTTAATTTTAAAATGGTTAAAGTAATAAAAATATTTAACATATTTTCAGTGTATAAAATATGAAATTTCATAATATCATTTAAATTACATAAAATATTAATTTGCTTCTAAATAAGTGTCAAAATTTCAACATATCATTAAATAATTTATTATATACCAAAATTGTGGTTATAAAAATGGATTATAGATAAAATAATAAAATCTATGATAAAACACTACATTTTCAGTTATATTAAGTGAGCAACATATTAGGTAAAAATATGATAAATATATTTAAAAATATATTATGAATTTCTATGCATCGAGAATTTTACATAATATTAAAAAGATAAAAGTATAAACTTTAAACATTATGAATACATTAATAACTATTATTTATACATTTGTCAATTCAAACAATAAATATCTAAGAACTAAATATTTTTAAAAGAATAATTTGATAAACAAACATAAATTAAGAACAGAAGATCAAATTTTAAATAAATTTTGTCACAAAAATATGTATTTAAATTTCTATTTAAATAACTTATAATTAATATAGAGTATAAACTAATTATTAAAACAGACTCGCGCGTAGCGCTAGTATAAAATCTAGATTTTATACTCGCGCTACGCGCGAGTCTGTTTTAATAATTAGTCTATGTTTTCTAGTAATTGTATGTTATTTAAATAGATATTCATATTAATATTTTTATGAAAAAAATGCATTAAATTTTGATTTTATGTTCTTTAATTTATGTTTATTTATCAAATTATTCCTTTTAAAATATATATTTCTTAGTATTTATTGTTTGAATTGACAAATGTATAAAATATATTGAAATGTTTTTATAATGTTTATAATTTATAAAAAAAAAATTTAATGTTATGAAAATATTCCGATGCATAGAAACTCGTAATACACTTTGTAAATATAATTATCATACTTTTTACCAATTATGTTGCTCGCTATATAACTTCAAAAGTAGTGTTTTAACATACATTTTGTTATTTCATAGGCAATCCAAGTTTTAGAACCACATTTTTTGTATATAATAAATTATTTAATGATATGATGAAATTTTAACAATTATTTAAAGAACACTAATATTGTATGTAATTTTAATGATATTATGAAATTTTTTATCTTATACAATGAAATTGTGTTTAATACTTTTATTAATGTAACCATTTTTAAATTAAATTATCATTTTATTTTGGCGTAAAGTACATTATATTTATTATACACTTGCTAACGTAATACTTTTGTTAATATTATTTTTTTTTTATTATAAAAGTTAGCATTTTTAACTAACTTGTAAAATTTTAATATTTTGTATTATTTTAATTAGATATAATATAATAGTTTTGTTTCTATTCTGTTGAAAATATTTACATTTTTAAAAAATATAATAAAGAATTGTCATATTTTAATTGAATGTTTTCAATCTTATGTGAACACCCTTAATTACTTATATCATCAATTTTTATATATAAAGTATAGAATTGACTTATATTAATGAATGATCATATTTTAATTGATTGTGGCCTTAATCATTGTGGCCTTAATAATCTTCTTATATAATAAAGTTAGCTTTTTTATCTCCTTAGGGGGAAAAACGACAGCTGGCACTTTTGTTGCGTATTGGGCTATTGAGTTATAAAGCCCTTTTGTTCGTCATGTTTTCATTACAGAATTAGCTAGGTCTTTGCGAGTTTATTTTTGTTTTGTGGCCAGCTCTCCATAGGTTTTGTGAGCTTTAAGCCCAAAACCAAGTTTTGTTGACGATACGAGTTATTCCCTCTTTCTGAGCTGTGAAGCGTAACATACTTTAGATCGTCTTCTCTTCCCCCACCATCCCCAAATTAAGTCGACGGAGTAACTCATAGGGCAATGAATTCATCTCTCCTCTGCTATTAAGATTCATTGAATCCCCTACCAATTCAAGGACTATATATGTGTTATCGATGTCTAGAAAATTCTCAAACCTTCTGATAATAAAAAACTGATAAACCTAGAACCACTGCTTCCACCTATGGCGAGTACTGGGCTCCAACTCTTTTGATTTTAAGGCAGATTGTTGCAAGGAGATAGTTGTGACAAGTCTTCTTCGTTTTTTGGTAGGCAAGGAATATGAAGACTTTATGGGTTCAGACGTGGTTTTTCTCTATGAGAAGATGACATTCCTGAGAAATAGTTTGAGACTGTATTGCTGATAAGTGATAACCAAGGCTTGATATATTAAAGGTAAGTCAATGAGAGTTTTGTTGATGTCAAAGGCAATGAACTGTTTAGACATATAATCTCCTGACTTCCATGGTTTTGTTGGAGAATAGGTCAGAAAACACAACAATGGTTTCCATGAACAACTTAAAAAGAAAGGAAAGTAAACAAAGGATTTCAAGCTCGGAAGCAATAATCGTACTTGGCACCAATCACCATTTAAGTTTTACTTAACTTTTAAGTATATATATCTTGAGCTTCAAAAGCAGAGGTAAGGATATAGGTGATAAGCAATCAACGTGAAATAGCACCAAAAGAAATACTGGCATGAGACTAACACCACATATATATAAAAAATAAATAAACGAACACCAATGATATCAGCTAAATTTGGACAAACCATCTATATATATAAAATAGACTTTTCTCTCTTCATGTGACATGTGGAAAGGGGGTTTGATGACATGTGTCCATTTTTTATTTCTTTTTACATTTTAGCTCCTTCATCTTTTATATTACTACAATTTGGTTAACCATTTTTTAATTATGCACTATTTAATCTTTCTCACAATAATCTTTCTCACAATAATCATCATCATTTGAATTGTTATAATCTATTTTATCAGTCACAAAAATACATGAAGAATTAAAAAATAAGTAAAGTAATATAAATATATTTTAACTATTTAATTCATTCACAACTAAAAAATAACATAAACCTTCGCTATTTTATTATTTTACTATTTTCGATTTATTTATTTACAAATTATATATTTAATTTTAATATTAACTAAACTAAAAAAGAATAAACTAGATCACAACACATAAATTAAACACAAAACCTACATAATCACAAATAAAATCAAACTGCCGAAGTAACACTAACTCAATAGAAGTTTAAAACTGAACGAAAATCAAGAACAAAGACTAACTTACCTTGGTTTAATATTGAGTGTCACACCCAGAACAAACAAAATTCAGAAAATGGATTGAAAGATAAACTTTGAAACAAAGCAATCTCTCAAACACAAAAAAGTGCGATCAAAAACTAACACCAAAAAATAAGAAAACATGTTACATAAAGAATAATCAACAGAATACCAAAATTGCTACGAAGTAAGAGGACACTTTCTTAATGCACCGTAAGCACAACTACCAACTAAGAAGTAAAAAGCACTTCACAAACTAAACAAAAAACAAACAAAAAACTCATGCCAACAAAGAACCACAAAGCTCTGGATAGAATAGTTGAAAGATAAATTTTGAAGCAAAGAGATCTCTCGAATACAAAGAAGTGCGATAAAAAAAATAGCACAAAAAACAAGAAAATATGTTACATAAAGAATAATCAATAGAAGACCAAAATCGCTACGAAGCAGGAGGACACTTTCCTAATGCACCATAAGCACAACTGCCAACTAAGAAGTAAGTGGCACCTCACAAACTAAACAAAAACAAACAAAAAGCTCGTGCCAACAAAGAACCACAAAGCTCTGGATAAAATGGACAAAAGCTCCAGGAGATTAGCTCCCCACACTTATACTAAAGGAAGTAGGGGAAGAAAAAAAAACAATCAGAGGGAGAAAGAATGGAAGCCAACTACCGCCAAAGCAGAGCGCAAACTTGAGACTAGAAACAACCTTCGAAACCTACAAAGCATACACAGAGGAAAACACTATCCAAACCTAGATTGGCGAAATAGAGAGCCACAAGAGATGCGAACAGATGGCGAAAGAGAGAGTCACAATAGACGCGGACAGCGATGAAAACTGCAACGAGATGAAAAACAGAGAGAAAATGGTAGATGAAATGAAATCGATACACCGTGGAGCCTTCCTTGAGCAACGAACGTGAACATACAAGTTAGATCACAAGAATCCAAATCTTGAAAACTAAGACAAGCATAGACTATTGACAGTAAAACCAACGACGATAATAAAAACATCAAAGACGACTAAACTCAGATCCAACCCAAGGAGATGCAGTTCCTAACATCAATTGAAATTTAAGGAAGAGGAGAAGCAGCCAATATTGACTGGAACAGCTTACAATGCCGTTATAAACAACCGCATAACTAAGAACTTATAAATCCGATCTATAACAAATATCAGATAATCTCACATGAAAAAAGGTGAGGAAGAACAAGAGCATGGTGGTGAGTCTTTTTCCAGTGATTGTGAGAAATACATCACACCAAAATGGTAAACGAAATACATAGATGGTGACCGTTCAATATCAAAATATGGAGAGACGGCACAAAACATCTTAAATGTTCAAATAATTAAAAAAAAAACATAGAATACAAATTTTATTGCTAAATTGTTAATCTTAGATCAATTAAACAAATTACTTATAAATCCGATCTATAACAAATATCAGATAATCTCACATGAAAAAAGGTGAGAAAGAACAAGAGCATGGTGGTGAGTCTTTTTCCAATGATGGTGAGAAATACATCACACCAAAATGGTAAACGAAATACATAGATGGTGACCGTTCAATATCAAAATATGGAGAGACGGCACAAAACATCTTAAATGTTCAAATAATTAAAAAAAACATAAAATAAAAATTTTATTGCTAAATTGTCAATCTTAGATCAATTAAACAAATTTATTGAATATGCTTTATATCAGAGCCTTCAATATACTTTACATCATAGGCTGCTGGCTCAGCTCCTCTTTGAGCTAAACCAATTTTCCACTAATAAGTACTACTATATACACAACAACACATTATTGAAAAGCTAAACACTAAATATATTAACTGATTATCTATTACTACATAACACATTTAAAACACCAGATAATGAACATAATGCATTTAATTAATAAAAACAATCACATAATTACATCATCCAAAAAATCATAGTTAACAACACTTGAACAATATTCACAACACTTGAACAATATTCCGCGCTCGCGCGGACAAGCCTCTAGAGATTTTGTCCGGGCTACGTCTGGGCTTATACAAATGTTATTCAATATATATCTTAAAAATATATTTAATCTACGGTATAAAAATATAAATAGTAAATTGAATTAAATATGAATGAGATTTTATTGTGAGCTTATTCTTTTTAACATCTAAAATATGTATGAGATGGTGACAAACGTGAAATTAATAAATAATTTGTTAAACCTTAGTTATTATTCAAAATATTTATATATTTTACATATGTAAATTATGAAAATATATTGTTAGTCTCAACTGAATTATATTTTTTTTACTTCGGTCACTAAACTTGCATTTTAACTTACCATTTAGTTCAATATTATAGTACAAAAAATATTTATGGTTTTGAGAAATTATATGAGTTGGTTGTCCGTTATAAAACAACCTTCAAAATTTAAAATCAACATTTGTTTAATGCTAAATTTAAAATTTTTATAAACTTAAAGTACTATTGTTTAAAAAATAATAATTACGAAACTGATTCTATAATTTATTTTCACACTTATGATGTTAATCCTTTATCAGAGTTAATATTTTGATTACTTTCTTAGGAGTTTTGTTTTTTTTTTATATATTTTTGTGTATCATCCTCTTTTTTTTGTCAGATTAAGTATCACCATCTTAAAATTTTAATTTATCACTCAACACGTATATTTTATAAATATTCTAATTGTTTTGTGTGTAAAGTGTTTTATTTAAAATATCAGTATTAGACTAAATTGTAGAGAATTTACATTTTTTTTAAATATATATCCTAACAAACTATATATTTCAAGAAGAATTTATTTTTAATTTTAAATAGTGATAAGCAAATGAATAATTTATTTTTAAACTAAAATGCATGACTAAAATTTCCGTATATTTTATGCTTTTTTTCTTATTCATATTTACATATAACAATATTTGTAAATAATAAAAATGTAAAACTAAACATTTTCTAGGTAGATATTTAATGTAGTTTTCTATTTTTTATATTGTATATTTACTGGTGATTTATTTTTTTCTTATATTATATGATTACTTGCTCTAATTGTTTTACTTTTATACCAAATTGTAATATTACTGATAGATGTTTAATTTAGTATTTTTATTTCTTATATTGTTTATTTACTTATGATACATTTTTCAGATAGATGTTTAATGTAGTTTTTCTATTTCTTAATCTATAAGTTAACTTATTATTTATTTTTCTTATATTTTATATTTACTATTCTAATATTTTAACAGATTTTTAATGTAATATTTTCATTTCTTATATTTCATATTTATTATTATTTTGCAATACATTTTCAGATAGATATTTAATATTTTTTTCTGTTTCCTATATTGTATATCTACGTTGTTTTTTATTTATTTTTCCTATATCGTATATTTACTTATTCTAATTTTTTTCTTTTATATCAAATGATAATACTACGTTAGATGTTTAATGTAACGTAGTATTATCATCATAGGATTTATTTATATGTAACGTTAGATGTTTAACCCACTGAATTATATTAAAAACGAATTTAATATTATATATATAACTTAAAGTAAAATAAATAAATATTAACATTTTAAAACTTGCTTTAAAACTTTGATTGTTATAGTAAAATGGAAAATCA